>OX638089.1:28017871-29394783 GCA_951804965.1 Horisme vitalbata | reverse complement strand
GAATGTAACATTTGCCGTCAATTTGGTATAAGTAGGCTTAAAGATCTAAAATAACATCATAATAACAGTAGGTATCGATTAGCTAACAAATAGAAATAAAATACATCTTCATGACTTTTTCTCCATTATCTTCAGATATTGCTCAGTACGCAAATCTATTGAGGATACCCTAAAGGGTATAGGTATAAGGAGGGTAAACGGTATAAGGGGCTTGTCAGAGGCAAGTCCAAACATTACGTTCGATACATGCCCACTTTTTGCAAGCAGCTAGTATTCCACGTAACAGGTTGCAAGCCCATCACCGCTTTTTTAATGAAACACTAACCTAGCACATACCTTTCGAACTTTTTAGTTCGAGGACATGCCGGTTTCCTCACGATGTTTTCCTTCACCGCTTCGAGCTCGTGGTAATACGCACATATTTTTTTCGAAACGAAAAATCCATTGGTGCACGGCTGGGATTCGAACCCACGACCTCCAGATCTTAAGTTGGGGTACATCCCACTAGGCCACCACGGCTCTTAAAAAAAAAAACTTTGTCCTTGACTTTATGATGATGAAGCATCCAGCTCTGTTTTAATTTTATGGCACACACAACACCAAAAATAAGCTTCAAATTTTGAATCACTCATTTTTTCTCTCATTTGTTCTCACAACTTGTGGACAGTAATCAACCCCTTTTGGGATAACATATGTTCATCTTTTTTTTATGGGACTTGAAGATGGAATGAGCATCGGTTCCCTCAAAACTTCCAAACTACTTAACATACATAATTTAAACAAAGCAGTACTATCTTAAAGTAGTAAGTGATCGTGAGTCGTGAGCTTTAGGGTAACGTGGCATAACCACGGCTATCCTCTGAACATTACTTTAGTTTAGACACTAGATATGAGTTAAAGAGATACATTAGATAAGATATATTAAGTACGCGTAAGCATCAATATTAATATATTATTGTGAAAAAAAGTTAATTAATAAATCAAGAACCTACTACTGAAAAATCACACTCTAAAGAGTATAAAACATTCTATAGAAAATATAGTCATCTGAAATTGTTATGTATAATTTAATTTATTTTTATCGCCTATTAAATAAACAACTTATACGCATAAAGTTACGATACTTTATGCGTATAAGTTGTTTATTTAATAGGCGATAAAAATAAATTAAATTATACATAACAATTTCAGATGACTATATTTTCTATAGAATGTTTTATACTCTTTAGAGTGTGATTTTTCAGTAGTCGGTTCTTGATTTATTAATTAACTTTTTTTAAATTGCTCTCTAAGATGTAATGAACATTAATTCCCAAAAGGCACTGCAACTCGCAACCACAGACCAAAAATGAGCAAAGGTTATTAAAATCGACAAGGATAAAAAACCGCTCTGAATAAATTAAACGTTAGCAGTCCTCCAAACCCACAGATATAAAGAACGTGTTTTAAAAGAGGAAATTATTTTCGCAAAACTGTACTTCACAAGACTGGTTCTTCCCCGGATGGGTCGGGTTCTTGATGGTAAACTCACCTCCTTACACATACCAGGGTGTACAAACAAAATGAAAGTATTCGTAGGTCTACTCCATTAACGCAATTTTTTTTTTAAAATATATTAATAAATTATAATATTTTTATGGCTCATTAGAACTATTAATACAAGTGGCTTAACATCAAAATGACTGGAGAGATCGTGGGGAGGTCTTTGCTCTGCAATGGGACATACCAAGCTCATCGTAATATTTATATAGAACATTAGGAGGACACAAACCAAACATCGTAACGTTTGTTCTGAACGGGAATCGAACCTGTGATCACAGAACACAAAGGCCTATACATAATTACTGCCCATGAAAAAAGGATAACATTTTAAATTTTTAAACAAGTTGGACTTTTTCAAAAAATAAACCGACTTCAAATAAATCACTTCTTACTTCTAGCCCTAAAGAATTTTGAAAATCGGTTCACAATTGACGGAGATATTGATGATCATAGGGCGAAAATTTGGATGAGGTTTTTTTTTTTAGTTTTCCGGGAAAAGTACCAATCCCTCAGGAATAAAATTTATATGGCACCACCTGTGAAGTTGTCAATTTTGAAAATCGGTCCACAATAATTGACGGATCTATCGGTGAACATACATAAAAAAAGTCGAAAAAAAGGTTCTGACGAATTGAGAACCTCCTCCTTTTTGAAGTCAGTTAAAAACAAATAAAATGTTGTACATAATATTTTCTCTTGACGAATTTTTAAATGATTCAAATAATAATATTGAGAATCAGTACCAACCTGTAATCAGTAATCCTGTTTTAAATGTTATTGTGTTGTGAAACACCTTTACTGGGTACATAATATGTAAGTATTAGTTCTTAATCTAGTCTAACACCTGACTGAATTTAATATGTACCTTCTCAAATATGTCATGATTGAATACTGAAACCATAAGGCGACTTTTTCAATTTTAAGATACTCGCATCCAAGTCATGTAAGGAGATAGCCAGGTAATTACTAATTATGGTTCCTAGTATTGGGTTGTTGCCTGCCAATAGCGTAGGTACATCATCTCTGTCAACTAAATGTATGAGTAGTCGTATGTAGTTTGACAGTCGGCGCCGGCGCGCGCCAGCAGCTCAAGATCAAGGTCAGCGCCAGACAGAACATACTAAAGAACATCCAAAAATAACAATAGCGCGCATTAAAAATCCCAAGATTCTATTCAATTACCTACTTTTATTCGAATGGGCAATTGGGCATGTCATGTAAGTAACATGTCACACTTATATTAGTGACTTTGGGTTTTTTATTTCACTTGTTCAGCCTGTACCAGCCACCAGCTCATACGAAGAAGAAGTGCACTGTGTACCGATCATAATGCTTATCGTGACTCTGACTGACTTCGATGCATCTATAAAGCTATTCTTGAAATCCATTTCTCCAAAAGTCCACCGAATCCTGGCTGTGAATAATCGCCAAGTGACGATTATGCACACCCCGACCAAACACAGCCTGATTAATGATGTAGGTGTGGCTTCTGATTGGTCGATTTTTTTGGCAGCCATCACTCATTTGAACGCCACAAGTAAAAACGTCCATAGACTATAAATCACTAAAATGTAAGTAAAAATGGATAATTGAGTCCGGTATGAGCTTTCGCCAGAACTCTCGGGTGGTCGCCCCTGAGTGTCGCTTCGTCCACTCAGAATATCCAACGCGAGCTTCTGGCTTCGCATTTTTTATATACACTCTAAGGGTAGGGTCCACAAGACTAGGTAGCATCGGGGTGCTCTGCGTCGGTTCTGTGATATATTTAGAACATAACCTACTCAAGTCTGGGTGCCTTATATTGCGAACAAGAACCTATAACTGTCCTAGTCTGTTCTTGGCACCTCTTGTATGTACTGTAAACGAAGCAAAAGGCTTGTCTATGGTGTGTACATGGATGATCAGGCTGTGCTTTCCATGGGTGTGAATAATCAGCACGTGCCAAACGAGTACATCCTGATCATCCATGTAGAATCTATTGACAATCGTGTACATGGATAATCAGGCTGTACTTGATCAGGATGTGCAATATTAGCTTACTAATAGGGCCCCGCTGGCACCATTTGGGGACGGAACTCAAAACAGTATATTTTATCGAACCTCGGTTTCGATGATGGAAGGATCATGTACATCAAAGAAGTGCGGAAAACTTTGTTTGCCAGACACGCACTTGGCCAAAATCAGCATCAGCATCCGCTGATGTGTCTAAAAACTGCATCAGCAACAACCCTGATCTATATCTAATCATTTACTTCCACGATAAATGTTAGTTTTAGACGTAGGTAGGATCTGCGTAACAACTGAGAATAATAATTCATGAGATTTGAGTCCTAGGCCTAGATTTGCTAAAGGCTGCTGGTAGGAGTTGGATGCATCGAGCTCAGGATGGCGCTCATTAGGGGAGGCCTATGTCCAGCAGGGGACTGCTATAGGCCAGGAACCTTAGAAAGTCATCGAATTATTATTTACCCACTGCCCCTGAAGGATATTTTGGGTTAGCTCAAAAAGGAGTAGGTGACGCGGTTACGTTATTTTTAGGAAGAGCCCAAGTCATCGTAACTTATGTATAGTTTCTTCGTCACTTTATATTTAAACATTACTTAGTATTAGAATAGGCCTAAGTAGGTACTTACATAGGCCAGAACAAAGTAATACTATATTAGGTAGGGCAAAATCGTTCCATTTCATTTTCTCGACACTAATAAATCTTGCATATCACAAACACAAACGCATAATTGTTTAAAGGTACGCCCAACATACTTCTGTAAAAAAACTCGTTCATACATCAACAGAGAGACAGTTTATGATGGAAATAATATCATTATTCTGATTGAAGACATCGTAATTCAAATGTTATGAGGAAGTTACGAGGATGCACTGATAAGTACCTCACAGCTCCTGAATCAATGATTTCTTTACGCGGTCAGAATGTGGTAAGAATGTCTTGTTCTGAGTGACTATGATTTTGGTTTAGGTCATTTGTTTAGGATCGGAGTTAAGTAGAGGTGCTTCGAACAAGCCTCGAACTAACCTCGGTATGCAATGTTTATTCATCGAGCGTCAATGTTTATTGTCAAGCTATTTTTTAAACTCAGAGTTCATTATGATTGGCAATTTGATTTGCACATTAGGTATCTTCGTTTATCTCATTCGGGAAAAGGTAATAATAATTTAATGTTTGGGAGTAATTACATAGAATACAGAGAAGTAAATACCTCAGTGACCTTATATGCGAGTTTGGTACAATAGTACAGTTACTGTACCAAACTGTATACAACAACACCTGTCCATAGATACACCTTATGTGTGTAGACATGTATTTCATGCAATAAGTAAATATTACTTTAGTAATGCTGAACGCTATCACACAGCATCATGTATCCCCAAACTAAGCAGAGCTTGTATAATGGAAACCACATGATATATAACATAGGTATATACATTATTGTTATTGTAAATACAAACATATCATACATAGAAAACACCCAGACACGAGACAAATATCTGCAGAACATGCAAACATTTGTCCCGCAGCGGAAATCGAACCCGCGACCTTCGGCGTCTCAGGCGGGCCTTCGCCCACTGCGCCACAGGGGTTGTCGACTTTACTTTACATCATGAGTCAACTGCTGGAAGTAGGCTTGCCCTAATGAGAAAGGGGTATCAGGGGAATGAGGGGAGGATCCCCACTGGCATGGGGCTTGGGGATCTCACACCACGCCGACTATCCGTTGACGGTGCCTGGCTGCAGTATAGCGTAGCCGTTTGGCCACCAGAACCCCGTTTGTGGGTTAGCAGGGTGCACCAAGTGCTGGTTCCGAAGATTCCCTCTTACACTCCTATCGTTACTGTATAATATACAGGTAAAACACAATACACTGCTTAGGAACATACCTCAATGATTTATCCCACACCACAATGAACTGACTCATTTCTTAGCTATTTAAACAGTGCCTACCTCTCATGTCTGATGAATCGCCATTTTAATTACAAAACAACACTCGCAGAGCACTTTCGCCAAGCAACGTTTTACAACCTGCCTATTTGCCTTTATCAGTATGAAAGTCGGAATGTGATTAACGATTCATTAAACTTAATTAATTACCTACAGTAGCTGCATTCACCATTTTACCGATATTGTGATGCGTAGACCTTCTAATGGAAGATGTAATGGCTGCAGTCGAAGGTTTTTTTCAAGTCAGCAACCTATAGTAGATTAACACCTACTTTAAGATGGAACATGCACATAGCTTACCCGACTTTAGGTGGTAATCATAACCTATGATAAATTTTTGCATCGTTTTGTCATGTTTCGAACGTGCCCCACGATGCAAAGCCCTGGGGGTCTACTCTAATTCAACGAAGTACGAAATTGCGTGTTTCGTTTCTTGTGATTGGTACTCGATAATCGAACAAATAAACCAAGATTTCCACACAAAGTTCGAATGTGTGACAGTCCAAAAATTGCGCACCCTATTTCACAAAACATACGACTGAACTATTGGAATAGACAGTAAAAAAATCGATCAATCGCATGAAACGAAACACGAATTTTCGTACTTCGGTGAATTGTAGTAGGCCCTCTGCGTCCATCAACCCAAGGCATGATGGTGAAAAGCATTATCTACCGGTACGTAGTAGAGCTGTTTGTAAAGGGCTCGTCCAGGGCTCGTCCTGCTACCACCTTGCCTATTCCAGCCGCATTGCTGTGTTCCGGTTAGAAGGATGATATCGGTGAAATTAAAGGTACATAATGCTTTTCACCATCATACCTTGGGTGACCACTCTAGATGGTGAGATCTAGCAAATTTTCTGTAACTATTGAACTTGTGATCAAAAAGACTTTGTTGAATGTTGAGTGGTAGGGTAGCCCATGCTTTGCTTAAAAATATTCCTCGAGTAATTTCTTGAATTCCATAATGGGTAATAAGTTGTGATGATGTTAGTTTGTTTTAAATATTTTGTTTAATTCAGAAATGCTTTGAAGCCCCGATTGAGAAAGAATTTTAAAGTTATTGCCTACCATTTTGTTAATCTACTTATTACTTAAGAACCCGGTGACACTAGCTCGCAACTTCAATTTGAGACGCGTGCAAAAATCCACAGAAATATATGTAGATAGAAGAAGATTTAGCAATTTGTAGCGAGACCGAGCGTGTAACTTTTTGCATAGTACTTTGACGTCACGAGTGCAATATAGTGATGGGAAACAACGCCGCCTCGCATGATAACTACATAATATGCCTAATATCTAATACTATGAATATAATACTTTTCTTTTTATCCTTTACTAACCCTCCTGATCTTTGTAAATACATATACATACGTTTCCATAATTTTTATTTAAAAAATTATATGTAATAATTCCAAAATACACAAAATGGCAAATGCACAAACCGTGAGACGCCAAAAAGAAAAAAACATAAAATTACAAATGGACAACAGCGTGGCGCCAACACAAAACAAGACCGGTTAAGTGCGAGTTGACTCACCCACCGCGGGTGACGTCATTGGCGTGCGAAACTAATTAGTACCTAAGGTTTCTTCGTAATTAAAATGTGTACGTCATATAGAAAAATAAAAACCGGCTTTACAATGGGCACATTATGGCCTTTCAGATAACACCATATTTTACTTTCTTTATAGCTGGACCACAGCTGTCATTACATTTATTGAGGTTTCTACAAAACCATATTAGCTGGAGACTTCGCTAAAATGTTCATGTTAAATATAGATATTCTTCTTTAAAATATATTAGTTTCAGATTTCTGGCTTTGCAAACTTCGGAGGTTAGGGGGGGAGAGGGTTATGGTAATTTTTGGGACAGTTTTGAATGTTTGCAACCCGGGACCGGCCCTCCCGCATCTCGCCCCTGTAACCCCGCACGATTGCCCTGTCTAGACGCCTTCGTCAAACTACTATATGATTTTTAGGCTGTGCTATTATGTTACACTTTTTGCAAAAAGCTTTGATTGGATCATCACAAATCTGTAATCATCTTTATCTGATGATGAAGACAACCAATCTCACAATCACAAATATGAGAAGCCATATCATATAAAATTTAAATTAGACGTTAAAATTTTGCAATGATCGTTCATATCAAATTAACAATCGCTAAGCAAAAGAAAAACATTTAATTTCGGGGAATTCCTAATACCTTTACAGAGTGGCCATGCTACATAAAAAAAACTACGTGGGGTCAAAAAAGAAATTGTCTCTGGTTTCAATAAAATCTTTTGAACTTCTTACCCTTGCTTTACTTACTTAATTATGGTTACGTTCAAAAAATGCTTATCATGCTAAATGCTAAATGCAAATTTTTCATGCTAATGCAATGGATCAGGAAATATGCTAGACTTAGATTAAACATGCTAAAACGGCAACACTGCTGCAGCGGACTTAAAGTTCGTGGCGCGCCGTCGGAGCCGTCGAGGCGAGTTTTTGCCATACGAGATACATACACTCTTTTCTTCTATCTCGATATTTCTGTGGATTTAGCCGAGCATGCGCGATAGCAATGTCAGCCGTTCAAAATTTGATATGAATTTGGTTGTGATCCGTAACACCAAAAATGATGATTGAAAACTTTATCTATTCTTTAAATAGTATTCTCTAACTAGATAATATTTGCGATGTTCCTAAACAAACGACACGTAAGATATTGTTGTTTTTAATACGAAACAAAGAGCCAGGAAAAAACTATCTAGGAACCTAGATACTATTGGAATACAAATAATACAACAATATAGCGGAACTATGCTTGATCGAGAAATCATTTTGGTATTACGATTGTATGGGCAATTCGTCCTCCGGAGGCTCCTTAAGCTGCTGGTAACATACTACAAACGTCACATATATTAAAGGAAAAGAAATCATGCTGGGATGTCCAGCATGTCATTTTTCACTTTTCGTTCCAGTACTTGCAGCCTGGAAGCCTCGTCGGAACCAAATTGTTGCAGACGAAGCAGTAGGTACTAGATTCGTAAAATGATAACAGTACATTTACCTTGACAGATGGTCATAATAACTATGTGCATTGTATTGAGCACTTGGATTCGAAAGGTGTCTACCGAAGTAGTTATCTCTAGTGGCCACTTCAAAAATTCCACTCAATATTGCGACACCCGCATTGTATTGTCTTTGTCATCGACGCCGACGTCGCAACAGCTAATCTAATTGAGGTAAAATTATAAAAACTAGTTTATGTCGAAACTAGTAGGTCGATTATGATATCCAGAAATAATCAAATACTTACGGCTTACCGCGTGGTTTTAGCTAACTAATACGAAATCAAACTTTTCGTAGTTAACCCCTGTATCAGCAAAAGTTAAACAGCAGTTCGTCCTAGGTATCATTCGGTATAAAATACCTATGTTTTCTAATATCTCAATGTTTTCTTGCTTTATTCTTTTTTAGAATTAGGTAAAAGGAGAATGGGAACTCTTTTACGATCACTTCGTTGTCCATATGTTTGTGAAGACCCTTTATTTCCGGAACTCGTGGAAATATATACATAAAATAAGTACTCAGGTTTGCAATCTAACATCTTGAATGATTATGCTGTGAAAAAATCAAACATCTATGACAATGCAATCAAAAGATACGGCCGTTTATGCCGCATATTTTCAAACTCTAAAAGGAATCAAAACATAAAGGGGATTTCTCGCTGACCTACAATCATGAAAGGCAAGAAGAAATGTGTTATAGAAAGCACAACTAAAGGGGAAAATCCGAAACCCTTAATTTTTTTAGTTATTTAACAAACCTATGAGTTTTTACGGAACCCTCGCTGCGGAGTCCAACTCGCACTTGGCCTGGCTTTGGTTTTTTATTTTAATCCCGAAGGTAGTTAATCTTTTGCAAACACCTTGGGAGTTATGAAAAGCAGCACTTGAGAAACTAGAATGCAATCGCTTTTATCAATTTTAATAAGTAAACACTTATAGTTTGTTATTGTTTTTCTCTATTTAAGCACATCACTTAATTACCTACCCACTTTTGTTGGTACCTAAAGATGGGATTTTTCCTGAAACTACTTGATATAGATAATTTTTACCTTTCTTTCCATAAACATGGATTTTCAAGCCAAAACTGTGAAGAATCATGTCCACCCTTATTATACGCCCTGCCCTGTCTGATTGGTGCCTAATTTAAAAAATATTCAGACAATCAGGGTGGGTAGATTAGGCACTTGCAACAAGCTTGTAACTTAAAAGTTATGTAAGGTTAGGAAAATATATTCAATTCAGGCTAATCCTTAATGTATTCGTTAAACCTAAGGTTTTGTAAAATCATTTAGTTCAATAAAGGCTTTACCAAAATCGAATTAGGTACCAGTTAAGTTTGATTATGGACTATCTTCCCAAAAACTAAGAATAAAAACTTCTCCAAAAAGTCGTATGTTGTTCTGTGTCACTATTTGATAAATTATTAATCTACCTATATATATGTATATGCAATAAACACAAAAATGCTTCTACCTACTTACATATGTCCGTTAGGTTGGGTATATAGTCTATATTAGACTTCGAAACCATCCAACCAATGTGCCCAAAATGGTTTCATTAGAAAGGCAATAATGCGAAGATGGTCGAGTTTAAGTAGTATATCGGTCGATATACAACTTAATTGCTTTACATATAAGGTATACATAGAAAACACCCAGACCAGAAACAGATATTTACAGAACATACAAATCGCGGCGGGTTTCGAACCCGCAAATTTCTGCGTCTCAAGCGGGTCTTTGCCCACTGCGCCACAAAGGTAGTCGGTCGACAAGATGATTATGAAATAATCAAGAACTGCAAATCTTGTGAAAAATATGTATGTGGCTGGGAATTTTGGCCGGCTGCCGGACGCTTTGAAAGTCCGCATCAGGTGTGGACTGCGGTGCACGGTGCTATTGATTCATCATCACATTATCGCACGTGCTCCCGCGTGCTCTGAGATCTGAGTGAAAATCATACCGAAATTACGGTATGATTTACAGTTTGCGTTTTTTTAAACTGATCTTTGTATGGAAATGGTGGGCAGTTTGTAAAACTTTAAACCCCATACAAAAATTTGTAGTAATGTATGATTTTTCATAGGTACTCAATCTGCTGAACATACGTAGGTACATGAACATTCACACAGCCAGATTCCTAATCGCTTGTTCAAAAGTGAACGAAAACATCGTAAACATGGCCTGTTCGAGCCGATTCCAGCTCAGTGAAAAGGTCAAAACATTATGCTCACATTTGTGCATGGATACAATGTCGGTATAGGTACCTATTTTTGTCAACTATTTATTTTTATTTATTTTCTTCACTTATTATTAGACTAAATGGAATACATAAAGTTATGAAAAACCTGTTTTGTGAGAGACCGGTGCCCGAGATAGGCTAGAAAAGCCTGTGATTACAGGTCACCGGTGCACTCCACGGATAGTGCAATATTTTACTATACAAGTATTTGCTTAATATTATAGAATACATGAAATTAACTAAACATAATGAGAAAAAGACCGCAAAGGTTACACTGTGCTTGAGATTATCTGTGGTTAATAAGTACCTAGGTTAGTGTATGATAGGGTGTAAATGTACGTGTATGAGTCGTACGTGTATTAATACAGTGTAATGGATAGTGGAGAAGTGTATTTGTGGGAAAAGGTAGGAAGAGATTATCAAGAAAAAAATAACACACAAAAGTCCGTCACAAAAGTAGGATACCGATGTTTTAAGGACTAGGCTTTTGGAGAAAGTAAATTCTCTCTCTGCTGGTAGATGAGGGTTCTTAGCCATTTTGTGACTGTCACCTTACATTTCACTATACTCTTCACCTCATGGGTACCATACCTACCCACCGATAAGGTAAACGTAATTTTGGTAGACCTACCTACCCTAAACTACTAAGGTACTACGCCTAAAGTTTTGCGTAGTTTAGGTGCTAAATGTTACTAGTGGTTATACAAGCGCGTTATTTAAAATCATTTAGTGATAAATAGCTAATTACCATGAGCTGGTACCACAGTCTAAGAGAAACAGCTTTCTGTCTTCAGTTTAACTCCTTGTTATTCACGTCTACAACATTACCTCGAAAACTATTAGTTTATATTGAAGAAAAAAGCAAACCTATATTTCAGATTTTTGAAAATATGTAACAGTCAACCTTTAAATTGACAGGTGTCAAAAGAACAATGTGGTCTCAGTCTTTGTAGACTCCATTTCCCAACACAGACACTTTTCCCAAAGTAACTTACCAAATCAAATCGTAATATTTAGATTGAGAAAACTTTTCGACGTGAAAAATGTGTATCATACATAATGGCACAGCAGTGCCATTATGATTCGCCACATTGTGTCCATGCGTGCCGTTCGCATTAAGTAGTAATTCACTTTATGTCGAATTGGATATTAAATTATATTTTTTAATTGATTCGTTTTCAATTTGTAAAACATATTTTTACTCATTTTTAACCTTGGCTTGAGAAAACGTTAGCCGCCATCTTTCATAGAAAACATTATACAAGTTAATTATTTAAATCATTCTTTTAATAAAATTTTAATCATATTTATTCTCTGTTTGGAATTAGTGCCTTTAATAAAAACTCGTAAGCTTCATATTTCAATAAAAAACCGTTTAAACATTTGAGTTTTTGAACCAAAATAACTTCAAATAGCCAATTTGCTACTCTTCTTCGATATCTACAATTCGATCGTTATTTAGTGCAAGTGAACTGGCTACAAGTTGAAGGCACTGTGCCACAAGACAGGTCCGGGCGGCCCTGACATGATAGGTATTGCAATACGAAACAGGTAAATCTCACTCTTGAGTCTTGACTCCACTGAGCACCACTTATTATAAATTATAATCATTCTAGGTCCAACTGTCAGTGATGAACATTATTTTAGGCCCTAGACCTTGACCTAAGTAGAATAATAATAGGTAAGTACTTGTAATTCTTCCCAAAGGTTCTTATTTTACTTACTATCATAATGTATCTTTTTAGTTTGATAGTCCGTCCCAGTGGCCCAGTTTTTAGTAGCTGCCTTCTACTGATTTAGTTTCGTATGTTACTGCAGTTAATTCAACAGGGATCTAAAAATGTATATCTATATTTAAACTGTATGTGGGCAAGGTAATACTGAGTGTGAGTGACTGAAGTGATAATAAACGCACAGCTGAAGCCGTAAGTAAGTATGTCCTAGGGTCTTGGAAGGTATGTCCATTGCATAGAGTTATCATAAATATTTCCTTTATTTTTTATAATTAAATATCTCGATGTTAAGAAAACCTACTTGTTAAAAGGTAATTTATAATTCAAGGTTTTCCCAAGATTTTCCAAAGGCAGGTTAATAAAGATGCTAATCATAAGAGCATATTTTATTGGCATTAAGCCGATATGTACCTACGAGCAGGCCTCTTTCACTCCGCAGAATAGGTATAAAAATACGTGTCCGTGATGCTAGCGTACACATAACCGTTTTCACGTTTGTTGATATGCCAATAAATAGAGCATAAATAGAGCATAATTAGTGTAATAATAAAATAAATAGTTCCTCTTTGGTTTATGAAATAATGACCATTCTTTGTGTGTACGCCAGCATAACGATCAAGCTGGCGTACACATAACCGTTCTCAAAAACGGCTTAGACTATAGGAACGAAACTTACACACAAAAATAGAGCATAAATAGTTCCCGAGCTATGCAAAATTTCATAATGATTGCTCTTATAGAAACAGAGATAATGAACAAGACTTTGAAAAACATTCCGAGCTGGCGTGATGCTAGCGTACCCATTAAACAACGCAATAATTCTTATAGAAAACGAGCTTTTCTTATTAAAAATCCTATATAGAAAAATAGTGCGTGAAATAGTTCCCCTGTCGGTAGTAATACTTTATGGAAATTCGTTGTGAAACCATACAAAAAGTCCATGTGAAGTTCTAGGAACAAATTAATTGTGGTACAGTCGGACACAACCAGGGTTGCCAGGCGTTGCTCAATGAAATCGCCAAATTTTCTGTTGAAAATCGTCCAATATTTTTTTTTACTAATATAGCATAAAGTAACCCAAATATTCATCCCAAAAGTTAAATATTAGGCTTTTAACCGACTTCGAAAAGAAGGAGGTTCTCAATAAGTCAATCTTTTTTTATGTATGATTACCGATATCTCCGTCAATCGTGGACCGATTTATAATTTTTTTTGTTTGGTTTGCTCCCTGTTGATTCGATTCTGATAGCGTTGTGGTCTCTTTCATGCCACGCAAACTGAGAAGCCGAGAGATTTGACAGTTCATGTGAGAAAAGTCAAACCTACCAAACAACCAAAAAAAAGGTGTCGGGACCCGGAGCGCGGGGCAAGGGAGAAGGGACGGATCAAAACAAGGGCGCAGAACATCGCCCTTCTCTCTGGATCACTCGGCATCTGTAGCCTATACCTTAGACTTCCACGCAGGGGCCACCGCCGCCGCGCAGAAGTAGTATAGTAGGTCATACGCACTGCGCGTGGCTACAGAAGGAAAGTGGCTACGAAAGAGGGAGTGGATCGCTAAGACTGGCTAGAGACCTGGTGGTTCCGGCCCGTGACCGAGCAGGTGGTCCTTGTGTATGGCATTTGTGAGCTGCTACCGTCACTTTCGGTGCAAACTCTAGCTTTCCCCCTTCATAAGTACTAGTAGTACACGTAGTTATTTAAAAAAATCTAATAATTCCACGCCGCCGGCGCCACGCCGCCGCCGACCAAATATGACCGGCGCGCCGCCGTCGACTATTTTGAACGCGGCGCACATATCTACCACATACTTACTCAATTTATTAGTAGCAATTGTATTTTTTTATAAAAATACTCCGAACCCAGCAACCGAAACAAACGCAAACTATGAAGAGATTACGTCATAGTTATCATAGAAAAAGATGGCAACAGCATTTACTGGCGTAAATTTACAGGATAGACATTAATATTCGAGTTTTGCGTGGTTACGCCGTGGACACTGCAGTGTCCAGCGAGCGCGCGACGGTATTTGGCCTTGGACACTATAGTGGACACTATAGTGTCCAACGAACGCTCGACCGGCATGTTATTGTGGTGTGGCGTGATCTTTGCTTTTTTTTAATAAACCAGAATAATTTTTACTTTATAGCCATAACTAGGTAGGTTTATAACTACTACTTACTTATTATAAATTCGACAGTAAGATTAAATTACTAGGAGTTCAATAATATACAATAAGATTATTTTGATAGGAAGATACTGAAACAATATGAACAATCAATAAGTAAATGCACACAACTATGATGAAAAGGTATGGTCGAAACCAAAGTACGAAATAGGTAGGGTCGCAAGTTAAAAGGTACGGAAAACCGTACCTTTTAGTACGTTCCGGCAACACTGACTGGTTGTACTCCTCGCTGTTAGCGAGGCGGCTTGTTCAAAGCCACAGGCCGCCGCAGCGCGGCGTTGCACAAAGGCAAAAAGTGTTAGGCAATCAGCGCTGTGCGAGCTATATAGCACTTTATTGCGTGGTGACAAGAGTTAGTTTGAGTGAGTTTATTTAAATCTTTGTGCAGAGTTGGCAGAGTGCGATAGTAGGTACTATTAAAGAATCTGTGTCACTACATTGCCTATAGCTTTATGCAAGCAAGATCTAGTAATAACAATACGCAATTTCATTCGTGAAACTAAACAAAGCATCTTGTACAAAAATATTAGTTACCTACCTAGGTATTTTATGGGTGGATGAAAACCACTTAGATATATACCTACTTATATCAACAAAACTCATGGAAGGTTACAGTAGGTAACAAAACTAGATGCCTACCTACTTATATTCTTACTACATAACCTACATACTCTCGCATCTATTTAGTTTCAAGTCTGTGCTACCTACCTTGTTCGGTGTAGGTAAGTAGGTAGGTATATAAATTCACTACCAACCTAATAACATATTACTCAGTTGCTTGTTTGTGCGACTGTACCACAATGTATATTTTGTTCCTAGAACTTCACATGGACTTTTTGTATTGTTTTACAACGAATTTGCATAAAGTATTACTACCGACAGGGGAACTATTTCACGCACTATTTTTCCATATAGAATTTTCATTAAGAAAAGCTCGTTTTCTATAAGAACTATTGCGTTGTTTAATGGGTACGCTAGCATCACGCCAGCTCGGAATGTTTTTCAAAGTCTTGTTCATTATCTCCGTTTCTATAAGAGCAATCATTATGAAATTTTGCATAGCTCGGGAACTATTTATGCTCTATTTTTGTGTGTAAGTTTCGTTCCTATAGTCTAAGCCGTTTTTGAGAACGGTTATGTGTACGCCAGCTTGATCTTTATGCTGGCGTACACACAAAGAATGGTCATTATTTCTTAAACCAAAGATGAACTATTTATTTTATTATTGCACTAATTATGCTCTATTTATGCTCTATTTATTGGCATATCAACAAACGTGAAAACGGTTATGTGTACGCTAGCATCACGGACACTATTACATCCTTATCGAACACATTTTTTCGTTATAAGTGACTAAACGAATAAAACCTTTATAAAATTAAAACACTTTTAAAAAATTACCTAATTCAAAATTGTTTCTACTCTTTGCAAGAGTTTTTTGATGATAAATAAGCTAGGTATATGTTTTACAAAAATGTTAAAATGTTCACTTTAATAATGTTTTATTATTACTTTCCTTATTTTGTATGTAAAGAGTGCGGTAGTAACTTATTAGCAATGTTATTCGAAATATTAAATGTTTTATTGTTTTTTTTTCTTGCAAAATTGTGATACATAACTTAATTATTTATAATTTGAAGAAAATGATTACATATGTACGTTAATTATATGTATTACCTCAATAAATAGCCCATTAAAATTAAAATTATGTACAACCTAAGTAAAACTGGCGTACAAAGTATACTAAAGAACACAGGACTTATAAAAGCAGTAGATAGGTATTATTTATATAGATAGTGTTAAAGGAATAAGCTGTAAATAAAATTTATAATAAAAATTTAAAACTAAGATAGATACTTGCTTATAAAAAGCTGTTTAAAAGTACCTATTACATAGGTAAACCTAAATATTGCCATGCCTTTCCTGGGCTCATGTTGATACATACATTAGATTTAAGAACTTTTTGTACCTACACATGAACGCAATAAATAACTTTGTCTTTGACTCTGACTTTGAATTTATTTTGTAATTTTTGTTTTGTTAGTGTTATGTACATTGTTTTTAATTTGGGTGAAATAAATATATTTTCTTCCTTTCTTTCTTTCTTTCAAACTTTGAATTTTTTAGTCAGTTTCCCACGTAGGGAGGGTATGACAGTTTTCGTGGGTAAGTGAGAAACTGATAATTTTTGGTATGTTGTCTACGTATGCACGATCTGCTTTCCACGTACGACGATAAAATGTGTGTATGTGTGTGTGTACCATGATTTGAATAACCAAGAAAAAATCATTTCAGTTTTATTTTTTATTTTTTTACAGTCTTTGAAGCTCATGGAGGCGCCATTAGAGAGCGCTTGATAGCGCAATTAGAACGTTTTCAAAAGGTTATAGTAACAAGAGAATAACTTTTAAATTAAAAAAAAATATTTATGACAGAATCGAAGTAGGTCTGGTCCGGTCTTGGCAGATCTTCGGATAGCGAAGCATAATGCTGAGACGGGACCTCTTTACTGCAGCGCTCAGAACCTATAGATTTTTGTACTAACATAATTTACGGTTTTCTTTTTTATCTTAACTTTTGGTACCTCATAATATTAATATTAATTATGTTATTTAACCATAAACTGTTAAATTAAATACTAATGCTGTATGTATGTGCTTATTCAGTAGTAAATAAACGTTTGTCTATGTCTTCTTGTAAAATATGTTTAATAAACACTTAAAAACTTTTTTGTAAATACATAACCAAATATATTTTTTTATTAACCTTGCTGTAGCCTTGTTTGAGTGTCCGTGATGCTAGCGTACACATAACCGTATTCACGTTTGTTCATATGCCAATAAATAGAGCATAAATAGAGCATAATTAGTGCAATAATAAAATAAATAGTTCCTCTTTGGTTTAAGAAATAATGACCATTCTTTGTGTGTACGCCAGCATAACGATCAAGCTGGCGTACACATAACCGTTCTCAAAAACGGCTTAGCCGATAGGAACGAAACTTACACACAAAAATAGAGCATAAATAGTTCCCGAGCTATGCAAAATTTCATAATGATTGCTCTTATAGAAACGGAGATAATGAACAAGACTTTGTAAAACATTCCGAGCTGGCGTGATGCTAGCGTACCCATTAAACAACGCAATAATTCTTATAGAAAACGAGCTTTTCTTATTAAAAATCCTATATAGAAAAATAGTGCGTGAAATAGTTCCCCTGTCGGTAGTAATACTTTATGGAAATTCGTTGTGAAACCATACAAAAAGTCCATGTGAAGTTCTAGGAACAAATTAATTGTGGTACAATCGCACACAATCAGGGTTGCCAGGCGTTGCTCAATGAAATCGCCAAATTTTCTGTTGAAAATGGCCCAATTTTTTTTTTTTACTAATATACTTAGCTTATAGTAACCCAAATATTCATCTCAAAAGTTAAATATTAGGCTTTTAACCGACTTCGAAAAGAAGGAGGTTCTCAATAAGTCAGAATCTTTTTTTATGTATGATCACCGATAAAAAATCGGAAATTAAATCCTACCGGCCGATCTCCCTTGTCCCAGCCATCAGCAAGATCTTTGAAGTCGGACTCAATAAAAGATTATTATCGTTTATCGGAGAGCGAGATATCATGTCAGACAGACAGTACGCGTATAGAGCCGGGCGCGGCACCACAGACCTGGTGAGGGAGGTGGTATGGCGCGTGCTGAGCGCTCGCGAAGGTGGTCAATGCGTGGCGCTGCTGTGCTGCGACCTGTCGCGCGCGTTCGATACTGCTGACCACCACCTCATCTCCGACAAACTAAAGTTCCACGGCATAAGAGGCCCGACTCTGTCCTTGTTAAGGTCTTTTATGACAAATCGCACTCAAACCGTGGTAGGGGATTATGGGCGATTTTTATACTATTATATTTATTTTTATACTATTATAAAAACAAAAACATAATTGATTTTTATATCTACCACACCACCACCACACCAGCCTATATCAGTCCACTGCTGGACATAGGCCTCCCCTAATAAAGGGGGATATGCCCATAATCCCCACGCTGGGCATGCGGGTTGGGGATCGCAGGGCACAGCTCGCACCACCGACGCTGCTGCCCGTCGGTGGCCAGGGGATTTAGCTGTGCCGATTAAGGCTGTGCTATGCCGCAATCAGCCGGCCGCCAGAGCCCCGTTCGTTGTTTAGCAGGGTGCACCACGAGCAGGTGAGGTTGGCTTGGGTTCCAAAGATGGAGGTTGGAACCCCGTACACCCCAATATAGCTACAAATCTGCATAATTAACAAATTAACAAAAAACGTGAATGATCCTCATGACGGAAACCGGATAACGTTCCATTACTTGTTTTTTTGTATGGACACAGTCAGTGCCGTAAATAGCATTGTATGCGCCCGGTGCGAGCTTCTATAATTGTTAAGCCTGAATATCAGACATAATAGAAAATCTATCTCGCGTTCCATCATATATGAAGTTAAAGTTCACTTCTCAGTGCTTAGTTGCTTTTTTTATTATAGAAATAAAATCGGCGAGCGCAGCGATCCCCAAAATGTTTGGTGCACAAAGGAAAAAAGACAAAGAAAACGGTGGCATTTTTGAAACACCTAGGTAACTACAACAGACGTAAAAAAGGGAGTCGCACTTTTTTTTTATCATTCTAACTAGCGCTGTTGTGTTCTAATTCGTCATTGTTGCAAACTTAAAAGATTGGATTTAAAAAAAAATTGTGCGTAGTTATGCACCATTCACAACCAAATGGTGGTAACACAAAAGGCGAGCAGAGCGAGCCACGAAATTTTTCTATCAAAGGTGAGCTTACAAAATATGAAAAAGAAAACTACGATTTATATCTGAATTTCAACCAACCTATTAGGTTATAATTATCAACGAAGACTTGGTCCTGATCTGGTCATTTCTGCACCCCACCAGAAAAGACAACTCAATTTTTATCTGGATATCAAACTAATAATAAATTAATACTACCATTCATGACTCAAAACTTGGTCCTGGTCTGGTAATTTCTGTGCGCCCCAGAAAAGAAAAGAAAAATTTATACCTAATAATTAAAACTTGGTCCTGGTCTGGTCATTTTTGCGCTCCCCAGAAAAGAAAACTACGATTAATAACTGGATATTGACGAAATAATTAATGAATACTACAATGTATGGTCTGCGCCTTGTGCCTGGGCACCGGTGGCACCGCCTTATTTTCGGCACTGGACACAGTATAATTAATAGCTAATTAGTTAACACATGACAATGTTCAGTTCCAAATTAACCTAGGTACATAATAAGTACCTTGTGAATTACTAACAATTTTTTTTTTTTTTAAAGTTCATAATATCTAGTGTATGTTGTCGGAGTTGAGGGGGGGGGGGGCAATTGCCCCTATTGCCCCCCCCTGTATCCGCGCCTGCCTCTTAGTCACACCCATGCATAAGTTGTGCAAATCGGAGAGGTCCGTGTACGTGATGGGTCCCTCTGTATATAACAGGCTGCCGGGCACTATCCGAGAGGATGCAACCTCCACGACGGCCTTCAAATCGAGGCTACGCAAGTGGCTCCTCGGAAACCCGTTCTACTCCATAGAAGAGTTTTACGAACTGCCAATTATTTAAAAATAATAATGCATTAATTTATATTATATTCATATTGATTGTTTATAAATGATTGATATTTAAGAAATATGATTGTGTGTGTGTGTGTACCTACCTTGGTACCTGACCTATAACCTGGTGTTATTAATAAATATATTGTATTGTTGTATTGTATTGATATCTCTGTCAATCGTGGACCGATTTCCAAAATTTTTTTGGGTTTGCTCCCTGTTGATTAGATTCTGATAGCGTTGTGGTCTCTTTCATGTCACGCAAACTGAGATTTGACAGTTCATGTGAGAAAAGTCAAACCTACCAAACAACCAAAAAAAAAGGTGTCGGGACCCGGAGCGCGGGGCAAGGGAGAAGAGACGGATCAAAACAAGGGCGCAGAACATCGCCATTCTCCTTGGATCACTCGGCATCTGTAGCCTATACCTTAGACTTCCATGCAGGGGCCACCGCCGCCGCGCAGAAGTAGTATAGTAGGTCACGCGCACTGCGCGTGGCTACAGAAGGAAAGTGGCTACGAAAGAGAGAGTGGATCGCTAAGACTGGCTAGAGACCTGGTGGTTCCCGCCCGTGACCGAGCAGGTGGTCCTTGTGTATGGCATTTGTGAGCTGCTACCGTCACTTTCGGTGCAAACTCTAGCTTTCCCCCTTTCATAAGTACTAGTAGTACACGTAGTTATTTTAAAAAAAATCTAATAATTCCACGCCACCGCCGACCAAATATGACTGGCGCGGCGCCGTCGACTATTTTGAACGCGACGCACATATCTACCACATACTGTCGCTAGGTAGGCAGACACAGGCACCTAGGCACCAGCTATTTTTTAAAATTGATTTCAGTAGGTAGGTTAGGTACCTTTGTACCTACTCTTTAGTAAACCCACAGTGGCTATTAATTAGGTTTGGATAAATAATTGCCTACATAGTACCTTAGTACTACCTATTAGACTTGGCGTGGCTGGCATCGACTTCAAATAGATGAGGGGGTAGCGCTTATAATAATTTATTTTTCGCTTTTGAGTGCCTATTTGTATTTTGGAGTGGGTTTATTACAAATAAAACACGTCCGCTCACTTCGCTAGTTCGATTACATCTAGCACGCTGGATGCGCGGCTGGATGGTGTGTATGCTTGAGTCCAGCAAGGCGTCCTTTGTACAGCAGTACAGCATGTTGGATGGTGTGTAAGGCGTTTATGTTATCCAAGTAATATTTTCCGACAAGATGCTTTGATTAGTTTTACGAATGGAATTGTATTTCGTTAATTTTAAGTTTCTAATAAATAGGTAACAGAAGTCAAACACATGTATGTAGGTTCTTCACTTTTCATACCTACGCTCGGCGGTCGCGCTGGGGCTGTCAACCTTAGGGCGATTGAGGGAAGCTACTCCAGACCCGCGGTATACGGGCTATAAAAGGGCATAGCAAAAAACTTATTCTACAATATTAAAACAAAACAATAAACTTACTATTACAATACAAAAAGTTTGCAGAACAAAAACATAAAATTTTACATTTGACAATTTTCACTATCGAAAATCTCTAATAACTTCTAAACGGATTACCCTATTTACACAATTTCTTTTGCCCTATCCGTTTTAGACCAAAACCTATCAAATAACACTAAAAACAACACAATATCTACACAAACAAAAAATCATGATTTTAACTTACGTAATATTCGGTGGCGTGATAAAGATTTAGGTACCTACCTATACCTACTTGCTTCGTTTAAACTGATTCAAATAGGTATGGTAGTAAGTAAAAAGGTACGGAAAACCGTACCTTTTAGTACGTTCCGGCAACACTGACTGGTTAGCGAGGCGGCTTCTTCAAAGCCACCGGGCGCCGCGCCGCGGGCGTTGCACAAAGGCAAAAAGTGTTAGGCAATCAGCGCTATGCGAGCTATATAGCACTTTATTGCATGGTGACAAGAGTTAGTTTGAGTGAGTTTATTTAAATCTTTGTGCAGAGTGCGATAGTAAGTACTATTAAAGAATCTGTGCCACTACATCGCCTATAGCTTTATGTAAGCAAGATCTAGTAATAACAATACGCAATTCCATTCGTGAAACTAAACAAAGCACCTTGTACGAAAATATTAGTTACCTACCTAGGTATTTTATGGGTGGATGAAAATCACTTAGATATAGGTACCTACTTATATCAACAAAACTCATGGAAGGTTACAGTAGGTAACAAAACTAGATGCCTACCTACTTATATTCTTACTACATAACCTACATACACTCGCATCTATTTAGTTTCAAGTCTGTGCTACCTACCTTGTTCGGTGTAGGTAAGTAGGTAGGTATATAAATTCACTACCAACCTAATAACATATTACTCAGTTGCTTGTTTGTGCGACTGTACCACAATGTATATTTTGTTCCTAGAACTTCACATGGACTTTTTGTATTGTTTTACAATGAATTTCCATAAAGTATTGCTACCGACAGGGGAACTATTTCACGCACTATTTTTCTATACAGGATTTTTAATAAGAAAAGCTCGTTTTCTATAAGAATTATTGCGTTGTTTAATGGGTACGCTAGCATCACGCCAGCTCGGAATGTTTTACAAAGTCTTGTTCATTATCTCCGTTTCTATAAGAGCAATCATTATGAAATTTTGCATAGCTCGGGAACTATTTATGCTCTATTTTTGTGTGTAAGTTTCGTTCCTATCGGCTAAGCCGTTTTTGAGAACGGTTATGTGTACGCCAGCTTGATCGTTATGCTGGCGTACACACAAAGAATGGTCATTATTTCTTAAACCAAAGAGGAACTATTTATTTTATTATTGCACTAATTATGCTCTATTTATGCTCTATTTATTGGCATATGAACAAACGTGAATACGGTTATGTGTACGCTAGCATCACGGACACTAAAAATACGCATCGCCGGCCTTCCTAGCGTGGTTCGTTACGTCGGTTGCCGAGTTCTGCCCGGAACGAACGTGTCCTTGAGCAGCCGCGGCATTTTAGTTTGTTTTTGGTAATGTACCTATATTTTTCGCCAAATGAAGGCAAAAAAAGTACTGCATAGCATTTGGTTACCTGAATAATAATAAGGACCGGCATCTCACGTTTTTCAAACTACCTAATGACAGCGAAAGGTAAGAAAATGTAAATAATACCAATAGTAGGTACAGAACTGAAAGTTTTTCTACGAAAGTTTGTCTCCCGTATTTACTTAAGTAAGTAGGTACTTAGGTACAAGTTCTATTTGAATGCGGTACCTACCTACATAAATAAACGTAATATTATAATGTAGGTATTTTTTCATAGACAATTTTTGTGCCATTGGTAGGTATCTACCTACATAGTGCTGCCTATGCCTAGGCATAAGCAGCACTTAAGTAGGTATTATGATTTTGATTATGTAGACTGAGAGCAATATTAGAAACCCAACCTAGGTACATTTTTATTTGATTTAACTCTAAGTAGGCAGTGTAGGTTAACTACTTAAAAACAGTCGGGTAGGTAGGTGTAGGTAGAAAAATCGGTGTGGTAAGTTACCTAAGGTAGGCGTTAAGGTAGGCGTACTAACAACTAAAACTAGATACCTAGGTTACCTACAAACCAAATGTTGTTTTTTTCTCTTGCAAATATCTAGGTAGATACCTACCTACTAAAATTTCTCTTATGATTTAGCATGATGTACCTACCTACCTTAAACAGTGATTATTCAGTTTTCGTACACAAGACACCTAAACACTTAAGTAGGTGTTAAGGACCCAAGTACCTACCTAGTAGGTATGCCTATTTTCTGAGTTCTTAATGCAGCCAGCCAGTGTAAAATAGTTTTCTGATTTAATACTAGGTAGGTAGATATTATTTGAATTATCATTGTTCCTTAAAATAAATAGGTGGCTAGGTAACTGGATAGTAAAAGGTTCAACAACAACAGCCTATTCAGTCCACTGTTGGACATAGGCCTCCCCTATAAGAAGGGGGATATGCCCATAATCCCCACGCTGGGCATGCGGGTTGGGGATCGCAGGGTACAGCTTCTCGCACCGCCACCGACGGGCAGCAGCGTCGGCGCGCCGACGCTGCTGCCCGTCGGCGGCCAGGTTATTATTATTCGTCACAGAATAATTCTCAAGATAACCCTAACGTTACACGTGCCACGTCAGTAGAGATAGAGCTATACGATAGAAAGGGATGCAAGGTGTAGGTTAATATAAATGTTAGGCGCTGAGTTCGGTGCGAGCTGATTAGCACTTTATTGCGTAGCAGCTAAAGTCGCTATTTATTTAAATGATTGCGCGGAGTGACGCTTCTGTCCTTTCTGTATTCTGTGCTACGAGTATATGCATGGCGCAACCGAGAAAACTATTCTCCAATATTATTTACAATGAGCAATGCGCGGAATTACTATTAGCGATGCCCGTAAATCATATGGAGTAATCCATAATCCATATCGTGGAAGTCAGTTGTACGTACCTACTAAGGTACCTATCGAACTTATTTTACTTACTAAAATAATATAAATAATTAAGGCGACGATACATGTCAAATCTCTCTCTCGCTCGTACTATTCAACATTTTTGAAGAAATAAAATCACTGAATGTAGTTATGCAAAATAGCAAACGGCTTCCTCCCTTCACGGCCTAGAAAATAACAATACAAAGGTTCAGCAAGAATATCATGTTGAACCCAACACGTTTTCCTACCAAAAGTTTTCACCAAAATTGATCACATTGGTGCAAGTTTTTTGGTAAGAAAACGTGATAGAATCAAAATGATATTATTACTGAACCTTTGAATTGTTATTGTGCTGAGCCTATCCCAATTGCCAATGAAGTGTTAGGTAGTTCTCCTGTTTATATTATTCTTGTTTAAGGTGTTTCTGTTTTTTTTTTAAATTATAAATTGATGTATTTGTATTTTGAAGTATTTTTTATTATGAGCCTGAAATATCCCACCGTGGCACACAGGGCAAAGGCTTCCCTTCCTTCTTTCCACTCCTCTCTATTGAGTGCTATGGCTTGCTAACTTTTATAGGAGTCGAGTGCGGTCCGCCGCCGCGTCATATTTATTTTGTGGCCTCGTGTTCTATCCGTACAGGCTATGGGCAAAAGTGGCACACAAGTAAACTTCATCATCACATCAGCGGCCTATAGCAGTCCTTTGCTGGACATAGGCCTCCCCTAATGAGCACTATAAAGTAAACTTAGTCAAAGAAAATTAAAAGAAGAACATGACGAATATTATAATTTTCAATTTACCTATTACTAGGAATTTGAATATGATTTGGAATTTAGAATATTTTTAGATCTCCTATATTGCGAGGCAATGGACGGAATATCTGTTTTGCTTCCGCTAATAGAATACCAATGTTTGTAAACTAAACGCAGCATCCTAGTAGCAACTGCCCACATGAGCCATACAGATACAGTATTGAATAACGTCTTCAAAAATTTAAGTCAATTCTACAAGAATTTTGGCGCACGTCCAAACGACGTTGCTGGATCTCATTTTGCGTCTGTTACATTACAACAAACATTATATTTTAGTACAGCTACGAATCGATACCGCACCAAATTAAAAACACAAAAATATTTTTTTCTTAATATAAATTTTGTACAATAGAATCTATTATATAGTAAAATATAATAATATAAACGTCTGTAAATAAATGAGAAAGAATGATACGCATTCATTTTAAAGATGCGGGTGGTTGTGTAAACAAACACCATGGAAAACTACTGACGGGCGCCCGCGAGATACCCACAACTGGAGTCGGACATCAAAGTCATGTATAAATAATACAGATAGTTTTTTATTCAGTTTTTTAGGAAAACAGCATGTAGGTAATTTTGTGAGCGCGGGAGTTGGTGCGCGGTATTGACATTGTATCGAACATGCCGCGCCTGTGGGCAGGGTTTATTTCGGTCTGGCCGTGAACAACGTCTAGCCATTCATCGGGCGAACACTGTCGAACCCAAAATATCCATCCGCATGTCCTCGCTCCAACGCACCTCGCAAAATTCGCATAAAAACACGCATTTTCTTAATTTTAAAAATCGCAGTCCTACCTTTTTGTTCTGCCGCGCCGGGGTCAGTCCCACCTGGGACCCCATCTCTGCTAAGATATTCTTCGGCATTTTGACACTGAACAGTCCCCACTGAATAAATCAAGAAAAATGTTTTCAACTTCGCGGTCGCAGTATTGCGAAAGAGTGAACGCGGTAAGCGCGGCGTGCGCGCAGAAAACGAATGAAGCTGGCGCCGCGGGCGCAGGTCGCTATGTACGGGGGCGGCTCGTGCGGCATGACGTCACCCGCAAAGCCTGCGCCTACGCCGTCGCTCCTTACATCCCCCAGAAAAACACTGAAACGTCAGTAACGTCACATTGTGGTTATACTTTGTGGTATACTAGGTAGGTACTTAAAACAAAACAACTCATCTAGTATTGTTCAATCTCTCTTGCTATACCGCTTCATTAGCAAACCACATGAGTGTGTTCTCCTATGTCACCAATAGCTAGTCTGACGTCGAAAGGAAGTAGCTACATTAGAGCTGGACAAAATATACATGATTTGCTTTTAAAATACTTACAAATTACAAAATTATGTATGAATTTAAAATACGAGATTCAAAAGTCTCTCTAAGAGAAGAGAACACACTCATGTGGTTTGCTAATGAAGCAAAGTAAATGAAATATGAAAAACAAAATACAGTTCCTACTTCAACTATTTTTATTTAAAATAATAGGTAGTACTAGTAACAAGACCGGTTAAGTGCGAGTTGACTCGCCCACTGCGGGTGACGTCAATAGCGTGCCATAATAATTAGTAAGGTTTCTTCGTAATTAAAATCTGTACGTCCTATAGAAAAATAGAACCGGCTCTGGTATGGGGAAATTAGGGCCTTTCAGATGGTAACACTATAATTAATTGCTAACCAGAAAACCATCTTAGCTGGAGACTTAGCTATAATTTTCCTGTAAAATGTAGATATACTTCTATACTATGTATAAATTTTAGGTTTCTCACTTCGCAAACTTCGGAGTTAAGAGGGGGGTCGTTCTCTAGAAACTTCAATAATGACAGCTATGGTCAAACTATAAAGCACTTGGTCATTTTTTGCACTTTTTTCATCCCAAATCAAAACTGTGCATGATATATAAATATACCGTTCAAATCAAACCTTTTCGTTTGATACCCCACTCGACCTAGCAACCCCCCCCCCCTTTTATTTGACATCCCCCCCCCCCCCCCCACCCCCCATTTTGGAAGATTTCTCAAAAACTGTTTCAGGTTAGGACTTCGCTATAATTTTCATGTAAAATATAGATACTCTTCTCTAACATATATATTAGTTTCAGATTTCTTGCTTTGCAAACTTCAGAGTTCAGAGGGGTGGTTATGGTCATTTTTTTTAATGGCAATTCTTTCAGTTAGTTCATTTTAAATTTAAACCAAATTTCAAGTTGGTAGCTTATATAGTTGACCGGTTCGGTAACCTCACCCTAAAACTGGTGCTCCACAGAATTATTGTTTTAGTACTACTGTACCTGTCTGCCGGCTGATTGCGACATAGCGCAGCCTAACACCGGCACAGCTACATCCCATGGCCACTTGTTGTGCCCTGCCTTCCCCAACACACATGCCCAGCGTGGGGATTATGGGCATATCCCCCTTTCAGGTATATTTTCATTAGACATCTTCTTCTTCTTCTTCAGCCTGTATTAGTCCACTGCTGGACATAGGCTTCTCCCAGTAAGCGCCACTGAGCCCGATTATCGGCTCTCCGCATCATCCTTCTGCCAGCCACCTTCTGCATGTCATCGCTCCACCTGGCCGGGGGGCGCACTGCACTACGTTTGACAAGACGCAGTCTCCACTGTAGAACTCGTCTCAACGGTTATCGGTTCTTCGGCATATATGACCAGCCCACTGCCATTTGAGCTTACTAATTCCGTGGGCTATGTCAATTACATTGGTCCTCTGTCGGATAATCTCATTACGGATTTTATCCTTCATAGTGGTTCCGAGCATAGCCTTCTCCATAGTCCTAAGAGCGACCTTGAATTGGTGGACTAACTTTACCGTGAGTGTCCACGCTTCGGCACCGTATGTCATGACTGGCATGACGCATTGGTTGTAAACTTTTGTTTTCAAGCATTGTGGTATACGCGACGTAAAGATTTGACGTAATTTTCCGTACGCAACCCAACCTAGCTGAATTTTTCTTTTGACTTCCTTATCGAAGTTGTTTCTACCTAATTGCATTATCTGCCCGAGGTAGACATACTCCTTAACAGCTTTGATAGGATGGCATTTTACAACGATTGGGTCTATGTATTGGTTATGCATGACCTTGGTTCTTTCCATGTTCATCCGAAGACCAATTTGTTGTGAAAAAACAGCGAGGCTGTTTAGCATGTTCTGTAGCTCCTGCGGCGATTCCGCCATAAGCACTTTGCCGTCCGCGAATCTTAAGTACGAGATGTATTCGCCATTTATTTTAAGGCCCATTTCTTTCCAGTCCAGCGTCTTTAATAGATCCTCCAAAGCGTTGGTGAACAGTTTCGGGGAAATAACGTCCCCCTGTCTCACCCCTCTGCACAATTCGATTTGATTAGACTGCTGGTCCTGTACTAGGACGCTCATTGAGGCGTTGCTATAGAGACATGTCAGCACTTCGATCTAGCGATAGTCTACTTGGCATCGCTGCAAGGAGTCTAGAACAGCCCAAGTTCTCGTAGTCCACAAATGCTAAACACAGGCGCCGCAATATGTATAAATGTGGTCTACCGTACCATAACCACTTCAAAACCTGGCCTATTCCGGGGGCTGAAATTCCTCGAACCTTCTTGCAATTCGGTTTGTGATAACTCGCGTGAACAATTTATAAACGTATCTCAGGAGTGAAATTGGCCTATAGTTTTTCAAAAGTGTTTTATCCCCTTTCTGAAAGAAGAGGATAACTATGCTCCTGTGCCACGCCTCCAGAGTTCGCCCACGATGAATAACAGAATTGAAGAGCTTCTGTAGTTCCCTCAATACTGGAACTCCTTCTGCTTTCAAAAGCTCAGATCTGATTTAGTTGTCTCAGAGCCATCTCAATTTTGTCTACGCTGACATCTGGCAGTTCATCTGTGAAGTGGCGCGTTAGTGCTGCTCTGGAATCGTGGCTATGAGGTTCAGAGCGAGGTGTATAAGAATCGTATAATCGGCCATAGAAATCCTCGATTTCGGAGAGAATCTGTTGTTTTGACAAGACAGTGTCCAGTGACTCCTCACAAGCTGTTGGCTGAACACTTTCGACCCAGGATTCTGCTCTATCGCTTTTTCTATGCGGCGTGTATTGGAACACTAAAGGTCGCGTCTTACTTTTTTTTTTCATCTTGAACGACGGTTGTAATTTTTATTTTATTTTATTTTCTAAAGTTTTTCTAATTTATATTGTTAAAATCGTTTGGCAATCTAACCAATCTACCTTAGTAATAAGATACAAGTTTAGTGAAATGGAATAAAAGCGGATTTGGACTGGAATTATCTGATGAAAAAATTCATCGCCGATCGTTTTTTGATAAAGTCGCCATTTCCATAGTAGAAAACAGGACCTGGCTGAAGACTGGATGACTGGACTAACTGTAGCCTCATATTCAATTATACTTGACTTGATACTGGAAATTGTGGAGAACTATCCCAGACAGCAGCCATTAAATAAAGAAGTGAAGTGTATAATTCCTTGGGCTACCCCCTAGTAGGTACGAGTTGCACATTTAGTGCACAGCACAGCACATCATAGTTTACTTTTTTTGAGCTCAATTCTAAAGTACTTTTTTTATTTAACTATCCAATCGTTTTGAGTGATAAACATTGCAATGTGCAAGAAGAATAGGTAGGTACATTACCAACGTTGAATTTTTCTACGTGAGTTATTTTAAAAGTAATGGAATTACGTATACCAAATATGTAAGTACCGACTAGGTATTTATATTTCAATTACGTATTTTACAAGTAATTCAAATGTAGGTCTAGGTAATGCCCAACCCTGGCTACATTAGTACCTACTATATAGTAATTTAGTGTACCTACATAAAAAGCTACGTAGACACTAACGCGTCATTCTGATACATTCTTGTACAACCAAAGAATTCAAACATATAGGTATTAAAGGGCAGGTTTTCCTCGCTAATTAGTAATTAGGTAGCTACCTACAGGGAAAACCAACGGTCATTAAATCGCAATGGGGACAACTTGTGTTTTAAGATTTTTTGACCAAGAGCAAAAAAAGCTGTTGTTTCGCAACTTACATAATTAGCAGATATGTAAAATATATACCTACTACCTTCCTAGGTTCTTACAGATTTTTATTACGCACAGTAAAAATCTTTACGACCTACGTAACAAAATTAGCAAGTAGAAAAATCTAAGATCCTCCGCTTTCTCTGTCTTCATTAACCAGACAATGGTAATTAAGATCTAGGTACCTAACTACATAACTAATATATAACATTGAAAAAAAGTAAATTATGGTTGATTTTTGTAGTTCATATTTCGAATTATTGATTTGTTCATAATTTATAACATACCAGCACAGTAAACACTACAATATACCTAGTGATTCTTCTTCTTCTGATTGGGTACCTTACCTAGCAAGTTGAAGTGCTCTTGTCTTCTTGTAGCTGCTCCCAATGCCAGCCACAGAAATATAGCGAGATTATAGTTCTGTGATCCGACCCAACCAATAAGACAAGTAATAATAAATATTAATGATAAAGAATTGTGGTGAAACTGGGTCATTTGTAACTAAAATAAATGTTTCTTTATCTTTTATTCATGGAATTATAAAAAATTCACTGGTCTGACCCGGAAGTCAAGCTGACCTAAATACCAAAAAAATCAACCATCACATCCACCCTACACTTGAAGGATCAATAAAATACCCCTGAAGCACTCGAATCACACATTGCTTTGGTTAAGTCGTGGTTGCGAGCAAAATTACATATTATTATTATCTTAGGGGGCCATTAATTACGTGAGGCAAATCTCACCAAATCTCACGTGGGGGCGGGGGAGAGTCCCGGCAAATCTCACGTAATTTTTATTCCTCAAGAAAAATAAGTAAACCCCGTCAATTCCACGCAGGCCAAGCCGCGGGCAGTGCTAGCTTATAATATTAGTGTATATGTGATGTTTATTTGCATTAATAGTGTAATTTGATGACATGATTTTAATTTAGCACTTTATTTTAAAAAACTTGCATACTTTTGTACGTTTTTTTATTTATGTGTTGTAGCCTAGTTGGCAACACGACGCAACGACAAAGGACTACATAATATAAAATTTGACTTTTCTAAGTGCTTATTTAGTAAGTTTAAAGAAATAAATATACTGACTCCGATTCTTGACACCTGCATAACTTTTAGCTTTTGAGGCACACTTGCTATGAATCGGCCACTAAAGAGAACTGAGCCTCTTTTTCATAGAATAAATCAACGCAATCAACTCAATAACATTAAACCACATTTTGATAAATCTCACGTGAGATTTTGGGGGGCAGAGGGGGTCGAGCAAAATCTCATGAAATCTGCCCAAGGGAGGGAGGGGGTCGAAAAATTTCCAAAATCCCCTCACGTAATTAATGGACGTCCCCTTATCTTATCATAAGAGCATTTCTGATACCGCTGCATACTTCCCGATCTTGGGAATCCGCTGACCACAATACCGAAATAAAATTATATAATAACATTGATTGTAATTGCATACCCATACCATTAAGTTCCGACCAAGGTAGCCGGACACAGGACACATACTTTTTCCAAGTTTCATCCAAATCTGTTCAGCCGATACGGATTGAGATTGAGTGGGAAGAAACCAAAGAGGTTGCATAGAAACTTTTTTCTGTTTGGAATAAACATACGTTACTCACCAACCACAGATATAGAAGAGAACTTGATAAAGCCTTAAAATTCACTATGTTCTGAACATCAACTCATACCGCTGAGTCTTATCCAGTTGTCTTCTTTAAATGTGACACAATTATTTATTGTAAACTTTCGCATTTATAAATAAATGAGGTTCACCTCCCGAACTGCTGGGCATAGACAAAGACACACTATTAACATAAGTATAACTCAGAATCGACACCATTTATCCTACTAATTTATAAAGACGAAAGTTTCGGAAAAGTTTGTTTATGCCAATTTTTATAAGAGTGCTTTCCTTCGCGTTTACCTACCCTGAATTTTGAGAGGCAAGAATCAATGTCTTAAATTACTGTACATACATTAACCCGTAAAATTGTACCCGTTTTGATTGAAGTTAAATAAATAAAGGAAGTTAGGTAAACAATCCAAAAAAAGTAAATTTGTAGTTTCATCACAAAAAAAATTGTTCATACTTACAAGTTGTGCAAAGTACAAGTACGGAATCCTCGGTGCACTAGTCTAGCTCGCACTTGGCCGTTTTTCTAAAAAAATTAATACTTCCTTTAGTATTAGCCCTTATTGGGCTATGGCACAGGTTATGGAGCTACGCTACGCTACGCGGTAGTACTGGAAATACCTAGATACGCTTTAGATAAAGTAATAATAATAGGTATGTTATGATCCTGCACATAGGTTATTACAAAGAGCTTAGTAATAAAGGGTTAAAACAATGATACCGACCTCCCAACATAGGTGTAGTGTAGGTACTTAGTATTCTCATGTTACTTGTTCAAAACGATCGAGGAAAATATCATGTAGAAAGAAACTGGCATGCCGAGAACTAAACCCGTTCAGAGAATAGAATGGTATACCTACCTAGGTATCAACTCGTTGCAGATACTAAGTCGGTACCTACCAGCAGGAATACGTGATGCCTGCGTATGCGCAGCCTAGAAGCATTTCATGGAGACTCTCGTGAATGACACGAATACCTAGTTGATTGAAGCGTTTATAAATCAATGAAACACTGAAGCATAACGAAACACTGTCAATTAAATAGCTGGGAGAGCTGAATGAATATGGTCACTGTGCAAGCGGATTGATCTTAAATTCTTATTTTTTTCTGAGATAGGTATGTATTCCTTAACTTGCCCGTGATGATCATCATTATCAGCCAATATAACAGTCCACTGCTGGACATAGTCCTCCGCAAATGAGCGCGGCCTGTCCAGGGTTCGACGCATCCAGCAAGCATCTACAATCCATCTACAAGCCTCCTTTCGCAGATCGTCGCTCCACCTGACCCGATACCTCAACGGTTATCGGTTCTTCGGTAGTTTGTGCCAGCCCACTGCCACTTCAGCTTGCTAATTCTCTGTGCTATGTCAAAAACTTTAGTTCTATGTCGGATAGTGAGTGACGTTGTGAATCCACAAAGTTCAGAGAAATCCGAGCATAGCTCGTTCTTCGACTTTAAACTGGTGGCCAAGCCGTAAGTACCTACTGTGAGTGTCCCCAGTGTCAACTTGCCTGTAGATTTACTAATGCACAAAATCACCTACGTAAAGTATGTACAACCACAGACTTGATCTCGCATGTACATATGTAGTTAAATAAAATACTACCAATGCTGTGATTGACGAAGTTGAACTAATGAGCTAGGCAATAATTAAAACTGGTAAATATCAAGGTTTTGTAAGACAATGTAGCATTATCATGCTCTTAGGAATTTAATTGATATTCAGTGGTAACAAAGTTTAGTGTCAATTTAAAAATCCTGATAATGGCCGCGCTCGTAGGTTCATACGTACCTACCTACATCTACATTCATCATAATGTCACCATCAGCCTGCAGCAGTCCATGCTGGACATAGGCCTCCGCTAATGAGCGCCATTGTGCCGTCCTGAGCTCGATGGATCCAGTTTTTACCAGCAGCCTTTCGTAGCTCGACTCTCTACCTAGCCAGAGACTCTCTGGATAGGTGGAGTGTCGCATGATAATGCATGATAAAGCATGATCATGCTGCATTGTCTTACAAAACCTTGATATTCACCAGTTTTATTTAATGCCTAACTCATTAACGCCGTTATACACTACATTTGCCGAGATGCGGTCTCCCGAACTAGGCGTTGTATAAAAGCTTTAATAATGTAATTCAGTATATAGAAAGAAATACTTAATTGAATCATCATCATCATCATCAACCTTTAGCAGTCCACTGCTGGACATAGGTCGCTCCCAAATAATCTCTAATTGAATATCTCGGTGTAACTTATAGAAATTAAAAAGTTCCCTGTTAATCTTTCGATATGGAGGTAGATATAACTAATTCCGGTTTGGTCTGGTACATAAAACAAACCAAACCAAACAAGGTGCGACAAACCCTTAATTTTCTATAGAAAAGTGTCATTTTTACAACACGAGTCCGTGATGAGTTGAGATCAATATTATGATTTTTTAAATCAACAAAGTGACATGTAATAATTCCATGGTGACATGAGAGTGGACTAAAACCTTGTTTTCTATGGCTCATTATTTAGTTCTTGCCCGCGGCTTTGCTTGAGCAAGATTTTTTTTTATAGAAAGATATAATTATTCAGCTAGACTTGGCTGTGCCCTCGGAGATTAAATAAAACAAACCAATTATACGACTTAACAACACAGGGCACAGGTTGAGATAGATTATACTTGCCATATAGGTAGTAAACAGAAAAAAGTTTTTATGCAAACTCTTTAGGTTAAATATACTTCGGTATAATAATATTATACGGTATAATATCAGGAATCGGGGGTTGGGTGAAACCTAATGTTCCATCCACGTAGCTGTAGTAGAGGCTTATGACATCCGCTCCCGCTGGTCGTGAACACTAGGCCACACCCGGCTTGTTGGCCTGCCAGACCCCAATCACTACAGAACTGCTTCATACCAGATCGAGCTGAAGACGTTATTCCCGTGGCGCGATTGCACACGTGGGGGACATTCGGTCTATTCGAAAGAAATAAGCTAACGTCGTCGAGACTTTTCGTAGCTTAAAAAGTAAATTACCAGTATCCGAGAAATCTCAAAAATAAAAGCGGATTTTGGATTGACAACCATACAGCAACCATTTTTATTATGTTTGCACATAAAGTGGATGTTGGTTTACCTACACTCACCTACAGTATCTTAATTTACTTATGTTTAAACCATTTGCGGCATAATATTTTCATATTTTTTTAATCCTGACTTTTTCATATCGGAGTATGCTCGTGCGTCGACGGCGCCGACATCGGCCGATCGAAACAAACGTATGTAAAAGAATGGGACCGCGTACACTGGTGATGGACGCACTCGGACGATGTCGGTAGAGTACTAGTGTACGCGCTCTCAGACTTTTAAACATATTCGTTTAGATAGTCGCCCGAGCAATGTTTGGCTGTTAAAGGATTTGGAGTACCTATTCGTAGCGTAACGGCTCACGTACACCAAAACCCGTTATAGTGGGTGAGTCCAAGCGGGTTTCGGGATTTACTAAAGTGGGGCAGATTAATTTACAAGGGGATACCTTGTACCCACTGCCCAGTTAAGTACTTCCACCAAATATGAGTCCCATATAGTATATAGCCGTCCAAGGATAAAGGATCAGATTAGTAAAAAAAAATATCATTTGAAATTCTCGAGCGCGTCAGGTAGGGTGAGTTAGTTACATGCTAAAACTTGTGTAATCCACTAATCTGACCATTTGAGAGTTTGGTAAAGAAGAGGCAGGCCTACAAAGTTGTAAAAAAAAGTCATCTCGATATTATCGAGCGTGACAAAATTTGTTTTTATTTTGAATGCAAGGATTACGAAAAATATATAATCTGACGATTTCCCCAAGCCGATGTAGGAAAATTAATCGATAAAGTTTGCCTATATTGCCCTCTCCGCGTCTCTATTCCTCTCTCACCATTATTATTAGTATTAAAAAACTCGACTAGTTTTCGAGTCAAATCCGTCAAAAACTCACGGAATCGGTTTCAATTCCGATGAGTCCTTCAAACGCTATATAAAACCTTTTCGGATTGACCATCGGGAAGTATATATATATAATGGTAGAAAATTAAAATTTGTGCTAGGAACTTTGTTATGGGAATTCTATTATAAAATGAAAGTAAACAGTTCCATTTTTATCTTTAGCTCAAAATACTTTAAAAATAATCATCAAAAAAAAGTTTTTATAATTATTTTCATGGAGATACAAATATTCTAGTTTAAAAAATATACACTTTTTAATGTGCATGCTATTTCTAGACCTTTCAAATAAATTTAGTCCAATAATTTAAAAAAATGACAGATTAGGCGAATGCCTCCAGATAATCGTCAGAATATGAGACAGCACATCTAGGGCATAAAGGTGAGACATATATATAAAAAAAGACGTGTGGCACTCGGGGACTGCCGCGGTAAAGCTATTGCATAGCATTTTGTATCAACTTATGCAATTATAATTATTTATTTATTTTATTTATCTTTGATATTAATTCAAGTTACACTTTTTGAGCATGGTGATCGTCTCGATTCGTGCGAGCTTCGTAGAGTCGTACAATACGTCTAGTTGCACGCACACAAACACCGTGTCGAAGACTGCCGAAAAGAAACGACGTTAGACAATGCACGGCCTTCAAGCCACACCTCCGTGCCCGTCGGAGTGGGGAGCGTGAGGTTTTTTTTCGTTACGGAATTTCTGGATTCGGTCCCCGCGCACAAGGCCCTCGATAGAAGCTATGCAATAGCTTAAAAAAATTGCAGTTTCTAGGATATGACGCAAACTCGTGGTCATTATCCACGTTCAATATATGAGCTTTTTTTTAGGTTTTTTTAACACCCTCTAAGAAAATCTCACGCGGTCGTTTTTTGACGTCATAGATGCTATAGTAACAGTATAAATATTAATGAATAGATGTCACACATTTCAAATAAATTTTTCTTTTAAGTTCGCTTTTATAATTGGTCCGATAAGTCGTCCATTTTTTGTACCTCTACTGTGTCTCTAACTCTATCTGAAAAATAATTAAAACTGATCCAACCTCTTTGATTCTGAGGACTTCAGGACACTTGTTTGGTGGGTTTTCATTAGCAGTTATTACGTAGGTACACTTGATAGGCTGTGTCGTGTCTAAATTATTTAGCAACTTTATAGATGTTTTGTTTATAACATAGGTATATCTAACACAGCGTACAACATACCTACAGGTAGGTACGTTGATCACAGCATAGGGGTTAGTGCGCTTCTACCTATACACTACACGTCTAGGAGTATATATCAGGCGTCCTAAAAGGCGGCTACATTGCAATAAGCGGCTAGACTATAAAAATAATAGTTATCCCCAGGAGCTGATCGTCTCGTTACGATTTAGTCAAACACAATACTGAGATTTGCCTCAAGGTTGGGTTTGTAGGACATCAACAGGAAGACATCGTTTGTCCAAACTCCTTGCTCCCAGTCAGTCTAGTAACCTATTGCAAGCCGCGATCGACATTGAGCTGGATACTTGATTAATGTTGTTTAGATCCATAGAATTTTAGATCAGATACAACCAGTGATTGCACTACAATAGGTCCTACTAAAGAGATTACAGTCTGTCAAACGAAAGTTACATTCGAGTTTTACATGGGGTTTCCTTAAACTTGAGAGGTGTCAAGGGACACCCAGATGGAACGAAGAGAGAGAGAGAGAGAGAGAGAGAGACACGCGCACGCCGCACGGCTTACAACTATAGCAAAAGGTGTCGTTACAACTTTTGGTCTTAAAAAAGTGTCGTTACAACTTTTGGTCTTAAAAAAGTGTCGTTACAACTTTTGGTGTTAAAGGGTCTCAGGCACCTCCGGCACCTCAGGCACCTCCGGCACCTCAGGCACCTCCGGCACCTCCGGCACCTCAGGCACCTAATTAAAACTTGAGAGGTGTCAAGGGACGCCGCACGGCTTACAACTATAGAAAAAGTGTCTTGGTCTTAAAAAAGTGTCGTTACAACTTTTGGTGTTAAAGGGTCTCAGGCACCTCCGGCACCTCAGGCACCTAATTAAAACTTGAGAGGTGTCAAGGGACGCCGCACGGCTTACAACTATAGAAAAAGTGTCGTTACAACTTTTGGTCTTAATTTTTCCGTCTAGCCCCCTTTCGCAACGCGCGTTATAGGAACTTCGTTCCAAAATTATATTTTACAGGAAAATTGTAGCGAAGTCTCTTTATAAAATGGTTTCGTAGAAAATTTAATAAATGTAAGAAAAACGGTGGTCAAGCTTTAAGGAGTTCATACGGTTATTAATGGTGTTATCTGAAAGGCCTACAGGTTTTTATTTTTATATAAGACGTACAGTTTTTAAATTACGGAACAAAACTTACTCAAAACGGAATTGAGAAAGTCCTCCTTTTTTGAAGGATTTCGTTTAAAAACGGGGGGGGGGCAATATTTGTGCTTGGCAATATACTTACCTATTTTTCATCGGCAAGAGGAGCGAGCCGCGAATATTTTTTTTTTTTCAGAAAATGTGTTATTTTGCCTAGTAATAATAATTATTATGATCACAAACAAAACAAGAAAAAGAAAATTGCGTTTTTTTATATATTCATAGGAAATTGTAAACGCAAAAGAAAGTAATGAAGTCGGTGAGCGAAGCGAGCCGCGAATTTTTAACACCAAAACCCGTGCATCTGGGTCATTTTTTATACTATTATAAAAACAAAAACATTGTATATATTGATTTTTATAGCTACAAATCTGCATAATTAACAAAAAACGTGAATGATCCTCATGACGGAAACCGGATAACGTTCCATTACTTGTTTTTTGTATGGACACAGTCAGTGCCGTAAATAGTATTGTACGCGCCCGGTGCGAGCTTCTATAATTGTTAAGCCTGGATACCAGACACAATAGAAAATCTATCTCGCGTTCCGGCATATATGAAGATAAAGTTGACTTCTTAGTGCTTAGTTTCATTACTCATTATAGAAATAAAATCGGCGAGCGCAGTGAGCCGCAAAATTTTTGGTTCACAAAAGGAAAAATCAAAGAAAACGGTGGCATTTTTTTTAAACACCTAGGTAACTACAACAACAGGCCAATTTTTTTAATCATTCTAACTAGCGCTGTTGTGTTCTAATTCGTCATGGTTGCAAACTTTAAGGGTAAAGGTATATACAATATATGAAAAAAACAATATATGAAAAAGAAAACCACAATTTATATCTGAATTTCAACGAACCTATATGTATTAGGTTATAATTATCAACGAAGACTTGGTCCTGATCTGGTCATTTCTGTACCCACCAGAAAAGACAACTCAATTTATATCTGGATATCAAACTAAAAATAAATTAATGCTACCATTCATGACCAAAAACTTGGTCCTGGTCTGGTAATTTCTGTGCCCCCCCAGAAAAGAAAATAAAGATTTATTTCCGGATATCAATCTAATAATTTAAAACTTGGTCCTTGTCTGGTCATTTCTGCGCCCCCCAGAAAAGAAAACTACGATTTATAACTGGATATCAATCTAATAATTAATTTTTTGTCCTGGTCTGGTAATTTTTGCGCCCCCCAGAAAAGAAAACTACGATTTATAACTGGATATCAACGAAATAATTAATGAATACTACCATGCATGGTCTGCGCCTTGTGCCTGGGCACCGCCCAGTGGCATTGCCTTATTTTGGGCACTGAACACAGTACAATTAATAGCTAGTTAGTTAACACATGACAATTTACTGATGGTTCTAAATTAACCTAGGTACCTACATAATAAGGACCTTGTGAATTACTAACAATTTAAAAGTTTTAAAAAGTTCATAATAACTAGTGTATTTTGCTGGAGTTCCCCCATATTTATCATTAAATATCTTTGTATGGAAACAAAGTATTAAACTAAAAATATGCCGGAATATGACCCGAATCATAACTTATATAGGTAAACTTTGACAAGTTTCGGCTAAAATTAACGCACACACACACACACACACACACACACACACACACACACACACACACACACACACACACACACACACACACACACACACACACACACACACACACACACACACACACACACACACACACACACACACACACACACACACACACACACACTATACACATATGCACTGTCACATACATAAAAAATGGAAGATTACATTTTGATGGATGACCCTTCTCTTACATATTCTGAAGCTTTTTGATTGTCTGTTAATTCTTATGTAGATAATCCAGTTAGTTTTAGTCTTCTTATTTTTATTGTTCTCTTTTTTTATATAGTATCACAAATAACCTATTTCTACATCGCCATTGTATATTTTTTGTCATATACCGATTTTGGGTACAAATATACGTTCGAGGACACTGTTTCATTGTGTCAAACAATTTTTTTAAATGTGAGTACGTATGTATTACTATGTACATATCTGTTGGTTTCGATTCGAAGTAATTTCGATGGAACAGTTAATGAGCACGCTTTAAATAGCGGTGCTTTCAAAAATATTATTTAGTATTATAGCTTGGACTGAATTTAGTGAAATTACGAAAATCTAATCGCGAGACTGATCTTTTACCCAAAACGTTTCGATAGCGTGTTCTAGGTTGCGTGTAATTTTAGCAGCGCCATCTAATAGCTTGTTACGGACATCGCGTCAATAGCCTAAAGTATGGGACACCATTTTTTTCATCTTGAACGACGGTTGTCATTTTTATTAAATTTTATTTTCTAGTATTTTTCTAATATATGTCGTTTATTAGTCTTGGTATTAAAACCGTTAAACGTTAGTTATAAGACACAAGTATTAGTGAAATGGAATAAAAGAAGATTGAACGTGAATTCTCTGATGAAGAAAATTGTGCTCCGATCGTTTTTTGTAAAATTCGCCATGGGTATAGCAGAAAACAGGACCTGACTGAAGACTGGACGGCTGGACTTATAAACCGTACAATATTGCCTCATTAATATGAGGCAACATTGTACGGTTACGCACACTAATGTGTGCGTTACTCCAGCGGCATGTCGACTCGGATCGGGATGAAATTTACAGAAAAATTTGAGCACTATGTTCTGTAAATGTGCACCAAAAATTAAATTTGTGCCAATTAAGGTTTCAGAGTTATTCGAGAAAATAAGATGCCGCTGCAGTAACGCCTGAAAACGTTACTGCAGCGTCTGCATTTTGGCAGATTTGGGTCCCAAATTTTAACTACCTATAGCAGAATATGGTGACGATCTACAAAAGTGGCAGTTTTTGGCAGATTTGAAAGATTCCAAGAAATATCGTATTATTCATAATTTTCAATGAAATCATCTGTATACAAAAAAAATGTGTATTACGATTTATATTCCTATCACCTTCTTGATTTTATTTCCAATTCCAATCAACTTTTGTGTTTATTAGGATGAAACGATACCATCTAGCTATAGATACTTTTCCTCGATACCGTATCGGGCATGAGGTAATAAAAATACCTACTTGTATCGGATCGTTTGTTTCGTAGTCAAGAAGTATTAGTATTTTGGGAACAGCTCTAAGTATTTATTTAAAAAAATATTAAGAAAAAAAAGTCAGTTTTCAATGAACTCCCTAAAATCAATAACAGATGTTTTCCGGTTAATCGATTTTAAAATTGTTAAATATTTTTTGATTTAATAAATTCTTTTCTAAACGTGATGTGATACATTTTATTTAGTAGGTCGCAAGCCTATTTAAGAAAATATTAAAGAAAATTAACAAAAAGTATGGCTAATTAATATTTACAAGTATACTTTAAGCTTGATCGTAACAAACTATTTAAAGGTAACTCAAATGAATATAATGTAGGTATTTGATTTTTTCTGTTTCCATGAAAATAGGAAATAGTATGAAGGCATATTTTAGGCATTTTCTGACGTCAGTTCGGCAGATTATGGCAGAATTTCGGGCCAGTGTGTGGCAGAATCGCCACTTTTGATATGGTCACCCTGCTGTTCGTGCGACTCAAGATCCAGAACACGCGCGATTGTAGCAGCAAGTGGACGTATTTAGAAAATAATAAAATAATTTTTACCCGACAACGGCGAAGCAAAAAGATGGTCATGTACTATGTAGGTATATGTGTGGTTAGGTATGTGCATTGTACATCTCCTAAAAACTCAAAACTATCCATGTTATCGACTGACCTTTATGGTCTTTTACTCTACTCTTTGCGAATGACTAAATCCGTTCCGTTCAAGGGATGTTCCGATATTCGAGTCTTTTCGATTTCGAGTTTTTATTTTTTAAATACGTCCACTCTAGGGCTTGCATTCGAATATTCGAATACTGATATTTCAATATTCGAATATTCGATTTAAATTAATAACACCGAAATTGGAACTCAGATGTGCATAAAATGCCACTTATGAGTTCGAGCGATATATCCATACAAGACAATACAAGTTTACGTCGTCGTTCGGTTAAACAACTTGACGAACCATCCGATCCGAACCCAATTACTTTTATCGGGTTCGGAACACGGTTCGGATACACTCGGAAGTGTCGCGTATTGCATTCGCGTAGTTGACGAGACTGTTCTGTCTATCCGTCTCTGTCGTTAACGTGAGTGTTTGTTTTCATGATTTTGTTAAAATACCAACTAACCTAGATTTTTAAGACTGTTTTTAGGGTGATATTACCGAGCTGGTCAAACGAACCCTTATAGTGTCCGTTGTCCGTTCATCCGTCCGTGTCGTGGTTTACTTCGGTGTACTTAAGAGATCACCTTGGTTAAGCAACTTTCCGCTCGATCATTATTTGGAGAGATGACTGTTTAGTGGCATTTAGATTTGAGCGCTTCCGTGCTTCGGAAGGCACGTTAAGATGTTGGTCCCGGCTTTGCAGTCGTTAAGCCATGTCTGAAGCCTTCGGGCAGCGTAAAATTTCCGACACTAGAGTTGGTCACTAGCTCATACGAAGAAGAAGATTTAAATTTGTGGTTGATTGTGCGTGTAAATCGCCAATGTCTAGTTACGGTGACAAAACTCTTTGTATTTTTTTTTTTATTTGATAATTTAAATTAGTTCATGGAAATAACGCTATTAAGAATAAAATAACTTGATATTTTAAACTTCTTCGTGAAAATAACACTTAAAATAACAAAATAAAATGTGATTTTAATAAAAACATTATGTTTTTTCTATAATTCGAATGATAATCGAATAATTCGAATAGTACCCGAAAAAAAATCGGTTGCCGCGTTCTGCCCGGAACGAAAGTGTCCTTGTTTTTGTTAATGTACCTCTATTTTTCGCCAAATGAAGGCAAAAAAATACTGCATAGCATTTGGTTGCCTGTAATAATAAGAAAATGTAAATAATACCAATAGTAGGTACAGAACTGAAAGTTTTTCTACCAAATAATGCGTTGTTTAGATATCAAAGTCTCCCGTATTTACTTAAGTAGGTAGGTACTTAGGTACAAGTTCTATTTGAATGCGGTACCTACCTACATAAATAAACGTAATATTATAATGTAGGTATTTTTTCATAGACAATTTTTGTGCCATTGGTAGGTATCTACCTACATAGTTGTACGGTATCTTGTTAACCAGTACACCTAGATTGTTAAATGATAATACTTTAAATAGGCAATAACTTGATTATATTGTCCAAACTGTTAATGAGTGAACTGTACACTGATTATGATGATGATGTTGGTGAGAACGCGCGCCCTTGGTAGCTGAATGCGGACTGATTGTTTTTGAATAATGTGAATAAAACGAAATGTTGTAGCGATTAAATTGGGTCGCACGCGCTGCGCCTTTCTGCTGACCTAGGAAGATGCACGGTTGCTTGTACCGTACATGCTCCCAGGGGAGAGAATGAAATGTTGATTGTGCGTATGAGTGATATGAGTGACAAGGTGATTCCATTTAGTCCTTATTCTAATAACAAGGTGATTCCATTATTGATTTTAATGCTAAATCTTAAAAGTCCCTAAGAGAAATCTGAAATCTTTTCTAGGCATGGGGGTGGTACACTTTTCCACTTTATGCACTAAGGGAGATTCAGAATTTACACTAGCACACGATTCACTGATATTTTTATCACACTCACTGACATTGTAACTAACACTATACACGCACGAGGTGGGTCGAGCCGCTGAGGCCCCGACCGATGCACGTCGCAGAGCGCTGGCGGTTGGCTGAGGGCTCGCTTGTTCGACCCCCGCCGCCGCCGCCGCCGCCTGCTCCGCCGCGGCGCCCGCTTGCTTGTTGCGGGCTTTGCGGAGTTTCCGCACGATGATGATGACACCACAAACTAAGATGATTCCCAGGATCGCGTAAATTGCAGTGTATTGGTGTACGTCATGATAAGAAATTTGTACCAAGTTTTCCTGAGCTCTTAGATCGTCTAACTGTTTTCTGATGGTTATTTTCTACTTCCATAATTGATGTTTGATTTTTTATAAGTGAAGCCAGGTGATTTTCATTACGTTGCAATGACAATATAATCTTGTTTATATTGTTCTGCGAATCGTTCGTCCAGTACGCAGTACGCCGAAAAGACTTATCGAGATATCCGACACCGTTGATAGGGCCTCGGCGCCGGCGCTTGTCTCGGCGCGTGCTGGAATGCTGGCTCAGCAACAGGTGGTTATAGTATTCTAATTCTGAGTACTCGTGTTGTAATTGTTCTGTTATTATATCGCAGTATGATGTTTTATTTAATTGGTTGCAAACTTGATTTAGGTATTTGATATATTTACTGCATGCTATTGTTCCTTGCTAATATGGGTTTATCGTCGGATGGTGTGTTGTTTGTTGAATTGGATTCTTGATCACCTTTTCGTTCGTTGACTGGAAGGACGGACAACTTTAATATGGGACGCTTGATTAGTCCGGTTTTTGTCTTCAAAGTGACCACCCTGACGTGGCCGTCCGCTCCCGGATGTAGCTCGACCACGCGACCTAATGCCCACTTGCCCGGTGGTAGATTCGCATCATTGATTGTGACTACATCATTGATTTGGATGTTGGGCTGCTGACTTCTCCACTTGCTTCTTGCTGTTAGCTGGCTGAGATATTCACAGCGCCAACGTTTCCAAATATCCTGGACAATCTTCTGAGTGACAAACCATCTTGTTCGCATGTCTGTTTCAGTTTCCATGATAGTCATGTCCTGGTTGATATTGATGAAGCTTGATGGTGTTAGAAATTCTAGGTCATCGGGGTCTTCAGCGAGCGGACACAAAGGTCTTGAATTAAGTATCGCTTCTGTTTGTGCTAAAATCGTAGAATACTCTTCAAAGGTCAATCTTTGCTCTACGATCACTCTCCGTAGATGGTACTTGACGCTTTTAACCGCTGCTTCCCATAAACCGGCTGCTGTGGGCCAGGACGGTGCGTTAAAATGCCATTCTATGTTCATGTTTGTTATTTCTACAATAAAGTCTTGATCAAATGTCTGTTCTATCTATTGATATTCTTGGGCAAAAATGTTACTAGCACCGACGAAGTTTGTGCCGTTATTACAATAAATATGTCTAGGGGACCCCTTTCTTGCGGCCATTCTGCGTAGTGCGGCCAAAAATGCCGATGATGTGAGGTCCGAGACCAGCTCTAAGTGAACGAGTTTTGTCACCATACATATGAAGACTGCAATGTATCCTTTAGTGGTCTTGATACCCCGACCCTTGTTAGCCTTTATGAATACATGCCCTGTATAGTCAATGCCCGTGTGGTAAAATACCTTCGCCACATTACATCTTTCTGATGGTAGATCTCCCATTAACTGTGTCATCTTTTTTGGATTATGTTTGCGGCACGAGACGCATGTATGTAAACGTTTCTTTACGGCTCTGTTTCCACCAATGATCCAGTATTTTTGCCTGATTGTTGCTAGCGTAACTCGAGCTCCACCATGTAGAGTACGTTTGTGTGCGTGGTCTATGACTAAATCAGTTAGATGTCCACTATGTGATAATATGATTGGGTGTTTCATGTCTGGGGCGAGATTAGCCTTGTTTAATCTACCCCCGACCCTAAGAAGTCCGTCTTCATCTAAGAACGGATTTAATGCCAATAACTTTCCTTTAATCGAAATATTTCGCTGTATGTTATTTATTTCGTCCGAGAATTCTGTTTGTTGTACATATTTTATTAATTTACATTCTGCTGAATTGATTTCTTGCAATGTTAGGTATTTATGTTGGCGTGTTTGTTTTTGTTTGACATAGTTAATAAACCTTAAAATCCATGCTAAAACTCTTGTTAGTTTTTGAAGAGAGCTAAATCTTGTTATTAGTTCCCCTATTATGTCTGTTTCGCTTTTCTTGTTAATAAGCGTGTGATTAACTTGTTTGTATTTTGTAGAGCTTTTTGCCTCTTCGTCGGTTGTGAAAGTTTCGCCTTGATCCTTCTGACTGCTGTGTTTAGGTAGCCAAGAAGGTCCTTTCCACCACAAGGAGTGCTCTTTTAGCTGGTTTACACTCATTCCGCGGCTAGCACAGTCAGCTGGGTTCTCTGCAGACTTTACGTATCGCCACTGCTCAGCGGGGATTTTTTCTGTTATTTGTCGCACCCTGTTTGCGACAAAGGGTTTCCATCGGCCTGGGTCACCTTGAAGCCATGCAAGAACTACCATAGAATCGACCCAGCCGTATATTTTGGTATTATATTTATTTAAACATTCCTGGACTTTTGTCATCAACTTTGCTAAAAGTAGAGCGCCGCTAAGCTCGAGCCTTGGTAATGATACTGATTTGCCTGTTGGAACAAGTCTCGATTTTCCTGCTACCAATGACACTCTGACTTCGTCATCAGTCGTGAGCTTACAGTAGATGACGCAAGCGTAGGCCTTTATAGAAGCGTCACAAAACCCATGTAGCTCTATATGTTCTCCTTCTTTCTGAGTCCCCAACCAACGTGATAATTGAAACTCGTTTATTTTCGACATGTCGTCCCGGATGTCTAACCACTCTTTAATGATGTTATCAGGCAATTTATCATCCCATTGGATTTTTGATATCCATACCTTTTGGAACAATAATTTAAGTTTGGTCGATATTGGTGACAACCATCCAAGTGGATCGTATAGCTTGGATATATCTGAAAGCATTGTTCTTTTGGTAGGTTTCTTTTCTATAGGGTGTAACTGTGATTGAAATGTAAATAGATCTTGTTTAGGGTTCCACCGCAGGCCTAAAGTTTTTGTGGATTCTGGCTGTTTAAACTCGAAATTATCTTGTTTGTGCTCATCACCTGTCGTGTTCTGTAATAAGTATGGTGAATTGGATTTCCACTTCCTAAGGTTAAATCCACCCGATTTCAGTAGTCTGATTAACTCTTGTTTCAGGTGGAAGGCTGATTCGAGTGATTGCGCCCCATGTAAGACGTCATCCATGTAAAAGGATTGTTCCAGGACTTGTATAGCTTCACTGTCTTGATAGTTCAGCCGTTCATCATCAGCTAGCTGCTTCAACGTCATCATAGCCAAAAATGGCGCGGCCTTGGTGCCGTACGTGATCGTGCAAAGCTGATAATTTTTGATCAATGAGTCTGTAGGATCTCGCCATATTATTTTTTGGAACTTTTGATCTTGTTCATGTATCCAAATGAAACGAAACATTTTCTCTATGTCCGCTGTAAATGCGTAGCGAAATTGCCTCCATTTGAGTAACAAACATTGAAGATCTTGTTGTAGATTGGGCCCCTTTAGCATTAGGTCGTTAAGGCTTTTTCCAGATGTCGTTTTTCTAGATGCATTGAATACTACTCGAAGTGCCGTTGTAGATGACTCATCTCGTAGTACACAATGGTGTGGTAAAAAGCAATCAGGTTTCAGGTTGCCCATTGATGGTTTCATGTGTCCCAATGACTCATACTCGTGTATAAAAGATTTATATTCTTGTTCGATGTACTTGTTACTTATAAATTTCTTTTCCAATTGGTGAAATTGGGCAATTGCTGTATGTTTAGAGGCTCCTAGTTGTTCTTCAAAATTCTCCTTGAAAGGAATTCTGACCTCATATGAACCATCATTCCGCCGTGTTGTGGTGTTTTTATAATAGTTCACACATTGATTGTCTTCGTCTGATAAAGTAGGTGTTTCGGTTATGTCTTCTATCTCCCAGAATTTTTGTAGTTCATCCACGTGATTAAGGACAACATTGCAGTGATATGTCTGTACATTCCCGCACAAAATCCAGCCCAAACGGGTTTGCTGAGCTACGGGAACCGCTTGTTCTGATCTGCTTATTCCGTCCATAATGATTTGTGAGTACACGTCAGCCCCTAAAAGTATGTCCACTGGACGGCTTACATGAAAGTCTGGGTCTGAAAGCTTTATACCATCCAGATGAGACCATGTTGGCTTGTTGAAAGTGTAGCTTGGTAAGTTTTTGATTAGGGTGTGCATTATGAAGACTTCTGTTTTGAATGAAAATGTACTGTTTAAGGACTGGCATGAAATTGTTGTGACACCTTTGCAGCTGCTTTCCTTAGCTCCAATGCCTGATATGACTCCCTTACACCGATTTCTTGTTAAGGATAAAACCTGTGCGGCCTTTTCGGTTATAAGAGAAATCTGAGAGCCTTGGTCTATCAGTGCTCGCAGCGTATGATAAGATCCATCTCCTGCTTGAACCTTGATCAAAGCTGTTGCCAACAAAATTTCGACGCCGTTGTTGCCTTGTTGCAACGCGTTGTTATCTTGTTCTGTTTTATTGTCTGCTATAGTTATGTTGACTGATGGATTGTCGTAAGCCTCATGTATTAGGGTATTGTGCTTTCCCTGGCATTCACGACAGCATTTTTCTGATATACATGCCTGGTTTTTATGATCAAAAAGACAGTTTTCACAGACATGAAGTTTCCTAACTGTTTTAAGTTTTTCCTGTGGTGACATATTTAAAAACATATTACAAAAGTACAATCCGTGTGTTTCTTTGCAAAGTGGACAAATTCTTGCTTTTGCTAAGTTGCTTTTATTCGACTCAGTTAATTGACCTCCTTTGTGTGCGGGCAAAGATTGTTTTGAATAATTATTAAACGCGAATTTTGATTTCTGTGAAAATGTTTGTGCAATTGCTGATTTTGGGTTTTCTTGCTTTTTACGCGATGATTCTAATGTTGTGAAACGGATTTCTAAAAACTTTAAAAAGTCTTCAAGCGATGGTAAATCCCTCGGGTTCTTTAAAGATTCTAAATAATGATTGTGAGATTCCGTATCCAACTTTTGTAATAGAATATGCACTATTAATGGGTCCCAGCTGCTTGTATCTACTCCGAGGTGTTTGATGGCATTTAAACATTCCCGGGTAGTGTCGTGAATTTTCTTGATATGCGTAACCGAAGCTTGTTGAGATGTTGGCAGGTTAAGTAAGGTATTCGCATGTGTTGTAAAAATTAACCTTACGTTGTTGTACCGATTGTTTAGAATTTCCCAAGCTACAGAATAATTATCAGTACTGATTTGTAGATGCTGGACTAAACGCTCGGCTTCCCCCTTCAACTTCCCTTTCAGGAATTGCATCTTTTGCGCACCCGAAATCAGTATGTTGTTGTGGATGGCTTCCACAAACAGGTCTTTGAATGATGTCCACTGATTGTAGTTACCGCTAAAGTTGGGAATATCCATTTTTGGGGTCCATAATTCCTTGTGTGATACAGACCATAGTTTTGTGTTGATGTCTTTCTTTACCTTAATGTATGTTCTTTCGTGCTTTGTAAAAGAGTTCTCATACGTTTCATCCAAACCTTCCAGCTCAATGTCTAGTTCCAAATGTAAGGAATCTATTATCGCCCACCGAGACTGCAGAGTACGTAGTGCGTCTTCTAGCTCCCATTTCTGGGAGATGACACTAAGATCAATACCTGATACCGTGCGGACGAACGCTCGAAAGTTGCTAGCTTGTCGCTTAAGCATATCATCAAGCTTGCTAGATGATCCTCTGGACACCTGTCTGGCAGCCGATGCCCGCGGCGCATCCTCTTGATCGGACACATCTTCTGCTTGTTCAGAAAAACGCGGTTGGCTCGTCTCCTCCTGTTGAGACCCTTGTTCCTGCGTCCCAGAGGTCGTAGGCACACCTACCTTTGCTCTCTTGATGAAAACTTGGTACTGTTCGTTGATGAGCGCTTTTGTTGAAATGTACACCTCATGAGCTTTTTCAAACTCGTTATTTATAAAATACGGATGAGCCCTGCTTACCTCCGTACTGATACGGTCATGGTTGTGTTGATAATCAGACCAATAAGCTTCAAGAATCTCCAAGCGCTTCTTGAAGTAATCGACTGACGACTTACGATCGGCGGAATCCTTCTTCAGGTTGGTGGCTATCTTGATCATAGCCCCATACAGCTCCTGTTGACTCTCGACGATAGTCTCCATGGTTGTTGTTTGTGTATTGAGAAGGAGAAAATGAAACGATCTTACTTGTTAGCTCGTCACTCCCTCGTTCACACTGCAATCCTGATATAATGTGCACTGAAATATTGTTTCGATAACACTTGATAGCTCTAATGTTCAGTGATAGAACTTGATAGTCACTGGTTCGGCATACGGTCAAAGTTAACACTTTAAAAAAAGGTAATTACGACGCGTATGGCCTCTTATCGAAGGACCAAATAGATGTACGGTATCTTGCTAACCAGTACACCTAGATTGTTAAATGATAATACTTTAAATAAGCAATAACTTGATTATATTGTCCAAACTGTTAATGAGTGAACTGTACACTGATTATGATGATGATGTTGGTGAGAACGCGCGCCCTTGGTGGCTGAATGCGGACTGATTGTTTTTGAATAATGTGGATAAAACGAAATGTTGTAGTAATTAAATTGGGTCGCACGCGCTGCGCCTTTCTGCTGACCTAGGAAGATGCACGGTTGCTTGTACCGTACAATAGTGCTGCCTATGCATTTTGATTATGTAGACTGGGAGCAAGATTAGAAACCCAACCTAGGTACATTTTTATTTGATTTAACTTTAAGGCTGCAGTGTAGGTTATCTACTCAAAAACAGTCGGGTAGGTAGGTGTAGGTAGACAAATAGATGTGGTAAGTTACCTAAAGGTAGGTGTACTAACAACTAAAACTAGATACCTAGGTTACCTACAAACCAAATGTTGTTTTTTTATCTTGCAAATATCTAGGTAGGTACCTACCTACTAAAATTTCTCTTAATTTTTAGCATGATGTACCTACCTTAAACAGTGATTATTCAGTTTTCGTACACAAGACACCTAAACACTTAAGTAAGTGTTAAGGACCCAAGTAACTACCTAGTAGGTATGCCTATTTTCTGAGTTCTTAATGCAGCCAGCCAGTGTAAAATAGTTTTCTGATCTAATACTAGGTAGGTAGATATTATTTGAATTATCATTGTTCCTAAAAAGAAATAGGTGGCTAGGTAACTGTATAGTAAAATGTTCAACAACAACAGCCTCCCCTATAAGAAGGGGGATATGCCCATAATCCCCACGCTGGGCATGCGGGTTGAGGATCGCAGGATACAGCTTCTCGCACCGCCGACGCTGCGGCCCGTCGGCGGCCAGGTTATTATTATTCGTCACAGAATAATTCTCAAGACAACCCTAACGTTACACGTGCCACGTCAGTAGAGATAGAGCTATACGATAAAAAGGGATGCAAGGTGTAGGTTAATATAACTGTTAGGCACTGAGTTCGTTGCGAGCTGAATAGCACTTTATTGCGTAGCAGCTAAAGTCGCTATTTATTTAAATGATTGCGCGGAGTGAAGCTTCTGTCCCCTCTGTATTCTGTGGCCCTAGTCCACTCGCTGCTACAATCGCGCGAGTCAGCATTGGCGCGATCTGTACGCGATTCACGCGCGAGCGAATCGCCTATCTGGGAAGGCCCTTATGCGCGACTGGAGTCGCGCGACTGACATGCGTAATCGATCAAGCTTGCCAAATGTCACGTGGTATGTGAAGTATGTGAATGTACTATGTAGGTATATGTGTGGTTAGGTACTATCCATGTTATCGACTGACCTATATGGTATTTTACTATGGGTACTCCTTTATTTGAGCTTTTTCGCTTAGCGAATATGCCGCTGTGGGTACTCTTTGCGACTGACTAAATCCGTTCCGTTTTAGGGATGTTCCGATACAAGTAAAGACGAGTTAGGAGTTAGGACTCGATACTTTTGTATTTTTTCTACTATGCGTCCGCCGGGAAATTTTCGAAACGCAGGAGGGAGATGCGGGGGGTACCGATCGGTGCGTGAGCACGGACGTGTCATTAACGATGTGTACCAGGGACCGCATCGCGCGTTCGCAGAGGAAGCGTACTTTAAGGGTGGTGACTCGCTACTTGGGTGTAAGGGTGTAAGGGGTTCTAACATCCAACTTCCGGACCTAAGCCAACCTCACCTACACGCGGTGCACTCTGCTTACTAACAAACGAGGCTCTGGCTGCGGGCTGATAGCGGCATAGCGCAGCCTAGCACTGGCACAGCTAAATTCCCTGGTCGCCGACAGGCAGCGTCGGCAGTGCGAGAAGCTGTGTCTTGCGATCCCCAACCCGCATGCCCAGCGTGGGGATTATGAGCATACACCCCCTTATGGCGCTCACTAGGGGAAGCCTTTGTCCAACAGTGGACTGATATAGGCTGATGATGATCATGATGACTCGTTACTTAGTGCAAGGCAGCAATTTTGTTCACTATTTCAAAATTCGTCGTGTAAGTGACGGGCCGTCCTCCCAACTAATTTCATCGTGGGTACAGAAGTTCAGGAAAACGGGCACGACATTATAAACATTCATCCACCGGGTCCATCCACTTCTGTTGCGAAACCTGAAAACGTCAACACCGTTCGAGAAGAAATTCTCAAAAATCCACGACAGGCCATTAGGAAAGTGGCAGCTTCTACTAGCCTTGAAAAACCACAGTACATAAAATTGAAGCGTCAAATCAACTTCCATCCATACATAATGATGTACATGTATATCCAGCGTGACAAGTGAATTTTAACATTGAAAATGTTTGTTTTAAAAAATCACTTACATTTCATGTTTCGAACATTAAATAATAATTATCGATACTTTTAAATTGTACTCGTATATGAAATGTATCGCATGGCGATTTGAGTACTTAGGTACTTAACATATATAAGTATGACTTTGTTGAAATAGGATCATACTTAATCCGTCCCTTAAAATCGCGCCTCCGTACTGTACACAAAATCAATCGCGCGATCAAGTTGCGCGAGCGAATCGCCTATCTGGAACCTCACACACTTCACATACCACGTGACATTCAGCAGCCTGATTGGATACGCATGTCAGTCGCGCGACTCCAGTCGCGCGTAAATCGCATATCTGGGAAGGCTCTTAAAGCCCTCCCAGATAGGCGATTGGATTGGATTGGCGCGAGTGGAGTCCCGCGATTGATTTTGTGTATAGAACGGAGGCGCGATTTCAAGGGACGGATTAAGGATGATCCCATTTCACCAAAGTCTAACTTTTATGTGTTAAATACTTATGTACTCAAATCGTTATGCGATACTTTTCATATACGAGTAGGTAATTTAAAAGTATAAATAATAATTATTATTATATTACTGATTTTAAATATAGCGCCAGAATCGCCTTCCCAGAAAGGCGATTCACTCGCGCGTGTTGAGCGCGCGTTGAACATGCGTATCGGCTTGCTGAATGTCACGTGGTACCTATGTGAAGTGTGTGCACACCACAACACGCGCGAGTGAATCGCCTATCTGGGAAGACTTACATCACCTGGTGAGAGCGGTCGCTCTAGAGACTGACAAAAACATGACGCCGTCTATTGAGTGCCGTCACACTAGAGATACTAACAGGACTTGTTATGCCATCTAGTGAGAACAGTTGGCCTTCATCGTTACAAAAGTACTACTAACGCCATCTATTGAGAGCGGTCGCACTAGAGATACTAACAAGGACTTGTTACGCCATCTAGTGAGAACGGTCGGCCTTTACCGTTACAAACGTACTAGTAACGCCATCCATTGAGAGCGGTCGCAATAGAGACACTATCAAGGACTCGGTAGTATGCCATCTAGCGAGAGCGGCCGGACTACCGTTACACAAGTACTTATTACGCCATCTGTAATGAGGAGTCGGATACCGCCATTGCACAGGGACTACTTACGCCATCTTGTGAGTACAGTCGGATTTTGCTGTTTCACAAGTACTTGTAACGCCATCTTCTGAGCGAGGTTTGAAACAGCCATTACACAAAGACTACTTACACCATCTGGTGGAAGTGGTCGCACTAACGTTACTACATATATATAATATATGGTCGTTTTTCACGCGCGAGTTGGTCGCGCGATTGACATAGGTACGTTTCCAATCAGGCCTGCTGAATGTGACGTGGTATGTGCACGCACTTTTCATTCCACGTGACATTCAGCAAGCCTGATCATGGGAATCGCGCAATGAGGAGTCGGATACCGCCATTACACAAGGACTACTTACGCCATCTAGTGAATACGGTTCGGTTCTACCGTTTCACAAGTACTTTTAACGCCATCTTCTGAGCGAGGTCAGAAACTGCCATTCGACAGTGACTACTAACGCCATCTAGTGAGAGCGATCAGACTGCAGTTACACAAGTAGGTACCACTTGTAACACCATCTGCTGAACAATCAGAAACTGCCGTTGCACAGACTTCTATCGCCATCTGTTATTAGCGGTATCTATGGTAGCGAATCCTAAAAAAAACTGTAATTACATCAAAAAAGCTTCAAAACATAAAGAAAATTAAAAACTCAGATAACATAGTAAAATCAATGTGGCATATAGTAAAAGAGCAAACAAATAAATTATCACAAAAAAATAGGAAAAACTTAGAACTTAAAGTAAACAATAAGCTCACAGATGATCCAAATGAAGTGGCAAATTCTTTTAATAACTTTTTCTTATCAGTAGGAGACAGCAATTTGCTACAAAAAACAGTTGGTCGTCCTGTCATAACCCCTTCTAAAAATTCAATGTACTTACAACCAGTCACTGAAAAAGAAATTGTTCAAATTATTCGCACATTGAAAAACAAACGAAGTTTTGGATACGACGAACTGCCACCTACGCTTATTAAAAAATGCACACAAGAATTAGCCCCACCTCTAAAATTTCTGATTAATCAATCTTTTACAGAGGGAATTGTTCCAGACTTGTTAAAAATTTCAGTAATAAAACCTCTACATAAAAAAGAAGATCACAGTGATCTTAACAACTACCGACCAATAGCACTGTTACCAACTTTCTCCAAAATTTATGAAAGCGCGATGTCAACCCGCCTTTACTCATTTTGTGAAAAATTTAAAATATTTAACGACTCTCAGAATGGATTTAGAAAAAAAAGATCAACATCCTTAGCTGTCTATAAATACATACATGAAATTTTAAAAATAATAAATGACAAAAAATATGCCATTGGAATTCTGTTAGATATGAGCAAAGCCTATGATAGAGTCACATATAACATTTTATTAAATAAACTTTACGGTATAGGTGTTAGAGGCCTTGTATACAATTGGTTTGTTTCTTACCTTAGGGATCGGCAACAATATGTTGAAGTTGAGCATTTCGACTACTCTACAGGATACATCAAAAATATAAAATCACAAAAACAAATTGTCAACCAATCCATACCTCAAGGCAGCGTCCTCGGATGCATACTTTTTCTAATATATATAAATGATCTCCCTAAAATTATAGACTATCACTGTACTCTTTTTGCAGATGATATATCCATAGTAATCCCTAGCAAATCTGGCTGTAACCTAAAAGAACATTTAAATACTACCATCCTAAAAATCGTAGAATGGCTTGAAGAACACAACCTTCAGTTAAATTTAAAGAAGACAAAACTTATACAATTTTATCCGCGATATATCCATACAAGACAATACAAGTTTACGTCGTCGTTCGGTTAAACAACTTGACGAACCATCCGATCCGAACCCAATTACTTTTATCGGGTTCGGAACACGGTTCGGATACACTCGGAAGTGTCGCGTATTGCATTCGCGTAGTTGACGAGACTGTTCTGTCTATCCGTCTCTGTCGTTAACGTGAGTGTTTGTTTTCATGATTTTGTTAAAATACCAACTAACTTAGATTTTTAAGACTGTTTTTAGGGTGATATTACCGAGCTGGTCAAACGAACCCTTATAGTGTCCGTTGTCCGTTCATCCGTCCGTGTCGTGGTTTACTTCGGTGTACTTAAGAGATCACCTTGGTTAAGCAACTTTCCGCTCGATCATTATTTGGAGAGATGACTGTTTAGTGGCATTTAGATTTGAGCGCTTCCGTGCTTCGGAAGGCACGTTAAGATGTTGGTCCCGGCTTTGCAGTCGTTAAGCCATGTCTGAAGCCTTCGGGCAGCGTAAAATTTCCGACACTAGAGTTGGTCACTAGCTCATACGAAGAAGAAGATTTAAATTTGTGGTTGATTGTGCGTGTAAATCGCCAATGTCTAGTTACGGTGACAAAACTCTTTGTATTTTTTTTTTTTTATTTGATAATTTAAATTAGTTCATGGAAATAACGCTATTAAGAATAAAATAACTTGATATTTTAAACTTCTTCGTGAAAATAACACTTAAAATAACAAAATAAAATGTGATTTTAATAAAAACATTATGTTTTTTCTATAATTCGAATGATAATCGAATAATTCGAATAGTACCCGAAAAAAAATCGGTTGCCGCGTTCTGCCCGGAACGAAAGTGTCCTTGTTTTTGTTAATGTACCTCTATTTTTCGCCAAATGAAGGCAAAAAAATACTGCATAGCATTTGGTTGCCTGTAATAATAAGAAAATGTAAATAATACCAATAGTAGGTACAGAACTGAAAGTTTTTCTACCAAATAATGCGTTGTTTAGATATCAAAGTCTCCCGTATTTACTTAAGTAGGTAGGTACTTAGGTACAAGTTCTATTTGAATGCGGTACCTACCTACATAAATAAACGTAATATTATAATGTAGGTATTTTTTCATAGACAATTTTTGTGCCATTGGTAGGTATCTACCTACATAGTGCTGCCTATGCATTTTGATTATGTAGACTGGGAGCAAGATTAGAAACCCAACCTAGGTACATTTTTATTTGATTTAACTTTAAGGCTGCAGTGTAGGTTATCTACTCAAAAACAGTCGGGTAGGTAGGTGTAGGTAGACAAATAGATGTGGTAAGTTACCTAAAGGTAGGTGTACTAACAACTAAAACTAGATACCTAGGTTACCTACAAACCAAATGTTGTTTTTTTATCTTGCAAATATCTAGGTAGGTACCTACCTACTAAAATTTCTCTTAATTTTTAGCATGATGTACCTACCTTAAACAGTGATTATTCAGTTTTCGTACACAAGACACCTAAACACTTAAGTAAGTGTTAAGGACCCAAGTAACTACCTAGTAGGTATGCCTATTTTCTGAGTTCTTAATGCAGCCAGCCAGTGTAAAATAGTTTTCTGATCTAATACTAGGTAGGTAGATATTATTTGAATTATCATTGTTCCTAAAAAGAAATAGGTGGCTAGGTAACTGTATAGTAAAATGTTCAACAACAACAGCCTCCCCTATAAGAAGGGGGATATGCCCATAATCCCCACGCTGGGCATGCGGGTTGAGGATCGCAGGATACAGCTTCTCGCACCGCCGACGCTGCGGCCCGTCGGCGGCCAGGTTATTATTATTCGTCACAGAATAATTCTCAAGACAACCCTAACGTTACACGTGCCACGTCAGTAGAGATAGAGCTATACGATAAAAAGGGATGCAAGGTGTAGGTTAATATAACTGTTAGGCACTGAGTTCGTTGCGAGCTGAATAGCACTTTATTGCGTAGCAGCTAAAGTCGCTATTTATTTAAATGATTGCGCGGAGTGAAGCTTCTGTCCCCTCTGTATTCTGTGGCCCTAGTCCACTCGCTGCTACAATCGCGCGAGTCAGCATTGGCGCGATCTGTACGCGATTCACGCGCGAGCGAATCGCCTATCTGGGAAGGCCCTTATGCGCGACTGGAGTCGCGCGACTGACATGCGTAATCGATCAAGCTTGCCAAATGTCACGTGGTATGTGAAGTATGTGAATGTACTATGTAGGTATATGTGTGGTTAGGTACTATCCATGTTATCGACTGACCTATATGGTATTTTACTATGGGTACTCCTTTATTTGAGCTTTTTCGCTTAGCGAATATGCCGCTGTGGGTACTCTTTGCGACTGACTAAATCCGTTCCGTTTTAGGGATGTTCCGATACAAGTAAAGACGAGTTAGGAGTTAGGACTCGATACTTTTGTATTTTTTCTACTATGCGTCCGCCGGGAAATTTTCGAAACGCAGGAGGGAGATGCGGGGGGTACCGATCGGTGCGTGAGCACGGACGTGTCATTAACGATGTGTACCAGGGACCGCATCGCGCGTTCGCAGAGGAAGCGTACTTTAAGGGTGGTGACTCGCTACTTGGGTGTAAGGGTGTAAGGGGTTCTAACATCCAACTTCCGGACCTAAGCCAACCTCACCTACACGCGGTGCACTCTGCTTACTAACAAACGAGGCTCTGGCTGCGGGCTGATAGCGGCATAGCGCAGCCTAGCACTGGCACAGCTAAATTCCCTGGTCGCCGACAGGCAGCGTCGGCAGTGCGAGAAGCTGTGTCTTGCGATCCCCAACCCGCATGCCCAGCGTGGGGATTATGAGCATACACCCCCTTATGGCGCTCACTAGGGGAAGCCTTTGTCCAACAGTGGACTGATATAGGCTGATGATGATCATGATGACTCGTTACTTAGTGCAAGGCAGCAATTTTTTTCACTATTTCAAAATTCGTCGTGTAAGTGACGGGCCGTCCTCCCAACTAATTTCATCGTGGGTACAGAAGTTCAGGAAAACGGGCACGACATTATAAACATTCATCCACCGGGTCCATCCACTTCTGTTGCGAAACCTGAAAACGTCAACACCGTTCGAGAAGAAATTCTCAAAAATCCACGACAGGCCATTAGGAAAGTGGCAGCTTCTACTAGCCTTGAAAAACCACAGTACATAAAATTGAAGCGTCAAATCAACTTCCATCCATACATAATGATGTACATGTATATCCAGCGTGACAAGTGAATTTTAACATTGAAAATGTTTGTTTTAAAAAATCACTTACATTTCATGTTTCGAACATTAAATAATAATTATCGATACTTTTAAATTGTACTCGTATATGAAATGTATCGCATGGCGATTTGAGTACTTAGGTACTTAACATATATAAGTATGACTTTGTTGAAATAGGATCATACTTAATCCGTCCCTTAAAATCGCGCCTCCGTACTGTACACAAAATCAATCGCGCGATCAAGTTGCGCGAGCGAATCGCCTATCTGGAACCTCACACACTTCACATACCACGTGACATTCAGCAGCCTGATTGGATACGCATGTCAGTCGCGCGACTCCAGTCGCGCGTAAATCGCATATCTGGGAAGGCTCTTAAAGCCCTCCCAGATAGGCGATTGGATTGGATTGGCGCGAGTGGAGTCCCGCGATTGATTTTGTGTATAGAACGGAGGCGCGATTTCAAGGGACGGATTAAGGATGATCCCATTTCACCAAAGTCTAACTTTTATGTGTTAAATACTTATGTACTCAAATCGTTATGCGATACTTTTCATATACGAGTAGGTAATTTAAAAGTATAAATAATAATTATTATTATATTACTGATTTTAAATATAGCGCCAGAATCGCCTTCCCAGAAAGGCGATTCACTCGCGCGTGTTGAGCGCGCGTTGAACATGCGTATCGGCTTGCTGAATGTCACGTGGTACCTATGTGAAGTGTGTGCACACCACAACACGCGCGAGTGAATCGCCTATCTGGGAAGACTTACATCACCTGGTGAGAGCGGTCGCTCTAGAGACTGACAAAAACATGACGCCGTCTATTGAGTGCCGTCACACTAGAGATACTAACAGGACTTGTTATGCCATCTAGTGAGAACAGTTGGCCTTCATCGTTACAAAAGTACTACTAACGCCATCTATTGAGAGCGGTCGCACTAGAGATACTAACAAGGACTTGTTACGCCATCTAGTGAGAACGGTCGGCCTTTACCGTTACAAACGTACTAGTAACGCCATCCATTGAGAGCGGTCGCAATAGAGACACTATCAAGGACTCGGTAGTATGCCATCTAGCGAGAGCGGCCGGACTACCGTTACACAAGTACTTATTACGCCATCTGTAATGAGGAGTCGGATACCGCCATTGCACAGGGACTACTTACGCCATCTTGTGAGTACAGTCGGATTTTGCTGTTTCACAAGTACTTGTAACGCCATCTTCTGAGCGAGGTTTGAAACAGCCATTACACAAAGACTACTTACACCATCTGGTGGAAGTGGTCGCACTAACGTTACTACATATATATAATATATGGTCGTTTTTCACGCGCGAGTTGGTCGCGCGATTGACATAGGTACGTTTCCAATCAGGCCTGCTGAATGTGACGTGGTATGTGCACGCACTTTTCATTCCACGTGACATTCAGCAAGCCTGATCATGGGAATCGCGCAATGAGGAGTCGGATACCGCCATTACACAAGGACTACTTACGCCATCTAGTGAATACGGTTCGGTTCTACCGTTTCACAAGTACTTTTAACGCCATCTTCTGAGCGAGGTCAGAAACTGCCATTCGACAGTGACTACTAACGCCATCTAGTGAGAGCGATCAGACTGCAGTTACACAAGTAGGTACCACTTGTAACACCATCTGCTGAACAATCAGAAACTGCCGTTGCACAGACTTCTATCGCCATCTGTTATTAGCGGTATCTATGGTAGCGAATCCTAAAAAAAACTGTAATTACATCAAAAAAGCTTCAAAACATAAAGAAAATTAAAAACTCAGATAACATAGTAAAATCAATGTGGCATATAGTAAAAGAGCAAACAAATAAATTATCACAAAAAAATAGGAAAAACTTAGAACTTAAAGTAAACAATAAGCTCACAGATGATCCAAATGAAGTGGCAAATTCTTTTAATAACTTTTTCTTATCAGTAGGAGACAGCAATTTGCTACAAAAAACAGTTGGTCGTCCTGTCATAACCCCTTCTAAAAATTCAATGTACTTACAACCAGTCACTGAAAAAGAAATTGTTCAAATTATTCGCACATTGAAAAACAAACGAAGTTTTGGATACGACGAACTGCCACCTACGCTTATTAAAAAATGCACACAAGAATTAGCCCCACCTCTAAAATTTCTGATTAATCAATCTTTTACAGAGGGAATTGTTCCAGACTTGTTAAAAATTTCAGTAATAAAACCTCTACATAAAAAAGAAGATCACAGTGATCTTAACAACTACCGACCAATAGCACTGTTACCAACTTTCTCCAAAATTTATGAAAGCGCGATGTCAACCCGCCTTTACTCATTTTGTGAAAAATTTAAAATATTTAACGACTCTCAGAATGGATTTAGAAAAAAAAGATCAACATCCTTAGCTGTCTATAAATACATACATGAAATTTTAAAAATAATAAATGACAAAAAATATGCCATTGGAATTCTGTTAGATATGAGCAAAGCCTATGATAGAGTCACATATAACATTTTATTAAATAAACTTTACGGTATAGGTGTTAGAGGCCTTGTATACAATTGGTTTGTTTCTTACCTTAGGGATCGGCAACAATATGTTGAAGTTGAGCATTTCGACTACTCTACAGGATACATCAAAAATATAAAATCACAAAAACAAATTGTCAACCAATCCATACCTCAAGGCAGCGTCCTCGGATGCATACTTTTTCTAATATATATAAATGATCTCCCTAAAATTATAGACTATCACTGTACTCTTTTTGCAGATGATATATCCATAGTAATCCCTAGCAAATCTGGCTGTAACCTAAAAGAACATTTAAATACTACCATCCTAAAAATCGTAGAATGGCTTGAAGAACACAACCTTCAGTTAAATTTAAAGAAGACAAAACTTATACAATTTTATCCGTACCAAAAAAAACCATTATCTATTAATTATAAATATCAAAATAACTTGTTAGAACTCGTTGACACCTATCCTCTTCTAGGAATACAAATAGACTCGTTTATAAATTGGAAAAACCACATCAAAAAAATTTCTTCCAAACTTTCAAGATTCACATACGCTCTCTATGAACTAAAGAAAACAACAGATTTAAAAACAGCTACCGCTGCATACTATGCATATGCAAATGCTTGGCTTCAATATGGCATAACCTTATGGGGCAATAGCACTGATGCCATGAAACTGTTCGTTCTTCAAAAAAGATGCCTAAGAATAATTTACAACCTGGATACAATAGAGAGCTGCAAACCATACTTCATAAAAGAAAAAATCTTAACATTAACTGGTATTTATATACTAGAAATAGGACTATTTGTAAAAAAAAATTTAAATTTCTTTGAAAAATACTCCAGGCCACAAAACTTACGACCCCAAACAAAATTAGCCATTCCATTTTCTAATCTTAAAATATTTCATTCTGGTACTCACGCCATGGCAATCAAGATTTATAATAAAATTCCCCGAGTCATTCTAAACGAAGAAAACCTTCATAAATTTAAAACACTTTTAAAAAATTACCTAATTCAAAATAGTTTCTACTCGTTGCAAGAGTTTTTTGATGATAAATAAGCTAGGTATATGTTTTACAAAAATGTTAAAATGTTCACTTTATTATTGTTTTATTATTACTTTCCATAATTTGTATGTAAAGAGTGCGGTAGGAACTTATTAGCAATGTTATATGCTAATAAGTTAGCAAATATTAAATGTTTTATTGTTTTTTTTTTATCATGCAAAATAGTGATACATAACTTAATTATTTATAATTTGAAGAAAATTAATAGAAGCAGTAGATGGGTATTATTTAGGTAGATATTATATTATTATTAGTATTAAAGGAATAAGCTGTAAATAACATTTATAATAAAAGTTTAAAACAAAATTTAATACTTGCATAAAAAGCTGTATAAAAGTACCTATTACATAGGTAAACCTAAATGTTGCCATGCCCTTCCTGGGCTCATGTTGATACATATTTATATATATATAAGAACTTTTTGTACCTACACATGAACGCAATAAATAACTTTGACTTTGACTTTGACTTAAAGACTCTGCCGTTTCCCAAGGACTAATAACGCCTTCTACACAAGTACTTGTATCACTATGTTCTGAGCGAGGTCAGAAACTGCCATTACACAGAGACTACTTACATCATCTGGTGAGAGCGGTCGCACTAGAGACTGACAAGGACATGACGCCATCTATTGAGTGCGGTCACACTAGAGATACTAACAAGGATATGTTACGCCATCTAGTGAGAACGGTTGACCTTCATCGTTAGAAAAGGACTAGTACCGCCATCTATTGAGTGGTCGGACAAGAGATACTAACCAGGACTTCTTACGCCATCTATTGAGAACGGTTGGCCTTTACCGTTACAAAACTACTAGTAACACCATCTATTGAGAGCGGTTGCACTAGAGATACGCTATCAAGGACTTAGTACCTATGCCATCTAGCGAGAACCATCGGACTGCCGTTACACAAGTACTTATTACGCCATCTATACCACTACTGTGGAGTCTAATACCGCCATTACACAAGGACTACTTACGCCATCTGGTGAGTACGGTCGTATTCTACGTTACTACTTGTAACGCCATCCTCTGAGCGAGGTCAGAAACAGCCATTACACAAGGAATACTTACGCCATCTAGTGAGAGTGATCAGATTATCGTTACACAAGTACTACCATCTAATGAGTAAGTTCTGAAATTGCCGTTACAATGAGACTTCTACCGCCATCTGTTATTAGCGCGATTAGACACCGCCGTTTCCCAAGGACTACTAAAGCCCTCTAGTGAGACAGTCGCACTAGAGACGATAAACAAGGACCTGGGGTCTACTTTAATTCAACGAAGTACGAAATTGCGTGTTCCGTTTCTTGCGATTGGTACGCGAAACCAAGCAGGGTACGGGAGCCGGGGTACACTCTCTGGATCTCAATATGAACATATCGCTAACGCTTGGCACACACAGCTCTATTTTTCAATGCGAATGTGTGGCCATAACCGAAGCTGCTGCTGCATTCAACCGAAGAGAGGTCGACGGCTACAACATACGGATTCTCTCAGACAGCGCAGCAACACTCAGAGCATTAGAGAGCCACAGCTGTAACTCTAAGCTCGTCTACGAATGCCACCTTGCCCTGGAGAGTATCGCCACAAAGAACAATGTAACTCTTCAGTGGATAAAGGGCATAGCGGATCACTGGGTAACGACGCCGCAGATGGACTAGCGAGGAGGGGATCGAAAACCCAAACAGAAGGTCCACCGCCGTTCCTACCTCTGCCCTTCTCTCAGCTACGCACATGGATGCGGCTGCGCACCCGTAACCAACACAACGAACGCTGGGCACAGACGACGGACTGCAGGCAGTCCAGAGCAGCACTACCGGCCACCTCACCGCGGCTGACCCGTCGTCTGTTAAGACTCAAAAGACAAGATCTTCGCACCATCGTTGGTACCCTCACGGGACACTCTCCTTTGAACAAACACCTCTACAACATCGGAGCAACAGACAGCCCACTCTGCAGAGGGTGTCTGACCGAAGAAGAATCAGCAGCCCACGTAATCCTGGAATGCGTGGGAGTTGCATCACAACGTGAACAAAACCTTGGAACACCGAGGTCACTCCGCGAAGCCTGCGAGTTAGGCTGGCTAAGTATTTAACCAGATCTCTCACACGCACAATGGACCAACTGGAGTCCAATTGCGGAAAAGGGAGTCCATTTACATTTACATTTTTACATTTTGGTACTCGATATTCGAACAAAAAAAACAAGATTTCAACACAAAGTTCGTAATGTGTGACAGTCCAAACATTGCGCACTCTATTTCACAAAATATACGACTGAACTATTGGAATTGACAGTACAAAATTCGATCAATCGCATGAAACGAAACACGAAATTTCGTACTTCAGTGAATTGTAGTAGGCTCCATAAAAACAAAACTCCTCTGTTACTCCATAAAAACAAACGCGAGCAATTCGGCCATCTGGGGGCGATTGACATGCGATTCCAATTGGCGTGGTCTAAGCACGCACTTCACATTACACGTTACATTCGGCAAGCCTGATTGGATACGCATGTCAATCGCGCGAGCAAATCGCCCATCTGGGAAGGCCTCCACACCTAAACCAAACAAAAGGTATTGACGGATTGAACGGTTTGATAGAGTAAACAAGTGATACTCAGGGTCAATTCATACTAGCGCAGAGTGTGTGTACTGGATAGGAAGGATTTGAATGAAACTACAAACCACACAAAGATTTATTAAATCCTTACGTCTAAATTATAGTATTTAGCAATGTATTCGATAAAATATAATTAGGTACCTAGTTTAATTAATATCTTATGGTTTTAAATCTAAACTTTAACAAATTTCAAGATTATCTTTAAAAAGATGTACCTCCATAATCACATTCAAAGAAATCTTTATAATTTCGCTCATTCTTTTCATTGTGGCTTCTTTCTTTACCTTTCTATGCTTTTTATCCGTCATTATCATCTTCATCATCAACCTATGGTAGTTAACTGGACAGGTGACTCTGACTTAGCGGTCCCTCCAGCTCCTGGGAGTATTGTACACCCAAAGGACTATGAGTATCTACTCATAGTAGGCGAGAAACATGCACTTCGTTTTTTAAAAGACCTGAATTTACGTAGCTAGTGTATAACGCTTTGAGTGCTGAAAACACAAATGTGATTCTGCACGTCGTCCTCCTCCTCGTGCATGGCGCGGAGCGTCATGTGCGAGTCCAGCAGCCAACATGTTAATAACCTGTTATAGAATACCTACGTAAATACGAAACAATCGTGCAATCAATGAACACCTATACATTAATTCATTTTAAAACTTTGACCATGCAGCAAAGAAGCATTTCATGCTCACATTCCAAGGAAAATTAAAATCCAGACAAGCATGTTCAAAGTAAAATAGACTCGTCAAGCAGCACTTTCATGATACCGCCTGATCTCTGCAATGCAAAGTTACCTACAAACAAACCAACCACTACGAAAAAACAAGCAATGGTTAAGGCTGTTCCCAGATAGGCTGTTCCAATTAGGCTGAATTACTGTGAAGTGAGTGCACATTCCACGTGACATTTAGCAAGCCTGATTGGATAAACGCGATCGAGCGACTCAACTCGCGCGTTAATCGCCCATCTGGGAAGGCTCTAAGAGTACTTTTCACTCCTTTTTGAAGCAGCAACTCACTGCGACGAGCTGTGAAAAAGTCTGTGGGATGTGTATAAGGGAGGTAGTTACCTAACGTTGACTACAGGTGGCGGAGAAGGACGCAGAGTTGAAGGTGGAGATGGACTCGGAGAATGGAGAAATGCACAGAATATACACAGATTACGTTTATTAGGTCAAATTTATAATTACATAGATGGTGAGACATACATAATAATCACAATAGAATTAAGATTGAAATGTGCATTTGATAAGCACGTTAGTTTCGTCGGTAAAATTGATATAAGTAATCGAAAATTGGACTTGAATACTATTTTGTAAAGAATAAAACAATATCGTTAAATTAAAAATAATAATTAACAAAAAGCGCGCCCACTCGCGAATAATTTAAATAAGCAAATATTTTTACAATTTGGCGTAAATCTAGGCCAATGGATTCTGATCTACCTACTATGTCTTGATAATAGTTCAAAATATATGTAGTTACGAGTACATTCATTTTATCAGTTACTAGGCTGCACTGGAATGTAGGTACTAGAACCATTTGCATCTTTAAAAATAAAATATCTAGGTATTATAATTTATACAGCGTCAAGTGTACACTTTCTGACCAGGACGCTGTACTGCCTGTGACATGGAAATATAGAGTAGGCTTGCTGGGCAATCCTACTCCATCTAACGTCCGCATACCATCCTCTCAACCTAGTCAGCTTTATCCACGGGAAAGATGTCGTCAATACGTGTGCAGCTGACTAAGCCGCGAGTTTCCCTATGAAGTTTTCCTTCACCACTTGAGCATGTGGTAATGAGCACTTAAATTTTTCAAAACAAAAAATCCATTGGAACTCAGCCTAGATTCGAACCCAGGAACTCCGCATCGGAAGCCGGGGTGCATAGCACAAGGCTCTTCATTTCAGGTTAGATGACGCAAAATAGTCGTATTCATTTGAATGTAAGAAGTATTTCTGGAACATTATTCGTTACCGTAGGCCGAGGCTGTAACCATAATGCTTTAGAAATGGAAGTGGCTCTTGGATTTTCTTAGCTCCTCAATATTTCAATATATTTATTGCAAGTAAGAGATTTATGACAAGAGATTTTTTACTATTTCATAGAAAATGCAAATTTTTACAATGTCATAAATTTTTTTGGTACTTAATCTGATGTATCCCTACACACTCATATGACGAGGCTCTTTTGTCATCAAGATAATCATTGTTATCATAATACGCCTTCTTTAATAAGATAGTTTGAACCATTTTCTTAAATTTATTCTCCGAGAGGTTAACAATTTTATCTGGTAATTGGTTGAAGTACTTGATAGAGTATGCTGCAGAGCTAAGTTTGTTAGAAAGGGTTGTAATGTGTGGTCCCCACTGCAGTTTTGAGTCGATGGTTAATCCCAAGAACACAGTGTCTGCCACTAATTCCAGGTCTTTGCCACCTATGACTACCCCAGGGTTGAAAGAAGGTTTACAAAGAGTAAATTTAATGAATTTGGTTTTTTTTTGCGTTAAGTAGTAGATTATTTGAACCAAAACAGCAATTGAAAACTGCCAGTACGTTATTAATTTGTTACGTACATACGTTCAATCTTTTTATTTTGTCATGGAGTGAAGAATCTCAGTGTCAGTGATTGAGGTAAATCTATTATAACTAAAGCAATATGGTAACATTACTTGAAAATCTTGGAATACATGGTAATCAATGACATAACTTCAGACTTTCTTGCGAAACTCCTACAAAGAGTGTAGAAGGAAAGGAAGTACCTACACGCAAACGAAGTTGCGAAAGAGTCATCTACCCACCTTTTGACAGTTAGTCTTTGTGGATTTTAACGTTCTATCCGTTGGATAATTGGACAAAGGAGCAATAAAGGAGGAATCCTTTCATATTTTGTCCTTTGCCTCAATGTATCGATCGTAACCGACGCGCCGGCACGTTTGCTAATAATTTTCTTTAGTGATGTGCTAGATTTGATTTTAACATTTCAGTCAATTTTGAAAACAAGACCAAAACGAAATCAACAGTTACACATTCACATGCAGATTCATCAACTTCGCGTGCCGTGTATCCACCCTTGGGCGCTTCCACGTTGGTTACGATAGGTATACTAGAGAAACCGGTAGGTAAATATCCGTGTATCTCTAGATAAACTAGCCTACCAGTTTCACTAAACTTAAAAATAATATATTCAACCTTTAGTCAAATAATTTTTAATTCCGTAGAGATGAATAACCTGCGAAACCATAACTTTTTATTTATGTTTTTATAGATCACTCAAAAGTACAAAAATTTTATGGCTTTTCCTGTTCTTCTGTTCACTTAATCTAAGCGGATCTTCCTCTGGAGTTAGGAGGTTTCGATTCCTACTATCCAGTGGATGACATCATGATAATGCCGTGGCTTCGTGACAGTTGGATAACATCTGCCGCCGACAAGTTGAACTCCAGTCCCAAATCCACATGTTCTTATATCTCCATGATTTATCGCTCTTTCTTTCTCAGTCATCAGTCAGTAACCGTAATTACTCCTGGGTTCGCAGCAAACGACAACACAACCCTATCGCACATTAGGGAGCCGTGAGCCGACGTTATAGTTTTATATTGCATTTGAACCAAAGCACTACTTATCCATTTCCAATCTGTTTTCTTGTACCATTTTCTTACGGAACAAACAGATAATCCAACTTTTTTAAACGGTAGCCATCAGCTCGATACAACTGCAGATACGACCCATGAATGGTAAATGGGTACGAGGTACCTAATTGCATCGTTGGAGACATACCCGTACCAGGAAACTAACATCAGTCCAATAGCCTGCGTTTGTAGAATCAAGGAAAACGAAGCATTCATATTTTCACTGAACTGGTCTTTTCAGGTAGGTAGATAAAATAGACTTTAAATAAAATGGATAAAGAGAAGAGATTTGACGGAGTCTCGATTACACGAAAGATGAGAAACATACATTGGATGTAGAAAATTGTAGATTTAAGGAATATTTTTAATGTTCCAGTAAAAATAATTCAAGAAATATATTGAAACTTTAATAAATAATTTAAAAATGCATGGAAAAGCGATGCTTGGTCTTATTCAGAGCGAAGTCGACGTCCCGCGTCAAATTGGACTTCCTAAAGCTGCGCAAAGGAAGGGAGAGCCTGCTACTGATATGATTCTACGCACTTGTCTTCGAACTGTGTTTGTATTCGCCGGCACGGGTCTCGGTGTAAGGTCTCCTGTGCGTGTCGTTTTCTCGGCGACCTTGCCCTTGTCGGGACCGACAAGTTGCCAGAGGCAGGCAAGGCGGTGGTACTTCCCCGGTCGAACTCGGCACGAAAGTTCTCCCACACTTCACCTATCCTAACACAGGACACAGACAGGTTCCCGAATTTAAGCCTATATAACCGCGATTTCATTTGAGCATATGTTTCCACCTTAGTAGGAGTTTCGGATAGTTGACGTTAAGTCTTGTTATTTTAAAAGCATGCTAAGTCAATTATGAAGTTCGGTCTGCGAGTAGTAGGTCAAACGATCGAGTTATACATTTCACCTGAATTTACTAGTGAACCGGCCGGCGACTCTGCGTTGAGCTATTTACAACTTCATCCATACCTTCAGGAGGTGAATTTCAGGAAATCTTTTCTTAGTTCACACTATGCCAGAATGTAAACTAAAATCGTAGTCCACCGCAATGCGCTCAACGGTAACAAAAAATGCCATCACTTTGTAGCATCTAGGAATTTCACGAGATTGAATTTGTGAGGTATGTAGTTTCCATCCCAAAGTTCTCAATTCCACTCAATTAATCTATCAGTTCGTGGTCAAAGGAAGGTCCATCCAATGTAACAAGAAAAAAAAAACCATCCCACGGCTCAAGCTGTGTTTCTGTATTTAGTGATATTATATTCGCAGTTGGTAGTTTCAGGGTCTCCTCGCACCGCAGTCAGGAACTTGCAAATTGTAGTTTTAGCCCGTTTCGTAGCCAGTCATTGGTATTTTCCGCCATCCTTATTAAAATTTATGTAGAGAAATGATGCGACATTGCATTAATTTCGCGTCTTTATTCAAAGCTAATTTCTTATAGTTCGTTAGCTCATTGCCATAATTTCTGAAAGAATAAAAACATTTTATTCCAAACATTATAAACAAAAAATGTAGTTATATTAATTTTACTGGCTCAGAGTACACTTTAAACTATAAGTCATATTAGTTCATTCGTTTTTGTATCATCATCAAAAATAAATATTACGAAATGTTCAAAAGATATAGATAATATATAAGATTAGGTACCTGCTGTATTAATTTTATGTCGTTCATCTCTTTATCTGAAACAAATTTGCGGTGTGTTAGTATTTATGGCAAGCGAAAACAAATCATAAAACACTAGCTTCTGCCCGCAGCTGCGGTCGCGTGGTACCCGGATAAAAAGTATAGTAAATAGGGATACCCTAATCATCTACCGTTATGAAATATACTTTACGACCTATTCTAATACCTATCCTATATACTTAGAAAATTTATAAAAATTGATTAAACCTTTTCGGAGGAGTGCGACTGCAAACACCGTGATACGAGATTTTTGTAAAGAAGACTAGCTTCCGCCCGCGGCTTCGCTCGCGTGGTACCGGGATAAAAAATAGCCTATATTTTAATCCAGGTCACAATCTATGTATATTACAAGATTCATCCAAATTTATTCGAAAGTTTTTGCATGAAAGAGTAACAAACATTATATATTTATGTAGTACTAGCGGCCTGCCCAGGCTTCGCACGGGTAGATGACCATTTATTTCTTGATATAGACTTCCTTTCCGTACCCCAGTGACGCGAACATAGCTTTTTTTATAAGTAAGTAAACACGTATGTTTTGTACGTACCAATCCCTAATTTCAAAAATTAATAATTCCAAAATACATAAAATGGCAAATGCACAAACAGTGCGGCGCCAAGAAGAAAAAAAACGAACCTTGCTAGCCCTGAAAGTTATGTCCCGAGTTGCATACATTTTGAATGTATGCAACTCGGGAATGTATGCAAAAATGACCTAGGCGGGATTCGAACCCGGGGACATCCCTTTGGTGTTGGAATGCCTGGTCGAAGTTCTTGGGATATAAAAAAAAATCTTATGTAAATCCATTAATCATTATTATGCAAAAATTTAAAATATAATATTACCATTCAGAGTAGTCGGGCAGAAATGGCGGTGAGTATTTGCCATTCGTAGAAGTGGGCTGAATTTGACAGGTGCTGGTGCAACTTGACAGAGACTTGATAGAGTTGAGCAAAGTTGACAGTCACAGGATATAACTTGCCAGGGCGGGAAGCATCCACACCGATAGGGAAATGTTGAGAAGCTGTATTTACGTTCATCAACAGATCTGAATTGATGCGTTTATCCTTCCTCATCTTTTGTATAAAATTGATATCAATCCATGTGTCGGTGTAGAAAGCCAGCTCTAAGGCCTATACCAATGAAAAGTATTAAACCATTCCTTGTTTTGTATGATTACAATCTGTTTCTTTGGCGACCTCTAAGCGATCAAATATATTTATTTTCGTAGTGTTTTTAAGACAAAACTTATTTTGTGAGATGAATGATAGTTAAAGCAACGGTATATGTTTATTTTCTTTCATATTTCTTGTTTTATGACCAGTCTTTATATCTATGGTCGCAAGATCACTTCAGAACTGGGGAGTATTTTCTCCTTTTTCCATCAGTGCTGTATTTACATCAAGAAAACATTCCTTTGCTTCTGTATGTCCACAGATCTGAACGAGACATTAGTATTTCTTTTGTCTGTAATCGTAGCAGATAAGAGTTTAATTGTTATGTTGCCGCTGCAATTAGTTCTGTGGTCCAGCCGGCCAGTCATTGTCTCATGCGAGCCAAGTTAGTACGTAGAGTTTGGTGGCGTTGGTTGGGTTGTAGCAGTATATGCGGCTCGGTGTGCGGTGTGCGGCGTGCGGCGTGGAGTGAGGGTGTGGTCTAGAGCAGGGGGAAGTGGTTCTGTGAGTTGTGATGCACAGCGGCCTGCAGTGCTGCGTGCAGCGCGGGCGCGGCTCCGGGCGCGGGCAGCAGCGACAGCACGCGCGCCTCGGCCGCGCCCTCCGCGCCCGCACCCGTGTAGCGCGCCACTCGGGCCATGGCCGCCGCACTGATCTGCAACATCAACATTACAACCGTTACGTCGTCCGCTGACTCACGGCCGGTACCTATGTTATACCGTTACCGATGACGCTTCGTTTTGCCTTGAAAAACTGTCAAATAGGGATGATGCGTGGGTAGAAAAATAAAAATTCTAATTAGTCTGTCAATTAGATTATCAAAAAATATTAGACACGTCTTTTTTATTTTTAAAATCAATGGAAATCGACAAAGTTATGAGCGTCAAAGTTCGGGAGTGGGGGCTCGTGACGTCACTTGTATGTAAAAAGTGTACTTACCCGTCACGTCACTGTATCTTTGTCATTTTTAGTTTAATTTACAAAAGAAAAAATACGTCCAATATTTTTTGATAATGTAAATGACGGACTAATTAGAATTTTTCAGTCATCTAGCCTATTGTTGACGCCTCGTTGTTAATTTTTAAATCAGCTTTTTTCAGATCAGCGTTGTGTCGACATGATCAACAAATGTTGAGTTGGACTTTATTGTGACGACGACAGTGTCGTATGTCTAAGTCCGAAAGACGCACTTATATTTTTATTTATTATTGTATGGATATTTTAGTCTGTGTTATTCTTTCTATAAGTTTCCTTGTAAGGGGTGTAAAGGGTTCCAACCTCTATCTTCGGAGCCCAAGCCAACCTCACCTGCACGTTATGCATCCTGCTAACTAACAAACGGGGCTCTGGTAGCCGGCTGATTGTAGCGTAGCACAGCCTAACTCCGGCACAGCTAAATTCCCTGACCGTCGAAGGACAGCAGCGTCGGCGGTGCGAGAAGTATTGCCTTGCGAACCCCAACCCGCATGCCCAGCGTGGGGATTATGGGCATATCCCTCTTTATTGGGGAAGGTCCAGCAGTCAAGCAGTGGACTGACGTAGGCTGGCACTTCGCTGGAATGCAACCCCACTCCCGCCCCGTGCGTTACTTCTTTGTTACCGTTGTGAAAGGGACGACTATCTAATCGACGAATTGTCGTCATCGCGTGAACAATTAAGTAGAGCGGATTGTTATGGGGTAAGAACAGCTGTTGAAAGTGACTCTGCTAGGCTCGCGACGCTCGCTTAACCGGTTGGACCTGGTTACGTCTAAACCAACCGAGTTGGAGTGAGAGTGAGAGGAAGAGGTAAAGGAATTGAACCAGCAATCGACACTGCAGAAGACAAGGCTTGTTTCACATCAAAAAACATGTATGCTGAAACACCGTGTAAAAGCACACTTTATTCGTATCCGAAATTATATTTCCATCACGCGGAACAACTTCAAATACTCGAAATTTGTCAACTCATACGTGGCAAGGGCCTTACTCACCTGATATTCGTCATCTTCGTCGCCTCTCGTCTCTATCATCTTAGATTGGCGCTTTTGAGTGACACTCAACTGTAAAGTAGACAATAATTATTTATCGTCACATGTTTATCAGCTGGAATACGAGAAACTAAATGTTTAAAACAGGGCAATTTGTATGGATAGAAAGGAAAAAAAACTGTTAATTAGAATTAAAAATTTAAGGAAAAACAAAAACACAAAATTAGGTAAGACATGAAGAAATATTTACCACTAGCTCCCACCCACGGCTTCACTTGCGTGGTACCTTGCCGGATAAAAAGTAGCCCATATGATATTCCTGGTCTAAAACTACATTAATGCAATAGGAAGGAGTACAACATGATGTCATTCAACATAGTCCCTTCTAAGGTTTATGCTTTAACACTCTTGTCCTAGAAGCGATTCTGTTCATTATGTAATACCTTGGGATACCGAAATAAACCTTAGATATTGTGTAACAATGTAAAATGAGCTCACCTCAATAATCTGCCCCTGGTAGGTTCCAATGTTGCAGAATCTGAAGTCGATCATTTCCACAATCCTTTCTGATTCCGGGTCAGCCACCACTAAGAACTGTCAAAAAAATATAGCTAAATATTGTTTGTTTATAATAGTTCTTTATTTATCATGCAACATATTAAAATAAAGTATAAATACACACAGTTTTGTACCTACAAGCATTATGGATAACTTGAGCAGGATAAGTTTATATTAATATAAAAAAAGGATATAAAAGCATTTTCATTAAGATTTACTAATTGTGAGTTTTATAATACATTGTTAAAATAGTGAAACCTAAACAAATGCCATACAATACGTTTTTACCTTAATTTTGGCGAAACATGTAGCTAATAATAAGTACTAAATAAATGCAACGGCTGCTCAACGATGATAGCGCAGTGCGTGCGTTAAGGTCCGGGCGGAACTCGGCAACCTACGAACGAGCCTTGGCAGCAGGGCCGGCGATGCGTAGGTATGTTTTTCTCAAATATGCTTGGAAATTTGAGCATTATTTTGACAACCTTCTTCGAGATAGATCGAAATTGCTGTACTGGCCAAATACATGCGAGCAGTGGCCGGAAAAAATTGTATGAAAATTCATATCTGCCGTGTTTAACGGCCATATAAATTACTATGTAAACTCATATCTGTCGTGTAATTTAAAAATGGAACGATATTTTACTCCGAAACATGCCAACCAAGGAGGTAACTAATCAAAGGTTTTATTTAAATTTCAAACAGGCTTGTAAATCGAAAGCTGTTTCTTGAAAAATGTACAAGTTCTGCCTAGAAACTATGTGAGTTTTTATCTCGTCCACAAAAACCATTTTATCCTCGACATTACTATCAGCCGTCGCCTTCGGCTCGGGCTGCTAAAAGTCTCGGATAAAAATGGTTCGTTTTGTGCACTTGTTGTAAAATCTGCGGAGTGAAACTGGCCTGGTATTATGTAAAGTGTGTTGGTAGTGCGGTTGGGGCTGTACGTTGATATATGTATGTACCTTGTGCGTGAGCAGCAGCAGCAGCGGCGCGTCGTCGAGCAGGACGTGGAAGCCGGCGAGCGCGTCGAGCTCGGCGAGGCGGAAGGCCCAGCGCACGCAGTCGCGCCGCCACCCGCCGCCCGCGCCCCACCACCCCGCCCACGTGCTGCGCGGCTGACCAACAACAACACCAACATCATTTCCCTCACCTTATCACACTCTACGTGTATGGTGGATAAGGGCAGGGAAATTAAAGTGATGAAAAAATTAAGGACAAGCTTGAAAGTAGCACCTATGGCAGATAAGGAAGACTTGCATGGTATGGGCATGTGATGAGAAGGGAGTAAAACCATGTGACTTAAAGAGTGATGAGTATGAATGTAACTGGATGTACGAGTAGAGGGAGGCCGAAAAAGAGATGGATGGATTGTGTGAAAGAGGATTTGAGAGGGAAAGAAGTGAATACAGAGGTGACAGCTGTAGGAGTGAATGAAGAAAGAAAACATGTTGTGCCGACCCCACCTAGAGTGGGATAAGGGAAGGGAAATGAAATGAATGATCCCATTCTAGGTGGGGTCGGCACAACATGTTTTCTTTCTCCTTTCACTCTTATGGGCTGTCAACTCGGTACTCACTTCTTTCACTCTCATATCCTCTTTCACACAATCCATCCATCTCTTCTTGACGAACAACAACACTATTATAACAATAACACGCTCATTATTTGCAACACAACATGCAATCACTAATCTTATTTTAAACATGTTTTAATTTTATTTTTATTATTAAGTTTGACATGTATTATAATTTGCACTTCATATTATTATGGCTGAATATGAGACAATGTTTCTGCACGAACTAATTGTAAATTGACCTTTCTAAAGCGCTGCGCTTGCAGTTTACCTGGCCAGCGCGCGCCGCGTGCGACCCAAATTCGAGCAGTCCGCGATCATACATCAAATTATCATTACGCGTTTTCATTACCATCGTTTTTAAGTATTTTATTAATATAATCAGTTACAGCCTGGCAAAAATGTTTAGAAACGGAACTATAGTAGATTGTTTTACAAGGGACTAAACCATCCCAATATATACGAGGTTGTTATACTCCCGAGCGTAGCGAGGGAGAATGAAAAGACCGAGTTATAATGGGTGGTTTTGGCCCGAGTAAAACACTCTACTTTTCACTTCGATTGCGAGAAAATAAAACAATTCTAAATTAGACAATTTTCAGAAATTTTATTAATAATTAATCAACCTTCATAAAACATCACCAAGACGGTTCTATTTTCAAAAAAAAAAGATTGACGGAGCACCAATAAGTCGAGTTTTTATGTAAGAGAATGAATGCTTTGTACGGGCTGATGCTTTTAGACAAAAATTAAAAAGAAAAAATACTTTTTAGCCCGAGGTATTAAACTCGAGTTTTAGGCCCGCTAAGCTACACTATTATGATACACTGTTTGAGCAAGAGAAGTGAAAAAAATATTATGCACTGGCAACCCTTTTTATATTGTCAAGCACAAGTACATGTTACATCAGATAGTCATAATAATCTTGAATTTTGTAAGTTTATTAATCAAATCCGGTGATTTCCTGTGGATAAAGTGTTAAAAATGAATAAAGCCATCCGGAGCATCCTCCTCCATGCCAAGCCACCATGCCAGAGAAGATTGATTTTTAAGGTTTACAAGTGATGTTTATTGGAAAAGGAGGCCGGAAAAATGTTGTCCGATCTCGACAATGTTTTACCGAGAATCGCTGAAATGACAGGTATTTTACTGTGATAAGATAATTTCTTCTGAAAATAGAGCTATTTAGGTTTCATTATACTAGTTTCAAACCTTTGCGTTTAATAATATTGATAAAATAGGAAGTGGCTATATTGAGGTTATGTTTACAAAACAAAATGAGAGTAACCTATCAACTTGATACTTTTACTGGTGTCGTTTTGATAAGCAATCATGAGGTCGTTAAATCTTTGTTTCCTTATAGGTAAATCTGTCAGCATAGTGAGAAGGATCGTAAATGAGGGTACAGTAAACAATGCAGAGGATTCGAATTTGAATGGTAACCGAGAAGATAACTCACATATTATTATTGCACAAGCAAGGCTCAAAATTGGAAGTGAATTGGAATTTCCAGGAGTTGAATATTTGAAGGATGATCTCATGGATTATTTTTGTAAAATGTATTCTTTGTAAAAAAAATGTATTAATTTTTAGTTAATTTGTCCAAATAAATGCAAAATTTAGTTTGTATTCTTGTATGTTTCTTACTCTCTCACATCGGATACGATTTAGATGAAATTTAGTGGATAATTGTTAAGAATTTGTGTCGGAAAAAGGCGTAAAATTATAAAAATTATCAAGTATCAAAACTATTTGGAATAACATTTTCGGGTGGCCATATAATAGCGACATTAATTAATTAATTTCTATATTTTTTTGCCAGGCTATAAATCAATCTTTATCTGTTTAATTTAAATAATCAAAGAGTTAGTACGTCAAAACCCGTACAGTTTCAAATGATGTACCTATCATCTGTATTTTACATTATTCAGGGCAAATAAATCTTGAATGCAATGTGTAATGCATCATTTTCACATACATTATATTGTGTTCGCGAACGCTCCCGCTACGTGCATTTTCAGCGGACTCGTTGGTTCCCGCCGAATTTTCGACGATCGCTTTGAGTGCGCACAGTGTCATTGGGACGTTTCTTGCCGCTCCGTCATAAAGTTTATATTCTTCACACAACGCAAGCCCTTCCCTTGGGCGGCCTCAACTCCTCCACCAGAGTTAACGACTAGCTGATACGAGGAAGAAGACCACGCGAATCTTCGTCAAAGCTACAAATGTTAGAGAAAAGTTTAAAAAACCTGAGGCACGGGATCCCAGCCGGTCTGCGTGAGGAGGCCGTGTCCCGCGAACGCGACCAGGTCGGCGGTCGCGCTGAGCGGCTTCGCAAACGCGCCGATGAGGCCGCGCCTTAACGCAGTCGCGCTGCTCTCGCTCTCGCCCACCGCCACGCCCACTAGTGGGTGGTGAGCTAACCCTCCTACCGCACCTGTGCACAACAATACGGATATCAACGAACGAACTAACTAAGTAATAAGTAATAGTATTTCTAAACAAGTCGTTAGCGTCGGTAAAGACCACCACTTACTGGATGCCACCCAACACCAGACAGCGTCAAAACGGCTAAATAATAGTTACAAAATGTGTTAATAATTAAATATTTGATTTATAAATAAAATATTATATCCAAAGTTCCAAAGTTCGTTTAGCCGTCACTTTTAAAGTCACTTTTATAAATTTAGCAATATTGTTCGCACATATTGATGCGCGCTATGAATATAAGTTCGATCAGCTCGACATCAGTTCCGTTTTCAGTACCACACTAGACACAAGCATGTTGATTGCGGGCCTCGCACAGTCGCACATGACGCGCCCTCTAGACATCGAGAGTTGCGTTTCCAGCGCTCTAAGCATGTGCCTGGGGTTCAAATTCAATTTATTAGATTTATCAATGATTTACTGCAAAATAGCAAAGTAATAAATGCTTTAACTAATTGTTTCAAGATGATTAGTTATGGAAGGTTCATTGAGAATGTCTGACTTGGTAGTGCACCAGATTTCAGAACTTTTCTGTGCGGCAGCATAACTCCGCGAAGAGTTAGCATATTGTTTGCATTTGTTAAAATGGTTTCGTATGTACACAGGGTGGTTTTTTGAGAAGGGCGGTGATGGCCAAGTCCGAAACTACGAGAGTTAGAGAAAAGTCGTGAAAGGAATCATGTGATTTTTAAGAAAATAAAAATAATGCTTATTTATTTTTCTCAAAAATGATTTAAAAAAAAAATCCTCCCGTTATTATTGATTTAATAGATTCTGTTGCTGATAAGGATTTTTATATTTTTACTCGGAAGAAAACTCTCCTATTCAAACTCATTTGTCTTATAAGCTGTGACTGTGGTGATACAAAAAAAAACAAGAAAAGAATTCCATTAATGTTTTGGCCATCACCGCCCGTCTCAAAAAAACCATATACCGTAGAACTAACCGAGTATGTTGATGGCGAAGTTGGTGATGCCTGCGGCGAGGCCCGCCATGAAGCTGGGCGGGGGCCGGCGGCGCGCGGCGGCGGCGCGGCGCGCGTGCTCCTCGTCTCCGGCCAGCAGGTCCAGGTTGCGCGCCAGCGAGCCGGCCCACGCGCTCAGCGAGCGCAGCAGAGCCGCCGCCGCCGCCGAAGCCACGCCGCGCACGCCGCCCGTCGCGCCGCCCACGCGCGCCGCCAGCGCGCCCGGCGCGCCCAGCAACTCCAGCCCACCCACCACCCAACCTGATAATCACCATTTATTTATTTATTTTTATTTTGTTTTATTTTAATTAAAACGGGCAGTACCCAATTACAATAATTAAACATAACAGTACAATATTGACGGAAATATTAAAAGTACGAAACATGCAATGTCATAATGATAGGTTTGCCAAGAAACAATTTAAATAATTAAACAACTAATGTCAATACAAACATAATAAACAGACTTAACAATGACGCTCACAAAAACACAGACACTTCGATAAGATTGTGGTCCACTTTTCAGCAAACAGGTCACAATCAGGATTTTCATCCAGGAGAGCGTTAAGCGCAGTGAGGACACGCGGGATGGGTGACTGGGCTCGTGCCACCGTACGAGAAAACGGCACGGCAAACAACTTATGTTTCCTACAACGACTATAATTGTTCGGGACGTAAAGTCGACACAATTCACCACTCAGATCCAAGGCGTCAATTTTGTTGTGGAGGATTTTGCAGACTGTGGTGATTTGGTCATAGAAACGTCTCACCTCCGAAGAATTGTAACCCAAGCATCCCAATAGAAACTTAGTAGGGAAAGAAAGGGGTAGTAGCCATAGCGACGCTTGTATAGGAAACGCAGGAATGCTTTCTGGACCGTCTCAAGCATGAGCGCGTAGGTAACCTCGTGCGGGTTCCATACACAAGCGCTGCACTCTAGTTTACTCCTAACAAGTGCCGAAATGATCAGCCGAACGACATGATCATTTTCAAGATCACGGGCATTTCTGAGGACAAATCCGAGCCGTCTGAACGACTCTTTCGCCATCATACTTATGTGGTCGTGGAAGGTGAGCTTTTGGTCGAATGTGACTCCCAAGTCCTTTATTGCGTTTTTTCTTTTTATGCTTACGTTGTTAGTTTTATAGTCATAACATATTGGATGCCACATTCGGCCGAAAGTCATCACATTACATCACGTAACATTTACCAGCTTTAAACTCCATTTTGTTAACGACACTCCACTCATAAATCGTGTTAACATCGCTTTGCAGCGCCAGACAGTCAAGTTCGGTCTTGACCTCTATAAAGAGTTTTAAATCACACATCATCTCATCTTCAGCCTATATAAGTCCACTGCTGGACATAGGCCTCCCCTAATGAGCGCCATTGCGCCCTGTCCTGAACTCGACGCATCCAACTTCTACCAGCAACCTTACGCAGATCATCACTCCACCTGGCCGGAGGGCGTCCTACACTACGATTGCCGAGCCGTGGTCTCCACTCAAGAACTCGTTTACCCCAACAGTTATCGGTTCTTCGGCAGATATGGCCAGCCCACTGCCACTTCAGCTTGCTAATTATCTGAGCTATGTCGACAACTTTAGTTCTATGTCGGATATACCCTTCAGAGAAACTCGGAGCATAGCTCGTTCCATAGCTCGCTGAGCGACTTTAAACTGGTGGACTAGCCGTACTGTGAGTGTCCACGTTTCGGCTCCGTATGTCATGACGGGTAGGACGCACTGATTGAAAACTTTCGTTTTCAAATATTGCGGTATGGGTGACGAGAAAACTCGACGTAGTTTTCCAAACACCATCACACACTCCTCTCTATATTCTCAATGTATCTCAGCGTTGTGTATCAGGTGCATACCTATGAAATTGGCGTTATGTAAGGAGAATTTCGTGAAAATCGATTTCTCCATACATACATTTTCGTATTTTGTTCTGGAACTACTAATCATATTCTCCTAAAATTTTGTGTGCATGATTGGACAACATTGTGAAAAGTTTGCTTAGTCTTATTTAAAAAAGAAAACTAACACCTAAAAAAAATAAACTGTTCTTAAGTTTTATTTTTTGCGGATGAACTTGCTCAAAAATTGTATTTTATTAATATTTCAATCTTTACAATAATGTTACGTTCAGAAATTAAATTAATTTCGTATATGACTGTTGAATCAGATAAAAAAATGTGCAAATGGAAATAGAGAGAAAAACGCCAATTTCATAGGTAAGGACCTAATTCTAATTCTATCTATGTTCGTATGACCTAAAAAACTGTAAAACCTGTATATTTACCATATGAAACGCAATATATTAATAAGTATTGATAATGTAAGGTACATTATCTGTACAGAATATTAGTACAGAATATGCAACGCACAAACTTTTTTATTTTACAATTATTCGATTGAGGCGTGACGTTGCGGAAATACATTGCAAGATATGAAAAAGATAAAATATTTGGGGTCCCGGCGTCGATCATATGATTAAATATCATTTAATATCAATAAATACGAAAATGTCAAGACACAAAATACGAGAATGTCGGAACGCGTATCGCCAACAATGATAAACTGACGTAACAGGGTGAGAGCGGGGTCGAATTATGAATCGGGAGGAATATCGGTTTCCGACGAACTCCACAGATATTTTGACAGGGTCATATTATTTATTTATTATAGTACAGACTGCCAATCTTCTTCGACGACTTTCACAAAAACCCAACAGAAATTCGACAATGGACAATGTTTTGCCAAGGTTTTAGAGTAGGTCCTCACATACAGCTATAACTAGACCTATGCTGAATATATTATATATTGAGCAAGAATAAATAAATCAAAATCTCAATAATTGACATTCATACAAACGTTGAACTAACAATTACGGGCACAAAAAAATCTAATAGGTAAAATAAAGGTATGTGATTGGTTACCGGCTCCCAAGATGGCGGCTGAGAGATAGTGCACGGTGAGCGCATGCGTCAGTCTCTCCGTCGACGTCATCACGTCGTGCAGTTTGAACGCATTCAGATGCAGCGGACTTTGGTCCAAGGCAATATACATCCGCACCTAAGGAGTAATATAACATTAGATAAATTGACCTTATATTCATTTATCAATAATTAGTAAGGTTTCTTCGTAATTAAAATGTGTATAGAAAAATAAAAACCGGCTTTAGAATGGGCAAATTAGGGCCTTTCAGATAACACCATATTTGACTGTGTAACTTGTTTTAACTGGGCTATGCCCAGTGCCCAGTGGCTATTTGATATGCCAATCGACTTATTGCCATCAGTTTGAAATTTTGACGTTTTTTATTTTGGTCATTTTGGGGATTAAAATGTTTTTTTTTAACGTGCAATTTTATACAGTCAGTGCATTTTAAATCTACACCAAATTTCAAGTCGGTAGCTTAAGTAGTTCCTGAAATAATCAGCTGTGACGGACGGACAAAGCGGCACCTCAAGGGTTCGTTTGACCGGTTCGATAAAGTCAACCTAAAAACACCTCTTTCGCAGACCAAGTCGCGGGGCGTCCACTAGTAACGTAAAAATACTAATTCACTTCATCCGCGTACCGTGTAGAACCTTAAACATCAATCTTTTGCTGCATTTCTTCCCTATCCAATGCAAAAACACTCCTCGCTCAAATCTGCTACAACTAACGAGTCTGTGCGTTTGCATCAGTTAGTTAGTTCTAAAATTCTAGATTTTGAACTAAAATACTCACAGCGGTGTGCAAGGTGAGCGTGAGATCTAGCGGATGCACGTGCAAGGTGCGCAGGCGCAGCGGCGCGCGCAGAGTGGCCTCCTCGTGCTGCGGACTCGGCTCGCTGGCGGGAGCGGCCGCGCGGGCCAGTGCCGCTAGAGCGGTCACGTACGCGTCCTCTATGTACAGGGCTAGCGGACCTAAGCGGACCTCCACTTCGCTCAGTTCTAAAAAGGTACAATAACATAAATTGGAATGATACGTGCACTAATTATTCGTGAATGTATGTGGGGCCGGTGTAAATAAAGTGCATCTAAATTAAACTTGTCATAAAGATCGCAGTGGGTGGTGAAATTTGCTTTAATAGGTAGCTCAGACGGTCTAGAATGAATTGTATGCTTTTATCGTGTCATTTGTTGATTTAAATTAATAATAAAAAGAAAGATGACGTGACCAAGTACTGAGGGTAACAAAACAAAAACAAATAGTCTAGCCATATATTTTACTAAATTTTACCTCATTGAGCTACCAGCTACCTTATCTTATGAGGTAAGAAGGTTTTGTTGAAACTATGTGTATATTGAAGAAAACCCAACAGCGTTTTCCGATTTTTGAAAAAAGATACAGACAGTTTAAAAAAAAAACCCGAAGTACATTAGCAAATCAAGTTGTAAGATTTTGCAAATATTTATAAATAAAAGATTTACAAAAAAAGTTGCTTAATGCGCTGTAATTGACGGCACCGAGTGCGCCGAGTTTTGGTGTGGAGATATTTTTTCCACGTAGCTGTAGGGAACACTATCACGATGGCTGTACAAGAGAAGTAAAACGCTATCCACTCATTTCCGGGTCAGGGCTATCCGTGTTCCGACAGTGTACCCGTCAGGGACGTGCCATCCGTCACCCGTGTTCACACATATCAGGGTAATCGGTATCAATGTAATCTGTTCCTTTAGCTGATACGCACACAACGCGATGTCCTTATTTAACACTGAAGAATTGACAATGATTGCAATAGCGCTAGATGAAGAAGAAGCTGATAACGATAGATAAAAATCAGACAGCACTGTCAGGGCGTCCGTGCGTCCGAGCGTGCTCCGGGACACTGACGATCCGGATGCGCCTGACACGGAGCTGTGTGAACAAGTTCATATAAATAAATAATGCCGGACGTTATCACACAGCATCATGTAGCCCCATACTAAGCAGAGCTTGTATTATGGGAGCCACATGATTGATATACTACACATATAATATTTATGAAAATACATACATATCATACATAGAAAATACCCAGACCCGAGACAAATATCTACAGAACATGCAAAAATTTGTCCCGCAGCGGGAATCGAACCCGCAACCTTCTGCGTCATAGAGGCCGTCTATAAGTTGTACGTAACCGTTTTTTTCCCCGTCCCTGACGGAACACGGCAGGGCCGGGTACCCGGAAATGTGTGTAAAGCGGTTTAGACATACCCGTGTATCTGCAGGAGTTGACGGTCCATGTGTCGTGCGTGAGCCGGAGCAGCGCGCGCGCCTGCCGCTGGCGGGCGGAGTAGGCGCCCTCCACGCCGAAGGGGTTCCAGAGCGGTGGCCAGGGCGCGCTCGGCAGCGGCTCGCCGCGCGTGCTGCCCACCACCGCGAAGTCGAACTGACCGCTCTCGTATTGCAGGTTGTCAATTTGCACGTCCGATATCGAAACGGTCGTCTTTGTCCGCTGTTAAAGTTCAACTTCTTTATGGAAACCATACAAAATAGAAAAAGAAAAATTTTATTCAGTAGAATAGAAAAGTATTTAGTTAGGATACAATCAAAATTAAGGTCGATACTACGTAAAATGTGTTTTTTTTGCATTCTAACGTCATTCATACGTGAACCAGATAAAAGAGAAGGTACGTTACAACATGCGTATTTTTAGACTAGGAATAATATATATTTTTTTTATCCTATTTTGACAGACTTCAAAAAAAGGAGGAGTTCTCAATTCAGTAGTATTTCTTTTATATCACATAATTCACATGACTAAGGAGAACACTTGACGATGTAGCCTCAGTTGACCGTCTGAGGGGAGAGACGACACTCGAGAGCCACAGTGAGTGGTGTAGATGGAATGGGTACGTACCCTAATGTCGGATCTGACCATGAGCGCGGCGCGGTCGAGATGCAGCGCGACTAGCGGGCGCACGTCGGCGGCGGCGGCCAGCTCCACGGCCAGCGCCGCCGCCACCACGCGCAGACGGTCGCACATAGCCCACGACGCCGTCTCGTCCCACTCTGAACCATCACATAACACTCCATTATGCCCATTCCCTATTCAGATATTATATAGTACATTACTGCAGCGGCCAGCAAAAGAGCCGTTGCCTAGTTGTGGCCAAAAATATAGTACTTTTCTCAAATAATGCGCGGAAAATTAAAACAAAATAGTTCCTAGGCAGAACTCGTACGTTTTTCACCAAACAGTTCTATTTGTAAGCCAGTTCGAAATTTTAATAAATCCTTTGATTAGTTACCTCCTTGATTGGCATGTTTCGGAGTAAAAGATCGTTCCATTTTTAAATTACACGACAGATATGAGTTTACATAGCAATTTATTTGGCCGCTAAACACGATAGATATGAATTTTCATACAACTTTTGCCGGCCGCTGCTCGCATGTACTGGGCCGGTACAGCAATTTCGATTTATCTCGAAGAAGGTTATCAAAATAATGCTCTAAATTTCAAGCATGTTTGAGAAAAATAGTTTATTCGGAACCAAAATAGCATGATGTTGATGTTTATCGCTAGTTTTAAACGACTTTAAAACAGGAGACTTCAATTCATCGAAATGGAGAGCGGGATACTACTCTTGTGACATTTTGAAAGCGTGTCCCGACTGGTGATGATTCGATCCCCATATATCTTAGTCCCTTTCCTCATTTTCGATGTCACCTGGTCACGATTTAGTGCCCTATTTCACTGAGATACCATGGCGGCGCAACCATGTCTACCAACAAAATGTATAAAGCTCTAAGGAGGGTACGTTACGCGATGTCCGCTTGGTTGTCAAACCAACTATGTGTAGTAAGTTTATGTTAAAGGTACAGCTGATCCCCAGAATTGAATGCCATAAGTCCAAACAGTCTTCAGTAGTTTCATATGTAATTTAACAGTTCCGGTTCTTGCAAAAATAAGATTCTTCACCCTTATAAAGTACAGGCGTGTACGTTCACAACCGCAAAAGTTATAAAATTGAGTAGCAGCGTTACAGATCTTCTCCAGAATCACTTGGCGCTGTATATAAATAATCTAGAATAGATGCAAAGGCCTATGTAAGAATGATGACAATGATGAATCATCATTAAAAGCCTGTAGGAACACAATGGATTCGAGATTTTTATAAAATAAAATATAATTGCTAAGCGTTTTACCACCATCACATCTGAAACAGGTGAACTATGTGGTCTAAGATGAAGCAAGCTTGCCTAGAAGGTACCAGAATAACAGCGCCTGTTACCAAAAAGTGAAGATTCTGCTGTTTGGATGCTCTTTTGCTCCTGTGCCGCACACACCACCATTTTTATGGTCACCTCTTTTTGCCCCCCTATTATCGTGTTCAGTTGTAAAAATATGACTGTCTTTAACTGGATGATAGAAATCCGAAATAAGCTTGTATAATAATATATTAACGGATCTTTACCCCTCCGAAGTTGGGCTCAGCAAACGAACATAGGAACTGCGTCGCTACATGCAGCCAACTTTACAGGGGCACAGATACGTTCAGAGTTTTATATGTACCAGGGTCAGAGACATCTGGGAACACGCTCTCCGCCCTGGAATCCTCGCTGCCCAGTCGCAGTATGCGCCGCGAGTTCGCATCCAACTCTGAAACAATACAAATTAACTTTGTGTCAGCTTAAGGGTCTCTCTCAATCCTCAAGTAACGTCAAAGTAAGATATGTGATTCGTCTTACCAGTATGGACGATCACCAACGAACGGCAAATATCCTATCATACTATAATAAGTGTGAAAGTCTGTGTGGATGTTTGTTAGCACACTTACCACGTATCTCCGTCACTACTTAACTTATATAGATGAAATTTGGTATGTAGATAGGTTAGGTTTTAGAATAACACATATGCTAATCTAATTTAAAAAAATAACCTCTGAGGTGGTTGAAAAGGGTAGTAAATTTCCTATGGAAAATTCACTCAAAACTTGGTACAATATTAATAAACAACAGAGTAAATAAATTAATCACGTATTTTTTATATTTCAAAACTATCCCCAGGGGGTGAGCAACAAATTTCTGAAATTTGTATGAAAAAAAAAATGATTCGCACCTTCACTCCAAAACATGATAAAATAAACCTTCTAAGTAAATAATGAAACACGTTTTGACACATAAATTTCCATGCGGAGGAAGCACGCGGGGCGCAACTAGTATAGACAACTAGGATAGGACGACTCACCAATGCTACCTCCTTCTGCAAACAGCAAGAGAGTTGACGGCTCCGTCTTCTTCTTTTCATCATCAGGGTCGGTCGGGAGCTCAGAGTCATTTGAGGTAGTTGGGACCGGGTCAGTTGGGGCGACCGGTTCAGTGGGGTCCGACAGGTTGGTTTTTGTAGGGGGGTCGGACTCAGCTGGGGAGTCAGTCTTAGCTGAGGAGTCAGTCTTAGCTGGGGTGTCAGTCTTAGCTGGCGGGTCGGTCTCAGCAGGGGAGTCAGTCTTAGCTGGGGCGTCGGTTTTAGCCGGGGGGTCGGTCGTATCTGGGGCATCTGTCTTAGCGGGGGGGACAATCTTAGCCAAGAGGTCGGTTTTAGCCGAGGGGTCGGTCTCAGCTGGGGGGTCAGTTACAGCCAGGAGATCGGTTACAATTGGGGCGTCGGTATTAGACGGGGGGTCATTTTTGGTCAGGTCTGTTGGCTCGGAAGAGATGCCCGGGACAAGTGTCTCCATGGTAGCTTCTGATGGATTGATCACCAGTGGTATAGATCTTTCCATGGGATCTAAAACTGATATACAAAACTTATTTTGAATTAATGAGATAAATGCGGTGGTTCTGTTGTGCATTTATAACGTTAATGGACTGCCTATAACTGTTGCTGCTACTTTCTTATAAAAGATGACAAGAATCAATATTAATTTAAAAACACACCATTTTTGAGTCTAAATTATTTTAAAATAAATAAGTATACAGGAGACCTCACTCACGGTCACTGACCCTGAACTAGGTAGTCTTTGTACTATGAGACTGATAAACATGATTACATACTCTTTTATCATTCAAAACAAACAACCATGTTCAAAAAAGTTTGTCCTGGTCAGAATCGAACCCGCAACCTGCCGCTCCGAAGGCAGAGCTCATGCCAACCGAGGCCAGCCACGGAAAAGATTATCAAATTATCTCTTCTATCTAAAGCTAGGACGTGATTATATCACTTTGCCTAAATTGATAGAAAGATGAACAAAGGATTGCATGAGAATAAATTAAGATAAATCAAAATATACATAGTCTCAAGTCTTAATTGATTCAAAATTCTGTCTTTCCTAGTTTTTTCAATATTTTATCACAATAATAATAATAATTCTGGTAATTCCCGGTATAGTACAGTTTGAACTTACGTTTTTCGAAAGCGCCCACTCGTTCCAAATTAGCAGATTTGGAACTCTTAATCTGAAAATGAAACTTGCTTTGAAACATTTCTTTTTGACTCGATATAATTGTTTTTACAAAAACAGATGCGGAAAGTAGATCTTTAAATATTTCCATATCATAGATATACTAATGGTATTTTAAACCTATTTCATATCTAAAAAAATATACAATTTTCTTCTTTTTCAGTTTCGTAACTTTAACTAACTACCGGTCATTTTGCTGCCATTTCATTGCACTTTTTGGGTTCTGTACATAACTACCCCTTGCTAAACGATAGGCACCGGTTGCTGCACAGTATTTTAACACCCTGTCACCTTTTAATAGCTAAATAGCTGCTTTAGTATTTATTAATTACTTACATTATCTGTGACAGACTTCAAGCCGTCTTCTTCAGAGAATGCTCCGAACAGACGTTTTCTAATGTCACTGGCCGATATGTCGTGCTGCAAAATAACATTACTTGTATATTACAGAAAGAAGTATTTATAGATATTTACTAGAAGCATAAATAACAGATTTTTTCATGAATTATTATATAAATATTTTTTAGGATAGGTACATAATGGGTATTACGAGCTATGCTCGATGTTTCTCTGAAGGATAAAATGCGCAATGACACCATCTAACAGAGTTAACTACAGTTGTTGATATAGCACTAAACAAGCTGAAGTGACAGTGGGCTGGTCATATCTGCCGACGCCGCGACGAAGCGATAACCGCCGGGGCAAACGAGTTCTTGAGTGGAAACCGCGGCTCGGCAAACAAAGTGTAGGACGCTCTCCGGCTAGATGGAATGACGATGTATGAAAGGCTGCTGGTACAAGTTGTATGCGTCGACTTCATAACAAGGCTAACGCCGCTCATTAGGGGAGGCCTATGCCCAGCAGTGGACTTCTATAGGCTGATAATGATGATAGTTATATACGGGTAATTAAATTGCAATAATTTAGTCGATAGTACCTGATCGACGTCCCTCAGTTCGAGAACAGTGGAGTGGGGATGTGTGCGCACGCGCAGCTTAATGGTGATGCCGCCAGATATCTGCAGCAGTTGCTCGCCGTCCGTGATCGCCACAGGTAGGCACCAATCGTGCTCGCCTTCCTCTGATAAAATATTTAGATATTTATTATACAAAGATCGTTCTATTAACAACAGTTACCTTGGATAACTAAAATGGCGTTAAAATATCATATCACCTCTTTTATTTACATTGAAATGACAGGGACAAGCTTACTTTATCGAGCGTTATAAAGTGACATTTGGTTATAAATTAAAAAATAAATATTAAATTTTAAAAAACATCAAAAGATCCATAGTAGTTAGTAGTAGACTTGAAATAATAATATTAGTATTAAAATGCATAATATGCATATATATGTAGGTAGGCCGCCATCATTACCCGAACACAGTGTTTGAAAAAGGGGATATCCATTTAACCACTATTGTCCTTAGGATGGTGTTGGTACGCGCGTGAATTCTGGTCATAAGCGACGCGACTCTCATCCGAATACAGGCACGGAACCCGTCGCCTCGGCGAACAAGTCAGAGGCTCTTCAGAATCGCGGGAGCCGCAACAACACCCTAAAGGCGTTATTATACTGGACACGAATGGAGTCGACCGATTTTTTAGTGTATGTGGTCCAAAGACTACTCGTGTAAAATGTTTGACAGGACGATTTAGGGTACGTTCAGATGACAAGCGCTCAGCGCACGCAAAATTTTTGTACAGTGTTCACATGACACGCGCTTTTCAGACGTTTGAACGCGCGTTGCTACGATAGCCATGGTTCAGTATTAAAGTAGAGTTCTTACATTTGTCGAACATGGACGTAGAAACAGTTTTAACGGTGATTCTATAAAGACGCGACAGAAGACGGAGATATTGGGTTTACCCAATTTTGTCACACAGGCTGACTGAAAGCCAGTATATAATTTTTTATAGTAAGTGTCTCTATTTCATGTATAAATAATTCCGTATTAAAAGCTTCGGTTTCCATTTCGGACGATTTCTGTACGGACTGTATACTGAAGAACCTTAAAATACGTCTATCCGCTTCGAAAATGTGCTCAACTGAACGGAAATATAGAAAACTAATGATCTCAAACCGCGCGTTGACAACAGTCGAGCGCTAGCGCAGCGTTCAACGCGCGCTTTATTAAAACGCGCGTTAGCATGTGTACGGCCTTAATAAAATGTATGTAGTTGTAAACGCACGTTGAGCGCTTGTCATCTGAACGTACTCATAAGGAGCTTCCGGAGGACGAATTGCCCATACAAACGTAATACCAAAATGATTTAAAATTTAAGCATATAGGTTTTTTTTTTACAAAATATTTACCTAAAACGAATTAAAAGCCAATAGCATTTTGCAAATTTTTATGCCAAAATTGACCACTTCTCTTCCTTTTTGTTTCGTATTAAGAACAACAATATCTTACGTGTCGTTATCGTATTATCTAGTTACAGAATAACAAAACTTTGTAAAGAATACATAAAGTTTTCAGTCATAATTTTTTGGTATTACGGAACACAACGAAATTCTTAGAAAATTTTGGAACGGCCAATATTACTATCCCGCCCACACGTCTGAATCATCCATCAGCTAAATAGAGATGCGATATACGGAGTACGGAGCGATCCTTTGCCCGCCTCTCAAATTGAAGTTGCGAGCGAGTTTCGCCGCATTCTCAAACATACCTTTGTACTTGGCGAAGGTGAGATAGGTGAGGGGGTCGGGCGGCGGCGTGGCGAGCGGGTGCGCGGGCGGCGGGTAGCGCGCGCAGTGCGCCGGCGTCGAGTAGTGCGTACCCGCGCCCGCGCCCACCCCGCACACCCAGCGCGTGCCAGCGCACTCCGCCGCCACCTGCACACACGCACGCACACATGTGCCTATACTACTTTATTCTCAATAGTAAATTACTGCAGCGGTCAGCAAAAGAGGCATTGATGGACGAACGTGTCAATGTGGGCCGAGGCACACATACGTGAGTCCACCAATGCCTACGTTGATTAGTTACCTCCTTGGTTGGCATGTTTCGAAGTAAAAGATCGTTCCACTTTTAAATAACACGACAGATTTGATAGTAATTTATTTGGCCGCTAAACACGACAGATATGAATTTTCATACAACTTTTGCCGGCCGCTGCTCGCATGTAATAGGCCAGTACAGCAACAGTACGCAGCAACGACATACAATATTCACAATATATGTATGTCCCTTACAAGTTGTCCCCCAGCGATTTGGTTCCTATGTTTGAGTCTGATTATTATTTGCGAATCTAGACAGCGTATATATGACCTCAACAGCCGGTCTAATCATAAGATATTTTAAAGCATTAATTTGTCACAATCTTCAGCACATGGGTAAGCACGAGCTAAAACCGGGCAGATCAGCGAACCACATCGACAATCAGGATATAAATATTGTAATAAGGGAATCACAAGATTGATATACTACACATATACAGTTTTTTGTAAATACATACAAATAATACATAGAAAACACCCAGACTCGAGACAAATATCTGCAGAACATGCAAACATTTGTTCCCGGCGGGAATCGAACCCGTAACCTTCTGCGTCTCAGGCCTTCGCCCACTGCGCCACAGAGGCCGCCATTATAATACTACGCTAAGTGTAAGACAGTCCTACTAAAAAAGAACTGAACCGCGTGGCCTAAATAAGCCTTGAAATAAGTTCGTCAGAGCAAAGGTAGACTCACCATGACCTTGGAGGTGCTGGGCTCGTCGCCAGCACAGAGCGGCTGCGCCACGCTGAGCGCGCTGGTCGTCTTGTTGAGCACCACCAGCTGCGGGCACGGGTCCGCCGACACCGTCAGCACCCAGCGGCCGTCGCTCTTCGACTGCGTGATCACCACCGGCACCTGTCGCAAGCACCCCGGTAAATGTGCGTCACCTTACAATGTATAAAGGCGGCTGATGTAGCATGCGGCAGTCTATTTAAGGCTCTTCTCAGATTTACGCGCGACTGACATCACATGCGTCTAATCTGGGGTCTGATTGTAACGATTCGACATATTTGATTGTATTAGATATATATCGCCGAAACTGTCAAAACTGTATGAAATTTGTCAGTTATCGAGATATTATCTAATAGAATCAAACATATCGAATCGTCAGAATCAAGCCCCAGGCTTGCTAAATGTCATGTTGTATGTCATTGATATATATTGTTACTATCGTAACTAGATGCGTAGTACCGGCCAAAATGCGCGTAGGCTCAGGTCTTGGCCATGGCCAAGATTCTGTCCTTTCTTCATACAGTGGCCATCTTGACATCGACCGAGTGACACTTCCGCGAAATAGGCAAATAATGTGATGAAAAAATGCATTTCTTGAACTCAATTACGTAAAGAATCACGCGGAATTACTTTTTTCATGAATATCTATTGATTTTTTGCTAAAATCACAGCAAATATTAAAGAAAATTTAATTAAATAGTTCATGCCATGTAATGTTGCCAGCAAAAAATGTGTAGTTTTCCCGATTATTGTGGGAGATTTTGATAACGGATAAAATCTTTGTTAAGCTCTTAATTTCTTAAAATAATTCATAATACATATAGTACTGTATATTTATGTTATGGAACGCAATAAATAATTGAGTATTGAGTATTGAGTATTGAGCATAACGGCACATGGCCATTATCATTGTTTTCTGGGTTCATCTGTGGCCGTTGAGCGATCGTGGGTAGGCGGGCGAGGAGAATTAAAACCACGTGTTTGTAGGTTAACAATATCCGATGATTATTTCAGCAAAATAAGAACGCTATTACAATCAGTAATCACAATTTGATTATTATTTAGTGACGCTCCACCGAACACGTTTTGTTCATGCGAGATGCAAATGGATTATATTCCGTTTTTCTCTGCGCACAAAAGAGCCCGGAGTTGCGTCAGAGTGAAGAAACGTCAGACTGCCCACTGTCCGATGTCATTATCACTTTTGACGTTTCTTGACACTCAAAACACCGAGGCGCCGTCACGGCCGGACTGACATTCGCACGTCCTCGTGCGACAGCTCACGCCCCGGGTTACCTGCAAAGACAAAATAGATACCACTGTAGTGCATGACTAGGCCTGCTCGCCCATCCCTGACAAGCTTCCCGTTATGTCACCTGTTTAAAGAGATCTGGATCTTCATCAATATGGCATATTAACTACCAACACACTGGGCGGACAACTGACCTCAGGCGCCCCTTCGACCAGCTCACCAAGTCACATGGTGAAATGGACCGGACAACCAGTCAGCGCCCCTTCCACCAGTCACGAAAACCACACACAGCTGCTGCAATTAATTCGTCCGAAACGTCAACCCGCATAGGCCAGTTCCAGACAAATTTCCTGCCACTCGGCTCACACTAAAGAGGTCGTAGTCTGACCCTGGGCATCGACCCGGTTTAGGCCAGCCCAGTTGACCAACTACACCATGCACCACATAGGAAAACATAGTCTGGTCATGGGCATCGACCCGGTTTAGGCCAGCCCACTTAACCAACTACATCGTACCCAACTGCCTAACCAATGTCATACGCTCTAGTTCGAATGTCGGCAGAAGAACAGGGTTTACACATAATTATACACTCACCATTTACTATTCTTCGTTTTCAGAGGCCGAGAGGGTGTCAGAGCTGGCAGTCAGAGTGTGTAAACTAGATACCGACGCTGTATCACTATCATCATCAGATGTTACAGTTCCCTTCTCATGACTATGGACTGCCGCCGTCTCGGCCTCCTCTGCATTATTAATTAAGGAAGTAGCTACTTCGACCAACCCACCGTAGTCCCCGGGAACCGCACGTAAGTTTTCATGGGCGTATTTGTAGGTTCGGTTGGACCCATCAATGTCTCGCAGCTCATATCTATCATGATCTAATACCCGGACTATAGTTAAAGAACCTTTGAACTTACGCTGTAGTTTGGTTTGGTTACGCTCACTACCTTTGATAAAGACGAAGTCGTCTACATTAAATCGTCTCACTTTTGCTCTACCCTGGTTAAAGCGTTTTTCTTCTGATGAAGCAGTCTTCTTGATATTTTCAGAAGCATTATGCCGAATAGTGTCTAAATCTAAACGGGGCTCAGGTTCCTCACGCACGGATAAGGTTGATATCCCTAATGATTGTGCCCGTATGCCGAACATTCGTTCCGTGGGAGAGTACCCCGTTACTCTGCACCTGCATCTGCATATTCTTTTCTATCACTCTTACCACTTAGTTTGCCCGTGATGTCTATATGTATTGTATGCCAAGGCGTGGACACTTTGGGTATTGGATGAAGTCGGACTTGCTGCGCTCCTGAACATCTCTTTGAAGCTTTGCATACTATGCATGAATCTACAAATTTACGCACCTGTTTGGACATTTGTGGGAACCAGTACTGTTCATATATTTTGTTAAGTGTCTTATCTGCCCCCAGGTGCATAATTTCTGAATGGACATGATTTATAAGTGTCCATGTCAGGGATCTAGGAACAATTGGTAACCACGCGCTGGTTCTATTGCGGTCAATTTTCCTGTACAGTATTCCCTTTCGCACATCATACGTGTGTGCAATCGCTTCTGGCAACTCGTTGTTTTCATGTTTGCTGATTAGGTCACATATTTTGCTATCACGTTTTTGCTCTACAGCCACCCAACCCTGATGTAACTCTACAAAGTGAACTTCCTTATTCTTCTTCCTTGAGTCATTTGGATCATTCAATCCCTGCGCACTGGATATAGGCACCGATATGGGATTTCTGGACAAATAGTCAGCGTGGCTCATGCTAATGCCCTGCTTATGGACTATATCGAAGTCGTACGCTTGTAAGAAAGCCCACCATCTATGTACGCGTGGAGTTAAATCGGTTTTCGGTTTAGATGCTTTTAAGGAGTTACAGTCTGTGAAGACCGTGAAATGCTGGCCATACAAGTAATGCCGAAAGTTTTCAACCGCACGAACGACCGCCAGGGTCTCCAACTCGTATGAGTGATACCTCGATTCCGCGTCAGACGTTCGACGGCTAAAGTAAGACACCACGTGAGGGGCGCCATTCTTTCTCTGGATTAATATAGCCCCGTAGCCTTCAGAGCTCGCGTCAGTGTGAAGCTCAACGGGGGAGTCTGGATCAAATATCGTTAACACCGGTTCTGACGTAAGTATATCGACGATCTTTTTGTGAATGCCGTTGTGAGCGGCTGTCCATTTGATAGGACCTTTCAGTTTCGTTAGGGGATAAAGAGGTGCCACTAAACGGGTGAAATTTGGTATGAATCGTTGAAATAAGAAGCCAGGCCTAAAAATTGCCTAACATGTGTGGCTGTTTTTGGAGTGGGAGCGTCAACCAAAGCCTGTATCTTTCTAGGGTTTGGTGTTACTTCTCCTGCTTTTTTGACATAGCCAAGGTAATCTATCTCGCTTTTCATAAATTTGCACCGTCTTGTTTGGATCAATAGGATCTATCCGGAGAACACCTGTCGTGACTCGTCGCGTTGGTATATCGTCAATGAAAAACTCACTATATTTCTCTAAAATTCTAATCAAAGCCATTTTGTCATTCGCTTGTAGGTCCGTATCAATTTTCGTAAAATTAAAACCGCTAGACTGGTCAGCTAAGTTAACTTCTTTATGCTGAGTAAAGGTAATTCGATCGTTATCGATATGCACGTGCACATTCTTTTCTAATATATCCCTACCTATTATTACCGGTTCAGCAATAGCGCCATCAGGTACTATGTGAAACACTACTGAGAGCGAGAGGCCTTGAACATTTATGGAACTAATGACCTGGGAAACACATTCCACATCACCGCTACCAATGCCCGTTAGATACACTAATTCACTCAGTGCAGTACCCGGCAACTTATCGGCGTAGCTATTAGTTACTAATGAACAAGCAGATCCACTATCAAAAAGAAAGGAAACTGGCTCACCGGATGATGTAGTCAACGTGCTCCTCGATGCCTTGCGTTCACACACGTGGACCTCTTTGACTGCCGCTGCTCCGCTGCCGCCCGCTCGATCTGGGCACGCCGACGCCATGTGTCCGGGTCGTCCACACACGAAGCAGGTGATTGGTCTGTCAGTGCCTCTGGTTGCTTGATGGCGCGTCTTGTCCGAAGTAGCAGGCTCCTCTTTTCGCTTGCGGCAGTCCATCGCTTTATGACCCGAAGTACCGCAGCGGTGACATGTTCCCGTGAAGCGCACGTCATTAAATCGGGTTCTTTTCACATCCGGATCATGGTTATCACTGCCCTCATGCTTTCGTTTCAGCGAAATTCCGTTGAGAGTTCGCAGAAGTTGAGATCTAGTAGTCGGGTTATGAGAGTGGAGCTCACGACGAATCACTCCATCCTTTTGGCATAAAACGGACGATACAAATCCCGTGGTAATGTCATCAGCCATTTCCGTCCGTGGAATGCGTCCGATGATGTTCCAAAGGCGTATGGCTGCCTCACTCGCGGTTTCTTTAACACTGACTTGGAAACGTAGAATTTCATCGAAGTAATCTTGTGGCATCATAGGTTTGGCAAACTTCGCGAGCAATAGTTCCTTTATTTGAGGCCATGTCAGCTGCGATGCCTGTAGTCGTGTTAAGCAGGTACTAGCTCGGCCTTTGAGTGCACGCGTAAGTAACAAAAGCAATGAGCAAATGCACCTCGCAACTTACGGTCGTTGATTACGATTTCGGTTACGTTGCACCAACCTTCGATGTCTGCTTCGTTGTTGTCAGGATCGAACTCAATCAACTGAATAGATGCGCTGCTCGGTGGTTGCGGCTACGATAAAGCAATCATTCGAGATAAAAACAACTCCATCTGTTGCGACAGGCTTTGTTCTGGTGCCAATGCTGAAGATCTGGTACGAGTATTCTCCTCAGAAGTAAGCCCTTCACATCCCACTTCTGATAACGGCACATGGCCATTATCATTGTTTTCTGGGTTCATCTGTGGCCGTTGAGCGATCGTGGGTAGGCGGGCGAGGAGAATTAAAACCACGTGTTTGTAGGTTAACAATATCCGATGATTATTTCAGCAAAATAAGAACGCTATTACAATCAGTAATCACAATTTGATTATTATTTAGTGACGCTCCACCGAACACGTTTTGTTCATGCGAGATGCAAATGGATTATATTCCGTTTTTCTCTGCGCACAAAAGAGCCCGGAGTTGCGTCAGAGTGAAGAAACGTCAGACTGCCCACTGTCCGATGTCATTATCACTTTTGACGTTTCTTGACACTCAAAACACCGAGGCGCCGTCAAGCATATTTAATATAATTTCAAATAGATCACTTCTATTGATAAATGCCATCATCCATGAAATTAAATTATTAACTCAAAGAAATAAAAGGAAGAACAGAAGACATTTGACGTTACATGCGGCGGTTGAGTGATATTACGATCGCTATTATATGTTGGCACAAACTAAAACACTTATTTTATTTCCACTGACAAAGTTTAATATTTCGATCTACTAATATGATTAGTGATAATATCACAAAGTTATGACGAACAGTTATTTTCTTAACCAATTCACTTTTTAACTATAAGGTGGTAATAAATGGTGACTGGAGAACAATTTGTAGTACGTAGACTCTCGTAGACTCTAGCTAGGAGCTGACAGATGGCGCTACGTTCCGAAAGACTCACGAACGACTCATTGAATCGTTGCGCGACCGTGTTTTTTCTTGATATCATTATAAAAAGATATTCTGACATATTAAGTGTATGTCTATTTCATAAGTGAGTTCGATAAACTCAACCGATCATCAATAAAGAACGTTTTTTATACATTGAATTAAATAAATAATGCTGAATGTTATCTGTAGCCCCAAACTAAGCAGAGCCTGTATTATGGGAACCACATGATTGATATACTATATATATTTTGAATACATACTTATCATACATAGAAAACACCCAGACCCGAGACAAATATCTACAGAACATGCAAACATTTATCCCGCGGCGGGAATCGAACTCGCAACCTTCTGCGTCGCAGGCGGACCTTCACCCACTGCGCCACAGAGGCCGTCAAATAAGTTGAAAGACGTGTAATAAAGGTAAACTCACAGAACAGTTTGCCTCGTCGATCAAGGCGAGTGACCGGCGGAAGGGGGGCTGCGCGACGCGCAGGGGGGCGGCCCCCTTCAGCCTCGCCTTCAGCGTAACGCACAGGTAGAGCCGCAGCTCGCCCGGATCGCTGCCCCGCCACCGGCCCATGACAAAGAACCGGCAGAGGGGCGTGCCGTGGTTACTGTCAATGGAGAACTATTATTGATACTAAACTAGTATAGAAAATTCATTCATTTGACCAAAAGAAAACTAAACTTACTACCTCAGCTCTTCATCATCATTTCCCTGCCCTTATCCCACTCTAGGTGGGGTCGGCAAAATATGTTTTCTTTCTCCTTTCACTCCTATCAGCTGTCAACTCTGTATTCACTTCTTTCACTCTCATATCCTCTTTGACACAATCCATCCATCTCTTCTTCGGCCTCCCTCTACTCGTACATCCAGTTACATTTATACTCATCACTCTTTTAGTCAAATGGTTGCTATCCCTCCTCATCACATGCCCATACCATGCCAGTTTGCCTCAGCTCTTATTGAAGAAAATTCATTTATTATTACGAAATACAAACTTACTACCTCTACTACCCAATGAATGGGAAATGCGTGAGTTTATAACAGAACTGCTGTCGCTTGTTTGTTTCATCCTCTCCCTCACCCGATGCCAGCAATACCTACCTACCCACCCATTTGCCCACCCGCACAGAAAGCCCACATTTTACACTATAATTCACAAAATTTTAGATTTATTGAACGTTTAAGGGATAAAATGCCGGTCCTCTACACCTTTAACACATTGTACACAGTTTTAAACTATAAAAACAACTTATTCTTATTCTGTAAAGGAACTGGGGGGTTACTACTACCATAAAAGGCTTTTCTAAAGAGCAGTAAATCTCACCTTCCAGCAGGTGTCGGCTCGATCACTTTGTAAGAGGTGGGACGGAGGACTGTATCTTCGCATATCTCGCTTGGCACCGCAATAGCCGACACCTGCAAACAACTCTACACTGATACACTTTCGCCTATAACATAACACCGCATAGCCTTGAAATAACACTTCAATTCTAAACTGTGTGTGTAGGACCTAACGCCAGATGGGCCATGTGCTAGTTTTATCAATAGGTAGCATAAAAAAAAACTACGTACAAAATAGCACAACACCCAGAAATATATCCAGACCATGTAAACATAAAGTCGTGAAACGGGAATCGAATTCGTCTTGTCCTCTTGCGCCCAACGAGGTCTTCTTCTCCTTCGTATGAGTTAGTGACTAACTCTGCTGTCGAAATTTTTAAGCCACCGAACGTCTTCGACTTGGCTTAACGACTAAAAAGCCGGGATCAAACATCTTAACGTGCCTTCTAAACAACAAGGTCATCAAGGCCCGCCTATACTGTTCGCCACGACGAATGTAAAATCACATAGGCGCGGGTTGACTGGTAATTTCAGTGTTGCTGTCAAGTCTATTCTGTAGCTATGTGTGAAAACTTTTAAATGGCTGTCAAAACCTATACATTTATTTACTCATCTAACTAGTTGTAAGTTTTCCTTTGAGAATAAAATAAGTTAAAATAAAGTACATATGGTGCCCATGTCGCAGCCAATCGTACGTATGAAATTACAGGCAGAATAGGCTTATCATATTCATGCCTCAAGTTAATGAACGCAGGGCGTTGCCTGGGCGTAAAGCCCGTACCAAAAAAACGTATTCTACGAAGCGATGCTTTGTGATAAGTAATGGTTCATAATTTAACATCAGGTGGGCCATGTGCTTGTTCCATCTTCAAGTACCATAAAAAAGTATTTAGTTGAAAGTTGGCCTTTGATGATTTATACAGTTTCATTTTACTCACGGGATACTTTAGTGCCTGGTGCATTGTCAGAAAGAGTAGATCTGAATTGAACGGAAACTCACCAATATCTCAGCTTTCATCCGGTTGATGATCATGTAAGTGGAACTCATGCCGAGCACGTTGATATCCTCTTTTATTTCATAAAACATTGTTAGAAGCGCCACCTGAATATTATTGAAAGATGTACAAAAATTTTTTTTAGACATTATTTAGTTTAGACATATCAGAATATTACTACGTTTAGACTAGCTTCTTCAGCTTTCTCTTGCGCAGTATCCAGATCAAAAGTAGGCTTTAGCTTATTCCTGGTCAAGAACTACATCTGTAAAATTTTTGCTCAATCCACTCAGTAATTTTGGCGTGTAGGAGGATCAATTTTCATATCTTCACTTACACACAACTTTTGCCCATATAATATTTGTATGTATTCCGGACATTTTTCATATCATCTTTATGATTTCTTCAGCGATTGTCTGTACTTGATTTTATTTATAACATAAAATATTATATTATATTGCATTATATCCACTCAGGCGATGGTCAGCTCTGCGGCTAGGTGGAGAGAAGATCTGGAAAAGGCTGGTGGATGCAGGTAGAAGCTGGATGCGTCGAGCTCAGGACAGGGCGCAATAGCGCTCATTAGGGGAGGCCTATGTCCAGCATTGGACTGCTATAGGCTGATGATGAGGATGAGGCGATGGTCGCCAGAGCCGACTAGACCGTTGAACGATGAGGGCAACAATACCCGCAGCAAAGACAATGTCAATCTATTAAATCAGAACTAGCTGCACGTCACTATTGAATGAACCACATCACATTATACTTCTACTATAAATGTGAGTATGTATGTATATGTATTGAAAAAAAATTATGTTAGAGAATCAACAAAAAAACCTTTGTTCTAATGCTTCACGGTCGTTTTATTGGGCAACAAAATGTGGCCCTAATCGCCTAAGTGGGTATTGGATACGCTAGATGACTGAAAAATTCTATTAAATTCGTCATATACAATTATGAAAAATATTAGACACGTTTTGCTTTTGCCAATTTAACTAAAAAATTCAAAGATACAGTGTGTTGAAGTTCCGGGTGACTTCACTACGCAAGTACAATTTTTTACTTAACAGCGACGTTACGAGCCCTCAAACCCGAACTTTGACGCTCTTTATCTCCGTCAATTTCTATTGATTTGATAAATAAAAAATACGTGTTTAATATTTTTTCTTGATCTAACAGGTGGACTAATTAGAAATATAATGTTTTACCCAGGCATCATGCCTATTGTGACCGTTATGTGGTGTACCTTATGGTTGCACAGCACCGCCAGTTCAACGGCGTGGTCAAGCGCGAGTCGTCCGCGCGGCGGGGTCCCGTACCGGCCCAGCTCAGCACCAGACAGAGCGAGCTCTCCACTCACGAACGTCTCACGACCCATCTCCACTGATATGAAGAACGGTTTCTGCAACATTTACTTTCCTTTACTAACTCGAAGGTACAGTTCTGAACTGGGGGGTGTGAGGATACCCTTACCTTGTGCCCCAATAGAACCTTCCAACTTTCGGCATATTCAATGCAACTACTGCGAGATTTGTGCTCAAGAAAGTCAACTGTTTTCTCTAGCGACTGATCGTCGCACTCTTTTTCAAATCTATTTATGGTTTTTGCAACATAACAATACGATGGTATTGTATAGGCAGGTCCAGATTAAGTTAGTACAGCAGGTAGGCCGGGTCATCTGAAGTTCCTATTTTAACACGTTGGCTGCGGGTCTTGGACATGACGCTACACGACACGAGTACCTCCAGTTGCAAGTGTTATCCGCGTTATAACTACTGAGCAGGATCTCGCCTTAAGCAGGCAAAGACATTTCAGAGCATAGGTATTTGAGAATAATAGATATTATAAATAATAACAGAAGAAAAATAGGCTAGGCGGCTGAAAAATTCTAATTAGTCCTTTTTTTACATATCCAAAAAATATTGGACGCGTATTTTTTCTTTTGTCAATTAAACAAAAAATAACAAAGATATAGTTAGTGCGTTAAAGTTCCGCGTGACGTCGCGATATATTACATATTTTACATAGCCGTGAAGTCACGAGCCCCCACTCCCGAACTTTCACGTTCTTTATCTCCGTCAATTTCTATTGATTCGATGAATAAAAAAAACGTGTACAGTATTTTTTGTTGATTTAACTGACGGACTAATTAGAATTATTATTTTTGTACCCAGTCGTCATCCCTATTGGGCAAAGTAGCACTTGAAGGGAGCAAAGAGAATTCACATTCATACCTTTAGGACAGCAGAAGGGGGTGATATTGCAGTTCCCGGCTCGAGTTTGCACAGTGGAGCGGCGTCGTGTGCTCGCAACGTCAATGCTATAGGCGCCGCGTTGCAAAGTAGAACCACTGGGCACAGTTGCACTTCAAGGGAGCAGCCGCCGCCCGCTCGGACCGCTTGGTATCTCACCTGTTTTACATGTTACAATATTATGAGGGAGAAATAAGTAATGTTTTACGTTGGTTCTTCGCAAATGAAGTTAAATTTGCTTCGCATTTCAAGATCAATGGTTTTCACAACATAATTAGGGTTCCGTACCCAAAGGGTAAAAACGGGATCTTATTACTAAGACTCCACTGTCCGTCTGTCTGTATGCCTGTCACGAGGCTGTATCTCATGAGCCCTGGTAACTAGACAGTTGAAATTTTCACAGATGATGTATTTCTGTTGCCGCTATAACAAAAAATAACTTAAAAACAGAATTAAAGAAATATTTAAGTGGGGCTCCCATACAACAAAAGAGATTTTTATACCGTTTTTTATTCGATATTAATAACGGCAACAGGTAGACGCCTTAAATATTCACAGTGGTAGTTGTATATTTACTAAAAAAAAAAAACTTATTTAGGTGGGGCTCCTATAAAACTAACGTGACTTTTTTTGGTCGATATTAAAAATGGCAAGAAATAGACGCTTGAAATATTCACAGAGTATATGTGAATATCACTTGAAACATTAATAAATTAAGGCGGGCTCCCATACATGTATAGAAAATGATACGGATCCCTTCGTGCACGAGTCCGACTCGCACTAGGCCGATTTTTTTTGACTGCTGCCTATAGATATCTTTTATTTTCGCTACTTCTATGCTACTACTATTGATGCATTGGCAAAGTCAATGACTATATAGGGAAGCTATGTTTTTGTTTCCGCAAACCCGATAGAACCTTCAACTTTGGGCATATATCTCATTTCAATGTAAGTACTGCGAGACTTATGCAAAAACTCAACAGATTTCTAAAATCAACAACTACAGCAGCCTATATCGGTCCACTGCTGGGATATGTCCATAATTTTATAGAGATTTCTGTAGCGACTGAATATATAGAATATCTTCGTTACGCTCCTTTTTAAATCTATTTATAGTTTATATGAAGTCGAAAGCTTTAGCTAGGCTCTGTGATCTCGAAGCTTAAAACGGCAGAATAGTAGACGTTTCAATGGACGACTGGAGAGTTGTTAGTTTTTTCTTAATGATCGTTCAGGCCCATGAGATGTCAATACATTGTTTACGTATGTAATGTAGACATGTCACTCATGGATGTGACCCCCTGCTAGCTGTGAAGGAGATGGTACAATGTGGTGTACATACGGTGACGTCACACCTGGGCTGCAGCAAGGCCGGCTCCCAGCGCGCCGGCCAGTGCTTGGCGACGACGGAGTACGGCCACGCGGAGACCGCGCCGCGCCCGCACCGCTCCAACCTATTACATTTACTAACTGTTACCAGTAACTAAGTAAGTAGAGTCGCCTAAGATAGACATGTTGTACTAAAGTGTAAAAGAATCTTTGAGTGAAAGGAAATTGTAATTCATATAGGTAATATTTTGACATAACTAATTGACATAAATTATTGTTAATTTTAATATTACTATAAGGAATTTTTGCATGCTGTAAAGCAGAACAAGGCTGGACTTTTGACATATTGTATTTGACCATCTATGTAACCTATGTTTCGCCAATAAATGATCTGAATCTGTTAAAAAATATAGAAAACAGAAGAGGAAAGATGTTTGGACACCTTATATGACAACTATTCAACCCTGAATATAGCATTAGCAACGATTTTTTTGTCAGAATACAGTTAATAAGTTAGCTCTTAGCTCTACTCCCCCTGCGTGTTCTTTTGTATAAATTATATCTGTGTTGTCTTTTAAAAATCATAAAATTGTTAGGTACCTAAATGCCGCAAACAAATTTGAATGCATAGGTTTACTAAGGTTTAAAACAATCGATCATAACTACTGTGTCATAGCACTGGTACATTTATTATCCCGAGCCCTAATAGTTTTCGGGATGGAAGGGTAATAATATAAATATTGCCAATAAAACTCAGGTTGAAAAATCTATCTGTTTCCACTAGCTCAACAAAAAACGTTTTTGAACACACGTCTTCTTTTTTTTTGTTTTAGAACGAAGTCCCTTAGACCGTGAAAATTAACCCAACTAGCTGATCGTTTTGTCAAGAGTCGTATGACTAGTTTATCGTTTTTTCAAGAGTCGTGTTACTAATTGATCGTTTTTTCAAGAGTCGTGTGACTAATTGATCGTTTTGTCAAGAGTCGGGTGACTAGTTGATCGTTTTTTCACGAGTCGTGTGACTTGTTGATCGTTTTTTTAACATTCGTGTGACTAGTTGATCGTTTTTTCAAGAGTCGTGTGACTAATTGATCGTTTTGTCAAGAGTCGTGTGACTAGTTGATCGTTTTTTTCAAGAGTCGTGTAATTAGTTGATCGTTTTGTCAAGAGTCGTGTGACTAGTTGATCGTTTTTTCAAGAGTCGTGTGACTAGTTGATCGTTTTGTCAAGAGTCGTGTGATAAGTTGATCGTTTTGTCAAGAGTCGTGTTCTCATTATGTGGGAAGGAGGTAGACGGATATTACACTTATGCGACTGTTCAATTGACTAGTTGAATAACTCCTTTACAGACTGGCATTTGTTTTTAAACATCGTCTAGTTTGATAATTTTAGAATTATTGACTCACCTTACGACTATATTTAATGTACAGTGTTTATTGGTTAGTGTAAATGCACGGTTAGGCATTGAAACAAGGTTTACCATTGCATAGTCTCCGTGATGACCTCGTCAAGCGTAGACACGGGTGCACGTTTGTCGAAAACAGACGTGTCCGTCACTCCGTAGTGTAGCGGGATCGCTTCCCGCGTCACCGGACATTCTATATCTCTGTATATGAAAAACATTTTTATTTAATCAATCTTATACTAATACTAGTATAAGTTAAGGATTGATTGAATAAAGATGGTTTGTATGGAAGATGTTTTATAAATGAATAAATAAATAATAAATAGTAAGTTTGTTACTCCTTCACACTGGAACGTTTGAAAGGATTTGTATGAATTGTGGTATGAATGCAGATTCTCTGCATTAACACATAGGCTACTTTGTGATAGCGTACTTCGCAAGTTATGAAGCGGTGGACGAAAGCTAGTAAAATATCAAACAAACTTAGATGGGAATTATATTGTTACATGTACTTGTACTGCAAGGATAATGTTACATGTACCTATACAAATTGATAAACAATAATTGTTTCTACCAACATAATAATCCGTTAGAGACTTTGAAACCATCCAAACGATGTGCCCCAAACTAACGGCAATAATGCGAAGATGGTTTTGGACCACTAATACAATGCAGTAGGCATTTTTCTTTTTTAGCATAAAAGCACACGCCGGGTATCCGCCAGTATTACATATACTGCAAAGATAATGTTACCTGTACTGCAAGGTCAGACTATGCCTGGCCGCCGTGGTGCCCGGTGCAAGGAGATGGGTGCTAGTGCCGCGCCCCGGCGTCACCTGCACCAGCGAGGGAGGCGGCGTCGCCACGTCCGCGACACTCGACGTACTCTCCGTAGTTATCGTCACCTACCCGAGATAATTATATAGAACACTAGAGTGAATGTCTTAAGTGAAATTTAACGGAAATTGTCCAAGCGTGTTTAACGTAAATAAACTTCAAAATGCCGAATTTGACCCTAATTTTGACCTTACGTCGCTTGAAAAATGTTCAAAGACCGCTCAATTGAACGCGTGCGCGTAGTTTTGGTACTTCAAAATGCCAAATTTGCCCTAATTAAGACATTAAGTCTCTTAAAAAAGTTCAAAGACCGCGCAATTGAACGCGTGGGCGTAGTTTTGGTGCAGACACTTTTTACGTAATTTTTTTGTCTTCTCTACAACGGCAATCCGCAGAACTCCGCAGGGGTGTTGTTTCGCAGACTTAAACTCGGCGAAGCAATACGGGTCCTTTTGTGAAACTCGTCAGAGAAGGTTGGCGGAATTTGTAATAATGTCTTTTAAATATCTTGGATTTCCGTAAATTCACGCCTGAGTCAATAAAGTAACTCACGTCAGTGTCGAGGGGCAGATGCGAGTAGAGCACGTACAGAGGCCACACGTTCGCCAGGATACGTCCGTCGGAGCGCGCGCGGACCACGCGGCACCAAACGCATGTGAACGGAGTGTCCCCCTCTCTCGGCACTGGTGTACATCAATCACATAAAACCAATCTATCCCACAGATATAGCAGAGAACTAGAAAAAGCCTTAACATTCACTATGTTCTGAACCTCAACTCGTACGGCTGATCTCTACTTTCTTATGTCCAATATCATCAGTTAGAAAGGGACGCATACATATAACAATGTGACTTCAAAATATATCAAAAAGTTAATCGTACCAGGGTGCTCGAACAAAATTCTATGCAGGTTCATACAAATGCCCTGGTACGAAGTCGCAGAAATCGTATTGAGATAAAGTATGCATCCCTTTCTAGCAAATGATATATGGACATAAGAAAGTAGAGATCAGCCGTATGAATTGACGTTTAGAGTGTGTGTAAGGCTTTATCCAGTTGTCTTCTATATATGTGAACTATCCGCTGGAGTTTTGCGCCTCGCAAAATGGCCGCCGCACAGTGTCAGCCCGTCTGGTGCGAATCCGGCCGTCGTCGTGCGGGGTGCACGGAAATAGTCATTTACTACGTTTTTTCCTACGTAACCAAATGAGACTGTTATTTTATTTGTAAAGCTACTAAGTTTGTCTACCTAGTCTAGTATTTTAAAATCACACCTACTACTTATTGAATTTGCTGTGAACATGAAATTTCAAAAATGTGAAAAATATATAAATCTAATCTAAACTCATACCTATTCCATTCTATTCTTATTCTGTAAAAAATCACTGTCAGTTTTCCCGTATTTTCTTTTCGTATTCCCTAATTATTGATTTTTAAACATTCGTGAATCATGAATCAATGCGAAAAAAAAACAAAAATAAATGATTCAATCTAGCATTCATCATTAAGATTATCATTAAATGAAATCATTCAGCACATACCTTTGACTAACCATGGGACGTTTTCTTTGGGGCACTCCTTCAGCGGAATGTCCCCGGACCAGCCGGTGTCGTGGCCGTTGAACTTTATTCTAGAAAATAACCTTTTGTTTCAGAAACTTCTGGAAATACCTATACACTGTTCTTAGAGAGATTCTGGTATGGATAAATGTTTCCTCTAAATATAAAGTCACAAAATTTTACCGATATTTATTCTGTTGCATGTTATAATTATTTAATTCCATCAAACAAAAGCCGAACGGTCGAAAGACATCAAGGACGTAGTTGGGAATCTGTAGATCTGTAGATGTTGGCTTGCAAGAGACTTCAATATACACTTTTCCATACATTTTATACGTATTTCCTTCTTTGTATGAGCTGTTAGTGGTAGTGGCCAACCCTGGTGTCGGAGTTTATAGGCCGCCCGAGACTACACCAACTGAAAAAGCTAGGACCAACATCTTAACGTGCCTTCTGAAGCAAGGAAGCACATTTTACACAATAGGAATACGTTTATTGCTTCAGTAAATTGTTTCTACTTTGCCGTATGCGGTTACGGACACGTTTTAGAAGTAACAATACAGGCTGTTACATACTTGAATGCCATATCGCTGTCAGCTGCGCAGATGACGCTGTTGCCTATGGTCTCAGACTCCATCTCACCGGAGCACACTGTTCGCCACTGTCCACTCTCGGACCGAGCGCGGACCTACAACACATGAACTAACGTCAACCTGATTCGGTTCAACACACATTAACAAAATGTATTATCTCGTGAAGATTCAAATTAGCGTGTCATAATAGAAGTTAATACGAAGAAGAACTTTCCATGAATATACTCTTCCTATCACGGAAGTTTAGTGCTTGAGTCAAGCTCGCGCTAGTCCGTGTTAAGTTTAAAGAAAGAAACAGAAAGGATACATGATGATACATAAAGGTATGTAACTTAATTCGAGTTCTTACACAGGTATGAAAGATAAAATAATGTAGGTACATAATAGAACTAAACATGTATGTAATAAACAATATAGGGCAGTTACCTACCTAAATTGGGTACAATAGAACCAAATCTCAGCATGGGCACAGCATAAAGCTCAGATGGTGTGCTGATTTTCTATAGGACTTCAAACAAGGTAAAGTCACAAATATGGCAAGAAAACTGAAGAGAAAAAACCAAAACACAGAATTATAACATAAAGAAACAAAGAAGAACTAGGTAAGTAAAGTTGAAATGTAATAGGTTAAGTAAGATTAGACATTGAACGCTTGTTTTGGACGCGCGGAGAGCACCAGGCCCATAGCACCAGGCTGCGACGAAGGTCACTAATGCGATGGACTGATCAGACCAAATCTGCAGTAGGCGACAATCTCCATACAAGTACCAAGATGTCCAGAAATAGAAAAGTACCTTGTACAGTAAGTTGACTCGCAGCATATTGGTGGGACAGAGTCGTCCCGCCAGATGCAAAGTGCGCCTGGCACCTTGCTCCTCGACCTTGGTGTGGAGGAAGACACCGCTGCCCGGCAGCTGCTTGGAGCTTGGAGCTTGAGCGTCGGACAAGCGGACGCGGTACGAACCCACCGCGAACGGTATACCTACACAATATCTATCTATTTACAAGCTCACGAAGTCGAATTAATTGAGTTCATACAAAAATATCCCTATGATTAAATCATTTCAGTTTATTCCGTAGATTTTTGTCTCTTTATTGGTTGTGTAAAATTGTTTTCAATTGATTATATTCTGCGAAATATCAATATTTCAATACAGAATTTAACTTGAAAACAAGTGACAACAGAACAACTGAGCGTCACATTTCATTTTTCACTTTCATACAATACTTGTATAATGATCGTCGAGATAGATATTGATGTTTAAATATAAAGATTTATACATAATATTTTTGAGCCACTAGCTGCTGTGCTCGCGTGGTAACGGAATCAAAAGTATCTTGTATTAATCCAGGTGACAAACCATGTATGTATATTCCATGTTTCATCTTAACCCGTTCAGCCGTTACGGAGTTAAGTGAGGACAAACATAAAAACATACACACAAACTTTTGCATTTATAATATTAGTGTGATTAGATGGAGAGTTTAACAGTGAATAATTTTTGGTAGCGATTGTAAACTTACTGGTAGACCAATGCCAGTCGGCCGTGGGTCCGGCTAGAGCGAATCTCAGCTTTTTAGCCGCTGTCGGACTATGCCACCTAAACACAAAAATAATTGAATATATTATTATTATGACACTTTATTTAATTGTAAACTCGTCAAAAATACAATTTTTACTATAATTATACCTAATACTACTTATGTACGTAAATAAATATCAAAAACATTATAGTAAAAAATGTATCAAAATGGGAGACCATCGACCGCGGGGCAGGGCTCAAACGTTCGGTGGCTAGGGCTGCAGAGAGAGGAACCTCCGCACAATGCGTGCCGAGTCCAGGAGAGCCGCCTTATTATTATTATTATTATACTAGGCTCTCCCACTGCTGAGTAAAGGCCTCCCCGCCTCCCTCCACTCTTGTCTGTCTTGTGAAAGTTCTTGCCAATTAGTGGTGAAAACGTCCAGTTCGTCACGCCAGTGTTTCTCTGGCCTGCCTCTGTGGCGTTTGCCGTCGGTCCCAGCCAGTCACCATGTTGGTCCTCGTCTCCGGATGCATACGGGTGAAATGACCCGCCTTATCTCATTTTAGCTTGGCAGCCTCAATGGCCACATGGACGATGCTGGTCTTTGAGCCCAGCGAATAGATAGGGTTCCCAACACCTGGTTGAACCCTATCTATTACCCTATTCTCATTACACCTAAGATGCTCCGCTCCATCGCTCTTTGGCAAAATCCGAGTGAGGACTTCTGAGATTTGGTTAGTAACCAACACTGGGCACCGCAGGCCAAATACATATAATGATGTCGATGAGTTGGCGCTTATAGGATAATAAAAGGTTGTCCTTCATTAGCTATTTCATGGAGAAAGTAATTCATAAAATAATTTACCTTATGAAACCATGTATAATATGTATGTAATTATTATATGATATATAAATATATATACTTATTACTTTGAGTTGAAATATACTTATGTATATATGTTATATGTTATGTTGCTGTTTTGTTGTTATATGAATTTATGAATAAGCGTATTTACAAAAAAAAGGATCTATGTAGTAAGTCATGTGGTTCCAATAATACAAGCCTGCTTTGGGGCTACATGATACTGTGTGATAATGTACAGCATTTATTTATTTATTTTTAATCACATGAATTAAAGCGAGCTACTATCGAGCTATGAGGCCAGTCAATTAGTACAATCCCTACTCTTACCTATAAGCGAGGCTAGTTCCCGGGCCTAAAGGCACCACTTCATCTGTGCCTTCCTGCCCCACTCGCAACGCAGAAGCGCAATTGTTATGAATCCACAGGGAAACCCTTCCTTCCAGAGCGGCCGCGGTCACCTCCGCCAGCTCACGTTTATGTTTCACTTCTGCTGGTGGCTTCACTTTGTCCGGCGACTGACGTATGTACTGTAGAAGTGATAGAAAATTTTATTTAGATCAAAAACAATCAAATTATATTTTTTTACCAGCACAGGTTGAACAGAACTCAGCAAAAAATAAATAAAATGCGGGCAAGTAAGTTTGCTTTTGGGTTCTGGTATGTAATAGACTTCAAAAAATGGTTTTCAGTCGGCTGTTTGTTTTATAGAACTGATTTGAGCAACCAAATCTTCGTAACTTTTTACTCATTGAAAGGAACGCCTAAAATGCCTGTGAAATGGTAAGATGGAGTAGGCTACCCAAACCTATACCTATATCCTCTCAGACACAAGACATACACGTGTGGAGATTAATTTATTTATTCCCACAAAAATGTTTAATTGCGTCTCTAGCGTCTTTCCACTGAAATGATCTTGCAATACTATACAACGTGATTTGACTAAATAATTCTGTACTATTAAAGTAAACAAGCATTTACATGTTTGGGATTACGGAAACTCAATAAGCTATTCAGCTTAGTCAGAAGTTAATCTGGAGTTTTACGTTTGTTTTACGTTGTACTTTTATTACTATTTGTACTATTTGTTTTTTTCATTCATATAATAAATAGTTTTCTTATTTATAAAACAGATTCTATTTAAATGAGCCGAAAATGTATCTATAGTGGTAAACGGCGAAAAAATTTTTAAAAAGCAGTGAATGTCTTCCTGCAGACAAAGAACTCACAACAATTTGTAAGTTCTAGAGGTCCAGGAACATTGATGTCCCCTTGTCGTAGGAGCCAAATGGTTGTTGTCTGCCATTTGGTGGCTTGCCCAAGGGTTATTACTAATACTACAACTACACATCAAAAGCAAGCCACCGTAAAACTTAAAAAAAATATACGAACAAAAGAGTTTATAAGCAAAATGTGGAAATCACATAAAAGGCAAACTCTTGAATTAAATCACCAAAAAAAAAATATATATATTGTTTGGAAAGAGCAAAATGGGGAGAATTGCACCACTACACCGACAAGAGCTAGGCTCTTAAAATTACAACTGATAATTCACAAAACAATCCATTTTAAAGAAAAAAATTGCCTCCTAATAAAATTCCTACAAAAGCAGCAAAATATCTCACTCAGATCAGGTCAACCTAGATTCACATGCTCTTGAAATAATTTTTCAAAATTATAAGTAAAAACCCTACCTACCTTTACCTTATTGTTTTCCTGTTGGTGTGAGGTAGCCATTGGTTAAGAATCTTTAGGATCATAGCTGTGCCAAACTTGTATTAAGTACCTGACCAGCCGCCTTCCAGCACTTCGCGAGTACATACAGCGTTCTTAGTCCACACTACTATAATATAGCTAGAGGAAAATTTAAGGCTAGCACACACCTCAACACTAGCAGAATCTTAAGACCCAAACGGTAACCCCGTGCGCGTGCAATTGGTTCAGAGGTTTAGTCAGACCGCGCAAGCTGACATCTCCGGTAGGTATCTCCTGGAAAAGCTATCGAAGTCATCCTTGGCAAGCAAGCCTCGAGCTGGCCCGTAAACAATGTCATGCGACAGGTACCTGGTTGACGGCTGTCTTCCAGTCGTTGGCGAGCGCGTGCAACGTGCGCAGTCGCGGCACGTGCAGCGCGGCGTGCACGCGCGACATGGCGACGCGCGCGCGCCACAGCCCGCCCTCGGGCAGAGACACGCCCGATTGGAACCTGAAGTCGTTCACCAGCTGTTCCATCGTGCCGGTCGCGCAGTCCAGTATATCACTCCTAACAAACACAATCTCTAATTTATTAAAATTTTACTTCTTCCTATAAAAATCTCGTTTCACGGTGTTTGTGGTCGCAATCCTCCGAAACGGCTCAACCGATTTTTGTTTTTTTTATGTAAACTCATAAGCACAATTAACCGCCCACCTATATTTTTCGTCACCCTGATTACTTATGTTACTTATGGCTTTCTTATCTAATGTTTTGTTTTTTGTTAAGTGGGTACTTTGGCAATAAATATTGAAAATAAATAACACTTTTATCCTTATTTCGATGAATAAACTTGTGTCACCGAAGCCTTTTTGGAATTTAGTCGTCGTTTGAAATTGTTGCAGTTACGTTACCGTGTTAACATTTCTTCTTCTGTTCTGCCATCGTGTGCGAATATTTCTTGATTTGAGTTTTTAGTGTCATTATTCTTTGAGGCTGAAAAAAATGCCTCTCAATACAACTTGTGCTGCAAGGGTAGTTTTTTGCTGACGCTGGATATAGCCAACGTCGCATCGCTCATACACTCGGTGTACCTCGCGTTATGGTACGGGATGCCATCACACGCTTTCGGGAGACTGATTCATACACGAGGAGGCCAGGTCAAGGTTGAAATCGGTGCACATCAGCTCGGGATGACCGTTTTGTTTGTCAGTAACGTGCTAAAGAAATCGCTTTAGCACCGCTAGGCGCGTCTTTTTGAGGTGAAAAATTACAGTGTAAGTGAACGTATCATTAGAAGAAGACTGGCTGAAAGTATTTTGAGGGCTTTTCGTCCAGCTCGCGCTTGACAACTGCTCCCACAGCACCGTAGAGCTAGACTTGCCTTTGCGCGAGAAAACGCTGACTTTTCTGTGGAGGAATGGAAGGACGTACTGTTCCAGATGAGAACAGAATAGCCTTAAATGGTCGAGAAGGACGTCAACGTGTATACATACAGGTGCCAAAATGAACAGTTTTCTTCATGCGCAGTAACTGAAACCGTGGGTTATCAGAGAGGGTCATTATTGTTTAGGGGAGGCATGTCTTACGAGGCTCGTACTGATCTTGTGGTGTTTGATAGAGGCAGTGTGAACGCTCAAAGATACGTGGAGGGAGTCTTACAAGACCTTTCACACCATTTATTGATGAGAACATCAGATAAATGCACGACAATGCTCGTTGCCATACCACAAAATATGTCACTCAATACCTCGATGAGCTCGGGATTCAAGTTTTGCCATGGCCGGCAAGCAGTATCAATCTGTGACCCAATGGAGCACATTTGGGAAACCCTTAAAAATGTCATATCCAAGCAAGAGTACCGGCCACTACGACCCTAGGACAGATCAACACGGCTGCGGTAGAGAGTGGAACAATATCCCTCGGTCTTATACTCAAGATATTATGGATGGATTGTCAAACTGACTCCAAGAAGTCATTGGGGCCCGAGGTAATTTTTAAAATTATAATTTACAACGTATGGCAGATTTTTTTTCAAAATTAAACACATTCCACTTTCGTGAGAATTTTTCGCAATATAGTATTTTGTTTTTTTTTTTAATAATATAATTTTTTTAGACTTTTGTAATTTTATTTATTCTTAATGGTTGCTTTTAACATAGCTTTCATAAAATATGGTTATAATTTGACGATTACTGTAAACTGAAAGAAATACAAGGTGGGCAGTTAATTGTGCATGTGAGTGAATATTTCGTTGGCAGAAGGTCGTAAAGTATATTTCATACCGTGATTAGGGATAACACATACATTTTATCCGAGTACCACGCGAACGAAGCGGCAGGCGGAAGCTAGTATCTTAAACGCCATAAACGGTTAAATACATTGTTACCCATGTTAATGACATTACAATTGCAATATGTACTATTTTCTTAGGTTCATGTATTACATGCATCGAGATAATTATATAGAACTAACTGTATACAGTGACAGTCTTCAAGTGAAAGCTGACTCGTCCAAGCGTATTTGACATACATTAACTTCAAAATTCCAAATTTGCACTAATTAGACCTTATGTTGCTTGAAAAGTGTTTAAAGTCGGCGCAATTGACAGCGTGCGCCGAGTTTTGGTGCAGACACTTTATTTCCACGTTTTCCGCTCTAGAGTAAATATCTCGATGATTACTTGGAATAAATAATATACTACTAACAATATTTTTTAATCCTAGAAGCCACTAAGTATAAGGAAACTGGCGCAGCCTGTGGGATATAAGTACTTACGATAAGTTGGTGTGTAATAGCACTAATGCCCCGGCTGGCGATGCCATATTGGCATGCAGACTCGCATCGCGCGCTTCCAGCGTCAGAACTCGGTGGCTTCTCATCAGTGGCTTCGACACGTAGTAACCTTCCAGCGAAGTGGCATGACTGTAAAAAAATATCAAAGTTAGAAAACTAAATGAGGCGATTAAATCATTTTAAAATATACATAGCGAGCTTAAAAAGGCGAAAATAGCAGTAAGCATCCACAACAACAAATAAAACTCAAATATTCTTCACGCATAAACTCAGTGTAGCAAAAATTAAACAAGCAAAACAAAATTATTCTCCTACGACTATCTCACATTTTACGTTGAAATAGAGTACAAACCACCTAAACTGTCCACGGCTGCATTTTAAAAGTAAAAAGGTCAAAGTCCGTGAAGTGAAAGAACAGATTCACTACTCTTGTTGTTGATGTCTTGGTATAAGGAGCGAATGAACAAATCCTTCTTGCTTCTTCGTATGAGCAAGTGACCAACTATGGTGTTGGAGTTGTAAAGCCGCTTGAACGTCTCCGCAATGACTTAACGACTGAAAAAGCCAGGACCAACATCTCCACTTGAGAGGTGAATGAAATAAGTACTCGAAACATAACACAGTTACCTGGCAACGGACGTAGCAGGACGAGATCAAGTAGCACAGCTTCCAGACAATCAACGGCAGCAAGTACTAAGCGAGAGAAGTACTTACCACTTTCTGGCTTCCTTATAATCAGCGCACAGCGGTGGAATCAGGGCCAATCACGAATATTTCAACCATTAGTGTCGTAAACGTAATATTAAAATTTTGGTCAGTCAAATGCGTAAAAAAGTAAATAAAGCTTGAACATCGCTAAGGATACGAATGGTTGAAATATTCGTGTTTACTCTACTAATCTGTTGAGTATGAGCAATTTACCACGAGCAACTTGGATGTAGGACTCACGATGTTTTATGCTCGTGGTAAATCTAGTAATATGAAGTTTTTTACATATAATTACCATTGATCTACAGAGACTGTACAATATCCTGTACGACCGAACTACAAACCAACGTCGTCATTTACTCAAACTGCGGGAGAATCCGATATGTTATTCGAGGTTGTTGGAATGGATCTGCGTTACGCCGAACCTACCACTTCTATGAACTGTAACAAACAGCATTTCTAATGACGTCAGACGACGCACAAGTACAAAGCCCGTAATACGTGTCTTGCTGACGTTTATTCCTTTCGCAAGCATTCGTTCCGCTACGCCATGCCAGTCAGCATCTTCTTAAAACATGTTTTAGCTTTCATATTATCTTAACATATAAAAATCAAATTCCGTTTGTGTGTCTCACAAAAGCTCGAAAACGGCTCGATCAATTCGAATATGTAATAAGTTGGTAAAAACCCAAAGGAATCGTTGAAAAATCGAAGAAATTAAACATTGTTATTTTGTATGGGAATGGCCACTTCAAACTACAAATACATTTAGGTAGTACGAAGTTAACCGGGTCAACTACATAGTATACGGAACCCATATATACAAATATTGATTCTAGGCTTCGACTTTGAAATTGTTAAGATAATAACGTTTCCGTCCCTTTAATTTCATTCTACCGTGGCAGTCACACCATCATCACTTATATATACGTCGATAGATCGATATGCCTATAACAATCACAAACCAGAAATACAAAATAAGGTTCAGAAAACCAATGACTGGTGAACCATAACTAATAAAATCAGATTTTGAGAGACTAAATTAGTTTCCATCCATTTCATCTGCCGTTTATTTAATGTTTTTTAATCAATGCAGATTAGCAGACAGAACGCAGAAAAATCACTGGTCAGTGTTGCGCCAAGTGTTCAGAAAGTTGGTTAATAAAAAGGGATTACAGTGGTGGCAAGTTCGTCAGCCAGGGGCACCAGAAATGGGTAGAACATTGGTAGACCAGATAATAGTAGATCTGACAATCTCAATTTTGTTAGACTCCAAGAAGACGCCGGTCGTCTCTTCAAACGAATTACTCACCTTCTTTAGCGGATGGAACGCAACATGATGCTAGATATCTAGCTTGGCATCAAATGAGCGGAACCAAAAAATGAGTATCGAAATAATTTATTTGTGGTCGGTTGAAACGAACAGCCCATTTCAATCCGCAACCACAGCTCTATTCCGACCTCGTGGGAACTGAACTACCTTTTCACAGACGGCGTCAGCCCCCACATCCTACGGCGTTCCACTCGACGTGCCAAAGATCACGCCCCAACCGTTAAAGTGAGGCGAAGCAATTGCTTTCCAAGACTTTTTGGCCTTCTCGACTTAACGATCATTAAGGTCTTCGTGCTAAATAGATCTAAAAAGTTGGTTAATAAAAAGGAATTACAGTGGTGGCAAGACTCCAAGAAGACGCAGGTCGCCTCTTCAAACGAATTACTCACCTTCTTTAGCGGATGGAACGCGACATGATGCTAGATATCTAGCTTGGCATCAAATGAGCGGAACCAAAAAATGAGTATCGAAATAATATAAATGTGGTCGGTTGAAACGAACAGCCCATTTCAATCCGCAACCACAGCTCTATTCCGACCTCGTGGGAACTGAACTACCTTTTCACAGACGGCGTCAGCCCCCACATCCTACGGCGTTCCACTCGACGTGCCAAAGATCACGCCCCAACCGTTAAAGTGAGGCGAAGCAATTGCTTTCCAAAACTTTTTGGCCTTCTCGCCCTGAACGATCATTAAGGTCTTCGTGCTAAATAGATCTAAAAAGTTGGTTAATAAAAAGGAATTATAGTGGTGGCAAGACTCCAAGAAGACGCCGGTCGTCTCTTCAAACGAATTACTCACCTTCTTTAGCGGATGGAACGCAACATGGTGCTAGATATCTAGCTTGGCATCAAATGAGCGGAACCAAAAAATGAGTATCGAAATAATATAAATGTAGTCGGTTGAAACGAACAGCCCATTTCAATCCGCAACCACAGCTCTATTCCGACCTCGTGGGAACTGAACTACCTTTTCACAGACGGCGTCAGCCCCCACATCCTACGGCGTTCCACTCGACGTGCCAAAGATCACGCCCCAACCGTTAAAGTGAGGCGAAGCAATTGCTTTCCAAGACTTTTTGGCCTTCTCGCCCTGAACGATCATTAAGGTCTTCGTGCTAAATAGATCTAAAAAGTTGGTTGATAAAAAGGAATTATAGTGGTGGCAAGACTCCAAGAAGACGCCGGTCGTCTCTTCAAACGAATTACTCACCTTCTTTAGCGGATGGAACGCAACATGGTGCTAGATATCTAGCTTGGCATCAAATGAGCGGAACCAAAAAATGAGTATCGAAATAATATAAATGTAGTCGGTTGAAACGAACAGCCCATTTCAATCCGCAACCACAGCTCTATTCCGACCTCGTGGGAACTGAACTACCTTTTCACAGACGGCGTCAGCCCCCACATCCTACGGTGTTCCACTCGACGTGCCAAAGATCACGCCCCAACCGTTAAAGTGAGGCGAAGCAATTGCTTTCAAAGACTTTTTGGCCTTCTCGCCCTGAATGATCATTGAGGTCTTCGTGCCAAGTAGATCAAAAAAATCTGGTCCGTTATGCATAAGCATAATAATTATGGTTATGCATAAGCGATTGAAGCATATCCTAAGCATATCCATCACTAAAGCCATTGACGTCGCCAACACTCGTGACCCAAAATTACCGAGAGTGAAGCTCTGCGATCACATTATTACATAATTGACGTAACTTTCCAGAGACTTTACATTTGTATTGAAAGCTGATCGTACACTGCCTTGAAAATTCCCAATGGAGGCATTATGTGTTACAGATAGAACTTAATTTAGTCATTCTACGTTTGTCAGTTTCTTTTTATAATTATTTAATGCTCTCCAATTTGCAACTTTAGAGAATCCCAACCGTCGGCTGAGGCTATCGGCTACAGCGAGCTATCTAAGTGGAGTAATGGGGGCCTGACACTGACAGAAACGGAAAAAGAAAAGAGACGATAGCTGTTATTCAATGTACTCGATGACCCAGTAAACTTCGTACCACCTAAAATTGATTTGAATGCGCAACTGAGATTGATAAATCCGCCACGAACGTCCTCTATTGAAAGAAATCCAAAGTTCAAATTCCAATCCCATACAATGAATTTGAATGTGAAGGTTACGATTTACCCGGCATTTTGTGAGTTTTAGAGAAGAGACTGAGCGCCATAGAATGAGCGAGATAAACACACGCGAAAGCAACAAGTGCGAGCAAGGCAGGTATAACGAGCCAGCTTGTCCACCGTATGACGTCAATAGAAATGTCATAAGCTACAGTACATATCAGTGAGAGTTTCGGTGTTTACGCTAACCCAATCTAACAAACTTCGAACAAGCAACCGAGTTCAACCGCAGTTCTCATAAATGACCTAGTGTTATAAGTAGAGCGATTGCTGTGGACGTCGCACTGCCGCAGTAGATGAATGATATTTATATGAAAAAAAAAACTAAATCAGTGAAATGACGACATACGAAAATTACATAAATAATTTTATTAATAACTAAGAGCCAATCTTACCTTATAAAATTCGATGAAATCCGACGGGAATCGAACCCGTCGTCTACTCCTGGCAAGCGCAATGATGAAGGCAAAACCTCATGAATAGAGAGATGCCTATGACCTCGAGAGAACATTTATGGGTCGGCTACATATATGCCCTTCAGGGAAGGGTTTTGTATGAAAAAATGCGCAATTTAATTTTCGTTCGGAAAATTCGATGCAAAACGCGAACAGTCACTGAGGCGCGCATATGTAGCCGGGCTCATACAGACTGAAGAAGACGACCGAATCAAGGCTGTAGAACATGAGACGTAATGTTCTGGTGAGCTTACCTTCATAACCGGAGCTGAAGAATACTTGGTCTAGCTTCCTAGTACTAGTTGAAAATCTTTAAATCCAACGGATTGCACAAGAATAGAACCCGCTATAAATATTGACCAAACATGTTCACTGTGCAGGAATCGAACCCACTACAGCCCCAGTCCAAAGCACCAACAACCTGCCCCGGATGCACAGCTCGAATCGGAACTGTTCTAATTCTTGTTCATAATCATACTTACCCAACACATACAAAATAGACGGGAATCGAACTCTCATCGGAAAAATACCATTCAACATCTTAGGATATTCAGCTCGTGTCGACCCACTGTTGGGCATAGAGGCATATCCTTAGTTTGTATCTCGTTGCTGTGCCGGTCTGAACTACGTCTCAACATCATCATTAGCCTATATCAGTCCACTGCTGAACATAGGCCTCCATAATGAGCGCTTTTGCGCCCTGTCCTCAACTTGTTTCAACAGATAATTGAAAAATTGAAACCAAGTAAAAACCAACATCCAAGAGACACGCTCCATCTGGTCCAGATAATATAAGATGGTATAAAACTTTTGTTTTATAACTCGTCTACATTGTTTTTATAACAATGTAATACTTACGACTTTGCATCAACATGCTATAGAAGTTTGTCTTATAACATGTTTTGCAGTGTGTCCTCACCTTTTAGTTCACACCACCACTTGCTTTCAGATATCACATCTGTGGTGAAGCGATTGCAAGCAAACTGAGCAGGAATCGAACCCGCAATTATTTCCATTCAAGGGCTTGAAAATGCTGGAAAACTATAGAAACATCAACTTGATGTCGATGCAATAGAATGAAACTGTAATAAAGCTGACTGATTGACTGACAGACTCATTTACTAAATAACTGACAACCAACGCACTGCCGAAACCGTAAGTTCCAGACATGAAATGTAGAAGTTATTGTTCCTTGCATAGTGAAGGAGTGCACTCAGAAAGGTTTTTCTAAAATTCAGCCCCTGAAGAATGCAGCGGGGAAACATCTCGGCGGGCGAAGTCGCCCATGTATGTACATGTTTACCAAGAGTTGCCTATTGTCCGGTGCACATGGTCTCCTGAATAATTATCCGATATCCACAGAACAAAGGTTAAAAAAACCATTGAATTATTACTTATTCTGTGCGGTACCATTATCGAAAAAATCTTTTTCCCCATATAATTTTGGTGCAATCTGTTTTTAGTAACACTTCATTTATTCAACAACATAGGTAATCACTAATCACAAACAAATTTCAATGTTATGCAATAATTCTGTTTCTATGTTTATCCTCTATGCGTTCCGACACCATGATCAGATTGTGATGAAATTTTGGTATGGTGTTCTAGGGATGCTACCACTCGGCGAGCATGATTTTTCATTCATGTTTCTAATTATGGTTATGTGTTCTTATATGCCGATTTTCCCACCATTTTAATTTTTACTTATTTTCTCTTACTGAGTTCGATTTGTCATCGTGTGTTGTCCAAATGACTGCTGACTTCAGTTCCTCCCGTGATCATGGCGCATTCAACTGCGTCGAAATATCGGGATACAAAATTCACAAATCATAGTAAATATCCAGTTGATATTAATAATTTTGCATTGAATTCTCTTCTATAATGTCAACATTTGTCTGAGCTTTTATTAATTGTCTACATGTGAGTTAATAATAAAATGTGAAGAATATTCACCTGGTGATAGTAGGTCGGTCATTGTGTATATGCAGCAGTAGCGAGGCGAGTCGTGTGACGAGCCTGAGGCGTGGCGCCACTCGCGGCGAGAAGCACGAGTCCACGCGCACAACGCCAGACAGCTGCTCCGCGCTCACGCTTGACTGACACTTCGGCAGCGGCGGGTCCATTGGCGATTCATACATCTGCGGAAACGTGTCGTCTATACACTCGAGATATATAGCCTTATCGGCTAATGGCCAATTTCAATAATATACCGTAAACGATGAGGAAAAACATGACTGTCTTTCAAGGGAAAACAAAGCGTTATCGGTTACGGTATGTTATAGGATTGGCCATAAGTTACGATACCAAGACTTACAACCTTCCCTAATAAGAGTGTTTAGGGAGACGTTACCGAACCTGTCAAACGAACCCTTATGATGCCGTTTTGTCCGTCCGTCCGTCACACCTGATTATTTCAGAAACTACAAAAGTTACGGACTTGAAATTTGGTATAGATTTAAAATGCACTAATTGAATATTATAAGATATTGCAAGTGATAAAATATTTTCATTTTCATCCCCAAAGGGTCCAAAATAAGAAATGTCAAAATTTCAAACCATATCATAAAAAAGGGGTCAATTAGCCCCATTTAAAATTGTTTTTTTAATACGAGTTTGGTTCGGTTTTCAACTTAAAATCAAAATTGTCAAAAGAATGACCAATATACCCCCCCCCCCCCCCCCTCCCTTATTATTAGCAGTCTCCACCACAAAACGTTTGGGGGTAGGAAAATAAAGGGGGTTGTTGCCAGGTCGGAGTGGGGTATCAAATGAAAGGGCTGGATTTGAACATATGAAACAGTTTTAAATTTTTTGATATCATGCACAGTTTTTGATTTAGGATGAAAAAAGATCAAAAAATTTTGATTGAGGAGGAGAAGATGAAGGTCAGAACTCTTTTTTTTTACACACCACGATACCAAGACTTGATTTCGAGAAACCGATAAGGCTAATTGTGGCAGGGTGACAGAGACCTCAATGTCTATTGAATAAACCCCCTTGTATGTTCCCCGATAATCAGTCGTTCAAAAGTTTGTCTAGGTTATGAAATTTTGTAAAAAAACAGATTTTAGGCTGGACGTAGCAACAAGTGTAGCTAAGGTGTACAGTCTAAGTTTTTAAATGTGTCTCTCCAAGTAGCTTTGATTTGTTATTTGTTTAAATCATAAATAAAAATAATCTATAAAACAATATCAAACCTAAATTTAGAGGTAAACTTTAAAACCTCCAAATAACAAAAAAGTCACAGAGTTTTGAAGCGGGATCTTGTCTAAGAATTATCGGTTCCTAAAAATGCTAAAAAAACCGAGTAATTTCGGTTCCAGGATATTCGGGGAACATATCCTACAATGGACATATAGCTTTCTGAAACGCAAGAGGATGTGCGTTTGATTCCCAATGCAGCACAATAAGCAGAAATGTACATATTTAGTCATGTTTCGTACCACGTACACAAACACGTACCCACGTAAGGTGAAGAAAAGCAACGTGAGGAAACCATGCGGCTTAGTCAGCTCCAAATGGTTTTCCTGTGAGTAAGGCCGACTAGGCTGAGAGGATGGAATAGGTGCTGGGCAAGCCAAACAGTCAGACAGGTCAGGTCAGTGAATAACAGTTACAAAACGCTGTATAAATCATCTATATTAGATGTAAAATGCGTAAGTTACGTACCAGGGGATCGCTTCTCGGTAGGAATTTGCTGCCTTTGAATTCGAAAGGCAGAGGCGTCTCGTCGTTGTCGTAAGTGCGGTACCGCCACATAACAGCGAACACTGCATCTGTGTACATTCACAATGTAACATTCAAATCTGGTGCTTAGTATTGAGCCAAATCGAGAACTGGATTAGAATTTGATTTATTTAATTTGAAAGTCAAGTCAATTAAGTCAATTTACTATTTATATATTTTCTTTTTTTAGGTAAATTTCGTATTTCTTTTTAAAAATATATACCTACCTCAACGATAGTATAATTATACGACATTGAAAGATGTCCCTACAGATTCAACGTCAAGAGGGTGAGATCGCTTTTTGGCTTCCAAACGCACAACAATATGTTGCGTTTGCAAGCATTTATGTATTTATCTTAATTCGAGAATTTTAATACCCGAAAAACATTAAAACACTGAAGGGACTTAAAAGACACAATACGTGTATTACAGGATATAGTCATTGTACGAGGTAAACATTTGCATGTGTAGTTTAGTGTGTGAAAAGGACTGATTTTCATTCTAGCATAACTTGTCGCCATTATGGCCTGGGTGCCTAGTGCGAGTTTTGTTACCATTACGATCGCGTTTGCGTTTACGGAAATTTGTATGGAAAGGAGTCAGTGCCACACATTTTTCACTAGATGGCGCTACTTGGATTCCATATAAATTTGCGTAAACGCAAACGCGATCGAGCTGGTAAAAAACTCGCACTGGGCACCCAGTTCTCAGCTCGACGCATTCAGTGCAATGGTGCTCATTAGGGGATGCTTATTTCCAGCAGTAGACTGATAGCAGTCTACTAATATCCTGATGATGATGATGATGTTAGCTTGCAGACATCTATGATTCAAGAATACGAAGGGACCGATTTATTTAAAACAATGCAATGGTGCTCATTAGGGGATGCTTATTTCTAGCAGTAGACTGCTATAGCCTGATAATGATGATGATGATGTTGCTTGCAGACATCTATGATTCAAGAATACGAAGTGACTGATTTATTTAAAACGCAACCCATACCTTGCAACAAATGTCCTTCCAACAGCAAGATACAACAAACGAAATACCTAATTATTGTTCAATCTTTATATATATATATATATTAAGCTATTGCATAGCTTCTATCGAGGGCCTTGAGCGCGGGGACCGAATCCAGAAATTCCGTAACGAAAAAACCTCACGCTCCCCACTCCGACGGGCACGGAGGTGTGGCTTGAAGGCCGTGCATTGTCTAACGTCGTTTCTTTTCGGCAGTCTTCGACACGGTGTTTGTGTGCGTGCAACTAGACGTATTTTTATTTAATAAAAGAAAAAAAAATTGTTTTCTTATCGGTCACCACGCTCAAAAAGTGTAACTTGAATTAATATCAAAGAAAAAGAAATACTGCATAAATAAAATAAATAAATAATTATAATTGCATAAGTTGATACAAAATGCTATGCAATAGCTTTACCGCGGCAGTCCCCGAGTGCCACACGTCTTTTTTTTATTTTTATTCGTATGAGTGCCAATTTTGGTGTCCGACTTTTTAGGCCGAAGACCCCTGACATGAGTGATCGACTGAAAAAGCCCGGAACCAACATCTTAACGTGCCTTCCGAAGTACGGAAGCGTTTAGTAATGCCACTATAATATACTCAGAAGCCACTAAGCGGTCCAAGTTACCTGTTAGTGTTGTTTAACCAAGATGATCTGCAAAGAACACCGAGGTAAGCCACGCCACGAGAAGGGCGATAGTTTTAAATAATAGTCTACTAAACATTTTAGGAATAGTTTTAACCGCCGTACCATTTAGGAAAGCGCGGCGAGGTGGGGGCCGAGGAAAAAGGAGCAAAAGTACAAACGGGATTGATATGTCGGACAGATGTTACGATTTCGGTTTATAATATTGTAATTTTAAGCTATTGCATAGCTTCTATCGAGGGCCTTGAGCGCGGGGACCGAATCCAGAAATTCCGTAACGAAAAAAAACCTCACGGCTCCCACTCCGACGGGCACGGAGGTGTGGCTTGAAGGCCGTGCATTGTCTAACGTCGTTTCTTTTCGGCAGTCTTCGACACGGTGTTTGTGTGCGTGCAACTAGACGTATTTTTATTTAATAAAAGAAAAAAAATTGTTTTCTTATCGGTCACCACGCTCAAAAAGTGTAACTTGAATTAATATCAAAGAAAAAGAAATACTGCATAAATAAAATAAATAAATAATTATAATTGCATAAGTTGATACAAAATGCTATGCAATAGCTTTACCGCGGCAGTCCCCGAGTGCCACACGTCTTTTTATTTCATAATCACGATCATCAGGCAGATGATTTGTACATAAGTATGCTAATATTCAGACAGTTTACAATTAAATACTTTAAATAAGGTCCGTGATATCACGAGATAACGCATGATATATATCAGGATATTTATTTGAATTGTGTCTGACATAAACGCCCCTCCCCGCGCCGCGCACATACCTAAGGAGTGGTACAGCGGTAGCGGTCAAACTACAGTTGAAGATGTTTGTTGCTCATGACTAAACTGATTCAAGTGGAATTTTGCTCATGTAGTTCTACATCAGGAATAGTTTATAGGCATCATATAGGCTACTGTTTATCCAGACGCCATGCGAACTGAGTCGCGGGCGAAAACTAGAAATCTAAAATATGCTAAAAATCTATGGCATCGATAGAGCTTTGCTAACTTATTCGTAACCTTAGCAACTTAGTGGGCACAAGACGCATCGTAGGCCTCAAAGACACTAGAGGTTTCCCTCAATTATTCAGGACAAATGTTTGCACATTGCAGCATGTGTTTGTAAGTTTGTAAACAGAATATTCCAGTCACTGTCATACATATTTATATCTTTGATTCTCCCTTGCATCAAAACAGCCGAAAAGTTAAAAAAAAACAAAAGGTAATTTTATATGGACTCTAGAATTTTGGACAGGTCAAACTACAACAACACCAGACTATATCAGTGCACTGCTGGACATAGACCTCCCCTAATAGTAGGGGAATATGCCCATAATTCCGACGCGGGACATGTGGTTTGAGGATCGCAGGACACAGCTTCTCGCACCGCCGACGCTGCTGCCCGTCAGCGGCGGATAAGCTGTGCTGGTGTTAGGCTGCGCTATGCCGCAATCAGCCGGCCGTCAGAGCCCCGTTTGTTAGTTAGCAGGGTGCACCACGTGCAGGCGAGCTTGGCTTGAGTTAAGAAGGTGGAGGTCATCTGTCAAATCAGCTAGTAAATAAATAGTCACCTGGCGGCGAGACGTAGAGCTGCGTCTCGACCGGCTCGTCGACCGGGATGGAGAAGTGCGTGTGTGGCTCCCACCGGCTCAGCATCGGGTTGTACAGCTCTAGCACACATTTCGTCTCTGTCTCCTGCACAGAACACAATTGGCAGTATTTTTAAAGACCTAACAACATACCTGCCGTGCCGAAGCGTGTACACTCACAGTGCTCGAGTGCTCGAGTGCAATGCAATGTAAAAGGCCACGAGGAAGAAGTCCCAAACGATGGACGGATCAAGTATCCGAACATCTAAAGATACCAGTCAGGGTGGCTCTCCATCAGGCGGCCTATACAAACCGATGGAGGCCGCCAGTGAAGAGACTGCACCAAACGAGTCACGGCCCTTAGAATTGAGGGAGCGATGGAGGAGGAGGACAACCATATAAAAAGGAATATTAGTTTTCGTGAAACTATTTTTATATTCACCTGATCCGGCAGCGGGAAGGCCACAAGCCTAGTGATAGCGCGCGGGTGCGGGTATCGCCACGAGACGGCGTTGTTGTGCAGAGTTACTTGGTAGGCCATGGGCAGCATGCCGCCAGAAACTATCTTGAAAGCGCCGCTCCTGACAAATTGACGATAAATAAATAAACACCGTAACCACCAGAGCTTCAACAAACCAATAATAATATAAAGTAACTAGATGACACGGTGAACCTTGTACCACCTTTTTGCCTTTTACTCTAAAATCGAAACTATTTTGTACAGAAAAATCCGTTGAACCCACAAACTATTATTGCTCAAAAAGTTAATAACCATTTAACCACTCCCACGCCTTCGACTTAGCACACTCCCTGCCCTACGCCCTATCCCACTAAAACCCAGGCGCATATGCCCTTGCCCACGCATACTCCCGGTCCTTCTCCCAAGCCCACTTTTACCTCCACGCCCATTCCAATTGTACTCAAACTCCCTATCCTACTCCTACGCTGTCGACTGCTCCACTTACACTCCCACTCTCATTCCAACTTCCACTCCACTTCGACTCCCTATACCACTCAATCTCACGCCACACCCATATCCACGCCTAACTGAATTATCCTTATATCCGATGTTTGCAAAGTGAGAAACCTTATTTTAGTATAAGATATAGAAAGATATCTATATTTTACAGGAAAAATGTAGTGAAGTCTCTATTAAAAACTCACTCTATTAAAACGGATTTGTAAAAAAATATTAAGAGTAACGGTGTTCAAGCAATAAGGCGAGTTACACGGTTAATAGGGTGTGTTGGAAATGCCTTGATTTGCCTATTCTATTACCGGTTTTTATTTTTAAATAAGACGTACACTTTTTGAAATTACGAACAAAATTTACTAATAAAAAGAATACAATGGAATTGAAAACATCCTTTTCTGAAGTCGGTTAAAAAACTACTAGATAATTCCTTCACTAACTGTTTCAAATTATGGTGGACAGCCACGTGGATGCAACTACCTTTAAAAAAGCGAAGTATGAAGAGGGGCAGAAAAAGTTCGACCCCTCTTCTAAATACGAATAAGAATAAGAATAATTTATTTCATAAAACTTATAGGTACGGTTACATAGTGCTTATGCTATAACTAAGATAATATATATAACCATTTAATATTAAAGCGCTTTGTTAAAAATGTGTGGAAAGTTTGCTCGTCGCCTCCTCCGACCCTCCACATCAAAACTACAAAACAAATTGAGCTGAAGCACATAATATTACCATGTAGATCTAGACCAGGAAAAATATATAGGCTTCTTTTAATCGGTGTACCACGCGAGCGAAGCCGTAGCGACGAACGGAAGCTAGTAGCTAATATATGCAGATTTTTTATTGAGGTATTTGACAATAATTAAAGTAGATATTGGATATAATACGAGCTTATTAATAAACCATGTTACCTCAGATCGTCCTTATAGTAGTGGTCATCAGGAGCGTCTGCGGAGATGACGGAGGAGCGCTTGTCGAAGCCGACAGTCGACGACGCGGCCGCATCCTGCACGCTCTCAGAACTCGACGATGGCGTCACCGGCTTCTAACAAACGAATCGTAGATAGATAGCACTTTATTGATCACCACATTCATACATGAAAGAGTAAGAGTAACTTAGTGTAAGCAATATTAAGGTAACACAATTGGCGGCCTTATCGCTGAAACATAAAACATAAAACTGAAACATAACCGTACATAAACACTCGATTCCAATTCTCTTAGTGCACCTAAAATGAGCTGTTTGGCTGCGCTCTTCACGACAGGAACATAATTTTATAGGCTTTCCTAAGTTGTGCGAATAAAGCTTTACTTTACATCACTCTCATTTTGACGACCTCTGTGGCGCAGTGGCAGGCTCGCCTGAGATGCAGAAGGCCGCGGGTTTAATTCTTGCCGCGATATATATGTTTGTATGTGCTGCAAACATTTGTCCCTATCCCTAGTCTCGGTATTTTCGATGTCTACAATTTATGTATTCACATTCAAAAATCAGAATTTATTCGTGGTTCCGATAACAAGCTCTGCTAGTTTGGGGCTATATGATGCTGTGTGATACTGTCCAGCATTATTTATTTTTTTATGTGCAATGTTTCCTATGTATAATATGTATTTACAAAAAAATATCTATTTATGTAGTAAGTATATCATTCATGTGGTTCCCATAATATCTGCTTAGTTTGGGGTTACATGATGCTGTGTGATTGCTTTGTTCAGCATTATTATTCTTTAATTCTCTATTGTACACGAAAACATAATACAGGAATAAATTTACTTAAATGCTATGTACCAAGGCGAGCTTAACCCTGAAAGAGTTTTCTTACAGCAAATCTTTGGATATTATTGGATTTGGGTATTATTATAAAAAAATAAAATGAAGGTTGTTTTTAATAAAGTTAGTACTTTACTAAAACCACCTTCATTTAATTTTTATAATTTGTTTGGTTAAATCTGCAATAATTTTAGTACTTCTTTCAGGCTCTATTAGTTTGGACCCCCTGCATATGCAATACTCAATATACGCTTATTGTTTCCAGAAGTATGTAGGCATACAGGTGATAGGTTATAAAGGTAAGTTCTTATGGACCTTGATGGGCACTAAAATGGTAACAGAGCTGATTTAATGAAAAGGAATGGTTTGTTACTTGTTCAGGCAGTATCGAGCGCAGTGCGTCCTTGAGGCGAATGATGGCCGCCAAGTCAGCGGGGCGCAGGTCAATGGTGGCTCGGTCGGCTTCCACGCATGCGCGCACCATCGCCTCGCGCGCAGACATCCCGCCCTCTGCGCGACGCCACGCCTCCCAACTCGCCTCCAGCTCCGTACTGGGAACAAACATGTGTATCAATGCGCTGATACCTAAATCATTTTTTTCTGTTACCTTCAAAAGTTTTTCTTAAAAAAGCTCTCAGAACTAGAAATATTATGACGGATGATATTTTTTTATTTATATTTCATATGATAGATATAAAGGACCACTGGAAAATAAAACACAGATTTTTTCGACACTGAAAATACTTTAATGTTACTCATATACTGTGTACCGTATATGAGTTACTCATATACGGTACAAGTGTACATTTTTCACATATCAATCAGCTACATTATTTATATTACGCCTCAGATAATGAGGTTCAATGGGACGCTCACATAGATGGGTTAACGAACAGATTCAGTTCTGCAGCAGACGCAGTAACAAGAATCAATTTACTGACGTAGAAATGGCTAGACTAGTTTATTTCCATTAAGTAGCTAGCGTGTGGAAGTCCACAGCATTATGTCGTTCGGCATTTATTTGTGGGGAAATGCTGCAGATATCTACACCATATTTGTGCTGCAGAAAAGGGCTGTTCGTGTACTTATACCTAAGTAATTACTAAGTATATATTTTTATATTTATTTCAAATATTAATATATTATATAAACAAATTTGATTGTAAAATCTGCTAATTTATAAAGCGACTCTTTTAACTCATCTTTTTTCTCTCGCATAAGGCTGGGCCGTGCCACTTTTGTTTGTGGTGCATACTGATTAGAGACATTTAAGTAGAAAGATTCGACCGGGCGCGTTGCCATCTGTTAGCAAGCGATTTCTAGTTTGACATAGTACTATAAATGTATTGAATATATTTGATTGCAGTACTATACAGCCGTTGGCAGGGTGTGAAGTAAATTAGTTCATACAAAAGTGGCACGCCACGGCACATTATTATTGATAACTGTTTTATAAATCAGCTGATTTTACAATCGGTCTGCTCGTAGGCAGGTTTTAATGCAACTTAGCTTGTGTCTGCTTATACCAATCAATGGTTTCCTCTAATAATTGCAGTTTGCCTTCGACATCGCAATCCGAGAATTGTGTGTAAACCATTTCGGCCATGATCTCGGCGTTAATATCTATTTCATCGCACGCCGTCCAATTTTTGCTCATTATTTTGATTACAAATTGTTTTATTTCGTCATCTATAGTTGTGGGGTTTGCATTGTCTACAATTACAATACAGTGTGTTAGTAAGCGAATAAATGCATCAAAGTATCCTTATAACTATAATCGAACTATTTATAGCTACAGCTAGGGTAGAGTTAGAGTCTAAGTTAAGATCCCCAATACCTGGACCTTGGCACGCCATAGTTCTAGCATACTCATTTCGTCAAACATTCCCGTTTAGGGTGTCAACGTAATTCTTGTGAGTTTAGTCATCATTGAGCTTTTAAGTATGAACATTGATGATGTTTTTTTGGTAGATATTTACTTAATAGCCTTAATCTCATATTCTTAGTTGTCACCTCGAAACTACCCTCCACTCAACCTTATGAGAGGGGCCTCGAATTTTCTCGAAATGTTATTAACTTAGATTGTTATTTTGACGTTCTATAATCGTGTAGAGTGTTACACGAGATAAACTCGAGTAAAGTGGCATCATGGAAGACATTACGTCAATAGTTAGAGTAAATTTAGATGAAATGCTAAATTTATTATTAATATAATATTTTTTGTTTAATATATTCTTAATAAAACATTACATTAAGATGTAACGCAATATATGAAATATATCATTTTTATAAATAATAGATTAAGTGAATCCCGGCGGCACCATAAGGGTTCGTTTGACCGGTTCGGCAAAGTCAGAACTCTCTCTGACTGACTCTGATACTCTCAGAAACTTTTATGTTGGCCAAGGTTCGGGCGCATGATTTTTGTAGCGTAAAAAGGTCTAGTCGTTTGCCATCTACACTAACTAGTACATACTTTAAGAGGTGACTACTAAGAATATGAGGGTTAAGGTTCGAAATGGTACAGCACTTACCCGAGCATCATGGGATGCAATAGCACGTGCCGCAGGTCGCCGGCCGGGCCCACGCTGACCACGGCAGCCGACAGCAATGCGCGTGCGCATAGCCGGTCGGGCCGCGACCCCGCCCCCACCTGCAACAAACCTAACCTGTGAGTACGCGCTTCTACAACAGGGTTGGGGACGGTGTTGGTGTTGCGGAAAGGTTGAAGCTTTTAAGAATAGATGATGATGTGATGGAATAAGTTTACCACAACATAATAGGCCGGCTAAATTATCTCGATTTCAAGAAGATTCGTGTATCAATTCTCTGTCTTCCGGCTGAAAACTACAACGCGAATCATAATGAAATCACGATAATATATATAAATTATTATATATATATATATATATATACATATATATATATATATTTATTATGAGCCCTCAATATCCCACTGCTGGGCAAAAGCCTCCCCACACTCTCTCCATTCATCCCTCTCCTGTGCTAAAATGTCTAATATATAAATTATAAGATATAATAATTGACGGCCTCTGTGGCGCAGAGGGCGAAGAACCGCCTAAGACGCAGAAGGTTGCGGGTTCGATTCCCACTGCGGGACAAATGTTTGCATGTAGATATTTGTCTCGGGTGTTTCTAGGTATGATATGTATGTATTTACAAAAAAATATATATATATGTGTAGTATATCAATCATGTGTTTCCCATAATACAAGCTCTGCTTAGTTTGGGGCTACATGATGCTGTGTGATTACGTCCTGCATTATTTATTATTATTTATTATTTATAGCAAGGCAAGAGTACTCATTATAAGTATTCTTGCCTCGGCAATACAAAAAGAAATGAGATCCATAAAAAACCATTTGAACAAATTCAAAAATTATGCCTGTTCTTCTGCTACCGCACAAAAAAGTTCCTAGAGTAGTAAGTAGTAGTAGAATAAAGATATATTCTATTATTGGCCTACGACTTCACTTGCATAAGAGTTAACAAAGTTATGTTATAAGTAGAATACAATAGTTTTTTACCCTTAAGAAGAACTGGATGGCCCTTTCTTATACCCCTGATAATGTGTGTGTGAATTTTTTTGATGATCAGTAGTCAGTAATTTAGTAGCTAAGTTAAGACGTTAATGTCTGCTACGGCCACTTAAAAATTTTGATAACGTTTATAATAAATAATAATAATGCAAGTGCTGCCCTTACGAATTTAAACTATGTAGTTGATCATCATCACATGCAGCCCGACTTCACCAACTGCTGAGTATAGGCTTCGCTTTGTGTGCTTCGGTCCACGATGAGAATAACGAACCTAGGTTTTCTTACTAACCTGTAGCGAGAGGGAGTCCCAACCTGCTGCGCCTTCTGAGCCGCAAACTGCAACCTGGCTCGTGGCCACCGTCACACTCTCGATAGACTGAGCCACTGCAAAAGAACGCACTATTGTTCACTAGCTCCAAAAATGCTAAATGGAACTGGACCTGACCAGAGGTTGAAAGTGAAACAGAAAAAAAACATTCTCAGGTTTAAAAAAGTGCGAGTCCGACTCGCGAACGAAGGGTTCCGCACCGTTGTAGGGGAGCCTCATATTCTGTTTTTAGTATTTGATGTTAATATACATCATCAGTGAAAATTTCAACTGTCTAGCTATCACGGTTCATGAAATATAGCCTGAGGGCCTAGCACAAGTTGTACAACTTTTATAGTATACTATATCGAGCTCAATTTTGAAGTACCTTTCTTCGTTAAGCTCACCGTTTTGAATGATAATTATTGCAATCTGCAAGAAGATTACATCACCTACGTTGTTTGATCAGTTTCTACTTAAAACCAGTAGCGTAATTTCCAAAAAACGTACTTCTAAATTGAGCTCGATATAGTATACTATAAAAGTTTTCGAATTGTGAAACTCGAACCAGGCCCTCAGATGACAGAAAGACGGACAGTAGAGTCTTAGTAACAGGGCCCCATTTTTACCCTTTGGGTACGGAACCCTAAAAAGGAGTGCTATATCTTAATCCTTCAGTAGTGAAAATATAAAGATTATTAAATTTTCAGACAGCCAAAACTCAACCATCGGTAAGACGCATCCGCTTAATTGATGTGCATATGGTATTGTTGCTGAGAACCTTAAGATACCACCAGATATCAGCTTTCATAATATACTCAGCACCCATAGGGGGCAGCGGAAACCTTAATAAACCGGAAATACCTTTAGTATATGATCTTATGCTACTTTTCATCGGAAGCTAGAGACTTACCAAGTACTTTCCTGAGGCGGTAAAGTAGGGGAGGCGGATCTGGCCGTATCGGCACAGGATCCTCCGATACTCGCATTACCAACTCTGCTTTCGTTTTTATCTGGCAAATAAAAAAATACATTAGTTTTGATAGATATTTCTGAGAGCACTGTGTTGTCACTGACATTGACAATTGGGAATGCGTTCATAGAGAATGTATGAGTATGTATGTTATAGTTAAATGTACACGCTGTGATCGATCTTTGCGTTTTGTGGATACGGTTAGCGGGGTGTGTCATAGTGTGAACGCGAGCAATTGCGGTCTTCTGCGAAAAATGCGGGTAGTTGCAGGAACTACTTGCGTTTCGCAGCGGTAGCTCCAGTACTCTTTAGTAATCATCTCAGTAGTCATGTCGTGACCACGATCGATGCAACACGATGGAAACATCGGGTAAATAAATAAGGTAAAACGTGAGGAAGACCCGTGAAACATTATTCTTAATAATATTATAAATGCGAAAGTCTGAGTGAATGTTTGTTACCACTTATCTCCGTAACCACTAAACTAATTTAGATGAAATTTGGTATGAAGCTAGTTTAGGTGCAATAAATCACATAGGCTAATCAAATTTTCAAAAACTAACCTCTAACGTTGTAATCTGGGGTGGCAAAATTTGTATGGGAAACAAAAAAAATCTTTACCAATTGACTTGAAATTTTGCACAGAGACTCTCTACTGAAAATAAATGAATAGCTGTTTCAGGATTTTTCGCAATTCAACCCCTAAGATGGTTAACGGGAGTGGCAAAGTTTGTACGGCGATCAAAAGTCTGTGTGAATGTTTGTTACCACGTATTTTCGTAACCACTGCACAAATTTAGATGAAATTTGGTATGAAGATAGTTTAAGTACCAGAATAACACATATACTAATCAAATTTTGAAACAATTACCTCTAAGGTTATGGTAACTGGGGTGGCAATATTTGTACGGGGAACAAAAAAAAATCTGTTGAATTGGTGAGCAACGCGAACAGGAGCGGGAATGGTAATGAAAAAGGGAGTGACAGTGGGAACGGGAACGGGAACGGGTACGGGTACGGCTAGGTAATGCAGTAATAATATTTTGGTACTTTTTATTCCACGCAAAAAGAAGTAAAAATAAACCTATATGTAAATAATGAAACATTTTGATACATAAAATTCCACGCAGGCGAAGCCGCGGGGCACAGCTAGTAATTATATAACTTTTGAAACTATCATGGTTGAGAACTTAATTATGAATATCAACGGGATATTTACCATGATTTGTGAGTTCTGTTGTTTACTAAACTCACAAATCATGGTAAATATCTCATTGATATTCATAATAATAATAATTATGTTTAATACTCGTTAAAGTTTAAAAAATACTGTATGAAGGAATACAACTTTTTTCCGGAGGACGTGTGTACTGACACAGACACAGTTTTATTACTTCCCCAGATATCATGGTTTCTTACTGTAATACAAATATTTTTTTAAGTTCTAACTTTATTATTATTATTTATTTATTATTTATCTTTGAAAATGTATGTGATTCATGTTAACTTTTGTGCTTTTATTTTTAAATTGTTATTATTGTAAATTGTGTGTATGCAATATCAAATAAATGTTTTATCTATCTATCTACTGTACTGTGTAATATTTTGTTATTATTACCAAATAAAGATATTTAATCATTTATTATTATGATATTTGTCACACGGTACTGTGTGTGAACTGTAGCTTTAGTGTGATTGGTCGTTATGAACTTACCAGTGCACGGATCCGTTTGAGCCGCTGTATCCGGTCAGTGCTGAGTTCCAGCAGCACCGGCCGCTCCACGTCGACACGCACTGAGCCGCGGCTCGACGCGCAACCTGCAACCGACAACACTCTGAGACGACCACAAGTCAATAATCAATAATCATGAATTCATTTGCTTTAAATGTAGGTACAATAGGTCTTAGCATAATGTCAAATAAAAATAAGGTATCCTATACATTTTGCCTCATTGAGGCATGCAAATATACAAAAAAGATAAACAAATGTCAAGTAGTAGATTAAATAAATTAATATAAAAAATAATAATATGTGATAGATAATCAAAATGTCAAAATTTGTAATCCATATATTCGGTGACGTAAACTTAATTCACCTGAGCTAATTCACCCAGGTGCATTAAATATACTTTTAGTTAACTTAAAACACCTGGGTGAATTAAATTTACTTTTAAAATTTTTAATTCACCTTATTCACCTGGGTGCATTAAATTTACTTATAAGTAAACTTTATTCACTCCGTATGAAGAATCTTTGATCAGTGAAACTCTTTACCCGAAATCATTGAATGCTCATGATGAATGATTTTCATTGTTGGTAGCAAAAGTGTGTGTGTGTGACACACACACTTTTTTTGCTTGCAAAAAAGGGGTAATTTCAATATTAAAAATAAAATGGGAATACATTGAGCAACATTGAACTGTTGCTCAATGTATTCCCATTTTATTTCCCATTTTTTTACAAGCACACACACATCTACAACCATTTCTCCACTATTTTAAAAAATACTGGCTACGTCCCGAAAACTTCGCTCTATAATCGGTTTTTGGAGAACGACACCGAACTAATAACTATGTCGAAAGTTTTCACACTACTCTGAGTAAAAAAATAAAAAAGTTTAACAAAAGCCTGCTAGATCTGATCGCAGCATTTAAAAAAGATGCAGACTCCAAGCGCTCACCAAAACAACGCAGATCTAGCGTTAAACAAAATGATGAATTTATACGTGAGTCTCAGTTACGAATGCTAGATGGACATATTACCGTGGGCCATTTCCTAGAAATGGTCCGCTAGAAGTAGCGGTCTATTATTGACCTCAAAACTCAACTCACGACTGGACTCACGACTCGACTCATGACTCGACTCACGACTCAACTCACAACTGGACTCTTGGTGAGTTGTCACCATAACACCTATCTAAGAACATGCACCCATCAAACCCGAACCCATAACTGAAAACTGCATCAAAATCGGACTAGCAGTTTTGGAGAAAAATAGCAACATGGATTTGCACAAAGTATGCTTGCTGCAGCGCCCCCTGGTGAGTTGTCACCATAACACTTATCTAAGAACATGCACCCATCAAACCCGAACCCATAACTGAAAACTGCATCGAAATCGGACTTGTAGTTTTGGAGAAAAATGACAACATGGATTTGCACAAACAAACAACCTCTCACCTCAAACGCATATACCGCCTCTGTTCCCTCGTGGGTAATAAATAATTATACATACAAAACTACTATTGGATTACATATGAAAGTTGATTAGTTACTAATTTCATCATCGATTATCAAAATCAGTAATTAGTAAATGTTTCGATTATGTGAATCATTCATAATCGCGCACCTAGTTAGAACCACGTGTCCAGGTGAATAAAGTTTACTGATAATTGTAAATGTATGTCTTTTGTTTTATGAACCGCGGTACAGGTGTTTTAAGTTAACTAAAAGTATATTTAATGCACCTGGGTGAATTAGCTCAGGTGAATTAAGTTTACGTCACCATATATTCCTTAATTTCATAAAAACATTTGTCTAAAAACCATTTTCTTAAAAAATATTCACAGGTAGGCTTTTTAAGTCATCCGGTAATTTATTAAAAATTGTAATAGCGTGATAATAGACACTTTTTTTGCAATATTCAGTCTGCAACAAGGGATATACAGTTTCTCTTTGTGCCTTGTTTGTCTATTTATCACATCGACTACGATAGAGAAGACAAAGTATTTTCCTGAGGGCCTAGTACGAGTTGCACAATTCGAAAACTTATATGGTATGTATATTGAGCTCAATTTTGTAATACCTTTCGTGGATTAACTTACCGTTTTGAGTGATAATTATTGCAATGCAAGAAGATTACATTCCTACGTTGTTAGATTTAGACTAGTTACGACAGTTTCTAGTTAAAACCAGTTGAATAATTTCCAAAACTTAACTATAATTATTTTCGAATTGTGCAACTCGTATTAAGCCCTCTGATTTGGGGTCTCCCTGCATCCCAAACATGCTTAATTTTTCCCAAACGTTTATTTTTATCTTTTGTTTATTAATATTAAAGATAACCGTATTCAGAACATTTAAAATGTTGCTATAACTAGAACCAAAAATAAGTTTTTTCTATTTTTTCGTCGACAAAACTTTGTCTACGGTGGCTTTGCTAAGCCGGCTGTACATACTTTAACACTAGACGAATTGTACATAGAAAGGTTGGCTAATGAAATGAAATTAAAAATAAAATTATGCTGTACACACACACAGCATCATGCAGCCCCAAACTAAGCAGAGCATCTCGCTTGGAGTCTTCGATCAATACTACTCTAGAAATAATTATCAAATGGCTTGAATGTAATAATTTACTAATAAATATTGAAAAAACTCATATCATGACATTTTCTAATAATGATAATTGTATTAATAAACCTGACATAAATATTAACTATTTAGGAAATAACATTAGTAAAGTTGACGCAACCAAATTTTTAGGATTAAATTTAGATGAAAAATTAAATTGGAAAACACACGTTAGCAGTTTATGTAAGAAATTAAACCAATTCTCTTATGCCTTGTACATGCTTCGTAAAGTTGTCAATCAGGCTGCTGTGATTGTAGCTTACCATGGTTTTGTTGAGTCTGCTTTACGATATGGCATTATATTTTGGGGCAATTGTACCTTAAAAGAGCAAATATTTGTAAGCCAAAAGAAATGTGTCAGAGCCATTTGCAAACTCCAAAAAACTGACAGCTGCAAACCTTACTTCACTAAACTAAGAATTTTGACTTTGCCTTGTCTCTATATTTACGAACTATCTGTTTTTGTAAAATGTAATATGGACCTTTTTGTGAAATTAAAGAGCAGACGTAATAAAAACAAAATAAGTCTACCCCGAAATAGGACTGCGTTGTTTAACAAGAGTATATTATGTATGGTTGTTCGTGTTTACAATCATCTACCTAGTTTTTTGTTAGATACCTCAGATATTGCAGTATTTAAAGTGAGACTGAAGAAATTATTATTGGAAAGGGCTTATTATTCTACCCGTGACTATTTAGATGATAAAAATATTGATTGAAATTTGAATTGTAATTTGTATTTTATAGTTTTTGACATCTCTGTTGTACTGAAATAATTTAATTAAAAATATAAATGTACATAGTATTAAAATGTGTACATAAAAATATTGCATGCGTACTACGCTGAATATGGCCGCACTAACCTGTATCACATAATTATAACTGTTACTAACCCATATTACGCAATAAACAATTTTGACTTTGACTTTGACTTTGACTTTGACTTTACTTACAGTGTGCCTACCTACCTATCACCGATGTATTTAGATTTAAGATTTTGTATTAAGAAAGTAATTATTATTTTAAGGTACTAACAAAAATATGGACTTTTAATATTGTCACTTCACTTCACTTATTTATTAAATGGCTTCTGGGATAGTTTCCACAATTTCGCCAGTATCAAGTATAATTGTTCATAATAATATGAGGCAACGTAGTACGGTTTATAACTCCAGTCGTCCAGTCTTCAGTCAGGTCCTGTTTTCTGCTATAGCCATGGCGACTATAACAAAAAACGATCGACGCACAATTTTCTTCATCAGAGAGTTTCCGTCCAAATCTTCTTTATTCCATTTAACTAATACTTGTGTCATATTACTAACGTATAACGGTTAAAATACCATTAATAAAAACATATACATTAGAAAAACACTAGAAAATAAAATTTTATAAAAAAGACAGCCGTCGTTCAAGATGAAAACAAATATGTTTTCAATATTGTCTAATTTAATAAATGAATTTAATAGTTACCAGGAGTCGGCCCCGCTAGTTTGACAGTGACCAGTGCCGGCGGTATGTCTGTGAGCGGATCACTGGCTCCACGGGCGGTCGACAGCAGCGCCGCCTGCCACGGCCCCGGCGCCTGGCCCGCGCCCAGGCCCACCCACGCGTTGAATAGAGACACCTACACCACAAGAGATAACATTGTGTTATAGCTCCGCCCGCCACTACCCTCACATACCACAACAACAGCCTATGGCCCCCACGATACAGGCATGTCCTACTGTGGGGACCATCAGTACCCGACATAAAACTTAACATGATTTGTATCAAGTAACTTAAGAATGAACATACATACATACATACATAGTCTAAGGTTAACATAATGCATATGTATTAGTGGTTAAGTTTCTAATTTGGTAATAAGTTATTCTTTATCTTATCTTTAAAACAACACAACACCTATTCAATCCACTGCTGGCCATGTCCAGTTTCATAGAAATTGCAGGGAAAACTATATTTTATTTTAGCATAATCTTACGATATATTTGGTAAGTTTGGAAAAAGTGTTCCTGTTGTGAAATACAGTCGTTTGAGATTTGAGAAATGTCTTTCTAGGCTGACTGTAAATTCTTTCAAAATCAAAATGCAATGCGATTTCTGCGACTTCGTACCAGGGCATTTGTATGAACCTGCATAGAAATTTGTTCGAGCGCCCTGGTACTATTAACTTTTTGAAGTGGCATTGATATATGTATGCATCCCTTTCTAACTGATGATATTGGACATAAGAAAGTATATATTAATTAATAATTGAATTTTAAAACTTTATCTAGTCTTCCTATATATCTGTACCCTATACCTAGTCGGTTCATAAGTTCTGTCACCACGGTTTTATTTTTAAATTTCGAATACTGGCCAGAAATTTATTATTGATTTTGAAAAAAGAAAATTTGGAATCTCTCCGTGCATCTCTGGTTAAAGCAGCGGCAGAAATAGCCATGAATGTGGTGCGTGCTGCAATCGACGACTGGCCGCGTCGGCTAAGAGCCTGTATTCAAAATCAAGGTGGTCATTTTGAATTATATTAATAAAATTGTATTCTACATTTATTATCTTTATTTTCACAATTATAAAATAATAAACACAATTTATATGATTTATTCAATTAAATGTTTGTCACAGAATTTATAACCTGACTAGGTATATCTTTTGATTGCATTGACTAAGAAGTTTGATATTTTCACCGCTCCAAGGGATTACAGACCTGAGTATTTGATATTATGGTCCTAAGACACTGGACCAAAACGCATGTGTTGGCCTGCAACTCCATGCGTTGTGCCAAGTAATTTTGTGTTATGGTCCAGTTTTCAATTGTCAATTTAATTTAATTTGTAATTTTATCATAATTTATTTTGTATTTTTAATATATTGACCTTGTAATTTATATTGTAATTTTAATTAACAGTTTTTTATTTATTTTGTAATTAATATTTTATTTTTGTCATTTTAATTTAATTTCTTTTTTAATTTTAATTTAATTTATTTTGTAATTTGAATTCAATTATTTAGTAATTTTAATCTATTTATGTTTTAAGTTTAACCATTTTTATGGACTATGGTCTGAAATAAACGATTTTTTTTTTTATTAATTTCAACATGATTGAACAAAACAGCTCGATCCGTTCAGCAACTATGGCATCCAGGAACACAAACTCATCTGCAACATTATTTACACACAAACTTTATAAACGGTCCAAATAGTGACCAGGCAGAGTGTTAAGATCATCTGCTAAGAAAACTGATGTAACGTACAAGTGCATAATAATCTACCAAAAGATTATCTGACGTAGAAAGAGACAAACGTCGAAGAGGAAATTCTTACCTGAAGAGTTTTCTGCGACTTCTTCCGCCAGTAGTAAAGGTTCGGTTGGGACAACGTGACGTGTATTAGAGGCAGGTTTCCTTCACACCTTCGCGCTTGTTGGAGTATTACCTACAAGACAGAAACATAATAAACAACCACAACTATAAGGGATATGCCCATAATCCCCACGCTTGAGGGTTGCACAGGGCACAGCTTCTCGCACCGCCGATGCAGCTTGTCGGCGGATTTCAGCCCGTGCAGGGGATGTAGCTTAGCCAATGTCAGGCTACGCTATGCAACAGCATAGCTGCTAACAAGCACGGGCTGGTGATATTGGCTTGCGTTCCGAAGATGTATATTTAACAGCTGTTTCATGTACGAGCGTCTCCATTGGTTAAGTCTATTTACCTACTTTTGTACATATATAAAAATGTCTAATCATGTGGTACGTTTGTATTCCTAAAACCTAAAAGTTATTAGCAAATATTTAAATATAACTTATGTCATAGGTACATACGTAACGTACTCGATTTAACATGTCCCAAGCTCTACAGGGTCCGGTCAGTGAGGAAATATTACCACTTGGCGCTGTATCATCAGGACTGCTGGACAATGGACATCATCCTCACAAGTGGCATTGCGCCCTGACCTCAACTCGACGTATCCAGCTTCTACCAGCAGCATTTCGCAGATCGGCACTCCACCTGGCCGGAGGGCATCGTAAACTACGTTTGTCAAGACGCGATCTCCACTGAAACTCTCCAACGGTGGTCGGTTGCTAGACAGATGTAAAGTAGCTTCTACAAGGGTGAAAAGGAAAAATGACTCCAGCTTCTACCAGCAGCCTCAAGCAGATCGGCACTCCACCTGGCCGGAGGGCGTCGTAAGCTACGTTTTTCAAGACGCGATCTCCACTGAAAAACTCTCCAGCGGTAGTCGGTTACTAGACAGATGTAAAGTACCTTCTACAAGGCTGAAAATGAAAAATGACTCCAGCTTCTACCAGCAGCCTCAAGCAGATCAGCACTCCACCTGGCCGGAGGGCGTCGTAAACTACGTTTGTCAAGACGCGATCTCCACTGAAAAACTCTCCAACGTGGTCGGATACTAGACTAGATGCAAATTAGCTTCTACATGAGTGAAAAGGAAGAGTAACTCACAGGCAGCTCCAACTTAGTTTGTCCCGCGTCGGTATCTCGTATCGTCTCAGTAAGGCTCTTTGAACCGGCGGGTGAAGAGTCGTTTCTACTATTCATCTCAGGATCAGTCTCCTTGCTCGTTTCAGGAACAGCTGGCTACAACGATCAACAGGTAGCTATGACTAACTTCAGCGCGCGGCTACCCTTCGATAAAAGCTAGTATATATACCTGCTCTAGAACTACATTGTATTTTAGCTCAATAGGCTAGATGCCTGAAAAATTCTAATTAGTCCGTCAATTAGATTATCAAAAAATATTGGACACACATTTTTTCTTTTGTCAATTAAACAAAAAAGATATAGTGCGTTGAAATTCTGTTTGACGACACGGTATGGTACGTTATTTACATAACTGTAACGTCACGCACCCCCTCTCCCGAACTTTGACGCTGTTATCTCCGTACATTTTTATTGATTCGATGAAAAAAAAAATGTGTCCAATATTTTTTGTTAATTTAACTAACGGACTAATTAATTATTTTTTTACCCAAGCATCATCCCTATTAGGTTTAATTTCAGCCTAGGATAGTATTGGCAGAGTTTTTTTAAAACCGCATTAATATAAAAAAGTCAAAGCATGCAAAGAAACAGTTTGCAGTCTGCAATCAGCCGCTAGACTTAGAATTTATATCTATGTTGATATTTCACTCCCAGGATCGGCATGACGTGATCTTGATAATGCCAGTTAAGTAAGATTAGAGACTTACAACAATAACAGTAGCCTATATCAGTCTACAGTTCGACATAGGCCTCCCCTAATAAGGAGGATCAGGGAATTTAGCTATGCCGTTGTAAGGCTGCGTTGTGAAACAATCGGTCTGTCACCGTCTGTTATTTAGCAGGGTACACCGCGGGCAGATGAGGTTGTCTTGAGTTCCAGAGACGGATGTTGGAACCTTTTCTCATTGGCCAAAATGTTACGTCTTCGATACGAATACATTCTCGCTAGTGGTCGATCTGATATATTTACCTGAACAACCTCCACCGTCGGCTCCCATTGCGCTGGCGGCCGCAGCTCCACCACTTCAGGCGAGCCGTCGTCAGCCGTGTACAGAGACAGCTCGATTACACCCATAGTCACAAACACCTCCAGGAATTCTGACGCGTCCGCACTAAAGTATATAACAAGGATTTTTTAAAGCAACTGGATTCTGTTGGTTTTTTTGGTTGTACTTAGCAAATCGTTTAGGCGCATAAAAAGTTGGCAGTGAGATTTAGTTATAACCTTGTCATCATCATCATTTATTTAAGAGCTGTGCTCTTGTCGGCGCAACTGATGCAGCTCCTTCCATCTGCCTCTCTCCAAAGGCATAACATCAAATTTCGCTTTAATGTGGCTCGAATATAACCTTATGCCAAACGAACTTATGTCTTGAAATATTGCTTTGTATGGTTACCAAGCTTTTCAAATCCAGCAACTCATGAATACACAATATTACATGGCATGCAGTTAATAAACATAAATGGCATGTAAACCCACATAAAAAACACCAAACACCTTGTTAGAATGATGTTCTCCTTATAGGTTATTTGTTGTGCTCCTGATCCGTTCTGTCAAATAGATGTACAGATCTTATTGACAAGTTAATCAGGATATTATTGATATGAAGCAATATAGCTAAAGCCAATTTTGGAAGCTATTAATTAGTCCCCCTGTGGTTAATTCACAGGCCCGATAAAGATAAAATGGAAGGAACAGAACAAAATACTTACATCTTCTCGACAAACGCGACGGAAACTGATTTCTTGAGACCTACGTGTGGCGTGCTCTCGTCCAAGTGGCGGAACTTCAAAGAGGAGATGCCGGTCTCTACGCCCGAGTCGGTGCCGAAACGACCGATCTCGCTCACTCCGATTGCTACAAGAGAATACGTTGATAAATGCGTATTACCTCAATTTGCTTTCGAAGAAACCGTAAGACAAAACCGGTATTTTATTGGATCAAAAAGCAAATCAAAAAGCAGCTATGGGCTAAAACAGAGCATTCCAGTACATGACTAAAACGGCATACCACTTGTTACTACTTGTTACCACTTGACATCATAAGTATGACTCTTTTAATCATTGATCGGGAGGCTGTAGTGCCTGGGACGTGGTTAGATGAACTAGGCTTGCCCAATACGTACCACTTATGTGTACGTAACCGAGCATGCAATGTCCGGACACTTCCGTATCTTATGGTATCCTCAAGCGTTTTTTTATGATACCTTATGATGAACCTAGCACATGGCCCACCTGATGTTAAGTGATAACCATTAGCTATAACAAAGGATTCCTTCGTAGGTCACGGATATTTGTAACGTGCCCTACCTGTAACACCCTGCGTCCTTGAGGCATGACGGTGTTAAGCATCAAGTGTCTGTAATTGCAACGGCACCCACACCCTTCAGACCGAAACACAGCAATGCTGCTTGACAACATAAATAGGCCTGGTAGTACTTCCCCAGATGAGCCCTTCACAAGGAACTCTGCTACTACTAGATCTACGAGTATGTATCTGAGGAAGAACCATGAATATTCCAATGCATGGTAAAATATTGCCCAATTGGAAATATTCTTCTTACTATCTCATGAAGGTTTATTTCCATAATACTTAGACGGGCTAGGCTAGTAAGGTAGACTTACCTTCGTTGAGCGTAGCTTCGCTGGCGCAAGACATGTCATCGTCCTGGTCGGGAGTTGTAAACAGAGACGCGTACGGGCAGACTCCATGTTTCTCTTCGTCAAACAAAATGCCTTCATCCTCACTGCCATAACAACATTACATCAAGTCAACACCAAAACGAAATGATGATAATGTTTTAAATGGAAAAGAACTTTTAAGAATCTTTAAAAATATTTTATTTTTGATTTGTTCCTAATCATCTTAAGTTCAATCGTTAGTTTCAACCATCGAAATCCAGCAATGCCATACTTTTTAACTCAATTTATGGTATGGGATTTAAAGGGAAGTAAACCTTAAAGAAAATAATTTTCCAAATCGGTTCATAATTAGGAGTTTACAAACAAAAAAATACAACCGAGTTGCGAATCTCTTCCTTTTTTTGAAGTCGGTTAATTAACATAAAACCCAGATCTCTGGGTCTATTATTATTCTTATCTCTGATAAATATGCAAATCATACAAAAAATTGTCTGAATAGAATAGAATCTGTAACCTTCCGCGTCTCAGGCCGGCCACTGCGCCACAGAGGCCGTAAAAAAATTGTTAGTATAGGAAAGGGCTGGTCATGTGGTCATGTCTGCCGCATGACGGGAGACAGGTGTCCCAAGTTGATCAGAGAGTGGTGCCCAGACACAGGGCGACGACGTCGCGGCAAGCCGCGAACGGGACGAACTGGCTGAATTCTGTGCCGACTGGACCATCTTAGCACAAGAGAGGGAAGAATGGGGAGGGTGAGGGGAGGTCTATGCCCAGCAGTGGGACATTGAAGGCTGACAATAATTTATTTATTTATTTATTGTTAGAAACACCAACAACAATTCCCATTACAGAACAGTAAAATCTATAACAAATATAATTGATAATGATAAATAATAGGAATACCTTTCTTTGAGTGCGTTGTAGACGTCTCCCACGACCCGCTTCGCCAGCACGAGCTGGTCTAGGCTGAGCTCCAGCGCGCAGTCCGACACCAGGTTGAACTCGACGGCCGGGCCGCAGGTCAGCGTGTCCGATACGTACAGTGCCGGCGCGAGCACGCACCCTATATCCACACTGTCACACAAATAATCACTTACTTTTAAGCATATCTTACGGCCGGTTTCTATATTATACCGTTACCGATTACATCTCGTTTACCCTTGAAAAACTGTCAAAAATTAACAACGAAACGTCGAAAATTTGTCAGTTTTTCAGGGCAAACCGAGGCGTAATCGGTAACGGTATAATATAGAAACCGGCCATTAATCATGTTATCATTGTAACTGACATAAATTTTGTTACTTAAGCTGATGACACTAATGAAAAATTAAAATAGAAAATGTACTTCGAGTTTTTGACCATTGGTTTCATGTAAATAATCTTTTATTGAACATAAAAAAGACGCAAACTATTATTTTCGGATCTACTTCATATATCTAATTCTGAATCAATATAAATCCTACATATGAGTGAAAAGATAGACTTGGCTAAGAGTATTAAGTTCTTTGTTATAAATTTAGACCATTTCTGGAATCGGAAAGACGAGAGTATAGACTCCCATAGGAAAAATATTAGTTTGCTTGTTATGCACTTAGAAGCCTCAAAGACGAGGTGAGTATCTCACAGCTTAAAACTGTTTATTATGCTCTAGTAGAATCTAAATTAAGATACAGTGTAAAGTTTTGGGAAGGGAGTTACGGATTTAATCAATTCGATCAATCAATGCAGTTCGACGCAAAGTAGTAATCGGTGGTATCATTATTCTGCCAGCACATTATGAAAGATCAATTTGAAATAAGAACAAGTAAGTGTTCGAATGGCATACATGGACTCAATGTAGTGGCGAATGGCACGTCATAGAAATTGTATCAAAAACTATTTTTTAATTTTTGCGAAATCTTGCGTTTGGATTTGGTAAGTTACTTCAGGAAAGTGTTCTTCTGGGAAATATAATCTATTGAGACCAACTTGTTTATTTTAGACAAATTTTCTAGGCTGACTGTATTTTTTTTCTAAAGTCCAGAAATGCAATTGTTTTATTGTTCAAAATGAACCGATAGCTCCTAAAAACAGAACCTTCTAATTACAGATGAAAAGGTTAATTGCCTATCATAAATAATAAATAATGCTGGACACTATCACACATCATGTAGTCCCAAACTAAGCATAGCATATATTATGGGATCACACCACATGACTGAAATACTACTTGTTTTTTTTTGTAAATACATACATATTTTACACAGAAACCATCCAGAAATAAGACAAATATGTATCTGCAAATAATGGAAACATTTGTATCGCGGCAGGGATCGAACCGACAACCTTCTGCATCTCAGACGCGCCTTCGTCCGCTGCGCCAGAGAGATCATCCATATTTTTTTATACTCACGCATGTAGTACTGGCGTTATGAGCGGGGTGACAACCGGCTGTGTCCACTTGAGTGCTGGATTCTCACTACCAGTGCCCCCTTTCATCACCTCCGCTTCACTTGCCTATGGAAAATAAAAGAATAATAAAATTAACTGTTCGTATATCTATTATACCTATTAACAAGCGGTTAAAAACCTGACGCATAATTACATAAAAGTTGCATTTACATACTCGCGCCGACGCGTTTCAGAAAGCAGGTCGAAATGTTTATCTCAGTTTCATCAGCTGTAACGCCACATAGGCCTTTGGAATACAGTAAGGAGCTTGTTAAGTGGCAATTAAAATCCCCATGTTTCAGCGCTCGAAACTCGTAGCGCTGTACAAAACTTGCAAAATTTCAAGAATAAGCGTTGATAGCAATTTTTGTAACCATATCGGTTTTATAATAGCATTGTAAGTTGTCATGTCAAACGAAAGTTTACCTCTTGGTATACGAGTTGCCTGAACTGAGCTGTCCTTATGCCGACATTCTTGACTAGTATCTCGTACTGCCTCCCCTCAATGCCGCCGTTCCACGTGGGTTCGTTACTGTTGTTCAGTGTGTGCCTTTAACAAAATGCTACTGTCACGTCGTGAATCTTTATAACGTTCAAGATATTAAAAGACAAGCTTACCTGCAGATAGGGTTCACTGGATGTGGACTGACGGTCGCCTTTCCTATCTGAAAACAAATATCTCAATCACTGGTGATACAGGCTATTCTCATGTTTCAATTAATCATTTTCATGAATTATTTGACCTCCTCGAATCTCTCATCACGCAAGTGGATACGCCCGTGGTCTTTAAAAACGTTCTGGAAAAGTATTTTTGTTTTCTTCCGTCGCCTACGTCGCTGATGCAGGTATAAGTTTTAATCGATCAAAATCCCATAGCCTGCGCCATTTAATTTAAGTGTAACTCAGTACCGGATTTACACGTTTGCCGCCAGTAGGCTATTGAATTTTTGCCGCCCCTACTAACGTAATAAAGCAATTCAATACCCCAGTTTACAATCATATTAATTACATTTTCTTTGTCAAAGAAATTGCAATTTTATGACGTCATAATTACAACAGCTTTTTCCCGTTAAAAATTACCTAGTTTGATCGTGAACTAAGGGATCGATATGTTAGTTCCTACTTAAATTATTCTTACGATTTAGTGAAATTAACTCAATTATTTGGGATTAATATGTACCTGAACGGTGGTTAATATTTCTTAGTTTTTCTGCAATATTATACACTAGTAGAAACTAAGTACTTAAATATTGTCATCAACAACCTATAGAAGTCCACTGCTGAACATAGGTCTCCCCCAAGGAATTCCACGAAGAACGGTCTTGAGGCCTCTCCATCCACCGATTACCTGCCATGTTGAAGTTGTCGTCGGTCCATCTGGTGGGGGGTCTCCCCACACTTCGTCTTCCAGTTCGCGGTCGCCATTCGAGAACCTTTATTCCCCAACGGTTATTGGTTCTACGAGCTATATGGCCTGCCCACTGCCACTTCAACTTGCTGATTCTGAGAGCTATGTCGGTTACCCTGGTTCTCTTACTGATCTCTTCATTTCGAATTCTATCACGCAGAGAGACTCCGAGCATAGCTCTCTCCATAGCCCGACTTAAATATTGTAATATTGTTAAATTTTCGAGACTTCTTTTCTCCGTGTTATATACACGATTTGTTTTTTTATTTCTGTAAGCAAACTAATGTTTTTACCCAAATTTGCCGCCCTAGGCTCCAGCCTACTCAGCCTACTGGTAAATCCGCCACTGGTGTAACTACAATGTTATCTCACATTCAAAATAAAGTTTCTAACGAATACTTACTACAAACATGATCGTGTCATCTGTGTCTTTGCTCTCTTGCTCCTGCGTCAGAAGCAGTCTCAGTCCGCCGGCTGTGACGTAGCAGAACGGCCACTGCCATGAGCTCCGACTGTCACAAAAAATGCCTGTAAGTCTAAATCTCTCTAAGTCTCTAGTCTCTACGGGTAGAAATGGAACGTTCTTAATTATTTTCCCGATCCGCGACTTTGTGCGTAATTATGTGTATGTAACGGTGTACGATTAAAATAACTCTACGTTATAGATGTCACCTAATTGGTAGGTAATTAGTTTTTGTATTATAAGCACTACCGCTCAATTCTTCTAATTAGATTATTTCCATTCTTGGTTGTCTGGAAGAAATCGCTTTAAGCGATAATACCGCCCATTGTACCTACATAGCTATTTCATTTCTCTGTTTTTGTAAATTTTTGGTTTTTAATTGGTGTTGTGTGCAATAAAGAGTTCATCTATCTATCTGTGAACCTCACCTGCACGTGGTGCACCCTACTAATCAACGAAAGGGGCTCTAGCGGGCGGTTGATTTGCGGCATAGCATAGCCTTCATCGACACAGCTAAATCCCCTGGCCACCGACGGGTACCAGCATCGGTGGTGCGAGAAGCTGTGCTCTGCGATCCCCAACCCGCATGCCCAGCGTGGGGATTATGGGTATATCCCCCTTTATTAGGGGAGGCCTACGTCCAGCAGTGGACTGATATTGGCTGGTGTGGTAGTGTGGAACGTGCCATTGAACCTAATAAAATAATTGTGGACTTACGTCGGTGTTGCCTCTTTCTGCAAAGGACAAAAGGACCGAGGCGCCATCTCTTGCACGAGCGATACGATTTGTTCTAAAATTTTCGGCTGCAGCACCATTTCTAGAGGCGCCAGGGTAGCGTTTATCTCCCACATACTGTCTACATCCTACAGAAAAATACATTACAAGATAGTTAAGTATACAACATAGACGATAATATGAAATATTTCTGTAATTATGGCACTTACATTTTTATGTTCAAGCATCTTAGGGTGAAGTTCCTCTTTCCAACTCGCAGGCAAGTTTGATATTCTAGAAAAACATTTGTTAGTTATATTGCAGTAAAAAGAAAAAGTGATACATGAATGGTAATATTTTAAGATATAATATCCCAAAAAAGTTATTCAGGGGGACTTCAGCCTGGTTGAAATTCGGGGCAGTCACGGCTCTGAGCCATCGGCTACATCAGCAAATATTGCAGCTTCCAAGCCTGGTAATGGTAAGAAAGATAAAATGTGGATGGAACAATATTCGTGTAGGTATCTACATTACATGGACATTATTGTCCACTTCTTTAATGGAAATGGACAAAATAGACCAGTAACGGCCACTTATTGGCTACTCGTCAATAGATTGCGGGAGACGTTGTCTTGCGCCTGAAATGTGTCTTAGACTTATAACTGAACTGGACATCAACTTACTGCGCCTGCGTAATCGTGATGGAGAGGAAATGATTGTCGTCCTTAGCATCAGCCGGTTCTCGGACCTCGAGCACCCTTCCGTCCAACACGCCAGCCGTCCAATCATCGCTGCCACTCCTGCGCAAAACACATATCATACGTATATTACACTATAATACTATATTATTATTATTATACGTATATTGCGAAAACTAATTTCCGTATTCCGTGCGTTACTCTCGCTTGATTTGTTCGCCTCAATACTGGGGTGGTTTACAAAAAAAGAAGATTAGGAAAAACTGAAAGGAACAACCGAAAACTCGAAAAAATTTATAAACATTTGTAGCTTTGCATGGGAATTGCAACTCCGGTTTACAAATCAATTTTAGGTGGTACGAAATTCACCCGGTCAAAACCGGGGAAGAGCCTAAAGGCATGCAAACTGTTGAACCCATGGAGTTAAGCACGTGAAATGCTAACTGCTTGCAAAAAGTGGCCATGTACCAAATGTTCGGATGAATGTAAATGTATGAATGTAATGTTTGGACTTGCCTCAGACTACTGTCTGTTAGATTTGCATATTGAGCAATATCTGAAGAGGTCCATTATGGGAAAAGCTGTGACGATGTTTACTTCTTTTGCTAATAAACTAGATAGTTTATAGCCAAAAGAGTTCGTTTGTAACGAAAATCCCTCATTCAAACCCTTAAAAAAATAACTAATTACCTACCTATTCTTTCATGATATATTTGTCATGTGAGTGAAATGTGTTCATGAGAGCAAACTTCTTAACAAAATCTTAAACGTGAAGATTTTGATATATAAAAATTTCCGAGATACTTACTTTTCATAATGTCTGACAGAGGCGCTCGCCAGTTTGACCTTGAGCTGGTTGTAATATTGCTGCAGGTCCACAGTCGCTATGATGTCGTCTATATCGAACGCCAGCTTCACTTGATGGGTCGCCGCGACAAGCGTCACCCGACTGACCACCCATTGGAACCAGAAGAATGTCTTCAAGTTGAATGTTGCTGTTGGAAAAATGGGTACAATATATAAATAAGGTGTAAGGGGGTCAGTTTGTTATAAATATAATAATAAGTTTTATATTCTTCATGCTAAGGCTGGGTTAACTGAAGTATTTTCTTAGTCACGAAGTTAAAGGGTAGTGTCAACTTACTGTCTCTTGTATGTGACTCGTAGATAGAAATGAGTTCCGATTTATTCTCACTGAGGGATTCTTCGGAGGCGGTCCGGAGCTCGTCCAATTGCGACACCGATCTGCATAATTCAAAAGAATAAGTCTCTTAGACGGTGTTGAAAGTCAGATAAAACATTTTGATCTAATTTCCACTGGGCTCTGTTGGTGCACACCAGGTGAAACTTGAGCCCAAAAACTTCCCCGCTAGGAATGCGCAGCCAACAACGCCAACTACAGGAGTCAACTAAGTTATTAAGTTTAAAAGTGCAAGTGTCGTTTTGTGTTTTTTTTATGATACTTGAAGATGGAACAAGCACATGGCCCACCTGATGTTGAGTGGTAACCATTACCTATCACAAAGCATGTCTGTCATGCATGGATGTCATTGTGTCGTAGCGTTCTTCCCAATCTTTTAAGTGCGCCCTATTAGAAGCAAATAAATAAATTGATTGACTGAGATGGCCATTAGCTCATACGAGGAAGGAAGGAAGAAAGGAAGGTAGGAACTGATTGATTGATTGAGTATTTCCAAAAGTTCTAAAGGTCTCCGAGTGTAAGTACAGTGTAAGTTTGATTCTCTTTCTATTTCGATGGATTTTTAGGATAACCTAGAAATCGATTCGAATTTCGATGGTTTTGCGATGCGTTGCATTTCAGGGACTGTTGAGGCTACTCTAGGCTCCCGAGCTCACGTCATCGATCCCACTTCCAAACCCAAATGCTTCAATCTGCCACGCAAATTGGTGCCACCCAAACAATTTGAGAACAGGACACGGAAGTTGCAATTTCTCTCAGCACAAGTGGGGTTCGATAGATTCCGCACTTTGCGAATGTGCGGTAGAAAACCAGACCAAGGAGCACATCTGCCAGCGCTGCCCCATTCACTCCTGAGCTGCCTCATCTTGGGACCTTGGCGTGATATAGTTGATCTTCCCCTTGAGTCAATCACTTGGCTTCATTCCTGAATATTGACATGATGATTTTTGGACTTCTAACTTCAATTTTTAGTTTAACGCTTAGGTCATACGATTAAATAAACAAATTCATTTTCTTATAAGGGAGGGCTATGTGCTACAGTGGACTGAATAGGCTGGTGTTGTTGTTGTGTATGTTACCTGACGAGTGATCGATGCGATCCTCCGAGCGAGGTGAAGCTACTCTTTGGCGCGTGATCTGGAGGCCGCTGAAGTAGCGCCACTATGTGTGTGAAGCAATGAGCTGCCGCTGCTACCACGTGCACCTACAGGACAAGTCTTACAACTAATGCTGAATGGAATTTTTTGAAAGAATATTTTACTTTCGAAAAAACTGTGTCATTTCATCATCATCATCATCCACAGCCTGACTTTATCCACTGCTGGATATAGGCCTCCCGTAGTTTGTGCCATCCACCACGCACGCCACCACCATCTTGTGCTAGTCGTATCCACGATCGCCCGTCGACGCGTACTATGTCGTCGACCCATCTCGCTACTGGTCTTCCGACGCTTCTTTTGCCTACCCTCAGCCACCATTCGGTCAATGTCTTGCTCCACCTGTCATCACCACGCCTCGCAATGTGTCCCGCCCATCCCCACTTGAGCTCCATAAGTCGATTTCCAATGTCCTGAACTTTTGTCCGTTTTCGGATCATTTACCAATCTTTTAATTTTAAAATGTACACAAAATAATTCTAAAATTGATTGCGTTATAACCTAAATATCGGCAAACATGTTATCTTCAAATTGTATAGACGATCTTTTGAAGCAATCGCTTTATTATTTATTTATAAGCAGTCTGGGAGTTCATCATATCACTGCTCTTTTTTCTTGTTTTGCTCGTGAATGTTATTTCTCTTTTACTTGATTAGCGCTTACCGTCACATCTCAGTAGATTTACTTTTTAGTAAGTATCGCAAGAAAAGATTTGTTTATGTTACAATATTTTTCATCATATGTTCCTGCGTAAATTGATAAAGATTAAAAAGGATCAGTAGCGAGATGGGTCGACAACTTTGAGTCGCCGGGAGTGGACGCGACTAGCACAAGATCGTGGTGGATGGCATAAACTGAGGGAGGCCTATATTCAGCAGTAGATAAAGTCGGGCTGTGGATGATGTTGATGAAAAAGGATCAAAGAAATTGAATGGTGTGTGGGAAATAGTATTGAGTATTGAAAGCCTACCTGATCATGCTCCAGTCTAATAATAAGGGGAGGCGTGTCCGCATGTAGATGGAAGCCGAGCGATATGACAGGACCACTCGCCGTCGGCGCCGCAGCCGGCGTCGGTTCAGGTTTCTTCTCCGGCGCCTGCGTTCATAAATTTATTAAATGATGGTGGACATTACCACACAACATAATGGTAGACTAGAACGCAACAACTATAAAAATACTTACTTCTTGCGTTTTTTTCCGCCTGAAACAATAAACATTTCAAATTATAACGAGTAACAACCTGTGAAACCAAGTACCTAACAGTCCGACAGCTACAAAAATATTGTAAGGACGAAAGTTGTGAGAATGGGAAGATGTGAAATGTTGCTACTTCACGCTAAAACTAAGCTTGAGCTAAAATAATTCAAATTTTAATTCGAGGCAGGTGTATAAATATAGGCCATATTTATCCAATACCGCGCGAGCGAAGCCAGGGGCGAAAAAAACAACAAAAACAAACATCTTCAGGATTTTTCCCCATTCCCCTTCGGATATTGCTCAGTACGCAACTTTATTGAGAATACCATATATGGGGTTAATTATGTACACATTTGTGTTCTGCAGAGATAGCGTTGCCGCGTTATGATACTCTAGCATACCACGTGACAGGTCGCATGTCTATCGCCGCTTTTACTGGAACACTAACCTAGCACATGTCTATAGGGGGCGGTATACTTAATTCACCTGGGGTAATTCACCCAAGTGCACTAAGTACACTTTAAGTAGACTTGATTCACCCTGGTCATTTCCGGGTGCATTAAGTACACTATTTAGTAGATATAAATCACCTTGAAAAATCAATTAATTATCTCTAACAAATCAGAGTATACTTTATGCACCTACAAAACCTCCTTGAAAGAGAAAATAATTAGGGAGTGGCATGTCGACTTCAAAGAAATAGGAGTTATTCCTGTTTGGTCCCACTAGCAACTAGCCCATTTGGGACCTAACAAAAAATCGTAATTTAACAATATTTTCAATCCTCTTTCGTCCTGATTTTTTTTCATGCTAAATGCTACCTCGTTTACTGTAAGCGGCAAGATTGTGTCAAATCTTGTAAGCTGAATTAGAAGCACTTCTTCTTATCCTACTTTGTGTGCGCATTCTATATAGTCGGTTACGAGCATTACCATGACACTGCTTCAGACTACAGACACAGTGCAGTAGCACTCAAGATTGGTTCCTAACGAGGGAACTCCACAACGGTTAACAGCACAGGTGCGAAATCGTGTACGCATTCTATTAGGATAGGTTAAAAAAATCGTAGTTAACGAAAACATAAATAACTTAAAACAGCCTTCAATGAAAAAAAATTATAATGATATCCATTCCTACTACTACGACTTGCAGCACTTACTCATAATGACTTCGAATTTCAAGTGTCCACGTAGGTTGCATTACACGATAGTTTGTAAGCACATGGGTGAATTAAGTCTACCATGTAGTTCATTTGATTCACCTAGGTATCACCTGAGTGAATAAAGTCTACTAAATAGTGTACTTAATGCACCCAGAAATGACCAGGGTGAATCAAGTCTACTAAAAGTGTACTTAGTGCACTTGGGTGAATTACCCCAGGTGAATTAAGTATACCGCCCCGTCTATAGACTTTTGAGCATGCCACAAATGAGCACATCAATTTTTTGAAATGAAAAATCCATTGGACCGCCGTGATTCGAGCCCTCGTTCTCCGGATCGGAAGTCAGGATACATCCTACTAGACCACCACGGTTTTTGGGCAAAAGCTAGTTTAAAATAATAAGAATAACCTGACAGGGTTGGGGGTGTAAGGTGTTTCATTTCTATCTTCGAAACTCAAGCCAACCTCTTCCGCCCGTGGTGCATCCAGCTAATTAACAAATCGTCCTCTGGCCGGCCGGCTGATTGCGGCATAGCACAGCCAAACACCAGCACAGCTCAATCCCCTGACCGCTGATGGGCAGCAGCATTGGTGGTTCGAGAAGCTGTGTCCTCCGATCCCTAGCCCGTATGCCCAGCGAGGGGATTATGGGCATATCCCCGTTTTTATTAGAGGAGGCCTATGTTCAGCAGTGAACTGATATAAGCTGGTTATGTGTATGTATCTTATGTGACAAAACAAGAACTTACTTTGAAGGTCCACGGATGAACTCTTTAAGTGTAGTCGGTTTAAAATCCATACCGGTTGTGAAATACTTCATTTTCTGGAAAAAATAAACTTTTGACTTACTTTACTCCTTACTTTTGAAAAAGGATATGCTTGGCCCGTATTCGTGAGCCATAGTAACTAATTCAGAAAACTGCCAAAAAAATTTGCTTGAGTTACGATCACCTTTAAATTCAGTTCTTGAATACGCTTCTTGAATTATTATCAGTCAGTAAGAACAGAAAAACATTAAGATATTCTTACACATACCTTTCCCTGGATATCAGGCTCAGAGTGCTGTCTTGTCTCTCTCTTCTGTACTGTACGTAACGGCAGAGCTTTCGTGACGACAGACAGTGTCACAGTCGTAGTAACTAGTTCGAGGACCGTTCGCGGCGTCGCTACCAGCGGCGTCTTCAACTGCGACCGCAGAGCTGTCATGGACTTGTCGCGACCGTACTTATCGGTGCCGGCGCGCACTTCGAGGGTGTAGCAGGAGACGTCCGCGAGACGCATCTTCCAAGGAAACGAGTCAAGCGTACTCGCTGCAATTTGAAGTAGTGAAGACGCACTATAGATTTTTCTCTCGAGGGAAGCAATACGCAATATTTTGCCTAAGGCTGTGTTCTTATCAGGCGAACACTAAACAGCTCACGTTGCCATATTCTTTTAAAGGAGTGTCCATAAAGCGCGAACTGTACTAGTAGGCGTCGTTCACTTGCAGACTCATTCATTGAGCATATTTAATATATATTAATGTAACTTTTCAGACTTGGATACCCACCTCGGCTAGACATCACTTTCGTAAGACAGAGAACAAATAATAATTCAAAGTTATACATAAAGACTGTTAACAACAGTGATCCAAATAATAAACAACCACGCGGTTCAAAACTGCATTGTGCTTAGGTCATTAAATTTAAGCGACCTATTTTATTTCGATGGCTACTTTCGATGCTTTTTCAGCCGCTAAGGTTTGTCAAAGGTCTTCTTCTTCTTCGTATGAGCTAATGGCCAACTCTATTGTCGGAATTTTTAGGCAGTTAGTAGTCACCCATCCAAGTGATCGGGCGGATTGTTGCTTAACCAAGATGATTGGCTAAATACACCAAAGTAAGCCACGCCACGAATAATGAATCTAAATGAATCTAACGACCTCTGTGGCGCAGTGGGAGAAAGCCCGCCTGAGACGCAGAAGGTTGCGGGTTCGGTTCCCGCTGTGGGACAAATGTTTGCATGTTCTGCAGATATTTGTCACGGGTCTGGGTGTTTTCTATGTATAATATGTATATATTTACAAAAAAATATAAAAGTAGTATATCAATCATGTGGTTCCCATAACACAAGCTCTGCTTAGTTTGGGGCTACATGATGCTGTGTGATAACGTCCAGCATTATTATTATATAAGTCGGTCATAGTAAATCTAGTTAGTCAGCAAGACAGTATTACTAAGACACGGCACGCTCATAAACAGTGATCGGAATTAGGTGAGCTAATTTACCTAAAGTTCAAAGAATAGAGTCAAAAAAAATGGAGACTTCCTTACCATTAACATTTTTTTCCGGGAAATCTTTCCCGGAAATTGGGAATTTGTTCCAAGTTTTAGGATATCAGTTAAGTACATTTAATATTAATGTTATTCATACAGAAAACTAACTGAATTAATTTTCCTTTTTAACAAACTTCAATAAGATTTATTTTGTTATTAACTCAGGTAAAAAACTGGATTCGCCTATGTTTTCGTTTCCCAGAATAGCCAAATCATGCTGTCCCTTTAAGTGTTTGTAGCAATACACAGCAAACCAGTGATAAACAACAACAACAAACGCTAAGAAAGGGACAGCATGCTTTGGCTATTCTGGGAAACGAATCATTGTTTAAGTAAACAATGACAAAAGGGTTGAAGGGTGAGGGTGTTTTGCATCCAAACGGCGTCATAACTTGTATGCGTGCGTGCATCACTTCTGTAGTTACCTCGGCAGCGTGTGTATCTTAGACTCGTGAATATTTTATTAACCTGTTTTCGTATCGATTATTGGATCTGCTTCACATAACTACCTTGGCTTGAATTTACGGACTGCGATTTATTGCAACCATATCACTACTTGTACCTATCTACCTTGGCTTGAATTTACGGACTACGATTTACTGCAACCAGAAATTTACTGCGCTTTACGGCAATCAAATTACTTGGTAAGTCTTTGATTTGTACTACACTTTTAAAACATTCTAAATATTAGACTGCTTTTGATAAATTTACCAAATTCAAACAATTTTATGCAACTATTTATTTATGGAATTTTATTCAGTGTTTTATATTTGAGTTCGTGCACAAATGTTGGAGCTACTGGCAATTCTATCATCAAACTATATTTTACGCGAAGACGTCCCTGGAAAAGTGTAGAAACTATATATTTGTCTCATTGTTTTCAGTAATTTTTCTGCCTCAACGCAACTAGCAAATAAATGGCGACCAAACCTACCGACGGGATTGTACAGTCGTGGATTAGAGATCACCCCGAATTGTACCACGACCCCGCTAGCAACACGATATTTTGTTCTAAATGTGAGAATTCTATTGTATGCAAAAAAAGCAATATACAGAGGCATATTGACGGACCAAAACATCAAGGTACTGCTAGGCAAGTGAACGAAGAATTTTATTTAGATTTAATACAATTTCTTATATTGTGTAACATACCCTGGTCACGAGTAAATCGACCAGAGTTTAAAACTTTTTTAATGAAATATATGTGTTGTAAATGTACAAATGTTAAAAGGATTCCCGATGAATCGTTATTGAGAAAGGTTTATTTAGACGTAGTTTTTAAAAAAAAAATTGCATTAATCCATGACCATGTTCTTAATCAGAAACTTTGGATATCTCTAGATGAAACTACCGACTATTTAGGTCGTTATATTGTAAATTTTCTTGTAAAACCTTTAAATCTCGCAACAAACAAACCATTTTTAATAGCTTGCAAAATGTTAGAAAAAGTAAATGGAGAGACAATAGCTCATTTTGTGATTGGATGCCTAGAAAATATGTGGGGAGACTCGTATGAAGACAAAGTAGGAGATGTTTTAGTTTTATGTTCTGATAGCGTAGCATATATGTTAAAAGCAGGAAGAATGTTAAAGAACTCCTTGCCAAATATGATACATGTTACCTGTTTAGCACACGCTCTTAACCGCGTTGCAGAAAAAATACGGACACAATATGCGGATGTGGATACTTTAATTTCAAATGTAAAAAAAATATTTTTAAAGGCTCCTAATAGAGTAAAATTGTTAAGGGAAAAATTTCCGAGCCTGCCATTGCCACCTGAACCTGTCATAACAAGGTGGGGTACATGGCTAGAAGCAGCTTCGTATTATGCTGAATATTACGAAGAAATAAAAACTATTGTAAGACTTCTAAGAAGTTCTGATTCTTTGTCTATCAGGCATGCTAAAACTGTCCTAGGAAAAGAAAGTTTAAAAACTGATTTAGATTACATTGACGAATATTTTAAAATAATTCAAATTTCATTAAAAAAATTGCAAAAGTCTAACTTATTGTTGACGGAATCTTTCCATATTTTTGATGAAGCAAGAATTGTTCTAAGCTGGTGTTCTTCTGAACCAGTAAAACAAAAATTAGAAAACGTTATGGACAGAAATCCCGATCTAGATGCATTAAGAGACATTTGTGAAAATATAGATAAAGGATTAGATAATGAAAATGAATTATTGTCATTCTATAAATATGTACCTGTAACTTCAGTTGATGTTGAAAGGTCCTTCTCTACGTATAAATGGATTTTAAGTACAAAAAGAAATCGTTTGAAAATAGATAATATGGAAAAACTCCTAATGATTTTCTTTAATTCTCCGGACGAAGATATTTCTTTATACTCCGTCCATGATGAAAACGTTAGCGATTCAGATTAAGGGACAAATTCAACATCAATGGAAATAATGTTTAGAGTTCCGACTGTGTATCTTAGGTAGGACTGGTTACTTTCTTAATTATTGATTTTGAGTTCCATTATCTGTACAAAATGAATAAATGGTACAAAAACTATAAAATGGCTTTTTTATTCCCTTGCTTAAATAAATGTTTTTATTACTATAGCTATTTACTAAAGCTGGTTTATAAATCACATTAGCTTCCGCGCTTACTTACATCGTTCATTTTATTTGTTGAAAACAATAAAAATCGTGCTTACCGTTTTTTACAACAATCGAATTCGTTTCCTCTTCTTGTTATCAATAATAAGAAGAGGAAATTAATTCGATTGTTATTTTACTGTATTAATTTTAGATGGACCTAAGTAATTTCTCGAAACCCGGGAAAATTTTCCCGGAAAAATATTTAGTCGCAAGGCGTCTCCACTTAGTCTCTGTTATTTTTCGAACTTTAGGTATTTTAGCTCACCTAATTCCGATCACTGCTCATAAACTAATTTATAATGTTATTGTGGTTAACTGTTAATACATTAGATTTTTTATATTCAACTTACAACTATCATTACAGGATACACCTAATACAATAGTGCAGTCTTCCAATCAAAAAACATACATAATAACACTTCGATAGGATAGATAGGTAATCATCATCATCATCATCAGCCTATAGCAGTCCACTGTTGGACATAGGCCTCCCCTAATGAGCGCCATTGCACCCTGTCCTGAGCTCGACGCATCCAGCTTCTACCAGCAGCCTTTCGCAGATCGTCACCCCACCTGGCCGGAGGGCGTCCTACACTACGTGTGCCGAGCCGCGGTCTCCACTCAAGAACTCGTTTACCCCAACGGTTATCGGTTCTTCGGCAGATATGGCCAGCCCACTATATGATGGGTAATACATACCTTTAATCATTGATTCATACATTCATTCGCATGCTTTTTTCATTCATCCATTAGATAAGTAATAGAACTTACCTGGATCAGTGCTGGGCACGACGAAAGTCGGGCCGTCGTGCCGGATGTCGTGCCAAAAGTGCTTAGTGATCGTGCTCGAGTACATAGACATGCGGCCCAAACTGCACAACAGATAATATTATTGTACTAACACAATGAAAAGAGCGCAATGGTGCTCATTAGGGGAGGCCTATGTCTAGCAGTCGACTGCTATGGGCTGGTGATGATGAAGAAAATGGAAGGGGAAAACATGTAGTACTCACCTCACTTAAAGTAGAATATGGTTAGAAATGATGATGAACTTTGACATTTGTTTATCTTTTTTGTATATTTGCGTGCCTTAATGAGGCAAAATGTATAGTATACTTTACTTTTATTTGACATTATGCTAAGACCTATTGTACCTACATTTAAAGCAAATGAATTAATGATTATTTGATTTGATTTGATGAATAAAGGCGTTTGCCGATTTCGTTGGGCTAAGACGTAATATGCAGCTTGGATTTCCGCTGCGGGACAAATATCTGCATTATCTGCAGATGTTTAAAATCCATGACACAAGAGCGAGTCCTATAATGGGGTATGTTGGTGCCACGTTATATTTTTAAGTAACCTGCATCGTCCCAATGCTGGGCAAAGCTTTCCCCCGAATTCCGATTATCACCTCTGTCCTTTGAGATAGCCCACGCTCCTCTCTCGATGATATATTACTAACAGTGACCTTCTCTATAGAAGGTCACTGCCACAACAACAACACAACAACCTATGTTGTTTATGATAAAAATGGTATTTAAAGTGTGAGTCATACTAGAGTAAATTAAATAAAACAAATAAAGAAACATTAATAAATATCTCTAATGTCGATCTAAGGTTGATTATGTTTTAATTAAGTAATTATGACCTACCACCCTCTTTAATTTTTTTTTCTTTGTGTACTTTCAACAAAAGTTATGGATTACAATTATTATCTGAAATAAATATATACAATACAATAATGTAAAAATTATGACTAAAAAGCAACTGTACCAGTAATACATGATTATTCAGAAGACGAAATATACCCCTGTTATATTGGACAGATTTAGAGCATAGGTTAAATAATAGTAATAGAGTTATATTGGAACCTTTCGGTCCTAAGTCTATTCAGGTTAAACATACATGATTGAAAAAATGATACATGATTGAATCAGTAACCTTGGTAAAATTTACAACTTACTTTTAAAATATTAAAATCTAAACATTACTACTTGCAATAAAATATAAAAAAAACATCATTTAAAAAGTAATTAGTTTATAGTTGTTCTATCTCACGAAGACCGCTCGGCCTTGGTTGTAGTAGTGAAGTGCAGCGATAAATATATTTGTGTGTAGCGTAAACCTAACGTCAACCAAGACGTATTGAGTTTTGAGTAGTAAAAAACTATGTTTCTAGCCGGTGTTGTATTGTGCACACTAGGACAATGCGCACGTGGTGTATGCCTTATAACAAACATAGCCAAACGGTCTTCATAAAATAGACTATGACATGATTATAATTAAAACAAGTAGGTGAAAGGATAATAACATTTTTACAGTTATAATACATGGTATCCCAGATCATGTCCATACCCAGGTTGTATAAATGCTTTATATACAACTAGCTTCCGCCCGCAGCTTTGCTCGCGTTAATGTGGATTTTGTCATACCCATCCTCCTTTTCACCCCTTCGGGGGCGGGATTATAAAAAACGCTGAGGCGCGGCTAAGTATTTATTAATTTTCAATCGTCAGCCTAAATGTGTGTGTTTTCTATGTAAAATAAGTATTTATATTTACAAAATAAACATTTGAGCAATATATTAGTCATGTGGTCCCCATAATACAAGCTCTGCTTAGTTTGGGGCTACATGATGCTGTGTGATGGTGTCCAGCATTTTTTAAATACAAAATTTGAAATCCTTACTTCGAAACTGATGGATTTTTATACTTTCAAAAATAAAAATAGGGGTTTTTTTTAGGGTGGAATTTCTAAAAATCGTCCCTTAGTGGAAGCCTACACTATCAGGTATGTACAAAATTTCAACTAGCGGTTTAGCGGGTAATATATTACTAAGTCAGTCAGTTTACTATTTTATTTAGTTAGGTTAACTTATAATAAATAACTCATTCTGAAACGACGGTGCTCAACGCAATTTGTTTGTCATAATTATTTTTTGATGCACACTTTGGTTTGAGTTATTTGTATCTCCAAGTATTGTAGCGCGTATTTGAGATGTTGAGCTATCTAGTTCTATCTGCCCTGTTAAACTGCCCTGCCTAAGTTATGTCAGATAATTTGCTTGGTATAAATGGTTTTGCGTGATGCTCAAACAATCATTTGGTAAGTGTAATTTTAATTTTACATTCATAGCGCATGATTGGTACACTAGTGCAGCGTTGCCTGAGGGTGTGTTGTTTTCGTTCGATCAATTGACTTTACTATAAATATTCATTACTCACATCAAAAATAAATATACCGCAATGATTTGTTAAGTCACATTACACCCCCTGTACCATTCCACTAGCGCAACAACCTACGCGTTATATTATATCTGTAGCACAGACTAACAGACTTGTTTATGTGACACCATGTACAAAATACGAGAAATCACTAAACTACTTGCAGCCAGCTAGACGATCTTCATCGACGCGACGTTAAGCAGGAACACAGAGCAAGCTCAAGAATAAGGTATGGCAATTTAATCAAGCCATGCCTGTAGTCTCGAGCTTCCCCCGTATTCCTGCGTATTCGACGATGATGACGTTTCAATCCACGACAGCACCTTCCTAGGACACGTATTTCAGGACGAAACTCATGCGAAGTTGTAACTCAAGCATATAATTATTCAGGCACAATGCGTGTGGATCCTTACTAAATTTGTGTTTGAGGAACAAAACCGCCTGAGTTAAGTTCTGTAAAATGGGACACAAAGTTTATTTTAGAGTGATATACATAACTACTAAAATACCACAAATGTATAGTCCACAGAAGACTAGAAAATGTAATGTCGATCTGACATGTAGGCTGCAGGTGTTTTGATTTTAGGCTGTGTGCCCAGTAGGCAACCTGTTAGTGGCCGACTAAGTTTGCGGCGTATTTGTTTAGTTCGCTCTTCCATATATTTGAAATGGAGTATCCACAGTTCGCTAGTTTTGCGATCACTTTACGCAGTTTTCAGTACGGCCGCGGACTGTATCAGTTAGTGGCCGACTCACTGCAAAACCGGTTCCCGTGAAACCGTGAAAAACACAACCACTTCCTTCGTACAACAAAAGTAAAGTGAAAATTCAGTCGGTCGACCTAAATAAGTGGCTAACTCAGTAATAACAGTTTGCTTGCGACGCACGCAAATTGAGTTTGCAGCTAAATAGAATTTCAGTTCGACACAAATTTGCGGCTCACTCAGTCAGCCGCTCACAGTTTGCCTACTGGGGTCATAGCCTTACTTTCATGTCGTAGGCGATTTTGTCATGTGGTCGTTATGAAAAACTAATCTAACTGTCTAGGCAGGCACTCGAGTTTATATTGTCTTATCAATTTAATAGTATGCCAACCTTTTGTTACGCAGTCATATAGAAAATGTAAGATTGTTATGGAGTAGTAAATGTGTGATATTGTTATTAGTTATACGGTGAATATTCTAATTTTTTTGATGTAGTCGAATAAAGTTATTTGCCCACAGCGCGAATCTTCACCGAAGGACGCCCCTTTATAAATAGGTTAGTCGAACGAATGAACACAATGTTGCAACAACAAAAAAACAAACTTCTATATCAGTCCACTGCTGGAAATAGGCCTCCCCAAATAAGAAGGGGGATATACCAAATATTCCGACGCTAGACATGCGGGTTGGGGATCGCAGGGCATAGCTTCTCGCATCACCGACGCTGCTATCTATCGTTGTCGGCTGCCAGGGGATGTAGCTGTGCCAGTGTTAGGCTGCGCTATGCCGCAATCAACCGGCCGCCAGAGCCGCGTTTGTTATTTTGCAGGGTGCACCACGGTTGGCCATTACGTCACTTAAATATTTATTTTATTCTGTTATTAGTATTTGTTGTTAGAGCGGCAACAGAAATACATCATCTGTAAAAATGTCACTGACTCAAAATTTCAACTGTCTAGCTGTCACGGTTCATGAGATACAGCTTGTGACAGACGGCCAGACAGACAGACAGTCAGACGGACAGTGGAGTCTTAGTAATAGTTTTTACATTGGAACCTTAAAAATGGTCTAAACAAACCTCAGGGTGAGCACACGCTGCGAGGCGCTAGCGTGCCGCTCCATTGCGTCGCGGATGGTGTCGCAGTCGAGTGCCGACGCAGGGGACATGGTGACGTAGACGAGCGTCAGCCCGAGCTCCACGTTCACCAACATTTTGCGGAGGCGCTCGTGGAGAGCCAGCAGACGGTCGCCGTGCCACCACATCTGCTCAGGCCCTTCCTAAACACGTTCAAAAAAAAAACGCTTTATTGACGATTTAAGGTGACCCTAAGATTTTATTTTTGTCTTGAACTACATGTTGTGCAATTTTAAATAAGCTCTTTCAACTATAATATACTGCTCCTTTATCACATTGTCTCACTCTCTTAAAATTACAAAGCTATTTCGTATCAAACTAAGCAATTGTAATAAGCAAATTCTTACACCCGTATTCATAACCAAATGTCATTTTATAACGCCAGATAAAGTAAGCTTGTCCCTGTCATTTTGATGACATGATAAAAAGAGGTGACATGATATTTTAACACCATTTTAGCTATGAGGTTATGAGGTGAACTGTTAGCGTAAAGCTGCAGATTTTCATAACCATATATAATTCTGTCACATCGAAGCTGTTGTTTATTAACATATCTCTTCTACTACAACAATTGCACTGAAGTACATTTATATAATACCTGGTGGCTGAACGTCTTGTGGTCTCTATTCTCCGCCTTATCACTGGAACCCACGCTGCGAGGTCTGATGTGGACTAACTCAGCAGACGTCTTGCTAGCACCGCGGCCACTAGACGACTGCAGACAAAACAGAAAAATACACTTAACTAGCTCGTTCGGTACCCGTATAAAAAAATGGCCTATATGGTGCTTAACTACTAATGTGCCAAAGGACAATGCCTTCTGATTTATGGCACTCGGTTCCAAGACTAATCTCGGAAACTTATATCGAGATTCAGTTTTCAGTCGATTCTGTTGTCGAATAAATTAAAAATGAAACGCAATTGGTACGGGTTCTCAGCATTCTCCTTTCAGCTTAATCAGGTCAGTAGTTCTAGCGTGAAGGAGGATTAAAACATACAGGCTTCATAACTTTTGCTTTTATAATATTAGTAGGATAAGATTTTGAGTTGCTTTAAAATAAATGGAAAGAGAAGGAATTGTAAATTTTTCTATTCAGAATAATGAGTAAAAATACAAAGAAAAAATGTTTAATACTCACAGGCGGAGTGACGCGCCTTTTCATATAGTACTGCGTTGATGACAACGACATGTTCTTCGAGCTTACTTGCATCAGCGATTCTGAAAAATATTACTAAATTAACTAGCAGCTCAAAGGATTTTATATAGTCATTTTTTTTCAAATAACTGACTTTGAGCGAAAGATGGACTACTTCTTAACTATATTTTTTTTATGTATTGTTCAACACCTACAAAATTAAAGAAAAAATACAGAATTAGTTATTAAAGTTAAACAGCCAATAATAGGTCTCTCAAAAAAAAAAAAAAAGAACTAAACATAATCATTATTCCTACAAGAAATAGTCCCGGTTTTTCAATAGTCAGTTACCACAGTCAGTTAGATCAGGTAGTTAAAAAGACAAACTCATGATTTTATACCTTGTTTGAAATTGATAAATTCTACCTACCAAATTAACTGACGATTGAAAAATCAGCCCTAAGTATATTAAAAAAGTACAAGAACAACTTATAAATACATTTACATAAAAACAGCTAAGAAATAATAATAAAAACCTTCATAGAACCTAGATAGGTAGTACCCACTTAAATTACGGTTAACAGCTGATACATTTTTAAACACTTAGGATATCAATGATTGCTTTTTTGAAATGGGTGCTTTAGCTTTTTTGGTGTTGAAGATGTCAACACTCGAGAAGCATTTGATATAATTCGAACAAATTCAATTGATCGGAGCATTCGTAGCATAATTAGTACTGAGGCTAGGGAGTGAAAATAAAGTGGTGTGGCACGTACATTAAAGTTAATATAAGCGAGTAGAGTTTGGGTATCTAAATTTATAATGAAGAATATTGTACAATTATCTAATAAGGCACGTCTAGCCTCTAGGCTCATTAACCCGTGAAATATGCAACCGTCCTTGTAATAATGGAATAAACGCTTACGATACATAATTAAAATGTTTTAAAATTTATTTTGAATTCTTTAAATATTATGATTATATATTATGCAGTTAGGTAACCAAATACTGGTGGTGTATTCCAGTATACTACGGAAATAAGCATAGTAGACGGATTTAATACAAGAAAGATCGGAGAAAGGTTTACAGGTTTGAATTACAAACCCAGGGTTCTTGTATGCTTATCTGCGATATAGTCTACGTGCTGGACAGTTTGCTGTCCAGGATAACACCGAGGTCCTATACAACATTGACCTTTTCTATTGGTATATCTTTTAATGTATATGAATAATTTTGTTTCTCTTTTATTATAAAAAAAGTATTTTATTTCAGATTACAAAAAATCCATAGGTACACTCGAAAACACTAAAATCAAAACAAAGAACATAGAACACAGATTATAAAATACAGAAAATAATAAATTAATTTAAATCAAACAAATTAAATCAAATTAAATCAAAACAAAACGAATCAAATCAAATTATAAGATATTTATGAGAGCGACCAGCCAAGTATTTACGTAGGTGATCACTGATCACCCTCACAATGAAGCAACTCCACAGTGGGGAGTCACACCTATCTGATATTGTTTTAATGCAGAATCCTCCGCCCACTGGTTCGCTGGCGTGATACTCGGGAAAAAAGTATCCAGTGTGTTAATCCAGCTCATAAACTATGAATATTCCAACTTTCATCCAAATCCGTTCAGTAGCTTTAGCGTGAATGAGTAACAAACATGCATACTCACAAACTTTCGCATTTATAATATTAGTAGGATAAAGTATATTAAATATTTACATTGTAATATTTATAATATTAAGTATAATGTTAGTCGGATATATCTATTATCCTCAATAAGTGCAATGCAATTGCATACTGCTGATAGAATAATAAATAAATAAATAAATAATGCGGGACGTAATCACACAGCATCATGTAGCCCCAAACTAAGCAGAGCTTGTATTATGGGAACCACATGATTGATATACTACACATATATTTTTTTTTGTAAATACATACTTATCTTACATAGAAAACACTGAAATATCCCAAATGGGGGAAAAGTGATGTTAATTTTTGTATTATTTACCATACGGTCTGACCATCGGCTTGTAGGCCAGCCACGCAATGAACAGCGGATCGACGCATATCGCAGTGGGCTCCGTCCAAATGCCAACGTAGTCCAATGAACTGGGCCGTGCTTCGTTGCACCATTGTATAGCCATGCGGAGGTACGGCCTGAGTCACAGAGAGATAGCATTAGATATTGGAACTTATCTTTATTAATTACACCCAGTTAAAAAGTAGCCTATGTATTCATCTAGATCATAATCTATGTTATTTTGTATATATTGAATATTAACTTTGCCATAGTTTCTCATGTAAGTGACTTTGTGTATTTTTTGAGAAATAATAAATGTATTTAATCTGATATTTACATCCGCATTTGCATATGTGAATGATTCGCATCATTTTATACATTCACATCTACATTCGAATTAAGCGCAAACATTGCAATGTTTGTGACAAAAGTTATGCCACAATTGGGCACTATCGAACTACCTCGGCGCTGCGGACACATTTGAGAACTGTTCATTCCGAAGAATACGAATAGATAATCCGAAATAAAGCAAAGGCCCAGGCTTTAAAACTTGATAAACCACTAGAAACTCCACTGAAAGAAGTAATAAAACAATTATATATACAAGAAACTCTAATGAAAAAGAAACAATGGGACACCAAACATCCATTATCGCAAAAAATCGATTGCAAAGTAAGCGAAATGATAGCATTACAAGACTTGCCATTTAATTTCGTTGAAAGTTTCGAAGATTTTTATATCAATAAAAGACGACTTCAGCTCGCAGCTTCGCTCGCGTGGTACCCGGATGATTAAAAAATTCTGAGTATGAACACTCTAATCACCTAGCGGTATGAAATACAGGTGACAATTAATTTTACCTCATTGAGGGAAGCTAACTTTTCTTTAGTAGTTAGGAGGTTTTAGGAAACGATAAGTTTATTTTGAAGGAAAAAACAATTGCATTTTCGGATTTACGAAAAAATGTACAGTCAGCCTAGAAAATGTCATTTGCCAAAAAAACAAGTTGCTCTCAATCGAGTCTATTTCCCAACAGCAACCTTTTTCCAAAGTTACCAAATCAAATCGTAGGATTTCGTGAAAATAAAAAAACAAGTTTTCCATCCAATTTCTATGTAAAATTTTGCCCGACCCTGTATATTTTAAGACCTATACTCACACAGATTCTCTCTTAAGATTCTTAGATTCATATTATGATACACTTACGTGGTAATCGGAACATCGGGTGCGGAGAAAAACCAGGCCTGCATCAGAGCTTCTCCTTCTGAGAAAACAATTGCAATATTATAATAAATGATGATTGTATCGAATTAAAACTTGATAAAAATAAACACAGGTATAAAGGTGCTCGCGATATCTTAATCTATCGTAATCAACCTGTCTAGTGTTTTAGCACAAAATAACGCCTCGGTGGTCTGGTATGTATGTTGGGAACTACATTAAAAAAATAAAATAAAATATTGTTTTGTAATTTAAAGTAGGTACCTTTCACTAATAGTATAGTAGTAATAATAGTAACACCTAGCTACTAGGTAGCTATTGATAGGTATATTACCTACTAAGGTTCTTACAAATTTACTAAAAAGCAGGTACTTAGTTGATAGATAATTTATTTTCATATTTAAGTTCGTACTTAATTATATACCTTTTATACAAGATATTGTACCTACTTCCTGTTTTGACCTCGTGTGAACCCAATATAATTTTGCACGCGAAGTATAGCGCGGCGAGTGGCGAGACACGCCGTGGCGCCGCGCCTACGAGCTAAGGCGAATTTCGGCTGAGGTATTGTAGGTCCTTAAGAAGGATCGGCTAGAAAGTCCGCTTGGTTTATATTTTTTAATATCTTTGTTACATGTTAACAACATCAATGTCATGTCATAATAAGGTCCATGAATTGAAGACAATTTCATGCAAAGGTGTTTTGTTATTTAAATAATCAGAATTTTTTAACAAGCGTTATTAATATTAAAGAGATTACGTTTTTCTACATTTTAAAATTTATTGACTGATCGATTGAGCCTGTAATTGGGATTTTGTTAAAAAAAACATACACCTTGCCCTTTAAAAGATTGACTACCTTTATGGACCCTTACAATAGGAACAAATAGTTTATCATTATTGTGTAATATCAATATTATTGTTAATATTATGATTGCCGCTATTTTTCACACACATAACTTTATAATTTACTTTAAAATATACTTGTTCAACATTTGGTATTATAATACTAATATTTTATTTTAGTTCCATTTAGTAATACGTTATTTACGCCGAACAAGTTAACTATTTTGCTATAGAATTGAATTCTCTAGTTCGTAAACTTTCCCATGGCCTTAGGCCAAGATCTTCGTTTTTGACATTAATTAATTTAAATGTTTTTAATATATCATTACTGTTCACTTATTTGAAGTTATAATCGGTTAAGATGTTTTAAGTCAAGATAAGGGGGTGGAAGGGAGAACCCTTCCATCTTCGGAACGCAAGCCAACTTCACCTTTTGCAACTTTCATCCTTAGAACAGCTAAGGAATGGAATGCTCTTCCGGCGTCAGTGTTTCCTGATCACTACGACTTAGGGGGTCTTCAAGCGAAGAGTAAATAGGTACATTCTAGGCAAGCGTGCTACATCTTCGACCGCATCATCACTTACCAACCGGTGAGATGGCGGTCAAACGTAAGCCTATAAACGGTAAAAAAAAAACTGCCCCTGGTGCACCCTACTAACTAACAAGGCTCAAGGCTCTGGCGGCCAGCTTTTTTTATTATATACTACTAAGCTAGCAAACAGGTATACGGTGCTCCTGGTGGTAAGAGATTCCTGTGGCCTATGTTCGCCTGTAACATCAAGAGAAAAACGCCCTTAGCTGATAGCACAGCTACATTCCCTGGCCATCGACGGCCGCAGCGTAGGCGGTGCCACCTGTGCTCTGCAATCCCAAACCCGCATGATGCCTAGCGTGAGGACTGCGGGCATATCCGGCTTCGTAATAGGGAAGACCTATGTCCAGCAGTGGACTGATAAACGCTGGTATGTATGTGTAAGTTGACTAACTTGTTTCACGCAGCGCGGTCGCCTTAGCCGATTGCAGCGTCATTATATGAGTGTTGGTGTTGTTCGTTACGTATCCGCGAAGGAGGAAATCTTCGAAGGACAGATCGATTGCTACCGACTCTGAAATAGAAAATGATGTTATAATACACACACATGTAAAATATATCATCATCATCATCATCATCATCAGCCTATCGCAGTCCACTGCTGGACATAGGCCTCCCCTAATGAGCACCATTGCGCCCTGTCCTGAGCTCGACGCATCTAGCTTCTACCAGCAGCCTTTCGCAGATCGTCACCCCACCTGGCCGGAGGGCGTCCTAAACTACGTTTGCCGAGCCGCGGTCTCCACTCAAGAACTCGTTTACCTCAACGGTTATCGGTTCTTCGGCAGATATGGCCAGCCCACTGCCACTTCAGCTTGCTAATTCTCTGAGCTATGTCGACAACTTTAGTTACTATTTAGTTTAGTTGTAAAATATATATCAAAACCTAATAATATCATGGCTGTGATTTGGACTAATTGAACCAAACGATACTTCATCGAATAAGAATTTGACTGATTTTCATAGGACTTTTAAGAAAAATCCAAACTATTAGACCTCACTTGCTACTAATCGAAAATATATTGAATGCTAAAAAAAAACACAAAAACTTTTGGTTGATGTTCTAATAACAAAATACCAAATCTTCACACAACAGCCATCTTAATAAGTTTTATTATAGTTAATTGATTCAGACGGGACTTTGCGGATATTCGTTACAAAATAGTTTCTTCGAATTTCACAAACTCACTCTGACGTAAATATACAAATATATTAATGTATATTGTGTGCATTTATAAGGGCTATATTTCACCGGGATACCATAGCGGCGCAACCAGTCGCCGCTACCAACAAAATGTATGGTGGTTATACCAGGTGAGGAACTCTCTTAGAGTTGTATACATTTTGTTGGTAGGGGCGACTGGTTGCGCCGCCATGGTGCCCCGGTCAAATATAGCCCTAAAAGGTAATGCTCACCTTCGTCGCTGAGCGCATCGTAAGGCAGGGTGGTGTATCGAAGCGGCACCGACGCCCTCTCAGCAAGCAGCGAGGAGGGAACCTGCCACGCGGCCTGCAATCTTGCAGACGAGCCACACACGTTCGCTTCACCTGACAAAATAACATAACTCAACTCAGAATACCAAAACCAGCCGATTGCGAGTTGGACTCACGCACTGAGGGATTCGTACAAACTTATATAAACTAATTACTAAACTAACTGGTTACAAACCCACGAACTGTTATTATATTAATTAAATCAGTGCTAAAATAGTTACAATATAGAAATTAGAACATTTCGACACTGTGTGATGTAGACACATCAGCGAAAGCTGCTCGTCTATAATCTAATAAATAATATTATAAATAGATATAAAATAAACAATATTTCATGATGATGTCCTCCTTGTGACGTGACCGTCAACGGCGAACCTTGTTAGTTCCGGACATAAGAGCGAAGATGGCTTGCAAAACAACATTTTGTTTTAAAGGTCCTATTGCAGGGCGCACAATGCAACTGACCTAAAGAACAGTTTTCGTTCTTTTTTCTTTACTGACATTGCTTCATTATTCTAGGTCAACGAGAAGTAACAACCCGCAAGGTTTTGATTCCCTTGCGAATGTCAAAATGTGGCATAAGCAGCAGTATCTTTTGATTGCGTTGACGTTATTTGATATTGATTTCAACTTGAAAGCTCCACGCGTTCCTGAGAAAAGGGTCTTGACAAACAGACGGACCACGAAGTGATCAAGGGTTCCTTTTTTCCTTTTGAGGTACGGAACCCTGAAAAATAATCCACACAAAACTAATGAATAACTTCATCATCATCGGCCTACAGCAGTCCACTGCTGGACATAGGCCTCCCCTAATGCCATTACACTGTGTCCTAAGCTTGACGCATCCAGATTCTGCCAGCAGCCTTTCGCAAATCGTCACTCCACCTGGCATGGCCGGAGGGAAGAGGGCTCCACTCTAAAACTATTTTACCCCAACGGTTATAGATATCCAATGAATTACTTACCAATTTTCAAAGAATAACTGAACCTAACACTCTCTCTTTCCGTGAATAGATGTTTGTTGAGCAGTATATGTCCCACCGCTCGTACATCGGCCCTCGCACACGGCTTCGAGTGCATGTCTGAGAGTGAGCTGAGCCGCGCCAGTATAGAGGAGATGGAAATCGTTACGTGGAGACGGGCGCCTTGCCAGAGCGGCCCAACGTCTTCAGGCATTTGACACGCCGCGGAACACACCCTGAAACAACTTGCTATAAACAACATATCGATGGTCCAAGTCAACGATAACGTCACAATATCTTCCTTCATCATCATCATCATCATCATCATCATTAGCAGACCACTACTGAACATAGGCCTCCTCTAGACCATAACTTTCAGGGCTAGCGCGGTGTAAGAAAAGAAAGATGTCGGAAATCAATTTTTTTTATTGATTAGAATACAAATTCATAGTAATTAAGTTTGGTTTGCATTTAGTTACATATTATACCTTTATTTTGTGATTTAAATGAAAACTGTGCTTCTGCATACACCGCATGCTGGGAGAGCTGAGAGCAGCTGTCCATCACAAAGATTTACATTTTCATCAATTTATTTATAGACATTTTCTTTAAACTTAAATAGTTATTGTTATTATTATTTTACATTTTGTGTTAAGGTTTAATATTATTTAACTTACCAACCTTTTATAGGTATTCATTTTAACTTTTGTTGACTATGTGGATCCTAAATAAAGAAGAACAAAATCTATTTATTTGACACACAAATACTCAATGTTTACCCACTTGTGACAACCCTTTGCCTTTGACTAAATTTGAAATTTACAGATATATCTTTTATATTCAAATTGAAATTGCAGATCAATGACTAACACATCTGACGAAAGAAACCTGTTTATGCCAAAACCAATGAATATAAAAGAGCCCCCAAGTTTGCAGCGAGAGGGTCATGTTTTGAGTAAATTATTTGTGAAAGCGTATTTCATCTAAAAGGTTTCTTTAAAGGGTTTTTACTTTTTTAATATTTTTGGCGTGAGGGTGAGTAATCAACTAAAGAAACTTTTAATAAAATTGAAATCTAAAAAGTTCAGTTTACTTTGTTTGGTTTTCGCAATTAACCAAACAAAGCAATATTAATCAAATATTTTTTCTTAAGTTTTCCTGCCGACATTCAAGATTTTTTATTAATCAGTAATTAACAAGCAAGGCTTTTGTATGTGTTCTTCCGTACTACGTTGCTCAGTGCCTATTAATGTTATGAAAAAAGAATTGCTTGCGTTTTTTTCTCTAGAACTTTTGTATGATCTCATGAATTCGGAGATGTCCTGTTGGGTCAGTTATTTTTTTTATGAAGTTTAATAGCATGCCTTGTAATACATTCGGCAACAAAAGGCCTTTTGAAAAGACACATCAAACAATTAGTGATCTTCCGATCCAGTTTTTGATAAAGCATTAAAATACATGATCCTTTCAACAGGGTTTAAATGTACCGTTATCTTTTGTAAATATGTTAATTCTTTGAGATCAAAGGCATGGGAAGCGTATTGAAGAGACGAAATAAGTTTCGAATGTCCCCTTGAATTGCCGGTGCAATTAGGTCGGCGTTTCAGCCAGCGGATTCGGTCATCAAAGACGAGACAGCCTCATTGGCGCAGCAGGCGAATAGCCAAATGAGACGCAAGACAAATGTTTATATGGTGTTTGTTGATCTGGATATTGTTGGAATTTTATTTGATATGTTTATCAAATATAACAAACAATATATACATTGTTGTTACGGGTCTGGGTATTGTGACACACGAGAAAATCCCCTTACATTAAATGGAATACACCGTAGTTGAAGATTTTCAATGGTCTTCCTGTATTTCATAATTCTCAACTATTCATAGGGCTAAACCTTCGTGTAAGGGTGCATTGTAGCCGCCCTATAAGAAAAAAAACTAGCAAACAAGTTCGAAAGCCGATTAACGGGTACCACTGTGCTTACCGGTGGGGGTAGAGTGGCCCGTTCAGCACCACACTGCTCTTCGGCAGATCGAGGTCCAGGAACAGAGGGGGAGGCGAGGGCCGCTCTGCCAACGAGTGGTCCCAGGGGGTGATCCTCACTCGCAGCCCCCTCGCCTCCACGCTCACGCGCCGCTGAGGCAGGTTCTCGATGAGGGCGTCGCACTCCTCCACCGTCAGGGTGCGCATCGGTAATTCTGCCAAAAGAATGTAGATTTTGCCCAAATTGCATACTACACTGCATATTACAAAAACAGCCAAACTACTGGACAGAAGCTTCCCCTAACCTAAGACTAATACGTTAAGACAGTGTGTCACAAGCGTTGAGCGTGCTCCATGCTTATTGACACACAATAGCCACTATACTGCACATAAACCATCGTTGTACAAGAACAACACAGCCAACCTATATCAGTCCACTGCTGGACAGAAGCCTCCCGTAACCTAAGACTAATCAGTTAAGACAGTGTGTCATGAGCATTGAGCATTTAGCCACTATACTGCATATAAACCATTATTGTACAGCAACAAAAACTACAACAACAACACAATCCACTGCTGGATATAGGCCTCCCCTAATCAGAACAGGGATATGCACATAATCCCCACGCTGGGCATGCAGTTTGGGGATCGCAGGACACATTTACTCGTACCGCCTACACTGCTCCCCGCCAGCGGTAAGAGGATTAATTTAAGTTGTACCGGTGTTAGGTTGCGCTATGCCGCAATCAGACAGCTGCCAGAGCCCCGTTTGTTAGCTAGCAGGGTGCACCACGGACAGGTGAGTTTGACTTGAGTTCCGAAGATGGAAATTTAACTTATTAGCTATTAACATATTTTCTTCTAAACTTGTACACTGTGCTTTGTTTTAACTTCTGAAGTTTTGATGTTTGAACAAATATTTGATAGTTTTAAAATAGTACTGACCTGCGACCGGCATGGATGGAAGCTCCCGGTAAATGCTTCTAAGTGTGAAAAGGCGATGGATAAGCCCCATGCAGATTCGCAGCTCAATGGGCTCCAGAACAACCTTCACGTCGCATTCCTCTGACCAGTCGCTGCAAATAACAACTAGCTTGATATCTTGAATATATATAAAATATCATATAAATAAGATATCTTGATCTTATGAGGTATCATTGCCGCCTAAAAGTGTCTCTAGTCATCGAGCCAGCAAAACAGTGGTATTGAAAATATAAACTCACCTATACTGGAAGTCAGTGGGCGGGAACTCGTAAGGATTGGTAGTGGCCTCCGGCGGCACCCTCTCGTGGGTAAACTCGATGTATATCTGCGGTTGGAGTTTCTGCCAGAACTCATCGTTGTCATCTTTCTGTTGTGTTTGTTCCGGCGCCGGCTCCTCGGGCAGGCCTGGGTCAGACTGCTGAGGATCCGGTGACACCTGTACCTGAGACGTTTCAATATTTCAAAATACTATCTATAATCCAGAGAAGGATTGACTATGTATTTCTTCTATGCCGGACTCGGGTTGTAATTTACAAACACAGGTGAGCGGTTAAGCCTTAGAGTTGATTGATCACGCATAAAAGTTTTACATATACGCCAGAAGTTACAATAATTACGAAGGACTAGATTTAGGTATTACAGATTAACATTACTTTAGGTTTTACAAAGGTTTGCGGAGCCCCTGGATAGCTTGGCCTCTCCGCTATGCACATGTCCACAGAAAATAATCTAGTATATCTGTTCTGATCATGTCAATGGACCAGAATCCATCGAAACAGACGGGATCTAAACCAGTGCGCGCGGGTCGGATACGACCACCACAGGCCGAGGCCCGAACTTGACTAACTGCCAAGCAATTAAAAAGACTTAAGATTCCGGTGACAGATACTCTCAACTACAAATTCGAGGCGCGTATAAAAATCCACAGAAATATATCTAGATAGAACAAAAGAGTTCAACAATTTGTGGCGAGACCGGCGAGTAACATTTTACGTAGGTGTTTTGACGTCACGAATGCAATTTAGTGATGGGTAACATCGAAACGCACCGCCACTCGAGCGCTCCGCGCGAAAGAATTTTAAAGCATCTATCGGTTAGAACACGGCATGGTGCGGCACACCAACTACGGGCACTATGGATCATATTTTCTTATTTTTTTTTTACTTATTTGTGAATGTAAAGATTCTGTACCTATGTTATTCGTGTGATGTCTTTGGCCAAAGACGCATAATATGTCAATGATCTTCGTCATCCAAAAGGTGTCAATGTTAGTATTAGTATTAGGGATGTAACATGCCCATTATACAGGTAGACAAGAGGAAGCAAAAATTACCCCTGTTACAGTGAAGTGAACTAAGGTTAACCATTGAAAGAAAAAAAAACCTGGAACACCCAATGACCTCGATGTGGACAATAGAAAGAAAAAAATGCCCCTGGTACAGCCAGGTGTACTATATAGATGTAGACCACGGGCAGGGACCGTTCTAGCATCTACACGTTGTCACCTAGTCGCTGAAGACTGAAGACAAAGATTTCCGTGAAAGATATAAGAAATAGATAGAGAAAAGCATCTTGAGACGAGCCGCGCGCTTCCGCCCCTTGGGTCACCGAATTGCCTGCAGCCTGTCAAGTACCGGCCGGCGACCTTGACACACATTATTCGCGCTGCGTAGCTTATTCATTTATTAGTAGATATGTATGGTAGGTACCTATTTTGCGAAAAAGACGGTACCTATTTGTTTAGTTTTGTTTTGTTATGTGTTATTTTATTTTAAGTTAATAGGGCCTTCTAGTTGATTATGGGTAGGTTGTCATGTACCTACCTAGTTAATACCTAGTTATTAGTTTGCTACCTATACCTATGCCTTTGCTATACTATCAATTGCTTTATAGATGGTTGTTTGTTTGTGTTTTTTTCCACGAGGGAGTCAACCAGCCCATCAATACAGATTTCCTGTCAATGTATGGGTCGGCATTCAAGACCATGATATAATTGGACCACTTTTCATTAACGGTAGGTACAACCTACTTTAGATGGAGAAATTGTGAATCTTCTATGACACCTACCAACCTAATGTGCTACTTAGTCTAAGTACCACTTATGCAAGTAACCTAGTTGGATTAATAGGAAAGAGAGGGGAAATAAAGTGATGTGATTTAACTGCGTAACATAAATTGTACCTACTTCATTATCATTTCTCTGCTTTCAAAATCGACGAGTAAGAAGATCGCAGAGTATATTTTTACATTGCTGGTTTTAAATGCACGCCAAGTCTGGCTTGCCAAATTAAAGCCGCAATGGAAATCTACACTTGGACACAATCGCCCGCGTCTGCTTTGATGGAAATAATAAAAGTATTTGTTTTTAAATAAATAACAGATATTTTAGGACAAATAGTACTTACCAATGAAAGGAAATACCTACATTAACAGCTCCAACTTTATTGGTGGTGTTTAAACAGTTAATTATCGAACAAGCCATTTCGTTTTTAAAACCTGACGTCAATGCGAACCGCGGTCGGGAGCGGCTAAAGTTCGTAGCGAGCAATGGAGCTGTCCATTTTTGACTTTTTGCCCCACGAGGTACATACTCTCTTTTCTTCTAAACACTTATTTCTGTGGATTTAGCCCCGCATGCGCAATAGCAATATCAACAATTCAAAATTTGATATGAATTTGGTTGTGTTCCGTAATACCAAAAATAATGAATGAAAACTTTATGTATTCTTTACAAATTATTGTTATTCTGGAACTAGATAACATATGCTATGTTCCCAAACAAATGACACGTAAGATATTGTTGTTTTTAATACGAAACAAAGAGGAAGAAAAGTGGTCAATTTTGGCATAAAAATGAGCAAAATGCTATTGGCTTTTATTTCATTTCAGGTGAGTATTTAAAAAAAAAACCATCTAGGAACCTAGATAAATACTATTGGAATTCAAATAATACAACAACATAGCGGAAATATGAACGATCGAGAAATAATTTTGGTATTACGTTTGTATGGGCAATTCGTCCTCCGGAGGCCCCTTAATGTTTTAGGAGGGGGTAAGTTTATACGAGGGTTGATTGGCGAGTAAGAGAAGTAGGGTGGGAAAGAATTTTGATTTATTATTATGTGATTGTTAATGAAAAAGTCCCCACGACAGAATGAAAAGTGTAGCGTTGGTATATTATTGTATATTATGGCAGTTTGAGTTAGCGAATCATTTGAGAACTTGTTTGTAATGGTCCAAATAAGATTATAAGGGAAAGAAAATTGAAAATTAGGGCGCAAAATGAGATAATACGGGGAAAACAGAAGTGTAAGGAAGTAAGTAAGTGCAGGACAACGTCTATCGAGTCAGCTAGTTATTTAGTAAAATACTATGATCTAATTACGCTTATGGCTAAAACGATGGCAATTACCAGCTTTTACGAAAAATATATTGCGATAAATGAACTCGACGGCAAGTGGCTAGACCACGGAGACACGACGAGTATAGCAGTTTATTTTTTTACATTGGATGGACCTTCGTTTGGCCACGAGTTTAACTGATGTTAAGTAGCGTTGTGGTCTAAGATGGAGCACATAAGGTCCAGAAGATACCTATTCACTCTAGACTTCAAAGAGTTCCGGATTATAGTAAGCAAGAAATACAGAGGCTGGTAGAGAGTTCCAATCCTTGACAGTTCGCATAATAAAGGTAAAAGAAAACGGCTTAGTACGAATAGGTGGTATATCTATTAAGTAAGGATGGTACTGAGCCGTGCGTCTAGTTGTCCTGAAGTAGAATGGAGTTGATTGGAATGCACTTGTTTTAGTAGAACAATTCAAAAAATGGCCAGATAGCGAAAATTTTGTTAAAATATTAACAGAGTTTACACAAATAACATAACAAAGTGAATTAAAATTCAGCTTGAATTCAGTCCAAACTTTTTACTCACAGCCCGACTTAAACCACTGCTGGATACAGGCCACCCGAATTCACCACGGTCTTGTGCAAGTAGCATCCACGAACACCCGACGACGCGAACTATTTCGTCGACCCATCTCGTTACTGCTTTTCCGACGCTTCTTCTACCTACTTATCACAACTTAATACAGAAATACTAAGTACATTTAACTTTATATGGAGGGTTCATCCTTTAAATATTACTACGTACAGAAAACGTGTCAATTTAGATGAACAGTGTGCATTAGATTCGAAGACTCACCAGATCGGGCGTGGAGCGATACTGCTCGTCCACAGCCCTTGCCGTCTCCACGCCCTCCAGCTGCTCGTCCGGCCAAAGCCACGTCTCACTCTCAGTGTCGTCGTCCAGCTTCCTCACGTACACTGTCAGTTCATCGTTCGCCTAACAAAAGAAAAATTATTCTTATAAACTTTATGTGAATGCATATTTTTGAATAGCATCGGGAAAAGTGTAAGAGCGAGCTTTTTCTGTGATACCTACGGAACTTGAAAAATTTTACACTTTAAGGCGCGTCATAAAGAACAATAGGCACAAGTGTATGAAGAACGGTACCACTCACCAACACCACTACGTATAATTATTGATTTATACCTTCATACTTATAATGTAATGAATGACCTATAGCTCCGAACGGAGAAACATTTCAATAAAGCTGTCATAGTAATAATTGTTCCAACTAATAAGAACATCCAACAACACGTATGTCATTGCTACTGGAGGGTGGTACCAATCTGCCAATTCTCCTTTATCTTTGAATTCCGGTGCAAAAAGAAGTTTTATTATAAAATGTAATAATTCATATTATTAGATGTGGAGGAACTAAATTATTACTTTAATTGAAAGATGTATATTAAGAAATCGCGTTTATTCTAATTAGGTACATGTGGGCTGTTCGGACGGAGCACTAGGAAACGACTGGCTGGCCTTCTCGCGGGGAGAACGCGGAGGAGGCAGCGTCTTACAATATGCTGAATTGCATTGCTGTTACATTGTGTCCCTACAAAAATAAAATATAGATCCCGCCTGAGTCGAAAATTTTAGGGATATTAGAAAAATCTTACATTTTCCTTGAAGTGTGGCCTAAAACTTAAAATATAAAAAAAAATATACAAGATCTTCTTCATGTTGGTATCAAAAAAGTAACAAATACCACGATTTATATACCGAGAGTCGTCTATGGCGGAAACACCCTTTAGAAAATAAGAACTTATTTAAACCTGAAATGAGATATATATAAAACAAATAATACTTACAGCACGATAGTCCAAATGGCCGCAGACGCATTTTCCCTTAGACTGCAATGTGACCCTCCTGGCACCGAACCGTATCTTGGAGGTGACCGGTGAACAAGAGTAGCTCTTGATCGCGGTGTGCGAAGCAATCACCTCGAGCACCGCGCGAGCTCGCTTGCGAGTCCCGCTGTCCAGCTCCATCACCTAACGAACCACTGACCCATTACTAAGCGAAAATCACCCGAAACAATCTCTATTAAGTATAAAAAAACATAACATACAGGCTATTTTCGATCATCCATTTATGGCATTTATGGCACTTATGGCTATTTTTGACCATTGCGCGAAACCCTTTTGGTTTTGCACGTGGACATTGTAAATGGATGGGGTGATGTGAGTAGCCATCTGCTCACCGCAAGGGCACCGCCAAGGCGAGCGATTGATACATGTAGCATTGGTTTGATAATGAGGCAATAAATGATTATAGTTTTAAATCGCAAATGCCGCAATTATTTATATTTCTCTTGTAGCTAATTAATGTACTATCAAGTAAAATCGATACTTTTTTAATAGTTTTGTGTTTTTTTGCCTCTCTTCTTTTGCTTGTGTTTAAAATCGAGACAAAGAAATTAATAACCAAAATTAAATGTATCTTCTAGTGAAATCATCTGCTAGCGCTTTCACCAGCAGATTATTTTTTGAAGATACCTAGGTATTAGTATTTTTTATGTAGCCCTGGCTGAGGCTACATAAAAATACTAATACCTAGGTATCTTCAAAAAATCATCTGCTGGTGAAAGCCGGTTCAATTTCTATACAGAATATTTCGCTATGCAATATATTCGCCTAAAATGCTGCTGCATAGTCCGCCAAATAAGAAATAAATAGTGCACGCACGACATGCAATTACTTTTTATTGAATGGTAAAGATGATGTTACAATTTGATACACAGGCTACCAGGAGATTGTCTAAAATAATATACCAGAAAAAATGTTTCAAAATGGCCGCCATAGCACAGAATTGAGTTAAAAAGGGCGCGTTTGTGATCGGGGGTGGCTCAATGTAATGAAAACCGCCCAAAATCTTTGCAAGGCCATAAAAAACGAGGGTTGAGAACGCCCCTACGTTATTAATGGACCATGAACATGCCCTTAGAGGAACAAATGGAATACTTGATACTAGCCGAAGTTCTGCATAAGCAGATTATTTAATAGACATAGAACATATATTTACAATACAAAATACAAAATACGCGAAAAAAACGGGTCGTATTTTTATTAATGATTTTACAAAGAGCGCAAAGCCATGTTCCTACGAGTTAGTTTTAGGTGCTGAAATAACTTATTTACCACATTCTTTAAATTAATCTTCTATTTAGGTACTTTTACTAATAGTATAAAGGCGAAAGTTTGAAAATCATAAGTGAAATGTGAGATGCCAAATTATTATTATTATTATTTGTTTACACACAGGCAGCTTAAAGATGATACGTGTATATCAGGTTAATTTTCAGTACACTTTAAATATTTGTCCAGTCTATTTTTTTAAATACTTCTCTGGTGGAGCATTCTGGAAGCCTATTCCAGTCATGTACAGTAAGTATGCTTCATGTAAAAGAAACTGAAGGGGTGTGTTTGTTGGGGACTTCAAAAACATTTATTGAAAAAACTGTAAAACTAAAATAATTGCTTATTTTTTGGTTCATCCACCTTTTTTCTATAAATTAATCCTTTACGATCTATGCGTACCACATAGGTGGATCAAGATACCTACCTGTTAGTTTTGGAGTCGGAGTCAGCTTATAGCAACTACACCCCTCGCACCTCGGACATGCTCTCCTGCGCCGCCCACGCAATAGTTACCTACCTTGGCGTGCCTTGTCTGACACCTCAACTGACAATCTGATCAACTAATCAAACTGACAATCCTCAGTCCGTAGGTACATTTACTGACTAACAAACTTTCTAAACAAACTTTAACATTTCAACAAAGCTCATAGTAAAAATAGGACCTATCCAATGAAATGTATTTCATTTCACATGTATGTCTTTGCTATTGGAGCACCCTCCAATAGCAAACCAGTCCAGTACCAATTTGCCCATTCATGAATCTAAACTCAATTGTTTTGGTATTGAAATGAGTACTAAATGAAAGAAGGCCATGATATTATAATGTACTGGTGCCATCGACTAGTACATATATCCGTTTAGAAGTATCCAATAATATTCACACGTAAAATCATGACTATATCCCAGAAGGGTAAGCGGCGACTATTGACCTTCATTTGCCACGATCCTGGCATTCTGATGTACCCTGCTAACTAACAAACGGGGCTCTGGCGAAATAACTCAGCTTAACAACAGCAAAGCAAAATCATCTGACCGCCAATGGGCAGCAGCGTCGTGCCCTGCGATCCTCAACCCGCATGCCCAACAGCGTGGGGATTAGGGCCCCCTTCTTATTAGGGGAGGCTTATGTCCAGCAGTGGACAGAGGCAGGAGTTGTATAATTTCAATGGCACTCTGTAATTGATGTGACCTGAGTAATGAGAACCATGTTGTATCATTATTTGCCCACTGGGTCGATACCGACCCATCGAATTATTTGTTTCAATATAAGAGAGAAAAGCATTTTATGTTCAAAACTCATTACTTGTTTACCAATATAGTATTTATTTTATCTTTTTGATAAAATCAAGAAATACACAAGAAAGTAAATAAATACTTACATTTTGTGATAGCCGGTGCATAATTTTTGCAGAAATAAATAATGTTCATACTTTCTTTGAAAATATCTAACTGACGTGAGCAGTTTTGACAAGTAAACTGTATTCATAGTTTAGTTAAGAGTTCATCATTTAAAACATAGACCGCGTTAATTATGACTTATCATTATATTTTTTTTATGAACGAGGCTTGAGATTGGTTTTTAAATTTTGGCCCGTTTTTGCGTTCTTGAGCATATATGGGTTAAATTTTGTTGATTTATATTTTTTAAAGTAATCTACATGTGTGAAGTAACTATTCTTTTATGAGTCCTGGTCTAGACCTACATAAATATTCAGCTCAATCTGTTCAGTACTTTTTTTATAACAAACATACAACATACAAACAAACTTTCATAGATATTTAAACACAATGTTTAAGATACAAAAAAGCATACTTACAAGGGGGGCAGTGGTTGTTGGCTCATTGGCGGAAGATAGTGTGCTGATATTTTGTTGTGCTGGTGGCATAACTCCTAAAACAATATGAACCCTTGAATTGACAAAACTTTACACATATCCTATAAAATTCATAATCTTAACGAGAGTGTTTTGTAACTTCTATTTAAATTTTTTTAACATGTGTATAAACCAAACTAAACCAAATTTGTCATAATACAAGCTGTTGACTGGTCACTTTAAGAGTTGATAACGGCTCAACTTTCCTTTAGGCTAATTGAGCTAGGCGGCTAGAACTTTTTTACAGATAGGTCAATAGTTAGGATGTACTGTGAATTGGCATACTGCGGAAACAAATAGTTTTCAAAGTATGAATTTTAGAAAATTCCCATTTTTCACATTCATCAATTTCATCAAACTAGATGTCATTGAGGCCAGTTTTTTTATTTTAAGCATGGCCAAACCCAAATTAGTTTATTTTTGACAATGATATCTCTCGTTGGTTTACCGGAAATTTTTGTGTTTGTTTGATCGATTGAATTTAGTAGTGTAATCATTCTCTTGCGGTCGGAGTTGAGTGTTGTGTAAGTGTTCTTGTCCGCAATACAGGGCACCCCAACTTGAGTAGATTCGATTATTAATATATCATATAACCGACACAGCGCACCCCAATTCACCAAGTCTTGTAGTCCCTACCCCTGGAGTGCATGTACAAAATGCAGCGCCAGAAGCTAGCATGGGAGATCCTGAGTGGAGCTAGCCCAAGAGGACGAGTGGAGCGACGCGCCTCTTTCTCTCTTACTCGTTTTGGTGTATATTAAAATAGAAGTGATAAAACACTGTAGTTAAGATTATGAATTTTATAGGATACGTGAAAAGTTTTGTTAATTCAATGGTACACATTGTTTTAGGAGTTATGCCACCAGCACAACAAAATATATCAGCACACTATCTTCCGCCAAAGAGCCAACAACCACTGCCACCTTTGTAAGTATGCTTTATTGTATCTTAAACATTGTGTTTAAATATCTATAAAAGTTTGTTTGTATGTTGTATGTTTGTTATAAAAAAAACTACTGAACAGATTGAGCTGCATATTTATGTAGGTCTAGACCAGGAATCATAAAAGAATAGTTACTTCACACATGTAGATTACTTTAAAAATTATAAATCAACAAAATTTAACCCATATATGCTCAAGAACGCAAAATAGAGCCAAAATTTCTTAAACCAATCTCAAGCCTCAAACCAATCTTCGCAAAAAATTGTGCACCGGTTGTGTTATTATGCCTAGGTATGATAATAATTATTATTATGATTAACAACAAAATACGAAAAAGAAAAAAGATATTTTTTATATATTTATAGGACATTGTAAAAGCTAAAGACCTAAATGAAGTCAGCGACCAAAGCGAGCTGCGAAATTTTTACACTAAAACCGCGTATCTTAGTAATTTTTTTTACTATTATAAGATTGCCAGTAAAAAAATAAAACAATATTTTCATTTTCATCCCCAAAATAAAAAATTAAAAATTTCAAACTGGTGCCAATAGGTCGAGTGGCATATCCTATAAAAGGGGCCAATTAGCCCAGTTTAAAGCAGTTTACTATGCATGGTTTTCATTTTATGATCAAAACTGTCCAAAAAATGACCATAACATTCTATTTTATAACATTCTATTTTCTATAGGACGTAAAGATTTTAATTACGAAGAAACCTTACTACGTCTACTATTTCAAAAATGACATCAACTTTATCCGTATGAGGGCGACCAGCGCTGAACATCATAATTCCCGGACTGAAAAGGCTTGAACTAACTTTTTGCCACTCTTAATGATATTGCATTAGGTCTATAAACGTCAGTTTTTTTTCGCGGCTTGATTCACATGTTTCTCTTTTTTGTAATAAAACTTCGGTGACTTGAGTCCGAAAAACCTTACTTCCAAGTTTGCGTTAACTATATTTTTTTTACATTTATTTATACTATCATATAAACCATTTTTGCATTATTATCAGTTTAGGATAGCATCTAAAAACCACTAAGGTTTGAACTGGTGCTATCGCGAGTTTACTTCTTATAGTTAATTAACAGTTACAATACATACCTATGATACATTATTAAACAAATTGTAAATGTAAGTACAGAGATTAAGATACAACGTAAAGTAAAGTAAAGGATTGATATATATTTATACAATATTTTCAAAACACAGTCAACGCTGTATTAGACGTCATCAAAATACTCAAAAAATATTTATTTTATTCTTTATATTCTTTGAAGTCAAACTATTACACAAATCAGTAGGCAATTTGTTGATTAGCCGAGGAACAAGATAACCGGTCGTGCGCTCGCCGTATGCATTGTTTGTGCGCAGCGTACAAAACCGGGTTCTAGAAATAGCTGGAGTGTGTACTGGGTACTGGAGTCGATAGGCTTTTTCAAACTTTCATAAACATGACATTTTATTAAACATGACGCGATGTGAAAGCACATTTTGCAACACGGTTGGGCAAAATGTGCTTTCCTGGGTTGCTTGTACGCTCACCTTAAACAGCAGCGAGACGTCGTCCAGATAGGCGGCGAAATGGATGGGCAGCGGGGCCGGGGCCACGGGCGCGTCTTCCGCCGTCTCTCGGTCCATCCACGTGGGCAGCCACGACCACGCCCACTCCGACCAGCTCTCGGAGCGCGCCGGCTCCGCGGAGTTGGACGACGTCGAGTCTACCGAACACATGCCGTTCAATATTCAACTTAGAACACATGCCGTTCAATATTCAACTTAGAGACCAGAGAGTGATCAGGGACCTCATTTACTAAGATCACGTTTTTTGGAACGCCCTACGTACATCAACTTGAGGTATGAAGATGATAAGCCTCTTGTGCCTGTAATTTCACCGGCACTCACACCCTTCCAACTGAAACACAGCACAGCTGCTTCACGGAAGAAATAGGCATGGTGGTAGTACTTCCCCGGACATGCCCTCCACAAAGAACTCTAATGCTACTAGATGAAATGTCAGTTTCGAAATTTGTGGTCCGGTTCCGACCATTGCGGTGTGCAAATGAGTCAATAAACGAGGCCTCTGATGAGTGTTTGTGACCATCATCACAAACACAGCACATGCATTTTTAGGATTTCAAACCTCAAAAGGAATAACTATTCATCATTCATTTACAATGACGCCATACTGCTAACCATGCATTGTTATATTTGTCATCCAAATTAAACGTGTACAAACAAAATTTCAGCTGAATGGGTTAAGACATCAAAAAAGATATTTTTTATATAAGGGGTTAAGGCTTCAAAATTGAGTTGCTAGATTCCACCCGAAGAGTTATAGTTACATACATACATACATACATTGCAAGTTAAATAAAAGCTTATAAAAAGTAACCCTTATAGGATCACTCTGCTGTCCGTCTGTCTGTGAAGACCATTTTCTCAGGAACGCGGGGAGGTATCAAGATTAAATTATTATCAGATACTCAGGTATGCTATCTCTTGTAGCTGTAAAAAAATCAAACTGCTATGACAACGCAATCCAAAAGATACGTCTGTTTATGCCCCGCATATTTTGTAACTCTCAAAACCTATTTAGCTCGTTGACCTAGAATCACGAAATTTGGCAAGAAGCAATGTCTATAGAACAAGTAAAGAAAGATAGTACGAAACCTTCGGTGCGCTAGTCTAACTCGCACTTGGCCGGTTTATGTTACGTACCTAAAGATGGAACAAGCACACGGCCCACCTGATGTTAAGTGGTAACCATTACCTATCAAAAAGCAAGGCATCTTAGGTCACACATGTTTGTAACGTGCCCTACAATGCAACGCCCTGCGTCCATCGACTTGAGGTATGAAGGTGATAAGCCTCATGTGCCTGTAATTTTACCGGTACCCTTGAAACCGAAACACAGCAATGTTGCTTCACGGCAGAGCCCTTCACAAAGAGCTCTACTACGCATACAGCACGGTGAAATTAGCCTAGGTTTGGATTTGGATGAGAAAATTGTTAGGTGGCCTTTGCTATAATCAGTCTATTTTATATAACGTACTTGTCATCTCGATTACAATTAAAGATAATCATGCCAAGAAATTTACTGAAAAGTCAGGGACATTGTCAGGAGTCAGGACTTCAGAAGTCATCTCATTATTAATCTTGAATATCAAACAAGGTTTAAGTTCAATTCATGCAATAAACATTTATTTGCGACAGCTCTTGACTTCAAGGCTTGAGTGAGCAAGGACAGCGCTTGACTTCAAGGCTTGAGTGAGCAAGGATCTAAATATTTATTAACAACTAGCTTAAAAGAACTTACGTAATGCTTGAGCAGAGTGTGACATGTACAAAGTGTTCGGTGATTTCGGCGCTGGCGTCGGTGGCTTTAGGCCGATGGCGAGCCTCTCTTTGTAAAGCCTCAGAAGTAGTGTGAGCTGGTCACTGGTCACCCCCCAGGCGAGCTTCGATGAGCGGAGCTGTATGCTCAAGCTGCTAGCCCTTCGCGTGTTAGCGGATACCAGACGAGTTAGCACCCTGAACCACAAAAAAAATCAGTTAACATCACTTCTAAAATACTTGAAAGAAGAAGAAAGCAGAGTGGAAATTAAAACTAGGTAGCTGAACCTGTAGTGAACTATGAAACTACTGGAAATTGGTCTATTACAAACAATGTTATGAATAATAAGGAATTCGAAAATTTCAATGTTTCTTTTAAGAATTCTTAATTATATCTCACCTTAACTCCAATTGACACCGATAAAGCAAGGGCTCTTGATAAAAACGTATTTTTCCATCTGAATCTGCCCTGTCTAGACACAGTGTTAGGTCGTCCAAATGCACCAGCCTTCTTATAACCGGCTGAGTCTGATCTATGTCTGTAGAAAAATTACGATAAAATCAGACTATCATGTTGAATCACTAAAAGAATCTACTTTGCAGTTTTGTCTAAGCAAGAGAAGAGACACACTACACTCTTTCAATTAGTAGGTATTAGGTAAAGATACAGCCTGCTTGGCTTACTTGACGCCTTCTCACAGCTATAGTCGGGACAAATGCTTGCATGATCTGCAGATACTAGTCTCGTCATAATATGTACTCACAAAAAAAGAAGTATTCAGGTAAGTGGTTCCTATAATACAAGCTGTGCTTAGTTTGTGGCTAGATGATGTTATGTGATAGTGTTCAGCAACATATATTGATTTATGGTCAATATAGATTAACAGTTATTCACTCATATAGTTATTTATCTTTATGAAAATGAATTCAAGATATTTAACAGGACAATATGGTTAGTACAAATTTCACTAACCCTCTTCTCAACTCTACCTCAAATTCACATTTTGTGTTTTTTTTATAAAATAGGGGAGTGATGCACGCGTGTGCATCTTGTTAAACTCGTGTTGGCGAAGAGTGTTAGCGGAACTACACAAGCACAGTTCGGATTAGGTAGGCTAGTTGACAGATTTAAATAAAGCATAATTAGAAAGACAGTTTGATCTGTAGTCGGAACGTCAAGGATTTGCCTTCGGTTTGGAACGCCTTCCATACGGGCAGTCCGAACTCCACTTGTTGCAGGATGTGATCAAATTGTATGTTTTGGCTATTTAGAAATGTGAATATTTTACCAGCAAAAGATGGTTCCCAATTAGCTCCAGCACTGTCTACAGCCAGATGCTTCACATTCAAAGACATGACGATGTCATCCTGCACGTACTTCACTATTAGGTGGTGCACGCGCAGAGCAATGTTGCTCACGATTCTCCGCACTAGGGCTTGCATATATCCGGGAGGGGCTTCGACCACTTGCGTTTTGCGGCTGTTATCAATAATAAATCGTTGATTTCTCAGGTTTCCTTACTTTAAGAGATACGAAACAACGTTGCTTATATACGGTAAGTAGTTATTATACAACTCCGTCAAAACCGACGCCCTTCGGCGATGATGGCGCTGTATGGAAAAGACGCAGTAATGACTTATCTATCAGACATAGAGGATGTCTGCTAAGTGAAAAAGTAGTCTATACAGCGTAAATCTTCGCCGAAGGGAGCAAGTGTGGACGGGGGTAAGAGAAGAAACATTTTTCAATTCCAAGGCAATTATTGATTCAAGAAAGTTTTCAACTCCTAAACATTGAATAAATGCAAATTTTTACCATAAGGTGAATTACCTTGGAGAATCTGGAGGAGGTCCATCATCAGAGGTCGTAGGCGGATGCAAACTCAACACACATTCTGTAATTAGAACAATCTTTGCAGGAGTTGCTTAGACCAACAAGAAAATACCAGAATAAAAAGTATTTTCATTCTTTGCTGTTGCACATTGTTCACGTTGACCAATTTAGGTACTTCATTTCGTTATGAATGTTCTATTTCTGGATGACACTGTTCTTAGATACTATAAGAACTGTACTATGAGATAAAAGGCGCAGTACAAATGCAAGACCTAAGATGTGCCACAGCATAAGAACTCAAATGAATCGATGCCTTCGAACCTATGGTATCAATGGTGACGATAATCGGCTCCGACATGATCTTCGTCCACGGCACCTGAATGAGGAGTTCGTGGATGCGGCCAGAGACCAGAGTGAAAGGCAGCGCCACTTCCTGCTGCAGGACGTCCGCTTTGAGCACCAGGTTGTGTAGTGCGACCCCTCCGCCCCATAGTGACACCTGCCACAAGGCACCTTTCAGAATAGTGACACATGACACAGAAAAGAATAATATAAAACAAATCAGATTTATGAAACGTGAAATCAAAAATTACATTATTTTTATTTATTAACCTCGCAAAACAGATTACAATCCTAAGTGGATTGTAATCTGGATTGCTTAAACTAAATTTAAGAAAACATTTTTAACCTAGATTTGTAATCAAATATGCAAGTTTAACAGAGATTTAGTGTTACTTTACAATTACAACCATCCAATTAGACAACATTGACTTCAGGTGGAGTTTGTTTAATACAATATCGCAATATTTGATAGTGGATTGTCTAACACATATTGGTTTCTGTTTTATTCTTATTAGGTTACCGGTCAATATATTCAATACCATCCGGTAGTACACAGTTATAAAAATATGTGAAAGAACTAAGAGGCTTCCCCGATGGGCGGTTTGCTCGCGCGATTGACATACGTATCCAATCAGGCTTGCTGAATGTCACGTGGTATGTGCACGCACTTCTCATTCCACATGACATTCAGCAAGCAATATCCATGACAATCGCCCGAGCAACTCGCGCGAGCAAAACGTCCATTTGAGAAGGCTCTATATTGTAACTCAACACCGGAATACTGAAACGATTTCTTAAATTGACACAAACATTGGACCATCACTTAATATTTAAACATGCCAGCCGTTCACAACTGTATTATCAACATTTGACGAGACGGCTCAAATCCTTTAAGTGTAAGGGTACGTCAAATCTAAGGGTACTTGCAACCCTCAGTGCCCGTAATAGTACCTAAAATACGACGAACAATGGTTTCCACGAAGAAGTGAAACGAAAGAAAAAGTTTAAGCTCCCTGCAGTTCCCCTTCGGCCAACAAACAATGCTGTATACGGTTTCAATCTTTGGGGAAAATATCAATCAATTTACAATATTCTTTATACCTGACGAAATGGGGTAATAGTGAATCAATTCCAGTAGAAAGCACTTAGACTTAAGTCTAGAGTCTAGAGCCACAAACATGGAAAAAATGTCTGATTGGAGACTGTGACTCTATAGTAGTAGTGTATAATATCTCGATGGGAAAAAGCCTTGTTTCCAAGGTTATCATTGATACTGATGAATGATGATGAAAAATCCTTGTCTTGGCGTTCACTTAACAAAAAAACAGTTTTGAATAATTATCATAATATTGTTGACTTTCCTGCTAGGATTTCTGCTTCGGATCCTTTCGTCACTGTTTTTGTTTGGTAACTGTATAAGAGTTCATTAATTGGGCCATTTCTGTGTAACAGTTGGTAACAGATTCCGCTTTGTTTTCTGAACAAAAATATACCTATAACCTCTAACTTGCAAATATGAGTATTGACTATTTTCGTAATTTTTTCAAAGAAAAGGGCATCGTTATAGGTTACCAACTGTTAAGGGCATGGGAAAAGAGTCGAGTGAGTTCTTGCGTTGTATTACCTGTGCGTCCGCTGGTTTGAAATCCCGCACATACTTGTCGACGTAACTCAACAGTATCGGTGTCACATATGATTCGATTTTGAACATTTTTTCACTTCCGCCGTCATGACATTTTTAGTTCAGCTGTAACAATAACGTGTCATAAAGCAACCCTGTAGGTGGGCAAAAAAGGTTTTTTTTTTTACAAATAGCAAATAATATGTGAACACGATTGATGGTAATTAAGTTATATCATACATATTGTGAATAATCAACAGCACAAGTTTACTAAGTGGTACCGAGCTACGCTGCAGACCGCGCCCTGCAAGTGCAGCGATAGAATATCGCAGAACAGCAGACGCTGAAATTGTGGTCTAAAGCATGGCTCGGAAACTATTCCGAGACACGAAATATTATATTGGCAATAGCCATTAAACACACTTACATTATTAACATTATTAACAAAAAATGATTTGTTTGTACAAAAAGTTGTCAAGTTCTTGTACACTGAGTGAAAGTTAGGTAAAGATTTTTTGTAAGTGATTTTTTTTCACTCAGTTTAAAACGTTTTAGGACGTTGATCTTTGTCATATTTTTTAGTCAGCGTGTTTTTAATTATTTTTAGGACGTTTATCTTTGTCATATTTAAGTTAAAATATCTTATAAATGAGTTTAATAATTTGGCCCCAGTCAACGTGTCATAAATGTCGTTGACCTTTGGCAGTACATCGATTCCCCTTTCGGGATAATCTCTTATTCATTTTTTTTTTTTTTTACATCTATATTTAAAATTCATATTCAGATGTGACAGTACTAGTTGTATCCTAGATTGCGACACGTCGTTAACAACGTGTTTTAGTTTTTGTTTGTGCTTATTTTCACTACCCTCACATTTTTCACCCAGTTTTAAAAAAATGTATTTTTTTTTACCTTTGTCATATTTTTTTGTCCACAGACAAAGTGTTAAATTTAAAAAAATAATATTTAGGGCGTTTTCTCAGCCATATTTTAAATGAGTTAATCTAATAACTTGCCCACATTCAACGTGTTAATAATGTCGTAAAACTTTGGGATTAGATCGATTCCCTTTTTGGGATAGTATCTCTTTGAAATTAAATGAAATAAAATGAAATTGTTTATTGCATGAAGTATGGTATAAAAGATCTAATTTTTTTACATAGTCTCACATACTCCACCTATAAATCGGCGTGCAAAAAAATATTAATATAACATGCAGATAAAAATAAGAACAAATCAAAAGTCATAAATTAAAATAAATAAATGTCCAAATAAAGATGTCATGTAAAATAAAATCTAAATGTCAATATAAATATGAATAAACTCATTAATATACTTAGTCCTAATTAAAATTTACAATTTACAAATTCACTGATTTTATAAAAACATTTGTCAGCCATGCATACAGCTTAGTTTTGAATTGTCTAACAGGTAATTCTCGAATTTCCTGTGGAATTTTATTAAATATTCTTATAGTCATTACATAGCAATTTTTACTTTTTAGTGATGTCTTACATTTGGGTAATATGAGCTTAGTTTGACTCTTTTCATTACGACTGAGTTTTTATTGTCAATATAACGATCAAAGAGTCCACCATTTTCTTTGACAAAAATTCCAGCTTGAAATAGTAATGGCTAGGTAGTGTCAATAGCTTAAGTTTTTTTTAAAAATAGGTCTACATGACTCTAATGGACCAACACCACATAATGCTCTAACACATTTTTTTTTGGACGATAAAAGCCTTGCAAACATTCTCACATATCTTCCATGTACAGACAGCAATCGGTTACATTTTTATTATATGTATAGATAAGTTATTTACTGACCAGAATTTATTGTCAATCATAGAATTTATGATCATTTGCATGGATCAAAACAAAGTAAATATAAAATATTGTTTTATCAAGATTGTTTTTTCAAAGATTTGAAAGCAACTTTCGCTCTGGCCTACTTGATATGAAGTCGTTGGCTTGCGGGACATTTTAGAGGTTCTTTGTGGAGGGCTCGTCCGGGGAGGTACTGCCACATGTCTATTTCTGCCGTGAAACAGCTAAGCTGTGTTTCGGTTTAAAGGGTATGGGTGCCAGTGAAATTACAGGCACAAGAGGCATATCATCTTCATGCCTCAAGTTGATGGCCGTAGGGTGTTGCATGGTAGAACACGTTCTGGAAAAAAGTCATCTACGATGCAATGCTTTGTGATAGGTAATGGTTACCACTTAACATCAGGTGGGCCATGTGCTTGTTTCATCTTCAAGTAGTATAAGAAAAAATGAAAATATTCGAGGCATTTTTGTTTTTATCCATTTTCAAACACAAAAAAGCCTGTGTTGCGTGGAAAAATAAAAAATAGGGCTTCTGTCGTGTCCATCTTATAAAATTACAAAAGAAACAAATGTTCTATGTATCGTAAAGCTTTTTTATCATAGTAGGTATAATGAAGAACTTCTATAGAAGTAATGGCGTAGACGGCACAGAAATCTCGAACGTCTATAGAAGTTATTGGCGGTGAAAAGGTTAACTCTATTAAAGAGGCGAAATATCGGATTGAGCTTGTGCATCGTTCAGTATTTGCCTACCACTCCAGAGTGGCGCATCTGAGTGATGGTCAATTCAGACCAGCTTGACCAGACTGGCTTACCTCGCAGAGGGTGGACGCCAAAATCGTTTATCAGGACACCCGAATTAAAAGTTATAAGTTTATGTGTAAGGGTGCCAATAGACAAAGGCGTGACATTTTATCGACAACTGTTAAATAAACCGGCCAAGTGCATTATAATATAAATAAATAATAACATTAAAAGTTATTTTAGTTTAATTCTTTATGATATTTAATAATTAAATTAAAATAACTTTTAACTATTTATTTTTAAGTGAATATACAACTAAATATTCTGTGAATGTTTTAAAGTGCCTACCTGGGATGGCTGGGATCGGAGCCCCACTTAATTTTTTAAAATTCTGTTTTTAATACTTGTCGTTATAACGGTCACAGAAATTCATCGTTCTGTTAAAATTTCAACTGTCTGACAGACAACAGGCAGACAAAGACATACATACAGACGGAAAGACGGACAGTGGAGTCTTAGTAATAGGGTCCCGTTTTCACCCTTTGGATACGGAACCCTAAAAAATTTGTTCTGATTATTTCGGGAAAAGGTAAAAATTTATTCTTTGTTACTGGTGTGTAAATGAGTTATTTTTTTCATAGTAAATGAGGCCTCACTTACGATATTTACTACAATTTTTTTTTTTTTTTTACTTTTCCCTCATATACCATTGGTTTGGAGAGATATAATGTTTAATATTAGAGTTGTTACCTCGCAACTATCCCTCACTCAACCTCGTGTGAATGAGGGCCCCCGAATTTCCCTCGAAAATGTTAGGTATCTTCTATACATTTAATAAAAATGTGAATGATCGCTGTCTGTACATGGAAGATATATGAGAAAAAATATTATTGGGACCTTCACCAACGGAAATAGGACCCAAAACAATCATTGTTAGAATTTTTGTCTGTTTATCTCTGTGCGTTTATGCACGATAATCTCAAAAACGGCTTATCCGATTTAGATGTGGTTTTCACTAATATATTGTGGTAAGCTTCACTTAACATTTAGTGTTTGTTTTATGTTCATTATTCATAAATAAAAAAAATATGTAAAGGACAATGCTGTCTGATGTATGGCGCTCGGTACCAATGCTAAAGTGATTGCGTCAAAACGAAACCTAATTTTTTCGAAAGATATTAAACTATTATTCATGGAATACTTAGTTTTTTTTAAGATAAACGTAAACAAATTTATTTTATATGATATTAGTTTTAGAGTTTGTTTTTAAAAAAATGCTTTCCCAAGACCTTGTGTGTTCAGTTTAGTCTACATAATTTTATGTATTGCACTATAAACATTTAACTATGGTACTATATCTATAAGAAAAGGTTTATATACCTCAGACATATAGGTAAAAGGGTTTTTTAACTACTACTTCGTAGGTAGGACATTACATAAATTGCTACTGTATTCTACTTTATATTATTTTCAAATAATGATAGTGACTAGAAAGTATTTACATCATTTATGGTTATAATAGGTACTTACTGGTGAAGATGTATACCAAGCTAAGATCCAAAATCTTAACACATTCATCACAACCACGAAAAGGCCATGGATGCCTCTTCCACCGCTGGTTTCGCGTCACCGGTTATTAGCAAATAGTTGATGCAACGATTGTTTATCGTACATTATTGTGATTATATTTAATAAAATATCTATTTACAGAATAAACACTGCTACACAATGCCACAGAACACTCTAGCGAGAGCATATTAGATACATAAAGATAGGAGATAGTTTAGTAGTACCACAAAAAGTTTCTGATCCAACCTCTTTGAATAAACAAAGTGAAAAAATCTCCAATATTTTTAGTCGATTCTACTGTCTAAAATTAAAAGCGAGGGTTGTTGCAGTGTCATGGCGCCGTGCGCCGAAAACCAAATAAACGAAGGAATTTTTTACGTGATTATTAATCGAGTCGGTATAGAAAACTAAAGAAAATATTAATTTTATTTATAAAATAAAGGCAATTTTATGGGATACGTTTGGTTTTGACGCAATTCGTACGGGGTTATCCGCATTCTCCTTTAAAGAATCTCGCCAGTTACGGAAATTTTTAGTAACGAATGTAAGTTGACCTCTAACCTATACTAAATACATATTGTATGTATTAGTATAGGTTAGGGATTTCTTTCTAGCTGACCCGCGAGCAACTTCGTTTGCGTGTATTTTCTTTCACTCTTTCTCCGTCTCTCAATATAAATAAAGAATGTCAAATAAAGTTGTTGATTCTTTCATCTTTGGAGCCCAAACCGGCCGCACCGGCCCGTGGTGCACCCTCCTATCAAAAATACGTGCCTTTGGCGGCCGGCTGATTCTGGCGTAGCGCAGCGGAACATCGGCACAGCTGAATTCCTAGACGACTGACAGGCACGGACCCACAGGAACGGGGGTCCGTGCATTGATATATATTGTTACTATCGTAACTAGATGCGTAGTACCGGCCAAAATGCGTGTAGGCTCAGGTCTTGGCCATGGCCAAGATCCTGTCCTTTCTTCATACAATGACCATCTCTTCATCGACCGAGTGACACTTCCGCGAAATAAGCAAATAATGTGATGAAAAAATGCATTTCTTGAACTCAATTGCGTAAATAATCACGCGGAATTACTTTTTTCATGAATATCTATTGATTTTTTGCTAAAATTAAAGCAAATATTAAAGAAAATTCAGTTAAATAGTACATGCCATGTAATGTTGCCAGCAAAAAAATGTATAGTTTTCCCGATTACTGTGGGAGATTTTGATAAAGGATATTTTTTTATTAAGCTCTTAATTTGTTAAAATAATTCACAATACATACACGAGAATATTTAAGATCATTTCAAATAGATCACTCACTTCTATTGATTAATGCCATCATCCATGAAATTAAATTATTAAATCAAACAAATAAAAGGAAGACCAGAAGACATTTGACGTTACATGCGGTGGTTGAGTGATATTACGATCGCTATTATATGTTGGCACAAACTAAAACACTTATTTTATTTCCACAGTCAAAGTTTACTATTTCGATCTACTATTCACTTTTGATCTAATGGTGTTATTTAACTCGAGAACAATTTGTACTCTATGAAAACGTAATGCAGGTTAAAAGAAAAAAACTATATACTTTTTTAGTGACTGACAGTCACAAGTTAGTTCATACATACTTCAGGGAAAATATAAGATTTTATATTCCAATCCTTTTTCCTACTAATATTATAAATGTAAAAATTTGTGTGTAGGTATGGATGTATGGATATTTGTTACTCTTTCACGCAAAAACTACGGTACGCATATGGATGAAATTTTAAATATATATCGTTGTTTATGGCCTGGATGGAACACATAGGTGACTTTTCACCCGGGTACCACGGGAACGAAGCCGCGGGCGGAGGCTAGTATACCATAAATTTCGACTGTGTGGTATTAGAACCCGTGGCCTTCCCATCAATACTGGTAAACTACCAACTGCACTACGTTGTACGTTGTTGTTGTTGGTAGGGGGTTTATTATATTACTTATTTCCAATGATTAATAATCAATGAGTAAAAAAATCACATTAATTTTCGGGAAAAAAATCGAGATCAGGCAACATCGAGTTTTTTATTTCAAGCATTGTGGCTATCTCTATAAAATCAACTGCCATTCTCGATCAGGCCAGCTTAAATAAAAGAGATAAATATATGTTTCCTTCAAAATGACAATTAGTTTCAAAGCTACGTCTTCGCCATAAATAAGTGGTTACTATATTTTGACACTTGTTAAGGAGGTTTGCATCTCTTGTTATTTATCTCAATGGGTCCGTGCCTGTCGGTGGTCAAGCTAAAAAAAAGGCCCCGACAGATTATGCTTTGTTTTTATTAAGTTTATAGGAACATTTTGACGGCCTCTGTGGCGCAGTGGGCGAAGGTCAGCCTGAGACGCAGAAGGTTGCGGGTTCGATTCCCGCTGCGGGACAAATGTTTGCATGTTCTGTAGATATTTTTCTCAGGTCTGGGTGATTTCTATGTATGATATGTATGTATTAACACGAAAAAAATATTATGTATATATATTTTAGTATATCAATCATGTGGTTTCCATAATACAATCTCTGCTTAGTTTGGGGCTACATTATGCTGTGTTATTACGTCCCGCATTATTTATTTATTTATTATTATTATTTATTTATTTTTTAAGTCGAGGGTTTTAAAATTATTTCATCCCTTTCAATTACTTTTTAACTGTCGTGGGGTTTAACAAAAATTTTTATTTTGCATTTTTTAAAACTTTTTAGAGAGATAGATATTAAAATATATTACTGCAGCACCCTCTAGCAAGTTACTACCGTAACATATATTTAAGATCCCTTTATTAAACCACTAACTGCATCAAAACCGGACTATAGTAGTTTTGGTATCGAACAAACACCGCAGCGTCCCCTGGTGAGTTACACCTATCTAAGAATATGCACCAATCAAACCCAAATCCATTACTGAAAACTGCATCAAAATCGGACTAGTAGTTTTGGAGAAAAATAGTAACATGGATTTGCACAAACATTCGTTCCGTCGTTGGTAACAAGAGATATGTTAAGATAGTTTCAAAGCTACGTCTTCGCCGTCAAATAGTGTTTACTATATTTTGACACTTGTTAAGGAGGTTTGCATCTCTTGTTATTTATCTCAATGAATTAGGATAATAATTGTCAGTCAGGACAAATGCTCAAGATTCAAATAAACATTTAAATTTTGAATCTTAAATCTTGTGCAAGGCTTTGGATATGTCCTCGTAAATATCATCCACTTCATCATCCAAGTGTGCCGAGGTCGATGCGTAAACCTGAATGATCTTAATACTATACCGCTTGGATAGTCGAAGGATCAGGTACGCTACCCTGGTCGACACACTGGAGATTTTCAGAACGTTGTTAGAGAGGACCTTATTGAGGAGAAAACCTACGCCACCCTGTGATGGTTGGTCACCCTCGCGGAAGTACAGTAGATGGCCCGAGTCTAGGGTAATGGTGTCCTCTCCCTCTCTACGGACTTCGCACAACCCCAGAACATGCCACCTAATGTTTTCCAGCTTCACTTCCAGCTGCGCTAGATGTTCGTCGAGCCTCAGAGTGCGTCCGTTAAACGTAGCCAGGGTCAGGGTTTGCAGGTAGCCAGAGGTAGCCCAGTGATTGTTAGCACCCCTTGCCCCGCTGTTACCATGGCCGCTACCAGGTAGCCATACAGGTCCTGTATGGCCAGGAATAGCGGGGCGGCCGGCAACTGGGGGCCATTTACTTTTTGTACTGGTCATAAGACTGTTTATGCCCATAACCCCCACGCTGGGCAAGCGGGTTGGGGATCGCAGGGTACAGCTTCTCGCACTGCCGACGCTGCTGCCCATCAGCGTCCAGGGCATTTAGCTGTCCCGGTGTAGGCTGCGCTATGCCACAATCAGCCGGCCGCCAGAGCCTCATTCGTTATTTAGCTGGGTGCACCACGTGCAGGTGAGGTTGGCTTGGGTACTTGGTGGGTTCCGACGGGGCCGTGTTAGAATCCTACCGGGACCCCATGACCCCGTTAAGTGCTCGTGCAGCGTCCAGCCTTTCATCAGGCGATGAATGGTTTGATGATGCACTAGCACTACGGTGAGCGACGGAACACGTTGTGTTTTTAGTCGGAAGGCCGCCGGGCTAGCGAGAGCTAGTCGCAGGCGGAGAGCCCGACAGACCCCTCCAACTCTCCCCGAGTTTGAGGATATGGGTAACGCATTTTCACACCGACAAAAAAAAAGGGTACTTGGTGGGTTGAGGTTGAAGATAAAAGTTGGAACCCCGTACACCCTACGTAAATCTAGTAAGTTTGTTTTCAATTACAAAATGTAATTCATTATTTTCGTCTGAGAGTTTCGTTATACTCGGAAATCTGGACTCGCTTTGTTCAATGTTTGATCAAGACCACATTTAACCAGTGGAATGCTCAGAAGGCAATAAGGAGGATGTACCGAAATGTCCAGCGTTTTTATTAAAGTTTCATTGAATGCTCCGAAAGTTCTGGAGTTCTAATAGAAAATACCTATTTTGTATCTAACGATATATAATTTGCACACTATTGTCTTTGTTATGAAATTTCTGATTGTTGGTAATTGAGAAAATAATAAGTTTAACTCACATTTTGATTTTATGTTGATAATAGTTTAGGGTTACCTATGATTTTTTCATTATTTTCTAACACACCACATTTCGTCGTCGTTGTTCGAAAATATTTACACATTCACTCACACTACACACTCTAATCAGTACTAATATGTTGAGACATTTATTTTACAAGCTATTTTACAAAAAACATAATATCTATCTAGCTCTACTTAAAAAATCGTTTGTCCTCAATGACTGATGGATCAACGCATAGCCTAAACCGCTGGTTATAGAGACCTGAACTATGGAGGGTGTGTTCTTTGTTCTTTGGGGTGTACAGGGCTCTAACCCCCATCTTCGGAACCCAAGCCAACCTCACCTGCACGTGGTGCACTCTGCTAAACAACGAACGGGGCTCTGGCGGCCGGCTGATTGCGGCATAGCACAGCCTACATCGACACAGCTAAATCCCCTGGCCACCGACAGGCAGCAGCATCGGTGTTGCGAGAGGCTGTGCCCTGCGATCCCCAACCCGCATGCCTAGCGTGGGGTTTATGGGTATATCCCCCTTTATTAGGGGTGGCCTATGTCCAGCAGTGGACTGATGTAGGCTGGCGTGGTGGTATGAGTGTTCTTTGTATGACGTAGGCATCTGATAAGAAAGGATTTTCAGAAATTCTAACCCTAAGGGAGTGAAAAACGGGGGCAAAGCTTGTATGGGTCAACGTGATTCCTTGTTTCAATATACTTTTTAATTGCCTGCCTGCCTAATTAACCTGCTTGCTTTCATTCGCAAGCCAACGGGTGCTGCCGCCGAAGGTGCAGTATGCCGCAGTTGTGCCTGATTTGTTATAGAAATTTAGGGTTTTATTATATCGTTTGGAATTTGGAGCAAAAGATTTCAATTTTATTATCTGCTTACATAATTTTTCTGCAAATTTATTCAAGATGAACGTGGATATAAATTTCGTAGGTATTAAGACACTTAGGCAAGGCTTTTTACTATCTTTTTGGATCGGAAGATTGATTTATACGTTAAGTGAAAACCTTTTCCCAGAGTTTGTTGTTTACCTTTATTCCTTTTTAATGAGGGATTTTTACAGCACGATTTAAAATCCTTCTTCTTCTGAGCTAGTGGCCAACTTTGGTGCCGGAGTTTTCAGGCTGTTCATAGATTTACGACTGAAAAAGTCGGGACTAACCACTTAACGTGCCTTTCTAAGCACGGAAGCGCTCAGATCTAAATACCACTAAATGGTTACACATCCAACTAGTGACTGGGCGGCGTGTATACGATATGCGATAAAATGGTCCCAATCTGACTCCATTTCAGTCAGCAACATCAGTCCAGTCAGCAAGAACTATTTCTTGTGAATAAAAAACTCCTAATTTTTAGCTTAGTATAAAAAATAATATATAGTTTATTTTTACAAAACGGCAAGTATAACGTATAAGTATACTTCAACACAAAGTATTAAGCCTGTTACTGCAGGGTCCATGGCATGTCTTGTCTGGGTGGGGTAGGGGTAGGGTAAGGTAGGGGTATGGTAGGGGTCGGGTAGGAGTAGGATAGGGGTAGGGTAGGAGTAGGGTAGGGGTAGGGGTAGGGGTAGGGGTAGGCGTAGGCGTTAGGGTAGGGTAGGGTAGTGTGGGGCAGTTGTTGTTGTTGTTGTGGTTTTCGTTGTTTTATCCTCATTGATTGCTTTTTCCACTTCAGTGTTCAGTTCAGTTCTCGCACATCGATTTCTTGTATAATTGCTTCTTTAACATCGATATCCACTCTTATTTAATCCACTTCGATATCGTTTTCGTTTGCATTTTCCATTTCGATATCTTTTTTCAATATTTCTATTCCGTATGGGGTCGACGATAGTCAGGCGGTTATATTCGTTACCCTCTTTGAGACAGGACAACGTCCGTCGGGTCAGCTAGTTAAATTGTAAATTCCGTCGGAATTTAGAGGTATTCCGGCTGTATGATGCTAGATCAAAAGATTAGCAGCCATTTTGTTTGTGGTAAAACGCCGTCAAGCATTGACGTGACGTTCACGTCACGACGCCGACGCCAACAAAATGGCGTCGGAGGCGAAGGCGTCAAAATGGCGTCGCGACTGCGCACAAGGTGTCGCTGTAGCATAGGGCGCGGTTCTGGTATTTGTGGTATTCCATTTAATGTTTTTTTTCCATTTAATTTTTTTGTTCCATTATGCAACTACTTTGCTTTATCCAAAATAATAGCGGCTCTACGTTGGGCAATTGGATCAAGTAAACGCGTTTATTCATTATACCTAGATTATTTTCATAAAACGGTACTTATGTATAGTTCAACACAAAGATATAGATAAGCACGTTAAAATAACTTTTCTAAGTACTCTCCCACACGATTTGAATGATAAAATCGATCGATCCTCCTTTAAGTAAGGGCGCGGTCGGCGTCTGTTCCCCGCCCCTCAAGCATTTGGCCGCCATTCACCCGCCCCTTCAATCATTATTACCCTGCCCGAGATGATGAATCACTTTATTTTCCTTTCCGGAAAAAAACTAAATATCCGTTCACAATATTCAACATGAATAAAACAAAACCCGAATGAAAATCCGAGAGAGAGAGAGATAGATAGAGAAATTAAAGAACAAAGAATGGAATGAGGAATTTGTAAGAAAAATTAACTGTAATTTCCTATTTAATTTATTTCGACCATTCCCAAAAGTTGCGGTATGTCTCTGATTAAAGTTCACGATAAAAAGGCTTGCTTATTCAGATGGTGATGATGATGATGATGATAATGAACATGATAAGTTGATCAAAACTAAGTTAGTTTTAGCTTAGCTAGAATCTTACCTGAACTGCAGCAGTGCCAAGTCGAGATCAGCAACAGTATTTTACGGAAAACGGAAATAAAAGATTTTTCACTTAACATTTTGGAGAGACCGATGGACACGTGTGTCTCTGACGCGTTACCGAGCTCGAAAGGATCGTCCCAGCGGCTAGCACAGGGGCGACGGTCTCGGGTTGCCGTGGAAACTGTGCCCCAGACGAGATCGATAACATTCAATCTTCACTGCGCAGTCGCGAAATTCACCCCTCATCACAGAATGATTTATAGTGTTCGTCTGGAACACGGCGGCAGGTACTCATTGTAATGAGATTTATCAATATTCCTTGTAGCTGCCCATGTCCATTACTCGGCAAATATATGATGAAGAAAATATGGAGGCATTAATATATGATAACGAGTCTGATTGGGCTGAAACTGAAGGTCTCAGTACCTGTTGCATGGCACATGGTTCTTCAAGTTGATGTAGGTTAGGGAAGGCAGTGGCAATGTCTCAACTCTCGAGGTTTGATCAGACCGCAAATTTCTTTTGTATCAACACTGGTTTTAAAAGAGCGAGTTGATGTTGTTTTTCAAGTCCTGCTGCTGGTGTTAATTTTCATGACAGTTTAATTTACTATCTTGAGTTATTATGCAGAACAGCAAAATCTCGTCTTGTTTTTCAACTTTTTTTTGCATTTAAGAAATTGTTGTTTTAGTATTTTGAAGGGCCATATAATAACTTCTGTAAATTCCAAGCAATTTAACTGACACGCAGGGCAGGGAGTGACTAACTATACAGGGTGATCCATACCAATTGTGAGACCTAGGGTGAAAGTGCATAATTTTTAACACGCTTTTATTAGTTTCACCTGTATGTATGTATGTAACCGACTCCTTTGAGCTCGATTTTGCCCTACTTTGAACGATCAGATTTGATTCAAACTTTGCACACCTGTCAAAGGTCGATGACAATGCAATAATCCGATAAAAATATCCGATTATCCTAATTAGATTCGCCAGGATTAATTAATTTCTTTCCGCATCCTTTGCATGCGAGTAAGAGAGACAGAGCTAGTGCGCGAACTACGCATGCGTGCAAGCGTGTTTTTTTAGTTTTTTTAAACTATTATTTATTTTAAGAGAGCTTCACTAAAAGGAACCTTTTTTATTTTTGACTAGCTGACAACGACTGACGCGTATTTAACGCAATTGAAGTTGCAAGTGGGTACCGGGTTTATATATTTTCAGCTGTTCCTTTCGGTTTTTCCAATTTTTTTTTCATTAACCATACCAACAATATTGGGGATATTAAGACAAAAAAAAGTTATTCAAATAGGTTGAGCTATTTTGAAAACGAATTTACGATTTTGATTTTTACTGATGAGGTTGTTTTTTCGGGCCACATAGGCGATGTCAGTAATCGTGAGAGGTATCAAAAGTCATGTTACTAATTACGAGCTCAATTTAAAAACGTGAAAATATGAAAAGTGAAAAAGAAAAAGAAAATATAAGGTTGTTTTATAATAAGTATAGCTGCGAAACAACTTAGAAGGTACTAAGTTTCTGATAAGCTACATTGGCTACAACTCGTTGGAGGTTTGAAGGGCCTGGGATGTAATTGTAACTGCTTGTAAAATATTACATGGCATAATTGACTCTTAAAAATCGAATTGGGGGTGTATGGGGTTTCAACTGTCATCTCCAGTACCCAAGCCAACCTCACCTGCACGTGGTGCACCTTGCAAAATAACGGACGAGGCTCTGGCGGCCGGCTGATTGTGGCGCAGCGCAGCCTACATCGGTCCAGCTAAATCCCCTGGCCGCTGATGGGCAGCAGCGTCGGCAGTGCGAGAAGCTGTACCCTGCGATCCCCAACCCGCTTGCCCAGCGTGGGCATTATGGGCACTCTCTCACACTTGCGATTCGCTGATGACATAGTCCTACTGTCGGAGTCGCTGGAGGAGCTACAACAAATGCTGGACGGCCTAGCATGAGCCCCGCGAAAGAATGGTCTCGGCATGAATTTGGACAAGACCAAAGTCATGGTCAATGACCGAATTGATCCGATTCCTGTCGTCATTAATGGACACCTTCTTGAAGTTGTTTCGGAGTACACATACCTCGGGCAGATATTGCAGTTGGGTAGAAACAATTTCGAGAAGGAGGCCAAGAGGAGGATTCAGCTGGGTTGGGCAGCATTTGGAAAACTACGTCGAGTTTTCTCGTCACCCATACCATATATAATGTATGAAAACGAAAGTTTTCAATCAGTGCGTCCTACCCGTCATGACATACGAAGCCAAAACGTGGACATTCACATTACGGCTAGTCCACCAGTTTAAAGTCGCTCAGCGAGCTATGGAACGAGCTATGCTCAGAGTTTCTCTGAAGGATAGAATCCGAAACGAATATATCCGACATAGAACTAAAGTTGTCGACATAGCTCAGAGAATTAGCAAGCTGAAGTGGCAGTGGGCTGGCCATATCTGCCGAAGAACCGATAACTGTTGGGGTAAACGAGTTTTTGAGTGGAGACCGCGGCTCGGCAACCGTAGTGTAGGACGCCCGCCGGCCCGGTGGAGTGACGATCTGCGAAAGGCTGCTGGTAGAGGCTGGATGCATCGAGCTCAAGGCAGGGCGCAATGGCGCTCATTAGGGGAGGCCTATGTCCAGCAGTGGACTGCTATAGGCTGATGATGATGATGATCATTGACTCTCCTGATCTAAGTGATGCGTAGTGTCGATTCTTCGTTTCCGACAACTACTCTCGTGGCAAACAACTTATGCTTCCAAAGCATAAATTGTTTGCCGTACCCTCGTCTCGTACGGTATCCCGATCCTCATCTCCCATCCCGCGCATACTCACTGCGCTCAACGCTCTTCTTGATGCCAGTCCTGAATGTGATTTGTTTGCGGATGGATGGACTAAAATTATGTCAGAATGTTTGAGATTGTGTGAGCGTGATGTATGACTGTAATTATTTTTATTATTGACTTGAATAAAATTATTAAGTCTTACCTTTCGACATTTGATTAACTATTTGATTTTGATTCGTATAATTAATGTAATTGGTTTTGTTACCGTTTTAATTAAAGTTAAATAAATATGGAACATTATTTGCCATAACATTGCGTTCATGCATGCAATTCCCAAGTGGAAATTGCTCGGGCGACCTTCTGTACTTCCTCTAAGGCGACCAAATATTGATGATCTTAGCTTTGTGGCACTACTGATCAAATGGCTGATAATGAAATAGATAACATACAGGCTGACTTGTTTAACGTAGAATTATGTTTTATAGTAAGAACCAACATGGCCTTAACAAAAAAACCACAGGACAGAATTCAATAACCTTTGGCCAGAATCATACGACAACTATGGTTTCCCGCAAGTCTCATCAGTGGAGGCTCTTGGACGAATTTTGCCCATTGTCCTTTACATATTGTTAGAGCTAAAAGGAATAGGTAGGTTTGGTTAAATTCGGTTAGGTTAGCCTATGATGAAAACAAAACAAAACTCCTACCAGTTACTACTGTTAGAATGTATTCCAGATCAGCAAATGCGTATTTTTTAGCCTTGATAATGACGCTATCAAATGGATTAAGATTCTTAAAATTACATTATAAATTGAACAACTTGATTCAGACATAAAATGAAATATATATAAATGAATAACAACCTTTGCTCATCAATTATTTCTGGCTGACATAAATGATGATGATTATTATGGTGGACTACAAACACCTCTGAAGCTATAGTGAAAAATGCAAAGCCATTGGACTTCTATTCAACTAAAAATACTTTTGTTTTGTCCACTTTTATAAAGACTTTGAGATGGTTTATAACGCTTTGAGTGCTAAAAACACAAATGTGATTCTGCACATCATCCTCCTCCTCGTGCATGCGTGCGAGGCCAGCAGCCAACATGTTAATCAAACTTTTTATTGTATGGTGGTTGTGAGCAATATATTGCATGTGGGTCGCCTATTAGTATTTAATTATGTATTGCATTTATTTACCACTAAGAAACTGTTTAAAGCGAATAAAATATCATTCGCAACATTCTCCTTGAACAACCAAGATTCAAGATATTTATTTAAATTAGCACAATCTTAAAATCATAAACTACAGCTCTCAAGGCTGTCACGAATTATTGAAACGCATATCACCCAAGGATACACCTAGCTCTTTGTGGGCGTTCTATGAGAGCACGAAACAGCACTGGTCACAGCACTAGCCATAATTTCAAATGAAATTTTGGCTATTGAGTTTAATACCGGAGGTGGTGAGGGTTTATGCATATCTCTGAATAAACTCTACAGTAAATAAACTTAAACTAAATGATGAAAAGCGAGTGTATAAATGGAGCCATTGCAGTTGATCCTAGTGCTAAATCACCAATAGTCACTTTTATTACAAATTGTCTGGATGCTATTTTTCATACAAAACACTAAGAAAAAACATTGCAAACATTAGACTGTAGAAAGAAGACAAGAAAATAATTGAAAAGTACATTGGCAACCTGGAAACTTAAAAGAGTGGACAAAGAAGAGATCAATGACAAACTGGAGCTATTCTATCTGCCAAGAACATCATGCTTTGTATTACACAAAATTTCAAATGAAATGGCTTTTTGGGAAGCTAAATGTTTACAAAAGATTTAACTGCAAATTGCAGTTCATTCAACAAGTACATGCAAGATCAGAAAATTATAGAGAAGGTGGTGGAAGAGTATTAGATAACAAACCCTTGTTCATGGAATTTCAATTTTAATTGCAATGCCTTTATCTACTTCTCAACTTGTAAAGAGATTGTAGTACATGAATGGCCTTACTTATGAACATCTTTCAAAAGATAAACGATGCTTAATCTATTGCTATCTCTTACCGTTGGATAATGAGAAACAGTGATAGGGCTAACTTTGAGCATTCATTAACTTTGAGTAGCGTTCATAAGTAACAGTGTAGATGTTAAAAATATGTTACCACTTGAGTAGTCTTTATACACAAAGGCCTCTTCCAGCAATTTTAGTGCTACTTAAATCCAGATGTGAGTAGGTAAGTAGCACCAATAGGGTGTTCTCTTATTATCAGTGTAGTACTCTAAATTATCACTAGACGAAATAATTTATCACCTAACTTCCACATGCACTTTCTAATTGATAAAACAATCAGATAATTTGGACAAGCACTCAGCACGTGAAAATAAAAAATTGGGTGTAGGTAGGATCGAATATTCAACGAATAGTTTATTTCTAGATAAACTTTATCAGTAACAAGAAAATAGATGTAACGAAATTATAGAAAAGTAATATTAATTTGCCCTCCCGGCTTATTCTGAGTTATAATCACGTACCTGATTTAACTAGAAGTTTCTCTTTGTAAATAATTTGACGACACAACACAAAATAAACAGTAATTTCAACAAGTTCTCGTCTCACCACAATTTAAAGGTATTTTCTTCGATCAAATATCGATTCAATGAAAAAGTGTAAACAAGAAAATTTCCATATAATTTTTTATCTATGCCACGCCACCCACAGACTAGTTTAGGTAGTGAGCACAGAATATAGTAGTGAGCCACCATTGAGATGGGAATAGTGAATGGGACATAGATTAAGTATATATATAGATTTATAGTTTGCGTGGCCACCCTAGTCTTTCTCATTTCAACTGCAGGGTTGCCACATAATTAAAATTTCCATAGATTTGGGTAAAATATACTGATAATACGCCCTCCGGCCAGGTGGTAACGATCTGCGAAATGCTGCTGGTAGAAGCTGGATGCATCGAGCTCAGGACAGGGACTCAGGCGCTCATTAGGGGAGGCCTATGTCCAGCAATGGACTGCTATAGGCTGATGATGATGATGGGTAAAATATAAATCTAACAAGAAATTAATGTCATGCAGGTAAAGTATTAATCTATCAATTAATACTGCAGGTAAAGTATTAATCTATCAATTTTTTCATTTACACGATTTTTTTTTTCATTTATAATCTACCTTCACTAACAAGTTTTAATGACTTTTGATAATATGTTAGGGAAGGAAGGATGTTTAGCAAATTTGATTGAATGCACCTACCTATATAATTTTTAAATCAAATCAAATCAAATTATATTTATTTGCATAAAAGTATGGTAATTACAAAGGAAAATCTTAAAGGCTATGTGGATCGCATACTTATACTTCATTACAGAAGCGTGCAAATATTAAATTGTTATATGTATATATGTCATTAATTATCATTAATATCGGTTAATTTTAATTAACAATAATTAAGTTGACAATCGAGATTACTTAATAAATATATGTCAAAATGAAAACTAACCATTCAAATGAAGAAATAAAAATAGTAAATTATTATTTAGTTTTAATACATTCAATTTAATCGTATAAAAGCATTTATCTACAAGCCATTTGTAAAGCCTTATTTTAATAAGGCTAAGTGTCAAATTTTTCATGTCTTCGGGGAGACTATTGAATATTTTAACGGACATGAATAAAGATATATATTGCATTGATTTTTTACAGAACGGCAAAAATATCCTATTATTTATTTGTGTCCTAAGTTGTCATTCACGCATGTCTTTATGTTTCTTGTATACGCTTTCAAAATTCCTACATACTAAAAAGAATAGAATTATAGGAAATATATTTTTATTTCTCCAAAACTTCAACATTTAGAAAATATGCTTTCGATTCTGCAATCATATTTTCTAAATTCCCTACTTTTTTTAAAACGCCAACTTTTTTCCCCAAGAGCTCGCAGTTTTGCGCGTATCTTCTAATAGCTTAGCAGTCCAACGCAAATTTTTCCCGCAGCCTTCGTGGTGTGTATGATGGTGATTTACCCTAAAAACAGTAATCAAAAATTAATTTTGGTATTTAAACATAACAAATGTAATCTGTAGAAAATACGTACATAAAAGGCTAGCAATCTTACTAATATAATAAAGGCGAAAGGAATTGAGTATTGTTTATTTCTCCCTCACGCAAAATTTAGATACAAATACAATACAATACAATAAATTTATTGCTTTTACAAGGTCTTCATCGTTCTGGCTGGGAAATATAACAAGCTATTAATGCTGCTGCTGATGATAATGATGAAACATATGAATTGAGGCATGGAACATATTGGTCTTCTTCTTCTTCGTATGAAGTAGTGGCCAACTCTGATGTCAGAATTTTTAGGCCACCCGAAAGCCTCCGACATGGCTAACAACTGAAAAAGCCGGGAAGAACATCTTAACGTGCCTTCCGAAGGGCGAAAGCGCTCAGATCTAAATGCCATCCAGATCACCCATATAAGTAGTGTCCGGGCGGAGTGTTGCTTAACCAAGATGAACTGCGAAGATCACCAGAGTAAATTACATGGTGTTAAATTGCATTGTGTTACAGGTTCTAGGTAAGGTATCTCACATAAACCCTGTCTAAGGGTCAATTTAGCAATATGGTTATATAGTAGGCAGACCGAGGCTTTGTAGGTAGTTAACTAGGTGTACCTATATAACATATTGTCATTGCACATTATGTAGAGCTACACCAAGAATAACATTATAGGCTATTTTTTATCCAGGTACCATGCGTGCGAAGCCGCGGGCAGAAGCTAGTATAAAATCTTAGTGAAAACGTTTTGAAAACTGGAGCTAACATTAAAGTGTTTCTTTCCTGTCAGCCAAAGTCCATTGTAAATAAATAAATAATGCGGGACGTAATCACACAACATCATGTAGCCCCAAACAGAACATGCAAACACTTGCCCCGCAGTGGGAATAGAAGCCACAACTAGCTAATTAAATTTGCGGGTACTTCGGAGAAGGCAAGCAGTATCTTGGGTTTCACTTACCCGGTTTTGATAAAATATAGCTTAGGCTTTTTGATACTTACTTACTGTGGCAGATTTAAATAATTGGGGGCATATAGGTGAATTGTCAAAAAATGCTGTCAGTTGTGACTGACGAATCCCGAATCCGTTTTAAATCTGAATGATCCGTTGATTTATCGTAGCCTCTGGTTCTCTAGTCTGAAATAAAAAAAAACAGTTTTAAACCAAGACAAAAATGAACGAATTCTACCATTGTAGGTATGATAATAATAATAATAAAAAAAAAAAAAAAAAAAAAAAAAACAAAACTTCACCGCTGACACACGCTTTTTCTCTAATATTTTACCAAAATTTATTTTATATTGCTTTCCCCGATTCATACCGTATCCTCAACAGTTTTAAACCAGTAATACAACCTATTTTCATTTTATTTTTGACATAAAGGCACAAATGCCACAATGAAAAAACCATCATAACATGTTGACCAGAGGAAAAGCACGAGCGGCTACATATGAAGCACACCAAACATCTGCGCCTGTTCCGTCAAGCTCCACATCGTCGTCCGGGGATGAGGTATTCGCCACCCCCCCGGACACCAGCGCGTCGAGCGACGAGAGCAGGCCGCCGTCGCCTCCGCCGCCGCGACCACCTGTGCGGCGTGGGCGCCCCCCGCTGTCGGCCGGCTTGGGGTCTGCGGGACAGTCTACCCCGCGTCCGACCCCCGCCACCACCAGCAATGTGCGCATTCGCATGAAGTGGACAGAACAAATAAATAGAAACGTCATGCGCGCATATTATAGGGCTACAGACGGAGGAACTAACCGCACCGCGTACATTGCCCGGATGCTGCCTTTGTTTCAGGTACTTGAACCAGCTGTAACTGTTACTGCACAACGGCTATCGGATCAGGTACGAGCCATCCAACGATTAAAATTGTTGGATGATTCGGTACTTGACCGGCTTCGCGCTGAAAGTGCTCAAGTAGCTGACCACTCGCAGCGGGTCCCGGCTGCCACGTCGACGGTTACGACAACTTCGATACCTGTGACGACGCAGCCGGACCCCGCTGCTGACGACGTCAACAACGAGAACACCAGCGTGACAAACCAGGTAAATGAGCAGTTGAGGAGGACTTTGGAGGATACGATTTTATCGTACCGGTCCGCACCTCTCGATGAAAGACCGCGTTTGCCACGCTTGCCCACTCACAGACGAAACTTGGCTCTAATGGAGGCCTTGAATCCTTTGCTGGTTCCTTATCTAGAGACTAGCGAAGGTCTAGCCGATACCCATTCGATCCTTTACTGCGGAGCCGTGGCTGCGTGTCGTGTTGCTCGTGTCAAGTTCCCCAACTCCACGCGAGCACCACGACCTGTCAACCAAACTCCAGCTTGGCAAGTACGGATCGAACGGCGGATCGGTAAATTCAGGACCCTCATTGCAAAGCTAAGTTGCTTCAGAGGGGGCAATACCCGCCCTCGAGTGATGCGTTTTGTGACACAGGCCTTTTCTGGGACCGATATTCGGCCTCACGATTATATGGCCTGTGTCACAGAACGCATTGACTTTCTGAAGCAGAAAATCTCTGCATGGGCAAGCCGCATTCGTCGGTATCGAGAACGTGTGGACCGATATTGGCAGAATCGAAACTTCCAAAGTGACCAGAGGAAGGTGTACCGAAACTGGGAGAAACCTGACCAATGTGTGATGGACGGGCGTGTACCGGATGCGGATGCCATGAATAATTTCTGGCGCAGCATCTGGTCTGTGCCCATCCAACACACGGAGGGAGATTGGATGGATGTGGTGAGTAGAGAGTGTGAATCTATCGAAACCATGGGACCTGTAGAGATTAGCCCCATAGATGTCAGATTTGCAATCCGTTCGGCCCATAACTGGAAAAGTCCTGGACCGGACGGGTTGCATAACTTCTGGCTGAAGTGGTTTCGGTGTTCACACTCTGTACTCGCCACACAATTTCAAGAAGCCCTCGAGCTTGGGTCTCTCCCAAGTTTCATGACGACAGGAGTCACCTTCCTGCTCCACAAATCTGGTAGTACCGCGGAAGCAAAGAACTACAGACCCATCACGTGCTTACCTACCATTTACAAGCTCCTTACGTCCATTCTGAGCATAAAAATTAATGCGCACATAGTTGCAAATAATATTTTGGCTCCGGCTCAGAATGGATGTAAGGTTGGGTCCCGCGGTACTAAGGAGCTCCTCCTCATTGACATGACCATTAGCCAGCAGATCAGGCGCAGCAAAGGGAACCTCTCCGCTGCATGGATAGACTACAAGAAGGCGTATGATTCAGTGCCTCATACATGGCTGGGGAGGATCTTAGAGTTGTATAAAATTGATGCAACATTGAGATCCTTCTTAGGTATATGCATGAGACAGTGGATCACAGTTCTTCGTCATCCAGGTAGCGCACGGGATCCCTCTGCTCCGCAAGATCTGATTCGCATAGAGCGGGGTATTTTCCAGGGCGACAGTCTGAGTCCCCTATGGTTCTGCCTGGCACTGAATCCTCTTAGTACTCTGCTAAAGGATTCAGGGCTAGGCTATCGACTTCGGAGAGAGGGTGATATCGTTTCTCACCTGCTGTACATGGATGACCTCAAACTTTTTGCGCCAAGAAAACCAGAACTGCTGACTCTGTTGAATATCACACAGATATTCAGCAGTGCCATCAGCATGGAGTTCGGTGTCGAGAAGTGTGCGGTCATGCAAGTACGGCGGGGGAAAGTTGTAAATACTACAAACTTACAGCTTTCCGATACGATATCCCTCAGATCTCTTTCCGATATCGAAACCTACAAATATCTCGGTATGTCAGAAGCGTTAGGTATAGTAGACAGAGACATAAAACAGTCGGTGAAGGAGCGATTCTTTTGCCGCCTTACTAAAGTACTCAATAGTCTTTTGTCGGGTGGTAACAAGGTTCGAGCCTTCAACGGCTGGGTTATGCCTCTGCTCATCTATACTTTTGGCATATTGAAATGGACTCAGACTGAACTTGACGCCCTTGACTGTAAGGTTCGTCAACTTCTTACGACACACAGAATGCGACATCCACGCTCGTCGGTAATGAGGATGTACATCCCGCGGAAATGTGGGGGCCGCGGCTTTTTAAATGCCAAGACCCTCCATAACCACGAGGTGTGCAAGCTCAGAGAATACTTCCTCCATGCCGACAGTGAGATGCATCGTGATGTCGTAGCAGTTGACAAGAACCTTACCCCGCTCTCACTGGCTAAGGAGAACTGGCACAAACCTACGGTGCTGAGTGCCCTCGACCGCAAGGTGGTATGGGAGAGTAAGGAGCTGCACGGACGGTTCTATAAAGCCCTTACAGGGCCTGATGTAGACCTACTCGCATCCGTGAACTGGCTACGTTTCGGTGACCTCTTTGGGGAAACTGAAGGTTTTGTCTGTGCGATTATGGATGAGGTAATAAAGACGAACAACTACCGAAAGTATATCATGAAGGATGGAACCGTTGACATTTGCAGAGCTTGTCATCGTCCCGGTGAATCCCTCAGACATATACTTTCGGGTTGTTCGCACCTCGCTAACACTGAATACTTGCACAGACATAACCAAGTAGCAAAGATCATCCATCAGCAGCTTGCTCTCCAATACGACCTTGTCGGTTCAGAGGTTCCGTACTATAAGTACGCACCGGTACCGGTTCTCGAAAATGGTCGTGCTACGCTCTACTGGGACCGCTCTATCATCACGGACAGGACTATTCTTGCGAATAAACCTGATATCGTCTTGGTAGACCGGTCGGAACGCCGGGCGATACTTGTTGACATCACCATCCCGCATGACGCTAATCTCGTGAAGGCCGAGAAGGACAAGCTTAGCAAGTACCTTGACTTGGCACACGAGATTACCGCTATGTGGGATGTCGACTCAACAATTATCGTTCCGATAGTCGTTTCAGTGAACGGTCTGATAGCGAAGAGCCTTGACCAATATCTTAAGAGGCTCTCGCTAGGCAGCTGGATCAAGGGTCAGATACAGAAGGCGGCTCTCCTGGACTCGGCACGCATTGTGCGGAGGTTCCTCTCTCTGCAGCCCTAGCCACCGACCGTTTGAGCCCTGCCCCGCGGTCGATGGTCTCCCGTTTTGATACATTTTTTACTATAATGTTTTTGATATTTATTTATGTACATAAGTAGTATTAAGTATAATAGTAAAAAATGTATTTTAGACGAGTTTACAATTAAATAAAGTGTCATAATAATAATAATAATAATAATAATAACAATAACCTAACATTTAATAGCACAACATATAAAAAAATAATTACGACCTCTGTGGCGCAGTGGGCGAAGGTCCGCCTGAGACGCAGAAGGTTGCGGGTTCGATTCCCGCCGCGGGACAAATGTTTGCATGCTCTACAGATATTTGTCTCGGGTCTGGGTGTTTTCTATGTATAACATGTATGTATTTACAAAAAAAAAATTATATATGTAATATATCAATCATGTGGTTCCCATAATACAAGCTCTGCTTAGTTTGGGGCTACATGATGCTGTGTGATAATGTCCAGCATTATTTATTTATTTTATTTATAATAATGAATTCTTTGGTTTTCGTGGTCTATTTTCCTATACATTCACTAAGACCTCGGTTAGTCAAGGTTGACCAAATATAGCACATGGCTTTTAAACGATAAAATCAGTATCAAAATAGACTTAAGTTTTTTATACTTACGAAGATTCACATAACTGGAGACATACAGGTGTATTTTCAGTTACCATCCATTCAATTACGTGGCCCTTTGGTTTTTTTTCCTGAAATTAAAACGTCATCTTTAAACCGGGCTATGCAAATAATAATGAACCACAGAAATTAAAAAATGAAACGACTTTCCTTTATATGTAATGAACTTATGGGGTGGGGAAGGGCAGGGAAGGAGTGAGGACTCTCCCTCTAAAAGGGGGAATCTCACAGTTTCCGATAAAAAAATAATTAAGTTTTGAGGTTAACGAGAGAAAAAAAAATTAAACAATATACGCCAAAACACACTACCGGACTACTACGGACCTATGACCTATGATCAGTTTAAAAACAGTTTCAAATCATAAAAATGGATATTTGATTCGGGTATTTGACCTCGTCGGCCCTGAGTGTCGCTTCGTCCACTCGTCCTCGCGGGCTAGCTCCACTCAGGATCTTCCACGCGAATTTCTGGTTCCACATTTTTTATATCCAATCTACGCATAGGGACCACAAGACTACGTGGCATCGGGGTGATCTGCGTCAGTTCTGTGATATTGCTACTCAAGTTGGGGTGTCCTAGAACCTACTGCTGCGAGAAGGATTTCCAGGTGGTTGTAAAAAATCTAATAACCGACTGTCTATTCAACGTATTACATTAACAACGAGAAATATCATTGTCAATGTCGAATCACCAAAAAATACCACAGAGGCCATAAATAAAAAGAAGATGAATTTTCAAATAATCATATCTCAAAAACTATTTGGTTCCGCACTACGCCATTTTAGATTTAGGCTTCCTAGATATAGACCTATCTGTGACAAAAGTTCCAGCCGCCTAGCTCACTACAAATAAATGAAAGTTGAGCCAAAAATTAATGTGCAGTGGGCAAAATTCTTTTCAAATGCCGGCAACACCAAACAAAACAAAACAAAATTGAATTTCACTTTTTGGCTTATTTTCTTACAGATTTCTGCTCTAAATGTTGTTATTTATTGTGGAAGTCTAGTTAATAATCCATTTTTGAATAAATACCTCGTCAAAAGTACGATACTTACGCTTGAAAAGACAAATCCGGAATGTTTTGATCACTGCCACTTTTGCACCAAAATACACTACACCGATCCATTTTGATAGAGAAATCCATAACATTCATTTGTTATTATTGATTTACAATAGATGAAACCTAATTTTTCCAGGTAATAATTTAGTTTCAAGCAAGTTTTTCACAAAATCTTCCGAAACTGCTGCTAGCTGCCAAAGTTTGTTTAGCGCAATGTTGCGCTAAACAACGAAAAAACCGGCACGCGATAAGGGACAGCAAATCTATAGTGCGGTCTCCCTTATTTGCATGAAGCACGCATAAGTAGTTCTCTTTCTTGAAAGAATGAGATGAATTATCTCGTCGTCTATAGCTTTCTCTGTCTAGGGAATGGGAATAATGGAAATAAGTGAAGACCATAGCGATTTATATGATAGCTACGTCGAATATTTGGCAGCAAGTGATGTGGACGAATACACTCACAGTGTTCTCGAATATATTTCAGGTTTTGTATCTAGAAAAATATCTAAAAGTCTGACCTGTGTTGTGTGTGTTGTGTTTGACATTATTGTTAGGTGAAGAAAAAATCGATAGTCTAATTTACCAAAAGTCTAGAGGTGGCCTAGTTTACTCATCCAATGATGTTTTAGAAATTATTAAAAAGACAGAAAACTTAATAAAACCTCATCTCACGAAAAGGCAACCAGAAAATTACTTTTTATATATATTTAGATTTTTAATAGAATTTCATAGTTGCGAAAAATTCTTATACATAGAAAATCACCCGGAACACAACACAAATCACAGGTTGCTACTAATAAAGGCTATTATTAAAACCTATATTGACATAAGGTTTCGGTACTACGGAAATAAAAGGACCGACAAAATTTCGTATAGAAATTATTTTAACAAACTGATATTGTTCAGAAATGAATAAAATTATGTGTTTATATTGTTTTTATTTACTTAAGATTGCTCACCTATTTAACCTACTCTCAGAATAGGGAATAATTACCCATTAAACAGGATAGGTACTATAATAAAAGGTATTTAATAATTAATTAAAAAATGGATAACCGATATTCAATTTTCTATCCCCCCTTTGACCCCCCATATCTTGTAAATGGCTGAACCTATTTTGGTGAAACATGATTAAGAACCACTGCAGGAACGTTAATCTTCAAATTAAAAAACTGTATTCAAATCGGTTCACCCGTTTAAGAGCTACAGTGTCACAGACACACAGCAGCGGTCAAACACTTTAACACTTTAATTTTAACTTTTTCGTCGGGGGTTAAAAAGAAAAGATTTCAAAGACAAATTGAGAACCTCCTTTTTTGAAGTCAGTCAATAAGATTAAATATCGGTTCCTAGAATCGATATTTGTCAATGTAGATATACTGGACGGGTACAACACTAAAGGAAGCCATTTTGTGCGCAAAATTATTTGTAGGGCTAACCACGCAATATACAAAGGTATGGCCGGTCCTCTAAATGTAATTTGTTTCTTTAGTCATTGTGAGCCACGCACTCGGGCATAGATCAAAGAAATAGGACGCATAGATTAAAATGCTTTTTCTGTGGGTTGGAAATTTTTAAATCTAGAACAACAGTGTTATTTTTGTTTTATTTTATTTTCTATTGTTTTTCTGATTTATGTTGCGGAAAGTTTATGGCGCTTTAACCAACCTACGTTAGTAAGAAGACATAAGTGTAGTGAAATGAAATATAAGTCATAAACTGGACTTCTCACATGAAAAAATTTTTTGCTGATTGTTTTGTTATAGCTGCCGCAGTTATAACAGAACATGACTTGACCGAACACTGACGACTGGCCTAAAAGACGGAAGAAATGGAATAGAGGAAGAATAACACTCACAAAATAAAACGGAATACTTGAAACTTAAAAAGCTATTAAGGAAGAAATAAAGATACGGAATAAATGGTCAAAAGACTTTAGAATGCCCAAATTGGGCTAAGAAAATAAAAAAAAAATGCTTTCTCTGTCTAGGCACTAGGGTTTGGGGATACGCCGCCGACCCGATTCAATTTTATCAAGGATCGATAGAATCGCATCGGACCTATAATCGGCCTATAACCTAAACCTAGGTACTCAAAATTACTTAAACTCTCGTTTGTTGAATGCCTATAATGCCAACCCCTTTAAATAATCTCAGAATTGAACTAACCACACAGGCACAACATCGCACCGCAAGAACGAGGGAGGATTTACCTCTACCCCATCCCATTTTAGGATTTGCCATACTCCTGAATAAAAAGATTTTTATGACACCACTGCGGCGCCTTCCGCACTGAATCGGTTCAGTTTTCCCATGTTAGACATGAGCTCTCTTTCATATTGTCTGATCAAACAATCGAATCTAACACTCGTCCGATGAGACGAAAGTGAAGTTAGTCAAAATCGATGCCAAATCTATACAGTATTATTTAAACGAAAGTACCTTTTTACCTAGGTTTTTAAAAAAACCTAGTGTACCTACTTGAAAAAACCCTAACTAATTGTTTTTGTACGGGCGTAGGGCTATTAGTACGTACATGTAACATGTTATTGGTTGAAATAAATGCAGTCCAGCATCAATGTTACAGGTACCTCCACCCCACACTAAAACTTGTCTACGTAAGTGTACCTAACGTTAAACATGACAAAGCTACCGATTTAAAAATGTAGTCTCGAAGTACTGAACTTCCGCTTTTTTATGGCCTTTCGTATTTGGTCGGATAACAGTCTAAGCGACCTCGTTTTGTTATTTTCAGTTGTAAATCATTAATTTTAAGGTCTCGAAAGCTGAAATTCAGCGTGCTTCTATTTGGATATGCGCTCTAATTATTGGCAAATCATGAAAGTCGATAACTTGTTAAAACTCCCGTAATTGAGGTTAGAAATTAGTAAACTTTTTTCAGTTGTAAAATTGATTTATTTCGTCGAAAATTAGATGTAGGGTTTCAAAGCAATCATAAAGTGTCTTTCACTTGTAGTTCAAGAGCTAGAGGCAATTTTCGATTTTCACAAAAAGTCGTCTAATTCATACATCGTGCAATTTTTTCGGAAAAACAACTAGCGCACAAATAGGCACAAATTACACCGCATTTGCTCACAAAAAATCATATTTGTGCGTCCAGCCGTTTCGGAGATTCGGAAACCTGCAAAACATTACTGCAACGGCATCTGCAATAACTCATAAACCTCAGGTCGCACATATGCCGCTGTTTGGCCAGTGACATGCACAAATATAAGCTATCTTTTAAGCTACTTTAAATTTGGCTAAGGCTAATGGGTAAAAACCATGCCGCTGCAGTAACGTTTTCAGGCGTTACTGCAGCGGCATGGTTATTATATTAAAAAAAAAAAAAAAAAGAGAAAACAACTTCTTCTTGGCTGGCATGAAAGGCAGTGCACCCCACCACCCTTCCCCTTCCGTTGTCCCAAAGAAATAGGAAATTAGGCATAATCTGTGCGTAGTCCCTGACCCAGTGTTGCCGTTTTAGCATTTTTAATGATAATTATATAATAAAAAAAATATAATTATATAATAACGCGGGACGTAATCACACAGCATCATGCAGCCCCAAACTAAGCAAAGCTTGTATAATGGGAACCACATGATTGATATACTACACATATAACTTTTTTTTTGCAAATACATACTTATCATACATAGAAAACACCCAGACCCGAGACAAATATCTACAGATCATGCAAACATTTGTCCCGCAGCGGGAATCGAACCCGCGACCTTCTGCGTCTCAGACGGACCTTCACTCACTGCACCACAGAGACCGTCATAATGCTAAGCTTAGCATATTTCCGGGTCTTGAAAAATTCGCATTTATTTAGCATTTCATGATTTTCATATTTTTGAACGTTACCTACTTAGTAAGGAATCCAAAAGATTTTATAGAAACTAGAGCTGTATGTTAACTCAAAGTAGTTTTTTTAAAATATAGGAATCTTTGTAAAAGAATTAGGACTTTCCCGAAATTTATGTTTATCTTTTGCTTAGCGATTGTTAATTTGTTACGAACGATCAGTGCAGTGTTCTTTTTACGTCTAATTTGAATTTGATGTGTTAATATAATATCATGGCTTTTCATATTTATGAGAAAATTTAGCGCGAACAATGGGAAAAGATGACAGAGTTTAACTTATTGCAAATTTTGTAAGTGTAACATAACAGCTAAAATTCACTGAAGCAACACATTTTCACCGCAAAATGTGAAGGGTCAAAGAAAAGTAATTCACCTACGATGCAAATTAATCTTAATACCCAAAGAGCAGTCTTTTCTTGCATACTTTATATGCGAATATGCATCTATTTTAACAGTCGACCACTTTTGTTTGCTACTCAGGAATAAAATTAAGATTTTAGCATTTTATTTAGCATTTTTAAAAGTTATTTAGCATTTTTTGGCATTTTCTTCAGCAAGTTGTAGCATTTTCTCCAAATAAAAAACTGCAACACTGCCTGACCTCTGTCTGTCCACAGCCTAGACAGAGAAAGCTATAGACGACGAGATAATTCATCTCATTCTTTCAAGAAAGAGAACTACTTATGCGTGCTTCATGCAAATAAGGGAGACCGCACTATAGATTTGCTGTCCCTTATCGCGTGCCGGTTTTTTCGTTGCTTAGCGCAACATTGCGCTAAACAAACTTTGGCAGCTAGCAGCAGTTTCGGAAGATTTTGTGAAAAACTTGCTTGAAACTAAATTATTACCTGGAAAAATTAGGTTTCATCTATTGTAAATCAATAATAACAAATGAATGTTATGGATTTCTCTATCAAAATGGATCGGTGTAGTGTATTTTGGTGCAAAAGTGGCAGTGATCAAAACATTCCGGATTTGTCTTTTCAAGCGTAAGTATCGTACTTTTGACGAGGTATTTATTCAAAAATGGATTATTAACTAGACTTCCACAATAAATAACAACATTTAGAGCAGAAATCTGTAAGAAAATAAGCCAAAAAGTGAAATTCAATTTTGTTTTGTTTTGTTTGGTGTTGCCGGCATTTGAAAAGAATTTTGCCCACTGCACATTAATTTTTGGCTCAACTTTCATTTATTTGTAGTGAGCTAGGCGGCTGGAACTTTTGTCACAGATAGGTCTATATCTAGGAAGCCTAAATCTAAAATGGCGTAGTGCGGAACCAAATAGTTTTTGAGATATGATTATTTGAAAATTCATCTTCTTTTTATTTATGGCCTCTGTGGTATTTTTTGGTGATTCGACATTGACAATGATATTTCTCGTTGTTAATGTAATACGTTGAATAGACAGTCGGTTATTAGATTTTTTACAACCACCTGGAAATCCTTCTCGCAGCAGTAGGTTCTAGGACACCCCAACTTGAGTAGCAATATCACAGAACTGACGCAGATCACCCCGATGCCACGTAGTCTTGTGGTCCCTATGCGTAGATTGGATATAAAAAATGTGGAACCAGAAATTCGCGTGGAAGATCCTGAGTGGAGCTAGCCCGCGAGGACGAGTGGACGAAGCGACACTCAGGGCCGACGAGGTCAAATACCCGAATCAAATATCCATTTTTATGATTTGAAACTGTTTTTAAACTGATCATAGGTCATAGGTCCGTAGTAGTCCGGTAGTGTGTTTTGGCGTATATTGTTTAATTTTTTTTTCTCTCGTTAACCTCAAAACTTAATTATTTTTTTATCGGGAACTGTGAGATTCCCCCTTTTAGAGGGAGAGTCCTCACTCCTTCCCTGCCCTTCCCCACCCCATAAGTTCATTACATATAAAGGAAAGTCGTTTCATTTTTTAATTTCTGTGGTTCATTATTATTTGCATAGCCCGGTTTAAAGATGACGTTTTAATTTCAGGAAAAAAACCAAAGGGCCACGTAATTGAATGGATGGTAACTGAAAATACACCTGTATGTCTCCAGTTATGTGAATCTTCGTAAGTATAAAAAACTTAAGTCTATTTTGATACTGATTTTATCGTTTAAAAGCCATGTGCTATATTTGGTCAACCTTGACTAACCGAGGTCTTAATGAATGTATAGGAAAATAGACCACGAAAACCAAAGAATTCATTATTATAAATAAAATAAATAAATAATGCTGGACATTATCACACAGCATCATGTAGCCCCAAACTAAGCAGAGCTTGTATTATGGGAACCACATGATTGATATATTACATATATAATTTTTTTTTTGTAAATACATACATGTTATACATAGAAAACACCCAGACCCGAGACAAATATCTGTAGAGCATGCAAACATTTGTCCCGCGGCGGGAATCGAACCCGCAACCTTCTGCGTCTCAGGCGGACCTTCGCCCACTGCGCCACAGAGGTCGTAATTATTTTTTTATATGTTGTGCTATTAAATGTTAGGTTATTGTTATTATTATTATTATTATTATTATTATGACACTTTATTTAATTGTAAACTCGTCTAAAATACATTTTTTACTATTATACTTAATACTACTTATGTACATAAATAAATATCAAAAACATTATAGTAAAAAATGTATCAAAACGGGAGACCATCGACCGCGGGGCAGGGCTCAAACGGTCGGTGGCTAGGGCTGCAGAGAGAGGAACCTCCGCACAATGCGTGCCGAGTCCAGGAGAGCCGCCTTCTGTATCTGACCCTTGATCCAGCTGCCTAGCGAGAGCCTCTTAAGATATTGGTCAAGGCTCTTCGCTATCAGACCGTTCACTGAAACGACTATCGGAACGATAATTGTTGAGTCGACATCCCACATAGCGGTAATCTCGTGTGCCAAGTCAAGGTACTTGCTAAGCTTGTCCTTCTCGGCCTTCACGAGATTAGCGTCATGCGGGATGGTGATGTCAACAAGTATCGCCCGGCGTTCCGACCGGTCTACCAAGACGATATCAGGTTTATTCGCAAGAATAGTCCTGTCCGTGATGATAGAGCGGTCCCAGTAGAGCGTAGCACGACCATTTTCGAGAACCGGTACCGGTGCGTACTTATAGTACGGAACCTCTGAACCGACAAGGTCGTATTGGAGAGCAAGCTGCTGATGGATGATCTTTGCTACTTGGTTATGTCTGTGCAAGTATTCAGTGTTAGCGAGGTGCGAACAACCCGAAAGTATATGTCTGAGGGATTCACCGGGACGATGACAAGCTCTGCAAATGTCAACGGTTCCATCCTTCATGATATACTTTCGGTAGTTGTTCGTCTTTATTACCTCATCCATAATCGCACAGACAAAACCTTCAGTTTCCCCAAAGAGGTCACCGAAACGTAGCCAGTTCACGGATGCGAGTAGGTCTACATCAGGCCCTGTAAGGGCTTTATAGAACCGTCCGTGCAGCTCCTTACTCTCCCATACCACCTTGCGGTCGAGGGCACTCAGCACCGTAGGTTTGTGCCAGTTCTCCTTAGCCAGTGAGAGCGGGGTAAGGTTCTTGTCAACTGCTACGACATCACGATGCATCTCAATGTCGGCATGGAGGAAGTATTCTCTGAGCTTGCACACCTCGTGGTTATGGAGGGTCTTGGCATTTAAAAAGCCGCGGCCCCCACATTTCCGCGGGATGTACATCCTCATTACCGACGAGCGTGGATGTCGCATTCTGTGTGTCGTAAGAAGTTGACGAACCTTACAGTCAAGGGCGTCAAGTTCAGTCTGAGTCCATCTCAATATGCCAAAAGTATAGATGAGCAGAGGCATAACCCAGCCGTTGAAGGCTCGAACCTTGTTACCACCCGACAAAAGACTATTGAGTACTTTAGTAAGGCGGCAAAAGAATCGCTCCTTCACCGACTGTTTTATGTCTCTGTCTACTATACCTAACGCTTCTGACATACCGAGATATTTGTAGGTTTCGATATCGGAAAGAGATCTGAGGGATATCGTATCGGAAAGCTGTAAGTTTGTAGTATTTACAACTTTCCCCCGCCGTACTTGCATGACCGCACACTTCTCGACACCGAACTCCATGCTGATGGCACTGCTGAATATCTGTGTGATATTCAACAGAGTCAGCAGTTCTGGTTTTCTTGGCGCAAAAAGTTTGAGGTCATCCATGTACAGCAGGTGAGAAACGATATCACCCTCTCTCCGAAGTCGATAGCCTAGCCCTGAATCCTTTAGCAGAGTACTAAGAGGATTCAGTGCCAGGCAGAACCATAGGGGACTCAGACTGTCGCCCTGGAAAATACCCCGCTCTATGCGAATCAGATCTTGCGGAGCAGAGGGATCCCGTCCGCTGCCTGGATGACGAAGAACTGTGATCCACTGTCTCATGCATGTACCTAAGAAGGATCTCAATGTTGCATCAATTTTATACAACTCTAAGATCCTCCCCAGCCATGTATGAGGCACTGAATCATACGCCTTTTTGTAGTCTATCCATGCAGCGGAGAGGTTCCCCTTGCTGCGCCTGATCTGCTGGCTAATGGTCATGTCAATGAGGAGGAGCTCCTTAGTACCGCGGGACCCAACCCTACATCCATTCTGAGCCGGAGCCAAAATATTATTTGCAACTATGTGCGCATTAATTTTTATGCTCAGAATGGACGTAAGGAGCTTGTAAATGGTAGGTAAGCACGTGATGGGTCTGTAGTTCTTTGCTTCCGCGGTACTACCAGATTTGTGGAGCAGGAAGGTGACTCCTGTCGTCATGAAACTTGGGAGAGACCCAAGCTCGAGGGCTTCTTGAAATTGTGTGGCGAGTACAGAGTGTGAACACCGAAACCACTTCAGCCAGAAGTTATGCAACCCGTCCGGTCCAGGACTTTTCCAGTTATGGGCCGAACGGATTGCAAATCTGACATCTATGGGGCTAATCTCTACAGGTCCCATGGTTTCGATAGATTCACACTCTCTACTCACCACATCCATCCAATCTCCCTCCGTGTGTTGGATGGGCACAGACCAGATGCTGCGCCAGAAATTATTCATGGCATCCGCATCCGGTACACGCCCGTCCATCACACATTGGTCAGGTTTCTCCCCGTTTCGGTACACCTTCCTCTGGTCACTTTGGAAATTTCGATTCTGCCAATATCGGTCCACACGTTCTCGATACCGACGAATGCGGCTTGCCCATGCAGAGATTTTCTGCTTCAGAAAGTCAATGCGTTCTGTGACACAGGCCATATAATCGTGAGGCCGAATATCGGTCCCAGAAAAGGCCTGTGTCACAAAACGCATCACTCGAGGGCGGGTATTGCCCCCTCTGAAGCAACTTAGCTTTGCAATGAGGGTCCTGAATTTACCGATCCGCCGTTCGATCCGTACTTGCCAAGCTGGAGTTTGGTTGACAGGTCGTGGTGCTCGCGTAGAGTTGGGGAACTTGACACGAGCAACACGACACGCAGCCACGGCTCCGCAGTAAAGGATCGAATGGGTATCGGCTAGACCTTCGCTAGTCTCTAGATAAGGAACCAGCAAAGGATTCAAGGCCTCCATTATAGCCAAGTTTCGTCTGTGAGTGGGCAAGCGTGGCAAACGCGGTCTTTCATCAAGAGGTGCGGACCGGTACGATAAAATCGTATCCTCCAAAGTCCTCCTCAACTGCTCATTTACCTGGTTTGTCACGCTGGTGTTCTCGTTGTTGACGTCGTCAGCAGCGGGGTCCGGCTGCGTCGTCACAGGTATCGAAGTTGTCGTAACCGTCGACGTGGCAGCCGGGACCCGCTGCGAGTGGTCAGCTACTTGAGCACTTTCAGCGCGAAGCCGGTCAAGTACCGAATCATCCAACAATTTTAATCGTTGGATGGCTCGTACCTGATCCGATAGCCGTTGTGCAGTAACAGTTACAGCTGGTTCAAGTACCTGAAACAAAGGCAGCATCCGGGCAATGTACGCGGTGCGGTTTGTTCCTCCGTCTGTAGCCCTATAATATGCGCGCATGACGTTTCTATTTATTTGTTCTGTCCACTTCATGCGAATGCGCACATTGCTGGTGGTGGCGGGGGTCGGACGCGGGGTAGACTGTCCCGCAGACCCCAAGCCGGCCGACAGCGGGGGGCGCCCACGCCGCACAGGTGGTCGCGGCGGCGGAGGCGACGGCGGCCTGCTCTCGTCGCTCGACGCGCTGGTGTCCGGGGGGGTGGCGAATACCTCATCCCCGGACGACGATGTGGAGCTTGACGGAACAGGCGCAGATGTTTGGTGTGCTTCATATGTAGCCGCTCGTGCTTTTCCTCTGGTCAACATGTTATGATGGTTTTTTCATTGTGGCATTTGTGCCTTTATGTCAAAAATAAAATGAAAATAGGTTGTATTACTGGTTTAAAACTGTTGAGGATACGGTATGAATCGGGGAAAGCAATATAAAATAAATTTTGGTAAAATATTAGAGAAAAAGCGTGTGTCAGCGGTGAAGTTTTGTTTTTTTTTTTTTTTTTTTTTTTTTTTATTATTATTATTATGACACTTTATTCAATTGTAAACTCGTCTAAAATACATTTTTTACTATTATACTTAATACTACTTATGTACATAAATAAATATCAAAAACATTATAGTAAAAAATGTATCAAAACGGGAGACCATCGACCGCGGGGCAGGGCTCAAACGGTCGGTGGCTAGGGCTGCAGAGAGAGGAACCTCCGCACAATGCGTGCCGAGTCCAGGAGAGCCGCCTTCTGTATCTGACCCTTGATCCAGCTGCCTAGCGAGAGCCTCTTAAGATATTGGTCAAGGCTCTTCGCTATCAGACCGTTCACTGAAACGACTATCGGAACGATAATTGTTGAGTCGACATCCCACATAGCGGTAATCTCGTGTGCCAAGTCAAGGTACTTGCTAAGCTTGTCCTTCTCGGCCTTCACGAGATTAGCGTCATGCGGGATGGTGATGTCAACAAGTATCGCCCGGCGTTCCGACCGGTCTACCAAGACGATATCAGGTTTATTCGCAAGAATAGTCCTGTCCGTGATGATAGAGCGGTCCCAGTAGAGCGTAGCACGACCATTTTTCAGAACCGGTACCGGTGCGTACTTATAGTACGGAACCTCTGAACCGACAAGGTCGTATTGGAGAGCAAGCTGCTGATGGATGATCTTTGCTACTTGGTTATGTCTGTGCAAGTATTCAGTGTTAGCGAGGTGCGAACAACCCGAAAGTATATGTCTGAGGGATTCACCGGGACGATGACAAGCTCTGCAAATGTCAACGGTTCCATCCTTCATGATATACTTTCGGTAGTTGTTCGTCTTTATTACCTCATCCATAATCGCACAGACAAAACCTTCAGTTTCCCCAAAGAGGTCACCGAAACGTAGCCAGTTCACGGATGCGAGTAGGTCTACATCAGGCCCTGTAAGGGCTTTATAGAACCGTCCGTGCAGCTCCTTACTCTCCCATACCACCTTGCGGTCGAGGGCACTCAGCACCGTAGGTTTGTGCCAGTTCTCCTTAGCCAGTGAGAGCGGGGTAAGGTTCTTGTCAACTGCTACGACATCACGATGCATCTCACTGTCGGCATGGAGGAAGTATTCTCTGAGCTTGCACACCTCGTGGTTATGGAGGGTCTTGGCATTTAAAAAGCCGCGGCCCCCACATTTCCGCGGGATGTACATCCTCATTACCGACGAGCGTGGATGTCGCATTCTGTGTGTCGTAAGAAGTTGACGAACCTTACAGTCAAGGGCGTCAAGTTCAGTCTGAGTCCATTTCAATATGCCAAAAGTATAGATGAGCAGAGGCATAACCCAGCCGTTGAAGGCTCGAACCTTGTTACCACCCGACAAAAGACTATTGAGTACTTTAGTAAGGCGGCAAAAGAATCGCTCCTTCACCGACTGTTTTATGTCTCTGTCTACTATACCTAACGCTTCTGACATACCGAGATATTTGTAGGTTTCGATATCGGAAAGAGATCTGAGGGATATCGTTAATAAAACGAGTTGAGTAGCTTCAAACAGACTGATTTATTGGAAAGAAAACCACAGACAGAATAATAATGACTATAGAGTATTAGACACAACAAATGTATTGGTTTATTTAGTGTTACCATAATAATTTTAACACCCCGACTACAATAAATAAACAAAACTTCTTCAAAAAACACATTTGTTTCAATTTATACATAGGACTCGTTAAACTGAACACAACTATAACTTTTAACTAACCTAACCTAATTCATCTCACAAAAACCCATATCATGAATACAACTATAGTGTTTCATGGTACATAGTGGCTTGGTAAGAACATCAGCTACCATAGCATTAGTCGGTAAGTACTGTAAACTCACAACATTATCATGGACAGTATCTTTAATGAAATGATATTTAATATCTATATGTTTAGACTTTCTATGATAACAATGATTTTCCACCAACTTGTGTGCACTTTGGCTATCATTAAATAAAGGCACAGTATGTAAATTACCAGTCAAAGTATATAACAATGATCTTAAATATATTGCTTCCTTACAAGCCTCAGCAATTGACATATATTCAGCTTCCATACTGGATAAAGCTACTGTTCTTTGCTTTCTACTCTCCCAGCATATAGGGGAGCCTGACATTACAAAACAATAACCTGTATAAGATCTCCGATCTATTGTACAACTCGCCCAGTCGGCATCTACATATCCTATGAGATCATCTTTATCTTTAACATATTTTAAACAGTAACTTTTAGTTTTCTTTAGGTATCTAAGTATTCTTTTTGCATAATTCCAATGAATATTAGCATGACATTTATTAAATTGGCTAAGAAAACTAACAGAAAAAGATATATCTGGTCTCGTGAGAACCGATAAATACATTAGACTTCCAATCAGCTGTTGATATGGAATATTAGTCTCACAGTTTTCAGATTTCTCTACATTTAATTTACATTCCATAGGAGTACTTGCCACTTTACAGTCTTTCATATTAAATTTATCCAATAATTGTTCTACATATTGTTCCTGATCTAAAGTAACAACATTAAATTTTTTATCAATATTTACTTTCATTCCTAAACAATGCTGAACCTGTCCTAAATTCTTTATATTAAATTTTGAACTCAACACAGAAATTAACTTCTCAGATCCACTTTTATCATTAAAATACACAAAAAAATCATCAACATATAATGCTATTATTATCCTTACATTTTCATTCATTTTTGTAAACACACAAGGCTCTAAATTATTCTTTTTAAATCCTATTTCACATAAACATTGCTCTACTCTCTCATACCAAGACCTAGAGGACTGTTTCAACCCATAAATTGCTTTATTTAATTTTACAATTACCTTTTTCTTATTAGCATCACAATCAATGTCTGGCTGAACCATATAAATGTCCTCTTTGAGAAAACCATTTAAGAAAGCAGTTTTTACATCTAAATGAATGACATCTAAATTTAACTGAACAGTTAAAGCAAATAACATTTTTAGAGTAGAATGTCTGACCACAGGTGAAAATGTCTCATGATAGTCAATATTAGGCTTCTGCGTGAAACCTTTTGCCACTAAACGCGCTCTGTACCGCACACTGTTTTCACTATTGACTTTCTTTTTATACACCCACTTACACTGCACTAGAGTCTTATGAGAAGGTAGTTCCTCCACTGGATCCCAAGCTTTATTTTCCTCAAAAGCTTGCAGCTCATCCTTCATAGCTTCAATCCATTTATCTCGGTCCGGACTGCCGAGGGCTTCTTGGATGGTATCAGGGTCTTTGGTAACTACTGCACTCAATCTTCCACACATGTTTGAAAACCCATAGCGCTGTGGTGGTCTTCTCAGACGCTTTCCTTTGTTACACTCAGGCTCAGGATATTTCATATCCTCTACCTCGCTCATACACTCCTCAAAATTTGAAGAACTGGCTGATATATTTGAATTTTCTTCTTCACTGGGTATGTATGTCTCTTCTCTTGGATTTTCTGCTGTCACATTGCTATCCTCGGTCGTGAGAGTTTGATCCAGCTCTATTGACCTTTCTGGTTCTTCTTCTTCCTTTTCTGTAACCTTTTTCTCCTTATTCTCCACTACTGCTTGTATCATGTCCGAGTCCTGACTGGCCTCCATGATAACGACATCTCTGCTGGTAAGAATTTTCTTAGTTACAGGATTAAATAACCTATAGCCTTTTGTGTTCTCTGCATATCCAAGTAAAATATATTTTTCTGCCTTCTTATCCCACTTTGTTCTTTTTATTTTTGGGACATGAGCCATTGCTGTACTTCCAAAGACTCTGATGTGGCTTAGGTCTGGCTTTCTGCCGAACCAGAGCTCATATGGAGTAATCTGTAGACCTGAAGCCAACGTTCTGTTCCGCAAGTAAACTGCAGTGTTCACGGCTTCAGCCCAAAACTTTTTATCCATATTAGCATCAAAAAGAAGACATCGAGCTCTCTCAACCACAGTTCTGTTCATTCGCTCACACATGCCATTTTGCTCTGGTGTGTACGGGTTGGTTTTTTGATGCACAATTCCAGCTTTCTTCAAAAAACATTCCATTTCTGATGAGCAGAACTCTCCACCATTGTCTGTTCTCAGTACCTTGATGTATTTTCCTGTCTGTCGCTCCACCATAGCTTTGAACTCTCTGAAGTACATTATCACTTCGCTCTTAGACTTTAGAATATATACAAATGACATTCTGCTGTAATCGTCGATAAATAGGAGAAAATACCTTGACATTCCTATTGAGACTGTCTCCATCGGACCACATACATCCGCATGCACCACTTCTAACACAACTTCACTCCTGGTACCTTTGTGTGAGAATGGCAGTCTCGCTAGCTTCCCTTCACAGCATGTGACACACTGGGTTATGTCAATTTCTGCCTTATCTGGATAAGTAATCCCCGTTACAGCGCCATTTTTCATATTATTCAGGTCCTTGCTGTTTATGTGGCCCAACCTTCTATGCCATAACATACTCGTTTCTTGCATTGCCGAGCCAGCCAATAAACATTGCTGCTTCACATTAAGTCTGTACACTCCATTTACTAAATAGGCTTCACCAACTATGACATTCCTTTGATTGCGTATTCTGCAAATGCATCCATCGAACGTCACTTTGTTTCCATTTTTAATCAACTCACTAACAGATAGAAGGTTAGTAGTGAGGTTAGGAATACACATTACATTTTTAACCTTAATGTTTATCTCTGAACCGTTTACAACTGTCGTCAACATGGTGTTTCCTGAGCATAACACTGGTACTGTCATTTCATTTGCTACTACAATTCGTTTCATGGTCGGTGTGTAGGATATATCGAACAAACTTTCTTTGTCGGCGATCATATGGGCGCTGGCACCGGAGTCGATATACCAATCAGTCTTTTTGTACGCCGAATTCAGGTAAAACGCGCCAAAAACTGCACTTTCTTTGTCTTTACTTTTAGAATTGCATTGATTTTTGAAATGCCCAACTTGTTTACATTTGTAACAGCGAATTGTTTTTACAGATTTCGAAGGCGTCTTCGACTTTGACATTTCTGTGCTACCAACATGGCCGAATTGCTTTTTACGCTGCTGCCAACCTTTCGATAAAAATGCACTATCATTTTCGGTGTTGCCAACCTCTGCGCTCATATCCAATAACTTCGACTTGATAAAATCTGTGCTGACCGCCATTCCAGAATGTTCGATGGCCATAATCATGGGAGAAAACTTTTCAGTTAATCCCGCCAATAGCAAACAGCCGACCCACTCGTCAGTAATCTGAAATCCCGTTCCTCGTAATTTATTCGCCGTATCAACTATCTGAGTAACGTAGACAGTCATGGATTCGCAATCTTCTAGGCGTATGGAAATCAAATGCCGTAGTAAACTGATTTTCCTTTTGAATCCAGAATCATCGAAGAGTAATTTCAAACGCTGCCACACACCCTGCACAGTAGTCTCATTCTTAATGTGGACATAAAGCGATGAATCAATTGTCATGATCAATTTAGCTTTGGCCTTTTTCTGCGCCTCGCAATCAATGGCGGCGGCGGCGGCGGCGCCGATTTTGGCTTCGGCGTCGGCAACGGCTGCGATCTCTGGCTTCATATTTATGTCCACTCCTTCTAATATCAAAAAGTTTTCTGCGGCAAACGCCCACTCATCGTAATTCTCACGTCCTCTGAGTTTCGGCACATTCACTATATAACTGCCGGCCATTGTTCGAACCGTGTGCAACAAACGTTTATATCTGAACAAGTATTAGTCCAAAACAGCAACAGTTCACGCACAACAACACAGATGATAGTCCACCGATAGTCAACGTTCCGCGGCGCGGCTTTTAGAACGAAAATACTTTTATTTTAGCGAATTAAGGGACTGGGCCCATAACCTAATAAAACGAGTTGAGTAGCTTCAAACAGACTGATTTATTGGAAAGAAAACCACAGACAGTATAATAATGACTATAGAGTATTAGACACAACAAATGTATTGGTTTATTTAGTGTTACCATAATAATTTTAACAATCGTATCGGAAAGCTGTAAGTTTGTAGTATTTACAACTTTCCCCCGCCGTACTTGCATGACCGCACACTTCTCGACACCGAACTCTATGCTGATGGCACTGCTGAATATCTGTGTGATATTCAACAGAGTCAGCAGTTCTGGTTTTCTTGGCGCAAAAAGTTTGAGGTCATCCATGTACAGCAGGTGAGAAACGATATCACCCTCTCTCCGAAGTCGATAGCCTAGCCCTGAATCCTTTAGCAGAGTACTAAGAGGATTCAGTGCCAGGCAGAACCATAGGGGACTCAGACTGTCGCCCTGGAAAATACCCCGCTCTATGCGAATCAGATCTTGCGGAGCAGAGGGATCCCGTGCGCTACCTGGATGACGAAGAACTGTGATCCACTGTCTCATGCATATACCTAAGAAGGATCTCAATGTTGCATCAATTTTATACAACTCTAAGATCCTCCCCAGCCATGTATGAGGCACTGAATCATACGCCTTCTTGTAGTCTATCCATGCAGCGGAGAGGTTCCCTTTGCTGCGCCTGATCTGCTGGCTAATGGTCATGTCAATGAGGAGGAGCTCCTTAGTACCGCGGGACCCAACCTTACATCCATTCTGAGCCGGAGCCAAAATATTATTTGCAACTATGTGCGCATTAATTTTTATGCTCAGAATGGACGTAAGGAGCTTGTAAATGGTAGGTAAGCACGTGATGGGTCTGTAGTTCTTTGCTTCCGCGGTACTACCAGATTTGTGGAGCAGGAAGGTGACTCCTGTCGTCATGAAACTTGGGAGAGACCCAAGCTCGAGGGCTTCTTGAAATTGTGTGGCGAGTACAGAGTGTGAACACCGAAACCACTTCAGCCAGAAGTTATGCAACCCGTCCGGTCCAGGACTTTTCCAGTTATGGGCCGAACGGATTGCAAATCTGACATCTATGGGGCTAATCTCTACAGGTCCCATGGTTTCGATAGATTCACACTCTCTACTCACCACATCCATCCAATCTCCCTCCGTGTGTTGGATGGGCACAGACCAGATGCTGCGCCAGAAATTATTCATGGCATCCGCATCCGGTACACGCCCGTCCATCACACATTGGTCAGGTTTCTCCCAGTTTCGGTACACCTTCCTCTGGTCACTTTGGAAGTTTCGATTCTGCCAATATCGGTCCACACGTTCTCGATACCGACGAATGCGGCTTGCCCATGCAGAGATTTTCTGCTTCAGAAAGTCAATGCGTTCTGTGACACAGGCCATATAATCGTGAGGCCGAATATCGGTCCCAGAAAAGGCCTGTGTCACAAAACGCATCACTCGAGGGCGGGTATTGCCCCCTCTGAAGCAACTTAGCTTTGCAATGAGGGTCCTGAATTTACCGATCCGCCGTTCGATCCGTACTTGCCAAGCTGGAGTTTGGTTGACAGGTCGTGGTGCTCGCGTGGAGTTGGGGAACTTGACACGAGCAACACGACACGCAGCCACGGCTCCGCAGTAAAGGATCGAATGGGTATCGGCTAGACCTTCGCTAGTCTCTAGATAAGGAACCAGCAAAGGATTCAAGGCCTCCATTAGAGCCAAGTTTCGTCTGTGAGTGGGCAAGCGTGGCAAACGCGGTCTTTCATCGAGAGGTGCGGACCGGTACGATAAAATCGTATCCTCCAAAGTCCTCCTCAACTGCTCATTTACCTGGTTTGTCACGCTGGTGTTCTCGTTGTTGACGTCGTCAGCAGCGGGGTCCGGCTGCGTCGTCACAGGTATCGAAGTTGTCGTAACCGTCGACGTGGCAGCCGGGACCCGCTGCGAGTGGTCAGCTACTTGAGCACTTTCAGCGCGAAGCCGGTCAAGTACCGAATCATCCAACAATTTTAATCGTTGGATGGCTCGTACCTGATCCGATAGCCGTTGTGCAGTAACAGTTACAGCTGGTTCAAGTACCTGAAACAGAGGCAGCATCCGGGCAATGTACGCGGTGCGGTTAGTTCCTCCGTCTGTAGCCCTATAATATGCGCGCATGACGTTTCTATTTATTTCTTCTGTCCACTTCATGCGAATGCGCACATTGCTGGTGGTGGCGGGGGTCGGACGCGGGGCAGACTGTCCCGCAGACCCCAAGCCGGCCGACAGCGGGGGCCGCCCACGCCGCACAGGTGGTCGCGGCGGCGGAGGCGACGGCGGCCTGCTCTCGTCGCTCGACGCGCTGGTGTCCGGGGGGGTGGCGAATACCTCATCCCCGGACGACGATGTGGAGCTTGACGGAACAGGCGCAGATGTTTGGTGTGCTTCATATGTAGCCGCTCGTGCTTTTCCTCTGGTCAACATGTTATGATGGTTTTTTCATTGTGGCATTTGTGCCTTTATGTCAAAAATAAAGTGAAAATAGGTTGTATTACTGGTTTAAAACTGTTGAGGATACGGTATGAATCGGGAAAAGCAATATAAAATAAATTTTGGTAAAATATTAGAGAAAAAGCGTGTGTCAGCGGTGAATTTTTTTTTTTTTTTTTTTTTTTTTTTTTTATTATTATTATTATCATACCTACAATGGTAGAATTCGTTCATTTTTGTCTTGGTTTAAAACTGTTTTTTTTTATTTCAGACTAGAGAACCAGAGGCTACGATAAATCAACGGATCATTCAGATTTAAAACGGATTCGGGATTCGTCAGTCACAACTGACAGCATTTTTTGACAATTCACCTATATGCCCCCAATTATTTAAATCTGCCACAGTAAGTAAGTATCAAAAAGCCTAAGCTATATTTTATCAAAACCGGGTAAGTGAAACCCAAGATACTGCTTGCCTTCTCCGAAGTACCCGCAAATTTAATTAGCTAGTTGTGGCTTCTATTCCCACTGCGGGGCAAGTGTTTGCATGTTCTGTTTGGGGCTACATGATGTTGTGTGATTACGTCCCGCATTATTTATTTATTTACAATGGACTTTGGCTGACAGGAAAGAAACACTTTAATGTTAGCTCCAGTTTTCAAAACGTTTTCACTAAGATTTTATACTAGCTTCTGCCCGCGGCTTCGCACGCATGGTACCTGGATAAAAAATAGCCTATAATGTTATTCTTGGTGTAGCTCTACATAATGTGCAATGACAATATGTTATATAGGTACACCTAGTTAACTACCTACAAAGCCTCGGTCTGCCTACTATATAACCATATTGCTAAATTGACCCTTAGACAGGGTTTATGTGAGATACCTTACCTAGAACCTGTAACACAATGCAATTTAACACCATGTAATTTACTCTGGTGATCTTCGCAGTTCATCTTGGTTAAGCAACACTCCGCCCGGACACTACTTATATGGGTGATCTGGATGGCATTTAGATCTGAGCGCTTTCGCCCTTCGGAAGGCACGTTAAGATGTTCTTCCCGGCTTTTTCAGTTGTTAGCCATGTCGGAGGCTTTCGGGTGGCCTAAAAATTCCGACATCAGAGTTGGCCACTACTTCATACGAAGAAGAAGAAGACCAATATGTTCCATGCCTCAATTCATATGTTTCATCATTATCATCAGCAGCAGCATTAATAGCTTGTTATATTTCCCAGCCAGAACGATGAAGACCTTGTAAAAGCAATAAATTTATTGTATTGTATTGTATTTGTATCTAAATTTTGCGTGAGGGAGAAATAAACAATACTCAATTCCTTTCGCCTTTATTATATTAGTAAGATTGCTAGCCTTTTATGTACGTATTTTCTACAGATTACATTTGTTATGTTTAAATACCAAAATTAATTTTTGATTACTGTTTTTAGGGTAAATCACCATCATACACACCACGAAGGCTGCGGGAAAAATTTGCGTTGGACTGCTAAGCTATTAGAAGATACGCGCAAAACTGCGAGCTCTTGGGGAAAAAAGTTGGCGTTTTAAAAAAAGTAGGGAATTTAGAAAATATGATTGCAGAATCGAAAGCATATTTTCTAAATGTTGAAGTTTTGGAGAAATTCCTATAATTCTATTCTTTTTAGTATGTAGGAATTTTGAAAGCGTATACAAGAAACATAAAGACATGCGTGAATGACAACTTAGGACACAAATAAATAATAGGATATTTTTGCCGTTCTGTAAAAAATCAATGCAATATATATCTTTATTCATGTCCGTTAAAATATTCAATAGTCTCCCCGAAGACATGAAAAATTTGACACTTAGCCTTATTAAAATAAGGCTTTACAAATGGCTTGTAGATAAATGCTTTTATACGATTAAATTGAATGTATTAAAACTAAATAAAAATTTACTATTTTTATTTCTTCATTTGAATGGTTAGTTTTCATTTTGACATATATTTATTAAGTAATCTCGATTGTCAACTTAATTATTGTTAATTAAAATTAACCGATATTAATGATAATTAATGACATATATACATATAACAATTTAATATTTGCACGCTTCTGTAATGAAGTATAAGTATGCGATCCACATAGCCTTTAAGATTTTCCTTTGTAATTACCATACTTTTATGCAAATAAATATAATTTGATTTGATTTGATTTAAAAATTATATAGGTAGGTGCATTCAATCAAATTTGCTAAACATCCTTCCTTCCCTAACATATTATCAAAAGTCATTAAAACTTGTTAGTGAAGGTAGATTATAAATGAAAAAAAAAATCGTGTAAATGAAAAAATTGATAGATTAATACTTTACCTGCAGTATTAATTGATAGATTAATACTTTACCTGCATGACATTAATTTCTTGTTAGATTTATATTTTACCCATCATCATCATCAGCCTATAGCAGTCCATTGCTGGACATAGGCCTCCCCTAATGAGCGCCTGAGTCCCTGTCCTGAGCTCGATGCATCCAGCTTCTACCAGCAGCATTTCGCAGATCGTTACCACCTGGCCGGAGGGCGTATTATCAGTATATTTTACCCAAATCTATGGAAATTTTAATTATGTGGCAACCCTGCAGTTGAAATGAGAAAGACTAGGGTGGCCACGCAAACTATAAATCTATATATATACTTAATCTATGGTCCACAGCCACAGATTTAGAAGTCTATAGTCCACAGCCATCATAATTTCCTTCCTCCAAGTTTGAAGTTGAAGTTTCCCCTTTTATTTATTTCCCCTGCTGGATGGTCAGTAAAGTAAAATTTACAATGTATTTCTAATGTAGAAATTAGGCGCTCGTCATGGTTTTTGCTCTTTGCCTTCCACAACTCATTTAATAATGGCTTTTTTGCATGTAAGTGGTTTTTCATCATTTCATCGTTATTACTTCACAGAGGTTAATTGGTTGATTTACTGTCTACTACATTGGGTGTTTGATCGATGTAACTAATTGACTTTATTGGGTTTATACAAATAATGTTATATAATGTGGACTTTCATCATAGAGCCATCCCACGGTGATATTATGACGGCACAAAGGAATAAAATACCTACCTACCTATCCATAATGTATAGGGCTTTCGTTCAAAGTCTTACATTATTAATGCTGAGACCTTGAAAGCCCTCTATATTTTATCATTACATATTGTTCAGCATATTGTTTTGTCAGAATACATTTGTTATCAACTGTCAAGTTTTTTACAACATGGGCTTAAGATTACTATTATTTCAACTACATATTTGAACTTAAAATTTCATAACAACTTTTGTTTCAGGTTTGAAAATTACTTGAGCAAAATCCATGCCACCACAAAATCCATGAACCAAAATTCTTATTAGTGCATGTCTAAAAAGGCTTAAAGATTATTGGTGATATAAATATGTTGTATTCTAACATTCATTTCTAAAAGCTATGCTGAAATTGACAAATAGTTTTTACAGATATTTTACGGTCACATGTGAAAGACTGGATTATAAAACTCATGTGAGAAAACAGGTCCATTTGAGTTGTAGAAGGGAGACATGCATTGAGAACTGTGTGGGATCTCAATACTTAAGAGAGTTCCACAGCTCCCCAAGCTTGACAAAACACCGCAAAAAGGTGCGAATACAAATACCACCTCTGAATATTCATGAGTTTCACAAATCTGAGCAAATGAGTGAATCCACCGAGCCTACTGGCAACCATGTTAGCTATGGTGGAACTTTTGATGTGTAAGTTTAAATATCTAAAATTTCTCTGGTTGTTACTAGCTACCTTAGGTGATGACTACTTACTCTTTCAAGCATTGTATCTGAATCTACAGTAATCAAGAGCTTCTATAATTTTTTGAGATCCATCAATAAAGGAAGTATTTAAGAATGCGGCGATCCTCGCTCACAACTTAAATTTGAGATGCGGGCAAAGGATTGCACCCCATATTGCATCGCTGTTTAGCTGATGTATGATTCAGCCGTGCGGGTGGGAATATTGGCTGTTCAAAATTTTCGAAGAATTCGGTTGTGTTCTGTAATACCAAAAATGATGACTGAAAACTTTATGTATTCTTTACAACTAGATAATATAAGCTATGTTCCTTATCAAACAACACATAACATATTGTTGTTTTTAATATGAAACAATGAGTAAGAAAAGTGGTCAATTTTGGCATAAAAATGTACAAAATGCTATTGGCTTTGATTTCATTTTAGGTAAGTATTTTGTAAAAAAAAACCTTTCCAGAAACCTAGATAAATACTAATGGAATACAAATAATAAAATAATATGGTGGAAATATGCTTGAATTAGAAATCATTTTGGTATTACGTTTGTATGGGCAATTCGTCCTTGGGAGGCCCTTTAACCTTTCTAGTATCTTATGTTTCGCTAGTTCCACACGTGCGGCATTCCACCGGCTCACTTAGGGGCTGATCGGCCCACTCGCAACTGTCAGTCAAAAGATCTAAGAAAAATAATCAACATTAAGAACTCAGTAGGTATACAATTTAAATTTTACCTAATCAACTTGTAAATTCATTTATTTTAACTATTTAAGTGTTCTTGTGTATATGTCTGGATGCATGAGTTGATGTAGGCCAAAAGAAAAAAATGGATGGACTTTAAGAATGAGGATATGAGTGTGAAAAGAGTGAATACAGAGTTAGCAACTGATAGAAGTGAACAGAGAAAATATATATATGTACCAATTCCACATAGAAAGAGGGCAGGCTAATGATCATGTTCTCCACATAACATTGACAAGATAAGTAAAATAGAGATGCCACATGGTAATAGTTCTTAATATTTCTAATATAACGGTTAATTAACCTAATATAAGTTTTCATCAGTTCCACAGAGGAAGCAGGGTCTGGTGGGAACTGGCAGCGAGATGACTCCAGCTATCCTTCAGATGGAGACCGACATAATACAATACCACCCGATTTTAGGGTTTGGGAGCCTGTGGGTCGACAGAGTAATGGCGGAAATGGTATGTTTACTTAAAGTGGAATACAATCTTCCTTCATACAATGTCACATAACTGAAAACTATCTGCGGTTTTCGACCCACTGCTGGTCATAGGTCTTCTTTTCATTATGTTATTTGTCTCGATCCTGCACTAGTCTAAGCCAGGATCAGATATTGATACAAAAAAAATGTCTGCAAAACTGTGGAGAATGTGGCAAGAGGCAGTCATCAAGGTGTGTTAGTGCCTGGTTGGATGGAGTAGGCTTTCACAGCACCTATCAAATAGGTAGCATTACGCTTATCACCTATGTTTTATCAAAATCACTTTAGTGTTCGATCTTACAATGGCTAGACAAATTACGGATTTGACGTGTATACGTTTTGACGAATCGCAAAATGATAAATTAAGCTTTTGACTTGAGTAGTCCAGTCATTATAGTAAGTTCACCTCGGAATTCGAGATACCCAGCTGTAAGTCTGTAAATACTTGTATATTGACACCCTAAAAGTTGTCTCAAAACCTACATATGGTAGGGTGTACGCATATTAAATTTCAAGGTCAAAAGTCACAAAAATTGGTATTTTGCTCTTTTGAAATTTCTGTCATCACAATCTTTTCTTTGGATTTTTTATTGCTTTTAAATGTTTATGTGTTTCAATTATAAGTGAAATCGTATAAAATGGGTGCTACTAAATGTAGTGTCCCTACGTGTGAATCAAAAAATGATAGTGGTATCATAATACAGTTTTCTGCAAACGCCCTATAGGCAAAGTTTGTGGCTTAGTAAAATAAACTCTACATTTTTGAATTCACCTAAAATTAATAAACTAATCGACAAAAAAGTTTGTTCCAAACATTTCGTGCGTAAATTTTACGAAAACGGTCGTCTTTTAGGCATAATTATTGCGCGACCAACTCTGTTTACGGCGGCAGAAATTTGCAGTGGGATTCCAAAAGATAGACAAAGTGAGTAGATTCCCATGTACTTTTAATATACTATTTCAAACATAGTAAAATAAGCATCGTACGAAACGAATTCATCAAGTTGATACAAAATGCTATGCAATAGCTTTACCGCGGCAGTCCCCGAGTGCCACACGTCTTTTTTTTGTAAATATCTCATTTCCTATGGGTTTTTTGCTATTTGTATTTTAACCAATATTGTAGAATACAAAATTCTCTACAAATTTTGTTTATAAAGATTTTTCATACGGTGAACCGTTTTCGAGATAGAAGGCGGAGAGCGCGCGATCACAGCATCACTTCAAGTCAACCGGTGCCTCCGGTCCAAAACGCGCCATATGTAGTTGATGAAATATCGATAAATCAATGATTATAAATATTTGTCAATTTTCAATAACTATTATATTATATTTTATCATTTTTTCCTAACCTATCCACTTTTTATTCAGTATTAATTTTATTTTAGATAAGTGTTACCTGCCCATGCAGAATTGTTAATGAAAATATAGGAATTATATTAGAATTTTAACCTAATTAATATTAATAACTTCTTACATGATGAAAAAAAAAATATCAATTAATATATTTATTTAAAAATATCAGTCAATACATTAATTTTTATTAAAAGTAAAAAATGGAATAAGGGGTACAAAAACTACAATTTATAATTTTAATCATCTTCTTTCTCTTCATCGTCGTATTCCGGCTGCTGGTAAATTTCAAACTGGTCTTCATTATCATCTTCAATGGCATTTGTCTCGAGTTCTTCCATGATTTCGGGGTCAAAGGTTCCATCTTCGTTAATGTCGCTCTGATATGGTAGAGCATTGAGACAAGCTTGCCCATTACATTGGCCACAAGCTAAAGAGCATTGCAAGCCCGCTTTCCTGCATCCGCATCGCGAACCACAACCACTCTTGCAGCTGCAGAAAATTGTATTTAGCAAATCTTCTGGAGCAGGTGGTAAAATTGACATGATAGGCTCCAGAAAATCGTTTCGCATTGCCCAACCCCATACCTGGGGTTCCAAATCATGTCCTACCCAAGTTTGAACTTGATAATATACACGTTTGAAATGTTGATGAGCACTTGTTGGTGGAATATTTGAAAGTTGCACAGGTTTATTAAGTTTTGTAGACTTGACGTAATGCATATAACAAAGATGATTGAGACTTTTCACAGATTTCGGTGCATTATAGACTGCCAACAAGGTTTGAATTCCACTCTCTAATAATCTCTGGGCCGAACAATTTTCTTCCTCAAATGTTGGAGCTAGTTCATCCAAATTTGTCAGTTTCTCAAAAACTTTTAAAAATATATTTTTCCCTTTTTAAAAAGCGCAGAAGTTGTGTCACTTAATGCGTGCAGAAATAAAATATGTGTTTTGGAATGAGGATAATAATCAAAACTTTTAGTCGAGTAAATCATGCAGTTACCACAGAGTTATTATGCACATCTAAAAAGTTTCCACTTGTAAATTGTTATTACAGTACTTCAAACTCTTCAAAAGAGTTTTCATATGCCCCTTAAATGCGTTTTAATCAACACAATGTAAACAGAGGGTGCTCCATAGGCTAATAAACGTGTAGTGTTCGTCTATGTCCACAAGCTGGGGACACCCTGTGTTTTAAGTTTTTCCCTTAATTATTTTTTTAATTTTAGGATACGGTTATCAGTATTATTGAATAGATATAGATTTAATGCATGAAGAAAATGATAAAATATAATATAATAGTTAATAAAAATTGACAAATATTTATAATCATTGATTTATCGATAGTTCATCAACTATATATGGCGCGTTTTCAACCGGAGGCACCGGTTGACCTGAAGTGATGCTGTGACCGCGCGCTCTCCGCCCTCTATCTCGCAAACGGTTCACCGTATGAAAAATCTTTTTAAACAAAATTTGTAGAGAATTTTGTATTCTCAATATTGGTTAAAATACAAATAGCAAAAAACCCATAGGAAATGAGATATTTACAAAAAAAGCGCATAAAACCGATTTTTGTGACCTTTTAATAGTTGCGTACACCCTACCATATGTAGGTTTTGAGACAACTTTTAGGGTGTCAATATACAAGTATTTACAGACTTACAGCTGGGTATCTCGAATTCCTAGATTCTTACCTAATTTAAGCTTAAATGACTGGACTGTGTGTAGGATATGATAAATAAAAGATTTGACGAATTGCGAAAATGACAAATTAAGCTTATGACTTGTTAAGGATATGGCCAAACAAGTATTTGGCAACTGTTTGTGAAGTCATGTATACCATCCTCTAAGCCTAGTCAGACTTATCCACAGGAGATACATCTCTACACATGTGGAGCTGACTAAACTGAGGGTTTGATTTGTTCCAGGCAATCCATTCAGATTCAAAGTGGTCTCATACAATGTCCTAGCGCAGTATCTGCTTGAGTGCCACCCTTATCTATACACACACTGCTCACCGAGGAACTTGAAATGGAAAGTGAGGTCTTCTCGCCTCTATGATGAAATTGTCAACTTGGAACCTGATGTAAGTACATCACTAATCTGCCAAATGAATATTATTATTATTATTTTAATACACAGGCAGCTTTAAAGCTGATATGTGTATATCGGGGTTATTTTTCAGTGCACTTTAAGTATTTGTCCAGTCTATTTTTAAAGTTTTATTTTATTTTAAGGTGTATAGAATACACCTTAATGCAACTGTGATTTGTGTTTAAACATTCGTATGCTGGATTTCCTGGATAAGAGATCAGGAAAGTAGGCTTAGTAGTTTTTTATCCATAGTACAATAACTGCATCAATGCAGGCTACATTGTAAGCGAAACTGTCTTGGCTTAGTTTAACTATCAGATTTTTCTCATTCTCTTACCACCGCTGGTGGCCTATTCTATATCATTGTTTGGGGTTACGGTTACGGTATAAACGCTCAATAATGTCAGTCAGCTGAAAGAGCTACCATGAGATTATAAAAGTAATTACGAAATTATTCTTAAAGGATGATTATGAAAAAGACTGTATATTTGCCTGTTTCGTTGTCGTTTTGAGTATTATTAAGGAAAAACATAAAATTTCAGATTATATGTTTACAAGAAGTGCAAGTCTCTCATCTAAAAGATTTCTACTGCAAGTTTGAGGAGCTGGGATACTCTGTTGTGTTCAAGCAGAAGACGGGCTCTCGACAGGACGGCTGTGCTATATTTTATAGGCAGTCGTTATTTGAGCTTCAAGATCATATCAGTGTAAGTTACTAACAGTTGCGAAGCCCATGGATTCAAAATAACCAATGTCACTAGATCACAAGATTGGTTGTCTCTATATCTACTGGTCTCATATGTTGGGGCATATACTCTGCAAAACAACAACAACAACAACGAACCCCACGAACGATATTGCTCTGACGATTGTTATCACTCGACAATCTTACAATACACACACACACACACACACACACACACACACACACACACACACACACACACACACACACACACACACACACACACACACACACACACACACAAAATACAAATTTATCCTCTTTATAATATTAGCGTACATAAGTAACTTACTTTTAAGCGTTTTAAGCTTATGCTCTGCGGATATTTGTGTTATTTCTTTGTAAGGAAAAGTCACCTGTAAGATGCATATTATGACAACTATCTCGTCGAATGTTTAAACTTTAAAGTGACAAGCACGGTCCCTAAATGTTCCTATACATCTTATTGCACGTGACTGTACCAATACTCCTTTTGTGAATGACTAATCTTGTAATGAAAGCAAAAGAAATGCCTCTGCAATACTTCAAGCTGGCTCGCGTTTTTTAAAACGCGAGCCAGCTTGAGAAATAAATAAAAAAAATAAGCTAAATAAGCTTTAGCTTATTTAACGTACTATCTCTTGGAAACCAAGCCTGCAGACTCTCGCGCAAAGAAAAATAAAATTACGATTTAACTTGACTTTCAGAAGAAAAAAAAACGTAGCTTTGTGTTTACAATAGCGTTTGAGGGAGGAGGCTTATTTCAGCAGTAGGTTTTTAAAAACGCTGAAAATGATATGACTATGATGATAAAGTGACAAATAGTATGTGCAGTTCAGGCAATGTACGAGCCCATTGTCTCTCAGAGCCTCGAAGATGTTTCATGCCACTCAGATTTAATTATGTTTTTCTTCACCGACAGTCGAAATGAAATGACAGTTGAATGCCGACCATCTGGACTATTTTTCGAAAGGAGTCGTGTCATGTCATAGTTTTCTCAACATTTTTCTCTTCACATTGCACGCATACACAGAATTTTATAATGCGCACATACATTATTCGAAACGAGAAATACATTGGTGGTCTGAGATTCGAAAGAACGACTTTCAGATGGAAAGAAAGGAGTACTTACTAGCGCACTGAGACTAGCAATTTAAACTACATTAATTATCACCTTAGTATCAAGAGAAACTTTGAAAACAGATGAACTCAATATTTTCGAGAGACGAGATCATTGAAAAATAGCGAAGATATTGAGCTAGATTGGCCAAGCGATATCCCAAAATAGGGATGACGACTGGGTAAAACAATAATAAATCTAATTAGTCCGTCAGTTAGAACAACAAAAAATATTGGACACATATTTTTTTATTTATCAAATAAATAATAATTGACTGATATATAGAGCGTCAAAGTTAGGGAGTGGGGGCTCGTGACGACACGGCTAGGTAAAAAGTGTACGAAGCCGTGACGTCACGCAGAATTTCAACGTACTATATCTTTGTAATGTTTTGTTTAATTGACAAAAGAAAAAATATGTGTCTAATATTTGTAGATACTGTAAATGATGGACTAAAAAGATTTTTTCAGTCATCCCTATTGTGACCTGTTATGCCTTGCTGACCAAAGGTAGCCTATGTCTTTGTTTATGTACAATGTGTATGCGAAATTTCATGATTATCTATTGAGTAATTAAGACGTGAAAGCGTAATAAACAAACAAATATGCTCTCATTCGCACTTATAATATTAGTAAGGAATGTGTATCGAAGATGTTAGACGCTAAGTGGATAGAATCAGCTTATCCATTTCCCCTATACTGTAGTTATTATGACATTAGAACCTCTACATAAGGTCTTGATCATGTTTTGATAGAATACTTGAATATTAATAAGGATGACTTTACAAATATTGTGCTTACATTATTACTTGAAGTAATTTTCTAAAGAATTGGACGGAATTTGCATACGCAAACACTCAAAATCCTAGAGCTAAATCCTACCTAGATGTGCGACTCAAACATCACTAGTTTGTTGGCTATTGTGATAGTTTATGTTGCAAATGCCTGCTCTGGTTTTTATGTTGTACTTAAGTACCTACTAGCATCAGCCCGTGGCTTCGCTCGCGAGATACCTGGATTAAAAAAAAATCCTGGTCTAGAACTACATGCGTGCAGTGCAATTCAGTGCAATGTGCAATTTCAGTAAAGTAACAATCATTCATATTTCACATACATTTTATAAACGCTTCTATAATATTAGTTAGGATTTACCTTGGAAACTCACGCCAGTCCAAATCCTAACAACAATGTATTTTCAAAAGAATACCTGACCTTTGATTCCAGTTCGAATATCAATCTATCTCTACCTTGTAACCAGTTCTAGCCTCAAAACTAAAGTATGACACAAATACGTAGTGAAATAATTACATTTACAATTGCATCGAATTGCAACCGTATCTCCATTGTCCTAGGTTGAATTCTACCAGCCGGATCTTCCTATCCTGAACCGAGACAATATAGGTGTCATGGTGAAGCTAGCGCCGAAAGGGGCGGGGCCCGCTATAGTTGTAGCCACCACCCATCTGCTGTACAACCCTAAGAGAACAGACGTGAGGTTGGCGCAAATGCAGGTCTTCTTGGCAGAAATAGACAGATTCGCATACTATAGAAGCCAAAGAGAGTGAGTACCACACACTAGTCACAAACAATAGGCAAGACGTCTGAAAAATTATATTTAGTCCATCATTTACATTATCAAAAAATATTAGACTCGTATTTTCTTTTGTAAATTAAACTAAATATTTCAAAGATGCAGTGTGTTGAAGTTCTGCGTGAGGTCACGGGTAAGTACAATTTTACATACAAGTGACGTCACGAGCCCCACTCCCGAACTTTGTCACTCTTTATTTTTGTCTACTTCTATTGATTTGGAAAATAAATAAAAATAATGTACAATATTTTTTTTATCTGATCGACCTATTAATATTATTATTTTTTACCCAGGCATCATCCTAGTTATAAAAGTGGACTACATGGATTTTCCTCTTTGAAAATCAGGCTTATGGTACCACAGCACTCAGATTCTATAATGGTCGGTCAAACCGACCTCTGTAACACAGTGGCCGGCCTGAGACGCAGAAGATTGCGGGTTCGATTCCCACCAAGGGGAAAAATATAGCAGATCAGATTTACAAAAAAGTAAAAGAGCCCACTTTTACAACAAAAACGTAGTAGTTATATCAGTCATGTGGTTCTCATAATACAGGTTCTGCTTAGTTTAGGGCTACATGATTCTGTGTGATAGTTTCCAACATTATAAAATAAAGCCACGGCTCTACGCCGTTTGTCCACCACATGACCATCACTAGAGCGTCCCCGCCGCGTCGTCATCCCTGGCAGCCGAAGTTTTAGCCAATGACAAAGCGTTGATTAGAAATGACACTTATCACTGGCAAAAATTATACCTTATGCTTACAAGTTACGATCCGAATGGTTTAAATAGTCGTTATTCGCCCTCACCTAAGAACACTTAAGCAAGCCACACTACAAACATCGATATACTATATTAGTTTATTTATCTCAATGGCTAAAAAATCTGTTTTCCTGTTACCCATTGCCATATTCTGTACCATGCCATAGAAGATATACCTGTGAAGTAATGTTCTGACAGTTGGGACACACACACACACCACACACCAGCCTATATCAGTCCACTGCTGGACATAGGCCTCCCCTAATAAAGGGGGATATGCCCATAATCCCCACGCTGGGCATGCGGGTTGGGGATCGCAGGGCACAGCTTCTCGCACCACCGACGCTGCTGCCCGTCGATGGCCAGGGGATTATGCTGTGCCGATGTAGGCTGTGCTATATGCCGCAATCAGCCGACCGCCAGAGCCCCGTTCATTGTTTAGCAGGGTGCGCGACGTGCAGGTGGGGTTGGCTTGGGTTCCGAAGATAAGGGTTGGAACCCCGTACACCCCGTTGGGACATGTGTCATTTAATTTTTTTTAAATCCTTTCAGATCCGGCCATCTTCCCATTATATTAACTGGTGATTTAAATTCATTACCTGAAAGTGCTGTGATAAAGTTGCTGGACAGGGGACACGTTTGGTAAGTCCTATATACATACTTACCCCCTATTATTAAGTACGCCTATGTACATTTATTTCTGTGCAATAAAGAATATTCTATCTATCTATCTATCTATTATTCATAACCAAATTTCATTTTATAACGCTCGATAAAGTTAGCTTGTCCCTGAGATTTAAATGTAAATAAAAACATCACCTCACCTCAAATGCATATACAGTCTCCGTTCCGTCGTGGGTAAAAAGAGGTGACATGATTAATTTAACGCAATTTTAGCTATCTGAGGTTTATAGAACTGTTATGAATAGGACGGCTAGTATACACATTCTACTTACCTTCTCAGTAAACTGGCTTTTTCTTACAGCTCTTTCATCATATCTTATCATAGTGCACAAAATATATTTTTTGTCGTGCTTTTAATAATATTATGAGGTTCTGCTATAAAGTTATCCTACCATGTTGGTCAAGTCCTGTCGAGAGCTGATTGTGATGGAATGTCATTCAAACTTTTCAAACTTTCACTTTAAACTAACCTTTGCCCGCCGCGGCTTTGGACACGTTAATGTAGATTTTGTGAAATGTTTTGTATGTTGCCCTTGGGAACAGTACATTTTAGGGTTCCGTACCAAAGGGTAAAAACGAGACTGTATTACTAAGACTCCACGGTCCGTCTGTCTGTCTGTTACCAGGCTCCTTTCTCATGAACCGTGATGGGTAGACAGTTGAAAATTTCACATAATTATGATGTATTTATGTTGCCGCTATAACAAAGAATACTAAAAACAGAATAAAATAAATATTTAAGTGGGGCTCCCATACAAAGCCACGGTGGAGGGAGAGGTTTCTGCATTGACGTCCAGCCTTGAGGTGTCCAGTCTTGTGCTTTGCCTCCTGCTAACACGACCAGCCAGTCCAACTCTTGTTGTTGCATAATGTTGGTGGCATAATTGCTCAAGAATTCCTGATACTGCTTGTATCTCTGATGCATTTGTAATATTAAAGTTGGCTTTAAGCTAGGTAGGCCGGGACATAGGGCTCGAGAAAACAACCAATAATTTAAAACTAAACTGTATTGAAATAGCGATGATAAATGTTATAACACAACTACACTTTTCCGCTCTCTTAGAACCACATCAACCGACATCTTTTTTACAATTTTTAAGGAATAGAGCCTTCACTCACTTTCCGTACGTTCCGTTCCTACAGTACTTAGTTAGGATTAATAGGACAGGATAGGATATAGGACGTTGTCCGGTCAGGTGGAGTGACGATCTGCGGAAGGCTGCTGGTAGAAGCTGTAGGATGTGTCGATCCGAGGACAGGGCGTAATGGCGCTCATTAGGGGAGGTCTATGTCCAGCAGTGGACTGCTATAGGCTGATGACGATGATGATGATAATAAGATATAAATAGAGTCACTGATTTTGGTGTCAGCCACACCAAGTTGCAGTGCTATAATGTTTGTCTGTAATATTGAAGAGCTGTCTATAAAATTGTTCACGCCTTTTCTAGTGCGACTAACTTCAGGGATAACTCTGACTGGGAGCGAATAGGCGTGATGGATAACTGCCAGCATCTCTCCGTGTATCTGAACCGGCAAGCAGGCAGGGAGACGGATTTCAGCAAAGTGAAGGTAAATCCGATCATATTTACATTTTGAGTATTTCACACGGAATTAGGTGAATGTAGTGTCTGGCATTAGATAAGGCGAGGAGGGGTAGACCAGCAGAGTATGGACGTGTGATGGAAGAAAGCCATGTGACTAGAAGAGTGAAGAGGGGGGAGTGATGTGATGAACCCATTCAAATATAGTTATTTATTTTATCTAATACTAGCTGACCCGCTCGCAACTTCGTTTGCGTTTATACTCTTTTTTACGTAGTATGTCCTTTCATGTGAAAGGTTTCCCAAGCCCGGTAATTTGACACGGAACCCTAAATATGAATGGAATAAAAAGTACCTACATACATATTACTACATTACCTACCCCGTAATGTAGTAATATGTAGGTACCTGTTCCCGTTCCCGCTCTCACTCCTTTTTTCGTTCCTGTTTCCGTTGGCAACCCGTCGCCAAGTTTACAGCTGGTATAAATAATAGTAATTTTTATATGCATAACTCTTGATTATGATTGGTTACCCATCCAAACTTTCATCACATAAATCTTTAAGTTTTCGCTACAAAAAGCAGCAAGTCCTTCTCCAAGGTCCCGGTCGGCGATAATATTGCATGCGTTAATGCGATAATACGTTCCAATTCCTTGCACATAATTGCGTTACCGCAGCAATATGTAACTTTTTAGCCGTCCTAATACATAATGTACTAAAATTCTACAGATCTCACACTACGCGCAACTATCAAAGGCATTAAAAATGTAATTTAGAAATAAAGCACACGATAAAATTTGACTATTATGTACTGACGAAAAAGTGAACGGAGCGCAGAGTGGCTTTGCGCGTAAAGGCCCTTCTACTTCCTACAGTTTTTGTCCGTCTGCCTCCTAAGATGGCTCAAGCTGTAGCTTAATTCAATGCCGAGATATTATTTTTTCCGTTGCTTGAATAGCGAGCTCAAAAAAGTAATTGGGAAATTCTCTATCCAGAATTTTTTTGAATTTTGACAAATTTTGGAAAATCTCAAAAGCTACCTCTCGATTTTGGAAATTCAAATTGCACTTTGAAGCCCTCCGGCAGAAGCAAATATTGACATAATTGGGACCGATCACTTTATTCACCTACACATCTTTTTTTCATGCAAGTGACGAATTTACTTTCAATGTATGGAGTTTCAAAAATGTGACGAATTTACTTTGTGGCAAATGTAGAACCAACCCTCTCATATGTGTGAAACTACAGGCAAATGTCAGAATTTCATGAATCGGGGCACTATACTCGATCAGAAAAACTGAAACATTTTCAATATTTGCGCATGCGATATTGCGATATATTCTGTTATATTGTCTGATATCATCGCCTATAATAACGTAGCTATGCCCACGCACCTGTGTGTAGGAGCCCTTATGTGAGAACAACGATTTTTGAATAAATTTGGAATGAGTTTTCAAACACGACAGTGTCAAAATAAAATGGCATAACATGTGTCACTAAGGAGTATTGATATCAACTTCGATGCAAATCACCCCTAAAATAACTTTCTACCCCTTTTTAGCCCCGTAAATTTCAATAATATACGAAACACGTCTTTCATCAATTTTGTTAAAGAATGTTTATGCAAAATTTGAAGTAGATTGAACCAAGGAATCACGTTGTTCCATACAAACTTTGCCCACGTTTTTCACCCCTTTATAGGTAGAATCTCGGAAAATCCTTTCTTATCGGATGCCTACATCATACAAAGAACACGCCCTCCAAGTTTCAGGTCTCTACGATCAGCGGCTTAGGCTGTGCGTTGATCCGCCATTTATTCAGGACAAAGGATTTTATAAGTATACATTACCGTCCATTAAGGTATTTTTTTGAAAAACCTGGTATGCGGTCTTTTATTATTTAATATTCAAAGTGTTCTGACAAAGTTTCAAGAAAATCACACTACGCGTTAAGATTTTCCCATACAAACTTTACCACCCCATTACAACCCCCTCGAGGACTATTTCAAATTTTCAATGATACCAATCTTCATTGATTGTATGGAATAATACATGTCCCAGGTTTGAAGTTTCTAAGTTCAAGGAATACGATTTTTGATACAAACATTTATACCCCTTTTCACCCTCTTAGGGGTTGAATTTCCAAAAACCGTTTCTTAGTGAGCGCTCACACTCTTTAAAGACTACCTGTACCAAATTTCAAACCTCTAGGCCCTGTAGTTTCTGAGATTTCGTGATGAGTGTGTCAGTGAGTGAGTGAGTGAGGTTAGTTCTCTTTTATATATATAGATGTAGCTTGTGGGGTACCCGGATAAAAAGTATGTATTTTTCCGGGTCTAACACATCATATTGTAGGGACACCTTAATCACCTACCGGTATGAAATAAATATACTTTACGACCTATTCTATAAATCAAAATCAAAATAAGTTTATTCAATAAGCACATATAGTACACTTTAAAACGTATTTTTTTTTAATTTGAATTATTCCAATTCGTGATGTGACCAAACAGAGAAGAATTGGCAAAAAACTCTGCTTGGCTTATATTTTTTTAGTATTGTTTTTTACAAAGTTTATTATTAATTATTACATTGTTTTTGAGGGAGTTGGAGACAGTTGCATCCCAAGCTTTTTTGTCATCTAAATAATCAGAAATTTTATAGTAAGCATTATTACAGAGGTTGAATGAATGAATGAATGAATGAGAAGTTACGTTTAACAACATTTTTGAATTTATTTACAACCATATTTATTATCATATTCATTATACCAACCATTATCCATGTTGAAACAGTTATTTAAACCATTATGATTTATTGTTCTTTGCTATGTTTGATGAAAATCTATCCAAGATGGCCGACGCCACGAGATGGCGGATTACATGTTTTTTTTTCATATTTACTAAATATGGGTATCAAATCAAAGGGTATTAGTAAAATAATATACACTATAACAAATTTCAAATTCAAGATGGCCGCCACCACAAAATGGTGAATTACATATTTTTTCACAACTCCCCCAATATGGGTATCAAATGAAAGGGTATAATATTATATATTAAAATAAATTTCAAAATCAAGATGGCCGCCACCAGAAAATGGCGAATTAAGTACCTATATTTTTTTCACAATTGCCTCAATATGGCTATCAAATGAAAGGGGTTGACTAGTAGAATAATGTACACTATATTGAAAGGGAATAATGAATAATAACGAAATGAAAATAAAAAGATTTGTGTATGTAAAATATGCAATGAAAATATGCAATGGTGGCATAACGATGGGCTCTCGCTGCAGCCAGGATATCCAGCATACGAGCAGGTACACTCTTAAAAAATGTTAACTAAAAATTTACACTTAAGCTGTCGCTAAAGTGTCTATCGGACCAAGTCGTCCGTATTTTGATTGATAACTTTTAAATATTGGTAAAGACAAGGTAACTAGATGGAATGTTTAAGAACCCTTACAAAATGTAAGATCACGGAGCCATAATATTATATGCAAGCCAGCCAAGTACGGGCCCAAAATATTAGCCGTATGTGACGCAAAGACATACTATACTTCAAATCTGGAAATATACGCAGGAAAAAAGAATGATGGTCGCTATCAACTCAGCAACTCCCCAAGCTATGTAGTGAAAAGGCTTGTGGAGCCCATAAAAGGTTCCAATCGCAATGTTGCCATGGACAATTGGTTTATGAGCGTTTCATTGATGGCAGATCTATTCAACGACTTTGGACTAACGTGCTTGGGCACGCCAAGAAAGAACAAAAAAGAGATTCGTCGAGAGTTCATTCAAAACAGAGGAAGACAGGTGCATGAAACTTACTTCGGTTTTCAAAATGACTGTACCCTACATGCTACATGCATGTACTACATGCTATACTACGTGCGCAAGCCTAATAAAATTGTTCTCGTGGCATCCACTATGCAACATGATGCTAAAATTGACGTTGAAACTGGTGAAAAAAAAAACCCGAAATGATAACTGATTATAACTCCAACAAATGTGGAGTCGATGTTGTTGACCAAATGACAGGTACATATTCTGTATCTAGACGAACCAAGCGATGGCCACTGCATATTTTTCGGGTTATTGAATGTAGGTGCATTGAACGCCTACGTTATTCACAAGACCACACCAGCTTCCGATAACTTGGTTCAAAGAGATTTTATCAAAACATTGGCTATTTCCATGAATCAGCCACACCTTCACCAAAGAGTTCTGATTACCAACATTCCACAGCACATAAAAAATGGTATCCGGAACATAATACTCGAAGTCCAGCCACCTTCTACATCAAGCTCGCCAAAAGTGTGTTATGGTCTATGCAACTGGAAAAAAGTTAGGAAAACGAAAATTTCTTGCGTCAAGTGCAATATCCCAATTTGTGGAGAACATACTAAATCAATATGTGTGAACTATAATAATAATATTTACATCTCAGAGCAACTAAATAATGTTGTTATGTAGTTACATTCTAAAGAAGCTAGTTTTATGTCGTTGATTTTCAGAGTAGTTTTTTTTTTACGATATAATGATTGATGTCTTTTTGTGATTTTGGATAAGTGAATTACAGTAGTATAAGACGCAAATTACTCAATCGAATTTGATGGCTCAACGATGGTATTATTTTACACTTTTTAAATGTTTGCTTTTTGAATCAGGGGTTTTCCCATAGTAACTCACTAAATGAAATCAAAGGATTTTGCAAAAATTCAACAAATAGTTTTCCGTACATACATATGCCATTAAACATCATTTGCCATAACAATGAGTTCTTGCATGCAATTGTACGCAAAGTGGTAATTGGTGTCATCAAGATCAATCGAAATAAGATCGGAGTATTTATCTGCAAGTGTTCGAATGGCATACATTAACTCAATACCGTGGCGAATGGCGCTTCATAGAAATTGTATGTTTATTGTATGTGAATATTGATGCAAATATGCTTATTAGCAGTAAACCTTTTTGTTATATATGTTACTTATGCATTATAGCTACTTTTTATGCCCCTGGTATCTATATAACCATTGATTTGTAACAATGTGGTACTAGTGATGCTACTATGTGCCCTACCGGGTACTACGTGAGTGAAGCCAGACATTAGCTTCACACATTCCATTACAGGTTGTGTCTTGGAGGATATTTTGGGGTGAAATGGGTTCCAACCTCCACCTTCGGAACTCAAGCCAACCTCACCTGCACAAAAGGGGTTCTGACGGCCGGCTGATTGCGGCATAGCCTAGCCTAACACTGGCACAGCTAAATTCCCTGACTGCCGACAGGCAGCAGCGTCGGTGGTGCGAGAGGCTGTGCCATGCGTTCCCCAACCCGCATGCCGAGCGTTGGGATTATGGGCATATCCCCCCTTCTTATTAGGGGAGGCCTATGTCCAGGCAGTGGACTGACATAGGGCATATGCTATTGTTGTTGCCGGCACATTGCCGTTGCAAGCTTAGAATTGCGTATCATAACGTGTATGGCTGGCTTTACGTACGTATGTATGGATGTAGATCTTCAACACGGAGTACAGCGAGTCATCGGGCAGCACAGAGTCGCCTGAGCCGGGCAGCCAGTTCAGCGAATACTTCAACAGCGGTCAGATCGGACACAACCTGCGGCTGGCGTCCGTCTACGACAAGTACAAACCGGACGGCAGCGAGGAAGCCTCCACCTTCCAGGACTACTGGGTCATGGTCGACTATATCTACTTCAGGTAATATATCACACTAATATTAAATACTAGCCGATCCTATAGTCAAAATTATAGAGTTCATACAAAAATCTTAAAGATAAAATCACTTTCAGTTATTCGCGTAGCTTTTTTTGGAGCCTTTGCGCATCACACGTCGTTGGCACACACCACACCAGCCTGTATCAGTACACTGCTGGACAAAGGCCTTCCCTAATAAAGGGGGATAAGCCCATAATCCCCACGATGGGCAGGTTGGGGATCGCAGGGCACAACTTCTCGCACCGCCGACGCTGCGGCCCGTCGACGGTCAGGGAACTTGGCTATGCCGGTGTGAGGCTGCTCGATTCCGCTATCAACCTGCCGCTAGAGCCTCGTTTGTTACTGCAGGGTGCACCACGGGCAGGTGAGGTTGTCTTGGGTTCCGAAGATGGAGGTAGGAACCCCTTACACCCCCAAGCTAGTATAAATCACAATCATATTAAAACTGCGAAAGTGTATGTTGGATGTTTGTTTGTTGCCACTCAACAACATAACAGCCGAATGGATTTAGATAAAATAGTAGTCACAACGGATCTATTCCCTTGGAAGTTAGGCTCAGCAAACGATTCAATCAATCCTAGTACAATCCGACCCAAACATAGGAACTACGTTCCTACTTGCAGCCAACTTCACAGACTTTTGATAGAAAGGACATAGATACGTTGTTACTATTACAGCGCCACAAGTATAAGTTGGCGTTGGCGTTTTTAGGAACTAAAACTGGAACTGTATGTTTGACACGTGATAGTTTACGCCTTGCGGATAATCATTTTGAGATAAATCTGCGAATCATTTGTGTTATAAAATGCCAAAAGTAATTAAAAGTTGTTCAAGAGAAACCGTAAACAAAATAAATTCATTTTCTGGTTTGAAGCACAGTCGTGCACTTGCTTGCTAAGTTATAATTGTGGCACTGTATAAAGTCACAATGTATCTATGTCCCTTCTGTCAAAAATCTCCGTCTGAAGGTGGCTGCGAGTAGCGTCATAATTCCTATGTATGGGTCGGATTGTACTAGGATCGGGCGAATCGTTTGCTGAGCCTATAGTTTTGTAAACTCTCTTGTGTAGTTGTTGCAGCAACCTCCGGCTGACGTCTCGGCTGCGGCTGCCGACGGCGGAGGCATGTGCCGTGCTCGGCCGGCTGCCCAACGAGACCTACGCCTCAGACCACCTCGCACTCGCCGCCTGCTTCGAACTCACACCTGGCAAGGCATCCTTATAACACTACAGGCCTTCATTATGGAGTAAACTTATCATCAGACGCGGACGCGAAGAGCAATGTGCACGGTTGTTCGACATCAAGCCGGCCAGATTTTTATAATCGCTCAAGGACGGTCCAAGGTCATGACTGATAGTTTGCACAGTGTAGTGTTAAATGTACTATCCAGATATAAGAGAAGAGAATAAGCAACGACCGATAGCCACGGCTTACGGATGCGTCTGATAATATTTTTTTCCCAATTTTACTTATAAACCTGTCAAGGGATAATTGATTCTTGGACTTTTAGCCTTGGACAAACAGTGACAGGGTTTACTTTGAGTAGCTTATTAATAGGTTGCTATACTTACTAAAGCTGTATTCATAGTGTGTTTGAAAGTTGACAAAATCTACACGTTTTCTATGGAGAAGTGCTTGAGATGCTCGGTGAACTTATGACATACTGTTGTACAGGTGAACATACTGTTAATTATATTTTATGAGAAACAGTGAGTGTCAACGCTTGAGATCGAGTTATACACTAGCACGTTGGCTGCTGGCCTCGGATATGACGCACCGCGCCATGCATGAGGAGGAGAAGGACGTGCAGAGCTTTGTCTCATTTGTGTTTTCGGCACTCAAAGCGTTATACACTAGTATTGGCTCATGTCCGTGCTGGTACCTGGCGCTACGCGGACGTAAGCTGGTATTTACAGTCTGACCTTAGTTCTGAGTGCGGGCTTGAGATTTGTCAAAATCTATTTTTTAGTTTTTTTTGAGAAAAGTGAAATTTTGAAAGGTTAAGTCGGCTTGATCAGCATTGAGAACGGCATTGAAATATTAGCCGTCGCTCCCGCGTTACAGGTATTGGCAACCGCTATACTATTTGACGTTTTTCATAAAACAAGCTGTTCCATAACAGCTAATTTTTCAAGTAAAGTCATAAACTACGCAAAAGATTTGATAGACTTTGTGGTACGGGAGCTAGCAACGTTTGAAAAGTAAGAATTTTAGGTCGGCTGATTTTGTGATATGTCGTCCTTCTTGCACTTTCGGTTAGAGTCTGGGCTATCTGGCTGGCGGTAGCGGTTGCGTTCATTAGTGCGCATCCTACCTGTCCAGGTAATAATCCTGGATTTTAAAAGCATTTTAGAAGGCGTAATTTTTGATTTTTTGTTTTTAAATAAGTCTACCTGACATACTTTTTTTATCGCCAGACATTTTTGACAATGCTAACTATGTGCCATACGCGATTTTTTATTTATTTTTTATTAAAATTTCAAAGTATTTTATAATGTCTGTAATTTTAATATTATGTTATTTAAAGATAAGAAAAACTTAAAATAAATTTGCCAGACATTAATTCGATTGTTAAGTCTTGAATTAAAATTAAAAAGTCATGAAAAGTATTGCAGTATAATGCTAGTAGTCCGAGAGAGACAGTTGCAGAATAAGTCGAGAATGATACAGAGAACCATTACGAAAGTAAATTACTTTTCACTGTGCATATAATAACAAAATAATAATAATATTAATAATAATAAATTTTAAATGCCAAGACCCTCCATAACCGCGAGGTGTGCAAGCTCAGAGAATATTTCCTCCATGCCGACAGTGAGATGCATCGTGATGTCGTAGCAGTTGACAAGAACCTTACCCCGCTCTCACTGGCTAAATAGAACTGGCACAAACCTACGGTGCTGAGTGCCCTCGACCGCAAGGTCGTATGGGAGAGTAAGGAGCTGCACGGACGGTTCTACAAAGCCCTTACAGGGCCTGATGTAGACCTACTCGCATCCGTGAACTGGCTACGTTTTGGTGACCTCTTTGGGGAAACCGAAGGTTTTGTCTGTGCGATTATGGATGAGGTAATAAAGACGAACAACTACAGAAAGTATATCATGAAGGATGGAACCGTTGACATTTGCAGAGCTTGTCATCGTCCCGGTGAATCCCTCAGACATATACTTTCGGGTTGTTCGCACCTCGCTAACACTGAATACTTGCACAGACACAACCAAGTAGCAAAGATCATCCATCAGCAGCTTGCTCTCCAATACGACCTTGTCGGTCCAGAGGTTCCGTACTATAAGTGCGCACCGGTACCGGTTCTCGAAAATGGTCGTGCTACGCTCTACTGGGACCGCTCTATCATCAGGACAAGCTTAGCAAGTACCTTGACTTGGCACACGAGATTACCACTATGTGGGATGTCGACTCAACAATTATCGTTCCGATAGTCGTTTCAGTGAACGGTTTGATAGCGAAGAGCCTTGACCAATACCTTAAGAGGCTCTCGCTATGCAGCTGGATCAAGGGTCAGATACAGAAGGCGGCTCTCCTGGACTCGGCACGCATTGTGCGGAGGTTCCTCTCTCTGCAGCCCCAGCCCTATTATTAATATTATTACTATTTTGTTATTATATGCACAGTGAAAAGTAATTTACTTTCGTAATGGTTCTCTGTATCATTCTCGACTTATTCTGGAACTGTCTCTCTCGGGCTACTAGCATCATACTGCAATACTTTACATGACTTTTTAATTTTAATTCAAGACTTAACAATCGAATTAATGTCTGGCAAATTTATTTTAAGTTTTTCTTATCTTTAAATAACATAATATTAAAATTACAGACATTATAAAATACTTTGAAATTTTAATAAAAAATAAATAAAAAATCGCGTATGGCACATAGTTAGCATTGTCAAAAATGTCTGGCAATAAAAAAAGTATGTCAGGTAGACTTATTTAAAAACAAAAAATCAAAAATTACGCCTTCTAAAATGCTTTTAAAATCCAAGATTATTACCTGGACAGGTAGGATGCGCACTAATGAACGCAACCGCTACCGGCAGCCAGATAGCCCAGACTCTAACTGAAAGTGCAAGAAGGACAACATATCACAAAATCAGCTGACCTAAAATTCTTTCTCGAAAACGTTGCTAGCTCCTATACTATTGGGAGTTTTGGTAGACCAAGCAAGTTTTGTGCTTGTGTAAAAAGTTGGCAGTTGCAACTGAACATTGCCTAATGACGCCGGCCGTCAGCCTAATTGAGTCAATTGGTCGTAGACCCCTCGCAATAGACGTATAGTTAACGCGGTCCATTGCGGGCTGGTGTCGTTACACCAGCCCGCAATTCTCGTTCGTTATCCAGTACTATCGTAAGTTACAGTACAGTATATGGTAAGGCACCGTTGAATACCTTTCAAACTCGTAACACAGTTTTTAGTGGAAAATTTTATAAGGTGATTTAAAAAATACATTTTGATGATAGTACGCGACAAAATCTTAAAGCAATTAATAACCTTGACCGGAGATTTAAGAGTCTAAAAATGCGCGGCCTTAGGTTTTACGATACTCACATTTAGAGAGACTTAAGGCTTTTTAATGCACGCGTTCTAAGAATAAAGCTTCTCTTTAAATGCGCGTTGTGGTCCACACTGTACCGACTTGCGTGTTTAAAGAATAGAACAGAAATCGTTTATTTGACGAACACACAGCAACACAACGGAACACAAGACACAATACATTAAAATATGAAAACAGTAGTAAACAGAAGTATAAAATAAACAAGAAATAGGTTAGGTACTAGAACATTAAAAGACAACCGTACGTTACTAACTTCGTGCCGGGCGCTGCAAAACTGGTTCTGTCTCTTTTAATGCTACTTCACAAGCAGCATTAAAGGAGAGGGCCAATGCGGAGTGACAACAAAGTGTGTTTGACTTTAAGTCTTTGCGAACGATATTATTATGTGGTCCAAAGTCTGCACCGGGGTTACAGTCTCATAATCGTAAGTTCCTGATTAGTAATCATCATTATGAGACTATAGCAGTCCACTGCTGGACATAGCCCCTTAATGCTCCCCATTCAGCTCTTAAGGACAGACAGCTCGACGAATCCAGTCATTCCACCTGGTCGGAGGACGTCCTACACTTTTGCCGAGCTGCGGTCTCCATTCAAGATCTTGTTTACTCCAACGGTTGTCAATTCTTCATCAGATATGGTCTGACCCCTGTCCTTTCAGCTTGATAATTCTCTGAGCTATGTCGACAACTATAGTTTTATGTCAGATAGTCTCATTACGGATTCCATTCAGTGTGGCGAGCATAGCGCGTTTCATAGCTCGCTGAGCGAACTGAACTGGCAGACTAGCCGTACTATAAGTGTCCACTTTTCGGCTCCGTATGTCATACCTACAAATCAATTTAACGCAGAACCGCATCCAAAGACATCTTATTAGAAGAATCCGCATCCTCTACTAAGCGTGTTGTTTTTTTTTTGAGGCTGCGCTCGTTTGTGCCTAGACGCATGGCATGCAGTTATGATTAACAAGAAACATTCTAGCGAGGATCAAATGTGGAAACTTACAGTTTTTTGGACAGTGCGACCTGATCTCGTTGTTTATGTTATGCGTTGATACAACGTCGGGTTGATTCTGCGAAACCATTAAATGTTCACTGTCTCAGATTTGTAGCATAAGCGGGCCTCGAGCGGTTATTTTTTCAGTATTCCGAGTACTGTGTAGTGTTTGGCTTAACGCTGAATGACTGTTTCGTCATACAGACTTCTTGACTTCCCGTCGCTCGTACGAAAACATACTCTGCGGTTTTAAGTACAAAGATTTTCCTGTTGTCTGCTGGTTTTCTTGATAGGGTGGATTTTCCATACGTCCTCTTTGATGGTTATTCGTAATACATATACATAATAAAAGCACCATAGGTAGTTTTTTTAATGGGTATTGGTTAGATTTACTGCAACTCGGCATAATCGCTGCTTTTAGGGTGTGGTGCATTCGCTCTACTTGTTCATTTGCTTTAGAATTATATGCCGCTGTGTTAATTATTTCCAAATCAAGCAAACTAACAGTAAATTGTGTAAAAATCATCAGTCCGCACTGCCGGTGTTTTGTCTCTTTAAAGATTTGTATTTATCCAAAATCAATAAGACAAATCGATAAAAAATTACTAGTCTGAGGAAACGTCTCAGTGCTTCTATAGGGAAGGGCGGTGGATATTCTGATTATAGAATAAAGAAAAGAAAAGGTAACTAATAAGCAATTTATATGCCCGAATCAATTAATTCTGTTTTGCATGCCTTTAGAACTTTGATTGTTGTTGCGAATTCATCTTCTGTTATAAGATCTGTCGTGCTATTGTTTTCATAAAGAGCTTCGACGGTATTTTTACACTTTCTGTGTAATCAACAGCAGATAGATCAAATGGATACAATCCACAATGTTGAAACCGCGCGTTTCAATAATGGGAGAAAAGGAAATTTTGACAGTGTTTGGTCACAGTTCCCTTCCATATCTTGCCAGTGTTTTATCGTTATTTTTCATTCAAAATTGATGTGATGAGTGATTTATGTCCGTCAACCAATAAAAGAATGACTTTTGGTATATGGTTTTCTGTTGTCCACCGATGCACACAATTTACAATATATTCAAAGAACAGACCGCTTTTCATCCAGCCACAGTCTGATATTCCAATCGGTTTTGGACCTATAACTTCTCCGTTTTCTAGTTGGGCCATATACTAAAGCTCGTTTCATCACCATTCAATATTCATCGCTGGTCTTCTAATATGTCCTGATGCCCGATTTCAATTAGGTATGCTTCCAATTCTTTGAACCATTTTTTAAGGAATTCTTTGGTGATTGCGGCTCTAGCTTTGGTAATAGCTTCGGGAGCTCTTTCACTTAATCTCTTCTGAAAAAATGCTTTTCAGACCAAATACTTTTTAAAATGGTAAACCGAGCCTTAAATTGTAATTTAAGGCTCGGTTTACCATTTTAATTTACCATTTTTTCAACCGTATTCCCACCACACCAAATTTCTCCGTTTCGTAAGAAATCCGCATTTCGATAGGTTTATTAACCAATCGACCAAGACCAGGGGCCGTACCACCGACGCTCAATTTTGATCCAGTTCTAGATAAATTTGCAATTTACTGTTATTTCGCACTATTGAAACCAAATAGAGAACAGGATTTGAAATGACGCCTGGTGGAATTTATTTGAACTAAACTCAATCGACTTTGTCATTTATTTGGCACTTTTGAATGAATTTGACGTTTACAAAACGAGATGTGAATCTATATCGAGCGGGAAGCGAGCGATTGTGTTTTAAAATCATTCAACAAGCAATGATTCTACGTTTCATTCTACCATAAGTATTTAATCAATTTTTTAGCTAAAGTACTTTCAATTAAATAACCATCATAAGAAGTGTTCTTTTTGGAAAAATGTTATTTAATCTGGTTGATTTATTATTAATTTTATAATTTTAATTCAAATCTTATTGTTGGTCGAGTTTGGAACATCGTTTTTGGTTGTGTTTTCTATGGCTACACGAAACAAAAGATTTGGCGGTATGTTTGATGGACTTTAGCCTGCCCAAAAGGGCGAAGGAAAAAAAATTGTATCAAAATAAAGTCGATCAACAACGCGGTATAAATTTATTGGAAAAAACTGGATTGTGATTTGAATTGGAATTGGAATTGAGCTGGATTCGGTGGTAGGCCTGCTGTTCTTGCTTTTCATTTAAAAATTCCATGTTGGTTCCTGTTCAGTCATCAACCAACCATCCTGTAGACTTGACCTCGGTATTTTGAAATGTACCGCTACCATTCTGATGGTCATGTTTTTGTTTTTGATGGCGTCAATTGTTTCTTTTATTTGGACTGACTTACTTATATTTTAATCTTTTATGTTTTGGATGCTCGGGATGGTCGTGTTTTGATTGATTTGCCATTATATCTGTCGACAATATACCAAAACGAATCACTATAGGTAATAGTTAAGTAAGACTATTTATAAAACGAAAAAGTAGTAGCATTTCACATCCACCAGCATATTCCTATTGCCGGGGAAATATTAACTAATATTTGGATTTGAACGAAAAACATTAAAATCACTCCGGCCGTGTGATTAAAAATTAAATAATAAAAATTAATATTAGATAATGTTCTACAGTTCGTCTTCTATTATTTATTAGGGTGCCCTATCCCAGAAACGTCAGTTCCGTTTTTCCAAATTCGCATATTCCCGTTTTACATCATATTGGTTTAATCGTTAAAAAAATTTGTCAAGGTCCTTTAGTGTGCTTCCTTGGTCTCAGATGCAACTAAAGTAGCGAAAGGGTTTTTTTGATGTTTTTCATGGCGACGTTAATCTTTGAAAGCTTTGAGCCGCATTCCGAAGCCCAAAATTCATTATAATCTAATTGAAAGTATTCCGGTGCGAAAAGGATGTGGTGATAAGCGCATCGTTTGTCAATTTTAGATAAGTAAAACTCGGTATTCGTGTTCTGTTATAGTCTCCACACGGTCTTAAATTACTGGCCTTCTTTTGCACCACATGAAGAGCCTTTGCCCACGGACTAGTAGATATATACCAGGCGTTCAAATTCGTGCTCAGCAGACTGGTATTTCTACAAGTTTAATGGTCGTGATTTTCCATAACGGGTGATCAGTTCTTACATGTGATGCACTATGTTATGTTTAGGTATCGCCTCAAATGATTCCGGTTTAGTTATATCAGGGTACCACATTCATATTTTATGGTATCTAGTATCGTCATTGCTGTTGACTGCTCGAATAGTAAAAAAACCTTGCTCTGTAGTAACTTTCTTTACTCTAGCATTATTGATCAGATCATCTACCGATTTCCTACCGTGTAAATCTACCCTTAATTGATTTTCGGAAAGGAAATGTGCTCCTATTGTTTTTTGCATTCGCTAGACTAAAATGTTCAACGCATTGAGCGTTGTAAACCTAGGTCTAGTGTTTTATAGTTTTTTCGTGCAGCGTATATTCACTCTGCTTTTGTTATGAGCTTTATAAGTCAAGATTGAAACATCAGCACCAGTATCGATGAGGAACCGTGGATCCGATTTGAAGCCTGTTACACTCAGGCAATATGTGTATCCGATTTTAAGTCTGATACACTCGGGCAATATATGTGGTAGGCCCCTCAATTCACCACCTAAGGCGCCTGGTCTAGTTTACCGAATTTTGGCATTAATCGTCACCGCGCTCTGTTACTTTTTCGACGTAAATAATTAAAGCATTTGAAATTGGGATCACAAGGTTTTGCTTTTTTTTCTAATTGCGGAATCGCTCTTGGTTGTTAAACACTCGCGCTTGTGAACGTGATCGCGATCTATGTTCGGTGTTATTCTATGTTTACTATTAGTACAAGTACTAAGTTGCAAGCCGTAGTGACCGCATGATAATGTGTACTAACTGCTCCATCTTACTTTAAGCGTTCCTTCTGGAACCCTGTTCGTTACAAGCTTCTCCGTTTTTCTCACAAGCGGGAAAGGTTTTTGATCGCTTAGCTCGATGTCAGTTAACACAGTGTGAAACACAGGTGGACTTTGCATGTTTCGCAAACCTTAATTGTGCGATATTTACGCCTGCCCTTGCACAATGTTTTGTTTTTTTCTTTTTTTATGACGTGAGCCGGCCGGCGGAGATCTCTTGTTTCCAGTATTTACTTTTTTTTGTCATTTATATAGTGGGGACATGGTAGGATATTTTTTCATCATGGAGAGATTTCCTTTGATCGGGCTACAATCTGTCGATATTCTAACGTTGAAACTATAGTTCTTTCTATGATATGTGTTTAATGCGAAATTCGTGAAATCTCCGGATGGACCGTGCTGGCCCTTGGGACACGCTATAACCTCCCCCGAGAGTCCTTGATGGCGACCTCGCTCATGGACTTATTAACTTTCGAAGTCAAGATGTTCACCGGAGCTCGTGACTACGTTCGCGCCGACTACGGTGGCGTGCTCTTAGGCGTTTTGGATTCATTGATTCTGTGAGGGATCGCATCTGTATCGTGGAAACGAGTTAGTTCAGAAACATGGAATTTACCTAACACGATTTTAGGATTCTGTACACTTGAGATTAAGTAGGAAGTCGGACTGCATAACTACTAAGTATGGGCCATCATGTATTGGGATAAACTTTGCCGAAACATTTTTAGCAGCATTACTCTGACTTCAGAAGAACCTGTTCACCGACAATTCTTCATGCTTACGATTTCTATCTGCACAGTTATTTCTTCTATCTTGTTGAATTTTTTTTAAAGTGACCGTAGTCAGAACTTCCATACCCTACTTGAGTCAGTTTAAAATTTTGTTTCATAATGTACATGGAATGACCTATTTCTAACAAAAGTGCATATAGTGTATGCCCAGCCACACAATTTTGTTGCTGCATAGTCCACCAGAGCCTTACCATTTTCTTTGGGATACTTGTGAAAAAATTTTACAGTCACTGTAGGTACCAATCATAGATGAAGGTTGAGGAACTGTAGTTAACTCTGTCCAGAAATGTTGGTCAGGATCAAAATTTTGGCAGTCACTGTTGCATGGGTATTTTACCCTCATGTTATAAATGCGAAAGTGTGTGTGTGTGTGTGTGTGTGTGTGTGTGTGTGTGTGTGTGTGTGTGTGTGTGTGTGTGTGTGTGTGTGTGTGTTTTGTGTGTGTGTGTGTGTGTCCCTGAACCTAATAGATGATTATATATGGTAATAATTAAAATTAGCTTCCATGAAGGTACAAGAGATGGGTAGATGATTTGAAACGGTTAGCAGGAGATAGGGAATGTTGGAAGTACTGAAAGAGGCCTTTACCTGGTAAACAGAGTCCAGGAACCGCATCAGCACTTAAGAATTTGCTTCTTGTGTGGTATCGAGCATCAAAATGCAAATGACATACACGGCGGCGTTTAAAAATAATGTCATTATCTAAGGCCAGAATATCACCTCCAATATTATAAACCCAGCTGCGAAAGGGTTGGGGATCCTTGCTGGGTTAGGATATTTGTTCAGAGTTTCCTTTTCTGAACCTAATAGAAGATTATAAATGATAATAATTAAAATTAGCTTCCATTAGAGTACAAGAGATGGGTAGATGATTTGAAACGGTTTGCAGGAGATAGGGAATATTTGAAGTCGCTGAAAGAGGCCTTTACACCCAAAGGCACGCTACTCAAGTGATAACCTATTGATACAATTATATTCCGACTACAGCTTCGCTCACATGGTACCAGATTATATTTTATTATTTGTTGATACACAGGAAGCTGATACGTGTATATCGGGGCTATTTTTCAGTGCTTTTTATGTAGGTATTTGTCCAGTCTATTTTTAAAGGAGTTCACTGATGGAGCATTGCACTGTTTCTGGAAGCTTATTCCAGTAGTGTACGATACGGTTGGGCAAAGTGTGTTTCCTTGGGTTGCTCATATTTCCAAACTTTTCAAAAAATCACATATTGGAAACAGTTCTCTAACATGAATAAATTATTTGTAAACTACTCTTGATCCTGAGTAGTTTATGCGTGAAGGGAAACTACTATTGCTCCCATGTCACTGGGCTATCTATCAATTAAGTTATTTGCGTAGTTTTAAAACAAGTGAGCGCTCACTTGCAGTAACATCTATCAGAATAAGTGTTAGAAAACATTTCTTCTGATAAATCTTCCTGCTTTATAGGCTTACTACACCACGCGGTATTCAGTCTGTCTTAGTAAGACTGTCTTACTGACTAACTAGATTTACTATGACCGACTTAGTGGGTTACTCTTATTACACTAAGTTAAGTGAAAAAAACAGTCTTACTAAGACAGAATACCGCGTTGTCTATTATGCCTTTTACTTTGAAAATATGTCGTCAAAAGGTTACGGGAGTCCTCTAAAAGATGTTCTCTCCAGTACTGCAACATTAATTTTTGTGTGAGCTCTCGATAAAGACTATTATTAGTGTTCTGTGTATGTGTGAGTCAACTTGATGAATGAAAGAAAGGCAAATAACTTACCACAATTGGGTACGCAGAACTTTTTTTCTGTCATTGTAAGAAAATCGGTGTCCAAACTTTGCCGGGGTCTTGATAGGTTAATCGGTGTCCAAAATAAAGCAAGGGTACATAAGGATCATTGATAGAGTACAAAACAGAGTCACAAAAGTTCATAAAACATAGCCTGGTCGTAAATTAAAATCGCTCAAGTGGAATAATCTGATACATATTCCATGGGTGCGAAATGGATGCAAAAAACGCCAAGGAAGAATTAAAATATTTACGCATATATTATCATGGCCGACGGGGAATTAAGTTCCTTTTCTATCTATAGCAAACACTGTTTTTACCGGTCCAATAGATTATGAATTCTTGTATATTTTAAGGAAAACAATAATTTTTAAACTCAATTAGGGTTTAGTAATTTTTTTAAAGATCTGCAAGATAATTAATGCCACTTTATTTTGCAAACAACTTTGAAACTATTTAGCATTAGGTTTTAGTATTGCGTAGCACGAAACGTATTACCTTACCACTTCCTCTTTGTGTTGCCTGTCATAAATTTTAGGGTGTTGCACTCTTATGTTGTTTTTATTTTATCGAATTATGATTTGCGCCATCTATTGAGCAACGATGAATCTACACCGGCAGTTTACTCCATAATAAAGACCAAATATACGTAGTGAAAAGACCCTCCCTGGAAATAACCTCAAAGTCCAACCAAAACAAACAGAAAACAAACGTCAAACTGACATGACAACCATGGACATAGCATATTTTTCTGCTATATGATTGACCAGCCATTGCACTGTATCAATATTTTTGAACGAAAATTACGCCGTGACTATGCATGTTACTACAAAATGTGTTTTGGCGTTTTGTTCTATCACATTTGAACTATACAATGGCATTGCCAGTTTAAAAAAGATAAAAATGTGACATCGCATGTTTCCCCTGTGTCCTATGTCCATACTGGCATCAGGACTTGTTTGCATAAGTTTTGTTGTGCACTGACAGAACGGATTGTCTTCCGAGGAGCCAGTACATCTTCTTGTACCGTAATTCTAACTCTTGCTTCTTCTTCTTAACGTGTGCTTTCCAGGGCAGCTTAGCGTGAAGCGTAAACCAAGGTATTTGACTGTGTTTTCATAGGGGATTCGCCCACAGTAAATTAAGCTAAAATCCACTATTTTTTACATTGGATGGACCTTCGTTTGACCACGAACTCAGCTGATGTTAAGTAATTTGGTAGTCTAAGATGAAGAACGAAGCTCCTCCTCCTACCTATTCACTTAAACACACTCATTCCAAAACGAAGACTAAAGATAGTCTAAGTTTAAATCTGACATTTTGTATACAAAGTAGGAACAAGTTTTAAACATAGACATCTTTAGTCTACGTTTTGTAATAAGACAGAACAAAGACGCTGCGTTGGTGATGTGTGGACCCAGTATTAGCAACGCCCCGTAGCAAGTTTAACTGACTGACAGGCCTCGGACATGACGTTACCAGCACAACCCTTTGAATACCAAGTACACAGCACTTGGTATTCAAAGGGTTAACGCCGTTGCCCAAGGCTTTTAATATCACAGAAATATAAAAAAACCGGTCGTGCAATTCAGAAAAAGTCAAAAAGTCACACGTTTTTTATACATTCCGTACCATTTTACATGATATATCACAAATGTACTTTTTAAATAATTCTTATTATTTGTTGTTATTACGGCACTAGAAATACACACACTGAAAATTAGAACACGGATCATGAGAAACAGTCCGCTGACATACAGATTTACGGAGGACAGCGGAGGCTTAGTACTTTACCCTAAAAAAGACGCGTATATCAGTACACCTGGTTTACCTGCTTCAGTAAACCTGGGCTTGATAAAAATAATAATGTACGTATTGCGGTGAATCTGCCGGAACAGAAAAAAATAAATCAGTACGTATAATAATAAAGCGTTAATGATATAAATTCAATGTTGGGTTGGTATTAACACTGATAGAATTAAATTAGTTATGATCTTTGATCGTTTACTAAATTTTATAACAAAAAATATGAAAGAAATGCAGCAAAACATTTATATTTCCAATTTGAGTTTTATATATACATATGTGGCCTTTTAAAAGCTTTTATTATAATATAAATACGATGCAATATAATATAATACCTTTTTTCAAAATTAATATTAGCTAGTAAACATCGCCTTTTCTATCTAAAAAAAGACAATGTGAGTGATAGTGAGGTAGCCCTAGAAAAGCTGGTTTTGTTAAACTCTCCCTTATCGATGACTAGTCTCCGCCCGCGGCTTCGCTCGCGTGATACTGGGATAAAAGTAGCCAATGTGTTAATCCAGGTCTTAATCTATGTATACTCGTATTCCAAGTTTAAGCTAAAACCTTAAGCCGATACGGAGTTAAGCGACCACAAACATACTCACACACACACAAACTTTCGCATTTATAATATTTGTGTGAAGATAATTTGTACCTCTGCCTTAATTTAAGGCTGCCACACAACACAGAGTTTTGAGGAAAAGTTTCACGTATTATTAACTAAAGTTGTGGACGACCATAATACAAATCCCCCCCCCGGGTTTGAATTCAAACTTATCATGTATGACGTCATTTTTCAAAAGGTTTGTCAATGTACATTTGAATAAAATATGATAAGCTTTAAATAACTACTCCTATACTCCTACAAGTTAATCTTAGAAAATCTGTTTTTCGAGCATTGATCTGAAAATATGTAAGTGGGATACATGGGGGAAACTCGTGAAGTTTTTAGTTGATTTTTTGTACAGATTTTTTTAATTAGCCATCGTTGTTCACATACATTATTGTTATTTAATACACTATTATATATTATATTATATACACTATTGTTATTATACTTAGTTCCATTGAACTAAAGTATAATAACAATAGTCTAATATAAAATTGACTAATATAAAGTATAATAACAATAGCCATTGCTGGGGAACACTGTGATTTATTTCTGGAGTGGTGCCACCTTTAATAATTGTAACGCAATATTATTAATACTAATTGTGAATATTTAAGAAACTAACATAAATTGTAAATATTGAGGACGGGCTCTAGCGACCGTTGTGTAGAGGAGATTACGGTAATTTTAGGATGTGGGGATGTACGTAATATAATAGCCGCATTTGTGATAGCGTAGCTGAAGCTCATCTACAGACTGTATTAGATTTAGTAGGCGTGTGCCTCGTACGATTATTTGTTGATGTCCGATTTTTTGAATTCGTATGTTATCCCGATAAGAGGTACATTACTCCCGAAGGGCAACAATATTTATTCAAAGACTTCGAATTCTGTAATTTTTCATTGTAGAACTGGCTTTTAAAATTTCGCCATAATTTAACTCCAAAACTTGTCCTAAACATCCGATTTTTTTAAGCTTTGTTTATCTGCCACACACAACACAAAGTTTACGGAGAAAAGTTTTATCTACCAGTTTTTAACTTATGTTCTCATAACTTCTGGACTAACATTCAAATCAATCCCTTTCGGTATAACATACGAACTCAACTCACCTTGTATATTCAAAGGTCAACTCATGGTTCCATTCGCAATCTATCGCTGGTAGTTTGATTGCTAGTACAGATCTAATAATATAGTCAAAAGAGGGATCTCTCTCGGTCGCGTGCGTAAGTCGAGTGCTAGTATATTTTTCTGGCTAAAGGAACGACTGACATTGAGCTGTAAACGTTTACACGCAGCAACCAAAAGAGAATCACATCAAGACTTCAGAATTTATTGAGGTATAAGTTCGTAGCTGACTGCAGAGAGCTGCTGCTGTTGTCGTCTGCAGTCAACCTGTAGCGGGTACCAGGCCTTTGGCACCAATTCTAAAGCTTTAATATAGAGGGATTTATTTATAGTAAGTTATAAGTTACGCTTTATTCTGGGCATCATACTTCGCTACCTACAGCTAGCTACGTTTAGTCTGGTAAAATGCTGGCAATTATTATACGTATTTTTTTGTTATATTTGTGATATAATATAAATATTTTATGATAGTTTGCTTTGTTATAAAAGGATATCTTGTGAATAAAAAGATTTTATTAAAGTTCTTTATTTTATTGAATTTCTAGCCCGAAGAAAAAACACTTGTTAAAAGTTTAGGAAAAGCTCGTTAGATGGCGCACATAGGTAATCCTAGTTGTGTTCATAGATTTAGTATATCTGAAAAAGAAAAAAATCCAACCTCTTGGGTCGTGTCGGAGAAATTTGGACGAGGCAGGCCCTGAGGCCTCATTTATTAACTCACTTCACTTCTTTTTTAATTGGCTTCTGGGATAGTTTCCACAATTTCGCCAGTATCAAGTATAATGTTCATAATAATATGAGGCAACGTACAGTTTATAGTTACACACTGAAATGGTCGGAACCGGGCCTTTGAAAACGTTGACATTTCAAAGGTCGAAATTCAAAACATGTCAACTGACAAACTGTCAAAGTTTGTAAAAAAAAACATCATTTCAGTATGCAACTGAGTTGATTAAATGAGGCCCCTGGTAAGTAGCGATTCTGAGTTACACTATCGCTAAAGTCCCTGATTTTTCTATCTATTAACACAATTACAGATCCTGTATTCAAGGAAAGTTATAATAACTTTATTAGTTTAACACTGTTTGTGTAGTAATAGATGACGACTAAAAAAATCTAATTAGTCCGTCATTTACAGTACCTAAAAATATTGGACACTTATTTTTTCTTTTGTCAATTAAACAAAAAATTACAAAGATATAGGGTGTTGAAGTTCCGCGTGACGTCACGGCTTAGTACACTTTTTACCTAGCCGTGACGTCACGAGCCCCCACTCCCGAACTTTGATCTTTATCTCCGTCATTTTTATTTAATTTATAAATAAAAAAATAAGTTGGCCAATTTTTTTTGTTGATCTATCTGACGGACTAATTAGATATTTTTTTACCCAGTCGTCATCCCTATAGTGATATATTGACCCTTACAAAATTGTTCTGTACTTAACGGAGTATCCGGATACACAATGATGCCACACCACAACCTGACTCTGAGCAAATATCTGCAGATCATGTAAAAGTTGGAGTCGAACCAGCAACCTCTTGCTTTTCAGTCGGCTTCTCTTCTCTTAGCGCCAACAAGGTCTTTATAATACCACCCATTAGGTGAATAGAAAGTTCAGACCTGTGGTTCAGACTTCTGACAGAGCTAATCAATTTGTCGATTCATGTCAGTTTTTAACTCTTACCATATCTTGCGTTCTAGAAAGTAATCAGATTTCGAGTCACGGTATTTTTAGTGCATTGTCTATTTCAATATAATATACATATTGTTCCGAATAAACAATTTTGAATTTTTGGATTCATTATTATGCACCTAAATATATTCCCTATTGAAAGCCATTGCGCCTTGTTCTTAGTTCGACGGATCCAGCTTCTAATAGCAGTTTTTCGCAGATCATCACTCCACCTGACCCGAGAGCGTCCTATACTGTTACCGTGAGGATGATGAGTCACCTATCGCATTTAATATTGAAACTCTATCCAAAGATTGCTCTCCATTTGCTTCTATTTGTTTCCAATAAGAGATTTACTTCCTTTATATTATAGAGGAAATTAAACATGCGACCGCAGCAGGATCTACATGCAGTGTGTGGAATCGCTGAAATTGATTTATACTATTTGCTTCCTTCAAAGTTTTCAAAACTAGATCCTGTAACTAAGCATTCTGTGCTATAAGGAAATAAAGATATATTGATATAAGATGAAAGTGTAAGCCTAGTGCCTGTAAAAGAATGGAGGAAAAGTGCAACCACAGGTACCTAATTGCATAATTACTTTATTTTATTTATGTAGGCTATTTAATTTTTATTAGTTTACAATTTATTTACGTATGTATAGGTACTTATAGCCATTTGTCTGACCAACTTTAGTCATCATCGTCATCATCATCAGCCTATAGCAGTCTTCTGCTGAACATAGGCCTCCTCTAATGAACGCCATTGCGCCCTCCCCTCAGCGTGACGCTTCCATCTTCTACCAGCAGCCTTACGCAAATCATCACTCCGCCTGGTCGGAGCGCGTCCCACAATACGATTGCCGGGCCGAGGTCCAATCAAAAACTCGTTTACCCCAACGTTGTCGTTTCTTCGGCAAATATGCCCAGCCTACTGCCATTTCACCATGCTAATTCTTTTAGCTATGTCTGACAACTTATTTATCTAAAGTTATCTCTGATAAATATAATACTGACATAGGACAGGAAATGGTAGGTATAAAATAAAACACTGCTGTATTTTTATTGAATCATTTATACAATGGATTCATAACTTATTCGTTAGAGGAAATCATTCATTACAGCGTAGCACTGTCAGTTAACTCAATACAAAATTGGAAAAGCTTCCAGACATACCATGGAATTATAGAAAGGAGGAAAGCGATGGTATTCAGGAGATCGGGACGTAAGATCACTTTGCGATTTGTACTTCAACATTTTGCAGAAGTCTACTGCTTTGCATAAACCTCCCCAAAGTTATACTTATTAATTTCTATGACGTACATTCCGGTCTATTTGACGTTCGGATTAAATTTTTTATCCATACAACAACACACCGACATTTTCTTGGTGCAATAACAAGTAAGTACGACATTAATTTCAATGTCAGAAGACAACTTTTTAAGAAATTTAAGTAATAAAATTTTGGAATACCTTGCTTAACGCGTTACAATGTTTCATTCTTCATCAGATGGTATGGTAGTAGGTATTAACTGGCATTAGTAAGTACCTAGTATATTTATGAACCATGTTTGGTCGAAATTAAATAATGTTTAAAAAAATATTCAGTGTGTAAGTTACGAAGTTTTAGCAATTTTAGTACATATTCTTGTTTATCACAAGTCTAGTTCTAGTGGTTCTATGCCTTCCTGTCCTTGTATAACTTTGCCGCTGCAACGTAACGTGGACGTGAAGATGTTTTCAATAGAACCGATAAAAGTTACTGAATTAATTTGTTGTTCTTTTAATTTATATGGTCACTAAGGTATGTTTGCTAAGGTTGTTGTTTTTCAGCAAAATGATCTTACACCCAACCTAGTTAACTGAAAATGATTCAAAGATTTTAATACAATTAGGTATTCTGAATGTAAAACTCTTAATTCCACATTACGTCTTCCCTATCAGCGTCGACAGAGCGAGACAAAACATGGCATTTTTGAAATGATCGTGGTCAAAACTGCCAATATTCGACTCTGCAGTGAGGCGCGTTTATCATAAGTAATATCTTACGGCTTACTTTAAAAATATTTAGCCAAATTTTGTCTCATTCGCATGCCTGACGCGGTTATCAACCACCAAGTTTACTTTTACAAATCAAAGTCGGCCGAACCTTCTCTCTTATTTACATGAAGCGGCAAAATGTGACCGACTTTACTAATTCAAAACAAATGGTGTTCTAAATATACAGTGTAGTAACCAGCAGGTTTGCTAGAGCTTGTGGCGGGACCGGTACCTACCACCTAGACTAGACTCATGTAGGTACGATGGAGACGCTTTTCTCATTAATTCCATTAATATTTAAGTTCCGATTGTATTTATTTGACAATCTCAGTCTCCATAAAATTTTCAGTATTCCCTTTAGTCACTTGACCATTCTTTACAATTGCAGCAGTTTAGGTTCGTACTTTATACTACTTGGACTATTCAGTAACAGATTACACGAAAACCTTCCTCCTGCTGTCAGTAGGTAAAGCTTAAAGTTCCAGAAAATACTAGAATTAAAAGATATGTTTGAAAGGCTTGAGAGGAATAGGTACATACGGCATGATCTACATTATCACAGCACATTTTCATGTTAATAGCCAGTTTTGGCTTCCATTATCCTAACATTGTTTTTTATCCGAAACCTTATAATACAAGCCGATAACTATCTTAACACATTATAGTCCGAGAGTCGTGTCATAACTGTAAAAAAAGCAGACATATACCTACTTATGTATTTTAGTTGTAGGTTTTTAAATAAAAAACTTAGGTACCCAATAATAGTAGGTAAGATCAGCGAAGCGAAGCGATTCAATTGAACCATTTTTGTTGAGCTAGATTTAGTTTACAAGCTGCCATCTATGACTTCTAGGAAGTTTAAAAATATTGAAACTTTAGTTCGAAAGCGCGACCACTTCATTTCGCTAGTCTATAGGTAAATTCATCTGAAATCGACAGCAGAAGGAATTACATGGTACACCGACGTCCCGCACACTCGCGCAATTTTTATTCAAACAAAATATTATATTTCAATAATTAAAAAAAAACAATATCTTTACAAGTTGTTATCTAAATATGGGATCGTTTCGTGATAAGGGAGATGCGAGGGCGCGTTTTGAGACTAAGCATTTCCGTTGAACTAATATGTAAAGCATTAGTTGGATCTCAATATTTTTAAAACAGAAATGGGTTTTTAGCACGCTTTTTTATTTTGACCAAAATAGATTTGATATATATTTAATAATTTTATATTAAGTAATAATAACCAATAAGTAGCAACGGATTGCATTATTTTTGAACTTATACCTAATTATATGAATGAAGATTTCAATAATAAATAACTGTTTTTATACAAGCGATGAGAGCCACATTTGCACATTTTAAAACAATTTTGGAACAATTTATTCTTAACTAAGTAATTTATATGTTGGCCAATGTCGTGAACCTATGTTACGTACACTATAGGAGCTAGAAAACGGCTCTTATCAGTACACCTATTTATCTAATAATACTGGATGGATATTAAATTTAATAAATTATCGCGAAAATTCAGAATATTTCATAAGATCTCATCATTTTTGTAAGTATACTAGTCGAAAAGCTCTTAACATTAATAAATCCTTAAAGATATTGTAAGAGGATAGTGTAATTATGTACCTAAAGAGCAACTCTGCTTCCGCGCTAACTTACTTTAGTGATTCATTACCATAAGACTCAATACTCGATTTTAAAACAAATTTAAGCTCATAGCTAGCATCAGTTTTGTGTAAATCGTGATCAAAAGATATCCACAATAATCGAAATCAAATTATTTCACGCCTTACAAGCCAAAAAGTTAATATAGGTATGTATAGACTTTAATATTTATAAAACTTACAATAAAACGTTTCGTAATAAAAGTAATATAAAATGTAGGCAAACTTTACCAAAGCTAGTTCATGATAACAATAAATAACGCGAAAACATTCGACAATATGAACACGGCTCATCTGGACGGAGAGGGGCTTGTGAGAGGAATGTAGACACGACCTAGCTGGTCCGGCGCCGAGCCGCTTTCGTGTTCCTTGAAACTGCGCTCAATAACTAATGCTTCCTTCGCTGCTGACAAATTACAAGTGAAATACGCTGCAAGTCTTATTGAAAGTTAAAGCGCAATAAGCGCATTAAGGTAGCTATCAAGTAAAGTGGCACTTACGAGTAGGTAGGTATTAGGGAGGAAACCGTATGATGCGGCCCTCATCGCGCGACGACGCTCGCGCGCGGCCTCTTGCTCCCGACGAAACGATCCAAGCAAAATATATCGGGCGTGTCTAAAATATTAGACACATACCCCACTAAAAGGTATATCGCAGGTATTACCTAACTATTAATCTTAAAACAAATCAAATTTTAATTTACAGTTTTTTACCGAAGTTGATTTTTTCTAAAGACTATATTTCATATAGTCTGTCGGACATTTTCAGACTTTATAATAATTTTATTCAATCCATCCTAACTACAAGATTGATATAGGTTTATGGTTTTAATTCAAGAACACATACAATGTTGATTTCCTCGCCGAAATCTATGTGGGTTCTCTATATTAAACATTAAGAAGGGGTTTTTACGAAGTGTATTGAAATAAAACCTCTGTTCGCACCGGGCCCGTGTTATAAACCGCGTCTTTGGGTACGTACACTACGAACGTCATATCAACTAATAATACTGAGCGAAAATCATAATACGCCTTGATGAGCGTGACTACAATTTTGGCCATCGCGAGTAATTCACTTAGTGGTGGTTTCCGGCTCGCGCTTGCGATCGTTGGGGCTTCGGTCCAATGTACCCATTCGCGCTTCTTGCGCTCTACTCATTCCTGACAGCATTCTCGGGCCGTTCCGTTAGAAGAAGCATTAAGAAGGTAATCTGGTGCACAGAGGCGTGGTGAGTCGGCCAGCAGACGCCGTTGCCGTTGACGTGCGAGACGCTCCTCCGCCGTCGCCGCCCACCGCTGCCGACTGCACGTCAGCTCTCGGGACAATCACGCACTGGCGACCAGAATGTACCTTGTCTACTAGAATATGCAATGCTCTTCAATGCAGTTACCGAATCTACGAAGATTGTAATCAATAATCATTCAATTCATGATAGTAAAGATAACTATTACACAGACAGAAATAATCTACAACATTTGGATAAACGTAACAACTAATAACCTAAACGACCTATGCCGTTCTAAACAATACTTGTAACACACAGAGGAATGGATGTGTATATCGTATAATAAGACATCGAAACCAACCCTAATGTTTGGCAGTACAGTTATAATAGGCAAAAATGATGGGAGGACCTGATGAGAGCAAGTGAAGTTTACAACCTCGAATATGGAATACTGGCGCTCTTTGTAAGAACAAACATCTGCAATCCGATGTGCCATTGTATTAATCAGCTTTCCCGGGATTCCCCTGTTCGTAGGTCTGCCTGCAATTTTCGAAGTTATTTTATAACTGAACCAAAGTCGCTAATCAAATTTGAATTGAATTTGTGGAGTGCCCGGTGGTATTTATAAATTTGAAAAACGGCATAATAGGAAAATTCGCGTGCTCTGATTTGAGCAGTGAATTCATGTTACTTGCAACTTTATTACAGTTTATTCGCTTGCTGTCATCAAGATCAGAGTGATCGGGAGGTTACGTATGTTGTAGGGCACACGTTAATCATTTAGTTATATTCTATATGGATGGTTCTAGAAATTATTTTAGCTGGGTTGAGTTATTTTAAAAACATGAATATTGTAACTTAGGTGTAAGTATAACACATCGGCATTAAATTTATATTTGTACCCGAGCGAAGTGTCGAAGCAACTGTCGTTAGATTTAAAATTCAACGATTAAAAAACCAGAGTATATCATATAATTTGAAGAACCACCCAGACATCTACACACCGACTACAAACAGGACCCGAGTGCTGTTTAATTTAATAATCTATAACTTAGTGCGACTTGATTATACAGACATTGAACATCGACTTAAAATAACAGCGCGCGCGACAATCTCGGCCCTACGAGGGCGGGGCGCGCCCAACCCGAAACAAACTAACATCAACTAACATCACGTACGAGTACCTAGTAGTTCATCTGGTAATGTCTTTTTAAATCGAAACTTGCATATTATATGCAATATATAACTAAATAAGTATTTTTGTGGTTCCTCGCAGACAAAGTGGAAAATAATGTTCCAAAGTTAAATAGTCATCAGTCGAGAAACACATACTATAAAACCCTTCTTTGGCTCTGCCGTAGTCGGGTAAAAGGAACTTATCTCGGATCCCTCATCCTGCGTGCCCCGGGCCGGGGGCGACCACAACCGACCCGGGTACAGCATCCTGACATAATTATATACAGCCAAGTCATGTGAACATCTAATTGACAGTTTACTGATATCAACATTAAATAATTAAAATATAGATTACGTATCTATTCCACAATAAACACCGATTAAATAAGTCTACTAAATGCTATGACACGTGAGGCTACTGAACGTATCCTAACACCTATAAACAAATTAACATTAGATACACCGATATATTAGGGACTGACGCCTTGGACATGGAATGTATTAGTAAGTATAATGAAATGCACAATCTGTTGTGATAGTTGAATTATTTCAACATCAGCTTACTTGGGCATATGCAATAAATGTCTATGACATCGTTTAAATGGAACTTGCAGTGAAAGATTTCACATAATAAGTACTACTTACATAAATTTGAGATTTATTACGAAAGATAAGTGTGAATATAAAGATAAATTTTGCACGTGCATTGTAATTTCAGTAATAACAGCCGATGAGTAGCGTCAAAACAAACTCTAGGCCCAGTATAAGAGCTGCTTAACATTTATAATACGTAATCCTAAACCTAATTCTACAAATACGGCGTAAATATGTCGTTTCATCTAGATGTTAACGCTATGAGATGTGTTAATGATATGATGAGATTATAAGTGGTCTACTGACATCACCTCGAGACTTATTTTATAGCCTTGGATAGGGACGAGAACAGGGAAAGATAACTAAAAGAAAGCTCTGCAATGCATCTGTAATGTGTGTGAACTTGCTACCTAAGTATGAGGAAAGAAATATCAGAATCACTGTACGGACTGCCAGTAAGTTTCTAGTACGTCCTTTAACAATAGAATAAATTACTCAGCGGGCACCAAATCGCGATAAGCCTCAAGAAACGAAGTGCCTCGGCCAATGAGCTCGTGCTTCGAATGAACGAATAAATGGATATGTTTTCGAAATTAATAATTACCATGTAACATTAAGTACCTAATTAAAACGTTACCCAAATCTTGGCCAACCAGGCCGTCTGAGTTCTATACCCGTTATATCGACTTTTACAATAAATAATTCACCTACAACATTAAAATATAGACATAAATAGCCGAGACTCTCGCACGCCACATAATATCGTAACTGATTATCCTTTACTGATTTATTTAACGTAACATAAAGTCTATACTATCTTGCATCTTGACTATCTCTGATAACCGTACTCGCACTTGGGACCGGCTGGAGGGTGGGTCCCGATCGAAACCAAACTTGAGTTCCGCGAGTCCGAGTGGAGTCCGCGGCGCGACGTCACACCGCACACTGAACGACCGTCTCTTATATTACACATGTGTTCAAAATGTAGAAAGTGGTTTCAAGCGGTATTCAAGCTGTTCCTTATTTACAATAGGAGCCGGGCGCGCTCACATACAAGCTTATAATTAAAGTTTTTTTTGTATTTTTTAGTTTTTTTGTACGTTGAATGTTCTATTACTATATTTAGTCAAACTCGATGAGTTCTATTGAGTCCAGTGTGGGTGTGAGTGGGGGTCGCGTCACGAATGGGTTGGTCGAGGAAGAAGGGTCGTCGTCGAAGGACCGGCGGCGCCGCCATCGGCGGTCGCCTGCCTGCCGGCTCGACGATTCTGAAAACGACAAAAACGTTCCATTACTACACTCCATCACTTGACTGACATGGTACAATATAAGTTTGGGGCTCATGATGTTGTGTGAAACGAATCAGTAAGTATACATGTTTTATTTACGTATTTATAATTAAAAACATACGAAGATCATCATTCAACATTTTGAAACTACGCGCAACAAAAACGCGGAGACGACACTATTGTCTCCATAAACAATGCTTACACTTCACGACTTGAGTTCGCAAGATAAGTTCTGAGTAAGCTGCACTCGAGTGCTGCACTTCAAAGTGAAATCGATATAGGTGTTCTTAAAGCCGAGAGTCTTGACTTTCAAGTGTTATGTGTTATGAATAATCTTCACGCGTTAACCGTTTGTCCGAGCGCTTCTGTGCTTCCGACCTGGAACTTTATTTTTGTGTCAGGGTCCTTCGGGCGGTAGGTATAACCACTACAACAAGAGAGTTGGCCAATTCTTTTGATTATTTTTGTTTGTGTCTTGTTTTTATGACACCTTAAAAACTAACCCAAAATTTTTGGAATATATTAAAATCTTAAATTTCCCTGAAGTGTGATCTAACACTTACCTAAGGGCTCTTATACACGAGTGGCATGCCATCAACGGCAGAGCAACTGTAGCCGTCGACGTCGACGCGGAATTCGTCAACGGCAGCCGTCGACGCGGCATTCGTCAACGGCAGCTGTCGACGCGGCATTCGTCCATTTCGCGTCGACGGCGATCGACGGCTGCAGTTGCTGTGCCTTTGGCGGCAAGCCACTCGTGTATGTGTGCCCTAACTCATACGAAAATAAAAGAAGACCCCAGTAAAGTGAGGCGACTAATTGTCCGCGCAAGCTAATCCCATCAATGTTCCTCAATAGCCCACAAAATTCATGCAAAATTGGATAAACGTTCGCCATTGACTGCATTAACCGGCGGTTACGATAACGTGCGATAATAACCGGAGACTAATTCCCAGTTTCCTGCACTACCCCTACTATTGACGTCCTTGCCAATACTTTGAATGCTTGTAACTGATACTACTCGATAACTGTTTAGAGGTATTTAGCGACTGGTCAGTAATTGTAACTGTTTTAAAAGTCAATGTAATAGTAATTTACTGCGTTCACATATCTAGTGAATATTTAAATTTAACTATTGAGGCAAAATTTTGTTTAACAAATAAATCTTAATCACTAACACCTAAAAATACTAAGGTTCCCTGGCGCTGATCTGCTTATCCCTAAGCGGACTCCAGTAAGAGACTTACCCAAGTTTTTAGGCCCCCTGAATACCGCTTTGGTATGACATGGCGACCAAAAAAGTAAGTTGTACAACTTTACTCTTCTTGCTCAAGTAGGTATTTACCAACCTAGTTTTAAGTTTAAATAAAGATAATTTTGGGTAGATATTCAATATAAAATTTGTAAGAATTATTCACGTGAGTAAGTTGCAAGCTATAACTAGTCGGTAGACAACTATAACAACTTACCATTAAAAATATACACAATATTCAAACGCATGAATTGTACTAGATCTTTGTTGGCGAAACTATGAATTGACACAATACAAATGACTGGCCATGCCTGTCGTTTCGTTGTTTAAATTTTCATACCAATGAAGCCGGAAGGTATATGGTTAACCTTGTGGTTTGTCTTAAGTACGTCACTGTTCTTAAATTTTGTACTTACAAAAGGTCTACTTGTTACATTGTCGTTTTAATTTTATGAAGTAACTTACCATTTATTTATTATTATTATTTTTTTAAGCCTACTAATGAGTGTGATGACACTCAAGTTTATTTTAGCAATGACAGAGCTAATTTTGAACATGTGATGGATTAGCGTAGTATTTGTGGGATCGATGGTCGTAGTAGGGGTGTGACGTCACGGGAGGGCGGCGTGCCGCAGCGGGTATCGATCCCTAAAACTTGGGAGACCCGAAATTACGAACGAGAGTATCGTAGCCCGGGTTACGGACGTTTGATCGCATTCTCTTTGTGGGCACAGTTTACATTTTTGGAAAAGTATAATTTATATAAAAAATATTTTCCAAGCGCCAGACATGAAATAAAAGTTTGAAGTAAAATCTTAATAATTTTTTTATTACAGAGGAAATAAGACTTTACAATCGCGGGAAAATTGTCTGTCAAAACTATAAAAATAAAGGCGCCAAACGTCACATTTAAAATATTCACTTCACTTTTTTATTAAATGGCTTCTGGGATAGTTTCCACAATTTCGCCAGTATCAAGTATAATTCTTCATAATAATATGAGGCAACGTAGTACGGTTTATAAGTCCAGTCGTCCAGTCTTCAGTCAGGTCCTGCATTTAAAATATTAGATTATAATATTTTAAATGTGACGTTTAAATAATATGTTGCCGTCATGTCGATCGTTAAATACAATGCACCTATGAAGGTTCTATGTAAATGGACTCCCTTTTCCGCGATTGGTCCCCAGTTGGTCCATTGTACGTGTGTACCTATAAAGGTTCTATAAAGGCAGGAAGAAGTTTAGAGATTCTTAAATTTGTTTATCCCTAACGCGGGAAATTTTCACCGTTAGGTATATCGGTGAACGCCGTTTCAGTTTCATATTTTATTTTTCTATACTTGTAATACATATTATTATTTCAATGATGTCCTCATACCTGTCGGATGAGAGCTATATAGAGCTCCGGGAACAACAGATAAACAAATTCAATAGAAATTCCGCTTCAACATAATACAAAAGGACGGGAGATCGCAAATCAAAGAGTTTACTATAGCTCGGCTATGTTCAGATGCATTATAAAGGGTTATTGGCGAGCTCAACAAAAGAGCCACGATCTCAGCTCCACTGTGGACCGAGAGCAAGAGATGGACATACTAATGACATCATCCCATCCCACTAATGCTATAAACTACCTTTCATCCGCGAGATCGTTCGCGTGATACCCGTATAATAAGATGCTTGTATGTTCATTCTGGTCATATAACTGCTGGCATAAATGCAAAATTTCAGCTACATCCGTTTTAACCTTTTTATTTGACGTGAAAGTGAAATAAACAATTCACTTTTTTACAAACTTTCACTTATATAATAGTACTAGGATAAGATGCAATAGTTTGATTGGATATTCGGATAATATGACTGTTTGAAACACGCTACAATGCCATAATCATCATGGGACCGATAAATGTTATAAAAAATGATTGATTTGATGAACCGTAACGCTAAACTGATGGAACCGAATAGTTCTAGACCAGGAATAACATTAATGCTACTTATTTTCCGGGCACTACAGGGGCTGTTATAAAATCTGAAGGGTCATGGCGTAGATGATCGGATCACTTAGGTTTATCGTCGTTCTGCCTGGATTCGGATAATTGTGGTAGCATTTTCGGTCGAGCGTTACTGTATCTCATGCAGCTTTCTGTTGTATCCTCATGGGTATTGAACCATTATAATACCAGCACTCACTAATAATATTTGAAAAGTTTAGTCCTAACAGCAATTGACAAAATAAAAGAAAAACATGATAATTATTTGTATTTTTTTTATAAAGTAAGTTTTTATAAATACTTTTTTATTGCCACTCAACTCCGTGAAATTAACAACTGAAAAGATTAGGAAAGAACTATGAATACTTGTACATACATAATAATTGTTGTCACGTTGAAACGTTGCTGGTAAAATAAATCTTGTGTTTGTCATTACTATGGAGCGCATATGTGATTCTGAAGGTTTGTTACATGGGTGCCTCGAACGCATTATTCATCGCTAGATTTTTTCCCTAAATGCATTTTAACTCGATAATATTTTGTCATGTGTGCATTTTTTATGAACGTAATTTGTACCACGGGCAATTTGCCTAGTAGTATGGTGACTTATTAACTTTTGGCTACATAGATAACTATCCTAATTAATTTTTCATTGATTGTATTTTGCCATGTGTTCATTTTTGACTAACGTACTTTACCCTATGGGCGATTTTCTGAATAGTTTGCTGACGTATTAACTTCTACATAGATGCTCAAGTTAAGTGCATAGCGCCTTAACCACTTTTCGTCCTAAAGGTAATTTGAGGTACGAAACGAAATACGATTGTATCTACTATTAGTAATTAATAACAAGAATAAGAACATTTGAAATAATCGTTTTCAGTTTTATCTACGTTATCAAAGGAAACGTGTGCGAATTTCACCGCTATTATTCTAATGTTAAGATATGTAAGAATTCTTTAGATATATAAATAATTTTAAGTAGGCTTACAAAACAACTTGCAAATTATAAAAAAGTAAGTTAGGTTGTGTTTAATGCGACGATAAATATCGAGATTGTAAAATATATATTTATTGTAAACTACGTTCATACGACCTATGTCCAGCAGTGGACTGCTATAGGTTGATGATGATGATGACGTTCATACAAAATGCACACATGACAAATCACATAAGCCTTGTGAAAATTCTGGTAACTTTAGAGATGAGAATGTTTGTTTATTGAAAATAAATCCAAAGTTTCAAATTGGGACATAGCAGTAATTAATTTTCCGCTGTCTCCTGAACTACTCGTTCTACAAACCGACAAGATCCGAACTAAACTGAGCGCGGTATTATGAATTTTATAATTCCGCTTGCATTGATTGTGTTCGGGGAGATTGCTTCTATTCTCGTTTGGGGTTTTGTTCGTGTGATATTCCAGACCATTGAGTCTTTTTTTAGTTATGACGGAAAGGGCCGAATTTTGTTTTCACTTTTAATAAAGGATTTGAAGCTTTAATATGATTTAAACTAGATTAATGATAAAACGGATAGAGGCAAGTGGTATACCGAAGGCTAGCCCAGCACTGGATTGAAAACAACTGACAATAGTGATGAAAATAAAACAAAAGGAGGCATTTACACAGTTCCAGAAAGGTGTAATCAGGTGTTAATAAATTAATCTTGAAATACAGAATTGTGAAGTTTTAAGGTTTCACTATTTAATTAGCCAGGTCGTGAAGCCTAGTAAAACCGTTTCGAGCCACCACCGAGAGCCGACAACAAATAAGTTGTTTACTTGGAAACTTCGGGGAAGTAAAGTTAAGATCACACGGGCAGGTTTCTTAGAAGGTGGTTAGAGAAAGTGTTATTATGCCTACTGAGAAATCAAGTTCAGGGTATTGACAGATTTCTTTTAAACTCACACACATGAGTGATACAAGTAATTATTTTTGAAGATCTCAGAACAAAGCTTGATTTCTTCGATCTAAACCGGTGAAGCCTGCCTATGGACTTACGCTTCGAAGATCGCAGCTAAATAAAACTATTTTGCAGAATTGTGTTCCCGTGTTGAGCAGAGTTATTTGAAGGGGCGCTGCGATGACAAATATTACGACACTATTGTTACCGTTACCGCAACCAATGTACGCTTGAACGACAAGCGTACATTGGTTGCGGTAACCACCCATCAGGTTGACTACACGCTTCTGTGTGGGAGCCTTGCGGTTATAGAAACAAACAACAAACCTTCATAATGCTCAGTAGCAGCGTTTCTTGCCAATTCTTCTCTGTTTGGTCACGTTACGAATTGGTGTCAATAAAAAAAATACGACTTAAAGTTCTCCTTATGGTCCAAGATGGATCTTATGAGCACATATGCACAAATTAGCAATACCATAAAATTAATAAACAATAAACACGGCTAAACTTATAAAATAACAAGGTTTTTTACTAAAAGCGAATTCTTAATAATTAAAAACTCAAGATTGCTTGAGGTTTCAGGTGCCTTTTGCAAATTGGTTCTGTCTGTATTCCGTCGCGTTTTTAAAACGGCCGTTTGAAATCTCGACCCGAGCTTTCTTTAATCAACTCTTGTAAAAGTTTATACTTTAGAAGAAGTTTGGACTACTTGAAGAAGTTTAAATCTAAAAGTTACGCGGCTTATTTAAACCATGTTTGAACTAGTTAAAGTTAAATCTTTGTGAAATATTGTTGAAAGATTTTAATGGATATTACAGGAGTTACAAAGATTAAAGTTTCATCTTTACCAACAAATTAGTGAGAACAATTTAATGTTTAATGTAGATAATTGAATGTAGATTGTGATTACGACACTGTAAAAAGGCTAGCGGACTCTGGCTGGCGGCCGGTATCACGAGCCATGTAGTGGTATGTCAGGATCCGTACCCCGCTTGCACTGCATCTCTGCCGTGAGCGTATACGTTATTTACGGTATATACCAAAGTCTAACATATACGCATGTTAGACTTTGGTATATACCATCGCATGCCTTCGCATATACGCCACGATAACCTCCAGCGCGCTGTTCAATACTGCAGAGAGAGAGAGCTTTGGAATCTATCAATCTGTATCTTGTTTTCATCCTTAGTATCTAATTTACCTTGGTAAATATAAAATACCCTGCTCTGCCGTCTTTTGATTTGAGCCGGCCTTTAAACCAAAAGCCCTGATTTTAAAACACTCTAATCATCATCATCAGCCTCCTGCTTCTATCCTATAGTCAGTAGCATCAGGACATCATCATCATAATTTATTTACGAGCTGTGCTCTTGTAGGCGCTACTGATGCAGCTCCTTCCTTACTTCAAAGCAGTCTACTTTACTTTCCCATACGACATGACAGTTACCTTCTCTTTGAAGGCCTCTGTAACGCAGTGGGCAAAGGTCCGCCTGAGAAACAGAAAGTTACGGGCTCGATTCCCGCACTGGGACAAAAAATGTGTTTTCTAAGTATAATGTGTATGTATTTACAAAAAAATATTTGTGTAGCCTATATCAGTCATGTGTTTCCGATAATGCAAACACTGCTTTGCTTTTGGCTACATGATAGAATAGAATAGACCACACATACTTTGATTATGTGTAAATGGTTATGATAAAACATGGTTTAACTGGTTAAACTAACTGGTTGAATATTTATTATTTACAAGGTTGAATGGTAATGTGAGTACGTGCCGCCATTACGGCGGCTATTGAAGTACTGATCGTTTTGATAATTCAGCATATTTGTTTGTAAGACAAGTATTCATAATTTCAATTTCTTTTTAATTTCGATGTGTTTAGTGTTTTAGGTTTTAGGACGTCAAATTATTTTTATTGAAGTCGTACATAAACGAACTAATCTAGGATAACTCTACTCTAAACGAGTTACAAGTATTTAACAGTGCAAAGTACAAGATCCACTTTACGCTTTGAGTATTGCAAACACACTTGTCCAGGAAAATAGGGTAATCCTCGGGTTGCTGCTGTTAATATGTTAAACTTATAATTTTATTCGTATAAAAAGTTTACACTGTAGGCGTGCCCAAGAAATAGATGATAGAATAAAGAAATCTACAAACGAGTCATCTATCTGATTGTTTCCCTTAGGGGAATACCAAAAATTTACGCAAATTTCTTTGTCTGGGAGTTTTTATGTGAGTCGCGGTAGCAATGCATGCATAGCCTCTTGCCCGCAGCTATGCTTGCGTGGTACCCAGATAAAACTAGCCTATATGTCCAGGGCACAAACTATGCATAATTATTATTGTTCAAGGGTCTTCCTCGCGTTTAACCTTTGGTTTTATTTTCCCGACGTGTCAATAAAACCAAAAGTAAAACGCGAGGAAGACACAATAATACATAATTATGTTTAATACTCGTAAAAGTATAAAAATACATCACAAACTTTGCAGACTAAGTTTCAACCAAATCCGTTGAGTTATTATGGATTTGAGTGGAAACAAGCATACAACATGCGTACGAGCTTTCGCAATTACAATGGTGTGATACGTATTGAGTTTGATGCTAGAAACACTTTACTGGAATACATTGGAAGTGAACAATAAATACCCTACTTCTCCGGCTCTAATAGGTATCCACTCGATAGCCCATCTCACTATCCTACAACAACAACAACAACAACACCTTCCTAAGCAGTGCACTGTTGGACATAGGCCTTCCCTATAAGAAGGGGGTTCTTTCTATCTAATATAAGTCACTGTCTAGAAACCCTCTTATTCATAACCAAATGTAATTTTATAAAGTTCGATAAGGTAATTCAATGATCCAATGTCCCTGTCATTTAAATTTAAATAAAAAGAAGTGACATGATATTTTAACGCCATTTTAGGTACCTATATAGAACTGTTATGAATAGGACGGTTAGTATATAAAATGCGAAGTTGGACTTGCCTCTAACTAATCCGTATGTCATAGGGCCGGTGCCGATCATTCCGGTGTGCAACTGAGTTAGTAAATAAGGTCTCTGGTAAGCTTAGATTTGCGTGCTGAGCAATATCCGAAAATATCCTTTATGGAGAAGAGAAGGAAAAGATAACACTGATTTTACAAATGTAATTGTCAAGTGTGTTTTAAACACTTGTAAGTAAGTATATTTAATTAAGAAATTTAGGTATTGTAAGGATGATAGATACATGATCCGTTGCTAATAAGTTTTCAAAAATAAATTAAGTATAATCGTCATTTTATAAAACACCTTCATAAAATCGACTTATTTCAAAGGTACCCTATATGGGAGGGGTTATCTCTACACTCGTAGCCACTTAGCTACAGAAAATTCTGAGCGCAACGGATAAGCCATGTGCATCCTAATTTGACTTTTAAAAAAGTTTCAAGATAACGAAAGGAAAGCCAAACTTAAGATTCAAATGCGATTGTCGTGGAAAAACTTGTATGCAATGTAAAACCTAGTAACCTACTAACTGTACATTACTATTAAAAGAAAGAACAAATACAATACATATTGTTTAATTTTATTGCAGTAAATTACCTACTGTATATTCTTTATTTAACATTGTTAAAATAAGATTTTTACTGTGTGTAACAGTATGTTCACATTATAAAACTCCATAGAAGAAACCCAACAAAAATTGCTTTAAAAAAAATATATTTTTCTATGACTTTTAAATATATTTTTTTATATGTACTCTAGAATTTAGACAGGACAAGTTTCAAATAAAAAACACCTGTTTAATAACAAAAAGAAATAACTCCTTAGAAACATGAGAATAAGAAACCGTCCGAACGTTCATTTATATTTGAATATGCAAAACGAGCTATGCGGCTGCAATGCAACAAAGCCTTCAAGATTTATTTTCATTTTGTAATCTGCAGTGGCAATGAATACTAAACTAGCTTTGTCCTTCTTTCTTTTGCTTCAGAAACGAAGGTGAAGTTTCTCTGACTCATGTTTCTATCTAGAAGAAAAACCACAATTTGTTTGAAAAATATAATATGAGCACAAAGCAATCATAAAAAAAAAAAACAAATATTTGCCATGCCAATACCAATGGATTTTTCGATTCAAACAATTTATTAAAGTTAAAATATTTTATTATGTTAAATTGGATTAAGTTGTTATGGAGCGAATGATGTTAGAGGATATAGTGACAGAACAATTCCAAAATAATTTATACAAAACCTGAGGTATACCGTAAAATTTCACGTCCGTATTCAAGAAATTTAATCAAATTGACTCAAGCGCAGATTTAGTGTCATTTTTTAATAGAAATCTTAGTTAATATTACAACTCACGAATATATTGGCCCCTGATAGTAGCATGATAAGAATTCCAGCCATATAACTCAAAAGGAAGAAACTAATTTCATTCTGTAAAGGTCACACAGTAATCGCTACGACGTCGGCAGTGCAGACCTTAAAACATTAGCCGGTTTTTTATCATCGTTTTTTGTTATTTTTGTAACATTTGGTGGCTACATCCCCTTTCGTAAGGATCCCATTTGATAAACCTCAATTTATCTACTGAAAAGTGGCGTCGGGTTAACGTTAATAGTAACAAGTAAAATTTTCACTACGAGGAATCATATTTAAGTTTCACGATGACATCACATCGTTAACTTTAGAAAATAGTTCCAGATGAAACTGCTGTATTTACATTTACAAACATAACAGATTGCACTTGGTGTTTTAGAGTTCTGGTGTTTCCAGTTCTAGGATAAGGCAGCCTGTAATAATTAAAATTATTAATGAGTATGGAAGAGGAGGCATTTGCCCAGCTGTGGGACAGCAAGGGCTAGAAATAACAACAACCACATCAACATGATAAATGAGTAAGTATTCAAAATATTTTAAGATACGTTCCTGAAGATGGAACAAGAATTTGGCTCACCTGATATAAAATGGTACCATTACCTAATTACAACACATTAATTATGTAAATTACACTTCCATGTTTTTTTTATTTAAAAGTTCACTCAAACCTTATGATGATTGATGCGTTCCTCAGTAAACACTTAGAAAATATCATTAAAATAATATCCTATTTTTCAGCAAAGTAAAACAAGTTATTATCCTACCCTTGAGAAAGTGGGTCTTATCGGAGAGCTTTCCATTTTATTCCAACGACATCTTTTGCATAATGGGACGATATTAAAATGCAAGGGCCCGTCTAAGATTACATGCAATTGTGACCCTTATTTGTTTGCATTTATTTTACATCATCGTTTATGCGTCCTGCATGTAAAGTTAATTTCAAGAAACATTAAAGCTAGATAATGATTATTTTCGTGTAAAGCCGAACTCAATCCCCCTCATTCCAAAACGAAAACTAAAGATAGTCTAGGATTGGTATAACCAAGGACTAGAAGAAATGTTATTACAAAATGAAGTTTATCTCTAATCCACGGATACAATACAATGCAATACAATACAATACAATAAAAATAATTTATTGCTTTCACATGATGTTAAATTGCATGTTACAGGTTATAGGTATCTCGGTATCATGGTCTAAAAATAAACATCCGAGACAATCTGACAATCGAGATAATTATATAGAACATAAATGCCAAATTTGCACAAATTTAACCTTATGTCGCTTGAAAAGTGTTCCAAGACTGCGCAATTGACAGCGTGCGCGGAGTTTTGGTGCAGAAACTTTTTCCACGTTTTCCACTCTGAGTATCTCGATGTCCGTGACCCATAGTTTATCAATGGTTTAAGTTGATGGACGCCAAGGAAGTTTACTAATAAGTACCTAATAATAGTAACTCCATGATGAACGCAGAGCAAAAATGGAACGATAAGTAAGCGTATTCTCGCTAAAAGGTGTTATCTCGTTTCCTCTTTATGAACGTGATAATAAGACATTTACATACATTAGACAACAGCGTCTGCTTGTCGTGGGTCAAGACGGGGGTCTTAAGCATTTGAACAAAACTGTTCCCTGTTGGAATCAGGTAATCCGAATAGTGACATAGTTTTCCAAAATACAGTCTCTCTACATAATAGAATTCGTATCGAAGAAATCCGTTAGAAGGTAACCGACATAGCACTCGGAATTAGTTAAGTGGCAACGGGGCAGACGTATAGCTCATAGAACCGATAACCCGTTTTGGAATTAGGGTCTCGAATGGCGACCACTATCTAGAGCACGGAGTGTAGGGAGAACCCCTACCAGATGGACCAATGACATCGTCAAGATTGCAGGTAATCTAGGAAAGGGCTCAAGACTGTTGTACATAGAAATCTTTGGGGGATATCTCGGTAGTGGACTACTATAGGTTGGCTGGCGTTGATGATGATGACAATTTTTCCTAACGTTTTGGGTTGGCTCGCTTAGTTTAGTGCCAGTAATTTAGCCAATTTGCCGTTACCATCAATATTGATAGAACAATTATATGCAGCTGAAACAGCTACGTCGGGACTTCGTGCATCCGCTTTCGTGCCTGGCACAAGCCAGTTCGATGAACTCGAGTATATTTAACAAGTTCATAGATAAGAACATAGGTTCCTATTTTTATGGAGGGATATAAAATAACTAAGACATCGAGTTTGTTGTATCTTTAAACGAAGGGTACCTACGGGACGGGTAGTACCCGTTCAACTATAGTCAGTTGTTTTTTTAACCTTTATCCATCGAGATAGTTTTTATCAGAGAAGATCACAGACATTCATATCTGTGGAGAAGATGCAATTCTACAGTTAGCTATAATCTCCATCATATTCTAAATATGCCATCCTAATATCCCGGCCATTATTTATGCTTTACTGGAGGTAATCCTAATGGCGACTACACCTACACGTATATTATCTTTCCTGCGGATAAGGCTACTAGTTCAAGAGAATGGTTCAGTTTGCCTAATCTCTACTCCATGGAGATAAGATTCAGATTTATATATAGACAGCAGATATTAAAAATAAAAAAAACTATCAATGTATAGTGTACTTTATTTCAAATATTTAATAAACGCCTTACCACATTTGGGCGTAGATGGTAAATTGCACGTCAAAGTGTTTACTACGTTTTGAATCGCTAGTGGTTGACTGGATGCTAATGGCACGAATGCCAGTTTACTAGTTCTGGACTTGTTAGTGGTTCACTGGCATTATCATCTATCAGACCGTTAGGGGGAGCAACGGAATGTAAATGATGTCGTGTGTGTTGACGATACATCGTTTAAGGGTCCCGTACCCGAAGGATGGGCAACTACAGTCAGGCAAAACCCCTAGGCGTAGTTATAGGATCCACCTATTACTAAGCTTCCGCTTTCCGTATTTCTGTCAGTCAGCGGGTTTCTCATGAACTGTAATAGATAGAGTTGAAATTTTTGCAGAGTGTTTGCCGTATAACAAAAAATATTAAAAAGTTCTTTTTGTTGTCGGTGTCAGCCTAAACAATCCTATTATAAGCAAAGGCCTCCCCCTATTTTTTCAAACACTTTGATAGTTCACTGTAGTTAGCCAGTCAGTTTTGAAAATTTTTAAAATACATAGTTTTCTATATATTATATGATGGAACTCGCACTTGATCGGTTTTTTGATATATTTGCTACCACGTGAACAATGGTTGTGACGTGGATCGTCGCGACAGACGACAGCTGCCATTATTATGATCACGCACTCGCCCCAATACTGAAATGCGACTCGACCATTTCAGAGGCCGCCATCCATCGATATATACTGTTGAATAATAAATGATGTCTCAATGTCACGACCTTCAGAAACGGTATTGAAACGTCAACTACACCCTTACTTAAAAGCTCGAATATTTGACTAGCATTTTAATATTCTTGCATTAGGCTTAGGAAGGACATACAACTCTTGTTCTACTGCAATTGTGGGGTATATTTTAATTGACGCCCGCATTGCCGCACTGTGTACTTATGGCATTACGGACTTACTGCTAATATTTAACCAGGAGTGTTTACCTACAGCTGACCCAGTTGCGAGATTCGGGCGACCCGTTCGGGCCCGTTGCATAGAATTGACTATTATGTTATCTGTGGTATTGATTAGCCAAATGCACTGCTTGATTAAGTTTGTTATAATATTTTTGAAAGATTACTAAGACCTAGAGTAGATGTGCCTAGACTGGTTATGACTAGATCAGATTAATAGGTATATGCATATACAAAAAAATCGCAGAAAATGGCTGAAAATTGAAGACTTTTTGTTAGGTCGCCACTAAGATATATTTTTATAATTTAGGTAAAAAGATAAATTAAAACACCCAAAAATCTAATGCAGTGATATTTAAAGCCGTTGGTGCCAGGAACCCACAGTCCTAGTCTCCCCCACCGCCCGACTTTCCAGCCACCCATCCCACCACCCCACTACCAGCTTCCATGTATCCTGTCTAATTATATAAACTCATACCACGCTGTGGTGCCCTCTCCCGGCAAATTTAGCATAGGTGAAAACTAGCCCCCTTACTTATGAACGCTACTTAAAGTTAATCAATGCTCAAAGTTAGCCCTGTCACTGTTTGTCATTATCCAACGGATAAAGATGGCAATAGTTTAAGCATCGTTTATCTTTTGAAAGATGTTCATAAGTAAGGCCTTAAATGTTTAATAAAAATCATACTATTTATTGCTGGACGGTATCACACAGCATCATATAGCCCCAAAACTACGCAGAACTTGTATTATGGGGACCACATGACTGAAAATATAATCAAAAATGTCTAGAGTCAAATGGAGCCAAATGCCAGGGGACATCTACGTGGACGTCGCTGGAATAACATTCCTGACAATCGACAAGTACACAGCCCTCGGAATGGGCAGACAATATATTGCGTACGACATAATAAAGCTTAGAAAATATTTTCAAATCATCATAAGCCCCCGCGGCTTCGCTCGCATTGTACCGGATCAAACGTGACCTATATGTTATATCTGGTCTAGAACTACATATTACGTGCATTGCAGCTCAATCCGTTCAGCACTTGTGCGTGAAAGAGGAACAAATATTACGCCTTTATAATATCTATTAGTAGGATATACAAGTCTGTGAGGATAAAAGGGTGTACGGGGTCCCAACCCCCATCTTCGGAACCCAAGCCAACCTCACCTGCACGTGGTGCATCCTGTTAAACAACGAACGGGGCTCTGGCGGCCGGCTGATTGCGGCATAGCACAGCCTACATCGGCACATCTAAATCCCCTGACCACCGACGGGCAGCAGCGTCGGTGGTGCGAGAAACTGTGTCCTGCGATCCCCAACCCGCATGCCCAGCGTGGGGATTATGGGTATATCCCCCTTTTATTAGGGGAGGCCTATGTCCAGCAGTGGACTGATATAGGCTGGTGCGGTGTGGTGTGGTGGGAGAATAAAGGAACTCACCATTTAGTCAGACATCAGTCTCAATAGCGTCTGGTCCCGCGACGGCGTGCAGGTTGTTGACGCGCACGGTGCAGGGGCGGCGGCGCGGGCCGTCCCGCCGCACGGCGCCCGCGCCGGCCTCCGCCTCACGCTCGCTCTCCGCCGCCGCCAGCCGCGCCAGCCGCGCCGCCCGCGCCGCCGCCAGCTTCTTCAGCTCACGCTGCTGTAGCTGTACACGACCGTTACGTTAGAACAGGAATTGGAACGGAAGACCACTAAAGTCGGACGAAAAAGTTATGTGTTCTGTTGAATTTAAATCTTTTAGATAATTCCAAGATGATTCTTGAACGAAACTTTCACATGTAAACGAAAATATTTTAGTTTATCCACTGCAGTAGCATTATTTGTCACATAGAAACCAGGATTACCTTAGTAATCTTATAAGTTTTTTTTGTTGAATATAAAAAATGACAATTATATGTTTCCGTAAATATTTGAAATTATATATTGATGGGGCAATTTTTTATTTTTTTTATTGGTGAATAAAAGTGAACTTGAAGGACATAAAAGAAATTAAACTTTATTATTGTAAATTTACCTTGGTTCTGATGGACCATAGGACTTTCCAGCTTAATTTCCAGTAAATCAGAAGGTTATGCACAAAGCTACAGTTCCGTTCAATGCTGAGTTAAAACTACAACAACCTACTTGGTTCAAACGCAGCAGGTCTTGATGCTCCAACGCCGCTATATCATTGCAGTTGCCAGCCTCCATGGCCGCTTGCTGCTCCAGCAGGATCTTCTCCTCGTCACGGAGGCGCTGCAGGTTCTGTTCCACGTTGGGGTCTACCACCAGCGCCTCTTCCTGCTCCATGGCATCGGAAGAAGATTCCTCGCTCATTGACGATTTCTTTTGTATGGGTCCTGAAACTGTTGGAGCCGTGGTCATATCGGCTATTTTTTGCTCAATCTTGTTAGTTTACTGCAAGCGTAACTATGCCTTGGTTTAGAATAGAATTCAAAGAAAACGTTTAAATTTTTCAGCTATATAAGTACGTTGTTATATGAGGATGTGATTTGATTGAACTAACATAACGTAAAAATTACTTTATGCATTTCTAAACCTCCATGGATTTACCAAAAAAGCTTCCCCACGTATTATTAATACTGTGACAATTATTTTAATAACGTAGTAATTAATACTGGAATAATTATTTTCTAAATGATTGCTTTAAATCCTTGAACCAATATTATAGTTTGTTAAATTGAAAAAAAAACAATTCATCACAAAATATAAGAAGCTGAAATTTTTTAAACTAAATATTTTAATGCCGACATTGATGGAGGAGTAGCCAGGCTGAAAAGTTAACAGTGCAAGTTTCTTTTTGTCCCTGCTGCGTAGTAAATGTTTGTGTAAACTGCAAATTTTGCTGCGCTTTTTTCTGATGGGTGTCATCAAATTCACACAGGAAGAGATCAAATTTTGGACCATGCATGAATTATACCTAACATTTCAAATGTAACAGAAAAATTTAAACCCCCACCAGTCACATACATGTCGTGGGTATCAAGAACTGTGAGTAGTACACCTATTCTCCGTTGCGCTTACGAGGCCGTAAAGAAATGCTTATAAAACATAGTTATCAAACATTATATGTTTTATAAATCATTGTAAAGAAGCCGATTCAGAGCACAAATACGTTAAAATGCATCGTAGACACTCAGCTAACAACACCCTATCAGTCAAATGGAACATTGTACACACAAAGATGTTGCAACTTTGTGTTCGAGTCGTGCTGGATCCGTCAAACATTCAAACGATCTTCTCCGAGTTGTGAGAACATCGTGGGCCGATACAAGTCACATGTTCAATCACATTTGACGTTTCAATTAATGTTTTCCCATGACCTGATTTACATACATCAATTTATTCTGTGTGAAATATTTCTGAAAGTGTTCCGATTCTAATTGGATTCCAATAACCTTCGGTAATGTTAGATCACAAGCAAACATGAGTGAAACTAGATTAATTCCTTGCTATTTTATTTTGATTGAACCAAGTTTTGTTTTTATAGGCCGATATTATTTTAACTTTTAGCCAAATCAATGCCATAAGTGTACATCTATTTTTCAATATATTAGGTAATTAGTCAAAGTTAATAAGTATCTACTTGTTCCATAAAATTATTTCTAATAGCCACGCAATAAAATTGAAAAAATAATGACTAACTACGGAACTCAATATACAAATCAAAAGGTGACTTACGTTTCACGTTGCATGCTAAAACTTAAATAAACAATAAAACAGAGTAATTAAACACATGAGTTAGAACTAATTTAACGAATGAGAAACTGAGCAATAACTATACAGTAGTGGACAGCTGATGTTTGAATGCAACCTATCCCCTATTGACTAAAGAATAAATGTGGAAATGTGTATTATCAGAAAAAAAATGAAGCAGGAATTGCAATTTCACTGATTCACGTACAATGGTTTGCCATTGTGTAAGCACTTTTACATCAAGAATCGATCTGTGCCATTTCAGATGCCCCGGAACAAGAGAGCGTTTAAAAAAATAATCACCTAAACTGAACCAGTATTGAAGCTAACAAATAAATGAATTGTAAACTGACTGCATTTTAAAATAATGATAACAGATGAAAGCCATAGCAGGAATGCTCACAGCAAACTTGCTCCACTCTATCGAATGTAGGTACCGAATGTACTTAAATAATAATTACAAATCCCAGATGAAAATGTTGAAAATTATTTTGACGTGGGCCATTCCATGGTATTCCACAAGCAATCTTCTTGCGGCTATTATAATGAATGTAAAACCAACATAAAGAAAATAAATAACAATTTTAATCAGCTATCTTTTCACTTATTGACTAGATATTTACACGAAAACACTTGTCCCTTACACTTTAATATCACAATAATCGTCTCTGTCGATTAGAACTTTGTAAAGTTCATATAAATTATTAACACTAAACAGTCACGGGTCAGTCCCGATTTTATCGTCTTCATCGTCCTTGCCACCTGAAATTACCGAAAATCAACTTAAAGCAAACAAACAAAATGAAAATCAACTGAATAACATAACATGCAAAATAAAATTGAAGGTTGATTCATGCAAAATCATTTATAGCTTCAAACAGAACAAATATTGTCACCGCACTGAGGTTCGGAATACGTGATGTAAATATTTTGCAACTTTATTTAGTGGCTGATTTTTATTACCTTATTTCTACCTAATGTTTAATGTTTCTATATCAACCCTAGAAAAGTATGAATATCCTTGTCTACAATAATTAAAACGTTTACTTCGGATGCATACTGCTCTCAAACTAGCAGCCGGATCAGCGGTTCGCAGTCAGAGCTTAGGACATGCGTCAAGATTTTAGACACACTTTTAAATGAAGTGGTTCAGTAAGAAGATTTTTGTAAAACAATAAAGTTCACTTACTTAAATACGGCTCGCCCATAGTCCCTGGCAAGTAGGGGCAGCTAGTGACATGATTGAAGTTCTGGGATTGCATCTCTTCTTGGTCGGTCTCGCGATGGTAGAAGTAGTTGAAGTTCGAGACGATGACAGGCACCGGTAGTGCGATGGTGAGCACACCGGCGATGGCGCACAGCGAGCCCACGATCTTGCCCCACACTCCGACAGGCCTGTGAAACGGAACAAGTAAGCCCCCGAGCGCACGAGCGCTTTTTCAACTAAACGCTGCCAGTTCAGCTTTACATGCCATTCAAAGAGAACGTACCTATAGACAAAAATGGCATCATTACGTTGAAAAAACGCTCGTGCTTGTTTTGGCTAGAACTAACAGCGAAACCTTCGTTTTGAAATGATCGAAGTGCAGAGGGTCAATTCCGGTACGTTTAAAACAACGCTGCGGTAGTAACTGGTTTATAGTCAAATTAAAATTATGCGCACAGCTTGAAGAAATCCGCAACGACGTTTTAATATATTTAGTTCTTTATTATTTATCGCGATATTTAAAATGGGTGCACATTTTGTTTGTAGTTTTTTTCATATTTATATAGATATTAATAATTCAATAAATCGACCCTCTACTCGGAAATAAAACTGATTTTAGGAATGAAGTCTCCCATTTTGTTAATATGCTAGTTATTTCTCCGAATAATCTTCGATGATTTACCCACGGCACATGTTAAAAAAAACACAATATGATGGCATGCATGCATTAATATTAAGGAGTTACTACTTATTCTACAGAAATAATAAATAAGTTAAAATGGGAACTGCCTATCTTGGAATATAAAAATAATTTCGCACGGGCATACCAATAGAATGCCTAAGAAATCCAATTTCATTCTTCACCAGTCATACTCGCCAGTCGCTAGTACTTCAATGGTCGCATAGGCAATAAGTCGGTACGCAACAGCCTTCGTGCCAAAAACGAATATATAGCTTTTACTTCCGGGATGGTATCAATAAAGCAGGTTTATTGAAAACAATATTTCTGTGCAATCAACAATAACACTGTTTTATAGACACATTCTCCTAGTCAGCTATTCTTCGTTTGGAACACGAATGAGACTAATTATCGTAAACGGGAGGTGAACCAAAACAAAAACCACTGAGCCTAAGGTGAAGACATAAAACTCTACGGTGGTGCTACTACCTCTACACAGCAGAGTCGACATGCACTAACAACGAACATAACAGTCGTGACACAATCGTAAATGGGGTGAAAGCTTGTGATCGACAGCCAATCAAAATATGCGATGAGATTACTGAATACCAATTTTACATAGTAGCAGTGACGTGTAAAATATTAGTAAGATGATTGAGGTCGGTCCGCTGAGAAGGATCGCGTTCCAACTCTCAACGTATAGTGAAGTGATCGCAGTCGGAACGTCTGCGAGCGATTCAGCGAAGTAATGAGTTACGCTTTCTAATGAAGATATTGTGATGGTATGCAGTGGATGACCAGTGACCACCTTTGTAATTTAAGCCAAGGTGAATGAAACATCACCACAACACCGATACATGAACAGTTTCACAGTAACAGAGGCAACAGTAACGAGAGACAGTAGCGAAGCGGACAGAGAGTGAAGTTCACGTCAACTGGGCAGGAGAATGCTCCTCGATCCTGGGCGCACTTCCGCACTGGCCATCGAACCGCGACGGCCAGCGGGTATCTCATTGAACTCGCGGCTATGGCCGGTTGTAACACTGAGGACGGTCGTGACGTCTGTGTTACTCTACCGTTTTACTATGTGTACCTGCCTACCTCGCTTAGTTCAATATTTTACAACGATGTATGCTTCCATGTAAAATCGTGACAGTTCAGGAAGAAAGATGATAAATATTATATAAATAATTAAATACCAAGACAATAAAACGTCGTTGAACGTGCATTAGGTATTGGATCATAAGAAGTGAATAAAAATGTGATTGTGATCGGTTTTAGTCCAAGCGACCGACGAAAAAATCAATCGAAGCGATGTCGGACTGTAGTTATAAGATGCGGCGAGAGATGACGAATGTGTGGAGTAGGCCGATGAGGATCGTGATATAAAATGCATGACGAGAAGGCAGAGATGAAATTAGGGGGTGATGTTGTTTCTGAATCATACGTCATGTCGCCGTATCCTACGGTCGTCATTGTCACGACCGCCCACCAAAATGCGTCTGGGATCGATTTGAAGAAGCTGTTCTCGCTCCCGGCTTCCGCGAAGTACACCGCAGACGAGAACAGGACGACACCTATAATGAGGAGCAAACGACGAGATGGGAGACGGGTAGAGTGCGACACAGAGTAGCGGGAGCGGGCGAGCGGGCGCGGCGCGCGCGGGGCGGGGTTACCTCATGTCTCCGTAGCCGACCGTGGTCATGGTAATGACGGCCCACCAGAACGCGTCAGGGATCGAGCTAAAGTTGGTGTCTGGCCGTTCTTTGTCGGCGAAAAATACGGCACTCGAGAATACCACCACTCCTGTGAACACAAATACAAATGTGCACCGGCGCCCACGCTGCCCTACTCCGCTGAATGCTCTGCTGTCTCGCTACCCTTGGTAATACCCTTAGTAACTCATGCTCCAAGTATCTTCTCCATCTATATCTTATATGTAAAATAGTTAAATGCATCTATAGGCACTTTTACGCATCCGCTAACATTCCAATTGTCCACTTTATAATTCTGTCCTCAATTTGGTACGAAACTAATTGTTAGGATTTGTAGCAAGTTCTTTATCACTGTTCGTTGCTACCTTCGATGGATCTTTGCAGTCACAATATGTTTCATGAGTTCTGTCGATCTAGAGCTTTACCTTTAGACTGTATTTTTTTTTTACAAAAAGTTCTCAAGCTATTGATTATTTTCACACGTGAAACAGGTGACTATGTGGTCTAAGAAGGAGCACCGTTGCCTAGAAGGAACCAATAGTAGTCATAAAGTAGGTATATTATACATATTTATACCCAAAATATAATACTAATACTCGTATTGTTGTCTAAAGGAATGGTGTATATCAGCGCAGTCGCTTTAAATGGCTGGATGTTTTAATTAAATGTACCTAACCTAAAGTTCTTAACTGCGCGCGTAAACATCAGTAATTTTCTTCGAGAGAAGTATCAATAAAGTCAAACTTATTTTACAGATTTAACGTTTTAAATCATGCTGAATCCTAAATTCAGTATATATATTATATTTATAATTGTTTTCAAAAATGTTTGTGTCTTTGCACGCTATAATATTTGAGTATTATGTAAAGTCAATGGTCTATTAATCCAGAAATGAAAACTTCTCTCGGTGAAAATACTGGACCTAAAAACAAAAAGAAACTCTAAACAGCGTTAGCTATATGAAGGTAAGGAATAACCTCGTATATTTATAAGAGATTATCAAGAATTTCGATTCGTAAGACTGTTTTAAAATTATAAATTGTACTCGTATGTTAACAGTAATTTACGAGTAACTTTCCTTGCATAATTACTAAAATTCGTTATTGAAACATTTGACTTACCGATAAACAGGAAGAATATTAGAAGTCCAAGCTCTCTCATTGATGCCTTTAGTGTCCGCCCCAGGATCTGCAGGCCCTTCGAGTGGCGAGACAACTTGAAGATCCTGAAGACCCGCACTAGTCGTATCACGCGTAGTATGGCCAGACTCATTGCTTGGTTCGTCGACTTGTCTTGTGGTGAGACAGGAGCGCGTGGCAGGTTCAGAGTGTCCTCCTCCTCGGCCACCACGGTGGCCAGGGTGATGAAGTAGGGGATGATCGCGATAATATCGATTATGTTCATAACGTCCCTGAAGAAATTGAACTTATTCGGACACGCTAAGAACCGCACTATGAGTTCGAACGTAAACCAGATGATACAGAGCGTTTCTATCAAGAAGAAGGGGTCAGTGATGTCGGGAACCTCGTCCTCCTCGATCTTGGTGCCGTTGGTGGTGGTGTTGAAGACCTTGTAGTGTTTGAACTCTGGGAGAGTCTCAAGGCAGAAGATGACGATGGACAGCAGGATGACGAAGACGCTGATGATGGCGACGACACGAGCGGCTTGGGAGCTCTCGGGGTACTCGAACAGCAGCCAGATCTTGCGCTGGCGCTCATTAGAGGGCAGGGGCTTCTCCTCCTCCTTGATGAATCCCTCGTCCTCACTGCAGACATTTAACATTAAGTAGGTTCGTTATCACTACTTACGTTGATTTTAAATATGCAAAACAGTTTTATTTAAACCACCGTTCAGGTTGACGACAAAAGAAGTTTAAACAAAGTATACAGAAGTTCGTGTTACACATGTCAATCTCGTATCAATCAATCTTACCGGAACTTGTTGGTGGCCTGTTCTCCGAGCTCGTAGAACTTGATCTCCTCGGAGAAGACGTCGAGTGGTACGTTGACGGGGCGGCGCAAGCGCCCGCCGCTTTGGTAGTAGTATAGTATGGCGTCGAATGACGGCCTGTTCCTATCAAAGAAATACTCGTTCCTGTAACAAAAATATACTCTTAGATACAGTTCAGCTGGAATAATATCAATACTTATATATTATATAACCTGGTTGTATTTAGTCTATGTTATTGGGGTGTTAACGGTTCCAATCTGCTCTTCAGAACCCAAGCCAACCTCACTTACCCGGGGTGCACCTTGCTGTATAACAAACTCCAGCGGCCGGCTGATTGCAGGATAGTGCCGGCCCATCTAAATACCCTGGCCGGTGACGGGAAGAAACGTCAGTGGTGTGAAAACAGCGTGGTTATTTGGGCGTTTTCCCTTCTTGTAGGGGAGGTGTAAGTCTAGCAGTGGACTGAATAGGCTGATGTTGTTATTCCTGTTGTATATGTAATTAATGTTTATTATTCCTACCTTAAAGGATCGAAGTATCTTATTCGTCTAGCAGGATCTCCCAGAAGCGTTTCCGGAAACTGATTTAGTGTTCTCAGCTGAGTTTCAAATTTTAATCCGCTTATCTGTTGACAAAGAAAGGATCACGTTACGCTTACAATGACTGTGGCATTATAAGTTTATGCGAAGAATGGTTTAACAATATTTGCAATCAATCAGCTTTCAATAAGTTTTAGGGGGAAAATGATATCTTATCCGATGAGACGCTGTTTTGTTATAGAGAGTTAACATTCTTATTTTATTAAAAAAAATATGATATGATTTGTTAAGATCAATTGCTGGAACAGGACTAAATATATGTATAAAAAAAATAACTTAGGTTTATGTTACGACAAATGCAACACCTTGCTTGTTATCGTTCCCTGACTTCAAACAGAAATGCTACTTTACCTACCGTCACATAATGGGAGGCGAAATAGTAACGACTAACCGAAACTATCAGATAATGAAAAACTTTGATGCCATTACAAAACAATGATTCGAGTAATACAACTTCAAGTTCAGGTTTTTGCATAACGTATTCGGTACAAGCTTTGTAGATGCTTATACCGGTGCGTCGAAAATAGTCTCTCCCCTTGACCTTTGGGTATTTTTGTTTTAGCGTCTGTAATCATAACATAAAATAAATTTCTAATGTCGAGACTGTTTCATAACTATAGCTCTGCCGAATTGACTGAGAACGGCGTACACTGCATAGCGTCTAACTAGAAGAGACTGGAATAGTATACTGCCAAATGGATAATTGACGGGAAAATAACTGTCATATCCGTATAATTTCAGTCCTGCAATTCCGATTCGAAAATAGCTAACAGCAGTGAGCGTGACGGCTGTCGGCTGGAGACGAAGGGCTGCAGCGGCTATTATTGTACCGAGAGTACCCGTGTCAATGTCAGTGCTACGAGGGCTAACGAGCGCACTTCAAACGCACGTTGTCGACAAACTTCTTTTAACAACAACCGACACTTTCAGTTCGTTGGCTTCGATATCTACTATGAATGTATACTATGCTACCACTTATTTTAAGCGCCCCACCCATTCCATCCGTACGAATGCCAATATATGAATGATCATTACGCTCGATTACACGAAACGGCGCTACTCCCGTCCCGCTCGCCGCATTCCGACTTTCCTCGCGTCTTCGAGGTTTTCGCAAGTACTCCTTGTGCAAGGTGCAATCTATACAGCTATACAAAGTTTATGAATACTGTATGCGATGAAATTTTTATATTTGATTGACTGAAGCCAACAATGCAACAGGTGGCAAAAATTGTGAAACGATTTCACCGGATTCGTTTATGGGTATGTTCGACGACGATAGCTCGAGGATTCCTTCCGCCTGTCGGCGAGAGTGGGAGCGATGTCGCTCGAGTGTCGTTTATACTTCGTTAAATGTGTCGACGTAAGACGCGTATCATTCTACATCTCGAAAGTAAACAAACGAGTGTTATGCTGGCTGGGCTATTTTTGATATTTGACCTACTTATTATTTGCAAGCGCGCGTCAAACATTCAACCAAGCCGCGAAGACGCTAACGCAAAGCGGCTTTTCCGTTTTAATATTTGACCGGCCGGCATGGCCCAGAGCCCGCGGAAAATTAATCGAATCAATATTTACTACCGTCGCGAATATGCGTTACTCGCATAAATTAACTTTACGATTCCCGTGGTGAGCATGCGTTTCACACAATATTTCTTTCGGCGGCGCGGATGTTACTCCGTGGCTGGCAATGGACGCGGCCAAAAATACATTTTAGTGTGTGTTTCTCAAGGGCGCACAGACGCGGGCGGACGGCCCATTGCAGCGCCCGCGTAACTTGCTTACACTTTTAATTTTTCCGCTGTAAAGGCGACCGCAAGCTGTCGTTACGAGCACGCACGCGCGTGCGTGGCTCAGCCTCACGTGGGACTCGTCGCACTATGCGCTCTGCCATCTTCTTTTCGTATCCCACGGATACTTAACATCTCACTGAAATAAGTTAAAACAACAACTAAGCTGTTAATGCTTTGTTTGTTGTTCAAACTCATTTGACAGTCATGAGTTGATTCGCTCGACTGACAGTAGAGAGTTGTTTAGCTGCCATCACTAATTGGAGGAAATGGGATGAAATCATTATTTAATTTCAAGGACTTCACCTGCCTACTCAAACATTCTCGGCATCTACCCAACGCCAATCAACCATTGGCGAGTCAATTAGTGCAGGTTAAAATTACAAGCACCCCGATTTTCCATCGCTGACAGGTGGCCAGCCATCCACGTTCTGGACATGAATCAGTCTAATGTCAATACCACGCATTTCCGGATATTGCAGGCAAAATTAATAATCACATATTGACTGGTGCAATTTTACATGTCAGTGGGCGATCGTGTGATTGATTGCCTATTCAATAAATAACCTAAGAGTAAAATCAACAGTTCCAATTCCATGCAACAAAAATTAAATACAACGGAAATTCCTACAGGACTAATGTGTAAGAAAATAAATGTTTTGGTACAATTAGTTAATAGTCCGTCTAATTAGGAGAAAACCTGTAACGGATATAGAGACCGCGGATTTCCACTTGATGTGATCCTGTCTGACACACTATTATCTACTCTTATACTAAAATTCTTAGCATTATCGTTATTTATAAATACACTGTGTGTAATGGTGCGCTAAACAATAACAAACGAAAATGCTCTTGAACTTTTTCCTTATAGACGAACATTCTTAAATTCCTATTCAGTTCCCAATAATACGTGAAAAACGGGTAGTCAGAGGAGATTCCAAATATTATTGGTTTGAGTTCAAGTTCATATGACAAATGATAGATAGATAATAATTTTAAATGCAAGTCTACTGCCTCTTGACTTAATAAAGTAAAAATCTTACTTTATGCAATTAATGAAAAGATCGTACCTTTGTAAGTAGACCACGGACTGGTTAATATAAATTTATATATTCAATCACTGAACACGGTTACAACTTCAAAGTTACTGATGAGTCGTGGAAAAAGGGGTCTGCGGTGCCGCACAAGTTTGGTTCGACGCCAATCCGTCTCGATAGTCCCTAGGTTGCCTTGACCCACATGTGTCAGGAGCGCCCTACTTACTCAAGGACACGCTGCCAGGAACAGGATCGAAGGGAGACGCGTGCAAGCAGGACAGTGCGAGGAAGCGAGACGACGACTGTGTAGGTTACGGTCAAACTCACTTTTGTCTCGCTTCTACGCAGCCGCTGCATGGGGATTACCATATCCCGGCATCTTAAGGGAGTGTCCTGTGTTGGTTCTATGATTCGATTCGGGAAACATTTCCGCGAAGTTTACGCGAATATGTCGTAAAAACGCATGGATTTTTCTCATTTTTTGCTCGTAGAAATGCTTTTCATAATACTGATATTATACATTTGTATGTTTATTCTCAACTCCGTAACGGTTGAACGGAATGAATTTGATTTTTTGCATGAAGTTTCTTCCTTTTTCCGGATACTACGCGAGCAAAGCCGGAGGCGGAAGATTATTTGTTATAAAGTGTAGAAAAGATACATAATTTTGTAAATAAACTAAAAATATTAATGACAGTTTTGTAAAAAATTGAGAAGAATTGATGACATATCACAGTTCTTACTGAATGATACTGATCATCAGCAGCTTAAAACAGTCCAAATAATTTAATAAAAAAAGTTGACAGTTAACAAGTAAAATATCTGCACTATTATTAAAAACAGGTAAAGTTCGTATTTTTGTTTGTATGTTTGTAGGAGGTAGCCTCGGAAACTATTGAACCTAAAAAAATATTTGACTTACTGAAAGTACACTATTCCAGATTGATATATAAATAAATAATGATAGACACTATCACACAGCATCATGTAGCCCCAAACTAAGCAGAGCTTTTATCATTGGAACGACATGACTGATATTATACTTACATATATACATTCTTTTTAAACATATACATATTATACATAGAAGACACCTAGACCTGAGACAAATATCTACAAATAATGCAAATGTTTGCTACGGTGGGAATGGAACCCGCAACCTCTAAGTTTCAGGCGGACCAAGGTCTGAGACAATGCTATATTTTATTTTAAAAGTACCTTGTAATGAATAATTTCAAAACCATCTTAAAATGATTTACACTATTGAATTTGTAGTCGGCAAACAGAGACAAAACGCGCACCTTCGACGAAGGGTACATATGTAGTCGCGTCTCTAATTTAGATGAACTTCTTCGCAAAGAAGTAGACATAAATATGAAAATGTATAAAAGAAATGATTACATAAAATAAATATTGTAGAAAACCCTGAATTGTGGCCACATAGCCGATTAGCGAGAAACCGCTGGCTGTACCAAGAAATCGGCTTAAGTTCACCGAGTCAGCTTTATTCAACGATCCAAAGATTAAACAACAAAAAAAGAGATAAAATATTATCCCTCATAAATACACAATGGCTAAGCTTTCTGTTTGAAGATTAATACTTTAACTATTGTATTATAAGCCTCACAATAAATAACTAGAAAAGAAAAATATAAATCCGTCAAAGAAAAAATCATGTATTTATATAAAAACCTAACGCGATCATGTTCTTTGTGTTTTATCAAAAAATATTTTTCTTTTATTTTATTCTGCTATGAAAATAGGAATTTCTTTTTGAATAATGGAACTACTCAAATTATAATAATGGATAATATAATTATACAATAGTATACTGTCGCAATAATAGTATACTGTGGCATTACGAAAAGTTTGGTCAAAAGAACGCTAACATACTCCTGCTTCGAAGAGTCAACTAGATAATGGAATAACTCTTCGGGCGTGAACCATTCCCAACTGTTAATGCCTTTGATAAACGGCACACCCATCAAGTTTAAGCACTTAACAGGAACAACCTCATTTCTTTATATTTATATCATTATAGTCAAAGCCTTGACTGCACACTGTCGCCTCAACAAGCACATGTTTAGGATAAGGCTATGCGACACTACAACCTGCAGGTTCTACAAAGAGGCGGGTGAATCGCCCCTCCATATGATAGGAGAGTGTGGACCACTAATGCACAAACATAGCACTATTCTAGACAAAATTACTCCATATCACAATATATTAAATGTTTTTATCACCAAAATTCAAGCATAGTTAGCTAGTTACTCATACCTCTTTGTAGCAATAAGCTGAGCTGGGGTTCCCTTTACCAGTACAATTATATTTGTTTTTCTGATTTAGTTTTTCTAGTTTAGCTCCCTAGTAATAACTATGTACCAAACCTGTTAAGATTTTGGTTTGTTTTTTTATGACTAGAGAGCTACTCTACCCTCAAAAAGGTCCTACACGTTATGTCAGCACTCAGCTGTCGGGCTTATTGGTGAACTATGAACGCCCCAACACAAGGGGTGACGAAAATTTTTGATAGCAAAAACAATAGGCCTCCACGGCCACTATTAAAAAAAAAAACTATGATAAGCCACAAATATTGAAAATGAAATATTATACGCATAAATCAAGTCTGACCTTGCATCAATTTGCACTTGCGCTGAAACTTTCAAGAAATCCTTCTTAGTGCATCATACTATTTATGGAACATACAATGCTCTCCAAATTTTTTGACAACTTTAGTCCAGTTTATTGTTATTATAAGTGACGGACGCGCCCGAAGCCCTCGTGGCGTGGCTAACTTCGGTGTTTTTAGAAGATTATTTTGAATAAACAACACTCCACCTGGTCACTTACTTGGATGGGTGATCGTTCAGTGGCATTTAGATCTGAGCGCAGCGGTGCTTCGGAAGGCACGTTAAAAGCCTTCGGGCCGCTTAAAAACTCAGACACCACAGATGGCCACTAAACTTATACAAAGAAGAAGAAGAAGTGACGGACGACCAACAACACCTCTTTCCAGTCCTCTCCACCATTCTGTTAGCCTTTTGCACCAACTGTCAAACCTAGGATTCCGGTTTGGGGAACGCGGTATAAAAGCTTGATGCCGAGCATGGCACGCTCTATGTGTACCCGTGTAACCCTCATTTTGTACACAGCCTACTGCGTGAGTGTCCATGTCTCGGCACCGTAAGTAGCACGATGGGTTAATGACATAGTCAGCCTCGTGTGCAGCCGGTGGCAGTGTCGGCGGGTCGTCAAAAAAAATTATATCGTCTAACGAAAACTTGTAATAAGTTGTACTAATGATAAAAATAAAGACACGTCTAAAACCTTTTTAAAAGGTTTCATTTATTTTGCCCTGTCCTGTTTGTTTATAGCCAAAACGTAAAACATAAAGGTTAAAGTATTTACCGGCAACAAAATAAACTAAAAAAGATAAAAACATTCGGAATAAAATTTCCGCAGAATTATCATAAGTAAAGTTAGCCCGCAGTTGAACCCAAATTCATCGCAGCCACACGCAGTGGCGCCTAAAAATCGATAGCTACACCAAAAGTGTGGACCCGCGTCGCCGTGAAGGCGCGGAGCTAGAAAGTCGTGTAGAAGGTACTCAGAAAACTTCGTTTGCCAACTACAACCTAGTAGAAGCTCATGCATGGATGTCATGGGAATAAAACATATTTTCTTTAGAAATGCCTGGTGGAAGTCGCGGGATGATGTATGATTATTTTTTGGAAGCCGGGCAAGCCCCTGATGGAATAGATGGTTTAATTTAGTTGTTAACAAAAATGTGTCTTTGTGTTGTGTTTTCGGAATCCTGTGTGTGATTCCTCTACATCAACATTTACGGAAAGTAGGTACCCTTGTCATGCTTAATATATACCCACGACATCCTAGCGAGGATCTTAGTATGGAATCAAGGTATGGATGGTTGGGTGAAATGTTAGGTATGTTTCCAATTTTGCTTTAAAAGTTATCAAGTTTGAAAAATATGTATCACACAAAAACGAATTAAATATAATAATTAAAGACATTGTATCATCCATAGAATCCCAGTGGCTCTATTGATTAAAGTGTTGAAACCTGTGGTTGAAACACACTTCTCGACACTACAGTCCATTTTGAACCTGAAACCCAACATAACCATGTGTTTAAACTTTACCACTCATATCCATCATTTGCTAACACCCATCGATCGTGTTTATTAAACGAAGCAGTACCGACTTCAAACGAGTATTTACCAACAAGCCAGTCCTGAAATACTAGCGATAAATCAACAGGTACCAACCAGTCAGTCACACTACACTTATAAGCTGACCATCGACCATCGAGAGGTTACTGTGTTGTGACATGCAAACTTTTTATGTAATGAACGAAAAATCGATAGTTTTGGCTGCGTTACATTGTTTGTGGGAATTTGGTTCAAGCTTCACAACGTGAATTCGTAATGTGATTGCGATAACAGCTACAATTTATTTCTTGGCCAAATGTGCAATTTAGACTAGAGTACTAAACAACAACGTCGGCAACTTAATTGTTTTGACTGTAGTAATTATTTTTAAACATATCAGATACCTTTAAACTAAAACCCAAAATAAGCCTCTACTCCTAGAAAAATAAGAAAAACGTCTTGGAAGTTGTATAATTTGATCTTCAATTCAACATATTTCTATTCTTCACAGATAGTATTGTATGCTTCCAAAAATAGATACCTAACGATATTGAAAGAGGACAAGTAAATGGGCAGCTGCTCTGCACCCTTTCATGGGCACAACGGGTAGTACGTAGGAGTGCTCGTGCTGACGTATTATGCCAGTAAAAGGAGATTAGAACTGTAGGCATTGTGCAACTTAGAGACTCGGACTCTATGTATAAGGAATCCAGAATCACGGGCAAAAAAACCATAGTACCTAACTCTAACTTATTCAGCCAGTTTCAGAGCAGATTAAGCGCACGTGGCGTAGCTTACTTCGGTATTATTAGCGTATCATTTTGGTTAAGCAGCACTCCACCCGGTCACAACTTGGGTGGGTGACTGTTTAGTGGCATTTAGAGCTGACCGTTTCCTTGTTACGACTGTAAAAACTCCAACAACAGAGTTGGCCACCAGCCCATACGAAGGAGGAAGGCACAGAATAAGCAATAGTTACTAAGATTTATAATTTAAACTTTGAATCTGAGGGTTAAGGTCAGATAAATATTACCCTGAAACGACTGATAAGTAGGAAATAGGTATGTCACAAGATGCCGAAGACCACAGGCCCTTGAATATACCGGAGTTGGCCAATAGCTTATACGAATATGATAAAATAATTATAAATATATATACGGCATGTCCCAGACACGATTGTCTGATCCCAAACTCGGTACTATGAAAGAAGAAAGAAACAGCTTCCTTATGAACGAGTATAAAAAGTAAATTATGTGTATGAATGGAATAATGCAGAGACCACGCTATATCAATATCATATTGAACATCATCCTATAACTTTGAACTTACCACGAACGTCGAAAGGGTGGAGCAACCAAAGATATCTTCTAAATATACATAATTTATCAATTGAACAAATGCGGCGGGCCCAAGCAGGGATGAAAATAATATTTATTTTGAATTCGCAATTTTGGCCTGTCGGGACATGAAATCCGGGAGTAACCCAAAACTTCTATGAAGCTGACTGGCTGGCTGATAATCAACAACCAACTCTAAGTCCCGAAGATTTTTGAAATATAATGGGTATAATTTTCTTGCATAGTGAAGGGGTGCACGAGGAATACATTTCTTGAGATTAGATAAAAGGCGGGTATTTCATCACCTCAAGGGCCGGCAGCGCACCAGTATTGCCTCTGGTAATGCAGGTGTCCATGGGCGGCGGCAGCTACCTCCCATCAGGCAGCCCGAATGATCGTCTGCCAGCTTTGGCATAAAAAAAAAGATAGCGGGGAAACCTCAACACAGACGAATTCGCCTCCTACTAGTGTACTAGTTTATCTATTACTCTTCTGTGTGTTCCCTATCGCTAAGATGTGGACATAAAAATACTGAGAAACTTAGTACGTAACTATCAAGAACTCGTATATAAAAAAAAATGGAAGGGACACCGGCATGCCCTAGAACTAAAAATTTTAAAGCATGCGCTTGGTTAGTGTTCCAATAAAAGTGGCTATGGGCTTGCGTTCTGTTAAGTGAAATATCAAGAGCTTGGACTTGCTTCTTACTACCCCATAATGGTACCAACAAGCCTATTCAGTCCACTGCTGAACATAAACCTCCCCTGATAAGAAGGGGCAGGAGATATACCACGCAGGGCAAGAGTTCTCGCGCCGCCGATGCTGCTGCCCGTCGGTGGTCAACGAATTTAGTTGTGTCGAAGTTAGGCAACGACAGGCTTGAGTGCCGAAGGAGGTGGTTGGAATCTCTGACGCCCTACCTTATTGGTATCTTTACATCTTTTATATCCCTGCCACCTCCAGCAGAGCTCACTCTATGCGGTCGTTAAAACGAGTTGTTATTGCGTCCGCGGCAGGCGCACTAAACGCTTCGCATTTGATGGGCCCGGATCGAAACACGTACTAATGTTAATTATTGTTGTTGTAGATTTACTTTAAACTAGAAATTATAGGTTGAGTGCCTTTTTGAAATATTGCTAACATTTTCCTGCAATATATACCTAAGGTACTCTAGCTTAACTAAATATTATTTTTATGAAGGTAAGGTAAAAAAAGAATAAAAAAGCCACGCTACAGAACATCGTGGTTAGCCACGTCGCAAGCGATTCTGTGGTGAAATGAAAGCATCCTCTCCGCAAATGTCAAAATTGTTAACACTTGCCAAAATTCACCCAAACAAATGCTCGTGGCACGTGTTTACATCAAACGCGATCAAATTGTCTACATCGAAAGTCAAACAAATACCTCGTATTGAATACGCTTTCAACAATGAACAACATGCTACACGTACTTTTTATTTCATTTCAACAATTGCATTCCATGTTCAACTTCATCCAAGCGATCAAATATTTCCACTGCAAAAGGATTCCAGTGGATCCGAACTGGTACACAGATAAACAGCAAGTTTGTGCCTCCGACAAAGCTTTGCCATTTTGTAAGAATTCTTAGCATTCGATCGGTTCAGTGATATAGCGCTTGCAATTTATGGATTGGAAAAAGCACTTTCAAGTTTCACTTATATAACTATTTGATACCTCAGAAACTAAGTTAAAACGCACACTTAGAGATAAATTATTTTTGGATATAACTTGGAATGGTAATAAAGGAATTATTTTGTTCTCATTTTTTCTCAGTGTATAACTCAATTTTTAGTTTATTTGTGAAAATGATAAAATCATTAGCTTTGTATTTAAGTTTGTGCATTGTCGTCTACTCTAAACTCTTTTTTATTTAACTACACTAATATATAGAAGTGGAAACTTGTAAACTATTTGATACCTCAGAAACTAAGTTAAAACGCACACTTAGAGATAAATTATTTTTGGATATAACTTGGAATGGTAATAAAGGAATTATTTTGTTCTCATTTTTTCTCAGTGTATAACTCAATTTTTAGTTTATTTGTGAAAATGATAAAATCATTAGCTTTGTATTTAAGTTTGTGCATTGTCGTCTACTCTAAACTCTTTTTTATTTAACTACACTAATATATAGAAGTGGAAACTTGTAATGGGCCTTCAGCATACAATGCTTTGGATGTATAAATATTATTCTTACTACAAATGTATACCTAGCTGTATGTTTTTCTAAAACTCTTAAAATAAATTATTATCACTACTGGCTTGCGCCCGCAGCTTTGCTTGTATGGTACCTGGATAAAAAGTAACATATATGATAGATGTATGTTTTGGAAAAAAAATGTTAACCTTAGTAACCAAACTTGCGCTTAAAGTGGGTGCTTTACAACCCGGTTAATGAGTAAGAAAAAAAACTACCAAATACATACAAAATTAAACTTATGATTATGATAATCTTTTGACTTAACAATTAATTATCAGATAAACTGTTTTAGAAATAGATAATGTCATAATTTTTTTAAAACCAACTTTTTATGGGAACTAGTTTTCTTTAGTGCACATCTGTTATGTTGTAAAACATGGTCACAGTACATACGTTGATGGCATTTATTACATTATTTAATTGATTTTCAGTCTCTTACTACATGGTCAAACATGGCATTGCTTATATAATAGTACTCGGCCACCTCCATAATCTTCTCCAACGTCTTCAATCTGATGCTACGTTTCACCTATTTTTGCAAAATTCGTGGTAAATTTATATGGTAACCTTCTAAATCGGATGAAGTGTTTTTTTGAGAGACTGCACTAGATAGTGGCACTAGGCAGCAACACTCTTTAGATCATCATTTAGAAATTCTTTACTGTGAATAAAAATAAAAATGAAGAAATTTTGAAGGAAACTAATGTCCATTAGATGTTTACGCGCGATAGTTGATTAACATAATCTAAATGCAATTAATAAAACGTAAAATAATACCAATAACATCAAATTCACTTAAAAACGTTGGAGTGTAAAACACTCGCGTGGTGTGTTTTACACTCCAACTGTGTTCTCTAGCCTCAACCGTACAAAACAGAGTGTTGCTAATGAACAAATAACAAAGTTTCACCGTTTTTAGGAAGCTATAAAAAATTGACGCTGCCAAGTCAATACTCTAGAAACTACCAAACACACGCTCCACACAATTAAGGGTTAAAATAATCTTATCTTTTAAGCGTATCTGATCCCACTACAAGGCAAAAGCTCCCCTGCCCTCTTTCAACACAAGTAAAAAAGCAATATGAAAAACACAAGTAAGTAAGCCATATGAAAAACGCAGTCATGTTTTTTTTTCAAACCTACCGATAGCTAACGAACCGTGTCCGAGAATAGAAAACATGTTGAATAAACTCGTATGCATTGTTACAAACTGGTCGCTTTTGGCTGGACGCACATTGAAAATGCATATAGCGACTGATGTTTGTGTAAGTTGGTTTATTATCATCATCATCATCATCAGACATATAGAAATAGAATAGAATAGAAATAGAAAATGTGAATTGGAACTTTAAAGTACACTTTGAATGGTCATTCTTTTAATCTACACCAACTCGCAACGCGATCAAAAAGAGAAGAATTGGCAAGAAACTCTGCTTGGCTTATATTTTTTTAAACTCATTGTTAATATTTGTATTCTTAACGATTACATTGTTTTTGAGGGAGTTGGAGACTGTTTCATCCCAAGCTTTTTTGTCATCTAAATAATCAGATATTTTATAATAAGCTTTATTAAAGAGATTACGTTTAACAACATTTTTGAATTTATTTACAGATAAATTAATCACGTCATTTGGATTTTGTTAAAGAAACGTACACTTTGCCCTTTAAATGATTGACTAACTTTGTGGAGTCTTACAGTAGGAACAGCTAGTTTATCTTTATTTCTAGTGTTGACATTATGATTGTCGCAATTTTTTTAAATTAAATTTATATGTTTTCGGACATACATTAAGTTTTCATATATATATTGGCACGAAACTGTCATAAAATTTATTTCTTTAAACTTAGTTCTAAATGATTCTCTGGGGCCCATATTATAAATTGCACGAACAGCCCTCTTCTGCAGCACAAATATGGTGTTGATATCTGCAGCATTCCCCCACAACAAAATGCCGTACGACATAATGCTGTGGAAGAGCCGTTTCTACATCAGTAAGTTGACGGATTCTTTTAACTGCGTATGCTGCAGAACTGAGTCTGTTCGACAACCCATCTATGTGAGCGCCCCATTGGAGCTTATTATCTAAAGTTATGCCTAAAAATACAGTAATATCCACAAGATTTAAATCTTCATCTTTTATTTTAATGTTAGGTTTATCTTGTTTAACATTTGGTAATATAAATATTAGGTACATTTTGTTTTAGTCTCGTTCAATAATAAATTATTTACATCGAACCAGTTAACAACTTTCGCTATTGCATTGTTCACGTCGTCAAAATTGGTCTGTTATCGCTTTAATTTAAATAAAAGAGACGTGTCATCCGCAAACAATACGAATTCGTGGTTGTCTCTCACAAGTTGAGGTAGGTCGTTGATGTAAATTAAAAATAAAAATGGTCCAATGGACCCTTGCGGTATACTCAAATTTACTACGGACCCTGGAGAACACTTTCCATTCGCGTCTACTTTCGGTATTCTGTCAGATAGGTAAGAAGTGAGAAGGGCTAAAGCCATAGTGATCTAGTTTCCTTATTAATGTTTGATAGTGTACGCAGTCAAATGCCTTAGACAAATCACAAAAGATGCCTAAAGCATCATGTGAATCCTCCCAGGCATCGTAAATATGCGATACTATCGCAACACCGGCATCAGTTGTTGATCTGCCCTGCGTAAATACGAATTGTTTGACATCTAGTAAGTTGCTAAAGTTGAAATGGCTTTGCAGCTAACTAAGAATAAGCTTTTCAAAAATTTTACTAAATGTTGGCAGTACTAACAGATTTAAATAGAGGTGTTATTTTACTATATTTCATTAGAGCAGGAAACTCACAACAGTCAATACATTCATTAAATATAAACGCTAGTTCTGGTGCAATAATGTCAATCAAAGATATTACAACGCTAAAAGAAATGCCCCAGAGATCTGTAGTTTTTTTGACATTAATTCTGCTGTCAAAATAACTAAAAATGAGGGTTATTGCCATAGTGACACTTTACATAAATGTTTGTTGCCATAGTAACGTATATATCATTGGTTGTTACAGTCTAATGGCGGCGTGAGGCGGAAACCAAATCAACAAAATATTAAAAAGAGGTATTAGATCAAAAGATTTAAATAAACTTGTAATCCTTGTACTGAATGAATAAACCTCTAGAAATTATATTGAATTTATATTGAAGTCTCCGCATGCAATAATATTTTTGATTGTTTTAGATAACTAAAACAATATTTCATCCATAACTTTTTCATTAATATCATATGAGGCGGATGGTGGGCTGTACGTACTTATAATATTGAACTGTTCCAACTCTACACATGCTATTTCGATTTGGCTTTCAATAGACAAATTGAAAATGTCCTTACGTTCTTTATATATAATTTGTTTGTTTACTATTATTAATGAGCAGCCTCTTATAGCATGCGTTCTACAAAAAGAGCTACCAACTTGGTGGTTACTGAAATTGAACATGAGCTCGTAGCTTTTTACCCAATGTTCTGTAATACAGATAATGTCTGTATTATCCGAGTTCATGAACAATTCTAATTTAAATAATTTGCTACTCAGGCCTTGAATATTCTGATGCACCAAATTAGTACAATTTTTATTTAATTTAATTGACTTGGTATTGATAATACTAGAGGTTCCCTCTATTGTCTTATAAACTAATTTAAATGACATGGACTAATTTCCAATGTCTGTTTTTTTGTGTCAGTACAATTTTCAATAAAAGCAGCCTTTTTAGCCAAGTTCTTGGCTGTCATATTAAAATAATAAGATAGCGAAATAGCTGTCTGTCTTTTATATTAATTGGAAAGGTAATATCTACCTTTAGTCAAATAATATTTTTTACTAACGATACTGTTAGTGTCTATCAAATGAATCAACTTATTGTTGCTTGCTTGCATTTGCAACAACAGGTTACAAGATAAAAGTTCAGTTAGTGACATGTAAATAACATCGAAAAATCAAAAAGGCCCTGACTCTGCATATTGTTGCTAGTTGTAAACGAATACCTACAACAATCGCTGGTCTTTCGTTAGAGCCCATTTGGAGACGTCACGGTCGTACGTACGTACTACAAAAAAAAATATAGGTTAGGTTAGATGTGAGCTTCTTAGCATTCTTAAAACATTAAGAAAAAGAAAGAAATGTAGGTTACAATAAAGAAAAAAATGCCATAGAATATTTAGTGAACTTAATAATTATGCCAAAACTACAATAACAGTGAATAACAGTGAGTAACAGTGATAGATAAATAGATAAACTCCTTATTGCAAACAACACCAATACTAAAAAAAAAGAACAAAATAAAAAAAATAAAAAATGATCTGTAATGAAATGTATAGATGAACAATATATAAACAGAAAGATAAACAGTATAGAATATAATAAATAAAATGAATAAGGGATACCTATAAAACACAACAAACAAAAACAGAAAGTCCTCAACAAAGAAGTTTATGTTTATGAAGAATAAATATATATGATATTATACATAGGTATTGACAGGATAAAATAATACAATTAGGTAAGTAATGCATAAGTAATTTTGGATAGTTTTAGAATATGAATCTATTTAAGTAGATTCATATTCTAAAATTATCCAAATTATTATACAATTACTTATGCAGATGTTTGTTTAAAAAGCAAAACTGTTTTAAGTTTTGCTTTAAAGGTAATCAAACTTTTAAGATTTCGTAGCGGTGGAGGTAAATTGGTCATAAATTGATATAGGCTTTCGCTAATGAATGCCGTTGGTTTAGTTGGTTTATACCATAATCATAATATAAATTATGACAAGCTTCGCCCACGGCTTTCACCGCGTCACAAGAAGTTATTTTTCTATCCCTTACTTATTAGTACTTTTTATTCAGGATGAAAGACGACATGAAAGCATTTATAAACAAATAAACTCATTTAGGATGAAGCTAATTGACTGACTATACAGCCTTGACCGTAAATCCTAGACTTGACATTTAAAAAGTATGTTCTTTGCATATTGTAGGAGTGCCCTAAGAGGGATTTACTAAAATTCACCTGAAGGGGAGCAGCGGGAAATAACTTTTAGGCGTATGAAGTCGCGGGCTCCTCTAAGTAATATTTTATTACGTTATTTTACGTTGCAAGGCTTAGCCCGTGAGCGTGAACATAAATTAACTAAAGTGCCAGAGTTTCCAAATTAATATAAAGTAAACAGTACATAGGCTTTTATGTTGAAAATTTATGATTGTGTCTTTTAGTTCCATTAAAAAATAAACTACTTTTGTATAGTTATTTTGGCGATGATTATTAAAATTAGGAAGTAAAAAAATATGCTGTTCTATTAGACATTGAAATAAAACAAATAACGATATTGTAAATTCATTTTTTGTCTGTTCTCGGTGTTCCGGCCGGTCACTACTTGGATTAGTGACCGTTGTGGTATTTAGATCTTGGTCTTTCAGTCGCTAAGCCATGTCGGGAGCCTTCGGGCAGCCTAAAATCTCTGACAGTAGAGTTGGTCATTATAAGCGAAATCGAAAAAGTAAAGAAAAAACATTTTTGTATGAAGGGGTGAAAATTTTGTATGGGATATGATTTTTTTTTGTATGGAATCCTATTTTTTATTCGGATCCTTATATAAAAATGCACTCTGAGCAACATTAGTTTGACCGCAAACCCTCTACGACTTGTAGTTTCCGAGATACATGGGGGTTGGGGGTGAAAAGGGGAGAAGTCGGATTTTTTCTGAAGTCACCCCCACTCCCTCTATACGAATCCACCAAAAATTTAAGCACTACGAGGTGGCATCTAGGAGAACAATCATGTCAGTCAGTGAATCAGTGAGTTAGTGATAGTTTAGCTATTTATAATGTTAAAATAACATGGATGTTCCAATTTATAATTCGGTAATAAAATGTTCGCAACGAAAACCTTCACTGACAACGCTGCTCATGTTACGTATAATTGAAGGATTAATTATTCACTTTTAATAACGTATTTGATTCAATAAATTCGTTAAACTATTTCGACCAGCTTCCACATTAACATACATACTTAAGTTTTAAGTGAGATTAATCTATTATCCTGACGTAAGATCATCATGAATATTCTAAAAAATGCCAACGTTTCCGCGGCTGCAGTTTCGTGGTACCGAAATAAATCAGGATGCCCCGGAGCATTCGATTAATAAGATAGCATTAATGTCGATTCCATTAATTATTCATTATTTTACTCAGAAAAAATACTTTCTAAAATAATGGAATCTTAAATATCGACTTCTATCTATAATAAATATGTCTATGGTAGTAAAACTAATAGGTAGATTTGTATATTGCGCAATATCTGAAGATCACAATCGAGAAAAAGATGTAGAGGATTTTTTTATATCTGTAGTAGGTGACAGTTCGTTTGTAGGTACTCACGTTTATAACAACCCTCTCGCAGAAGTCATGATCGTGATGAATGGGTTCGAAGGTGACCACTCCTCCTTGCGGCGGCCTGCCCGTCTCCTCCTCGGGGTTGCTGAGTTTCGGGAGGGACCTGCCAACAACAAATACAACTTTTAGCATAACTAAAACATGGTCTGTGTAGCTCTAACAGAATGAAGATAGTTGAAGTTAAATGTAACTTTCAGCATTACTAAAACATGGTCTGTTAAACTTGAATAGAATAGAGACAGTTGTGATGCTGAATAGGATATTTTGAAATAAAAGATAGATGTTACTTTCCGCTACTAATTTTAAATCGATAACTGTAAATACATATTTTTCATGATATCGAATCTTGCAGTCTTACTGGGTTTTATCCAAATACAAAAAAAAAATATGCACATGGCCGTGTTAGGCGGATGCCTCGGGACAGATAATATAATAGGCTAAATGCCTGAAAAATTCTTATTAGTCATTTACATTATCAAAAAATATTAAATTCGTATTTTTTCTTTTTATACTACCATGATAATGAAGGCGAGGACGTGCTCAGCCAAGAAAGCGTTGTCGGGACGATCACAAACCCTTGAGAGAGGATGGTGGTATATCTCGAAGGATAGAGATTGTTGGCGGAATGATTGTTGCCAGCAGTGGGACAATTCAGGTTAGCCAATATATATATATACCTTTTTATTGAATTTATAATTATGTATAACTCCAAAATAAGCTATTTCATCATTAAAGTAACAAATATCTGAGCGAACTTGTCACTTTAACCAGCAATTATATTAATTAGTTACTTGAGGATGTGACCCCAAATATTACTTTATAGACTCAAAGCAAGAGTTTCAAGTAACACGTGCATAGTTTATGTATAATTCCTAAGTAAATATTGAAGATTCACCGCATGCAGCCACTTGGCTGAGCATATTGGTGCCTCGTTTAAATGTAATTTTAAAATATCGTGTAAAATTAAAACTAGCTCAAATAAGGGCAATTGTTACTAAACCCGAGTAAAGTTTAGCAACAATTATCTAAATAAATAATAGTCCAAATACGTGAATGGCTTTTATAAACAAACATCAAAAAGCATTTCAAATCTACTTCAGCACGGAAATTCCATTTTTGTTTGCGTAGCGGCAACCAATAATGAGCTTGACGTCCTTAACACAATTTCTGCATCCCTTTGGCATCCTCTTCACAATTACAGCCCGAGCTGAGTGCCCTGTACCCACAAGAGCACCTCACGCGTTTAGTATAAATTATGTAGCGTTAATATTGTATATTTATAGTTACGTTAAAACATATAGAAAACAGAAGAGGAAAGATGTTTGGATACTTACGACATGACAACTTTATACACAACATCATAGAGGGAAAAGTATAAGGAAAGAGAGGAAGGGGAGGACTAAGGATAAATTATATGAGCCACATTAAATAAATGATGATGATGATGATTATTGTATATATGGTCGAGCGCGTAAGTCACTAATCAATTAATAATAAATAGTCATTCAAATTTTTACCAGATAGTCCAACTTGCTATAAAGAGGATTCCGTCCAGCATAGAACTAAGCATGCAACTGCTAGCTACTAGCAGATCGGTTTAGTACTCGCCTGCAGTTTACTCAAGTAAATATGCTTCGTAAACTTGCTCCTCCACGCCAACTAACTCAATATATTTTGAGACATTAGGGATGCGCCAATTCGATTACATTGTGCCGTAAGAGCTCATGAATTTGAAATGCCAGTTTCAGCAAAGAAGATTTAATAGGAAATGTGCGAAATTTAAAGCTAGGTGATTTGGTTTTCAAAGCTTTTAGATTGCTGCAAATAAGTAATGAAATGAGCTCTTTCCTTGCTACTGCCAGTTGGCAGTAGCAAGAAAGGGCAAGGTAATAAAGTCGCGCTAGAAAAATTACAGCCTGCGCACATTGGACGACAAACGTCAGCGATTAGACAAGCTGAGGGGACAATTTTCATATATGACAGACGATCGCGAATAAGCGCGACGACAAAGCGTCGTGTTTGCGAGGTCTGTTAAGGTGAGTCAAATTGAATTTCATTACATGTAAGTAAAGTAGTGTATTTCGTTCAGCAATTAGTTATGTTGAGTTTAGGCGACTCGTGTTACTTACATCGCTCGTCTGCACTTACTTCATGGAAATCTCATTCATCTGTAAGTTTTCTATAGATAACATTTGCTAGGACATGCCTGGCTGTTGAGACAAGATTCAAACTTGCGTAGCGTTATTCTCTTAATATTCAGACATGTTTAATCCTGCAGGACTGAATTGCACTACTGAATATACAAAACAAGCCTTTAAGTTTACAAAATTAATAAGTACCTTAATACTCATTATAATATACATTTTATCATATTTATAAAATGTTAATGAGAGGAAACTATTATGATTATTTTATAGCACCTAATCAATAATAATGTTACATGTAACACCAAAGTAATGTTATAATTAAATTAATCACATAGAAAACCATAAAAATTATACCTATTAGTTTTAATAATATAGTAGTATATATGTAGTATTGAGCAGTTTAATTTTACGGTTTTCAGATAACCTTTAATTTTAATTTTGTCGTTTTTGTTTGAAATAGGGCAAATAAACATTTATAGCACGTACATTCATATTAACACTATGACTGCTTCATGGTTGACAAGCTCTAGTTAGAGACTTGCGCGGATACGCACTCAAAGTGATATGTTTCTGAATGGTCAATAATAACATTAATATTATAGATTCAAAGGTTAACTAAATGGATTAGGATGAAACTTGAACAATGTTTCAAACCTGCGTTAGCATATTGACTTTTATCCCGATACCATGCGAGCGGAGCCTCATGCAAAAGCTAGTAAAACATAATTATCACATTTAGATCTAGAATAGTTTTTTATATAAAAGACGCCTAAAAACGTCCGTCCACGTCATCACGCCTATTGTATTATTTCGCACAAACAAAACAGCTGAGTTCCACGTCTGTTTCAAGTACAAAACCAGCCTGTTAAATAAGGTTGTTCTAATAATAGCGGAGTGCGTTTAGCGTGTCGGTTTGGTAAATCACAATAAATAGAAACTGAGTGGCCGCGTGGGCCGGGAACGCGACGAATACTCGGGGAATTTACGAACACATGCAGACATTGTGGCCTCCATGGCACGGCGGCTACATAGTCACTTCCGATGCAGGTACGGATCCGTAGGGTGATCATGAATATTTCAACTTGACGTTTCGTGCAAAAAAATTTAGACAATGGTAAAGTGCTATTTTGAATCTACGCTTTTGCATTGGCAACAAATTTATGTCTGGAATACGAATACTTTTTCGTTAGTCTTCGTGATCGAGCCTCAAATCAATGCGTGAATATATCTACGTGATCTGCAAGTTTGTTTCGGGTCCGAGTGTTGTGGTATCAAAGTTATGATACAGGATTTCTTGTAGTTCAATTCTTCGTATGAGCTAGTGGCAAACTCTGAATTCCTAGCCATAGTGTGAGGTACGTCCGTTAGGTGGGTACCTACATATGGGTATACGTTATTATAATAAAAATATTAAAGGACTATAATGTCTTCAAAAATCGTAATTATAGTGCATGTTGTATTTAATAACATGACTCGCGTAAGGTACGTGACGTAATTATATAATTCACAGTAACAATTTAAAAAAAATCATTCAAATCGGAAAATGTTATAGTTTTACCGTGGCGCAGTGGGTAAAGTCATTGAGATGCAGAAGGTTCAGGTTCTATTCGCGACCCTAGACAAATGTTTTTATGACTTGCAAATATTTGTCTCGGGTTTTAGGTGTTTTGTATGCATAATATTTTATATTTACCTGTAAAAAACACTTGACTGATACAGTAGAACATTCTTTAATTATCTTAACCAAAAAAAACTGAGATAAATTGTTTTGACAGCAAAGACAACAACGTAAGAACATGCTGGTATTTAACAAAAAACATTGAGTAACCCGCGCTACGAATATTCACATTCTCATCCGGCGTTGTTGATTGTCATGGTTCATGAAGAGCCAAGCCATTTACCATATTGAACCCCCTATACAAACAAGGTGTATAAGATTAACGAGTATATCGTCTGATGCATCGTCTTACAAACGGATAAACTTTTATTTATTACATCACTAGCTGCGCCCCGCGGCTTTGCCCGCGTGGAAAATTATGTGTCAAAACGTGGTTAATTATTTACATAAAGATTTATTTTTACCATGTTTTGCGCGGAATAAAAAATACAAACATATTATTAGTGCACGACTAGGTATAGCCGTACCCGTCGTTCCCGTTCTCGTTCCCACTATCACTCCCATTTTCGTTCCCGTTCCCGCTCCTGTTCGCGTTCGTTACTAATTCAACAGCCGGTTAAGTATAAGTAAGTATTTTACACGGTCCTTCCTGCCACGTACGTGTAAGTCGTGGAACGAACTCCCTTCTGCGGTTTTTCCACACAGCTACAACATGGGGTCCTTCAAAAGGCGGGTATTTCATCACCTCAAGGGCAGTAAATACTTCCCATCAGGTAGTAGTAAAAAAAGTATGATGAATTTCTATAAGCTTACCTACTTGAGAAATGATTGATTCTTCATACAAACTTTCATCCCCTATCATACTCTCTTCAACTTTTATTTTCGCTACAAAAAGTAACAACTATACATTTTAGGGTCTTCTGCAAAATTCATTAAAATTGATCAGCGCTTTAACTAAAACACCCATTTATTTATTTTCAATAGAGTCTCTGTGCAAAATGTCAAGTCAATAGGTGAAGTTTTTTTTGTTCCCCATACAAACTTTGCCACTTCCGTTAAAACCCTTAGTGGTTGATTTGCAAAAAATCCTGAAACAGTTGCTCATTAATTTTCAGTATAGAGTCTCTGTGCAAAATTTGAAGTCGATTGGTAACGATTTTTTTTGTTCCCCATACAAACTTTGCTATCCCCGTTTACCACCTTGAAAGTTAATTTTTCAAAATTAGATTATACAATGTGTTATTCTGGCACCTAAACTATATTCATACAAAATTTCCTCTTTACATGATCAGAAGTGGTTACGGAGATAAGTGGTAACAAACATTCACACAGACTTTCACATTTATAATATTATTAGGAGTAGGACTATAACACACTAATATTATAAATGCGATAGTATGTGTGTGTGAATATGTTTGTTTCCACTCAAGTATCCATCACGTCTGAAAGAATTTGGATGAAAACACACTAATATACTAAATAAGAAAGTTTGTGTGCGTGTGTGTGTAGGGTGTAAGGGGTTCCATCCCCATCTCTGGAAGCCAAGCCAAGCTCACCTGCACGTGGTGCACTATGCTAACCAACCGACGGGGCTCTGGCGGCCGGCTGATTGCGGCATAGCGTAGCTTAACACTGGTATAGCTAAATCGTCTAGCCGCCTATAGGTAGCAGCGTCGGCGGTGCGAAGAGCTGCGCCCGGCGCCCCCCCTAACCCCCTAACCCGCACGCCAAGCGTGGGGATTATGGACATATCCCCTTTCTTATAGGGGCGGCCTATGTCCAGCAGTGGACTGAATAGGCTGGTATTGTTGTGTGTGTGTGTGTGTGTGTGTGTGTGTTAGTGTGTTAGCTACGCTAAATATTGATTGAATATTTCAAAACGAAATTATGTGGCTTTCTTAAAATTTATTGTAAAACATTCAATGTAACATAATAATTAGTGTCTAATGTGGTATATTTATATTTTTCCCCCATCAGTCTCTTTCCTATTTCTTTTCTGCTTTGTATAAACTAATTTGAACAAGTTGCCTACATTAGTTATACCATAATTGTTCATTAACTGATTTAAGAATGTACCTACCCTTTGTTTTAAAAAGAAAGTGCAAGTGGTGTTTACCTGTAATTGATTTTTTCATGTAGCCTAGACCTAAATAAATAAAATAAAAATGTCCATTTCACATAGCTAAACAAGTCAATTATTCTGTCCCTGCTAAGCAAGCTCTATAAAATCCAAGTCAAGAGTGTTCAAAGGAATAAATAAATTTTACTTCGTTTTTCTTCTTGAAGAAATGATTAAATTTGCAATATTCAGTTATAATAACAGCTACTTGACTATTCTATTGAAACAGGGGTAGTTTCAACTTTCAATTTGCAGAAATATGATAAAAACCATACATTAATAATTTTTTTGGGATTTGTAAAAATCTTAAAAACCATATTTTTTTGTGTCATTCATACTTTTCATACTCTCTTGTTTTTTATTTAGTGAATGAATGAATAGAAAAAATACTAATAACACTTCCGGAAAAATTAAAGTCACGTTTAGAATTTCTAATCATGATGATTTTATTAAGTTTATTGATAACCTTCTGCTCAATTTATTTATTTTTTGATTGATATCTGAGGCTCAAAAAGATATCAACCTTCCTGAATTGATTGTTACAATATAATCTAATATACAATCAACACATCCAAAACATCATTTATGATATACGCGGCAAAAAATAAACCAATTCCTAACTTTCCTACCTCACTATAAATAATTACATTATAAACCAAACTTCCAACGAAAAATATCTCGGACTAGGGAGAAGCTAACTTAGAAATCTCATATAAACCACGTGAAAACAAAATTAACATCACTACTTGGACCATTGAGCAAAATAACAAACTGCATTCAAACCAAAGTATCATCTACAACTCACTTGCCAAATCACACCTTGAGTATCTAATAGAGGTTTGGGGATCCGCCGCTTTAACAAACATTAATCCGTTACAAAGAACCCAAAATAAAATAATTAAAGTCCTGCAACATTATCATTACCTTACATGAACTAAACATTTTTATGAAAAAAATTAAACTACTTACAGACCTCGCAAACACGACGCTTTGTCGTCGCGCTTAGTCGCGAGCGTCTGCCATATCTTGCCGTCGCGATTGTCACCGTGTGTGTGGAGCTTTGAACAAAATGTATGAAAATTGTCCTCCGCTGCTTGCCGTAGCGTCTAATCGCTGACGTTTGTCGTCCAATGTGCGCAGGCTGTAAATCTGCACCAACTAATTATGTTTATTCAACCTGTGCCCTAATTAAAAACATTACGAATAATTAATTTCCATTAAATATACTGTTACACAATAAGTAAACACATTCAATCAATGAAATAAATATAAACTTGATTTAAAATTGAGAACAAATTACGGAAAGAAAACAATATTGTTTGAGGGCGTGCAGCTTTTTAATCAATTGCCTAACGACATTAAGGAATGCGACAACATTAAAGTATTCAAATGTAAGTTAAAAACATGTATGCACAATGTAAATACCCTTCTTACCTAACTTTATAAATATACCTATTAGATATTAGATATTGGTACGGAGCCAGTGGCAAAATAAAATAATGTAATTTTATATTTAATCACTTTTTATATCTCATTGTAAGAGAACTTTTATATATTTGTACCTAAATGTTTTTGAACCTAATTTTCTCGACTTGCCAATAAAGCCTAATGGTAGATTTTAAGTTTTCCAATAAAATTATTCTAAAAAAAATATTCTATTATAATATTCTGAAAGCGAACAACATTTAATAGCAGTACAAGTTTCGATAAACGTAAAGCGCATTGATTTGTTTTAAAACGTGAGGAATATTTTTTCAAATGTCCTGAAATATAATAAATCAATAGATTTATGAAAATAGTATTTAGGTCTTACTATTGAAACTTCCAGAAAGTATTTTTTCCGAAGTAAAATCTAAACTACAATTTAATATTAGGCATAATGAAAACGGCATATTATATTACTTAAAATAGAATAAATCAATAGATTTATTATGTTACTATTGGTACAAATTCCAGAAAGTAAGATTTTTCCGAAGGAATCATTTAATTACAATACAGTTATTGGTAGTTAAGTGCCTTTAAAAAATGAAAACGGCAAATTGTTAAGCCGACTAATCTAATTGAACGAAGATCAAATCTAAATGATTCTCATGTACTAATTCAAGTGAATATGTATACGTTTTATTCAAAAATACCTTACCTTAGCCTGTTATTGAATTTAGCAATAGCATCAAAGATGGTCAGGAGGCCAAGCACTGAAGAGTCAAAATGTGGATGACGATCAGCGCTCTGCCTATTTCTTTCAAATGAGCCGTACATAGCGGTTGTCAAGTAATAAGGCGCGGAGCGTCATGGACGTCCTGCACCTGCAATAGCCCGAGTTGAACTGGCCGAGGCACCGTCGTTAAGCACCAGCCTCCAAGGGAAATTTAATTACCTACAATTAATTCGATTTCCATGCTATTTACCTTGGTAAAACTAATACCTTTCAGATAGGAGCTCTTACAGGTGCATTATTTGTTGCGGTTCACAGGGCATACTTCAAACGACTTAAATAACAAAGTTAGTAAACACTTGCCGACATCGATATGTTTACTTGTAGGTAAAATAGCTTTTAAAATTAAACTTTATTTAGTAGGTTTTCTATCATACCCCTACGGATAATTTTAGCAAATATACCTACTAATACTTTGCCTCAAAATATTAAAAGTATATGTACTGATACTACTGATACTAAAGAAGGATGATACTTATTGATTTTTCTTTTTTTACCAGTGTTTTCTTTTACCGTAGTCAATTAGATTAATTAAACCTTATTTTTGTTTGACACATAGTTTAAGTTTTTTAGCAACAACCAATCTGTCGCTTTTTAAAAATTTGTGTTTTTTGTATATTTTGCCTTTAAAATATCTTAATTCTTCTGAGCGGCAGCAAGTTCTACATGTACATTTCGATCATCCTGCCCTTCTATATTCAATAATATCATAAAAAGGTTTATCGTATCAACTCTTTTATCCTGCTGTGCTTAAAACCTGTCACCTTCACTGATATTGTGGTTTGTGATATTTTGTCTCTTTAATAAAGTTGGGAACCACTCTGGTACTAGTTTCTCAAGTAAACGAGGTGTTTATTTACATATTAATTTCGTAAATCTACAGCCTTCATTGAAAACTCATTTCTCGATCTCACACTGATAGATGTATATTCAGCTGTTTTAGTGAAAAGTTAAAAGAACTTCTATATACATAAAGTTAAAATTTAAAAAGTAAGTAAAAATGTTTTTTGAAAACTTTACATACCATAATCATAATATGTGTGCCATTTAACGTTATTATAATTTGATAAAAATTATAAGCATCTATCATTAAATTCATTACCTAATTAACAAACGCGAGATTATTAATAGGGTTAATGGCAATGCAATGTGCGTGTGACGCTCATAACATACTCGTAATATGCTTTATAGCTGAATACTGGCTTCTGTATAGGAATCTGCTTTATAAACTGATACATGATAAGTTAACATTAACATTATCTATCCTTACTTCACTCTGGTGTAGGAATTTTTTGCCTACACCTCCTAGTTTTTTTTAAACAACCCTCATGTTCTAATAAAATTTGCAGAATAAAGTAATACCCTCTTATTTATAACCAAATGTCATTTTATAATGGCTCGATAAAGTAAGTCCCTGTCATTTAAATGTATATAAAAAAAGTTGACATTATATTTTAATACCATTTTGCTATCTGAGGTTTATAGAACTGTTATGGATAGGACGGTAAATCTTTGTCATCGTTACAACAAAAAGAATTCCTGTGTTTAGCGACTCTTGTTTGTTATTTTAGTGAACAAATTAAATATCCTCAGGGCTAAATCGTGAAGGTGTTTGTTTATTTTCAACATTCACACTTTTTGTTTGATATCACAAACCATGTCGGCCTTTCAACACCCTCAGGTCATAGAAAGGGTATTTGATAAATTCATTATTTGTTATTATTAGGGAACTCTTTGTTTGCAACGAAGCAATAAACCTACACAAATAATGGGAATAGCAAAATACATACATAGCCCACCAACGTCGGTCAAATCAGGTTGATTGAATTTAACTTGAATTTGGACATTGCATTGGAATCGTATACGGTTGTATTGTACATCATTAAGCTCACTTTATGTAATAGGTAACTCTAAAAATATGATCAGAAGCATCTACCTTGATGCCTGTACCTAAAAGCTCAGGCATGGATGTCATGGGAATAAATAGAATTACATATTCTTTTGTTTTGAAATGATGCATGCAAATTTAGTTTAGTTTCAATGGGCCAGGGAAGCCTAGGATCAAGCTAGCCAGACTAAGATCTGAAAATGTATTTTCCAATTTTAAAGCATTGGGCATCAGATAAACAACGCTGCCAATTTTAAGTTCGTCCCAAAAATATGTAAGTAAGAGACTGAGAAGTCGAAAGTAATTTTAAAAATTCACTGCGGTTTTATTTTTAGGATGTGTTTTTGGGATGCGTTAGTATTAGTTAATTAATTGAGTAGTAGTTAATTCTTCAATTTCTGGTAATAAAATATTCATTAAATCATATCAAAGCTATATTTCCGTTACTGTTACATGTAAAATAACCCGTTCAACACGCGTAGTAGTTAGTATCTTTCGTTTTATAATTAAATCGAATAAACTACTGAATGAACATGCGTAAAAGATAATGAATACTCTCTTGCAAAATTGCAATTTGATCTTACGAATGACTTTTGAATACTAAATAACTTTTCTTATAAAAAGCAATATTTGATTTTTCTTTGAAAAATCTGAAATCGTCTATTTTTCAGACTTAGCACCGGCTTTGGTCCTTATAACTAACTGCCATGCATGGAAAAGTTGCTATTCAATAATGTACTAACTTCAAATATAAATATCTCAGATATTCTGATTGAATGATAAATCCCAATAAGTTACGAATCATGAATTGTAACATTAAAAAAAATCATATAAATTTTATGCAAATATGACGAGTATTGACAATGATATTTAAAATCTTTAAATAAAGTTGATTTACACGGAAAATACTTCACTCATCTTTGCATATGTGAATAGAGCTCGGCTCTGACAGGCCGAAGCACGCTAACCATGAATGTTATGACAGGAACTTTTAGAGCATCGCCACAGTACATCGCGTTCGTTACGTGCACTTGTCTATCACAAGTCGCTACACGTCAGTGCTCACGTACCAAGTATGCGTGTCTAACTTTGCCTCGAGAATTCATTACAATGTCAAATAGAGAATTGATAATGTTAATTTATGTGCCATGCCCAGGATTTTAATTTATAAAAAAAATACGTAAGTACAAGTACGTAGTGTATTTTCTTCTTAGTCTTTTTAAGATAAGCTGACATGGTACAAATTTTAGGAGACTCTTAAGCCCATATTCAAAGTATTCATTTAAAAACATGGCTTTAAATTAGACAAATTTTATACATTGCTTCTTAGTAAAAACAACTGGAACTCAGTTACGCAGTTATATCACATGAATTTAAGATTTAACACTTCTCCACCAACTCTCGCGTTTAAAGCAATTACTTATAACAGCCCATACACTCCGCCTTTGAAATACGCACTCCATTCCTATGTCATTCCGTCTCGCATAAACGCAAAATACTAAAACAGTAACTCTACAACCGTATAACTCTTACGACGTAAACAAATTATTTTTAGATTTAGTTTATCGCGTTTATTTTAGTAAACAGTATAATGATAGGGTTCGGTTTGGAGCGGTGGTGCTGAGTGGCGAAAATGTCAGAAACGCGATGTCAATACTAATGTCAAATATTAGTTTTTAAAGATGATAAAATTCAAAATGTTGAAAAACCTTACGCGAATTTGTCCGTAGTCTGTCACGGCTGATTAATTCAACAACTACTTTAGCTATCGACTTGTGGCTCAGGTAGTTTTATAATTCAGCCGCACGGTACCTGCACGCAATATTATGAAAACCTTCGGCTCATTTCTCACTTTCCACTTAGTCATCTTATGTACCCATATGTGAAAAAGAAACATTTAAAACCTCTTTAACCTCTTTGCTTAAAAAGCTCAAAGTACTCTAGGTACAAAGTGTATGTGGGCGGGAACTATGGTTTTATCCAATTAATCTGTCACAGAGTCAGGGTTTCAACGATTATTATGCCGTTAGTGTATCGTTTTGTTTAGTTTGTAATTTCATTTAGAAACTTGAAATAACCGGTGCAGCGATTAATAATAATGGATTATAAGTACAAGGTTCGCTGAATGACTGCATTTGTGTAATTTATCTTAGTCTGTTATTTCTTAGCCTTTATCAGCCTTTTGTAATGAGCTCATTAGTCATTATACTTCTACTTTATAGTTCAGTTAAATATGGGCTGTCTTGAAAGGACAAAGCTTTAGTTAAGCGTAAGTTCTGGAAACTATTATCTTCGTTACAGCTTTATAGTAAGTTTAAGCGATATGTCGATTCTCTGTCGATTCTACGTTTTTGTGTTATAAAATCTTGTTTATTCTGTGGGTTTATGGTATATGGTTGTAGTGCCGATATCCGATACCAACTTTAATTTTAATGTATACATTATATTAAATTTTAATGACAATGCTGAATTTATTATTATCTTATAACTCTGCTCATATACTTGGTCTAATGATCGAAGTTATCTGCACGCACCGAGCGACATTTTCTTTATTTTAAACTAACTTACGGCTTCGTCCGCGTAGAGTCCGCGTCCTTCTATTAAAGTGATATTTGAAGATCCTTATTTCAAAACTGATGGACTTTCATACAATAGACAAACATTTATTTACCACTTGGCACACAATACATAATACCACAATACGTAACAAGTTTTACTTTTATATTCCAGAATTTTTAGTAAATAATATTTCTGCTATGATAAATAAAATTATTTAAAAAGACGCTTAATGAAAAATTACGACGTTCCTATCATTAAAAAATATTATAAAAAAACTTATATTCCCTACTAATACGAAATTGAGTATAATTGTTTCTTGAACATGCTTTTACCTTCTTAACTGATCAAATTTTGCGTATTCGTCGTCAGGACAGAAAGGACATAAGGTACCTTAGGGTACGTTACCGAGAGACAGAAAAACAACTCTGGCAGAAGCTGGTACCAAATATTTTAATGTAAAACACTCATGGTAAAAAAAATTACAATCGAAAGGCGAAAGTATGTTCCTCCTTTACACCAAAACTAATGAACGGGTCGAGCTGTTTTATGCTGATTATGTTTCTTGTTAATGAAATTAGTACAGTATGTTATGCTAGGTCTAATGAGAATGAAAGAAGTGGATACAGATCTGACGGCTGATAGAAGTGAGTGGAAGAAAAAAACATGCTGTGCCTACCCCACCTAGCGTGGGAATGATGTTATGCTAGGTCTAGATCAACATATAGGCTACCTTTTAGATGAGTATCATGCGAGTGAAGACATGGGCGGGAGCTTCATAAGCCAAGCTGCATCTCGCTGCTCTTAAGGCTCTTAAGTGTGACTTGATTGCTGAGTGTATGGATGAAAATGTTATCGTAATAGGTTTTGGGAGCAAAAAACACGATTGTTTTGTGTCATTAATCTTATTATCTTACCGTCCTATTCATAATAGTTCTATGAACCTCAGATAGCTAATGGCGTTAAAATATCATTTCATCTCTTTTGATTTACATTTATATGACTTATTTTATCGAGGCGTTATAAAATGACATTTGGTTATGAATAAGAGGGTTAAGTCGGCTTTTCACTATGCTATTCACATTTTCACATATAATATATGTTTTGGCTGGTACTACGGGCGAGGGGTATAACGAGACAGGGATGCGGGAGGAGAGCCGATACACTAGAAAAAAAAGGTCGCCATCCCACGTGTTGCCAGTAGAGATAAATCAATGAGTTTAGTTGCTTAAAACGGTATTACTATTACAGGAAATATATGGGGATGGGCCTCACTGAAATATGAAATAGTGATAGTGGATAAAACTATAATTATTTTATCTAATCATAGAAAGGAGACGACCAAGGCTGTCATACCGGTCAACCATAACGTTATTCGTTGTTTTTGAATTCTCAAATGGATTATATGGATACATGTTTGCATTATTTGCAGATATTTGTCTCAGGTGTTTACCATGTATAATATGTATGTATTTACAAAAAAAAATGTGTGTAAGTAATAATATCAGTCATGTAGTTCCCATAATAGCTCTTATCTCTGCTTAGTGTGGGGCTACATGATGCTGTGCGATAGTTTATTATTAGATTATTTATTTATTTTATCGATTATTAAAAAGAAAAAAATAATTTAATAAACGTCGATTCTGAATATCGAATTATATTAGACTAAGAGAAGATAATGGTCAATTTCGACTTTTTGATGAACTCGATGAATAAAAGTTTTTGAATTACTTCAGAATGAATTAAACTAAATTCGAATTTCATGCTATGGGTTGAAGGTGATATGTAAGAGACGCCTTTACGCAAAAGTATTTCTTCTCTAAGTGTAATATCAAAATAAGACTATCATTTTGGCTTATTGTTTCTCACATTTATATTTAGTCATCCGTGTTATTTTTATTTTATTTTATTTTCAATTATTTTTCTGATTTGTGTAGCGTAAAGTTTATGGCGCTACGTTAATAAGACGACACAAGTGTAGTGAAATGAAATAAGTGTTAAACTGGAGTTCTCAGATGAAGAATGTTTTTGCTAATCGTTTTGTTATAGCCGCCATAGTAAATATAACATGACTTGACCGAAGACTGACGACTTGACTTAAGGCGACTATACCTACAGGTCAAACCTCCCTCTCGCTCGCACTATTCAACATTTTTGACGATATAAAATCACTGAATGTAGTTACGCAAAATAGCAAACCTTCACGGCCTAGAAAATAACAATACAAAGGTTCAGCAATAAAAAACACTACAAAACATTGTACAAAATAAAACGAAAAACTTGGTAGTATGGTCAAAAGACTTTGGCATGCACAAATTGGGCTAAGAAATAAAAAAAAACGAAGCACGAACGCATGGAATTGACATTTAGTAGCAAACCTCCTTGCATGAACGTCACCATTCAAACTGAGGGCAAGGCAAGGGGAGTCGCGGTGTCCGGAGACGTGAGGTAAAATATGTCTAAAGCGCAGGCCTCACCTGTCTAAACTGGCGCGGGCATGGCGCGGGCGCTTTCCTATTCCATTCAAGTTTAATACAAAATGCACGGAAATAAAGCACAATTTAGCTCGGACGACTTCGCGTCATAACCACGTCCGATCAACGACATACCGTGTGTCCTCAATTGTACTTTATTTCCATGCATTTTGTATGAAATTTGAATGGAATAAGAAACCGCCAGTGCCATGTCTGCGCCCGACGCTAGGTCACATTCATCGGGCACGGACATGGCACGGACATGGCACAGGCGGTTTCCTATTCCATTCAAATTTCATACAAAATGCATGAAAATAAAGCACAATTTAGAGCACAGTATGTCGTTGCTCGTATGACGCGCCATTTCGGCGCCCGCGCCCGATCGCCGCCAGATGGGCGTCAGATGGCCGCCAGTTCGTAGTATGTACTTGCTTGCGACATACGTCTGTTAGTGATGTAAAAATGCGTGACGAATGACGATATCGAATTTAATATTTAATTTTGTGAATTGATTGTAAATGCAACGCTTTATGATCATTGTCGTTCCGATTATTGTAACTGAAATGTTCAAGATAAATTGTGGCTGGAAATCGGAAAGTGGTTAAAGTAAACCAGTATTAAGATTTTATGTAATACCCATGATAATACTAGCTGATCCTTGTGCAAATTCGTTTGGGCGTATTTTCTTCATCTGTATCAGGGCCCGATTCGGTAACCTGATGAAGAGGTTTTCGGCAGGATTTCTCCAAAAGCTTAGTTAACCCTCTTCGTATGGGTTACACTATTATTTGATGGGTTAAACCATTCAAAACCCTTTTGATTAGGTTACCTGATCATGAGGGTTATCAATAGTATTGGGTTTTGATATTATTCCAAAACCCATTCCTTAGGGTTACCCTTTTTATCAGTGTACCACGGGTTATACGTGGGTATAAAGGAGAAAAAAAAATCGGTCAAAAGATGATAATTAATTGCGGTAATTATGTTCTAAGCATTAAGGGCGGAAATGCAGACTACTAATTGTTTATTTTACGCAATAATCATTATATTATAGTAAAATTGGAATAAATTTTCAATGACAGCTGTCAAACTTAAATCGACCATATCTCGAGAACTACTCATTCTTGACTTGCCGTTACTAGCTCACATGATAGCTATTGTTAAGATCTCAATTTTCGATGACAGATTTTAGTTTGACAGCTGTCATCGAAAATTAAGATTTTATTAGTAGCTATCATTTGAGCTAGTAACGGCAAGTCTAGGATGAGTAGTTCTTGAGATATGGCAAATTCAAGTTTGACATATGTCATTGAAAATAAAGATCTTGTCGATAGGTATCTTATGAGCAATTAACGGCTAGTCTAGGATGAGTAGTTCCAGAGATATAACCATTTACAGATGAATTTGTAGAATGAGTTTCGAGTGGAGCTTTGACTTGAGTTTTGAGTTTGAGTTTTAGAGTGACAGTGACAGTGACAATCCAAAATTATTATTCAAAATAGTTTTGAAGGTCATATTTTTTCTTTTTAACACGTTGACTGCTGTCTCGGACATAACGCTTTACAAAATGCTCATTATGTGTACTGTTGGCTTTGCCTAATAAATACATTAAAAATTAAAAATAACGCTACGCAGAGTACTCTGCGATGATGCCCTATGAAAACTGACTGAAACACATTTTTTTATTTTTAATATGTTGACTGTGGGCCTCAGTCATGACATAACTGATGACTTATGAAAACTGAAACACCATTTTTTTTCTTTTTAATATGTTGACTGCGGGTCTCGTATATGACAACGCATACTCTGCGATGATGACCAATGAAAACTGAGTGAAACACAGCACTTTCCTTATGTTTTCAAAACTTTTCTGCAGTGACGCTCTTCCTTCATCCAAATAAAGCGATTCGAACTAATACCTAATGATTGATGACATAAATCAAGAGTCAAAATCTAAATTCCCCCACCCAGTGTCAGGCGTAATGATAACCATTGTGTAACATTCAAAAAAACCTATCAAGAGGTAACTCCATTCATTCGTTTAACCTCATAAGAGGGTAACCCCATCTATTGAAAACCAAAAGGAACGGGTTACACTTTCGCTTGTGTTAGGAGGAGAATACCCAAACGAAAGGGTAATCCCGTCAACTGTATCACCCAATGAAGGGGTTTCACTTTCGAAGCAACTAACTCGAAATCGGGGTTGTACGGGCCTTGATCTGTTTATTAATTAATTGTATGCACGAGAGCAAGAGCATCTTCGTCTTCTGAGGATGACATGCTGACACATCGATACCGGACAACAGACTGCACTACACTTGTGCCTCTGTCACGTCATTTCTGCGTCATGTCCGAGCCATGTCCGTGCCATGCCCGTGCCATGTCCTCGCCACGTCCGTGCCACGTCCGCGCCATGTCCGCGCCATGTCCTTGCCCGATATGTGTGACCTGCGCCTAAAATATCGCTTGAAAAAATATTTATAGGTTGAGATGTAATGTAGATTATAGCACAATGTAAACGGTGTAGTAAAAAGTGTACGACGAGCTATAAATTATCATATCTCAAGATGTAATAGATATATATAACATAGTGAAAAGCCGGCTTTAGTTTTTGAATGTTTTATGATGGACATTATTAACTATTTTTGACTAAGTAGGTTTAATTAAATTAATGTTAGTAAAAAATAGGTGTCAGATGTGTTAATTAAATAAATAAATAGGTAGATCGATAAAGGTATATCTACTACGAAACCTTACTCCGACGGCATTGCATTAAATTCCAGTAGTAAAAAGACGCAAATATTGCTGTTCAACTCTGATGAGCGAAGCAACCGTGTAAACCTGTGTATACAAAGTACCGCGAAATCAAGCAATTGTTAATTGTTTTAGATCCGTGAGGCTGTAGTATGATTTAAAACTTTGCCTACAACAGCCTCGCTTTCGCAAACAGGATTACAGAAACCTTTAACTGAGTAAATAATTCCTTTAGCTCTACTAGCGACACTCTAAGGAGTTCTCATTTAAAAAATATAATCATATTATATAAAAACGATTTTTTATTTTTTATTCAGACGGATCTACGAGGGCACTGAAGTTAATTAACTTTTTTAAAACCGATACCTTAAGAATCTGTATCGTTTAGAATGTATACTGAAATTTTAGTTTGATCACTTAGAAGCATATTTGAGTAGCGTTTCAGTATTTGGGCGTATGTAAGGTAGGTAATTAATTAATATGTACGTTGCATACCTACGCATCATACACATTAATAAGGTTTGTAATATAATATAATTGTTTAATAATATTCCAAAAACGTGTATATATTATTGGCCAGCGGTAAGCTGTTTTATAGCAATGAGTCGTCAAGCCTCCGACAGAAGGAAGAAAATGCCTTGTATTATGCTTGTAGTATTTATATCTAAAAGCGTAATATTCACTTTAAGATATCAATCGGTACTTTAGAAGAATTCACGCAGCAATGTAAGTGGTAAGAATTTGGCATGAACAGGCATGAATGAGAATAATGACATCCAAAAGTCCAAGAAAAAGAAAGCTTTATGCTAAATCAGCCAACCGGCAAGCCAATACCGTTTGCTTGCTGGGTCGCCAATGGAGCACCACTTTTAAAACCCGGTTAAATCACGAGTACCCCCTTCTAGCCTACCATATACTAGAAAATATTGGTAGAAAAGCTAATATTATAAAAGCACTCGATAGCGACTAGTCGGTCGAACTCATAGTGTAAGGCCTTTCGCTAATGTTCAGTAATACCACCGCGGCACGAACTATTCTTCTGCCAATATTTGCAAACACTGGTTTATAGGATAAATTATGATCTATTACTCATTAACTAATTTATTAAATTAGGAACTATTTACTCATGCTCCAAATGTTGGCACCGAAGACTCATTCACGAGACGAGTAATAACATTTTCTGGAATATTGAGAGTTCCGGGAATATCGATTATTTTTATCTACGATCTTCTACCGTCCTGTCCAGTTATCTATTTCCTTTGACCACGGCACCCCGTACCAAAAACGTAGCTGCCTCAACTTTCCAAGCTTGTGAGGATATAAACAGAATCCATCAAGCTTTAAGTCAGAGGCAATTTTATGTTTTGAAAAATTGGCAAGTTTTTTCACAATCACAGAGCGTTTCCTTCAAATATCAATATTAATATATTACAAAAAGTCTGAAGCTCCAGGATATTTTACTTTTGAATGCACAAGTTTACTTTGTAAAGAATAATTAAAAAGTCTTCGAGATCGCGGTGGGTCACGCCACGATATAATCATGGCGTTTACAAGTATTTAAAGCGTAGAATGAATACTCCCATTTTGTTATTTGATTTTTGTGATTCTAATAGCTTGCTGCACAGGATCTCGAGATATGTCTTACAGTAACGAAATTATTAAGGTTTTTTTTGATAAACATTTCAATTTAAGAAATAAAAAAAAACGCTCTGAAGTGATCAGTATCACTCCATCTTTTGAAATCAATCTACAAGTATTAAACTCTTAACGAACAATCGATTTAATTTCCTGTGTTCAATTTCTATATCTATCCGGAGTATTTTCCGCATACTGCGACACCTCGTATAGATAAAAGGTTCAAGCCCCGAAAGATTAAAAGACTTAACATTTTTACATGGGAGTTGTGAATCTAAACCCATTATTCGAAATTATATGCAAATACGACCACGTTGTATTCTATTTTCCTTAAAATAAGCAAACACTTTATAATCTTGAAATTACTTCTATAAAATTTTACTAGTGAATGCCTCGCAATTTCGTTCGTGTAAGAGGTTTTTTCATAAGCTTTCACTGCCTTTATGGGCGCTTTTTTGAAAACTTGTGACAGCAGAAATTTCAAACAGAGCATCTCATTTTATATAATTAGATTTTCTTACAAAAATACCATCCTTTCAGACACAAACCTAGTCCTGACCATTACAAACGCAACAAATTGGTCGAGCCGTTCTCAAGTGATGATTTTCATCCTCCTCCTCCATCGTTCCCTAAATTCTGAGGATCATGACTCCTTTGAGTTTCTTTACTGTCTGTCTCCTTCGGTTTCTATCAGCTGCCCGATAGAGAGTCTTTATGATCGTGTCGGAATCAATTTTGCGAAAGATTTGATAGTATATGTAGGACGTAGGACGTAATGTAACTAACTCACCCACCCACAACTTCGTTTGCATGTATAATTGTGCTTTGACGGAAAATATATCCCGAACATGGTTATTTTACGAGCAACCCTATGTATGAAATAAAAAGAACTTACCTATGTACCAGTGAAAGTCCCAGATACAGCCAGTAACATTGTACATAATATTTTTTATGGAACTGCTGATTTCAATTTTAAGGGCTCTTATTATTATATATTTCTAGGTATTATAATTTGGATCCTATTCCTTTATAATTAACTAGCTTCCGCATACGGCTTTGCTTGCTTGGTACCTGAATAAAAAGTAGCCTATTATGTACATATGTACAAAATTTTAGCTCAATCCTTTCAGTAGATTTGGCGTGTAGAAAGAACAAATATTTCACAAACTTCCGCAGCTAGTACTACCATGACCTAGCTAGGTTATATACCAACAGTTTTGCTTGTATGGTGAAGAGCTGATGGATAGGACCGGAACCAGAGAGAGAAGTTGTTCCTAGAATATTAAACTTTTGGATGTTTAAAGCGAGTATAACGAGTGTGTCTGCAGTTATTGTTGAATAGTTGAGTTGCACATTATACCTATCTAATCTAGGACTCGTTCAACAACGTTTATATAAACTTTGAAGTAAAAAGATGTGGTACCTAAAAGGTTGGCAAAAGCACGTTTAAACACGCCTAAAAAGTTGCTCTCCATTAAGTTGATTCTTCTCTTCGTTTAGGTTAGTAATGAGGGAGCTTCTGCTTTGGCAGAAATTTGGCAAATATACCCCGCATGCGTATTAGGTATGCCTTCCTTGAATATTTAGTGTGTAAGCGTAGTATGACATACTTTTATATCCGCATACAGGTTATGCAGGTTTACGAAAGAAAGAAAGTGTAACACTTTCTTTCGTAAAAAGAACCTGCTGATTCTCAGAAATATAGATTATTGTCACATCGGACACAATGTCGCAAGAACTGTTTTTTGTTTTAGAGTTTTGAAACGAAATATTATCTATTAACATATTTTGGGGTTCCAACATCCATCTTCGGTGCCCAAGCCATTCTCACCTGCACATGGTACATTCTGCTAAATAACGAACGGGGCTCTGGCAGCAGGCTGATGGGACAGGCCTACATGAACACAGATAAATCCCCTAGCCACCGATGGGCAGCAGCGTCGGTGGTGCGAGAAGCTGTGCCCTGCGGTCCTCAACCCCCATGCCCAGCGTGGGGATACTGGGCATATGCCCCTTTATTAGGAGAAGAAGAAGAAGAAGAAGAAGAAAAAAAACATTTATTTCGACACAAGTACAATGTACATTGCACATTGCAATGCATTGCACATTGCAATGCACATTGGACACTGTACAATGTACTACATAGGTTACATTATAAAACACAAATCAAAAAGGTATAAAAAAAGTACCTATATAAGCCCCATATAGGCCCCCTGTGCCGAAATAGGGGTTGGCTCAGCATGTGCTGAAAGACGGACGGTCTGTTTTTGTTTGAGGTTGCTGTTTTTCAGCCTATAACCTATGTATTATTATGGCGCTACGGACAAGTTAGGTGGAAAATAAATAGGTTTATATATATGTAAGTTATAAAAATAACAAAATATCTGCATATTATAAATATATAAAAAATCCTAAGTATGTAGTTGTAACCACACACCAGCCTATATCAGTCCACTGCTGGACATAGGCCTCCCCTAATAAAGGGGGATATACCCATAATCCCCACGCTGGGCATGCGGGTTGGGGATCGCAGGGCTTCTCGTATCACCGACGCTGCTGCCCGTCAGTGGCCAGGGGATTTAGCTGTGCCGATGTAGGCTGCGCTATGCCGCAATCAGCCGGCCGCCAGAGCCCCGTTCGTTGTTTAGCAGGGTGCACCACGTGCAGGTGGAGTTGGCTTGAGTTCCGAAGATAGGGGTTGGAACCCTGTACACCCCAGTTGTAGTTGTAAATATAATTTTATTTAAATATTCAAATGTACCTAATAAAATCATAAAATTAAAATCAGAATAAAAGATTGAAAGCCGCAGCTTTCTGACGGTCTGTTTGTAACGACTGGCACCGACGAGCGATAAAGAATTCCTGATAAAGTACTCAACTTCTTACGCGAGTGCAAGTGTGCTGATGTTGGACAAATATCATACACAGCTAGTAAAACATGCTTGATACGCATCAAAATGATATATTAAAAAAGGCTATATTTCTTACGAAAACGTAGGTAACTAATCAACCTACAAATAACATATTTAGAAATGTATCGGTAAACTTAGCTACGCTATTGAAGCCCAGAGATGTTACAAAAGTAAGATTGCTAGATAATCGAGCTGTTACTATTTATGTTGCCAAGCTCTCTCTGAGCTTCAATTAAAAACGTTTTAAGTTTAGAGGAGAGGCCTTTATTAACAGTGGACTGATATAGGCTAATGTGTGGTGTGGTGGATATCTATTAATTATTATTACTATTGAATATTACTACTTTTAAATAGGCTTTGGACTGATCCCATGGATATATATCTTACGGAGTACCTACACAAATCTACGATACCTTGCGGAGTGGAGGCAGACCAAACAGAGAAAATAGCTATGTCAGAACGAATTATCAGTGAACTCTAAATTGAAGAAGGCAGATATCAGTATCAAAAATCTGATTGATCATCATCGATATGATGATGATCAATCAGTTTTTTGTCATTTTCCAACGCTGGGTGGCTGACTAGCGTCAGACACTCACTTCTAACAGCCGTCAAATCTGTGCCCACTTCTTTGACACTCATATAATATACATATATCAAAACTGATAGATCGCGACCTAAATATTTAGTTCATCTTCCGTTACACTACTGCTTTGCAGCTAGCTTTATATTCACAGCTTTTTAATTTTATATTTATAGCCGGCTAGAACCGCATAAAAGGAAGTGCGTCATAATGGATTTGCAAGGATTCGTTCTGACAGACATAAGTAAATAGAAGCAAACATTATTGGTAACATTTGAAATAACTTATTAATGCATTGGATGATTTTTTTTAATGGCATTATGCCATCGTGAAATTTTGCATACACTAAAGGACAAAAGTTCTGTTCCCGATGGATAATAAAACAACCACATCAACGCGGGCGAAGCCACGGGTGAAAGCTGGTATTTAACGCTTTGAATGGTGAAAACACAACTGTTGTAGCTGGCCCGCAATCAACGTGTTAAATTAGCAACACTATAATTGTATCAGATTAATTACGATAACAGAACTTGTATTGCAGTGGACTTCTGCCGATGAAGTTAAATTCTTTGTTGGTTAACGGTCTCAGTATTTTTCACTTCACGTCAACTGATGACAACCTGCTACCACGTCGATTGAGGACCGCCTGCTGCAAGTGCAATATTTTCAACTCTCAAAGCGTACAACTGTTCTCCTTGATAACGTTTAATTGGAGGCTTAAGCCGCAACGAACTTTATACAAGCTAATTGCTGTTAATGATGCTAATTTGCTATCTATTTATCGTCAGGAGAGGCCTATGTTCACCAGTAAACATCTATAGCTTGATGATCATAATAAAGTTAGACACAATGACTTAAGATCGGCGAAAATAATAATAAAATCTGTAGAACGCGCGAGCGTTCCGGTGATACCGGCACAAAAAGGTATGGAGTCATAAAATACACGTGTACAGCACCTGCTTCCGTAATAACCCTTATGTGCTCGAATTTAACGTTCAACGAGTTCCCTCCTCAAATTACAATCATATTGTTCATAAAAGCGAATTTGATGTGACGTGGACGTGACATGACATTTTGCATGAAAGGGCATCCACTCAATGCTAGTAGCACTATTCACCGTGCATCTATAATAAGATGTGCTATGACATGACCTCGGGTTTTGAGTCCTGAGACGACTCCTAATGCTTGACAGCGGTTATTATGACTAATGTCTTGGCATTACCGTATTCAATAGATGTTCCATTGACCGTTACATAACCGGTAAAACTATGCTAACCTAAAATATTTGCCAAGAATATCAGTTTAGCTTTTTCGCAATCGGTTTCAATATTATTTTTATAGTAGAATAGGAAACCTGAATAATACTAACAAGAATATCGATATCACGCTTTCCAACTAGGTATATAATATAATTATTCTTTGAAAAATAGATACAAACCTTATTTCGGGACTTGTCTTGGAATTTAAGTCTAGGCCGCTTTTACGATGGTAAAAATATAATTATGTATTATTCAATAAATTACTCAATAAAAATACTTTCCTTGGGTTTAAAGCAGGAATATTTACAAAATGCGACTTATGATATCCAAGTTTAACCCACTTACAATAAAAGCTTTCAATTTGAATATCAAAGAAATGCCTTAAACGGATCCCACTAAAGTAAACTTCAAGTTACACAAAGAGCGATACAAAAAGATAAATTTGATATGAGGTTTCGTTGAAATGGGGTGGATAGAGTAAAATCAAAGGTTTTCCTTTTGATGTAGGTAGCAAGAAGTTGTTTTTTTCCTCAGTGGACCTTCTCAGTTTTATTCTTATCGTGCTTTGATGCACGATACCGGAGGGCATTTCTGAGCTATAAGGCATATTTAAATATACATGCCTTCATATTTTTCGTGACACTGTGCAATACTAGACCATTTTTCTTATTATTTCTGTTATTAATTATATTATTATAAGTGTGATGTTTAATATAATATATTATTATTATTTATTATTATTACTAGAGGTGTGAAATAATAAGGAGATCTTAGTCAATCACCGAAGATTATCCAAGATTGTTAAAAAACACTATCGCTCAAAGATCTCTATAAAAAATTTGATTTGAAACTTTTACAGAACAAAGCCTTAATCGCGGTGTCAAACATAATTTTATATGTTCACTAACCGCTGACACGGCTGCCAGATCAAAAATCCTACATCGCGGGGAATCAAACAGATAGACCACTTTTTGTCGAGTCGGCAATCGACATTAAGCGATAGTGAGAAACACAAAAACCGCTCTGGTCCACAAAAATCACTCTGGTCCTGAAATTTTAATACATTTGGGTGCACTATGCATTATATAAAAAAAACGGAAGTTCAGAAAAAAATACTTAGTACTACTCCTGTACTTACTCTAACCAGAGATTGTCCGATTTATTGAGAACCGATTCACATCACTTTATATAGTCCATCACTTCACACCTCCGATTATAGTATAATGACAGTGTAGTATCTTTTAGTTTACAGGCAATTTTGCACAACTTTTTAGAGAAATCACAAACAACATCGAGTCAACATCGATATACCCATCATCATGCTTTGATTTTACTTCATTCCGTTTTCGTGCATTGCAGCGAGCACACGCGTTTTTGCGAAATGTCAAAACGCAATACCGGAGAAAAGAAAGCAAAAAAAAAGCAAAAAGCTTTATCCCGCACTATCAACGGAAAATAAGAAAATTTTAAGAACGAAATAAGAAACGTTGCGTACGACGACCTTTGTATTTATTGGAAGACTTTGCAGGTAGGTTTGTGTGAAACCAACCTGAAAACAAATATATTTCACGATGCATAAATCGGGATTGACTGCGAGTCAATTGCAGTAACACGGATAGCTACGAGCTATCCGTGGTATATTTGTACGAAACAAACCTAGAAACTAACATTTTCACCCTGCATAAATCGGGATTGACTGCGAGTCAATTGCGATAACACGGCTAGCTGCGAGCTATCGTTTCTAATTTTCATGCAGAAAATACATGCATTCTAATTGATTTTTGCGTTCATCTGCTTATTCATTACCTGCGAAGCAATGAAAATTTCCCTAACCTTTAGAAAAATTTACAATTCCTGTTCAGTATGAAAATTGATTGAAATTTTTATCAATGAATATTCTTTTTTTAGATACAATCATTTGTGAACCTCAAGATGAATTGTCAGAAAATGATCTGGATAAGCACTACTATGCACACACATGGCATAGAGTTCAAACACATTTGCTGATAAAATTAGAAAATATCATTGTGTTATCATAAAAGCCCCAGACCGCGAACAATCGATGCTGTTTCTACCATAATTTCAGGAAAATTAAAATATTTGATCCGTTTCAGCCCTCGGGGATTATATTTTAGTTTCTAAAAATCTGAGTACTGGTGCTGATGTGGGTAATCTGTTATTGACCACAAAACGGCCACACAGGGCGTCCACGGCCTAGCCGATCAGCCGCTGGATAAAGTAGGTGCTATATGGACACGAGCACGTTCAGCGCGCATAGCACACGCCACAACGGCTGCGTACTCCACGGGATTGAGTGTACACCCGATTAGAAAGACAGCCGTTAGGACACCGGCTCATCTACAGCTTTTGCCCGTTTCTATAACAGCCGGTATTTGACTCTAATGCAAACGACTTGGCCAGAGCCGTCGTTTTCTGACAATTAAACTAAACTTGATCTAATTATTTTGAATAACAAAAGCAAAATATAGCTTTAAACCTATTATTATTTATTTAATTATTATTATAAATAGGTACCTACTTAAATTATTAATGTGCGTTATACCAACTCATAGCTTGTATTTTAAAATGTTAATTTTTGGTTGATTTCAATTTTTTTTTTATAATGCGGTATGTAATCACTCAGCATCATGTAGCCCCAAACTAAGCAGAGCTTGTATTATGGGAACCACATGATTGATATACTACACATATAGTATTTTTTTTTGTAAATACATACATATCATACGTAGAAAACACCCAGACCCGAGACAAATATCTACAGAACATGCAAACATTTGACCCGCAGCGGGAATCGAACCCTAAACCTTCTGCGTCTCAGGCGGACCTTCACCAACTGCGCCACAGAGGCCGTCAATATAACAGATAATTTTGTTATTTATATAATTCATCGCATTTGTTTTGTACAACTTGCACCTGTAACCTAAAGGATACTACACGGTTATTATAATATATATTTTACTATAATCTTCATATGAAGTGATTCATATAATAGCGATCAGAAGTTCGATTGATCATCTATTAGAACTTAGAAATTGTAAAAACTTGATTAGTTTTTTTTTTTAATTATTTGAACAGGATTTAAAGTGAAATTTCGTTTCGAATTACTTTAGAAAATTGTAAATCACTATTTTTTTTAATATAATATAATATAAAAATAATGAGTTGATAACGAAAAATATTTAATTATGATGTGTCATAATATAGAGTACAGGTCATTTTAAAGTGCAATTTTACTTTGGCGAAGAATTTTGATTTCAAATGAATATCATTTTAAAAACATGGGATTCTGTTTCAAAATTCAGTCACTTGATTAGTGTTTTGTTTACACCATATTTTTCGTCATCAACAGTAATTTCATAGGTAAATACATAAACTAAACCGTCCAGCCGATACGAAGTTCGAGTGAGAACAATTTTTATTTTAATCGATTTTTTTAATATTAAATTATGGAACAACACACACACACACACACACACACACTTTTGTATTTATAATATTAGTGTGCTAAAGTATGCATATACAAATTATGCCACATCCAATCTTACTTTGTTTCTGGTTCGTTCAATTCATAGTTGCGTTTTTCATAGCAGATTTTAGAGACGTTTCAAATATAGCCTTGGCTTTTATTTTAGTTATAACACCGGTTTCAACCGGACTCAACGCTGAAAGCATTGCAATTTCTCTACCATTGGTTAATCCATAAAACGTACGTAAAAATATATTGCCACGCTTACTTAGAATGTCGTACTGTGCCCTTCTTTCCCAAGTCTGTTTCCAATCTTAGAGGTTGCCTGAAAGAGATCGCTTTGTAACAAAGCGTAAGTTCGCCCATTGCTCAATTTTTAATACATGTAATGTAATCCTTGTGGAAAAACTTTATACTTTTTAAACTTTTAGATATGAGAGTTTTGCAGAGTATGATATGCCCGAACCAGCATAGGTCAAGGGCAGGAGAATGTTAATTTGCAGTGTACGATAAAAGATATATACTGTTCTAACTTGGTAATTCACGAATCAAAAGTTTCACATAGATGAAGAGTAGCTTCCAACTCGATAACCTACAGCAATCGCGCCGTTTACCTGGCCAATTTGTCAAAGTTTGCCAATCGAGAAGTTACTCCAAGACGTTCTCCGATCATTGCAGTAACCAGTTAAGAGTTTGAAAAGTTAACGTCAATATATTAGTTCGATGGTTCATTGTTGTTTATTATTTATGGACTTAATAACTAGAATGGCTTGCGCCAATTAAGCTAATTATAAAACAAAATTGTGATATAACAGTAAGTTTATCACTGGATTTATTAGCAAGGAACAAAGTTAACCTTTGAAAAGTTCGTTTCAAAGATCAAAATACATTGAAACTCTTATCAGGTAAGAAGGCCTTACTGACACTTTATAGTTTTATAAACGATTAACTTTTGTCGGCGGCTTTGCTCGCATTACAAGTTATTTTCGTATTCCTCGGGAACAGTTTTTGTTTTCTAGATTAATGATATGTATACTAGTAGGTCTTTTTCTGGACACCTGACGTGTATGCGAAATTTCATGATGATCGGTAAAGCAGAGTATTTAGTTAGAATAGAATAAAAATATGATTAAAAATGTATAATGTTTTTTTCCGAAAAGCGCATAAATGCCACTGAATGGTCACCCATCTAAGTAGTTAACGGGCAGAGTGTTGCTTAACCAAGATGATCTGATTATAACACCTAAGTAAACCACGCCACGAGCGTTTCAACGATTCATCAAGTGAACAAGTGAACAAGTGTCAAGTAATGAAATGAAATGAACATGGTTTTATTATATATATATATATATATATATATAATAATAATATATATAATATAATAATAAAACCATGTTCATTTCATTTCATTTTGTAAGTTCACTTGATGAATCGTTGAAACGCTCTTGGCGTAAATAGATTAAGTCGGCTTTCAACACTATTGGATTGGTATTGGATGAACAACTGCAGAATTTTACTAAAACATTCATGTTATCATCACAACAGAGCTAACCAATTATTGTAAAATGGTGAAATATTTTAAACAGAAACGTATTTTCAGCTTTGTTTTCAACCTGCACAGGTGTATTATGTGAGAGACGATAGCGTCAAGTAAAGATCGGACCGCGCATCGGGACTGCGTTCCAAACCGCAGTCCGATCTGTACGGTTTGGACTGCGGATCAAACTGTCGTGCTAATGGCGCGTAAAGATCGGACCGCGCATCTGGGACTGATCACTGACATGATGCGCGGTTAAAACTGTGAGATTTGCCTTCGCGTCGACATGCCAGATCGGACTGTCAGCCCCGCGCATCTACGTACGTACGTTTCGGAGCGCGGGTTGGAATGGCGCGTGCTGTTTCTCGCGGTCCGAACTTTACGTGTGTAGGGCGCTATATTATGTAAACTCTTTACCATGACAATGACAAATTCAACTGCAGTGCGCTCGACTGCCGATTGCAGACTGCCAATACCTGATTAATGCATTAACTTCTTAAGACTGGCTTTTTGACTAAGCTTTCCTTTGAAAGCAACGGAAATTTGCACGTACTGGGATATCCGTGGAACTTTAAATACTTTTTAAAATATAATTTTATATATTTTATATTTTAAGTATTTATGTATCCCCCATTGTCAATGTAAATTATTGTCATATGTCATATGTCAAATATTGTCAAGCATTATGTAAAAATGAATGTTGTTCTTGGATTAGTTGGCAGCTTACTTTGGTTAGCATTAAAAACTAGTTGGTGCCCTGCGACATCGTCCGCGTGAATGTTTTTCCCCGCTGAACCCCTTCAGGGGCAGAGTTTAAGCAATTGTTTGTCTCTTATACTATGCGAGGAATATACCTTCCAAGGTTTGGGCTGTCCGTTGACAGTCAGAAAGCCAGCTTTATTACAGTTTTATATTATTACATATGAAAATATCGTGTCACGGTGTTTGTGGTCGCACTTTTTCAAAACGGTTTAGCCGATTTTTATATTTTTTTTATGCATATTTGGTAGGTATGAGAATAGGTCGCAAAGTATATTGCATACCGCTAGGTGATACCTAATGGTACCCTATCCAGTTTTTTCCATATAATATTAGTTCTAGACTTGGAATAAAACATACTTTTTATCAAGGTACCACGGAGGCGGAGGGACGTAGGCGGAGACGTATTTATATAGAAAATAGAGTCAATCGTAACAGTTGCAAAAATGTCATATAACCTTGCTACTTGTTAGCTATCACCCATAGCTTCGCTCGTATTAAAAAAATATTCTATCCCTCGGAAAAATAACTTTTTCTGGATAAAAGGTACCAGAAGGTACCCTATGATCGGTTGAGTATTTAAGTGAAAGCGTAACAATCACACTCATTTTCACATTTACTAACAATAGTTAGAATTAAATAGTCAAATCCTTAATCCTTGTATCACAAATATGAAATCATCCCACGAATACGAAGTCCACATTAGCATGCGAGTCAGCCAAATCCATTAAGCTATCTGCAAAACGAGGAGTACAATTATCGCATCATGAGGACGTGCTTCCAATCCTTGACACGAGCGGTTAATGCACAAGGATGCACCGTTCAAATATTTTATCCATGTGTGAATTTGATGTAACCTGAAATAATGCCTCCCCTCGAGTTTTCTACTCATCATTATCATCATCAGCCTGTAGCAGTCCACTGCTGGACATAGGCCTCCCCTAATGAGCGCCATTGCGCCCTGTTCTGAGCTCGACGCATCCAGCTTCTACCAGCAGCCTTTCGCAAATCGTCACTCCACCTGGCCGGAGGGAGTCCAATACTACGTTTGCCGAGCCGCGGTCAAACGGTGGCTCAAGAACTCGTTTATCCCAACGGTTGTCGGTTCTTGCGCAGATATGGGCAGCCCACTGCCACTTCAGCTTGTTAATTCTCTGAGCTATATCGACAACGATATACTCGTTCCGGATTCTCCTTCAGAGAAACTCCGAGCATAGCTCGTTCCATAGCTCGCTGAGTGACTTTAAACTGGTGGACTAGCCGTACTGTGAGTGTCCACGTTTCGGCTCCGTTTGTCATGAGGGGTAGGACGCACTGATTGTAATCTTTCGTTTTCAAACATTGCGGTATGGGTGACGAGAAAATTCGACGTAGTTTTCCAAACGCTGCCCAACCCATCCCCGCTGAATCCTCCTCTTGGAGTCCTTCTCGAAGTTGTTCCTACCTAACTGCAATATCTGCCCGAGATATGTGTACTCCGAAACAATTTCGAGAAGGTGTCCATTAACGACGACAGGTCTTGGATCAATTCGGTCACTGACCATGACTTTGGGCTTGTCCAAATTCATGCCAAGGACCTATCTTTTGCGAGGCTGATGCTAGGCCGTCCAGCATCTGTTGCAGCTATTCCAGTGACTCCGCCATTAGGACTATGTCATCAGCGCAAGTGTGAGATGTGCTCGCCGTTTATGTTTATGCCCATACCTTTCAGTGTTTTAAACATATCCTCCAACGCGCTTGTGAACAGTTTTGGAGATATGACATCTCCCTGTCTTACTCCGCGGCGCAGTTGGATGGGTATAGTCTGCTGGTCCTGTACTCGGAGACTCATAGTGGCAGCTTCGTACAAACATCTCAACACTTCGATATAACGATAGTCCACTTGGCATCGCTGCAGGAATTCCATGATAGCCCAGGTTTCTACAGAGTCAAAGGCTTTCTCATAGTCCACAAACGCCAGACACAGGGCTGATTATATTGAGATTTTGGTCACGTGTTTAATTCCCGCTCTAGGCAAACATTTGTGCTGAGAACTTGAATGTTTGTTGTGTTTTTGGGTGTTATAAAACTAAAAATACTTAAAAACTTAAACATTACTACTTTTTAAATACTTAATTTATTTATTGTACACAGAAACATAATGATCAAATTAAATTTACTTAAGTACAATGTACTCGTACAAAGGCGAGCTTAACCCTGAAAAAGTTTTCTTTTTTATGTGTGATATCTAAATTTTTTGGACACTACAGTATTTTTAGGCATAACTTAGGTATTAATCTCCAATGGGGCGCTCACATAGATGGGTTGTCGATCAGACTCAGTTCTGCAGCATACGCAGTCAAAAGAATCCGTCAACTTACTGACGTAAAAACGGCTAGACTAGTTTATTTCAGCTACTTCCATAACATTATGTCGTACGGTATTTTGTTGTGGGGGAATGCTGCAGATATCAACACCATATTTGTGTTGCAGAAGAGGGCTGTTCGTGCAATTTATAATATGGGCCCCAGAGAATCACTTAGAAAAAAGTTTAAAGAAATCAGTGTATGTCCGAATCATATCCGAATCATAATGTTAGACAATCATAACACTAGAAATAAAGATAAACTAGCTGTTCTCACTGTAAGGCTCCATAAAGTTAGTCAATCTTTTAAAGGGATGTGTGTACGATTTTTTAACAAAATCCCATGACGTGATTAATTTATCAGTAAATAAATTAAAAATGTTGTTAAACGTAATCTCTGTGATAAAGCATATTATAAAATATCTGATTATTTAGATGACAAAAAAGCTTGGGATGAAACTGCCTCCAACTCCATCAAAAACAATGTAATAGTTATTAAGAACAATGATGTTAAAAATATAAGCCAAGCAGAGTTTCTTGCCAATTTTTCTCTGTTTGGTCACGTTACGAATTGGTGGTAAATTAAAAAAATGACGTTTCAAAGTGTACTATACAGTTCCTACTGAATAAATGAATTTTGAGTTTGAGTTTATCAATCTATGGTACCCAAATAAGTACCTTGGTATGGTACCCAGTAAATACGATAATAATACAGGCACTGCCTGCCTAGTTTAGGGTCTGTTGACATTGATGTCGATTCTGTTGTGCATTTTTCTAAACTAAACTAAATTTGTCATTTCTTATCCTTGTCATTTACACCAAAAACCTTTCTTTTATATAAATAGCTATTACATTATAGCTGCCAACTTAGTTAAGTTTTGAAAAGTGAACAACAGATTCGGCACTATTGTCAGATGTCCCGTATAATATATTTCTACGATCATTAAAGTCATTACTATCATCATCAACCTAGAGCAGTCACTACTGTAACTAGGCCTTCCCTAACGAGTGCCATTATAAATTAATATTTTAAAGAAATAAAATGTAAGGTTCCATTCCAACTGTACCTTATTTAAACATGGAAACAAATGAAAAGCCCTGATGGAGGTCGACCAACCGCGGCAAAGCAAACACCGCCCGCGAACAATGTACCGCACGCTTCGTTTGGGCCACATTGTTTCTCATTCCTAAGCTCCTATTCAATCGGACAACTGCGAATACTATTTTGCACAATTTGCTTTCATAATCATATCATCGCCCTCGAAATAGCAAAGTAAGTAAAATCAGTTATTTAAATTAATATGTTAAATGACTTTTCAAATACCGTGTACGAATATTTCGCGAGATAACATGGCGACGCATCAAAAACAAACAAATGTCGCAAGATGAATGACAGCTGGGCTGTCCCAGTGTCTGCACAGATTTACAGCTTTTGTTTTAGCCTCGGCCTGCTTTAGATCACCTCAGAGCCTACATTTTCCTCATTTGAAAGGCGACTGCTAAGATTTTGTGTAAGAAACCTATCAAAAGTCTTCAATGAAAGTTATATTATTTTAAAAGTAAGTTCAATATTTCGAGTAGACCACTTTAGCGTTTTTCTAATTTATCCCTGGCTTTGGGGAAAAACGTTACCAATAAGGTAATGTTTTGCAGTTTTAGTATTAAAATAATAAAGCTTACAAATTATAAAAAACGGCAGAGATTAGTATAATAAATGCACTGATTAATTTACGAGTGTAGATAAATTGTTAAAATTGACGCAATTTGGTAGTAAAATAAATTAAAACGTTAATAAGCCACGAGTCCCGTGGAAGTGCAATAACACTTCCCGAGCAGTTAATAGTCCGATGCCACAGTACATGTATCCAGGCAGCCATCATTTTCAGCTTAATTGCCATCGGGACTAAAAAGGGTTCCCATAAAATCAGCATAATCCATTTTTTATGTTCACATAATATATTACATCTCAATCACTGGCTCCATTTAAGAGTAAGCACGTATTAATTTCCGTCCTACATCTTTCAAGCGAGCTGTCCCTAGCCGAAACCTTTCAAACTCGAAGAAAACTTTCTTCTCAATCAAAATGCAGTTGGAATCCGAGAGCAATCTTTCCAATGATTCCTCCGTGATATCCGTATCCTCCATTAAAACAACTCACATTTCTGCCATCATTTCAAAGATTGCTCTAAATCGCTTCCGATAACGATCATTTCTTGTCGCCGTTCCAAAAATCTCAATCGGCGTCGTAAAGCAGCTCCTGGTTCAATGGTCTCTTGGCGATCAAATGTAGAATCTGCAGCAATCGATACTCTCCTCGGCGTGAAATGCCGCATTGTGAACATGAATTCGCGGGCCGATGTAGCGTCACTGATAACGAATGCCAAGTGTACCGAGCACGTTGCGGATCCGTAGGCGGCTATGCGGCCTTAAGCTGACTTCAGTGCATCTATCGAGTTTCTCTTTATGAGGTTTCACGAGCGGCCGAGACGAGTAATGTCCCAAAGGGACGCTGCAGACGCCTGCGCCAGCGAGTTCGTGGCCCATCTCCGTTAGCTGCAACCGTCGGTAGCGACTGTTTGATGTTCTGATTCATTCTGATTATTTAAACTTCATAACTTTTACCAAATCATCTACTTTTCATCGCCCTCAAAAAAAGATAATGCGTGTTACTTGCGCAATATGAAGTCATAATATTTGCAAAAAACTTAATTAAAAAATAAAACCTATTTTACGAGCGGATCGGTGATGTTTCCGGCGATTCGGGTGACCACAAACATTATCTATTCATAATTTAATGTGTGCTAAAACCAGCTGATAGAACGTGACTTGACGGGAGTTGTGGCGGCGGGCGCATTGCGGAAGATTATGATTTATTCTGAGATTGGTACGATCGCACCAATTGACTGATGGCGGTGCCACGCACCTCCGCAATCATTTCCGACTACAGTTTATCAAAACAAAGGTAAAAAATATACTGTTTTTTGTGAATCATCATAATATTTATATTGATTCAGGTAGCGAGCTGGATGTAAATGTAGTAGATTCTGAGTCCGACGTGCGCTTTTAGCACATTGGACTTTACGACGTCAATCATTGGTATTTTTACAGTTCCCAGTGTTCGCATAATACTAGTGTCGTCTCATAGGGTATCGCAAATCACGTTCTCTTCAAGCAGTCAATGATGATACCCTTTGACCCCGGGAGGATTCATAATTCACTAGATAATTGTGCATAAAATTGAGCGTACTAATTAATAATGTTGAAATCGCAGTTGTGTGAATTATAACATTATTTATTTAAAAAGGTAGGTAAGGTAGAAGTTTCCAACTTTTTCATTTTTCTAGAATATGAATGTGATAAATAAAGTGAAGCAGTTAGAGAAGGAAAAGATAAGTTACGACAACTGTTACAAGTAAATAACAAGATTTTAAAGAACTCACCTTTGATAGAAGTTTTAAGGTTAGTCGGTGCAACGCAGATTCTGGAGCGTTAGTAGATGCAGACGACAAGGAGCACGGACTCACCAACATAAGTGTAATGCCATGGTATCGGCGCGGGCCGGCGCGCGAGCTGGCGGCGGCGCGACGTGTGGCCCGCGGTCAGCGCCGCCGACCTATTGTGACGCAATGGGACATCCTGGCCACGAACCGTTTTACGAGCGTTGCACGACCAAGCCGCTCCTCCTCACCGCTCCAGCGAACCATTGCTGAAACGATACGTACCTTTGGTCTCCGCCTTCCTCCTGGGCCCGGGGGCATTCCTGCCTCGGCCTGAGGACAGGCGTCAGCCCCCATTTCTCGACCAACTCTAAACGAGCAATGGTGGCTGCTCGAGTTCAATCTGTCATCGGGTCGGAGCTGGGGCGGGGCGGCGGGCACGTCGCGTCGAGGCGGCCGGCTGGCGGGTGCAGCCCCGGCCGGCAGGGAAGGCGCTCCCGCCACGTCACGCGCGCGCCATCGCCCGGAGCCCTACGCCCGGGCGCCTGCGGGGCCTGGTCCGCTCATGCCGAAGCCCGCGCCTTCTGCCACTGCGGCACGCCCGGAAAGCGCACCGCGCACTATCCGCCAACTGCGCAACAACACCGGACTGGAGGCGCCCGGCCGCCGGATCACCAAGCTGATGCTGCACCAGCTTCAACTGTGCCCAGATTCATACAACGATTTCTTTGGTTATAATTCAAAAGTTTTTTGAAGAAGTTGATATGTCTATGCGAAGGCACAAGAACCGGTCGCGAACCGCGAGAGATTACCGGGACAAGTGCCCTTACGTAACGGGAGAGGAGGACGCAGTCAGCGGCGCCTCACCGGGACCGGCGAGTCATGATCTCTCGATACCGCGCGTGTATGACCGCGAAAGCGCGCTGACGCGAGTGTCACACGTGCGCAACGGAGGCGGACTAGTGCGGGCGCGCGCGCGTCCCCACTGCCCCCGGGCGCGCGCTCCGCCCCCGCCCGACCCCGCAGCGGCCCGCGCCGCGACGCGCCGCACGCGTATCGACACCGCCCGCGACCACTGCATCGCGCCCAGGCGCGGCTTGCCGGCCCGCGCGCTCTACGCACCCGTTATCAGCACCGGCCCGCACTCACGCACGCAACCCCGCAGCCGCGACAACCTGCTTCCCGAAGAAACGTTCGCTTTCCTTGTCTTTATGGCCGTTTTCCGAGATTTTGCAATCATTTTTAGCACCTGCAAAGTTTGTCGGTGTATCTGCGGCCAGCGTATCTATTTTTTTAGGAATGCATACTTAAATAATTAAGGCAATAATTGCTAAAGTTATTAAATAATAAATATTTTAACAACATATTTTAAAATTGAAAGGCACCCTGAACGTTATCAGGTTGTTCTGCTTATTACAGAAAAGGAAAAATAATTAAAAAAACGGTGGGTAACTTTACATGAGCTATCCGTACGGCGCTTTGCAGCAGGTGGATGCGCCGTGATGATGTGCTCGATTGAGAACGCGACCGGAGACCGGTGGCCGGCGACCGTGACCGGCGACCGGCGACCGAAAGTGCACAACCGCGCCAGGCGCGTTCCTTTTCGTAGTGCGGTGCATAGGGCCAGCCAGCAACGAGCCTTACTAACTAATCTAGGTTGGGGATGCAACTTGAGCCAACTTATAACTAATAATGATGTTAGTAAATTCAGATTGGCATAACATTCAACCAATATATCCACTTCAGTAACGGTCAAGTTGGTACTTATAGGATTACGTAGTTGAGGGATGTGCAAGAGTCTGAATAATTGTATGGCGCTTCCATCAAAGTACCAAATATTCCTAACTACCTGTACTACCGTAGACTTTTTATTTAACTATTTTGTCCCGCCGCTGGGTAAAAGACTCTCTCAAAGACTTCCAGAAATCTTCATCCAGGGCAACCTTCCACCACTCTCTTTTCCCATTTCATATAACACAATTTCAAAGCAGTAAACCAGAAGTATGAGCTTTCCACGAGCTCTCCGCCCACTAGAAAGATTACAAATGACTTCTTCGCGACGAGAATAGAAACGAAGGGATTTTTCCACTGCACTGGTCCTAGAGAGAGACCAGAAAGTGAAGATTAAACCTCAGTTGCGCTTTGACAAGATTGTTCGAAAAAAATGTGTTATTTGTAGTTAACAAAAATAAAATAAAATTGTACAAATAAAAAAATCTGGTATGTAGGCCATGAACTAATAGCGATAAAATTATCGTATTTTATTGGAATATCTTGACTAATAACTGCATGCATATTGCCTTTCGCTAAAGTAGCATAGCAGCCACTTTTACCAAGTCTTTTATATTTCTGTAAATCCAGGTCAGAAACGCTGTACCTGTTTTCCAAGTTTCATCCAAATTCGTTCAGCCGTTACGAAGTTGAGTTGAAACGAACATACTAGCACAAAATTTCGCATTTTTATACTACTTTTCATGGATATCAGAAATGCCCTTGGCACGGCCTTGCAAACTCGATAAACTTGCACGTTGAATTTGTTTTTGCAGCACTTTCTGTTTTCGCTAATGGAATTCAACCGTGCCAAATCCCATGGGGCTGAAGGTTGACAGGGTAATTTATTACAATTATGTACATTGGAAATAACATTCTATCTTATTAAAAGCAAGTAAGTACATGCAACACTGTTTTTTCTTTTATCCTATTGATCTATATTCGACTACTCAGGAGTCATAAACAGTTTATATAAACTGAATAATGAAATAAAGATGAATTACTCATCGCTGCGTAGAAGCAATCTATCGGTTACTTACTGCTTATTTTATTTAGTTTACAAAGCAAATGATTACCAAATCTATATATATATATAAGAAAGTCGTGTTAGTTACACTATTTATAACTCAAAAACTGATTTGGCTGAATATTGGTGGAGAGGTAGCTTAAAACCAGGAGACGGACATAGAATACTTTTTATCCAGTTAGTTTTTTTTTCAATATTATAATCATTAGGGATAGGGGTAGGGTAGTGCTAAGGATAGGGTAAGGAAGGGGTTTTGGTAGGGTTGGTGGTAGGGTAAGGGTAGGATAGTTGTAGGGGTAGAGGTAGGGTAGGGGTAAGATATAGGTAAGGATAGGGTAGTTGTTGTGGTTTTATCCTCATTGATTGCTTTTACCACTTCGATATACTCTTTGATTGCTTCTTCAACTTCAGTATTTCCTTTAATAGCTTCTCCAACATCGATTCCATATCCTCTTTGATAGCATTTTCCAGTTTGATATCCATATTGATTGCTTAATCCTCATGAATGTCCTTTTTGATTGTTTTTTCCATTTCGATATCTTTGTGTGAATGTTTCTTTATCTTCGATACCCTCTTTGAGTCAGGACAACGTCTGTCGGGTCAGCTAGTTCTTAATATATAAAAGAGAACTCCATTCACTCACTGACTGACACACTCATCACAAATCTCAGGGTCTAGAAATTTGAAATTTGACACAAGTATTCTTTGTAGGGTGTAGGCGCTTGCTAAGAAATTTGGTTACGGTTTTTAGAAATTCAACCCTTAAGAAGGGTGAGGGTGAAAAGGGGTAAAACCCTTTGTATGAAAAATCGTGTTCCTTGAACTTAGAAACATGAAAACTAGCATGTGTATTATTCCATACAATCAACGACCTTATGATTTCTCTTGCGTCTATGACTGCTATAAATAAAAGTGATTTTTTATTATTAAATAATATTATTTGAATTCAATGATGACCCTGCTGGCGCTACGATTAAATAGCCAATTTAGATGTAAAAGGTAGCGGGTTCGATTCCGCTGCGGGTCAAATGTTTGCATTATCTGTAATGGGTGGATATATGAGTATGGTATTGTGTTATCCTTAATTGATAGTAACACAGCACATAATTTAGTATGAGGTCAAAGCATGATGGGGTCATAAGTTATGAAGAGTTAAGTTATATCTTATGTTGGGAAATGATCAAACTTTTATTGTTCGGCTTTATAATCAACTAAATACCAATTTCTTTTTTCAATTGGACCCCTACGAAACACCAATACACTGAAGTACATTCACAAAACCAAGACTGGATACAGAAATATATAAAAGAAAAGATTGATTGAGCTGGACGTCCCTAGAGCCCTTGGACTTCCCGTCTCAAGATAGTGATTTTATAAAATAGCTACAATTTCCTCCCTCGTCTCACTCCCAGGGTCACGTAATCAAACTCGGCCTTAGGTCTCGTTGCATCTTGCAATTTACCGCTCCATTGAACGTCGTGATATAATGAGCTCCGGGGTCCGGGTATATATATAAATATATATATGCCAACTAACTTGCAATATTGAAATTCCAACAGTAATTTGCTGCCGTATTTCAAATTAACTTGGGACTCTTTTAAAACCAGCTTTTCTAAATGAAAAATAAAATAAAGAACAGTTTGATTTTCTTCTTTACTAGACATATAATAAGAGGCAGGATATCCCATCCCCTTCTCCTTTTCCCGTTTTTTTTCTTTGCCTTTTCTTTCGTTTCCCTTTTACTTCTTTTTTTCTGTCTGTCTTCTTTTTGTACAGGTAACAGGTTATTATGCGCCATGATGTCGTTGCGCTTTATGTTCAAACATAAGCACTGCCAGTAAGTGATCGTAAGAAGTACCTTTTAGTGTTAGGTAAATAGTTGGATACACCTGCCCATAGTCTGCAGTAATCCCGGATTGTTACCGGCACGCCGCGATCCCTCAACGCACCGTCTTGGGGTATCAAGTACCCAGTTTCCCCTTTAGATAAAACTAATAATTGATGTATTGTGGATAATATATCCTTAGTCGCCTCCACGTAAAGTAACAGAAACATAACAATGCCGTAACCGCCAATTTCTTCTCTATCTTAAACTAGTATAAAAAGTCACTATTTGCGTCTGTTTTTGCTTTGTCTAACTTCCACAACTGCTACAGTAATTAAATAATAACAATGACCACTATTGATTCGAGAATTTATTCCGGAAGGATTGTATGAAGTAGTAAAAAGTAGGGAAAAGTTGGTGTTTTGATGGTTTGACTGACACTTATGACCATTATGACTATTAGCACATTATATTCACGCGAAGAAGTGGTGGGTTGTATTGTAAATTTAATATAAATGAAATAGCGTTGCTTTTACACGAAAAAAATACAACAAAAAAACTTTCATTCCTCTTGCAAGAGAAAGTGTTTCATGCTTTGTGAAGCATCGAAACTCATTCTTCTATCATTCGAAATAAAGCTATAACTAGCATGCAAGGGCATCTAAAATTTTTGGCACAGGAACAAGGTAAGGAGATAAGTGCGCAACATGACATGACATTGACCTAAGTAATGTAGTCAGCAGCGAAATGCGGTATTGAGATTTAGCTATATTGCGCTTTGAATTTCTCATATTTTGTGCGGGCAATAAGGGTTAGGTTGGTCAAACACAGGTTTCTAATTATTATCTATGTATAAAAATAGCATATATCTTTTTGGCATACGATTTTGTTTAATTATGAATGTCGGTTATTTATTAGTGCCAGAGTTAAGTTTAAGCTAGTAGAAGTAGTCAGTCTTAACAAAGTCGTGTTCGAACACAAGCCGTTAGAAACTTTTACTGAACATTGTCAATGGCCTAAAAAACGTATACACATTTACTTAAATTTTTAACTTATGTTTTCTCACTATCGACTAGACAGTCATTTTATGTGCTGAAGACGATGAGTAACCCAAACGGAGGCTGTCCATCACCGAAGACACGGCGGCATAACCTAATTAAAATAAAATAAAATCTATTGTCAGCTAAAGGCAGCCTCCATCTCTTGCCAGTTCTTTTAGGTCGTTCAAACCCAGAGTTTACATGCTACCAACACAATGTCATCCTCCCAGCAACGGGCTGGCCTCACTTACGCAAATGGAAACATTTACAGATGCGAAAATCAAATCCACTCCTGTTAAATTTCACTCGCTTACTAAGTTGCCAAAGAGTAGCGTAAAAACGTCGAATGTGATTACTTAAGTATAAAACCGTGAAGCAATGTTCCCTTGGGCAGCTTGCAATTTATATAGTACCATATTTCTGCAACAAAATATCACTTACAGTCTCCCCACACTTATCGATTCGAAATCGGAATAAGTCGGCCAGAAGAAATAAATAGGTATAATAAAATACCCGACGATTTAAAGGAAGAAAATGTCAAAAAATTCATAAAAATTATAAAAAATAGTCTTGACGAGTTTTTCAATGACCAATATATCAAAATGTAGTTTTTGGACACTGTCCTTTTAAGCATTTTTTTTATTGTTCGTTATGATTTAGGTATATTATTGACATTTTATTGTATAATTATAATTTAATTAATAACCGGTAAATTGCAACACCCTATCCGGTTACATAATTATAACACCTACCACCTAAGTAGAAGATAAGTTGACATGTACATAATTATGAAAGCAATAAATAATCTGAATCTGAAAAAAAGCTGTAAACCTTAACTTTAACCTTAATTGGTCTAAATCGTAAATCATCATAGTTATTGACGATGCCATTCCTGTGGGCTGGCTGAGAAGATGGTATAGGTGCTGGGCAAGTCTCATCTGTGTCTGTAGTAACAAATAAATGTTTATCTATCTGACATGACCCAAGCACTACATCGTCCCAGTCATTGACTGAAAGAAACATCGTTAACATCGTTAGTCGTTGTAGTGTCGTCCTAGACGTACGACCCTTATAGACAAAGCTTCTAACCGGTTCAAACCGATATCGCGTTGATAACTGTAGGGAAACCCTTAGGCTCCTATTACTTAGCACAAGAAGGTGCCACGGCCTTCACCTTGTCAGACTAAGTAATAATAACGTGCTGCGGTATTCTCTTAAATTACCATGACAATGTGAAATGGCATAACGGCACTCACTCCACTGCGAACAAAACTATACTAAAGAAAGATGAAAATGTCAGAAAGTTTTTCATTAAATTATGAAATTGTGAAGTTTTGCCTTCTAGTTTTATATCGTGAGTTTCCTAACTAAAAACAGAAATAATAATACAAAAAAATACAACTGAATCATACGTACAAAACCTAAGTCCTTAAAACTAAAGAAAACTTTATTTTGAGAGATTATTTGATAGCGTAAGAGAATAGTTTTATATTTACACGTGACTAACATTTTCAAATTAGGTTTTGTTTGGGTTTTACTGGCCCGCAAATAAAATGTTCCTAGCAGTGGAATTCTATTGACTGTTGATGATGATGATGACTGGCCTGCAACAATAAATATCCTGACTACCCGTTTTTTAACTGTTTTGCGGAGGTACCTCATCATCATCATCATCATTTATTTATTTTTAATTATGTGCTTTTGTCGGCGCAACTGATTCAGCTCCTTCCATCTGCCTCTGTCCAAAGCAGCCTCGTACGATATACGACATGACATCTACTTCCTCTTTAATGTGACTCATATAATTTATCCTTGGTCTTCTCCTTCCTCTCTTTCCTTCTACTTTTCCCTCTATGACGTTGCGTATAAAGTTATCATGTCGTCTTTTCTCTTCTAATTTCTATATTTTTTAACATAAGTCTATCTTCGGCGACTCTACTTAAAACTTCTTTATTAGTTACTTTGTCTACCCAACTTATTCTTTCCATTCTTCTCCAGCACCTCATTTCAAATGCTTCCAAAATATCTTTGTCTCTCTGAGTCATTGTCCACGTCTCGCACCCGTACAAAGCTATGCTCCAAATGTATGTTTTGACTTGGAGATTTTGGCAGTGAAAATATGCTTTTGGTTATGAAAGGCCTGTTTGGCTTTTGCTATTCTGGATTGAGTATCTGGTGTACATCCTAAATCTGTTGTTATGAGGCTTCTTAAGTACTTAAATCTGTCTACTATTACTATTATAGTATTATCTATGGATATATAAATGATTATTATCAGCCAGATATATTGAGAGCCTCATGTTCCGATATATTGAGAGCCAGGCGCTGCTGGTGCGCTTCTTCTTCGTATGAGCTAGCGCCCAACTGTGGTGCGCAGTTTTACCCAACACAGGTTAAAATTACTATTATTTATTTGTTACTAAATAAATATTAATAATTTTGCTTTAAAGAATTCAGGTTACAAAAATATATTTTGTTAAAGATCTTAGTTTTACAAAAATCCGCTTTATCAGACGTATGAATAACATTATCTGTAGCTATAGACAAAATAAGCTCTTTGATAGTGGATTACAAGTTTCAACGTGGGTTTGTCATAGACGATGTGGGCGTAAGCTCAGGGAGTTCTATAGAATTGATAAGAAATCCAGGTGGCATACCCTTGACGCTCCGCCCAATCCGTTCCATTCTAGTTCGTATTTATGTAATTTCGTATTAAGAGTGCTTTTGGCAAAGTTTCCGCTTCAACCGTCATTGTAATAATGACTTCGTAACCAGTTACGAAAGAAACAAGCTATTGATGATAATTCGTTACTTCCATCTTTTTTAACAGCCCACTTTGCCCCACTGCTGGGCTCAAAACTTTTCTTTACGTCCTTCTTTGGCGATTTACTTGCATCTATTACTTCACATGCATGGTCTTAACCTACTTAATATTATAAAGGCAAAAATTCGTGAATAGTGAAGATTAAATTTGTGCTTTTTTGACGCATAGTAACTTTGTATCCTGGTACTGCTCGAGCAAAGTTGTGGGCGACAGGTAGCTCTTAGTAAGATAAGTGCGAAATCATAAATCGATGGTAAAAATCCAACTTTTTACTATTTTTTTTTTATTAATTGAAACATATTGGATACAAGTGTAAGCCACCTGGCTCCACGTCTATTATTATGCGACAAGTTTCCGATATCGCAGTTGCCAGTCGAAAGCACTGGTTTGCTTGAGTAAATACAGTCTGGAATACAGAATAAAAGAGGTAGATTCGTATAAAAAATATTACGTTATAAACGTCTCATCTATTTCTATTAAAAATAGAACGTATTGGTTTTTGAAAAAATCTTAGACCTTTCGAATATGTATAGAAATCGTACAATAAAGCATATTTCTTTCTATAATTAATTATTGTTAATGAAACATGAACAAATAAACTATTCTACGAAATTATGTATGAAAGTGCGGAATGGATGACGAGTCAGATAATGATGGTTGTGGGAAGTCTGATGAAGCTGATAATTCTGAAAAGATTAAAAAAACAAATAAATTAACGTCTCTTTCTCCTGTAAACGATAAACAAATATCACAAAACTTTTTCTCATCATAGATATCTTCAGATTTTGTTCATTACACAAAATCTACTCAGGATACCAAAGTAGGGGTAGTCAGAGGCAAGTCATAACATAACATGAACATTATATTATTAAAATTTACATTCAATAGTTATGTTACGTGTTACGTTGTTTATCGCAATAATACTACATTATAAGAACTAGTTGGCTAGTCGCAATAGTTGGCACCTGAGCCAAAGATGGGTTTTTATTCTGCTTTTTATCGGTTACTAGGACAACATGAGTGAGTAGGCAGTCATGCATTTATAAGGCATATATATTGGCGCCGGACTGACATATTTTGTTTGTCTTTTTTGCTTTGAAGCTCGGGTTACAATGGCAAGCTGCTGGCGTGATAGCAGACGGCTCGTAGTTGGTTAAACTTTTAAAATATCGAGTGCGAGTGACAAGTGCAAGAGCTAAGAGATTAGTGACACATTTTTTTAAGTTGTTAAATGATAAAAAGTCAAGAGTAGAGGTGTGAAGTCATACTAATTTTCCCAATAGCCTTGCCTATAATGCACCAACAGAGTACTTTTAAATCTGTCATCATCATCGGCCGAAATCAGTCCACTGCTGGACATAGGCCTCCCCTAATAAGTGCCAATGCGCCTTGTCCTGAGCGCGACAAATCCAGCTTCTAGCCTTTTGCAAATCGTCACTCCACCTAGCTGAAGGGCGTCCTAGACTACGTTTGCCTCCACTCAAGAACTCGTTTACCCTAACGGTTATCGGTTCTTCGGCAGATATTGCCAGGCCACTGCGACTTCCGCTTGCTAATTCTCTCAGCTATGTCGATAACTTTAGCTCTATAGTGGATAGTTTCGTTGCGAATTCTATCCTTCAGAGAAACTCAGAGAATAGCTCGTTGAGTTACTTTAAACTGGTGGACTAGCCGTACTGTGAGTGTCCACGTTTTGGCTCCATATGTAATGACAGATAACGCACTGATTTGATCCTGTAAAAACTCTTAAACACTTTAAACGTTCTAAATACTCTTAACACTTGATACGACAAAACATGTTATCTTATCACATATTAGTCGCAATTTAACGTAACAAAGTATAAACCAGCTTTAGTGACAGGTGCACTCAACTCACCCGGTCACACCGATGAGAGTAGGGGCCAAAAAGCCCAATCAAGTGTGAATCTGCTACTTGTGGCGTGAAAGAAAGGCACAAAATGCATGTCACAAAAACACAAATGGTACACAACTACATGCCGGTACGGTATTATGGTCTTCAAGACTTCATTGCTTCTCCTCATCAAAAAATGTTGTAGCAACTCGGATGCGAGCTACTGATCGACTCGTAAATAACGGTAAATTATTTGATGAAAACGGCGCGAGGAGGTGCACTACAGCAACTGACTAGGCCAGCTCGCACGCTTGCTCGCACCGTGTAATCCCGACATTATTAGCAAATCTTGAAGAGTTGGACACGGGCGCCGAGGGTTTCTTACAAAATGAGTTATATTACCAATATAGGGGCAGACTCACACTTGGCTAATTGATTGTTTTACTTTAAATTTTGGGGCCATACCCAGTACACTTATTACTATTAAAAACCTTATCGTGTCACATGATTTATTTAATCATTGTTCATCATCATCGTTATCATCAAATTTTTTTCAACTGCTGCTTCCATTTGTTGCTTTTAAGTAACCTACATTGTTGGGTACCTGAAAAATAACCCGAACATACAACACACCAGAATCAGTGAAAGTCGTTAGTTGATTTCCAATAAAGTCGGAAACGGCAACGGTTTTTTAATGTCAAAAGAATATCCGAACCGTTCTAAAGGAATAGCGATCAAAACCTGTTATCGGATACTTGGATGCCGCTTAATATCAATTTCCTATTTTTTATGATAGAAATCGTAATTCCATCGTCAAATAGGGCTTGCTTCTGCAGAACAATAATTGGTCACATTAAGCTCCTTCATAAACTTTTACGATTCCTCCTGGCACAGAGACCGTTAAATCCTACCACAGATACTCGGCGTAGTTTCAGTAGAAACTGGCCAAGAGCGAGTCAGCACAATGACGGCCCGTACCAAAACTAATGAGCTGAGCTGTTATTTATAAAAGTAGGCGGCTGTAAAAAAACTTTTTCTACTTTGTGACTTTACTCGCATGGTACATAAAAAGTAGCCAGAACTACTTACCTTATATATAGAGATGGGCGTTTTCGTTAAATTTTGTCATCGATGCGTATCGTTATTAAGTAAGCCGGCATCGATGTTTTTAGCATCGATTCGACTATGGAATTTGACAAAATTAGGTGCCGGTTATATATGCTTAAAGTTTAGTCAAATCCGTTCAGTAGTTTTGGTGTGAAAGCGGAATAAACAATTTCAAATACCACATCTTTTTTTACAAACTTTCGTCTTGATATTATTAGAAAGATTAAATTTTTTGACTTTGTATGAGCTAGACACGGACTCTGGTGTCGGACTTTGTAGGTCACCGGGAAGCTTTTGACAGAAAAGCTGGAACAATCTCTAAATGATGCTAAGCGGTCACCTATAAAAATAATAACCATGCGGACGGTAGTCTGACTTAAATGAACTGATAAGATAAACAAAGCAACAAATAATAATAATAAGTTTAATTATAGTAAAAAATGTATTTTAGATGAGTTTAGAATTAAATAAAGTGATATAATAATAATAATTTTGTAATAATTTTTTAATAATTTTATACAACATTAGAAATTGCTAGCCTACCTGCCGTGTCATGTGCAATCTGAGTTAGTCGGCAGGGCTACCACAAAATCAATAATAATAATAATAAATATATTTATTTCAGACGATCTATATTTCTATTATATGTATATTAAAATTAACAAGCACAATTTGTGAGTAGACATAGGGATGTAAGGGAACTAGTAGCGTAAAGATTTTCCAACCTCTATGTTTGGAACCCAAGCCAAGAAAAATACACCGGCACAGTTAAATTCCCTGGGTGAGAAACTACGTCATTACGGTGGGGTAATATATCCTACTGATATTATACGTGCTAAAGTATGTGAGTATATATGAATGGATGAATGTTTGTTACTCTTTCACGCAAAAAACTATTGAACGAATTTGGATGAAACTTTGAACTTACATAGTTTGTAACCTGGATTAACACATTAAGGCTTATTCTTTTTTTAACACTTCCATTCGGGAAGCCGTGAGCGGAAGCTAGTGTATGTATAAATACTGGTGTTGTATTCAAAAATAACAGCAACCACCAGCTTGTTGTCTTATCATCAATGAATGTTATTTTGTATTCTTAATCGCCTGTACGCTTATCTATAGGCACGCCAAAGCAAATGCCCTTTAAAAACGCCCGTATCAGCTTGACAAGTGCAGTGTACATTAGAAATTGCTAGCCTACCTGCCGTGTCATGTGCAATCTGGGTTAGTCGGCAGGGCTACCACAAAATCAAATATTTTGTTTGTTTTCCTCTTCTTTATTTATACTTATTTCAGGAAATAGACGGGTGTAGTTTCATTTAAATACCAAGTACATACCTTCCTTGATAAAAGAATTCAGCTTTATTTGTATTATTGGTAATATTGCGTGGCATAAGAAACTCATTGAAGGAATCAAACTTTTTGAATTATTTCGGTCTCTAAAATAATTTAGATTGGCATTGCCCAGAACTTGGTACTGTGGCGCACAGAACCATAAGACCAGCGATACTAGGCTCCAAAAGTAAATAAACATTACAACATCTGCTTTTGATATGTTACCAGTTCAAAAATACTAGTTGATGTCGTTTTATTTAAAAAAAACCTTTATTTACACACTTGTTTTGTGTTGAAGCACTTATGGCATGGCTTAATTCGGTGTTCTAAGCAGATCGAAGCAAAACTCTGTCCAGTCACTACTTGGATGGGTGATAATTTAGATCTAAGCGTTTCCGTGCTCCGAAAAGCACGTTAATATGCTGGCTTTTTAATACGTTAAGTCATGTTGGAGCCTCCGGGTGGCCTAAAAACTCAGACACCAGAGTGGACCACTAGCTTATACAGAGAAGACTTGTTTTGTAACAGATTAAAAGCAAACGGTAATCTTAGCAAGGGTAAGACTTTTCTGGGATGACCTAACTTTTCTCGGGAACTGGGTACCTGACTTGTGGCATCCCTACCAATGCTAGCGTGAACTGGTACGTTACGGACATCCAAAACGCTTGTTACGTTCGTACAAGGATAAAACTTCGCCAGAATGTGGCATTGTTAAATATTGTTTGAGATAGAAGTGATTTGCTAATTCCGCAAATATTTTAGAGGTCTTTGCTCGAGGCCTTACAATATAAAAAATTAAATAATTTCATATGAAGTCCCTGTTGGTATGGCTCGAATGACAGGCTCAATCGCAAGAGGTGCGTGTTTGATTACCACTGCGAGACAAATGTTTGTATGATCTACTGAAACTTGTTCCAAGTTTGGGTGTAATGGTGTAATATGATTCCCGATACTCACGACATAGGAAGGTTATTCTAGAAATGGAGAGTATCCTATGATGGAATCACGGCTATAATGCTTCCGAATTTTTTTGTAAAAGGCCAACTCTGATGTTGGAGTTTCAGGCCGCTTGAAGGCCACGAATATGGCCTAAGGACTGAACTAGCCACACCAACATATTAAAATTCCGAAGCGCTCAGATCTAGTTGCCACTAAATGATGCCACTCATCTATGAAGTGACCGTTGCTTAACTAAGATGATCGGCAGTAAGAACATCGAAGAAAGGCACGCCACGACAAACAACACAAAAGACCAGCCTTTTCAGTCCAGTGCTGGACATAGGCCTCCCCTATAAGTAGGTGGATATACCCATAAACCCCTAGCGGGACATGCAGGGCATAGCTTCTCACACCGCAGACGCTGCTGCCCGTCGACCAGGGGATTTAGCTGTGCTATTGTTAGGCTGCGCTATACCGCAATCAGCCGGCCACCAGAGCCCCGTTTGTTAATTAGCAAGGAGCACCACGAGCTGGTGAGGTTGGCTTGGGTTCCGGAGATTTGGATTGGCACCCCTTATGACAGGAGAGGAAGAAAAGGCAGAATAGTGTGTAGTAAAGCAAATCAACCTAAATAAAATCGTAGTGACCACTCGGGTTAATGTTCAGACGAATGAATTTTTATTTTCATTCGGCACTTCTATTTTATTTTGTGTTTAGACACTATGAATCGACTGATTGTGGTGAAATAAAAAGCATATTAACGCTTTGAGTGCTGGGAAACACACCGCGCACGCACCTTCCCCCTCGTGCGTGGCGCGGAGCGTCATATGCGAGGCCAGCAGCCAACGTGCTATTGTTTAAAAGAAGTAAACCACATCATCCAAACGAAGCTCAAAGCGAACTGACGAGTATCTAGGGCTTGACGATATTGTTACAGAAATATAAATAGCAATCATCATCATCATCAGCCAGTCCATTGCTTGACATGGGCCTCCCCTCCCCAGCTTCTGCCAGCAACTTCTCGCAGATACGATAAGTGAGTGAGACTAATTTGCCAGAATCGAGAAAATTAGTAGTATATAATATATCAATGTTTGCCAGTAATAATTTTGTTATAAAAATAACACTACATACACATTCAGATTTTTGACTGATATTATGTTCAAATTACTGTGTAGTTCTCATTGATCATTAAATATATGGGGTGGTTATTTATAACTAAAAGCAATGGCGCTGCAGCAAAAGACCCTGAGCGAGCAAAAACGTGGTTTTACGGCCCATCGGAAAACCTCGCCTGTATTGGTGCAAAACCACGGGATTTAATAGCAGCAAGTGATACGTGGCAGTTATTTATTTTTCTGGGTCCAATAGTAAAACAATGCTCAGGTTCACTAAAGAGTTTTAAACCATTGCTGAATCACATTTCATACTAATAATATTAAATGCGAGAGTTTGTGTGTGTGTGTGTTTATTTGTGACTAAGGTCGACTACGACTACAGCAGTCCACTGTTGGACATATACCTCTCCTAATGAGCGCCATTGCACCGTTTGGGCGTCATTCATTAGAGGAATATGCCCATAATCCCCACGCTGGGCATGCGGGTTGGGGATCGCAGGACACAGCTTCTCGCACCGCCGACGCTGCTTCCCGTCGGCGGCCAGGAAATTTAGCTGTGCCGGTGTAGGCAGCGCTATGCCGCTATCAGCCGGCCACCAGAGCCTCGTTCGTTAGTCAGCAGGGTGCACCGCGTGCAGGTGAGGTTGTCTTGGGTCCGGAAGTTGGAGGTTGAAAGCCCTTACACACCCCTGTGACAGTCTAGTAGCCGATATTTACAAAAATCTGATATGAATCAAGTACCGATCTTCGTTAAAAAGTAATCACTAAATCCAAGTTAAAGAATCATCTTCCTAGGCTCCTTTCCTTCCTTTATTGCAAAGTTACAAAAAAAGGAAATTTCGTTTTTGAGGTTATAAAATGATGGAAAACTAATTGTATCTCAGTTTTTAAATGAAAGTGATGGCTGTTACTTGTTCGTATGAGTTAGCAGCTAACTATTGTGTCGGAGTTTTAAGGCCGCCTGAAGGCTTCCGACAAGGCTTTAAAAGCCCCGACCAACATCTTAACGTGCCTTCTGAAGTACAAAAGCGCTTTGATCTAACTGCCACTAAACGGTACCATTCATGGACAAATAGTAGTGCGTCCTTAGCGCACGAGTAACTCATCTGAGTACCGGGGTGCACTTTGCATCTCGGCAGCAAGACCTACTGTTCGCAGGTCCCGGTATTTGCCAGTTTAATCGTCTGCTTCATAACCTATTGGTTGGTAAGGGGACGTTAAACATTTCGTAGATTTGATTAGGTTTGCCACTAAACGGTCACCCATCCAAGTGACCGGGTGGAGTGTTGCTTAACCAAGGTCAAGTTAGGTCTGCTAAGAACATTGAAATAAGCCACGCCACGAGGGCTATGACACCGCCGGATTAAAGCTGGTCTTAAAGAATTACAAAGTTTATTCATAGAACTAGACACCAAGCTTAAATAATAAATAATCTTGGCACCTTCTCGCTAGACAGTTAATTGCATTCAATATTCGATACAAAAATCTTCATCAAAACTTATGTGCAAAACGACGACGGAAAACAGCAAGATGTGTGTTTTTTCTGTAGTTAGGGCCGACTAGGGCTAAGAATATCGTATAAGTGCTGGGCAAGCCTACTCTTCGATTACAATTTTTTTGGCTGTTGAACAACTATAAAATTATTTTTTTTTTAATTTCTCATCACTAATTTTGATCAGTGGATCCCGATACAGCGAGACAGTTTCTCAGCAGATGGCGTGAAGAACTAGGCTTTTTGCAAAAAGACTGGAAAACTCACAAAACAAAACAAACCGAAACGCAGGATTAACGTGGCTGGATAAAATGGCGGGAGGCCTTTGCTCTACAATGGGGTTGTTCAGTAACTAACTTTGATCGATGTATAATATTGCAATAAGTATTGGTAGAATACATTCTACCATTCACTTATGTTAAGTACACCAAGTATTACATGCATGAATACATGAGTCGGTTTTTAAGGATCAGTACAATCTTGGAGTCTTAAAATCCAGAGTTAATCGGTTCTCTCTAGGCAAGCATGCTTCATCTTCACCTGTTTCAGGTGTGATAGTGGTCAAACGCCTGATTATTTTGTGTAAAAAAACATGCAATAAATATTACTTGTCGTTACTTTTCATCAAACCATTCTCACTACAGCTCACTACAGCGTCCGGTCAGGGTGTAAAAGTTACCACTTGACGCTGTATAAATCTTCTAGATCACAATTTGCAGAGGGTTTTGCGTCACAGCGAGTTGTTTTTAAATTAAGTGATAGCCCCGGCACCATTGCGCTGTGTTGCACTGCAGTGACGTCAGCCGCTGGCCTATTTACTCGACCCGGAAAAATTGGGAGTCGCCCCGGTTAAACTCGAATAATTATAGGCTACTTAGCTTTAAGATGTCTCTTTAAATTCTTATTTTTTATTTAAAGTTGCTTTTTTATTATATCTTGGTTAATTTACTGCAAGATATAAATGTATTTATATAGTTCTAGAGTTCATACGAAAGTCCCATAGAAAAGCACTCAGTTTTTCTCGTATTTTTCAATTTGCCTTAGGGTTTTTACAATTTTTTCTAAACCAGCCCTGATACAAGGCTTACAAAACAAAACAAAAATTAATAAGTCAAACTGTTTGGTCTTTAGCAAGAGAGACGCACGGCAGATGATTTTTATATTTATATATAATTTAAATAGATAGTTATACACAAATTATGTAACTATTACCATTGATATTATATTGTTACAGCCCTCGCAAACACGACGCTTTGTCGTCGCGCTTAGTTAGTCTTTCTGTCATATCTTGCTGTCGTGATTGTGGCCGTGTGTGTGGAGCTTTGAACAAAATATATGAAAATTGTCCCTCGCAGCTTGTCGTAGCGTCTAATCGCTGACGTTTGTCGTCCAATGTGCGCAGGCTGTTATATACAAACATTAAATATGTTTAAATATTTATGGGAGAGTTGTAGGCACGATGAGCGCTGAGACGCAGATTTATACAAGTCCCAATCACGTTGCAGGCAATAAACATCATTATACTCGTAGTATGTAATAGAACTATTTCTTAGCGATTCGTCCGTGAAAATAATAATACTGCTGCACACTATGACACAGTATTATATGGACCCAAACTATGAAGAGCTTTTATTATGGGACCACATGAGTGATATAAATAACTACTTATATATTTTTTTTGTAAATTCATACATAGTAAACACCTAGACCCGAAACAAATATTTACAGAATACATAAATTTATATTTATATCACGTCGGGAATTGAACCCGCAAACTTCTGCGTCTCAGGCGGACCGTCGGAATGCGCGATTTGAACAAAAATCCTACCTAAAATTTTTCCCAAAAACGTCTTGTGCCTCGTATTCTCTTCAGTGTTGCACAAAAGAGGAAATGAGATACCTTGGTGAGAACACGACTCTTGACAAAACGTAAAAGATCAACAAGTCGTGTTACTATAGAAATGCACGGTTATAGGCACATGCGCTTTATTTATCACCTGTATGGCACAAGTTCATAGACGCAGGGCGTTGCAATGGGCATAGTAGTTGGGCCGAGGGTCCGGGTTGAGACGGTTGGTAGCTCAGTTGTGTAGAAAGAAATCAGAAATACCCACGGCACAACCAGTTGCGCTCAGTTGTTGTAAATTCCAGGTCTGGGTTTTGTATCATGGTGAACTCATAGTTGTCCTTAGAAAATCCTATTGTGGGGCCAAGTCTATGTACTTAGACAATAGAAAGATATTGTACTCGCATTAACCTAAGCATATAGAACAAAACGGTTCATTTTAACCTTCTTCATTTTAACCGGTTCATTTTGAACTAGGACCAATCCTCTATGTTCTTTATTGTGCTGACATCACCAAGACCCTCAAATTTTGTAGACATCACCTCTACGCTGATGATTTGCAGCTCTACTTTTCATTTGCTCGGAATGAGCTTGCTGATGCTGTAAATAAAATTAATGTTGATTTAACTGAAATATCTAAATGGTCAAAGCTAAACTCACTAGTAATTAATCCCACAAAATCAAAATTCATGCTCATTGGTACTAAGCAAAAGGTTCTAGCTATTCAAGGAACACCTATGGATATTTTAATAGACAATGTGTCGGTTGAATGTGTTGCTGAAGCCAGAAACCTTGGGATCATCATGGATAGTAAGCTACATTTTGAGACACATGTTGCAGAGTGTGTACGTAACTGTTTCTATCGTTTAAAATTACTTTATAAAATCCGCCCTTACATTAGTGAAGCAGTGCGAATCAATTTATGTGAATCTCTCATCTTATCAAAACTTAATTATTGTGACACGGTCTATGGGCCGTGCCTACTTGCTAGAACAGTAAAGTTAATTCAGCGGGTGCAAAATGCCTGTGCGCGGTTCTGTTTCCATATCCCACCGCGCACTCATGTTACTCCATATTTAAACTCATTTAACCTTCTTAAAATGACAGCTCGAAGAAAGCTTCATCTTGCAGTTCTTCTTTTCGGTGTAGTAAATAATCAATATCCTAAATACCTTTTTAATAAACTCATCTGGGCTAATGCCCAGTCTAGATATCCGAGTAGATCATGCACTTCTATCTTCTCCACTCCGACGCACAAATCAATGGCATTCCGTGGGTCTTTTAAATTCGCTGCCTCGCGGTGCTGGAATGATTTGCCACCGCCAGTGCGTGCTCTGAAATCGGTAAATATCTTTAAAGTACACCTCAAAAATCATCTCCTTACTGAACAAAAATGCCTACCGATTTAATGCAGTGCACAAACGCAAACACCATCCCTGAATCCTCCAAACTTACTTACCCATTGGGAATGCACGTCATGCCCTGTAGGAGCAAACCTTCGATCGAGGTGTAGTGCCAGCCACGTGTCTTTCCAAGCTTCTCAGTTTTATCTCGATCGGTCGTGAACTCGTGATCTGTTTTTTCGCCATGTAGCATATTTCTTCTTCACTTCGCTTCTTGCACCTCAAACCTCAACCATATTTTAGGTATCCACATGACCCAACCGTTCACGCAGGTACTTCGACAACGTTCTGCCATGTTTTAAAAAACTTTTGGGAGTTTAAATAATTTGTCAAATCACCCACTTCTGTTCGCTTTGTAGCTGTCAAGTCAGTCAGTCGGTCAGCCAGCCATCTCAGATTTCCGTCCGCCATTATCAACTGATGTCTCAACCAATAGCAAACGAGCTGCAAGTAAGGCTGTCATAGACAATTCTACTTTGTAAAAAAAGTATTTTGTTTTGTTCCTTGTGTTGCCGTATTTATAACTTTACACCTTTATTTGTATGTATTATTAATTAACTAATATATTGTAATTATTATTTGTATGTATTATATTTATAAACCTTTATAATCCTACCTATTCCTTTTTAATTGTTTATTTATAGATATAGTTTAACTTTAAAGTTCGGTTTCTGTTCTCTTGTAAATGTCACTTGTAAAGGGCCCTTACTGAAAATCAGCGCAGCATCTGAGCTTTGTCTCACATGCTGCATATGCTGAGTGAGGGTCCTATTTCACCCACTGTTCAAGTGCATTACCTACTTATATATCTAGTTATTTGTATTTGTATTTGTTGTTTTGTTATTGTTAAGCAGGTACATTGTATAAAATTTCGGGTGAAATAAATATATTTTCTTTCTTTCTTTCTTTCTTTCTATTTTGAAAGACTTGAATTTAATTCAAATTCTTTCTTTCCCTAACTCGGGTGATATCAAAATAGTCCTGGACCTTGTGAAATTTGGACTAAAAGTGAGGGTATAGTGGTTAAAGTTTGAATTTTTAGTAATTAGTACTGTTAAGCTATAAGCAAAAATGCTCTGAGGAAAAAACGACCATTAACATTAATACCTGCATATGTGTCCGTGAGATGAAATGTTATAACATAACTGAATAATCGCGAATACGAATTTTGAATTCATCTAACGGAATTGACGTTCAATATACAATATATCTCTCGAACAATACTCCATTCATACATTCAAATTTACTATCGGCATCGAAATGTGCATTCCACTTCACAAACAATGAAATCTGTTAGCTTTCATCGAAAGTGAAAAGCTTTGCTGGTATTTTGCATAAAAAGTTTAACATTTTGGAGTGAAATATTTATAAATTTTTTATCTTTCAGTTTTCACAAAAGAAGAACTTTGGCTGATAGGTGTACTGTTTAGAAAATTTCTAAGTAAATCTCTGCAATATATACAATAATTATAATAATAATAATAATGCTGGACACCATCACACAGCATCATGTAGCCCCAAACTAAGCAGATCTTGTATTATGGGAACCACGTGACTGTTAAACTATCTGTGCATAAAAAATAGGAAGTTTTAGTTATTAAGTTCATATGGGCTTGAGGTACCTACCTAGGTATATACACAATATCAATATGCAGTAAGTTACCGGAAACAAAAAAATATTATTATTATAAAATATGGTTATATCCCGAATGTAATTTTGGGACTTGCATTGCCTCTGATGGTCACACGCAATATGCTAATCTGCATAAAAAATCTTATCTAATCAATCTATCGGAAACCGCTTTCTGGGAAGAGGACCGTATGCATGTTTTATACCTTTTTTATGGTACTTGCAGATGGAACAAGCACATGGCCCATAGCCATTACCTATCACATATATGTAGTATATCATGTGGTTCCCATAACACAAGCTCTGCTTAGTTTGGGGCTACATGATGCTGTGTGATAACATCCAGCGTTATTTATTTATTTATTGCATCGTAGATTACGTTTTTTTGGAACGTGCTCTACGATGCAACGCCCTGATCAACTTGAGGCATGGAGATGATAAGCCTCTTGTGTCTGTTATTTTACTAGCACCCAACATCACACCTTTCAGACCGAAACACAGCAATGCTGCTTCACGGCAGAAATATGCATGGTGGCAGTACTTCCCCGGGCGAGCCCTTCACAAAGAACTCTACAACGACTTAGTGGTATAAAAAACAAAATTATTCTTTGTCCTAACTTATTAAGCTACTAGTTCCGCCTGCGGCTTTGTTCTCGTTGGACCCGGATAAAAATCCTTTAAGTTAATCCAGGTTATAAACTACGTATATTCCAATTATCAACCAAATCTGTTGAGCCATTACGTAGTTAAGTGCAAACAAACATACACACTAACTTTCCCAATATTAGTTTATTGGTGTGATTATTAAAAAATTGATACCATATGAAACTGCTTGAAAAATCTACAGTCAGTAAAAATTGTGCAAAATTAACTCATCTGTTACCAACAGCTTTTAACTTATAATCTGAATGGGCTATTTATAGCTCGCTTAAAAGTGAAACCTCAGCGTGTTTAGCGCTAAACAAGGGTTGGGACGTGCCCCATCTCCTACTGTGGTGACCTAAAAACGCGTCTGTTTCCCAGCGGAGTCACGCCGCACTGCTGTAGCATTTAGGGGGAAGGGGAAGGGGGCCTTCGGCGCCACGCCGCCTCCACCAAAATTTGCGCCAACTCAACTTTGCCTCACAGTCGACTATTGGGGTTATTGTAACAGCTACGGTTATTGTATTCTTTCACAGTTATTGGGCTTTTTTACATTTATTGGTAAAGGAAGAAGTCGCGGGTACGATTTTCGTAGCGGGACAAAAGTTTAACGGATCTGCAAGCAGTTGAGGTTGTTATGGTACAGGTACCATTGAGTACACATAGCACCAGATACCCACGTCATAGATATAATGCTATCCCTCGGGAACAGTTTTTGTTTTAGATAAAAGGTACTTCTAAGGACATTGGGTACCCCAAATAATAGTGTATGCATTATTTCATGATAATCGGTTAAGGCATGAAAGCCAAGAAAACAAAAAAAACTAAATGAAGTTGTCGTTACAAGACAGTTATCATCACTATCTGTCATTTAATCGTTTCATCAAAACTCTAATCAATAAGTTAACCGATACGATAATTCATTGGTTTTTATTTGATATGAAGGTGACTAAAAAAAATAATTCTGATTCGTAGACAATATTAATGCGTAGCAATCACGTAGCCGCCGCTACAAACACCGTAGCAAAGCCGTAGTGGCTCTACGAGATTGCTACGGCACCGTAGAGCTTGGGGCTTTATTGCAGATTCGAAGTATCAAAGCGCTTCCGTATCTCGAAAGGAAAGGTAAGGTGTCTTTTTTAGCCAATAAGTGATATCGGAGGATTTAAGGTGGCCTATAGGCCACTTCAACCAGAGTAAGACAGAATTTAAGTAAATGTATCGGATAATAATAGCAAGATTTCTTTATTATGTTCATGCCCTGTCTATTTAAGGCCTAACAAAATAGTAGAACAGATAATGAAGTAAGGGAGAGAGAAGGAATAACTGAATATTTCGAATTATAAATCATTACGAAGCATCATTTTTAGCGTGGTAAATTGTTGACACCGTTCCGAACCAACGCCTCCATCCTCTAAGAACTGGATATAAAATAACGTCTTTCTTCCATCGTTCAAAATCGTATTCTCACTTTCTTTGGACATGTTACACGTCGAAACGATACGTCTGTGGAGCGACTCGTGGTTCAGGGAAAAATTGAGGGCACGAGGGCGCGCTGTAAATCACCAATGTCCTGGACCGACCAAACCAGAACTGCACTATATGGGCAACTCCACGAATGCACGAGGCAAGCAACAGTATGAGAGGAATGGTGACGAATTGTGAAGCGCGCCACCACCATCGTCATGATGACGACAACCACTCTGCCAAGAGTGTGACGACATAGAAGAAGAAGAAATTTTTGATAAGTTGGTCCAAAAATCCTAAATTACTATAAAAAATTATGGTCAACTTTAACTCCACAATGTTTTTGCTATTTAGAGCCTTCCTAGATGGGCAATTAGCTTCCGCGAGTTGGTCGCGCGATCGACATGCGTATCCAATCAGGCTTGCTGAATGTCACGTGGAATGTGAAGTGCGTGCTCATATCGCCTATCTGGAAAGGCTCTAAAATCTGAGCTTGCTGTTAATTCCTGTACTTTCAAACCGGGCTAGACGCCAAGGAAGAACCGATCTACACCACATCAAACTACAAGCGACATCTTATAGCGTAGTAAGGAAAACCTTGCGTGTTCCACACTTGTTTCATGAATTTCCAGTTCCACATAAAAATGGTTCAGTCTCTCGCCGCTAGTTTCGCTGTGGAAGCCGCATATCGCCATTTAGTACCGGCTCTATCCGCCACGCAAACAGCGCGCAGCTGAAAAGCACATTGCAAATGAAGTTCTGCTACCGGCCACTAGATGGCGCGCCTAGGTCAAATGTAGGATTACGTAAATAATTGAAGTTTTTAAAAGTTACTTTGAGTTCACAAACAAAACTATTAAAATTATAACAACGCTTAAATGCAGGGTTAGGTTTTAAACGACTTTTAGTAAAGGCAAATGATAGATAAGGCAATGCTTTCACCAGAATTAATAATATAATTGGCTTTGTTTTGGTAACTAAGTTTAGTATTTAGGGGCAATTGTCTGTACATAGAAATAAGTGAATACAATATTGAATAACTGAATGTAATGATAGAATATAAATAAAAAGCGATGAAAACTGAGGATAAACTAACCTAGCTTGGCTCTAATATATTTTCATGCTTAAGATTGCAATTCCAAAATATCGAAACCAAGTAAGCTAAACTACTACCGCCCGAATACTGGAAAGCTACTTAAACATTCGAGATCGTCTCAACGATTTGAGATCATTACATAAAAACTCAAATATTTGAGTGTCGTTTTAATACTCAGGTATATGTAGATAAGTTAGTTTGGTTCGCGGTGTGGCCAGCGCTAGATGAAATTTTCATGATACGTGGTTGATATAATTTTCTAGTCAAAAGCTAGGCTTCTACCTATCAAATAGCTATGCAAAACATTATCATAGCTATAACTATAATATATTATACTATTTACTGTAGAAATGACATTGTAATAGAGCCAAAAAAAGGTGCATAATTAATAAAAAACTAATTCGCATGCAAAACGTTTATCGGATACTTACTTCCACCCGCGGTTAGTAGTTTTGAGTGGAAGTGATACATGTGTGAAACATTCTATCATCTATTCACCCTCATAAATCTTCACATTTATAATATGAATAGGAAGTAGGATAGGGTAGGATGATCATCATTTATATAATTAAAGCAAAATAAATATAAAGTTACAGATAAATACAAATTTACATGAATTTACATTCAAAACTATACATAAAACAAAGCACAGTTTAATCTATTTCATACGATGCATAGTTTTATACGCATAAAAAATCGCAAGCCAGCATTTGAGTAGGTACACAATTGCACAAAGCAGAAACTACAAAATAATATGGCTGTCGAAAACATGCGCAAAGATCTACAAAGATGATTTTAGAATAAAACTTTGCATCGTATTCTGCATGCATCAAAAGCCACATTGTTTTTTTATTCAAGCTAGAACATTCAAATTATGTACTTTTTTATTCATAAACGTACAAGGACTACATGACATTGGAGTAACCCACTATGGCTAAAAAAACGTAGACTAAAACAACTACCTACTGAAACCGTAAAAATTTTGTAACTGGCTTTCAGAGTGTTGTGATAAGCACAAATTAGTTTGATAGATATACATATATATATACCAATCAAATTAGTTAGTGCTCATCACAACACTCTGAAAGCCAATTCATCATCCTCTTGTAGCATTCAAAATTAATTATTTCAACACTTTTTTACCGTTTTGATCAGGTTCCTTACACAGAAATAGTATCGCAGTAAACAATTATGTTAACTGCGATAGGTTAATTCACATTTATGTGTTGCTTATGGTATACTTGATGTTTACCATTTAAATGGAATGTACCAAATAAAGTGCTTAGACAAAATGAATTTAGACACATATCCATTGGATTGTATTATATAATTCTGAATCCCTAATCTATTATATCCTGAGTCTAAACTAATCAAGATGATGCTTTCTTCTCACTCGTATGAACTAGTATAAAGAGACAGTGGCTTGTTCTGACACAAGAGTTGGCCACGTGTCGGAGTTTTCTGGCGACCAAAAGGCCTCTGACCTTTGACAACATCATAATCATATCAACAACATTTAACCTGTTAACACCCACTGTTGGGTATAGGCCACCTCTTTATAAAGCCACTCTTTCCGGTCCCGTGCAAGCTACATCCACAGATTGGCTTCTGACATGATGTATTGAAATTAATAACCTGCCCTTTAAAACGTAGGTTGTTTCTTGGGTGTAAACGACTGATTAAAAACCTCTAAAATTATTAAAACCTCTATAAATACAATTACAGAGTGAGATACGTATTAAGAAACTATTACTATAAAACAAAACAATCATCTCCACAATCACAGAATCTCTGCAGAGATTTTTGGCACGTAAATTCATAATATTAATTAAGTAAATAAACAGTATAAATACCGACTTTTCATACATTAGGGAGGCCTATACTCAGCAGTGGGTGAAGTCGGGCTGCGAATGATAATGATAATGATGATTTTTGCCTACCACGCACGTTATTAGTGGTGGGTAACAAGATGAAGAATATAGTCAACCATAGTCCAAAGATCTCGCTGCCATATACCCAGTGTGAAGGCTCCTCGGAGCTACTCGCGGTATCACTGGTAGACGAACCTTCCCTAACGTTTAATTTCATCAAATGTATCAAACTCACACTATCGCACTCAACTCCGTAAGGGTTACACACATTTGGATGTTGCTTGGAATATACATCGTTTATAACCTGGATTAACATATAGGTTAATTTCTATCTGAGTACCGCATGAGCGAAACCGCGGGTATTGTTTTCAGATAAGGAGCTACTCGTATGTGCAGTTACATGATAAGAGTATATCATTTAACTAGGTAACAACTCCTAGTCGTTTCACAAATATAAACACTAGAGAAAGGAATCTGAAAAGCCCAGGTGCTTCTAAAAAAGAACTTCGTTAGAAGCCTGCTCGAACTCGTAATAATTAGTCTAATAGAGCTATAGTCATCGAGGTGATTTGGCAAGACGAAGTGGCCAACAGCATGTGGAAGAGGCCATAACCGTTCCCCTAACGTACTAGATTTATAGAGGTCATTTTGTGCAAACTATAAAGACCCTAGTGTCGTTGTCTTTGACCATTTATGTCACTTGTAAGCTAAGACGAGCGGTGGCCAGGTAGGCGTCTAAAATTGAGTCAGTCGTGTGGCTTATGTAATTTTCATAAATAATAAGTAGCTATTTCGAAAGGTGCTCTCAGAAAATCTGAATACCGAAAAAGACCTCCAGAACACCATTTACAAAATCTGTTCAGAAAATGTATAAATAGCGCACAGCTAACGCAAGCAGTTTACGAGAAACTATTATAAGATGAAATATAAAAACGAGCAAAATTACTAAAATGAAATTTCTTAAGAAGCTTACGTTTTATTAAAGCGATGTAAATGCTCTTAGGTACGTCACAGGCGGTGACTGATTATGAATATTTAATTTCAATAAGCAAGAACCTATTTTCACACTGAGTGGGTGTGTCTTTGAATATGGTTTTTAAATTAATCATGGTAGCGGTTGTAGGAATTCCAGTCTAAAATTGGACCTAATTTTACATCTGGGTTGTCCCACACACATTATAATAATTTTAATGCTGGACATTTTCACGCAACTTCTTCACAATCATCTCGCCTCAAAGAAAGCAGTTTGTGTTATGGGAACCATGCCTGATCTTAAATACTTTTTTGTATTTATACTCGTACATAGATAACCGAGACATCCCTTAGCGGGAATAAAACCCGCAACAACCATCTGCGTGTCTGTATACCTTTGCACCCTTCGCCTCGGATGTCAGCTAAAAATATTTGTATCTTGACTCACAATAAGAATTTAGATAAGCACAGTTCTAACTTGAAAATTTCTCTAAGTGCGAGCTATTAAGGTTATTAAGGTTAGGTTAGCACGCGACTACGGTCAAGTGATACCTGGATTAAAGGAGCATATATTAAATTCCTACTTTAAAACTACGTAATCTGCTCCATCTGATCTGAGGCTTTGGCCAGAAGATCTTCACAACGAAACTTTCGTCTTCATAATATTAGCAGGATTTAGTCGATTATCCTCGTATAATCGGCAAAGCTTTGTACTGATTTATATTTTTAGGAGGGGTGCTGGTAATAAATAAAGTTAATGTCTCAATATAATAATCATTTTTAGTAGTATCATAGTCATCAACAGTAGGGGATAATGAGCTAGCTACAATAGTAATAGCTATTAAAAATTAATGGGCATTGTCGTAGTGATCATTCATATTCATAATGTGTACAGAAGAGGCCTTGGAAATTACTCTGAAAAAAATTAGTTTCTAATTCCCATGAGTACAGAAAGGTTGCTGGCAGAAGGATGCGTCGAGCTAAAGACAGGGCACAATGGCCTCATCAGGGCAAGCCTATGTCGAGCAGTTCACTGCTATAAACTGATGATGATTATGATGAGTTTAGTTTACGGAGTACTTCAAAAACTGAATATTATTATGTGTGGAACGTACGATGCAACGGCCAACTCGAGGCGACATCGACTTGAAGGCCTCATGTGCCTATAATTTCAGCAGCACTTGCAATAAAACCGGAACACAGCAATGCGAACGGCAGGAATAGGATGGTGGAAGTAGCATTTCACAAAGAGCTCTACTAAGATTTGCAATTTCATAGTTGTTTCTGTGTTTATGTGTACCATGTAAATATGTGAAGCAGGTTACAAACTCACCCACTGTTTAAGTGTCCTTCTTAAGGCTCACCACGATTGTCGTTTATCACTCTGCTAGTGATCACGGCATACGATTAGGTACATAAACTAAACTCAGCGAGCATAACTACGAACTTTGGAACTGAATGTAAAACTTTCGTCGTATTCACATAGCTTGATACTTATTGGTTTTCTCTGTTCCTTTCTTTTTTAGAAAGAGTAAAAGAGAGGATGCTTTATTGAGAATCAATTTAGCCGACTCAATGCCTGGCCATCCCAGCCGACCTCGACTTTGCGTTTATTACCATTTCCAACAATCCTTTGTCCCCGATTACTTAAACAGACTACCCAGTTTTGAGAAAGTTAAAAATATATAATTACCTCTCCGGTATGTAATTATATATTTCAGTAATTTTTTAAATATAAATACATGCTGAACTGACAAACTAGGTAATATATCAACGAACCAAACCTTTGGAGCTAGAGACTTCAAATTTTGCACATTAACATTAACATTAACCTTAAATAGGCATCAACTAAGGAAGGATTTTGAGAAATTGAATTCCCCTAATGGGGTAAAAAAAGGTTGAAAGTTTGTATGAAAGTTCGCCAGTTTCGATATCTTGTTGGATCTTCAAATTTTGTATTTTGGCCATTAAAAAAAATAATTTATACGTATTTCGACTTTTTTAACCATATCAGCCTCAAAGGGGTGAAAAGGAGGATGACGTTGTGATTAGAAAGTCCTTAATTATCAAAGTAAAAATCACTAAATCTTTGTTACTACAGAATTCAGAAGTACACATTTTCTGGCTATTTTGGCATTTATTTCACTTAACGATCCTCAACTCCAAGAATAATAGGCACCAAAGCTTTTAGCTACCCACTACGCCACTTCAGTCATCGATTGTTTGCTTATGAAAATTGGGTTTCTGACAGAGTAGGTCTTCTCTTAGGCTCCTTTCACACCGATGGAAGATGCGTCGATTACAAACTCGTCGTCGCACTAAAGCATCGTCGGTTATATATTTATACGTGTTTTATTATCTAATTTGACTATTCTGCATTACATGAGCATGACGTATCTTCCGTCTGATGTAGGCCGACCCTTATTTGATAATATGTTAATGTAAACACTTACCTTGTGCAGTTTTCGACTCCAAATTCAGAGTGAAGACACGACGTCTAGTCCTTATTTTTTACGATTAAAAGTAAGACCACTTACCTGAAAATAAAAAAAAATACTATTAATACAAAATGATATATTATAAACCGTTCTCATTGCAAAGGCAAATAAAAATAAATTGTTCTAATGAAAGTCACTTTATTGAATTCTGAAATATACTATTCAAAAAATATTCAAGTGGTCGGTGCGGCGAAGATTCTTGGAAGGAAATATTAGCATGATCAAATTTTTGTTTGGATATCGTTTTTGTTGTTCATAATACTTGACCCACGATAAAGACATTCATCGCAGTGAGATCAAAAATCACGAAGTATGTTTTCGAAAAAAACGACTACAAACAAAAATAAATGTTTTCACTACTTACTTCTTTCTTATACGGTGCCTTGCTTAGGCAATTGTTGTTAGTAAAGCTTATCGTGTTTTTACTAAGAACACAACACCAGACTATATCAATCGACTGCTGGACATAGATTTTCCATATTAAAATGAGGCATGTGCTTGTAATCTCCACATCGGGTATACGGGTTGAAGATCGTAGGGTACAGCTTCTCGCTCCAACGACGCTGACGTCTCAGCGCCCTAGGGATATAGCTATGCCGGTCTAGGCTGCGCTATGCCGCAATCAACTGGCTGACGGAGCCCCATTTGTTATTTAGCATGGTCACCACGGGCAGATGACGTTGGCATGGATTCCGAACGTGGTGGTTAGAAAACCCTACACCCCAGTTTAAGGACTTTTATTTTATATTCGAAGCACTCGTGGTGTGGATAACTTCGGTGTTCGTATCACATAACCTTGGTTAAGCTGGTCAGTACTTGGATGGGTGACCGTTTAGTGACATTTAGATTTATGCGCTTCCGTGCTTCGAAAGGCACGTTAAGATGTTGGTCCCGGCTTTTCAGTCGTTAAGCCATGTCGGATGCCTTTGGCTAAAAACCAGAGTTGGTCACTAGCTCATACGAGAAGAAGGAGAAGAAGAAGATTTTATATTTATCGTAAAAAGTTATTGATATTTTGTAGGAGACATGCAATACAGTGAATAAGTTTCATTCAAAATTTAAAGCATAGCGTGCCTAGTGGCAACAGTTTATTCTAACCTTCTGTCGTGTTAGGCGTTTAAATATTTTAATGAGCGTAATATTCAAACATTTTTGACATACTAAACACTTATATAAGGAGCTAAAATTTTAACAAACTTGTGAACGTGAATTGGTTTTACAGAGCGCAGAGAAATTATAATATTAAAAATTATTTAAAAATCATCATTCACTTGTTCTTATTTCGCTCTCGTTAGGGTCATTATTAGCCGTCAACACTGTATCCACTCTTTTAACTTATTATTATTATCCTATAAAGTTAAGACTATTTATTTAATAATGCACCATAAAAAATACTCTAAAAGCCACTGAGCCCTAACAAGAGGGAAAATTCAATTCAGCGGTTTACCCGTGAAAGCACTTCATACAAACGGTAAATACGTATCTACTTATGCCCTGACAGATTAATATATGTAGTAAGTAGTAATTTCGAACTCATATTATGTACCTATCTTATATTGAAACCAGATTCATTTTTAAATCTACTTATGAGCAAAGCTTTAATAAATAAAAATAAAAATAAAAAAGGCCTTTTAATTTGTAACAAAAATAAAATAAATCCTCCTTGTATTTCGATACAAGGTAATTTACTTAATTGTACTTATATATTTGAAGAGCCCCTCCGCAGGTGAAGGCCTTCTCCAACAGTTTTCTCTATCTAGGGCTCTTTGCATCCAGCTAGGATTAGCCGTTTTTATAATGTTAATATATATAGTAAGTAGTAATTTCGAACTCATATTATGGTACCTATCTTATATTGAAACAAGATTCATTTTTAAATCTACTTATGAACAAAGCTTTAATATCGTCGTAAAAATATTCACGAAAAATCTAAGATCAAAAGCCTTGTTAATATTTAGTTGGATGATCCTTAAATAGGCTACATTCAATTTGGTAAGTATCCCATTCTACTTTCTCTAGAGTGGAATAAAAACCGTTGGTGTGATGCAAATAAGCCTCTACTCTACTTTTCTAAGATACTCCAAATACTGCACATTAATCAATGTGCATCATGTACACTAATATTATATTCACACTAATATTATAAATGCGAAAGTTTGTATTATGTGTGTGAGTACGTTTGTGGTCGCTTCATTCTGTAACGGATGAACGGATTTAGATGAAACTTAGAATGTACATAGTTTAAGATCTGGATTGACACTGAGGCTACTTTTTATCCAGGTATCACGCGAGCGAAGCTGCGGGCGGAAGCTAGTTATAAAAATAATAAAATCCCAATATTCATAAGTATAATCCAAGTTTCATCTAAATCTAGTCAGCCGTTTCGGAGTTCTGTAAAAACATTCATAAAAATGCACGTACAAACAAACGAAATAACTTTTGCATTTAAAATATTAGCGTGATATTAAAATAGGACCCTTCAATTTCAATATCACTTCAACACTTTGATGTTCGTTCAACATCGTGATGTTGCTGTTTTATGTTGTTAGCATAGGCCACTAGCAAAAACAAAAAAGAATAAAATGAGTAAAAACTCTGCAGTCGTCCAGAATAATTAAGTTCACATACACACGAGAACATAGTTGCTTCCTAAAGAGCCTTTGACTTAGAGTCAAGTTGACAAGTTCCAACTTGTGTGGTACACGTGTCGTGTGTCGTGTCGAAAGAGTGTTTGAAGTTCTGCGCCGTTAGCAGCTTCCGATTGTACAGTCTACGTTTTAATTTAAGGTGTATAAACAGGGTAGTAACTTTAAAGTACAAGTTTAGAGCTGGTCTGGGAACGTATGCTACTATATTTCTACCGTGAAGCAGCGATGCTGTGTTTCTGTTTGACGGGTGAGGGGTGCCGGTAAAATTATAGGCACACGAGACTTATCACCTTCATGTTACAAAGTAGAAATGGACGCAGAGCGTTGCATTGCTACGCAATGTTAAATTTATTGGTAATGATTAGGTGGACCATGTTCTTGTACCATATTTAATTAGCAGTGTCAGTGTTCACCTACCTTGAACATTTTGGTAATAGAAAAAAATAAAAAAATTACCCTAGTTATGAAAATGAATCGTCATTTAGTCAAAAAGTTATGGTTAAAAAAAAGTAAAGGGTTATTTAATGAAATTCTGTATTTCAGTAATCCTTTTATGGACACAGATATAATAAATTGGCTCTTTATCCAAGCAAAAAATTATATATACTATATAAATACGTTTATTTATTATATACTGCGTTTGCTCACGGCATCGCTCGCGTAATTTTTTCAAATACAGCGTGAAAGCATAACATACCTACAATCACACTTACATTCGCATGTAGATAGTATTAAATTATGGTTAGGATTGGAATTAGTTAAAATTTTACTTATTTACATAAAAATTATAAAACGTAAATTATAAAACCACATTTCTCTCTTAAGGATACAAGCATATTATTTAACTCACAAAACCTTTTCAGGGGGTAATCATTAACATGAAATACCGTGATCCTACAAAGCTGAAGCCAGCTAAAACCCCAATCCCCCAACATAAACTCGAATAAAAGGAGGGAAGATAAAAATAATTTAATAGAATCTGGCACAATCATTATAGCCGTGACTTTAGGGTCACGTGGCCTGACACAGAATACAATGCGGTGACATAAGTTGCTACTTAATACTCAATAATTTATAGCGTTCCAGAAGGTACACCCCGTTAAGCACACATCAAAGCCTATTTTACCGTAAGTGAGGACGCTTAATAGCTGTGATCTGTTGACATCGCTGCGGGAAACCGTGACACGAGTGTTCATCCTACTAATGTTATAAAGGCAAAACTTTGTCAAACGTGAAATGTTTGCTCATCCTTCACGCCATAACTACTGAACGGATTGAGCTAAAATTTTGCACATTATGTGCTTCTAGAACTAGAATAATATACAGCCTATTTTTTGTCCGGGTACCATGCGAGCAAAGCCGCATACGGAAGCCAGGCTCATATATAATTACTTTAATTTCATTAGTCACTATCATCATCATCATCAGTCATAGCAATCCACAGAAATGGTCTCCACTAATGAGCGTTTCGTGTTCGTTCATTGCGCCCAGTCTTAAAGCTTCCAGCTACTACGCATCCAGCATCTAATAGCAGCCTTCTCAGATAGTCATTTCACCTAGCTAGCTGATGTCTTACGTTTGCCTTTATGTATTTATTTGGAATCAGTTCACTTCTGCATCTTTTGTAGCTGCATTAAAATAACTACTCAAACTCCCTAATCCCCATAAATTCATAACTATTATTGTAAACTATATGAATTATTGAAAATCATCAATAAATTAATTAATTGTGTACCACAGAGGCCATGGATATATTGTTAATTGCAATCAACGCTGTCACCAGATTTCAATTGGGCGCGGAATCGGCTTAACTTTTAATCCGATGTATCGGCAACTTAAATGTTAAACTATTTTATTATTCATTTCTGCAGTTATTTTAATAAACAGGAGCTTAATTTATTGTAGGAGTGGGAGTATTTGTAATTGATGCTACAATTTTACTTTCACTGTATTAAAATTAAGTTTTATAATAAATAAATAATGCTGAAGCTCAGCATCATGTAGCTCAAAACTAACAGAGGTTATATTTTGGGAACCACATGACTGATATACTACTTAAATACATTTTTTTAAACATATAATATGTGGAAACCTAGATCTGAGACAAATATCTGCAGATAACAAACATTTGTCCCGTGGCGGGTATCAAAACCGCAACCTTCTGCGTCTCAGACAGACCTCAGGCAGGTCCATTGCACCGTAGTTTGATATGATAATAAGGAATTAGTAGATAGTACCGTGGTGGATGGCACAAACTTCAGGAGACCTATATCCAGCGGTAGATAAAGTCGGAAAAAGTATACAATAAGTATACAATAAGTATACTTTTTATTAGTATTTTTTTTAATAAGATTAAGAAGTCTTTGAGGGAGACCGTTGCCCAACAGTGGGACGAAAAGGGTTAAATAATTAACAATATAAAAGAGTATAATATTTTCAGACCGAGGTTAATTTAAAATAAAATGGATTCCTTAATTAGTTATTGCGAGAAGTTGGTAAGCGCTTTTATCGTGGCTTCGGGTGGTTTTTTTTTTGGATGGGTGACAGTTTAGTGACTAAAGCAGGCCACCACAATCCGCCTCGACATAAAGATGTCACGGCCGCTATGTCAAGAGTGTTACGACTGAGAAGAAGATTTGAACGCAGAAGCGTTCTTCGCTTTGTAACTTCGAAATCTTAGCATGTCACTAAGATATTTATACCAGCTAATTATTATTGTGATCATCATCTTCATCAGTCTATAGTCCACTGCTGGAAATAGGCCTCCCCTAATGAGTGCCATTGCGCCCTGTCATGAGCTCGAAGCATCAGACCGTCACTCCACCTGGCCGGGGGGCGATACTTAACTTCGATCGAATAGTTTGTGCGGCTTAAAAACTCCCACACCAGGTTGGCTTTTCCAAAAAGAAGTATTGAGGTGAATTATTCACTTGGTACTTAGCTAAATGTGACCATATTTTTGTTTACCAAAACGATGATGAGCTCGCGCTCATTGCCACTTTTATTTATACATAGCCATCATTAATTTAAGAGCTGTGATCTTGTCGGCACAACTGATGTAGATCCTTCTATCTGCCTCTCTCTTAAGCAGCCTCCTTTACTTCCCTATGCAACATGACATCTACTTTCTCTTTAATGTGGCTCATATAACTTATTCTTGGTCTTCCCCTACCTCTCTTTCCGTCGACTTTTTCCTCTATGATGTTGCATATAAAGCTGTCATGTCGTATAACGTGTCCAAACACGTTTCTTTTTCTCTCTATTTAATAATATAAAGGAAAAATAACAGGTGAAGTAATATCAAGTAAGTCTATAGACTTATAAAAACTGAAGCATTATTGGAACACAAACAAACCTAGCACATGCTTTTTACAGTTATAAAGTATGGCTGTTTACCCTCGTAATGTTTTCCTTCACCGTTCATAAATAAATAAGTATTAACAAAACATGAACAACAGTCACTCACCATCACACACAACACAACACCATCAGCTCATGCACACTAAATCAATTGTCTTTATTTTATGCTTTCCAAAATGTTTCTTATCTACCTATTTACAATTATATTTTTTTATAGACCTATAGAACAGCGAAATTTCCTATGACATTATTATTATTTTCATATAAAAGGACATTTTATGAGTGTTAAAAACTGTGTCATTATTTTATTCTTTCATCTAATAATTTAATCTTAGCATAAAGCATATGTACCAAATTGTTCCTGTCTTCAAGCAAATAAACAATTCATTCGTTCATTGGTAACGCAACAAACAAACATTTTGTATTTGTATTGTATACTCCTTTAGACTTCGGCCTCGAAATTACGTTTATTGAAAAACCACGCAAAAGTACCTAGTACCCGCAAATAACCCTCCGCAGCGGCCGGCGGTCACTACTGCATTGTCAACAATAAAGTAAACAGCAGAATGCGTATTGTGCCGGGCCATAGGGCTGTCAGGTCCCGAATCAATTGAAACGGCCCGGTTTAAAGTGTGCCCGGTGAAAGTTTAACGAGTGGTTTTATAGACAGAAACGGCAGTAAAGTGGAATTACGGTACGGGGAAGTGCCTTCAACAAACAACAGGCAAATAAGCATACGTCACTAGGCGGTGGAGCTAAATATAGTGTAGTTTTTGTATAAAAGTTCGGCAAATAAATTAGGACCTTCCTTTCTATGGATGTCGTAAGGGGTAACTATGGCTACTATGGTAATTAGCCACTTATGTCTCAACTTGTTAAAACATTTGATTCAAATTCAAATAAATTAATTATTTCATGCGTTACTTTATGTAATGCATTAATTCCGTTTAATCAACACAAATACTAAAAAAATATATATTCGTACGTACGTAATTAATTAAAAAAAAAAAAAAACAAAACTTCTTCACGACTATTTCCCCATTATGGATGTCTTCGGATATTGCTATATTGGGATACCTTTACGAGAGGCAAGTCCAAACATTACGTTCGATACATGCCCACTTTTTGCAAGCAGCTAGCATTCCACGTGACAGGTTGCAAGCCCATCGCCAATTAATTTTATTTATAGTTAAACCCACTCTTGGGTGTATACAAGAAAATTATCAAAAAACCGGTGGATGAAATGAGCTGCGGATCGGGTTCAATGGCGTGCATTGGGAGAGATCAATTTCCAACAGTGAACTGCTATATGTGTATGATGTTGACTTATCACTAGGTAGACAAACATATGATTTAATCAATAGATAAGTGCTATGGTAGCGGTATGATAGGTCTGTAGGAGATCTACTAGATCAGCACTATCGTGGTACGGTTGGAGTTCACCCCTCGTTAGATGTGGAATGGATGGGTCCAAAAGTCAAATGCCATCATCAATCTAAACCATCCATCCAGAATATCCTAGTAACCTACGAATAATATAAAGTTGTAAGTTTGTGTGTGTGAGTATGTTTGTTCCCACTTAACTCCGTGGTGGAAAAACTGATTGGGATGAAACTTGGAATATACATAGTTTGTGACCTGGATAAACACAAGCAAATTTTCATCCTGGTACCACGCGAGCGAATCCGTGGCCGGAAGCTACTGTTTTATAAGCGACAGATCTAGGCCTTATATTTTGTGTACCGTACCGTACTTATCGTACTTCCTCAGCCACGCGTTTTATGTTACAAAATCTAATGTTTCTATCATCATGATTAGTCTATACACTGCTGGACATAGGCCCCTTCTAATAATCCATTGCGCCTATCCCCAGCTCGATGCATCTAGCTTCTACCAGCAGCCTAAGTTAACGTTTCTTTAGAAAAGTGTAATTATACAAACTCAAATCGGCGAGCAGTCTTGTGACGGGCCTATGACTCTTAGACCCGCAAATATATTTTCAACCTCTCAACCTTAAGTTGGGTATTTTTTTTTAACAAAGTGACCTCGTGAGCTCTTGAGCCTGAGATGGATCTTCCCTTTTTACTTGTCATTTGCAAAACCACTCGACCTTTTTACAATGCCCCTTCAAACCACCAAAAGGCAACCGCTTCCCCAATTTCTTTCCTCTCATCCCTTGGAAATGATTCATAATTATAAATCTATTTTTAGCACTAATTTTATCGCGTTACACATTTAGTGAAAGAGAATTAAGTAAGTTTAAACTCAATAAATTGACCAAAATCATAATAATAATTGAGTCCATTCAAAATAGTATTCTATTCAAATATATAGTAAATATGTAGTATTTTGCCAGTATTGTATCAACTATAAACCTAGGAAACGATCACTTTAACGCCTTCTGATGGCTTTGTTAAACAAACAATTCAGGATGCAAAACGCTGCTGGAGGGGAAGATGTAATATTCATGTACTACAATGCCGCATTGTATTATCGTCTATCATCTCGTGATTTCAGAATAGCTAACGTACCAGGTATACACATCTGAACACAAGAATGTCATGAATAGCCGCAGATCCGCGGTGCAGATATTCGCTCGCAGCTGTTATAGCGAGCTAATATTTGCACCGCGCCTCATAAAATAAACACCAGATTATTAATATCGGTTTTACAAATTACATACAAAATGGTATTTAAAAAAATATATATGTATAAAATTAATGAGGATAAGTGTCATTTAACGTTTATAACTCGTCCTATAACAGAGTTAATATAAAGGGTGTGTAAGGGGTTCCAACCTGCAACTTCCGGACCCAAGCCAACCTCACCTGCACGCGGTGCACCCTGCTCACTAACGAACGAGGCTCTGGTGGCCGGCTGATAGCGGCATAGCGCAGCCTACACCGGCACAGCTAAATTCCCTAGCCGCCGACGGGAAGCTGCGTTGGCGGTGCGAGAAGCTGTGTCCTGCGATCCCCAACCCGCATGCCCAGCGTGGGGATTATGGGCATATTCCCCTAATGAATTACGCCAAAACGGTGCAATGGCGCTCATTAGGAGAGGCCTATGTCCAGCAGTGGACTGCTGTAGGCTGATGATGATGATGATTATTATAACGCTTTGAATGCTGAAAACTCAAGGACAGGCTAAGGTCACATCTGAGGCCCGCAGTCAACGTGTTAAAAAAGCGTAAATAAGAAGAGAATCCATTTTAAAAAAATACTTACACTGATATAGCCATAGTTTAACACATTGACTGCGGGACTGAACTAAGCGCGCCTAAGTTGTAAGAGCTTATGACCATTTTTCGCGATTAGATTTTATCATAACATTTTGCCCATCGCAACTATTAAAGCAACATATATTATTATTTAGGAAATCAGCAGCCCTAGCGGTTAACGAGTAAATTTGCATGCATAGCACAGCCCTGGGACGAGATAGGGTGTTGGTATAGTTTAGTGCTGGCATTGTTGAAGTGCATATTGCGAACTTAGACGGAAAGAGTAAGGTAAAAGTTGACACAAGTTGTGGCCAGCACGTGTTGGCCTACAATTTATGTTCTTCTAAAATATAATCTTTCTCAGCCGGTATTGAAAATGCCAGAACGCTAGGCACCTACTGACATTCTGTCCTACTGACATATTAATGAGGTTATTTTAGTCAAAGGCAAGGAAATTACTGTCAGACGTATAAACGCTACTCAGCCAACTACTTAACCATTGCTTATAGATTCTGTCCCGTAGCCGACAGACACTACAAACAGGCGACACTACTGATTTCTATGTATTTCTTTGAAGCTCTGTGTCTGCGTTCGTTTGCATTCTTTTGCGCACCAATCAAAGCCTGAATTGATAGAAATGTGTGTTTTACTTTATGGAGATAGAGTTTAAAATGCTATTTGCTTCGATGCGCTTCGACCTTGCTTCAGTGTGCCGTGACCCTAAGCATTGTTAGTATATCTTTTGACAGATTTTTGTATGTAATTCCACGTATTCAAGAAAAAAACACCAACACAACAACCTAGATGAGAGTATTGTTATAAAAGTGCTTGTGAAGAGCAAGCCTTGCCAGCTCTTAAAATATATTTTTTTATACAATTCGAGAAAATGTTTTTAATAAAGTCATAGGTCCGTGTTCTCCTTTTCTTATTGCTCAGAATTCCACAAAACCTTTCGGCACACAATAACACAAGTACACGTTGTTACAAGTAAACAAGATCATTATTTTTGATGAAATATTGTATACTAGCTTTCACTAGCGTTTCCACTTGCGTGGTACAGGGATAAAAATTAATTCAGGTCACAAACTATACATTGCAAGTTTCATCCAAATCCGTTAAACCGTTACGGAGTTGAGTGGGAACAAACATACTAACACAAACTTTCGTATTTGTACTATTAGTGTGATTCTACGCAGTTTGCGTCACGAACACGGAGGTCAATATTTTTTGTAATGATCGGAAACACGTCCGACCCGGACGGCAGTTGGTGCTGCGGGTGACATTACGTATTCAGGCAGCCGGCTCCAAAACACCGCAACTCCACTGCATGCACTGTCCAAACTAAATAACTTACGTATGTTAAGATTTCTGGCAAATAAATAATTCTATTAATTTTGTCGTTATGAAGCAAACCGAACAGTTAGAAGGACATGTGTTTAAAGTTTAATGTACGTTTATCTGTGTATATTGTCTGTGGCTTCGTAGCTGCCAAACGGATGAACTAAATTAGTTTTTTTAGTGTTCTTTGGTATGTTTATAGTACAAAGTATTAGCATATAAAGTAATAGAAAATCTTAATCACTTTGTAGACGAACTCTATGTTGATTTTTTTCTATTTAATGATGAGATTTGAGAAAATTCTATAGTTCTCATCGATCCAAAATACATAAATTATATTGTAAGAACATGATAACCTTGACCTGATGTTGCAGCATTACCTGGAATCTGCAAAATACCAAACTCAGCAACGCAGAGGTATCGTGTTTGAGTTCATTTGAATGGTTCCAATAAATATATAAAGAGAAGTGTGATCAGGGTCTGATGATGGAGCAGGACAGAATTATGAGGATTGTTTCTCAGGGGTTTTATAATTTTTTATTTATCTCTTTTTATCTATAACCGTTATATATGGAAGAGATCGGCTTAAACTGAAGCCCGCTTATTTTGTTAAATAGGTTTAATTTCATTCGTTTGTATGGTATGTAAAAAAAATCTTAGTAATTATAAAATAATTAGTATAAGCCTGCCCTCATCTCATTTTCGGTCGGGTCAGCACAGCATGGTCTCCATACCATTCCATTTCTTTCTTTCTACCGCCATCTCAATACTCAAGCGGAAGCGGAGCTGGAAGCACTCGTGGCGTGGCTTACACCAGTTTATTTAGCAGATCACCTTGGTTTAAGCAACAATCGCCCGGTCAGTACTTGGACGGGTGACGGATACCTTCAGGCGGCCTAAAATATCCGGCACCATAGTTGATTAGCTCATACGAAGTGGGGAGAACCACACTACTTTCTCCATCTTTATTTCTCTTCTAATAATATCAGGTATTATTTGTATATAGCGGAACAACTGGTTGCTTAATTACTACCACTTCAAAACAATTGTGCCGGCGAATGTTTCCAAACTTAATTAAAAGCCGATTACATCTCCCGTTGCAATCACAATGCCAGCGACCGCGTACCGTCCAAAGTAAAACGCAAAGTTAAATTCAAAAAAATGCCTTACTTATAAAACAAGCAAAAAAATTCTCAAACAACGTTCTGCGGTAAAAGTTTTCGTTGAATTAAAAACAAAACTTTAAAAAGGCTAAGCAACTAAAATCTCTTTGTAGTTTGTAAATTTACGTATGGATTAATTAAACTTTCTCATTTTTAAGGGCCGAAATTAAAATATAATATTTAAAAATGATGAAGGAAAACAGGAGGCAACCTGTTTCTTACTTATCTTCCTTATCGTTGTTTGAATTTTTTTTTTACTTTTGCTCCAAAAAGACCTGTTGTGTTCCCAAACCTGTTGTGTGTGTTTGTGTTGTGCTCTACATTCTTTATACCAAAAATCTCAATTGCATGTTGTATCAGAAATAAAACAAATAGTTTTATGCCTAAAAACACATTTATATGCTTATGAGTTTAAACTGTGTAAGGGGTTCCAAACCCTATCTTCGGAACCCAAGCCAACCTCACCTGCACGTGGTGCACCCTGCTAAACAACGAACGGGACTCTGGCGGCCGGCTGATTGCGGTATAGCACAGCCGACATCGGCACAGCTAAATCCCCTGGCCACCGACGGGCATCAGCGTTGGTGGTGCGAGAAGCTGTGCACTGCGATCCCCAACCCGCATGCCCAGCGTGGGGATTATGGGCATATCCCCCTTTATTAGGGGAGGCCTACGTCCAGCTGTGGACTAATATCGGCTGGTGTGGTGAGTTTAAACTAAACTAACTTTACGTAGGTCCCCACTCGCGACCACGTCTTTCTTGAAGGTGAGGTTCAGTAGGTTAGGAAATAGGAATATGAGCCAGATAAACTTCGTAACTAAAAATGACCCTGTAATACAATGTCCTTTACAATTATAATAACTTTCGCCTGCGGCTTTGCTTGCATTAATGTGCATTTTGATAAATATATTCATCCCCTTCACCCCGTTGGGGGTGAAATTATTGAAAACGCTGAGACAAATATAAATTATTTTTCAATCGTCAGTATAAATACAAATATATAATATAAATTATATGTTTGTATTTAGACTGACTCTGATATATAATATAAGTCTGAATTTCGAATCTGACAGACTCATACAAACTTACATCTTTTACTTTTACCCCTTATTAAAGATGATATATGAATTTTAAATGTAAAAAGATGAGCATTACTAAGTTCTGATGTAATTATACGTATCTAGTATCTAAACTATGAATGTTTGTATGTACATAGGATGATAAGCAAAGGAGAATGCCGTCTGATGTATGGCGCTCGGTACCAAGACTAAAGTGAGTGCGTCAAAAAAATCTCCAATAAGTTTTTTGTTGATTCTACTGTCAAATTAATTAAAAATGAGGGTTATTGCCATAGTAACACTTTACATCAATGTTTGTTGCCATAGTAACGTATATATCACTGGTTGTTGCAGTCTAATGGCGGCGTGCGGCGGAAACCAAATCAACAAAATATATTTTTATTTGATTATTAATCCCATCGGTGTGTAAAACTAAAGAAAATGTTATTGACATTTATAAAATATTATACATTTTATGGGATACGTTTGGTTTTGACGCAATTGGTACGGGTTCTCGGCATTCTTTCCATATACCTATAGGTACATAACATGATATATGTTATGTACGTAGAACTCCGCAGACGTGTTGCTTCGCCGAGAGCTACAAAGAAAGTAATTTGTACTAGGCGCTCGGCGTTTGTATTTATGAATTATGTTATTGTCGAATTTCTGTTAGGTTTTCCTTGTGTTTTTGTGAGTGTTATTTCTCTAAGCTAATTTCAGGATAACGTGTTTGTTTCATTTCGTGAAATAGTGAGTACACGGTGGAGGAGACGGGCGATGCACACGTATACATTTTGTGGAACTCGTCAGAGAAAGTTCGCGGAATTTGTACTATATATAATACTTATTTACTTGCCGTATAATATACCCAAAAGTTTGTTCGGCACCCTTGGTGCGACTCTTGTACAAAATTTTCTCGGTCCAACTCGCACTTGGCCGGTTTTTACTTCATATAAACAATTCCTTTGCTTTAATTTGATCTCGTTTGGTAAATTAATCATTAAAGTTGAATATCCTTTAGTATTTGTAAAAAATAGACCCTTTATTCCATTAAAAGGTGAAATTCTTTAAACTGAAAGTACAAAATATCACGCATTATACCTTTTTAGAATTTCTATGAAATGGGAAAAAATATTGTGGCTTGGGCACACAGGTCACACCATATATTTTTTTACACCACACGTGCCAAACTTTTGAAAATGGTCAATAACTTGAAAACCATGATACTTTTACTGAACACAATTTTTGATTAGCTTATCCATCATGACATCCCCCACTCACAAGTTATAGCTTGACTACTCATTACACCACACCCTGTATACAATATCTATAAAAATATGATGGATATAGATTTAGTAATCATCATCAAATATCCAGTAGAAGTCCCCTAAAGGTTTCAACGTTAAGTTGTTTATCATGTTGATTCTCTGAAGTCGTTAATTAGTGTTCGATAGAACACAAAGTTTGTTTGTTTATTTTGAGGTAGGGGTGGAAGAACGGTAACATTGAGACCCAATTACGATTCCGTTGGGAATTTGAATAGATTTACTTAAACAAATATTGTTGAATCGCTTTACTTAAATTTATCTAAAATATACAAACAAATACTTTTAAGAAAACAAAAATTTTAAACGTCGTTCAGTACCGATCTATAATATAAAAAGCAATATTCATTTTTATTATTATTATTATGAGCCTTTAATAACCCACTGCTGGGCAAAGGCCTCCCCCATTCTCCTCATTCGTCCCACTCCTGTGCTAGAATGGTAAAAAAAACAAAAAGCAATAATTATTTAAAAATATGTTTTAATCTTGAAGGCTCTTAAAAAAATATTTATGAAAATCTCAAAATATTTATGTGTTTTTGATAATATTTTGATGAAATACTTTTTTTGGTAAAAACATACACCTAAACAACACTTGTTCAATGCATAAAAACCAAATTAATAATAATAAAAATCGGGCCTGGACCCTATACATCCCTAGGTCGTAGGATTTTCAGATCATACAAACATTTGTCCTGCGGCAACCATCTGCGTCTCCGGCAGGCCGTCGCTCACTGCGCTAACTGGACCTCTGTTAGCGCAGTGAGCGAAGGCCTTTATTATTATTAATTCGGTTTTTATGCATAGAAAAAGTGTTCTTTAGGTGTAAAAAAAGTATTTCATTCAAGATAATATATACTTGGAACATTAAATATACCTACTCCAAGTTTCATCCAATGTTTAGCCGTTGCGGAGTTGAGTGGAAACAAACAAACAAACACAAAATTTCGCATTTATAATTTATTGTGATTATATTTCTAAAATTTGCATCAATTCGCAACGCGATCAAACACAGAAGAATAGACTAGAAATTCTACTTGGCTTATATTTTTAACGCCCACCTATACCTCATACCAAATCTGTTACCACAAAGATAAGATTTGGTAGCGAGATGCCTACTATCGGACTTATAGAGATATACTCACACTGATAGTAAAAAACTCAGTTACTCATTAAGTAGTGCATTGTGTAAACGTTTGCATGTGGGAACCAATCACGCTATACAATTGGCCGTGTACACACAGCGTGTACACGTTAACGTAAACGGTTGAGGCTCGAGGGGTACCTCGGTAGGTGTACGGCACAAGCAATGCTTTCATTCACTCTTCATCTACTAATGGTGAATTCCTTTTATAGTTTATGCTATAAAACATTTGACAAGTCAGTTTATCAATGAAAAAAACAGCCAAGTGCGAGTTGACTCGCGCACCGAAAGTACCGTACAAACTTACTTTTGCTATAACACATTGTGTTATTGCCTAATTTTGTGATTCTAGGCTAAATAGGTTTTGTTTCGCCTGCGAGTTACAAAATATGCTGCATAAATTGCCGCATCTCTTCATTACGTTGACTTAGAGATTTGATTTCTTCACAGTTCCAAGGAATTGCGCACTTGAGTATCTGATATTCATTTGAAATTGATAATCCCACGCGTTCCTGATAAAAGGTCTTGACAGACAGACAAACACAAAAACAAAGTGATCCTGTAAGGGTTCCTTTTTTTATTTTGAGGTACGGAACCCTTAAGAAGAAGCGATATTGGATACGTATAAAGGAAATACTTCAAAGATGTGTGAGTTTAGTGGTCCTAGAAACTATTATAAGAACGAAACTTTTGACTTCTGTTAGGAAGAATACTAACTAATACTAGAAATGCGAGTTTGTTATGCTTTCACAACATAAATACTCAACAAATCGTTTTGAATTTTTGCATTTACGTTGCCAGGGGTAAAGAAAAGTAAGTCGTGTATCTTTCATCCAGAGAGAAGCACTGTTACAACTATACAAACTGTATTAAAATACAACATTTTAGAATAACTTTTAAAACATTGACTACGGTCCTCGGACATGATGCTATACGCTATGCATTAGGAGTAGTAGCAGCCGGGCTAGAGCAAGTGTGTTTTGCACTCCAAGCGTTAACGTGAGCGAAAGATAAACTTTTTAAGTTTTTCCAATTAGCTTTTGCACGAGCTCATAGCCATCTTTGATAATTTCGATCATATTTTCGATATACGTAGAGCTTAACTTTGATTAGCAGGATTGCTATTTAAAAATGTTGTTTATATCTTACTTGAGTATATTTATTGCACTGCCTGCGGCAATCTAACTATAAATGCTGAAAGCGCGATTCTAAAAATACCATACAACTAACATCAGAATGCTAAATGTGCATCTCATATTGGTATTCCAATCCAGACATGAAAGGTTCTAAATCTGTTTTGTAGCCTATAACGGTTTTGTGGACGGTTAAAGTCGCGTAAATGCGTCCATGATTGCCACACGCTTTTATAGCTATGTCATAACATCACTTTATTGTGTTTAAAGTATACTTATCTAGGATTCTGTACCAAACGTGGGAAAATAAGCTGCTTTTATGTGAATTAAATTGTTTTACGGTATTCACTCTAGGGAAGTTGCGACCACAAAACGGAACACGTCGTAGGCCCCGATTTAATGCCGATAACATTGTAAAATCGTAGAACAGCATGCCTGATGGATGCAATCTTGAAAGTATGAATTTCTTTTGATTATCATGTTAAGGACATCTGTGGAGCAGTGGGAGAAAGCCCACTTGAACGCAGAAGGTTGCCGGTCTGGTTCTCCCCGTGAGACAAATGTTTGGTAACTACTACAATTTGATTTTTCTCCAATCATTTAAACCTAATCTTCATAAGACTACCTTGCAGATGATTCAAAACAAAATAAAGTACCGCCGTACTGCATTGAGTACCCACTTATTTTATGAAATCGCTAAATCACAGCACAATGTCAAATCAAAGATTCAGCCGTTTTACAAAGAAAGCCACTTTTTCCTGAATGCTTCTTTTAGATTAATTTGCCGAACAAAAAAACAAACTGCACGGTTCTATTGTCTGCTTATTGCAAAGGAGGTTTTCATCAGACTAACAGAAACGATCGCAAGATTTGTGTACCTCCTGGTATTTACATTCAGAAAGGAGCAGTTCACCAGCTGCTGTCTACACTTTATAAATTGATTGAATACAATATCTAGAAAATTGCGAGTGGTATATACGTACATATATCTGCATAATCTTTCTACATTTGCAATTTTATTAATATATTTATTAGACACAATGTGTAGTATTAGGCCATCTGACAAATAAATTAGTAGTAAATGATCTGCGGGGTGATCGGCTAACTCTGTTGCAAAGAGAAATGATTAAAACCGATCCTGTTTTTATAAACTTTGACATTTCATCCGTCGAAATTCAATGAACGTCATTGTCAAACTGTCACAGTTTGTTAAAACAGGATCGGTGTCAATCATGGACACCATTTTCTTTCATCTTGAACGACGGCTGTGTAATTTTTATTAAATTTTATTTTCTAGTGTTTTTCTAATGTATATCGATTTTTATTGATGGTATTATAACCGTTATACGTTAGTAATATGACGCTAGTATTAGTGAAATGGAATAAAGAATATTTGGACGGAAACTCTCTGATGAAGAAAATTGTGCGCCGATAGTTTTTTGTTATAGTCGCCATTGCTATAGCAGAAAACAGGACCTGACTGAAGACTGGACGACTGGACTTATAAACCGTACTACGTTGCCTCATATTATTATGAACAATTATACTTGATACTGGCAAAATTGTGGAAACTATCCCAGAAGCCATATAATAAAGAAGTGAAGTGGTGTCAATCATTTCTGTTTGCAATAGAGTTAGCCAATCACCCCGCTGATTACTGATCAGAAAGTCTAAATCTAAAGTTGCCTAAGAAGTAACATGCCTAAATATAATGTCTAAAATATGTCAAAATGCCTAAGATTTAGTACATCTAAAACGGTAGTATGCCTAAAATCTAAAAAAATAAAAATGTGAAACTTCCAAAGAAGCAAATCGTCAAACTTAACACTCAATCATTTTTGTTCATCACAATTTTCTGTAGAAATAAAAGTACACCTAAAACTTTTTTGATCTTAAATAAAGAGTACGGCAAACATAAACCTTTTGAGTTTGAACTATTGGAAAAACGCTTTCATGAATTTGTAAAACGCCTACCTAGCAACGTTCAAAGTTTTAAGTTTGTTTCTTTTCTATGTATTGTTTGCAAGAGTTTGATTCCGGTATTCAGGTTTCGAAAAACTATCAACAACAACAACACCAGCTTACATCAATCCACTGCGGGGCATAGGCATTTTAAGAAGGAGGACATACCCATAATCCACATGCTAGGTGGTTAGGTTTAGGGACTAGGGTAAGGGACCGCAGGGCATAGCTTCTCGCACCGTCGACGCTGCTGCCTAACGGTGATCAAGATATTCAGCTGTGCCAGAGCTATGCTTATAGTTAGAGTTGGGGTACAATGAGCCGATGAGGTTGGATTGAGTTCTGAATGGGATTTGGAACCCCATACCCCACTACGTAATATCAACGTGTTGAAACAGCGAACTAAGTTGCGAGCTCAAACAGTATTCCACTTTTGCTGTTTTTGCAAATTAAACTAACCTTCAAAATTAAACTACACAGTTATTCCCAAGTTCTATGTAACAAATTAAATAGTTGATGTTGGTAGAGGTTTATAATCGTACATTTACCCAAAAGTTATGAAGCAATCATACTTATAGTTACATATGTTACAGTAAGTATGTATGTATCTCTGGTTATGACCACTCACATAACCAGAGATGATGATGCTTCAAAAAGATTTCACTACATATAATTTTGAATTAATATGGCTACTATTTTAGGGTTTCACTCACATCAAAAAGAAAAATTATAAGTTAGTTTAGCAAGAAATACAATTAAATTGTAATACTTTTTTAAGAAAATACTATCTTTTACCTGTTTACCTGGGGCAAATTTTTATGTGTATAATTTTTGATTTAGGTATTATCAATTCAATTTTCATGGATTTTAGAAACAAAAAGTAATTTTAACTGATCAAGTGAAAATCATAATGTGGTTAGTACTTACGCTTCAGTGTTGTCGTCTCTGGACTCGGAGCGCTCCGCGTTGGCCTGCTGGCCGCGACGGTGGCGCGCGCGCTGGTCATCTCCCAGCCCGTATAGCCCGGCGACAGCGGCCATCTCACCACGCTCCTCACGCTTCTCTCGCACTACCAGCTACGTCTACCTCCATCACAACCACTCGCGAACTACATTACTTATCTAGACTATCTAATTTGGACGCATGATTTACAGTACATCATCTAAATCACAATTTTATTGTAACTCGTCATAAAGTTTTTTGTCTTAGGAATACATTTGTTTTGTAAGCGCTGTTCTCCTGCTTCTGGTATTTTTCTTCTTGTCAGTGAATTTGCGGTCCGATCTCTGGTTGAAGACTTTGATTTTTTTTGGTGAATTTAAAATAATATTGCTCACTCCCGTTGAGAATGGTGGTTCACGCGTACGAATTCCACTGTAGTTATCAGAGTGATCATGCGTCATTAGAATAATTGAGCATAGTGCGACACCAAGAGCGAACCAAAAAAACGTGTGTAAGAACATATTGCGAGGATTTTGTGCCGACCTCGCCGGAGGTTGATCACATAATTTGCTCCCAAAACTTAGATATTTCACGATATGAAGATCTTCTACGCGACTTGAACAACGCCACACAAAAAGAAAGCACAACACGGAACAGGAAATTAAATTAAGTCAAAATGAAGACAATTTATAAGTTCAACTTGATTCCGGAAAGTAGCGCAAGAACTTCGAGTACACTGAACACATAAAAAAACTGATCCATAAACAGTTGCAAATTATTTTAATGTTTTATTCTATTTAAGTTACAGATACAGGTTCACTTTCAAATTATTTAGGCTGAACCAGCAGTAAATAAAATTATCGTAAGCTTAAATCCAGCAATCGAAGTTGCTACGTGATACGAACGCGAAATGATGAAAATTCCCGAAAATTATGTAAATTTCACAATAATCCAGATATGACAAAATTTTGAGAGTTTGTTAATTGTTTATTGCGGCCACTTGAAAACGATGAATATTTACGTACTCTATACCTCAAATATCTATCGTCTTTAAACCATAAAAACAACTTATTGTAAAATGTCGCAAGTATTGAAACTCGTATAAATCACGGCAAATCGTCAGACACGGAGAAAACTGAGTTATTGCAACGAGATGTAACGGGCGACTGGCGATTTCTGTCTCACCTCCTCATATTTATATACCCTAACTTACCCTCCCGCGCACCTCACATCCGTCCCTCCCGTAGGAACTATTTTAATAGAGCATAAGTTAAGCCAGAACATAGTAACCAAATGAGATCGTAGACAAATGAGGTAAAGGCTTACACCTAATAGCCTAAGAGAACTTAAGAAAAGATATGTTAACACACAATCGTAACGTTCAATTCGTGGTAAAACCAATGAATGCAAATTTACAATTCACCAGCAGAAAGCACCACCGTATATATTGTAACATTTTGGTTGAATAATGTTAGCCTTACCTCCATAACATTTGCACGCCAGGCACATCCATCCACATAACTCGTCAAATCTCAGCGTATACCACAAAACGGCCATTTGAGCCATCTGCACTGGATGGATGCCTGCTGTTGACGGAAACTTGTAACTCATGCCGTTTTGGATCTTGTTTTTTTCTTTACGAAAAAATACTACAAGTATAAATAAAATGTGAAACAAAAAAAGACATCTTTAAAAGAAAGTTATTGGTCTGCAGCGATTTGAATTCAAAGGACTAAAAATAATTTAAATAATTTTAAGTCAATTCTAATTTGGGAATATTTAAAATAGCAAAGCTTAGAACACAAATAGAAAATATGTTAATATCTTTTCCTACTACCATGTCACCATCCGGTATTCCGAAGTGGTCACGCAAACCTACAACCGCTGTACTCACATAACTCAATAAACATGGATTAAACAGTCCAACGCCGCTGCTGGTTACCGGTAGCCGGTTTATCACCGGTCCGGCGACGCGCCTAATTGGGTAGCCGATCAGGCTGAGCCAGTGAATATCGCCTGCTTCTCTGATTGAGTGCGTTGGATTAATTTGGTCAGTCAACTCGGGTGTTAATGGGCTTTTGTATCTAATATTTGTTCTAACTTTAATAAAAAATTGTTAAATTTATTAAAATATTGATATCAGGGACACTTATTTCAAATAACGAAGCGGTAAAGTGAATTTATTCTCTTGAGCAAGAGCAAGAAAAGTGGAATCTTATAATAATAAAAGAAGTCGGTTTATAAGCTAATAACTCTAGCCTAAGTAATTTATTTTTTTACTTATTTCTTAGTAAATATTAGTTATTACTTTCTAACTAAGTATATTTACTTTAAATACGAATAAAAAAAAGATTATATATATATATATATGATGATAATATTCAAAGTTATATTCTAAAAACATAAAATAAGATCTGAATATTGAATAGTTCCACAACTCCAAAATTGCTTTTAGGGCGAGTACCTACTTCCATTAATAACTTAGAAGTTCACAATCAACTCAAGCATTATCTAAATAGAACACACGTAAAACTACTGCAGAAAGCAAACAAATAGTGACATGTTTAATCCAACTTTTAGGGTCATAAATAAGAGAATGTGTTGGTTTCCCTTGCTCTATTTTCAACGAATACGTGGAATTGAATTTTAACTGAAACCTCAGTAAGTAATAAATACAGAACCATTTTTGGATTATTATAAAACTATAGAGTATAAGATTATTTAAATTGATACATCAGAAGATAAATCGTGGATTAACCATTCTAGTACAACAACAACAATACCAGCTTATTCAGCCCATTGCTGGACATAAGCCTCCCTTAAAAGAAGAGGAATATGCCCATAATCCCCACGCTGAGCATGCGAGTTAGAGATCGCAGGGCGCAGTTTCTTGTTTGGTCTCGTTACGAATTAGTGTAAATAAAAGAAATACATTCCAAAGTGTCTGTGGCCTCTGTCGGCAGCGTATTTAGTATGGGCCAGCTCTTGACCTCGAAGATTTGCGTGGGCAAGGATGAGGTCGACGATGGGACGAGCTTTCCCAGAAGATGCCTATTAACTCTCTTTTTGAAGCCGTTAGGGTCATAAGACAATGGAAAAACAGACGCTGGCAGCTGATTTCATATTTTAGCAGTGCACATTATAAATGATGTTTGGGAGCGAAGAAATAAGTAAGAAACTTGCTACCCTTACTTATAAACGCTACTTAAAGTTAATCAATGCTCAAATTTAGCCCTATCCAACGGATAGAGATGACAATAGTTTAAGCATCGTTTATTTTTTGAAAGATATTCATAAGTAAGGCCAAGAAGTAGACAGAACATATGTTCTGAGATTATAGATATCAGTTACAGTAATAGTGTTCAAGCTGAGCCTCTCGTAGACTCTGCTAAAACTCTTTGCAAACTAGCTACCTATGTTAAGTGTTTAAGGTTGATTGTTCACCAAACATCACAACCGCATGTGCTACCAAGCCCAGTTTATTGAAATAAAAAATCTGAGTTAGTTAAAACTCTTTAAATCCAGAGTGAATCGGTTCTTTTAGCCAACCGTGCTCTATTTTAGAACACATATTTATTTGCATTCAGGTGTCTGAGTTTTAAGACCGCTTGAAAGCCTCCGATAGCCTAACGACTGAAAATGCTGGGACCAACCAACATCTTATCGGGCCTTCTGAAGTACGAAAGCGCAGATCTAAATGACATTAAACAATCACCATCCAAGTACCTATACAAGTATGTTACCAGAAGTATAAGTTTATGTTTAGTTGTATGAATACGATTTTTTATTCTGTATGTAATCTATCCCTACCGGTGGGGCGGCTTGGCGGAGAATATTGTAATAATCCGCAATTCTATGGCTGAGGTATTAAGGCCTATTGTGATCGCCATCTTGTTTCATTATGTATATTGACAAGATATTCACTATTTCGCTTTGCGTAGCAATAAGGAAGTATTGCTACGAGCTCGTAGCAGAAGCGTAGCAGCTCTACGAAACATTGTCGTAATGAGGTGCATTATAAAAATGAACACAAAATTTGCTTTTATAAAATAACTTACAAAATCTTAGTCCATAAAATAATCTCCTTTGAGAGTTTGTTTTGTGAGTTTGAGAGTTTGTATACTTTTACGTTACTAATTTTTAAAAGGTGAAAGTCAGTGAAATGTGTATTGTTCCTTCTTTATAATAAAACGAATGAACGGATTGACTTGTTTTGTGCATGATTTGGTTCTACCCCGTATAACATTATGGGGTACAAAGGCCCGCCTAAGACGCAGAAGGTTGCGGGTTCGATTCCCGCTGCGAGACAAACTTTTCATTTGCAAATGGGACAGGATGTTTTCTATGCATAATTTGTATGTATTTACATAATTTCAAGTGGTTTTTCATACAACGCTACTGCTGTCGTGCCGCCAGTTCTGCTTAGTTTTTTTGTTATAAAATACTGTGTTTAAAAATTCTGATACCAGAGTAAATACCACTAACTCATACGAACAAGAAAATTTTAAACTATTTCAAATCTGTACTATTTATTATTTTTTAATAATGAAAATATTTTATCATATTATTATATTATTCAATTTGAGAGCCTAGCTCTCATCGGTGTAGTCATGCATTCTCTCCATTTTTCTCTTTCACTTCTATACACGACATGACGGTCATCTCTTTCATCTGGGCAATGTTTTCAATCAATGCGTTCTACCCGTATAAAGTCGTTCAACGAGCTATGGAACGAGCTATGCTTGATTTTCTCTGAACGATAGAATCCGCAACGAGACTATACGACATAGAACTAAAGTTGTCAGCATACCACAGAGGATTAGCAAGCTGAAGTGAGAGTGCGATGAACCGATAACTGTTGGGGTAAATGAGACATTGAGTGAAAGCCGAGGCTTGGCAAACGTAGTAAAGGACGTCCACCCACCTGGCCGGAGGGCGTCGGTTTGCGAAAGGTTGCTGGTAGAAGCAGGTTGCGTCCAGCCCAGGACACAGTGCAATGGAGCTCATTCAGGGAGGCGATGACGATGATGATAGAATAACAAATATATTAAAACAGGTAACCTCGTGCAGTTTATATAAAATAACTGGCAAGTTAAGTTGATAATTAAGCGCCTGTTAACCTAGAGTTTTCATTTTACTAACTTATCAGTCACCAAATGATTGAAGCGCAGCTTCTAATAAGCCTTGTGAGAGACACACAACAGACAAACTGCTTAATTTTATTGACACGTATCTTTATCTCTCTCTTAAGACTAGCGACCAAGGTGGAAGACAAAATTAAAAAAGTCAAACTACTAAAATGGCGATGGACTGGCCACATGACAAGGGAGACTAAGGGGAAATGGACAAAGATAATTACAGAGTGGCAACCAAGAGACGGAATAAGAAAAAGAGGCAGACAGAGGAAAAGATGGAAGGATGATATAAAGAAAGTTGGAGGTGCTACGTGGCCCAGAATTGCGCTCAATAGAGCAGAATGGAAATTGCTGGAAGAGGCCTATGTGTCACAGGACACGCCGAGGACCTGAACTGTTTTGTTTTGTTAATCAATATTTAGTGTAAGTAAAAATGTAAAAGGTTTTCAGCAATAAAGGCTATAATATCTTTATCTAAATTCTACTACTTACTACACTCACGTAGATAAAGAGTAGCCTAGGTAAATGATATACCAGGTCATAAACGATGTCTATTCCAAGTCTAATCTAAATCCGTTCAGTCATTACGAACATTACGGTTATAAATATTCGTTCAAAATTTCGCAATTATGATATGCAATTTACACAAAGAAAAAAAAAATATAAATCGTTTATCAATCATATGGTTCCCATAATATGTACAAGCTCTGTTTGATATGAAGCTACATGATATTATGTGGCTATGTCCAGTTTTTATTTATTTATTATTAGTATTGTGATTACGCCATTGATTTTGAAGTTTTTTTTTTGATACTTCAAGCTTCAATCATTCTGATTACATGGCCCACCTGATGTTAAGTGGTAGCTATTACTTATAACAAAGTATTGCTTCTTGTGCCTGTAATATCACCGGCACACTTCAAACCGAAACACAGAAATGCTGCTTCACGGCAGAAAAATGCATGGTGGTATTACTTCCCGGATGAGCCCTTCAAAAAGAACCAAACAATTGACAGTTTTGTTAAAACCAGTCGAGTAACAAGTTGTCGTGTAACATTTCATAAGTAATGGGAGTTTAAGCTGCGGTTTGGCACGTCGTCGTTTTATTGCGTCAATTTCGTATGTTACTCTTTATGAATTCAGGTTCACAAAGCAGGTCTCAAGAAGAATATTTAAACTCTAAAAGATCTTATTTATGTTGTACATATTGAGATGAGATATTAAAATATTTAGTAGCTTTATAATTTTCAGTATTTTTATCAAAGCGTAAGCGAAAATTAAAAAAAATGTTTTCCATATTAGAAATTGTATGGAAACCTTTTTTTATAATTTTCGCGAAATAAGTAAGTTTTTTTGGACCCTTTTTTATTCAAATAAATAATAAATTGAAATAAGTTCGATTGAGACCAACTTGTTTTTTTTTTTTACAAATGTCATTTTCTAGATATATGTAATTTTTTTCAAAATTTCGAATATGCACTTGTTTTTTTCTTCAAAATACTCACAGTTTCCTCAGAACAAAACCTTCTAACTACAAAAGAAAAGGTGGCTGCCCTCAATCAGGTGAAATTTTTCCCCACCTGTATATACCTAATGTGTAACAAAAATTATGTTAGTAGTGTATCAGTCATGTGGCTCTCATATTAGGGGCTCTGTTTATGTTGGGTATGATGCTGTGTGTAGTATTATTTATTTTATTGTTATTACGTAATAGTACCTGAACCTAGCGCTAAAAATATTTCCTAAAAGTCATTTAGCCTATAAATATTTTATCCTTTGCGATAATCTGGTAACAGATGCATTTCAATGCACTTATTTCTGTGAAGAGTTTGATCGCTCCGCTGTACAATGTAAGAGCTTAATCGCTCCTCCACTGGGGATAGGGGATTAAACGGGCCGATCTGAAAGTATCCACACCGAACGAGAATGTTGGAATCCCTCGGCGCTACCACGACTCGTATCTACTTATTGTTTTACACCACTGAAAAAGTGGCGTTTGAATTACACAAGTGCTGTCATAATTGTCCGTAATTTTACGAAAGTTACACACTTTTATATTAGATGTTTTACTTTCAAACATTGACTGCTGGCGCTTTGCACCGTGTAGAGCTAACCCTTGTGGTGCGATGTGTGCCGCAGTATTTTCTTTTTTTACCAGAATATGTGGTTTGTTGGTAGACGTTAATTTAGGTGTATTTTATTCAGTATTTTCTTTTACTGACTGAGAAAATATAATTTGTGTGAGTTATCCCTTCCCTGGAAACTGTTTATTTAGAACAGATGTGAGAGTATATAATCGGGTCACAGGCCAAAGTACGACGCCGTTATCTGTACGTTTTATCGCTGGCACAAGCAGAAATAGATATTCACGACCGGATTACATATTCCAATAGTATTCTAGAATACTGGACTAGTCCAGCTATTTATTTTATCATCATTTAACACACACACATATATATATATACACACACACACACATACACACACACTCACTGTTGGGTATAGGCCTCCCATTTCGGTCCCTTGGAAGCCTCATCCACAGATGCAATTTTACTATCTAAATAATTATTAAAAATGTGAATGTGCTTGTTTGTTACATCTTTACGTCCGAACAGCTGAACTTATTTTGATGAATTTATTTGATTCATTGAATGTCTACTTGGCTAATGGCTACTTTTAATCCAAGCACCACGCAAGCGTGCTGTGCGCGGAAGCTCTTCTTCATTACTGGTATAGTGAGAATATTCTTTGTGTGAAGTTCACGTGCATGACGTACGATCCGACACTTCATTATGAAGGTTGCATTCGTGTAGGTGATGGTCAGCACCATGAGGTCACCATGACAGCCTGGATCCGATTCCAAGAAACATAAATAAAAGTCAGTAGTTGTTTGATATTCAAACTCAATTCTGTAACGGTATTCTAAATTCAGCCTTAAGTAATGGTTCAGCTGGATTGCAGTGTTGAAATGAATTCGCAAGCCGAAGCTGCAATTAGTAAACTAGTCATTAGTATCCACAGAAATGAATATCTTCACTGCACAGATACGTTCTAAATAATTATGATGTGTTTGCATCTCATGTGTTTGCTATTTAAAAGGCCCAGCAGTATACCAGCATAAAAAGTTCAAATCTCATGAACTGATTTTAGGTTTAGAAAAATTTATGCGCGTATTTAAAACAGTGAAGAAAAACCTCGTGAGAAAACCCGCAGCTAAGTCAGCTCCACTTGATTAACCATGTCTTGCCTGTGGGTAAGCCTACTCCATAAAACCATGCCAGGCACTTCAGCCTACCGGTCAGTGTGGCTGTTATAAATCAATCTTAAATGCAAATGCTTTTGATTTTTGATTTTATTAAAGTGTTTCATAAATAGGTGATTGAAAAATATATCACTTTAAGGTTCAAAAGTATCTGATGTAAAATTGTTTTATAAATATATGAATGATATTACTTTGCAATATTTTGGAAATAAAGACATAGGTTCGAAAATAACTGACTATCTATCATAGCAAAAATAACTGATTATCTATTTTAACTGGCCCTTAGCTCAGTTATTGATAGTATTTTTTTGAATATTTTAAAAATAAAAATAATTAAGATTTATTATCAACTGAGCTAAGAGGCTAGTTAAAATAGATAATCAGTTATTTATGCAATGATTGATAGTCAGTTATTTTTTAATCCATGTTTTTGTTTCCTATAAATTGCAAAAAAATATAATTCATTCTAATTCCTATTTTCTAATAATACCTAATTATGAATGCGAAAGTCTGTGTAAATGTTTGTTACGTATCTCCATAACCACTGAACAAATTTAGATGAAATTTGGTATATAGATAGTTTCGGTGCCAAAATAACACAAAGGCAAATCAAATTTTGAAAAAAAAAACAACCTTAAAAGTGGTAAACGGGGGTGGCAAAGTTTGTATGGGGAACAAAAAAATCTTTACCAATTAACTTGAAATTTTCCACAGAGGCTCTCTACTGAAAATGAATAAAAACGTGTTTCAGGATTTTTCGCAATTGAACCCATAAGACTTTTAACGGGAGTGGCAAAGATTGTACGGGGAACAAAAGTCTGTGTGAATGTTTGTTACCACGTATCTCCGTAACCACTGAACATATTTAGATTAAATTTGGTATGTAGATAGTTTAGCTTCCAAAATAATACAAATGCTTATCTAATTAAAAAAATATCTCTAAAGTTGTAAACGGGGTATCAAAGTTTGTATGGATAACAAAAAAAAATCTTTACTAATCGACTTGAAATATTGCACAGAATCTTTAGTCTAGAAATAAATGGCCTGTTTAAGGACTTTTGGCAATTAAACCCCTAAGGCGGTTAAAGGTAATATATTTTTTTAATGACGTTTCATTAATATTGATTCTTAAAAGTATATTTGCTACTTCTTGTAGATAATAGAACTTGAACAGGGTATGATAGAGGATGAAAGTTTGTATGGGGAACCAATCATTTTTCAAGTTAGGTAACGCAAACAGGAGCGGGAACGGGAACGAAAAAGGGAATGAGAGTGGGAACGGAAACGGAATGTGTATTATGCTAGGTAATGCACTAATAATATGTTAGTACTTTTTATTCCGCGCAAAACGTGGTAAAAATAAACCTTTGTGTAAATAATGAAACACATTTTGACACATAAATTTCCATTCGGGCGAAGCCGCGGGGCGTAGTATATTTATTTATAAAAATATTTTACATCAGATACTTTTGAACCTTAAAGTCATCAGGTACATGTGGAGGTTAGTATCATCAGCTTATTGTGGTATATTTTTCAATCACCTATTTAAGGAACACTTTAGTGCTATGTAATTCTGACGCAAATTTCTATCAGCTGTATTGACATTCTGAAACTAATCATCTACTTTTGATGCTGACTGTACTTAAAATAATAAAATAAATAAATAATAAATAATGCTGGACGTTATCACACAGCATCATGTAGCCCCAAACTAAGCAGAGCTTGTGTTATGGGAACCACATGATTGATATATTACATATATACATTTTTTTTTGTAAATACATACATATCATACATAGAAAACACCCAGACCCGAGACAAATATCTGCAGAACATGCAAACATTTGTCCCGCGGCGGGAATCGAACCCGCAACCTTCTGCGTCCCAGGCGGACCTTCGCCCACTGCGCCACAGAGGTCGTCAAATATTTAAAGCATTAGGAGTGGCTGTGAAGTGAAGCGAAAAGCTAACACTAACTCTCACACCACAGCACAGTTGGAGCAATGCAAGTCTCCTTCACAGGAAACAATATCAAGTTAGCCAGCTAATATTCCAGATCCATCGTCAAATGCACTCACTAATGGTCACAGCCAATATTTATTGAAGAATTAACTATTCAAGCGCTCCATTTCTCTAGTTGAACAACTATTTGATCAGTTAGAAACTGGTTCTGCTTTAAGATAATCGAATTATATAGTAGAACTAATATGAGCTGGCATTGATTTTATAAATTAACGCTAGTGACAAGTAGCCAGTAGTTTTTAATACAGTATTTATTCAAAATTCAATACCTCTGTATTCAACAAGAGCCAAGGACCGATTTATAATTTTTAATCTTTTTACTTTTTTTTTTTCCATGATTTTTAAATTTTTTGGTTCAGTGGTTAAAAACCATACAGTAAATACTTTAAAACCCATAAAAATCCTGTTTTGTTTGTGAGGAAAGCACTGGTACGCAGTTTTTTTCAACAGTGCGTTTCTATTGTATTTCAGTTTTTTTTGTAGTAAAATGATTTGAATTTTGAATATTTTATCAGAAGTTATTAAATAATTTGTACAAACTGTTGATTCCTTCTCTGACCCCACCAAGACGTGATTCCAGACAAAGGTGATCCGAACAAAAGCTTTATAGTAGGCTCTTAAACGAGGTCAAGTTTTTTCAGCTTACATTTTGATAGCATTTAAGAGATGATGGAGTTCTACTTTGTTCCTTTCAACGCTACTGCAACAAGACATATAACATAATATATTTTAAAAGTATTTTTAAAAGCGCCTGTCGCGTTGTATAACTTTCATGTTCTTAGCCGGTCATCTGAGTTCAAAAACACTCCGCCCATTCAAGCGGATGGGTGACTGTTTAGTGGCATTAGAAAAAGAAGAAGACAAAGTATTTTAAATTTACGGTGCAGACTTTTTTGCTCATTTTCCTGATTGAAGAAAAATATTATTATACTAATATTATACACGCTGTACTCGTAGATGAAAACAGAAAACAGATTCTGTGCGGTCACAGCGGATAGGCAGAGCGATCATGTTTGTTCACAATCCACTTCGACTGATTTGAATGAAATTTGTATAGTTCACATAGTTTATGACCAGGAAAAACATTACTTGCATGCGAAGCCGCGGCCGGATGGCTAATGATATGATAAGCCTACTCAATATCAAAGTTTACGCTGTGCCCAAGACCTTCGAAAAAAATGAATTCACTCCATTCATACAAAATATCAAATACTTGAAAACCCTTTGCAAAAGGAATACCTACCAGTTTTTCTTTTTACGATACGCTCCAATATTGTTTCAGAGTCATTCAGACCCGGAAAAATCACTCAACAGTATTATTGAAACATGTCGCATACTCCTAGATGAGCAGAAACTTTGTGACACCACATCTGGATCTAAGTACTTAACAAAAGCTCTTGCAAAACGGAGGCCAAGTTTGAGAACTCACATTTGAGTGTAGGGTGGAGCGGCGTATTTATCACGCGATACGAGAGCTTTAGCAGTAGCCTGCTTGAGCCTGCATACCCTGGCGCATTGCACAACTGGAGGCAAACGTGACCAGCAGGCATGACACAGCTCATTCAACACGGTTAGATTACTCGATGCCGAACATGCAATGAAGGGTAAAAAAAATTTAAACAGTTTGGCGTCCCAATTTTTATAAATTTTTTACGTAACTTTTATTTGTGTACGTTTTTTTAATCTTCGTATGAACTAGTGATAAACTCTGGTGATGGTTTGGTAACCTTATTGTTTCTCAGAAAACATAGCAGGACAACGTGTTTGAATGTAATTTACAGATTTCGCTTAAATATCTGGTATTTGAACAAAGTATAGTAAAATGAAGTAGGTGGCGATGCTTCTAACGTAAATGCATATTTAATAATCGCTTAGACCATATAAAATACGTGTGTACAAAATGTTTGTCCAGTGGTTGATTGATGATAGTAATTTTAATTGTTATTGCACTGCAGCATTACTAGTCACACATGTCCAAGCTGTTCTTAAAAAGAGCTACACAGCAACCCTCTCACCAAAAATGCGGGTGTAGTAATAAATTCCCTTAACACGGCAATTCCTATAACTATCTACCGAAATGTACTCTAGGTACTGCTGGACTTTGGGTCTTAATTGCAATGCGAAATAAACGGACCTAATTAAGTGTTAAAAATAAGGCAATTGTTTCAAATAATCGTATGTCACACGGGAAACACGGCTGCTTATGTAACTACTGGATGAATTGGGACACGTATATTGTCTACATAGATCGCTCGACTTAGCTGTGATATTCATTTGTCTCAAGCTTTTTGACATAAAGAAATGTCTTTAGGCGGAGATATAGGCTCATGTCGAACATTTTGTACTGCATTTTCAGTTACATACAAAAAAAAACCATGCGAGTGTTTTCCTAAATTGCTTTATCAACGATCCCTAAGAATTCCTTTGAGATTCTTAGAACTTTATCATCATCCGCAGACTGACTTCACCCACCCCTGGGTATAGGCCTCCCTCTAAGTCATCTCCACGGTCCTGCACATCTCAATCAGTACCGGCCCGTGCTTCCTAGAGACTTGCTGCATAAAATATTATGACTTAGACTTTGTGAAGCGACTCAGCCATGAAAGCACACACAGACAGAGACACTTTCATATTTAACATAAATGAAAGGAATTATAACTAAGCTAACCTTGTTATTACCTTCTTACACAAATGGAATAGCAATCGTTTTACTCAATTACAGGTTAATACGATGAAGGGAAACCCCAAGTGCATTACAATATGTACTTTTGCAATTGATTATAGAAATTTCTATCATTTGCCGATCGATAGAAACTATTACAGCCTGCGCACATTGGACGACAAACGTCAGCGACGCTACGACAAGCTGCGGGGGACAATTTTCATACATTTTGTTCAAAGCTCCGCACACACGGCAAAAATCGCGACAGCATGATATGACAGACTCTCGCGACTAAGCGCAACAACAAAGCGTCTTTGGTAGGGTGACGTGAACAGGTAGCAATATCGAGTGTTAGTTATGTTGTTTTTTATATAAATATGAAATTGTTCATAGTATGTATTAATGTTTTTACATATAAGTTCGTGTATAATATTTATTGAGTTTAAGTTTTTTTGTGATTGTAATGTTATATTAGTAGATAAACATAAGAGAAGACAGAAAAGACGTTATAATTATGTTTAATGGGCATTTTCTTCCAATTTTCCTCACTTAATAAACATTCTATTATTACATACCTATCTATTAACTTAGTCGTACCTTGTTAGTAACATGCAGAAGATGATTAAATATCTTGTTTTAATGATATATTTGTTGTCTCTTCGCTTGGAATACAGGATTACTTAGTACAAGCTAATGTTTGATTTTACCTACTAAGATTTTTAAAAGTCATTTATTCGTAAATTGACTCGTACTAGTAAGTAAACTCTAATATAATAATGCTATGTTTTCAACAGGTAAACAACTTGAGACGCACTTCATCAATTAGTCGTTATTTATTAGCCTAAGCAAATATTTTAAGGTTCCTTAGTTAAATTCTGTTAAATTGAGTGGTGAGTTTTGAGAGACTTGAGTCTCGGTCAACTATGTAGTAACTAATCTATCGATGTATCTAATTTCCTACTTATTGTCATTGTTCCCATCACGCAGAACTCTGTTAATATATTCGTAAGAAACCTTTGAATTGACTAAAAAGTATAGGTTCATATTTTTTGTATCATCGTAAGGATATTATATCGATGATGGTTTCTTAAATAAATAAATAAAAAAATGTGTTTGAGAATCTGGAACTTTTAGTCTGGACTGGAAAGACTATATTAAAGGAGTTCTTTAAAATTGATGGAATAAGAGAAGCGCTCGTGGCGTGGTTTACTTCGATGTTCTTAGCAGATCACCTTGGTTAAGCAACACTCCGCCCGGTCATTTCTTGGATGGGTGACCGTTTAGTGACATTTAGATTTGGGCGCTTCCGTGCTTCGGAAGGCACGCTTTTCAGTCGTTAAGCCAGGTCGGGGGCCTTCGGGCGGTTTAAAAAATCCAACACAAGACTTGGTCACTAGCTCATACGAAGAAGAAGAAGAAGATGGAATAAGATGAGAGAGAAGACTTTTGACAGACCAAACACCACTATTGATCTCACAATATCAATAACACACGCACTACACCACCAGCCTATATCAGTCCATTGCTGGACATAGGCCTCCTCTAATAAAGGGCCATAATCCCCACGCTGGGCATACGGGTTGGGGATCGCAGGGCATAGCTTCTCGCACCACAGACGCTGCTGTCCGTCGGTGGCCAAGTATATTGACTGATTTATTACATTGTTCTGATGTATCAGTGTAATAACATTGATTGTAATATGTCCGTAGTACAAAATTGTTTCGTATAGATATAAATACATATTTACACTGGATCTGTAACTGTTTTTGATAAGTTTTTTGCATAGTAACATTTGTGAGAAGTACACTCAGATGATAGACTTTTTAGACTTAAGATAAAGTTTAAAATTAAAGTTGTAGGAGTTTAGATTTTTATGTATCGGAATTTATTTTATGTGTTGCAAAATAGCATGAATGGTTGAACATTAAAAACGTTTCTGACTCTTGGTTTTCCGAAGCAACTGCTACGGCAACGTGTCGAGAATTAGTAAACAACAAGCAGTGATTTATAATTTATAATTTATTGCGCTTTTCACTGCCTGTTCTCGGATATTAATTTTGTTTAGAACGGCCATTTATTTCTGTTGAGATAGATAAATTATGCATTGCTGATATGGGAAAAAAGGGATTGTATGTTTGACATCATTTTTATACTACGTGTAACGAAACCTTAATATTAATCATGTTTGTTCGAACAATTTTTTGTTAACATACGAGTATATTAAGTATATTTAAGTGCCTTTATTGAAAATTTCAAACCTCATTAAAAAGGGAGCATGTATGATTGACAATGTTTTTACCATCAATTTATTTTATCCAGTTTGAAACGGAAAGAGTTATCGAATAAACAAGAAGGATTTACGCTTTTTATGCATTTTTTATACTCAAGTTGACATAAGAAGACTATTTAAACGTGGTAATATTGTCAATGTCGTCTGTTAAGTCAGTCTCATATCTGTGTTGTTGTCATGTTCACACACTAAATAGTTTAGGTCAAGGTGTTTTTATTATGGGACTCCGCGTTTTTAACTATAACAAGTACATGACTATTCTCCCTTAAATTGCCCTTATGTCTTGTGAAGGACTCGTGACCTTTTTGTGCAACATTAAAGAGGAAACGAGACAACACCTGTTAGAGGACCCGGGAGACAATGTTTACTTATCTTTCCATTTTGGTTAGTACCATTTTCTTTGATAAGTACTTGAAGATGGAACAAGCATGGACCTCACAACCATAAAAAAGGATTGTATCGTAGGTGACGCTTGTTTCGATCGTGTTGTACGATCTACGATGCAAAGCTCTAAGTGTGCTCTGAGTCCATCAACTTAAGCAACAGATAAACAAAGGGTTGCCGAGTTATATTTTTAGACCATAGATAATAATATATCATAGATAATAGATGATTTTTACCTTAATCAATTCACATCAACTGCTTAGCTAAATAGTATTTTATTGATAATTTTGGCTTTGAAATTATAATTATACTTGGTCTATTATAATAGGCTATTTTAAAATTTTTGTTAAATGTATAGGTATAATTTAGTTGTTTTTTAATATGTAGTATATATAGTATAGGTAGGTAATTAGTTTTTGTATTATAAGCACCTCCGCTCAATTCTTTTAATTATATTCTTTCCATTCTTGGTTGTCTGGAAGAAATCGCTAGCGATAAGATCGCCCATTATACCTACATAACTATTTCATTTCTCTGATTTTGTAAATTTTAGATTTTTAAATGGTGTTGTGTGCAATAAAGACTTTATCTATCTATCTATCTATCTATCTATGATCTATGGATTAGACATAAACATTATTTTGTAATAACATTTCTTCTAGTCCTTGGTTTGATACCTAGACCGAGATTATCTTCATCTATCATCGTTTCAGAATAAGCCCGTATGAGTTCGTACTTGAAAAACATTACTGCAGAACATGCAATTAACAGGCTGACCCAAGGGCCTCTTTGTTAACATTTTGAAGGCAATGTAACATAAAGCTTTGAAAATTCGTCGTATTTATTAGTTTTATCCATTCACCCAGGTGGAGTGACGATCTGCAAAAGGCTGCTGGTAGAAGCTGGATGCATCGAGCAAAGGACAGGGCGCAATGGCGCTCATTAAGGGAGGCCTATGTCCAGCAGTGGACTGCTATATATTGATCATGATGATGATGATGATGATGATGATGATTCGTTTTATCGATAGAAATGAGGGAGATGGCATGACGAACAGGACGTTTTTTTCGGTATCCTGGCAAGCGGATTACTAAGATCGAAAAGTGTGTGCCCTGCAGTGGAATCAGACACGCTCATAAGAAGAGAAGATAATGATAGAAGAAAATGTTTTATTTTTTTATTTTTCCTCAATTATCAATTAAAAAAAAGCCATGGCAGTTTTTGGGTTTTTGTATAGGGTATTCACAGTAGGCGTTTCATTAATCTAGACTACTTAGGTATGCGATACTTTCTCTCGACACAACACATGAAAAAGGTCGCAGGTCTGCAGTAAATTTTCATTTTTATGCGCGGTGCCTTTATAAGGACTTCCCAACTCTCATTACTTTGCGGAAATACAACATTACAGCGGCTCACCTAAATATTTTGTGATGAAAATAAGGTGCGTTTCACGTAATTATGTTTTTCATATGACAATACCTTCTGGTTTGTTGTTATGTCTCTACGATAGAGAAGACAACATATTTTTCCTGATTGTGGGTCTCCCTGGGTGTAAGGAGCTCCAACCCCCATCTTCGTAACCCAAGCCAATCTAACCTGCACGTGGTGCACCCTGCTAACTTATAAACAGAGCCTTGGCAGCCGTCTGATTGCGGCATAGAAAAGCCTAACACTGGCATAACTAAATACCCTGGCCAACGGGCTGCAGCGTCGGCGGTTCTGCTATCCCGAACCCGCATGCCCAGCGTGGGGATTATGGGCATATCTACCTTATTAGGGGAGGCCTATGTCTAGCAGTGGACTGACATAGGCTGGTATGGCGGGGTCTCCCTGCATACCAAACATGTCTCTTTTTATTTTAATGCAATTTTTTGATAACCATGTTTAAAACAATCACACTATTGCTACTTAAACTTAAAATAAGTTTAATTATCCTTTTGTCAACCTGCCAACAAATCCTTTGTCTACAGTTGTTGTGCTAAGCTGCTTAGTAGCAGTATCTTAATTCTATGATAGAGATAAATTCCAACTATATTATCCACAAACAAAACACTTTGCCTATTATCTCATCTATATCTTATAAAACCTTATTTTCTTCTTGACGATCCTTATATAACCCGGATAAAGATTTGGGCCATTAGAAGTTAAGTTATCTGGATGTGATTTAGGGTAAATAAAGTGTTTTGACTTATATTTTTAAATTAACATCGTCTCAATGCTGGGCAAGTCTCCCCAAATTCCACCAACCATCTCTATCCTTTGAAATGTCTCACTTTTTTCTCTCGAAGGCTTCGAGTTCATCACGCCAACGCTTATTAAATTCATTATTTTAAATATCAGCTAATTCAGTAAATATCTCATCCTACGAATAAATTCGATAAAAATGTATGAAACTACGCTGTTTTCAAATAATTTAACAGATAGTGGTATTAACTAACGATTGAAAAATCGGATCTCAGAAAGGTTCTTAATACTTTGACTGCGAGTCCGATAAATGGCGCAGGATGCATTACAGTGAAGAAGATGGTCGAAGCTGCGTGCTGAGTTTTCAGCAATGAAAATGTGAAAGACGGATTCTGTAAATCCACAAAATCCAACTTTAATTAACTTACCTACTTATTTAAAAAAAGGTTGTTGTTTTAGGATAAACCGGAGCTTGGAACGAATCTCTTTTTATGTTTTTCGTTCTAAAGAAAACTTAACAGAAATGAAGTCTTAAAGAGGCAAGTTCATAATTCTGAAAAAACACTTGTTAGATTACCACATAAATTTGACTTTTAATTTATATTGTTTAAAATAAGTAAAGTACTTCTCCATCCAAAGGTTGCCTGCAAGAGAATTTTCATTAATTTCTTAATACTTTTGCCAGGGTACCTGGACCTAAACCAGACAAATGAGACAAAAAATTTAAGGAATTAAGTAAAATATTATTTAGAAGAAATGCCCGGTTTTCAAGATTTTTGAAACATTCTCGTAAAAATATTATGAAAAAAATAATTTTCTCATATATTTATATGACATCTCGAGAACGGATTGGCTTTTTATTGTTTTTAGGGTTTATATAGGTTTGTAATATTATTTGTCCTTCGCTGTAGCCGAAAAACCTGGACGGATTTCAACAAATGAGGAGTCGTTGGTTTTTTCTGGATCACGAGAGCGACATAGGCTATATTAAATGTAAAAAAAAACTAAAATACAAATGCAAATATAATTTTAGAGATGTTTGGTGATAGTGAGAAAATGATTACTTATTTAATTTAAGATCTCTAGTAGGTTGTAGCGGTGGTAGTCCGTAGCCTACGGCTCCAGTAAATAAACGGACTTTATGTGTTCATGTGTAAACAAAAATTGAATATCCACAAATCCTTCTAGCACAAATGTGGTGCTAGAAAAATTTTTGACCAGGAATTTCGCCCATATCGTACACAGTAAAAAACGATGGATGGAAAAATCAAAGTCAATAACTATGTACTATTCAATACGATCCTAGTATCACATTGAATCGTCGGTAAAGTAAGTGTTGTTTTTTTTTTACTTGAATACACACCGTTTTCAATGCGACCAAGCTCGAAACGACAACAAACAACTCTTGGTTTTTTTCTAGTAATTCTGTAAAACTAAATTTTTCTCAGTCATTTTATTATTAACAAGTGAGTAGCCATTTTATTATTAACAAATACAAAAATGCATTTTTGTAGTCTTGTGGCGCGGCACTCCCATAATACAAGCTCAGCTTAGTTTAAACCAATAATGCTGTGTGATGGTATCTGGTATTTTGTTATCGACAAAAAGCTAAGTAAAACATTATCTTTATAATAAGGCCTATTATATAATTTGAAATTACTCAAACACTTGTTAATAATAAAATGGTTGACAAGAAGTAACCTTCAGTTTCTCAGGCGGACCTTTGCCCACTGCGGCACACTCGTCATGGATAGTTTTATTGTATCACTTGAGATATTTTTAGAAAACCGTACACATTGCCCTTAAAAAAATCACAAATTTTATGTAGCGTTTCGAAACCGAACAAGGTTCACGTCTCGCAACACGTTGCTTCAGTCTAATGCTGTCTCTAGTTGAATTTATTCAAGCCACGGTTTAGTTTGCAAGTTGCATGCTGATAAAAGTTGGTGCATTATTGTGAATAAGCGTAACTGTCAGTTACCCAATTCCACGCCGAATGAGAGCGTTGCATGCGGACTCAATGCGGGCCAACTTTAAATTACTGCATCGTTCTGTTCTAGCACGGTTTGTGCTTTAAACAGGTGTTCTTTATGTATACGCTAAGTATTGATATTGGAAATCGGCGACTGGGTCGCGAGAGCAAAAAATGTTTGTAGTGTCTATGAATAAAACAAAAATTGTTGTGAAATCATTATTGAATATAACATTGCATAATTTCACGTGGTTTTAGATTTTTTTTCTAAAAGAGTTAGATACATATGAGTATGGTAATCCAGAAATGCAGAACAAGTATCTTTATTTTATCGTATATATAATACTTAGTACAGTATTAGTCAGTTTTAACGACGTTTTCTAAAAATGAAACCTAGCTAGATCGATCGATTCAGATTATATATATACTAGCTTTCGCCCGCGGCTTCGCACGCGTGGTAGTCGGATAAAAAGTAGCCTATTGTGTTATTCTTGGTCTAGACCTGCATATATTATGTGCAAAACTTCAGCTCAATCAGTAGCGTTAAGATCCTCAATTTTTTTCCTAAACTTTTGACACCCGTTACGCAGTTTTTTTAGGGATATAATAATCTTCTTTACACAATATGTTGGGTTTACGGTGGCGGAGACTTTGGGGCGGTGAAATACGGTAAATTTTATCGACAAATCACCATCTCACATACAAAAACTTAAACCAGAATTGTCCCCCATACAAACTTTGCCACCCCCGCTAATCCCCTTCGATGTTGTATTGCAAAAATGTTGAAATATATGTTTATTTTTTTTTTAAAGAGTCTATGCAGAATTTCAAATCAAGTGAAAACTGTTTTTGTTCCCCATACAAACTTTGCCACCATCATTTACCCCCTTCCACATCCACCACCACCACAGCAGCTTATATCAGTCCACTGCTGGACATAGGCCTCCCCTAATAAAGGGGGATATGCCCATAATCCCCACGCTGGGCATGCGGGTTGGGGATCGCTGGGCACAGCTTCTCGAACCACCGACGCTGCTGCCCGTCAGTGGCCAGGGGATTTAGCTGTGCTGATGTAAGCTGTGCTATGCCGCAATCAGCCGGCCGCCAGAGCCCCGTTCGTTGTTTAACAGGGTGCACCACGTGCAGGTGGGGTTGGCTTGGGTTCCGAAGATAGGGGTTGGAACCCTGTGCACCCCATTTACCCCCTTAGGGGGTTGAATTACGAAAAATGCTAAAATAGGTATTTATTTATTTTTCTAAGAGAGTCTCTATGCAAAATTTTAAGTTGGTAGGTAAAGATTTTTTTGAATCTTTGCCACTCCCGCTAATCCCCGTAGATGTTGTTTTGCGCAAAATGCTGAAATAGTTATTTATTAATTTTTATTTGACAGTCTCTGTGCAGTTTCAAGTTAATTGGCGAAGATGGCGATTTTATTCGTCCCCCATACAAATTTGCCACCCCCGTTAACTCCCTTACGGGTTGAATATCCAAAAATCCCTTCTTATTCGGTGGTTTTGCTATAAAAGAAAGCTTCACTCTAAATTTCAACGTTGTATCTTCAGTGGTTTAGGCTGTGCGTTGATTCTAGAAAAAAAAAGGACTTCTCTTACACATCTTATAGATTTACAAAAATTGCTCGTTTAAAAGTATTGATAGCTTGTCGCACTTCATTTTTTATTATTTAAAGTAACCTGAAATGAAAATATTTTCCAAGTTTAAAATATCACAGCTCGTTTCACAATCGATACTTGTTGATGCTACCCTTCAAGCTCCCCTCAAGAGCCACTCTCTCTCACTTGACATAGCTGTTACAAGAAATGTGATGCACTTTAAACTTGTGAACCATGGTAAAGACGTTAAGCAACTTCTATTAAAACAAAGACATGTTTATTGATGCTGGATAACAACAGCATCATAATCTTCAAACTAAGCATGGGACTCACATGATTGATCATCATCATCATCATCATCATCAGCCTATAGCAGTCCACTGCTGGACATAGGCCTCCCCTAATGAGCGCCATTCCGCCCTGTTATGGGATTTACACGATTGATACACTAATATTATAAATATATTTTATATAAATACATACACATATTATACATAGAAAACACCCAGACCTGAAACAAATTACGCAGATCATATTATTTGTCTCGCGGCGGAAATCAAACCTGCAACATTCTGCGTCTCAGGCAGACCTTTGCTTACAGCGCCATAGAGGACGTACAGGTTTCATATTAACGTAATATTTTCAATTAACTGTGAACTTATTTCGTTGAAACATTTGAAACCAAAACGCCACAAGTTTCATCAGGTTTGAGAGTTCACAGCGTTGAAGCAATGATTGAATTTAATTTATTTAAACATTTCAAAGGACTGTTTTATAACTGAGTACAAAGGTTATTTTTTTTTATTTCACCAATTCATGCCGGTGTTCTAAGGAAAGTTTCAATTCATTCGGAAGACTGTGCCAAGTTGCTTGCCAACCCATAATTGAGAGCTTGGGGAGGTGCGGCGCGAATATTTTGGGCTGATGCAGCGCAATGGAGGATGAAGTTACCAACTTAATAATTAACATGAAAAAGAATGGAAAAAAAGCGTGGGTAGTAAGAATTGTCAAAACTGATGTCCTCTTTGACGTTTCCGCCAGCGCCGAACCTTGAGCTCCGGGAGAGCGAAGATTACTTGCAAAGCCGAATTTGCTTTTGGAAGGATAGTCAAACGAATTGACAAGGTGAAGCATAATTTGTCTTTATTGTCCCGCAACCATCTAACCATGCGTGTCAGTCGGCTATTCCCAAGTTTGCCACTAAAAGGAGTTTGCCTTCTTTATACGTTATGAATTAAATTCAATCGATCTTCTTGAAATAACTTTTACTAATCTTTTCCTGAAAATAGAGTTCCTTTTAAGTGTCGGGAGTTTTCGAGTGTCTAACTTCAAGTCTTACTTGCTCAAAGCACATTAAGTTATTTATTCGACATGTACCTGTGATGTTACATTTTATTGCTATCTTAAATTTATGATATATAACAATTACTCGTATATTTAATTACTCCGGTGGATGTTGTTATTAAAAAATGATAAAATATATATCTAATTTGTAGTAGCATATTATCCATTTATTTCTGTACTTAGCACAGTTTAGCGAGTCGTAATATCGGTGTGAAATCGCAGACTGCGATTAAAATAAGGCAAATCCTCAACATCCTAGACTATATTAAACATTACATAAGTTTAGACTTCTGATTCAGAGTAATTATATCCCAAGCATTTTTTTACCGTGTTAAGTTTTATTACGTGGGGTGTAGGGGCTTCCCATCTTCGGAATTCAAGTTAACCTGATCTGCCCGTGGTGCATCGTGCTGTAGAACAAACAAGGCTCTAGCGGCTGGTTGACTGCGGCATAGCGCTAACTACATCGGCAAAGCAAAATTTCCTGACCACCGATGGGGCACCGGCCGTGCGCTCAACCCTCATGCACACTGAGGGCATATCACCAGGGAGGTCTATGTCCAGCATTGGGCTTACAAAAACTGGTATGGATTATTATGATATTTTATAAATAAGAATACGAATAAGAATAGTTTTATCTAGCACAACACACATCAATACACAAAAGAAACTTATGGCGACGATACATGTCAAACCCCCCTCCCACCCGCACCACTCAACACCCCTGAAGACACAAAACCACCGAATGCAGCTATGCAAAATAACGAAACTTCATGGCCCTGAAAACAAAAATACAAATGTTCAGCAAGAATACCATGTTGTACCCAACACGCCTTCCTACCAAAAAAATTGTACCAAAATTGATCACATTGGTACCAGTTTTTTGGTAAGAAAACGTGATAGAATTAAAACGATATTATTGCCACGAATTGCCACTATCTAGGCCGTGAAGGCCTGCCATTCCGCACAACTATAATCAGCGACTTTACATCCTCAAAAATGTTGAACAGTGCGAGCAAGAGCGAGTTTTGACATACATCGTCTACATACAACTTGGAAATAAAATAATTACTAGTCCTACCTGAATCGCTCGAGTTCATTTAAAAATAATTTATGTCACTAGCCAGATTTGCGTGTTTTCCATATTCATCGCCATGCATTGTGAGATAGGATTTCATCGATATTTGAACAATGAACCTCGCTGTCTTTTTGTTCCTATCGATATTCCCGAATCCCGAATTCAAAGCGTACAAAACGCAGATGGAGAGACATACGAATGAATAAATCAATGCAGTGTAGTAATTTTTAAGCAATATTAACGTCATCATCATCATCATCAGCCTATAGCAGTTTACAGCTGGACATACGCCTCCTCAAATGAGCACCATTGCGCCCTGTCCTCAGCTCGACGCATTCAGATTCTACCAGCCTTTCGCAAATGGTCACTCCACCTGGCCGGAGGCGACAAGTGGTGTAAAAATACACAGTAATAAACTCTCTCTATTCAATTCAATCTCAAGATCAAGCAAATTCCTTCCCATATGTTTACGTCTAGTAGTTTTACCGCTCGGTTAATCCTAGATTAGTATGCAAAGCTCTTTCTTCTCATTGGAAGTTTTTGTTTGAACTTAAACTAACTTTTCAGTGAAACACGTCAGGTGCTCTGCAAATATTTGCAAAGCAATTTTCTCTAAAAAATAAAGACAAAGATATATAATCTAATAGTATGCTCTAGTCCAAACCGAGGTATTTCTTATCCTAACCTGCCATACATAACCTCTTAGACTAAAATCTATAAAATACTATCTGAAATACACGTATGGTATACGATCGAAAATAGTTTTCAGTAAATCCTATATCGATGGCCAATCTTTATAAAAAATATCTCCATTTTGCGTTATAAACAGCAACAGGCAGTAAAGTTGGCCTTATTGTAAGAAAAATGACGGTTACCACAACACGTGATATATATATGGTATATGGTATATGGATATGTATATACCATACATATAACGGTAAAAATAGAACAAACAGAAAATAACAGCGGTTTATTGCTTTAACAAAAAACTCATTAATACATAGTTTAAGTGCAATGAACACAGTATTGGGCCTTTGCGTGTTTGTACGGTTATTTTACGGGCGATTCATTCAACTTATATATCATTAGAGGATTGAGCTAAATATTGATGAAGTTCTTGATGGAATAAAACAAATCGACTTACCGGTCAACCATTAATATCGATATTGCAGTTTTATAACATTGACGATAGTTCAATAAGTTTCGTTATTGTCGATAAGATTGTAATCATGTTGAGTCATTGTCACGTTATTTTATATTGGCACTTGGCAGTATTTTACTCATGAAAATAATGTGAACTAACACATTCATATTGAAAAACGGAAATTTTAATAAATCATTACATTGATTCCGTTTCGACTCTTTCAGAGTTAAAATAACTAGGTACAATAGCCAAACTTTTCAGTCTTTCTGCCATGTCGAAGGCTTTTGGACAGTTTAACAACTCACACCAAGTTGGCGACTAACTATTAGCTGATATCTGTACCTACTAGTAAAATAATATTTTGTATTCTGTGCTCATATAAATTGTTCGAAAAATTGACGAAGAAATATATATTATAAACTTTTTGGCATCCACAATGGCAGTCTTATTATAACCACTTAGTGTTTTTGTAATTATGAGCATACTAACTGTATGTCTGTGAAATTGAAACCAAAATGGAAGCAATTTGTATTTCCTGTGAAAGCTTTCAAATACCAAGCATATACTGGTTTTAATAACTTAGGAACTCTTGCCTTCAAATATTTAGACAAGCAACTGAACTGGGGTGAAATTCACATCCAAAATATTACCAGTCTATCGATTTGTGTAAACCTAGACTAATAATCTGCGTTAGACTTGGTGATGGAAATAAAACTAACATGATAATGTCTTAAATTGCTTAATAAGTTAGATAGATAAGATATTTATTTAAAAAATGTTATACAAGTATGTTAACTGTCATTACGTAGTCTTAAACTTAACAAAAAATATTTATACTAGAAAATTGGGTAAAATAGGATTCTTATTCAGCATAGGCTGCATCAGAGATAACGACTCAATCATTTTATCTATCAAGGAACTAAGTTACGTAACTTGGCTCGCATAAGGCCCGAGAGCAGCCTACAAATACACAATGAAGGCTTTTTAAGAATTAATTTTGAGTTTGATAATATTTTGTTTTAATTAAGATATAACACCCGCATCTATTACCATTAGATCCCTTAGCTCTACGAATGTTTCCCGTTTGGCCTGTCCGTTCAGTTGTTACAAATTAAGTCAACATCGTTGTTATACTATTGTGTATAATAACAAAACATATTTGGCAGTCTTATTGTATTTTCAATAAATCACAAATGACGCAAATATTACCGTCCGCGAAACCATTTTTAAAATGTTCTCCGCGCCAGCTCTTGAAAGGTCCTCATTGATATTCATATTACCCTTCGCTTAGATTTCTCATCTACGTAGCAAGTTCCAGCAGACGAAAGATTATGAGAAGGCTATCATCGTCGATGTTTTCATACATTTTTTAGCGGGGGATCAAGGGCACTCATAATAAGCGTAGTTTAAACGCATATTAAAGCAGATTGCGAATATTCGTAATCATGTCGACACGCTCTTCTAGCTACGAAAACTGATAAGATAAAAAGTTATTTAAGAAATTGCGTTTTCTTGTGAATACCTGTGTTTATAAACGTTATAAATTATGCTTATTAATATTACCAGTTTGTTGTAAATGTGCTTTCCGAAAGCCTTTACAATCTCGGGACATTATCACACTATCGCATCGCACTAATCGCACTAATATTATAACTGCGAATGTTTGTGTGTGTGTGTGAGTATGTTTGTAGTCGCTTCACTTCGCAATGGCTGAACGTATTTAGATGAAACTTGGAATATAGATAGTTTAAAACCTGGATTAACGTATTTATGCTATTGTTTATTCCGGTAACGCGCGAGTGACGCCGCGGGTGGAAGCTAGTTATGAATATGTACTGATTAGTTAAAGTTTCCAAAAAGCTAATTCAATTAATGCTCTAATTTCCTGTTACAACAGCTAAGACCAGTAGAACAAAGGCCAGTTTATTGTTTGATGAGGTGTCTCGTAACGTGCCCAACGGACATCAAATATGCATCGTTTCCGGGGTTATTCACACTTACACATACATCGCACGGTAAAACTAATACATCGTCTGTGGCACTGGCCCGTACGTTATTTGCCTAAACTGGCACTATACATGGAGTAACAAGGAAGGATCAACGATGGTATGGCGAAACGGGATCTCAATGCATATCGATTAAAGTCGTAAAAGTATGCTATGTATGTTCCCCGATATTTAATTGCTCTAAAGTTACTCTGAATTTTAATAAGTCACACAGTAATAGTGTAATAGTCACACAGTTTGTATAATTTTTTTCTTTTGCATGTTTAGTTACAAATATTATATTTTTATGTTACAAATGAATTTATGTCGCCACAGAGAAGAGGGAACTCCTCTAATACAGGTCTTACGACCTAAAAGAAGAGATCCCAAACCATGTTTTTTATGTACTTGTAATATTGAATAAATCATTTTGAATTTTGAATTTTTGAATAATACTACGATAAAATCCTATTTTAAGCTGGATATCGCAAGTGTAGCCAATTTGTTAGGTCTAAGCTCTTAATCTGTTATTTCCAAGAAGCTCAGTATTCAATTAAAATCAATTTTTCAACTAATATCAAAAACATAAAAACACTTGTTCTCTACAACTTATATTCAAAACTACACCAATAGAAGACGTAAACGATGCAAATTTCATTTGCTTAGTGCCAGGTTCATGTTAAAAAGAACTGCTTATTTATATACTTCTTCTATGCATGAAATACTTAAGCTAGCTTATTTTGAATGCACTATGCAACGATAGTGAACTAAAAAATAATTTGGATTTGTGAAAATCCGAGATTGTCTTAAATAAATATGGGCTTTTTTTTTTGCTCAAACTGGGCCCCGATCCATAGCCTATTTATACCTATCAAAAGAATTTGTTTCGGGCCTGCGAATTGCTCTTCCTTATTATGAGGCGTGGCTACATATTGTAGACATACCAATAATTGGTTTGTTTAGGAGTAGTTTGTAAGAAGGGTAATAGAAAAATTCTGTGATTTTTGTGTCAAATGCCTTTAAAGTTTGTTGATAAATTTAGTTCTTCTTCATCTTCGTAAGTTAGTGGCTAACTCTGGTGTTGGACTCTTTAGGGCTCAAAGGGCTCCAACATGACTTAACGACTGAAAAGCGAAGACCAACATCTTAAAGTGCCTTCTGAAGATCGGAAGCGCTCAGATCTAAATGCCACTTAACGATCACCCATCCAAGTAGTGACTGGGCAGTCACCACGAGCGCTTCATTTTGCAAAAATAAGGAATACAATTTTTTTTAAATAACTGGTATTGTAGGGCAAAATACCTTTGTACTATTGAGCTATTTAAAGAAAAAAGAGCTTTGACTTAATAGTTTGGCTACAATACATCAATAAAACAAGCAATACCAGCCTATATCAGTCATATGCTGGACATAGGCCTCACCAGGCCTGAGATATGCCCATAATCTCCACGCTGCATCCCCAGCGTTAATGCAACATCCAGCCTTAAATTTGATTTAATCCAAATGGTCATAAATAACAATTTAATATGAGCCAACATACATTTTAAACTTTTAACTTAAATCTCGTAGGTTGTTTATTTATATATATATGTATATTTTTTTTATTTATTACCTGCCAGCCTAACAACGTGCCTAAAATAATACCAAAAATAGGGATTTTCACCTGTATCATGGGTAATAAGAACTTCATTATAAATAAAATAAAATAAAATAAATAAATAATGCGGGACGTAATCACACAGCATCATGTAGCCCCAAACTAAGCAGAGCTCGTATTATGGGAACCACATGATTGATATAATACACATATAATATATAAGTACCTACGCCATGGTGTAACGGGTCTATGTTCGGAGAACAGCTGTTCTTGATTGTCAGCCGGCTTTTGACCCATTTTGTCAAACGAGGTCTCTAAAAACCAAAACTAGTTATCAAGCATATTATTTGAGTATACTTTTCAGTACTACCTAATTAGACACGTAAATTATTTCAGTAAAACGAGAAAGGTTTTACTTGCTGAGTTTTTCGTATTCTAATTGCTAAAATCCGCAGCCTCTATGGTTAGGCTCGAATTTTGAATTAGTAAATATTTACATGGACATTATGATTAGCATCGAGATATATAATTAGTTCTGTGACAGATGCAGATGATACAAAAATTTGTCTTGAGGAGGGAATCGAACCTGCAACCTCCTACGTGAGGCGGACCTTCGGCCACTGCACCAGAGAGGTCGTCAAATAATGTGACATTGTTGAGCAAGTGGTGTGAAAAGCCATTTCAACAAATTATACTGTATAGTTTATATGATGATGTGGAAGGCTTCGAAGAAAACACAGTAATTATGTGACTGACGCGTATACTTCGCCTGCAAGGTCGCCGGCATAGAATAGAATGTTTGATTTATTGAAACAAAACCAACCAAATTGGAATCTAAACAATTTCATCATCGGTTTTGAAGCTGCAGCGGTGAACGCAAACAAAATATTATTTGCTGAAATAAGATTACAAGGCAGTTTTTAAGCAGGCTTTAATTTGGACTCGCGCACGAAGAATTCCTTCCCATTATCTATGCATGTAGGTATGGGAGCCCCCCTTAATTTATTTTATACTAGCTGACCCGCTCGCAACTTCGTTTGCGTTTATACTATTTTTTTACGAATTTCCTTTCCTGTGAAATGTTTCCCAAGCCCGGTAATTTGACACGGAACCCTAAAATATGAATGGAATAAAAAGTACCTACATATTCCTACATGACCTACCCCGTAATGTAATAATATTTTGTATAATGTAGTTACTTTTTTCGTTCCTGTTTCCGTTGGCAACCCGTCGCCAAGTTAACAGCCGGTATAGGTATGATGATTTTTTATATGCCAAACTCTTGATTATGATTGGTTACTCATGCAAACTTTCATCACATAAATCACCCTCTTTAAGTTTCATTTTCGCTTCAAAAAGCAGCAAGTCCTTCTCCAAGGTCCCACCCATGGTTCAGCGCTTGGTGTTTATTTATTTTTGATAAAGTCTCTGTGAAAAATCTCAAGTCTTTATGTAAAAAAAACTTGCTATCCCCGGGTTATTCAAATAGCCAAGAACAAATGAATGTAATTTAAATTTCGAATTCTAATCCGATTTAAATATTATTTTTTATTTGACATTCCAATTTTAAAGAGTATTGCATTGCACCAAGCTTATAAGGCTCCCCCACACAGGTGTGTTATTATCGGCGATAATATCGCATACGTTATTGCGATAATGCGTCCCAATTCCTTGCACATAACTGCGTTATCGCAGCAGTATGTAACTTTTTAGCCGTCCTAATACATCCACATCCACACATCAGCCTATATCAGTCCACTGCTGGACATAGGCCTCCCCTAATATAGGGGGATATACCCATAATCCCCACGCTGGGCATGCGGGTTGGGGATTGCAGGGCACAGCTTCTCGCACCACCGACGCTGCTGCCCGTCAGTGGCCAGGGGATTTAGCTGTGCCGATGTAGGCTGTGCTATGCCGCAATCAGCCGGCCGCCAGAGCCCCGTTCGTTGTTTAGCAGGGTGCACCACGTGCAGGTGGGGTTGGCTTGGGTTCCGAAGATAGGGGTTGGAACCCTGTACACCCCTCCTAATACATAATGTGCTAAAATTCTACAGATCTTACACTACGCGCAACTATCAAAGGCATTGAAAATGTAATTTAGAAATAAGCACACGATAAAATTTGACTATAATGTACTGACGAAAAAGTGAACGGAGCGCAGAGTGGCTTTGTGCGTAAAGACCCTTCTACTGCCAACAGTTTTTGTCCGTCTACCTCCTAAGATGGCTCAAGCTGTAGTTTAATTCAAACTCGAGATATCATTTTTTCCGTTTCTTGAATAGCGAGCTCAAAAAAAGTAATTGGGAAATTCTTGATCCAGAAAAATGTTGAATTTTGACAAATTTTGGCAGACGCAAATATTGACATAATTGTGACCGATCACTTTATTCACCTACACATCTTTTTTTAATGCAAGCGAAGAATTTACTTTCAATGTATGGAGTTTCAAAAATGTGACGAATTTACTTTGTGGCAAATGTAGAACAACCCCTCTTATATCTGTGAAACTACAGGCAAATGTCAGAATTTCATGAATCGGGGTCAGAATTTCATGAACTCGATCAGAAAAACTTAAACATTTTCAATATTTGCGCATGCGATATTGCGATATATTCTGTTATATTGTCTGATATCATCGCCGATAATAACGTACCTATGCCCACGCACCTGTGTGTGGGAACCTTTATGTGAGAACAACGTTGTTTGAATAAATTTGGAATGAGTTTTCAAACACGACAGTGTCAAAATAAAATGGCATAACGTGTGTCACTAAGGAGTATTGATATCAACTTCGATGCAAATCACCCCTAAAATAACTTTCTATCCCTTTTTAACCCCGTTAGGCGATAAATTTCAATAATATACGAAACACGTCTTTCATCAATTTTGTTAAAGAATGTTTATGCAAAATTTGAAGTAGATTGAACCAAGGAATCACGTTGTTCCATACAAACTTTGCCCACGTTTTTCACCCCTTTAGGGGGTAGAATCTCGGAAAATGCTTTCTTATCGGACGCCTACGTTATACAAAAAACACGCCCTCCAAGTTTCAGGTCTCTACGATCAGCGGTTTAGGCTGTGCGTTGATCCGTCAGTCATTCAGGACAAAGGATTTTATAAGTATACATTACCCTCCATTAAGGTATTTTTTTGAAAAACCTGGTATTCGCTCTTTTATTATTTAATATTCAAAGTGTTCTGACGAAGTTTCAAGAAAATCACACCACGCGTTAAGATTTTCCCATACAAACTTTACCACCCCATTGCAACCCCCTCGAGGACTATTTCAAATTTTCAATGATACTAATCTTCATTGATTGTATGGAATAATACATGTCCCAGGTTTCAAGTTTCTAAGTTCAAGGAATACGATTTTTCATACAAACATTTTTACCCCTTTTCATCCTCTTAGGGGTTGAATTTCCAAAAACCGTTTCTTAGTGAGCGCTCACACTCTTTAAAGAGTACCTGTACCAAATTTCAAACCTCTAGGCCCTGTAGTTTCTGAGATTTCGTGATGAGTGTGTCAGTGAGTGAGTGAGTGAGGATAGTTCTCTTTTATTTATTTTATATTAATATTTCAAGTGTATATACCAACAACTAAACATTTTGTGATTTCAAGGGTCAATCTGTTGCCTTTATTAATATCGAGCAAAATATGGCAAAAAAATCACGTTTGTGTTTTTAGTATTTGTTGTTAAAGCGGCAACATAAATACATCATCAGACAGACAGACAGACAGACGGACAGTGAAGTCTTAGTAAGTGTCCAGTGTGTTTACCCTTTGGGTATGGAACCCTAAAACAGCCTTGTATGCTGATTTAACAGTTTAGGTCCATCTATCTTCAATTCTCATAAAAATAACATTTATTCTAGTTTCCGTACTATCAATTTCATTTTCGCCGTATTGAGCAGACGGGCATTTTTTCATTGTTTTCCATCCTTTACACGCTCAAACCATTGAAGGGTTTCGTTTTTCATTCTGCATCAATAAATATTCATACATTCCACGCTCTATCACACTGTTCCACTGAACCACAACATAACCAGAGCACTTCATTCAAAATGGTGGTTGAATCTCTGTGAACTCTAAAATAAAAATAAAACTAAACTGTTTTGTGGAATCGAGTGTTTTATCTATTACATGTATAATCAGCTAGGTAGGGGTCACTGGTAGCAGTCCACTGCTGGACATAGGCCTCCCCTAATGAGCGCCGTTGCGCCCCGTTCTGAGCTCGAGTTCCGACTCTTCCAACTTTTACTGACCATCAAAAGCATAGTGTTTCTTTCTATGACTTATACGACCAGCCAGCTAGCTAGTCATCCATATTGGTTGTTTATTCTACCATTCTAATTTTCACTAATAATCAAAAGCGTAAAATATTTCGTGAAAATATTCTTGTTCCTTATAGCTAGCAGTGCAAATGCCTCTCCAAGAGTTTTCAAGCTTATATATTATTCATATAAACAATTTCTAATTTCAAGATAATATTAGTTCAGCTTCTTACGTATCGATTTTTACAATTTCCCAGCGGGAAGCTTTATTTTGTAGAAGGTCATAAAATTAGGTATCCAACTGCATTGAGTCACGTTAGAAATGTTGATATGTCACATTAACTAACAAATTATTTAAATGTGTATAGTGAACCACCACCACACCAGCCTTTATCAGTCCACTGCCGGACATAGACCTTTCCTAAATAGAAATCATTAATTAAACGTCCAGCAGTGGACTGCTCTAGGCTAATGATGAAGATGATCCAAGCTTTTAAATAAAAAAATATAATATTTTTTAAGAAATAGTATACTAGAAATAGGGCTTTTTGTCAAATTCTTAATCTCAGTAGTTAATTATCACTAAATTCACCAATTTTTCATCTTTATTGTTTGTTTTGATTGATGATAAGGTACTTTTATTTACCAAGGGCACCTTTGACTATATCAATAAAATTAGTTTGACTAAGTAGCCAGTTAATTTTGACTAGTTCGTTGGCTTTAAAAATATACCGCGCAGTATTTCAATATTCATTATTATGTGGCTCTCTCAACTAAAGTTCAACCTATAAATCTATGTCACTTCGCTTATTTTCCACAAAAGTGAACGTTGCAGCCCCAACATGCTAGAGGCTAGTTCATTCAGACCGTATAGATACAATAGGGGTGATAAATGATCTCTAGGGAACTGCTGAAAATTAAAATTTTATTCCATTGTTCACAGCCACGCTCGAAAGTGTTATAATACAGCGTTAGCGTATTTGCGAAAATCTTTGATAATGCATAAAAATTGGCAATTTAAAAATGTTACCTTGATGGAAGATTTGAATTTAAAACTTCTTTTAGAGCCCATATAAATTCTGTTAAATAATGAGATTATTATAATTTGAATGACTTCTTTAAATTAGGGAAATAAAGAAGGGCATGGGCACATGGCATTAACAAAATTAGTGATCATTGAACAAAACGTTGAAATTATAGCGTGGAAGGGTGTTGTTATATCAAGGCAATCAATATTATCGTACACGTTTAATATAAAAAACGGCACCAGTAACTGGCATTATATTGTTCAGTGTTTTGATATAAGGATCAGTGACCTATGTGCATTGTTCAGTAACAAACAAAAATTTTAAATATTTACATTTATGGAATGAATAATAATCGACTCTTATATTGTGCATTAATGGTGAAGTGGCATGTGATAAGAGATTTATTTTAACTAGCTGATCCGAACTCGTTACAAAAACACGATGGCCACATAAGGTAGAAAGTTGAAAGTGAGACCACTACCATACTGAAAATGTAAGTAATAAGTAGACATTAAAAATATAAGTATTATTTAGAGTTAAAAATCTAAGTATATGGACGAAAGACGTTATCCGGTCCAAATTCTTGAGTTTTTGGTTGAACTCAAGAGTTTGGGAATCCCACCATTTAGGTGCATATATTCGCGATTCAATTTAAACATTGGCACTCATTCGTTCACGGTTACTGCGATTCGTCTTGGAATAGCATCCCCGGCCATGTTCAGAATGTATCCTCAGTGCTCCAACGGTGCTCACCGATCTAGAGTGTATCATCATTATATATATTATAGCTATTTGGTAATTACCACTTTTAGCTGTTTTAGGAGAGCCACAGTTGTGAATGGTCATTCATTTGAACCCATGGAATCACAGAAACTGTTTAATTGCAATGTATAAGAAAATAGATTTATACAACCGTGAACTCACTTTAGAGAACTTTTGACTCCGTTAACACTAACTACACTAGGCTATATATATGTGTATATTGGTATATTATGTTTATATTATTTATGTATATATTCATTTTTAATATTATAAATAGTTTTAATATAATATAGTGTAACAAGCATAGTAAGAATAAGTACATTTATATACGACTTCAAAAAAAGGAGGAGGTTCGGTTGTATTTTTTTTAATATAGCATGTTTTACCTACTTTACTTAAAACTCAGTCATCATGATGTATTTAAAATAAATCCTTGATGTATTTTTTGCCACCACATAGTTATTTTAAATCCACACTACACTTAGCTGGTAGAGAGTGCTTCTTATCATTAAGTTCGCCTATGTACATTCAATTCTGTGCAATAAAGAATATTCTATCGATCTATCTATTGGCAATAAGGAAGTAAAAGTATTTACCAACTTTTTAATATCATAATTGATTTAGCCACAAACATTTTTTCGGTACCGACCACTATGACTCACAAAATTAGAGATCTCATAAATGTAGTGTCATTGGTTTGCAAGACTCATCCGAAGCGATTCCACATCTTTCTCTCTTTCTTTTTTCAACCTGCATCGTCCTACTGCTGGGCAAAGATCTCCCCCAAATTTCGCTAACCATCTCTATCCTTCGAGATTAAATAAATTTGAGATAATATTATAAAAATAATAATTCGAGATAAAAAAAAACCGAAGGCCTCTGGAGGCATCCGGCTAACATGGCCCGCCCAGTCCCATTTCAGCCGGACTTCTTTTCTGCCCACGTCAGCAATGCCAGTAATTGAACGCAGTATGCTATTCCGCACTCGGTTAGTGCGTTTGTATCCAAGGATACTGCGTTCCATTGCCCTATGACAAATTGCGTGATTCCACATAAAGCTCTAATATTTTTTTGTGTGCTATAAATGCTCGGTTCATATCTTTGCTATTTACCTTACATTACGAGTCCGTAACGTAGTACAGATTCATCATGAGTATGCAATATCTGGGGCCCGACCGCGCTATTTTCAAAAAACAACGGTGCGTTTCTAATTACGCAACGAGTCAGTAACGAGTTTGTTCCAAGTTTTTGAAATTTGGTACCGCGCTAATGTATAAACGTCAATGTAGCATCAACCAAAACCGAGTCGTAGCGTGAACGATCGTCGTTATGGATTTTATTTTAGTCTGTGTAAAAACGAGTGTCGATTGGTTTTTCTTAGGCCTTAAACCTTGGCGGTTTAACTGTTATAATTTAGCGCGGTCGGGCCCCTGTCTTTCTATCGTTCCTGACTTGACAAACAGCATTCGCGAACTATTCATTATCTAGTTCACATTGTCTATGTGCGCTTTCCAAGTCAAGTTTGGGTCTGTAGTAACACCAAAATTTTTGACTGTATTATTTTCTATACTTTTTGTTATATTGAGTAGACATTCAATTTAGTATAGTATGATTTATTGAATTGTATATAATATAAATAATATAGGATCTAACATTTTTTATAAAGTGATTATAAATCGCCCATCATGAGCCTATGCTACTGTTGGACATATACATCCCTTAATAACCGCCATTGCATCCTGTCCATCCTGTCAGGCTCGATGCATCAAAGTCAAAGTCAAAGTCAAAAATCATTTATTCAGTAGGAACTGTATAGTACACTTTGAAACGTCATTTTTTTTAATTTACCACCAATTCGTAACGTGACCAAACAGAGAAGAATTGGCAAGAAACTCTGCTTGGCTTATATTTTTTTAACGTCATTGTACTTAATATCTATTACATTGTTTTTGATGGAGTTGGAGGCAGTTTCATCCCAAGCTTTTTTGTCATCTAAATAAACAGATATTTTATAATAGGCTTTATTACATAGATTACGTTTAACAACATTTTTGAATTTATTTACAGATAGATTAATCACATCATTTGGGATTTTGTTAAAAAAATCGTACAGACATCCCTTTAAAAGATTGACTAACTTTATGGAGCCTTACAGTGGGAACAGCTAGTTTATCTTTATTTCTAGTGTTAACATTATGATAGTCGCTATTTTTCTTGAACATGTTAATATGTTTTCGGACATACATTAAGTTTTCATATATATATTGGCACGGCACTGTCATAACATTTATTTCTTTAAACTTAGTTCTAAGTTATTCTCTGGGGCCCATATTATAAATTGCACGAACAGCCCTCTTCTGCAACACAAATATGGTGTTGATATCTGCAGCATTCCCCCACAACAAAATTCCGTACGACATAATGCTATGGAAGTAGCTGAAATAAACTAGTCTAGCCGTTTCTACGTCAGTAAGTTGACGGATTCTTTTGACTGCGTATGCTGCAGAACTAAGTCTGTTCGACAACCCATCTATGTGAGCGCCCCATTGAAGCTTATTATCTAAAGTTATGCCTAAAAATACAGTACTGTCCACAAGATTTAGATCTTCATCTTTTATTTTAATGTTAGGTTTAACTTGTTTAACATCCAGCTTCTACCAGCAGCCTTTCACAGATCATCTTTTTGTCTAATTGGCCGGAGGTTATGCTACACTGCGTTTGTGTATCAACTTATAAAAAGGTATTTTGATTCTGCGTACTTGAAATGTTTTATGCGTGACATGATTTTTGAGTCATGCCATCCTGGTTTTTTTCTGTCCAGTGCTAGCTCTAATAACGCTCGCTTTGATAAAATACTAGCAATAAAAAAATGGTCTATAGCTGGCTCACAAATGGACCCATATCAAAATAATGATTCTTGACAGATAAAAATAAAATAATATATAATTAAATTACTAACAGCACAGAGATAAGAGCAGCTGCGTCGTCGTTTTTTCTTTCCGCAATGTTATGATCTGCGGTTATGATGAACTTTGAAATGTAAGAGTTCCGTATCGTTAGACAAAAAAAAACATTTCTAATGAATTTTTAGTGCACTATTAGTTTTTCTCGTAATTTAATTTTTTCCTAACCAGATTATGCTGACTATTATGCACGTTTTAAAGAACGGCTTGTATTGGTTCAGCCTGTGATGCGCTTCTCAACGTCCTGTAGCTACATAACACTTTGCATGCGGCATGCATAGATACTAGACGATGCCATCGATCTTCAGCATAATCCGGTGCCCTACGGCTTCCTCGCCTTCGGCCAGAAGAAATTCAATTACTGGCTATCGGCATAAATCTCTTGGGATTCCTTTCGATAAATTTTCTTGTATGCTTTTTTTTAATATCTTTGCATAACAAGCTTTGAAGCCTAATGAACGAAATCGTATTATGATCTCCAAGCTCTTGTGCCAATCGACAAAAGTGAAACTTCATAACTGAATGAAGCGTTTTCAGTTTTTTAATACTTCTATTGCTTCTTTAAAACCTGTTTAAAGGAAATTCCAGGGTTTTTTTATTTAGTAACCTAAATACCGAAAATCAATTCTCCAACTTGATAACAACGATCGCAACGATACTGGAAACTTCGCGAATTTCAATTTGAATAACAGAAATTAGACGACGAGTTTGGAAGTTAAGAGAAGGAAATCAGTGAATTAAAAATAAACTCCTTCGAAATAATGGTGATTACCTATAAAGCTTTAAAATGGTGGTAGCTGATTCTTAATCTTATTATCTAAATACCTTCTTATCACAATAGATAACGACTATTATATGTATGAAGAAAGAAATTCGTTCTCATAACATCAATCTAACATTTGCTGCTTTTTTTCCATCCAGTAGAACTTGAATTCCGCAAGAATTTCAGAACTATACAAATCCCAACTGCGGAGTCAGCGGATCAAAGCATGTGAAAATCTAAGAAATATATCGGTGACAGTATGCGGTGCCAACGAGAATGGAATCCGTTCCTCTCGCTTCGCGCCGATCCGGGAATCCAATACAAAGAAAAGAACGAATAAACGCATTTATACGAAGGACAGTTACCAGGGACCTTGTGCTCAAAAACCGTCGAAAATATAAATATCATAATGGAGATGAAGTCATTATACAACTGAAATGACGTCCATTATACAACCTAGATGACAGGTTCAACCGTAGTGGTTGAGCGAGGTTTTTTATCCCATGAGATTTTTGTAACGTTTTCGAGCATAAGCGCCCAGGAAAAAAGATTCAAGTTATATGTTTCTCTGGCTTCGCTCGCATAGTATCTAGATCAAAATGTCAGGTCTCAATTTATGTAAATTCCAAGTTTCATCCAAATCCGCTAAGCCATTACGGAGATGAGTGGCAACTAACATACTCACACTAACACAAACTTGCACATTTATAGAGTTAATGTGATTTATGTGTCTTGAATTTTGGAGGAGTATTGGATTTTGATTTTTTATTACGACGCAATAATAGGGGTGTTATAAGTTTGACATGTGTATCTGTGTTTCCTTTGTCCGTGGTATCGTAGCTCCTAAACGGGAGGAAACAATTTTGATTTAGTTAACGAGTTTTTTTTAGCTATGACAAAAATCAGTACAGACACAGCTGTTTGAAAACCAACTTTTCTAGTTGATCTGAGATTCTAGAGGATAAATAAATAGCAATAATAATAATTATAAGTTTCGTTTCAGTGTACGGTCTGATAGCGAAGAGCTCTCGCTAGGCAGCTGGATCAAGGGTCAGATACAGAAGGCGGCTCTCCTGGACTCGGCACGCATTGTGCGGAGGTTCCTCTCTCTGCAGCCCTAGCCACCGACCGTTTGAGCCTTGCCCCGCGGTCGTTGGTCTCCCGTTTTTATACATTTTTTACTACAATGTTTTTGATATTATTTAAGTATTATAGTAGATAATACTAGGCGCTTGGAATTTCGTTTGCGTGTAATTAAATTAGCAACCTTTTTCATAATCGGTCGACTAACGAACGGCAATTGATTGTTAATACAGATATTATAACTTTCTATTTAACTATATCTGTTTTAAACCTTAACTTACAAATAACATTCTTTAAAATGTATAGAGTGTTATATGTATATGTTGTAGGTGTGTCGATAAATAAATAAAATAAAACAAAACAATTATCCCACTGCTGAGCAAAGGACCTTCTAAAATAGAGTGTAGGTAAATATGTAATGTAATACATCCACCGGCAACCTGCTTTCTACAAAAAGGCGGCTATAAGTATTTTATATACGAGAAAGCTTATTCTGGATTCGCAACCGAAATACTTTAAAATGTAGCATAAAGTGAAATTCCACACATTATTGCTACTGGTATGCCAAATGGTGTAAAAAAAGAGTATGTACCTGCCCTGCGCGAAAAATCATGCCTCATATTCATATTATAGATAATGTATAAATTGTATTGTTGCATTTTTATTGAATTGTAATCAGTTGTATGGTGTGCAATAAAGTTAGATAGATCTATGTAACATTTCATGCTGGTTATTCCTCATGGCTGAACTGATTTTGAAGAAATTTTCCTAATCCGCCATGATTTATTCCAGTTCCAAGGCACTGCAAGCAAGCACGTTGTTTATTATTCCTTTGAAACACTAAAGTTTTAAATAAAAAGTACAAACTAATCAATACACACCATTTTCAATACTTTCAGACTGTTAAAAATTGATGGTTATCTTATCGCTAGGAGGTTGGTTACTGTACAGCATGCCCTTAGGGTAGGCGTAGGGTAGATTTGAGTAGGTGTAGGGTAGGGGTTGGATCGGGTTGTTGTTGTTTTATCCTCATTGATTGCTTTTTCCACGTGGATATACTCTTTGATTGCTTCTTCAACTTCAGTGTTCCCTTTAATAGCATTTCCCACATCGATTCGATATCCTCTTTGATAGCATTTTCCACTTTGATTTATTGAGTTGAAGTTCAAGATTATCCCAAAAAACATTACCCTTCGTGTTAGAATTAGCCGTATTCGGGTAAAAAACTGAGTTTTTTTGTTATACAGTATAGGTTAAGACAAAAAAAATGATATTTAAATAGCAAAGCCGTTCATTAAGCAGAATTAAAGATTATCAAGTCACAATATTGACACTTTTGGGGATTCTACTCCTTAAGGCGACTAGTAGGGTCAAACCTCCCTCTCGCTCGCACTATTCAACATTTTTGAAGATATAAAATCACTGAATGTAGTAATGCAAAATAGCAAACCTTCACGGCCTAGAAAATAACAATACAAAGGTTCAGCAATAATCTCATTATGATTCTTTCACGTTTTCTTAACAAAAAAATGGTACCAATGTGATGAGTTTTGGTGCCAATTTTTTTGTAGGAAAACGTGTTGGGTTCAAAATGATATTCTTACTGAACCTTTGTATTGTTATTTTCTAGGCCGTGAAGGTTTGCTATTTTGCATTACTACATTCAGTGATTTTATATCTTCAAAAATGTTGAATAGTGCGAGCGAGAGGGAGGTTTGACCCTACTAGTCGCCTTAGGCTCAGGCCTCACCTGTCTGACCTGGCACGGACATGGCGCGGGCGCTTTCCTATTCCATTCAAGTTTAATACAAAATGCACGGAAATAAAGCACAATTTAGCTCGACGACTTCGCGTCATAACCACGTCCGATCAACGACATACCGTGTGTCCTAAATTATACATGTCTGCGCCCGACGCTAGTCACATTCATCGGGCACGGACATGGCACGGACATGGCACAGGTGGTTTCCTATTCCATTCAAATTTCATACAAAATGCATGGAAATAAAGCACAATTTAGGGCACATAGTATGTCGTTGATCGGACGTATGACGCGCCTTTTCGGCGCCCGCGCCCGATCGCCGCCAGATGAGCGTCAGATGGCCGCCAGTTCGTAGTATGTACTTGCTTGCGACATACGTCTGTTAGTGATGTAAAAATTCGTGACGAATGACGATATCGAATTTAATATTGAATTTTGTGAATTGATTGTAAAATATGCAACGCTTTATGATCATTGTCGTTCCAATTATTGTAACTGAAATGTTCAAGATAAATTGTGGCTGGAAATCGGAAAGAGATTAAACCGGTACTAAGATTTTTTTATGTAATACCCATGGTAATACTAGCTGATCCTTGTGCAAATTCGTTTGCGCGTATTTTCTTCATCTGTATCAGGGCCCGATTTGGTAACCTGATGAAGAGGTTTTCGGCAGGGTTTTTTCAAAAGCTTAGTAATTTAGTAATTTCAAAAGCTTAGTTAACCCTCTCCGTATGGGTTACACTATTATTTGATGGGTCTAAACTATTCAAAACCCTTTTGATTAGGTTACCTGATCATGAGGGTTATCAATAGTATTGGGTTTTGGTATTATTCCAAAACCCATTCCTTAGGGTTACCCTTTTTATCATTGTAACACGGGTTATACGTGGGTTATAGGAGATAAAGGAGAAAAAAAAAATGATTGCTATTGACATGAACTTAATTTTCGATGACAGCTGTCAAACTTAAATCGACCATATCTCGAGAACTACTCATCTTAGACTTGCTTTTACTAGCTCAAATGATTGCTATTGACATGAACTTAATTTTCGATGACAGCTGTCAAACTTAAATCGACCATATCTCGGGAACTAATTATCTTAGACTTGCCTTTACTAGCTCAAATGATTGCTATTGACATGAACTTAATTTTCGATGACAGCTGTCAAATTTAAATCGACCATATCTCGAGAACTACTTATCTTAGACTTGCCTTTACTAGCTCAAATGATAGCTATTGACAAGACCTTAATTTTCGATGACAGCTGTCAAACTTAAAACAACCATATCTCGAGAGCTACTCATCCTAGGCTTGCCGTTACTAGCTCACATGATAGCTATTGTTAAGATCTTAATTTTCGATGACAGTTTTTAGTTTGACAGCTGTCATCGAAAATTAAGATTTTATTAGTAGCTATCATTTGAGCTAACGGCAAGTCTAGGATGAGTACTTCTCGAGATATGGCTAATTCAATTTTGACATATGTCATTGAAAATAAAGATCTTGTCGTTAGCTATCTTTTGAGCAATTAACAGCTATTCTAGGATGAGTAGTTCCAGAGATATAACCATTTACAGATGAATTTGTAGAATGAGTTTCGAGTGGAGCTTTGAGTTGAGTTTTAGAGTGACAGTGACAGTGACAATCCGAAATTATTATTAATTAATAAATATTAGTAATGATAACCATTGTGTAACACTCAAAAAAACCTATCAAGAGGTAACTCCATTCATTCGTTTAACCTCATAAGAGGGTAACCCTATCGACTGAAAACCAAAAGGAACGGGTTACACTTTCGCTTGTGTTAGGAGGAAAATATCCAAACGAAAGGGTTATCCCGTCAACTGTATAACCCAATGAAGGGGTTTCACTTTCGAAGCAACTAACTCGAAATCGGGGTTGTACGGGCCCTGATCTGTATATTAATTAATTGTATGCACGAGAGCAAGAGCATCTTCGTTTTCTGAGGATGACATGCTGACACATCGATACCGGACAACAGACTGCACTACACTTGTGCCTCTGTCGCGTCATTTCTGCGTCATGTCCGAGCCATGTCCTCGCCACGTCCGTGCCACGTCCGCGCCATGTCCGCGCCATGTCCTTGCCCGATATGTGTGACCTGTGCCCTAAGGAGTGAAACCCCGTCAACAAAGTAGCCCAGACAGAACAAATACAATTTGTTTAGGTGTGAGAATGTGGATAATGTGAGTTTGGGGTAAAGTGACAGAGACAGCCAGGTACATTGTATATACATATAGGCATAGACAAAGTGTTGTATTGTGTAATTGAAGTTACTAATACTCAGTGTCGCTACATTGTAAATAACTTATATAGATTGTTACGGATTGTTTATCATTTTGTTATGCTGATTATTTACAAAACAAAGCACTTTCTTACTTTTTATGACTTTTTACTTCTAATTCTATCTAGCTAGCATAATTCAGTAAGATAGCTTAACGAGCCAAGCCGGGTAAGCAATCGAGTAGCAACTATTAAGTAATATTCTTTATACAAAAAGGCCAATGTTTTGCAGAAGACTCATTCATATTGCTTACATATACATATGTCTAAGAACCGGGTACAGACACGTCGATCGTCCAGCAGCTAGGTGGACGGAAGATATTGCAACCATCGTGGGCCAAAACTGGGTGAGACGAGCTTTGAACCGTGGAGATTGGCACGTACAAAGGGAGGCCTATACCCAGCAGTGGTTGAAGTCAGGCTGATGATGATGATGATGATCATGTAATAATAAATGCTAAGGTAACGGTTTAGTAGAAAGTACCTGGAAGGGCACTACAACTGAGTTTAAACCTTTTTCAGTAGAAAACACTCAGAGCAGAGACATATATTTGCAGAACATACAAATATTATTTTAATATGTCTATAAATGAATCCATTAAAATAAAACTTCATTACAAGAAAAAATACCTACATACAAGCCTCTCAAGATGACACGAAGTAAATTATTTTTTTAGTTAGGTACAAGGTACAATAAGATTAAAGGATAAATTTGACACTTCATACAAAATATTACTTATTTTACGCCAGTTAATATCGCTGCCAAGCTGAAGAAACAACATAAAAACTGAGCGGAGTTTGTTAGCTTAGATTTTCATTCTTTATTAGTTTTTTGTGAGTATATTGGAACGCAAGCTTTGTCTATTTTTGTAATCCACAAGTTTTTAAGAGGCTCCTTTGCAAAGATTAAGTTAAATAAGTATTTTTATTGCCATTATTAAGTAGTTTAAGTAAGTGATTAAGGATTTTGTTACAGAATTCATCACCGTTCAGAAGATCACCATGAAAAAACATTAAATGAACTGTATTTGATTTGTATTTGTATTTGTAAATCCTACACTTTTTGTTCTGTATGCTTACGTTGGTGTGAGTCAAAAAAGAGTTTCCTATCTATCGATCTATAAGTATGTAGGCTACAATATAACAGTGAGCAGGTACTGGGTACGACCCCAAAACAGTTTAACAATTTCCATAGTTTTCCAATTACAGCACAGGTTTCCCCGTGCAAAACTAGGCGACTCTACCGCACTGATCGAGGACTATATTTGCAAGTAAGATTGCGAACAGAATCCGTGTAAACAACCACCAACCGTGTCGTGGGAATTACAACGAATTGGGGAGTTGTCGTGCTGTTCGTGCTTGTGCTGTTTCCTGTTGTTAATGTTTCACGATGTTTTTTGGATACTTTTTCTTTACTGACTGAGGTACTCTTTTTGTACTAAATTATTCCCTAATTCTTGAATATTAATTAAAGTTTAAAGTTGCTATCTCGCTGTTTAATTTGCCTCAAATCCAAATAATAATTTTATTATCATCCACAGACTAATTTCACCCACTGCAAGGTATAGGCCTCCCTTCAACTTGTACCATCCACCACAATCCTTTGCACTAACCTAGAATTATAATATTTATATTACAAACTTAGAACGTCCTTTTCGATTCACGTTAGTTAACAGACCTGAATATCCAATACAATAAATAATATAAATTTAATCAATAAACAAGTTATCCTTTCATACAACTACTACATACATACTCTTAAATAAAACATCAATAGTCTAACATCCAAGTTGGTAGTAACTAAGGAGTTTTTATCATGAGGTGTACGCTTAGAACAAAAATGTGGGCCTTATTCGTCCATCTAAGGTGCTGTGAAATAAAAGAAAAAATGATGTCATACAAAAGAGTAAAAGATACAACACCTATTAGTTGGAAAAATATGTCACAATTTTTTGTTCAAAGCAAACACTCCTTTGTGTTGGTTTCTAAGACTGTATGATTGCAGACCAATGGTCACTTCAAACATCCTCTGCAAGAAATCAAAAGTTATATTTTATTCAAAGCCCACGTCTGCTCTGTTTCGGCAAAGAAGAAGTGATTTGCCACACATTTTGCCACACAGACTAAAAACTAGGTACATCATCATCATCAGCCTATAGCAGTCCACTGCTGGACATAGGCCTCCCCTAATGAGCGCTATTGCGCCCTGTCCTGAGCTCGACGCATCCAGCTTCTACCAGCAGTCTTTCGTAGATCATCACTCCACCTGGCCAGAGGGCATGCTACACAAAAACTAAAATCTAAGTACAGACAACATTAATCAAAAGTTCGGTTGCTAACAACACCTTCTACGTTAGTACTAATAGTGATTACATGGCACCAAGTTACTTGTGACGTCAAATAATAACCCTTCATCCCAATATTGTTGCTAAAATACTAACAAAATATCCTACACTAAGGAAGACAATAAATCAACTGTCTACATTAAAACATTATAATATACTCCTATCCGATAGTCCCATATTTTTCTCAGAAACCTAAGTACAGTTTCTGTTGGCACAACGCCAATCCCGGAACTAAGGGCGACGCTACACAACCTTGAGAGCGACAATTATAAATCATTTGCGGCTACGCTATTAAATACTTTAAAAAAACCGCATAGAGTCAAAAATAAACGCATTCAACAACGCGTTAACCCACCTGGTTGTTTTAATCATAGCGCGGCATTGTGTCTCGTAAAAACATCATAAACTTGGGTAAATTGAGCGTGCAGTGGGTATAGTAATAATAATCATCAGTAATAAAATGGCATCTCTTTTAAAATAAGATTATACTCGAACATAAAATAAAAGGCAAAAGTATACTCACCTAGAGTATTAAGAGTTGAATGGTGTAGAAACCCTTGGCAAGTTCATATTTAGGCAAGTTTTTATTAATTTTATCTCCTTGGTCTGATACGTTTTTCTACTAAATGTTTTGGTAATCATCTGTAGGCAGAGTACTTACAAGCTAATTTTTCGATTGTTAGATCCTCCAGTAAATAGCTTAATATGTTTGAAATTATGCGGCGTATTTAAGAACTATCTTTCAGATAATTGTACCTGACCATTAAAAATTACGGATTTAAAATAAACAATAAGGCTATGTTGAAAAATCTGACTTTAGAATTAACAGGAGCGGTTGACACCGAATGGAGTTGTCGTTGCTATGGCGAGGGTGCATGGTTACTTTTCGTAATAAAACAGAAATGAAATGGACACGAACAAACCTATTGGCTCTAAATACATTACAAATCAATAATGCAGAGACATTCTAAATGATTTCGTCAATTAAATTTAACAATACAATCCCTAATCCCTTGATAATAACCTGAGTAACTGCACAAATATGCATACCATTACAGGATGCGTCATCTGAAACAATTGTCTCCACCGCTTGTCGATTCATTATATATAAGTTTTCAACAAGCCAAACGACCGTCGACCCAAGAAAAATGTTCTTTCCTAAGTAACACTAAATCTGAAGGAGAGCTATAGTATAAGTATGTTGTAAAAGCGAATTAAAAGCGCTCGCGGTCTAATGGGCACGATCTCTTTCGACGAAGGTACAGATGTTAAATTAATTTGCAAATGTTCTCAAAGATGCTTCCAAAAGATAAGTCAAAGGGGTATTTACTGTAGGGACTTTTAAAGTTTTAATCCTGTTTTAATATTACCTAATTAAAATTCTTATTTTGTATCAAACTGAAATATGTTGAATAGTATAATGTACAACGGCAATCGTATCACGTTATCGACCAACATAGCGGGTGATTTTCTCAGCCTGAAGCTATAAATAATAATTATCATCATCTCGCTGCCTTTATAACTCGTTATGTGGGGCCGGCCGGTAAAAATGTTTTCCTTCCATTACCTTCTATCAGTCATCATAGATGATGGGGGGATAGATGGGGTGTACGGGGTTCTAACCCCCATCTTCGGAACCCAAGCCAACCTCACCTGCACGTGGTGCACCCTGCTAAACAACGAACGGGGCTCTGGCGGCCGGCTGATTGCGGCATAGCACAGCCTACATCGGCACATCTAAATCCCCTGGCCACCGACGGGCAGCAGCGTCGGTGGTGCTAGAAGCTGTGCCCTGCGATCCCCAACCCACATGCCCAGCGTGGGCATTATGGGTATATCCCCCTTTATTAGGGGAGGCCTATGTCCAGCAGTGGACTGATATAGGCCGATGTGATGTGATGAGTCATCATAGATGTATCGATGTATAAATAAATAAAATACAATACTAACTAATATAACATTAAGGCTTTTATAAAACAAATTACATGAGCTGGTTGAGCTTAGCGTTAGTGCTAGAGATTGGGGCCTCTAAAACAGCTGCAAAATCAATGATTCTGCTGCGATCCAGTTAGGCAATGCACCGAATTGCGGCCGAATTTATTCGGCGTCTACAAAGAGGTTTATACTCTTTAATCAAACCGGAAAGAAAAGACGTGCTGTTGATCTGCTCTCGATACTTCATGATTGATTAGTCTTTGATGGTGTTACACCAGATGGGTGCAGATTTTGTACCTAAACAATTATTAGAAAAGTACGTTTTTATAAATTTCTTTTATTTTTATTTATTGCATATATATACATTGTCTTGAAAATAACAAACACAACAAAAAAAATAACAGCCAAATCGGTCGAGCCGTTTTCATTTGATGATCTTTTTTATTTATTTAGATACATCACACGTATTTGTTCACAATTACAGAAGGCGACAAAAGCTTCATTAATAAAACAGATAAATCGTATATGAGAAACCGATTTTTTTTTAACTTAGGCCCAGGTCACACATATCGGGCAAGGACATGGCGCGGACATGGCGCGGACGTGGCACGGACGTGGCGAGGACATGGCACGGGCATGGCGCGGACATGGCTCGGACATGACGCAGAAATGACGTGACAGAGGCACAAGTGTAGTGCAGTCTGTTGTCCATTATCGATGTGTCAGCATGTCATCCTCAGAAGACGAAGATGCTCTTGCTCTCGTGGATACAATTAATTAATATACAGATCAGGGCCCGTACAACCCCGATTTCGAGCTAGTTGCTTCGAAAGTGAAACCCCTTCATTGGGTTATACAGTTGACGGGATTACCCTTTCGTTTGGGTATTCTCCTTTCCCTTCTCCTTTATTCCTCCTTCATAACACAAGCGAAAGTGTAACCCGTTCCTTTTGGTTTTCAGTCGATAGGGTTACCCTCTTATGAGGTTAAACGAATGAATATAGTTACCTCTTGATAGGTTTTTTTGAATGTTACACAATGTTTATCATTACGCCTGACACTGGGTGGGGGAATTTAGATTTTGACTCTTGATTTATGTCATCAATCATTAGGTATTAGTTCGGATCGCTTTATTTGGTTGAAGGAAGAGCGTCACTGCATTAAAGAAAAGTTTTGAAAACATAAGGAAAGTGCTGTATTTCAGTCAGTTTTCATTGGTCATCATCACAGAGTATGCGTTGTCATATACGAGACCCGCAGTCAACATATTAAAAAGAAAAAAACATGGTGTTTCAGTTTTCATAAGTCATCAGTTATGTCATGCATGACTGAGGCCCGCAGCCAACATGTTAAAAAGAAAAAAATGTGTTTCAGTCAGTTTTCATAGAGCATCATCGCAGAGTACTCTGCGTAGCGTTATTTTTTATTTTTATTGTATTTATTAGGCAAAGCCAACAGTACACATAATGAGCATTTTGTAAAGCGTTATGTCCGAGACCCGCAGTCAACGTGTTAAAAAGAAAAAATATGACCTTCAAAACTATTTTGAATAATAATTTTGGATTGTCACTGTCACTATCACACTCAACTCAACTCAAAGCTCCACTCGAAATTCATTCCACAAATTCATCTGTAAATGGTTATATCTCTGGAACTACTCATCCTAGACTAGCCGTTAATTGCTCAAAAGATAGCTATCGACAAGATCTTTATTTTTAATGACATATGTCAAACTTGAATTTGCTATATCGCGAGAAGTACTCATCCTAGACTTGCCATTACTAGCTCAAATGATAGCTACTAATAAAATCTTAATTTTCGATGACAGCTGTCAAACTAAAAACTGTCATCGAAAATTAAGATCTTAACAATAGCTATCATGTGAGCTAGTAACGGCAAGTCTAGGATGAGTAGTTCTCGAGATATGGTCGATTTAAGTTTGACAGCTGTCATCGAAAATTAAATTCATGTCAATAGCAATCATTTGAGCTAGTAAAAGCAAGTCTAGGATGAGTAGTTCTCGAGATATGGTCAATTTAAGTTTGACAGCTGTCATCGAAAATTAAGGTCTTGTCAATAGCTATCATTTGAGCTAGTAAAGGCAAGTCTAAGATGAGTAGTTCTCGAGATATGGTCAATTTAAGTTTGACAGCTGTCATCGAAAATTAAGTTCATGTCAATAGCAATCATTTGAGCTAGTAAAGGCAAGTCTAAGATAAGTAGTTCTCGAGATATGGTCGATTTAAACTTGACAGCTGTCATCGAAAATTAAGTTCATGTCAATAGCAATCATTTGAGCTAGTAAAGGCAAGTCTAAGATAAGTAGTTCTCGAGATATGGTCGATTTAAGTTTGACAACTGTCATCGAAAATTAAGGTCTTGTCAATAGCTATCATTTGAGCTAGTAAAGGCAAGTCTAAGATGAGTAGTTCTCGAAATATGGTCAATTTAAGTTTGACAGCTGTCATCGAAAATTAAGTTCATGTTAATAGCAATCATTTGAGCTAGTAAAGGCAAGTCTAAGATAAGTAGTTCTCGAGATATGGTCGATTTAAGTTTGACAGCTGTCATCAAAAATTAAGGTCTTGTCAATAGCTATCATTTGAGCTAGTAAAGGCAAGTCTAAGATGAGTAGTTCTCGAGATATGGTCGATTTAAGTTTGACAGCTGTCATCGAAAATTAAGTTCATGTCAATAGCAATCATTTGAGCTAGTAAAGGCAAGTCTAAGATCAGTAGTTCTCGAGATATGGTCGATTTAAATTTGACAGCTGTCATCGAAAATTAAGTTCATGTCAATAGCAATCATTTGAGCTAGTAAAGGCAAGTCTAAGATAAGTAGTTCTCGAGATATGGTCGATTTAAGTTTGACAGCTGTCATCGATTAAGGTCTTGTCAATAGCTATCATTTGAGCTAGTAAAGGCAAGTCTAAGATGAGTAGTTCTCGAGATATGGTCGATTTAAGTTTGACAGCTGTCATCGAAAATTAAGTTCATGTCAATAGCAATCATTTGAGCTAGTAAAGGCAAGTCTAAGATAAGTAGTTCTCGAGATATGGTCGATTTAAGTTTGACAGCTGTCATCGAAAATTAAGTTCATGTCAATAGCAATCATTTGAGCTAGTAAAGGCAAGTTTATGATGAGTAGTTCTCGAGATATGGTCGATTTAAGTTTGACAGCTGTCATCGAAAATTAAGTTCATGTCAATAGCAATCATTTGAGCTAGTAAAGGCAAGTCTAAGATAAGTAGTTCTCGAGATATGGTCGATTTAAATTTGACAGTTGTCATCGAAAATTAAGGTCTTGTCAATAGCTATCATTTGAGCTAGTAAAGGCAAGTCTAAGATGAGTAGTTCTCGAGATATGGTCGATTTAAGTTTGACAGCTGTCATTGAAAATTTATTCCAATTTTATTATGATATAATTATTATTGCGTAATAAAAACAATTAGTAGTCTGCATTTCCGCCCTTAATGCTTAGAACACAATTACCGCAATTAATTTTCATCTTTTGACCGAATGTTTTTTCTCCTTTATCTCCTATAACCCACGTATAACCCGTGTTACAATGATAAAAAGGGTAACCCTAAGGTATGGGTTTTGGAATAATACCAAAATCCAATACTATTGATAACCTTCATGATCAGGTAACCTAATCAAAAGGGTTTTGAATGGTTTATCCCATCAAATAATAGTGTAAACCCATACGGAGAGGGTTAACTAAGCTTTTGGAAAAACTCTGCCGAAAACCTCTTCATCGGGTTACCAAATCGGGCCCTGATACAGATGAAGAAAATACGCGCAAACAAATTTGCACAAGGATCAGCTAGTATTACCATGGGTATTACATAAAAAAATCTTGATACCGGTTTAGTTTAATCTCTTTCCGATTTCCAGCCACAATTTATCTTGAACATTTCAGTTACAATAATCGGAACGACAATGATCATAAAGCGTTGCATTTACAATCAATTCACAAAATTCAATATTAAATTCGATATCGTCATTCGTCACGCATTTTTACATCACTAACAGACGTATGTCGCAAGCAAGTACATACTACGATCTGGCGGCCATCGGACGCCCATCTGGCGGCGATCGGGCGCGGGCGCCGAAATGGCGCGTCATACGTCCGAGCAACGACATACCGTGTGGCCTAAATTGTGCTTTATTTCCATGCATTTTGTATGAAATTTGAATGGAATAGGAAACCGCCTGTGCCATGTCCGCGCCACGTCCGTGCCCGATGAATGTGACTAGCGTCGGGCGCAGACAAGGCACTGGCGGTTTCTTATTCCATTCAAATTTCATACAAAATGCATGGAAATAAAGCACAATTTAGAACACACGGTATGTCGTTGATCGGACGTGCTTATGACGCGAAGTCGTCCGAGCTAAATTGTGCTTTATTTCCATGAATTTTGTATTAAATTTGAATGGAATAGGAAAGCGCCCGTGCCATGCCCGAGCCAGGTCAGACAAGTGGGGCCTATACCTTAGAGGTCTTAATTTAACTCAAATAACTATAACTCGTACTAGGGGTACCGATTACGTTTACTTAAATTTATATACGTACACATGATTTTCTATGTTTTGTGCTATTGTAGATAAATATTATTAGTATATAGGTATATTTTTTTGGATATACCTACTCTCTCTAAAAAACATTAAAGATAGACAAAACAGCCAAACTATGCACATTAAGTGGCTTGATCATAAATAGGCGCCTTATATTATTGAAATACGAGGTGAAATTTTACCCGAGCATCGATTCTGTAAAGATTCTGTAAAGTTTTAGATGTAGGTGCACCACAGTCTCATATTTTACGACAAGAATAACCCGGTTTTTCTATTGCATCTGATGGATGGTTGAGACAAAAATATTTATTGGAAATGGAGATAGAATAGAGGCCAAATCCATCCGTTATGCTTCCTTACATTGTTCTTAGTTCAGATCCGACCAATAAAAATGAGAGAAGCTTCAACTATTTTTAGATTTTTACGTAAGGTTTGGTCAACTTCTAATGTTTCTAAAGCAGGAAGTAGAAAAGTAAAAAAAACCCTTATTCATAAAAGATGGATAACTTTATTTTAGGTCAAGTATCTTATCCTCTTTTCACGAGACACTTAATTTATCACAAAACTTTGAAATGTCACAGAACGTGTCACGTAAAGCTAACTGAAGAGTTAGGAACAACAAAGTTAAGTACGTTAGTATCTATGAGCCAGTGGCTAGAATAAATTAGCACGTGAAAGTAGTATTTTTTATTTCAGTATTTTTAAACCTGCCTAATTCGTAATGTCCTTATAATTTGCAGCTATCATATCTGAAGCTTATAGCATTTTTTATCATTTCAAGACATTTGTTTGTTGACACAATGATATAGTCAATTCAAATAATTTAACGGATAACGACTACTTTAATGATGAACATACATATGTAAAAAATATATTTTACTTTCTAAATAGCCTGATGACAATTAATTTTTGAGTAAATTAATTTGTGTTTTTTTGTGTCCAATTACAACTAGAATCTTATAAACTACCCTACGATCCGGGTTCTGCAGCAGTATTTCTGGGTGGTCATTCTGAGCGAGATCCCGGATCAAAGTGGCTTGGGAATCTATTACGGACGGTACTACCATAATATTCTCGTAAGAATAAAACTTTATAGACAACAATCACTTGGGATGGGACTGATGTTTACGTAAGCATTTTTATTTAACTTTGTATGTGGCAAGTCAAATGGGAACAGATACGTAAAAACGCTTAAATGATACAACCGATAGAAATCTACATCATTTATTTCTACGTATCGAGAAACATTCAATTTTATCATTTAACTCTTCCTTCCATATTCGCATGAGCTGTGGCCAATTCATGGTGGTGTTGGAGTCTCACCCGAAGCCTTCGACATGGCTTAGCGACTGAAAAAGCCGGGACCAACAATACAAAACAACAAACTTAACTGCCACTAAAGCCACCCATCATCCAATTCGTGACCTTAGCAGACCATCTTAGTTAATAGAACGCAAAAATGAGGATTCAGTAATAAGCTCTCGATAATGTAAGCTAGCTAGGCGGCCATATCATGACTTTCCATTTCTAATAAACAGGCCAACTTTTAGATTAACTGCATTAATAGTCAGTAATATAAACATTTGAAGGCATCAATTTTGATTTTGATTAAGTATAATATCAGGCAGCATAATTCGACGGTCTCTGTGGCGCAGTGGGCGATGGCCCGCCTGAGACGCCAGAAGGTTGCGGCTGCTACGGGACATATGTTTACGTGTTCTGCAGATATTTGCCTCGTGTCTGGGTTCCTATGTATGATATGTATGTATTTACAAAAACATATAATAAGTAGTATATCAATCATGTGGGAACCACATGATTGATATATATATATAATACAAGCTCAGCTTAGTTTGGGACTACATGATGCAATGTGATAACGTCCAGTAATATTATTTATTTATAATTAAGAAGGAATCGAACAAATCTTATTCATAACCGCGAAATGTGGCTGCAAAGATTTCAAGAGGCAGATGTATTTGCTGCTTGAGTGAAGCGGCATGGATTTGGTAAAATGTCATTTGATAGCCAACGCCAGGCGCGACACCCGCTCCGCTTGGCTTTATTGGGGATGGACAAGCTTGGGTATTTGAAATTTCACAATATTTTATGTGTGATTACGTCCAGCATTATTTATTTATTTATTTATTTATTTATTTTGACGTCCTCTGTGGCGTAGTGGGCGAAGGTATTGCGTGAGACGCAGAAGGTTTGATTCTCGCCGCTAGACAATGTTTGTATTCTGCATACATTGCCAACACCAATAGTTTGGGTGTTTTCTATGTATAATATGTTTTTTTTTTAATTATTGTTTTGTTCTGAATAAGCCACTTAGGACCACATCTCGCCTGATGGTAAGCAAAGATGCAGTCTACGATGAAGCAAGTTTGCATAGAAGAACCTGTTCACTCATGAATATTTAAGTATATCAATCTTGTGGTTTCCTTATTACAAACTTTGCTTAGTTGGGGGCCATATGATGACTAGCATTTAAAAAAAAGTCAATAATATCAATTATTTGGTCTAGATTAACTTTTTCAAGTAGTTAAGGAGTCGCTGGAGGAGCTACAACAGATGCTGGATGGCCTAGCATCAGCCTTGCGAAAGATAGGTCTCGGCATGAATTTGGACGAGACGAATGTCATGGTTAATGACCGAATTGATCCGAGACCTGTCGTCGTTAATGGACACCTTCTCGAAATTGTTTCGCAGTACACATACCTCGGGCAGATATTGCAGTTGGGTAGGAACAACTTCGAGAAGAAGGCCAAGAGGAGGATTCAGCTGGGTTGGGCAGCATTTGGAAAACTACTTCGAGTCTTCTCGTCATCCATACCGGAATGTTTGAAAACGAAAGTTTTCAATCAGTGCGTCCTACCCGTCATGACATATGGAGCCGAAACGTGGACACTCACAGTACAGCTAATCTACCAGTTTAAAGTCGCTCAGCGAGCTATGAGCGCCATGCTTGGAGTTTCTCTGAAATATAGAATCCACAACGCGACTATCCGACATAGAACTAAAGTTGTCGACATAGCTCAGAGAATTAGCAAGCTGAAGTGGTAGTGGGCTGGCCATATCTGCCAAAGAACCGACCACCGCTGGGGCAAACGATTTCTTGAGTGGAGACCGCGGCTCGTCAAACGTAGTGCAGGACGCCTTCCGGCCAAGTGGAGTGACGATTTGTGTAACGCTGCTGGTAGAAGTTGGATGCGTCGAGCTCAGAAAAGGGCGCAATGGTTCTCAATAGGGGGAGGCCTATGTCCAGCAGTGGACTGCTATAGGCTAATGATGATGATGATGAACTTTTTCAAGGACCTTAAACTGAACTTTTTTTAAGGATTTTGTATGGGTGGGCACACTATGTAGATTCCAAAAATGTACACACCTATACAAAGTAAAGTATCATAAAATAATGACTGAAATCCACATAGGTACCAGTATTGTTCATTAGCTCATAAGTTAAAGAAGGAATCAGGGAACGACTTAAGCAATATCAACATCATATTATCATAACCCAACAAGTCAAAAAATATTTGACATAAGAGTAAAGTTTTTCAAAGCTTTGTTCCATTTTAATATTTTATTATTCATTATTTTTTATTATTAATTTATATTCAGAATAGTTTTCAAAAAGTTTTATTAGTTATTTTTAAAATAAGTCCACAATTTAAACTTGCAACCGAAAGATATTGTGTCGGCAACTTCAGTAAACAGCTTCAAAAAAAAGTTCTACATCTGGTTTCGACTAAATCAATTGGTGATAAAAAAAAAGTGACGGAAACAATGACTTTATTTTGTTTTTTTAACACTGCCTGAAATGGACACATCCGCAACAAGCTGTATGCCTTAAATTATAATTTTATGGATTTTGCTTATTTCATGATAGAAAATGATTTCTTATTAAATCAATGCTAATCAGTAATTCAAAATTAGATCAATATAAAAAACAAACCAAGTGTTTACTTCGGTTGCCGAATGAAATGGAATATGCTAAAATGCTGAATGTACAGTACAACATGCAAAAATTTCTTCGAGACTATGAAAAGGCTCACACGAATTGCAGCTTCCAGTCCTTTGTGAGAATAGCAAGATTCTTAAACTTTTACTATACTTTAATACGAGTATACACATCAGGTGGACCATGTGCTTGTTCCATCTTCAAGTAACATAAAAAAAAAAAAAAAAAAAAAAAAATATATACTAAGTCTACTTTGATACTACCTACATGAACTAAATAAGAAAAAAAACATTGCTTATTTTAATAATATAGTTATACTTAATGGATTCTCAGTTTTTTTAACGTTCTAATGCTTCTATATTTAAGCCCGTTTATTATGTATAGGTGAATTTGTCTGATATTCTTTTGAGAAATTAACTCTTACCCTAAACTATATACGTACTAATAACATTTTAAGATTCCGCAACCGTTCTCCGAATATCGATTTGTCATTGGACTGTTCGTAGACAGGATCATTCATTTATACTTTCGTTTTACCAGCAGACTCTTTCATCTACGGTCATTTCGCCGACAGAACCTTTCATCTATGTCACTTTCGACAACAGGCCTTTACAGCTACAGAAAGTTACACCGACACAACGATAAACCCATAACTCTTCTAACTACAGATCTTTCTATCTACGGAGAATTCACCGAAAATCTTATGACAAGCAATATTTTAAAAAATACACATATCTACAGCTTACTATGTCTTTACTTAGAGATCAAGACTGAATAAAAGTAAATTAATCCTGCCTATAAAAAATACAAAAGTTTTCTCCTATTTGATTAATTAACAAAACAATAAAACTCAAAGAAATAATATTTTTCATTTCAATTAACTAATATCCAATCAATTTCCCTTTGGCCACTTTGGAAACCAAAGGGTTCGAAACCAGTTACGAAAACATAATTATGCATAGTACAAAACTAAGCAATTAGTATTCCACTTGACAGGTTACAAGCCCATTGACACGTTTAATAGAACACAAATTTTTAGCTCTAAGGCATGTCGGTTCACGTGGAATGTAATAAAATTCTACTAAATGAAGCATTTCAGGCAGTCAATTTCAACAACTAAAATAAATTACCTCACAAGAAAACGTCAACTACGAGAAGCACTGTTACTGTCACGTGAACTGTAATGAAATTCTACAAAATAAAGCAATTCCGCCAGTCGATTTCAACAACTGAAATCAATTATCCCAAGAAAAACTCTCAACTACGAGAAACGCGCGGTTATCGCTGAAAATATAATGATATACGAGAACCGAAGTTGTATTTTGTCGTTGGAATCGAAATGTTGAAATCTATAGTCGGAGAGGCAGCTGTAGATAGATAATTAAAAACATATTCGAATAAAAAAGGTAAACTTCAAAACAACAGTAGGTACACTGGAAAAAAATGATATAACTGTGAGGTGATTCTAAGCGTGGTTCATTTTGCGCTACCTTGCACACTTGCAGTAATCATAAAAGTTCATGAAAAAGACAAAGTATATGATAAAATTATTTAACATAACTTAACTTTTTATATTTATCACCTTTACCGATACTTTAAAAAATGCTATGAAAACACCAGTTAAGCTTATACCTATACTACAGACACCATATCTCCTTGAACTGCTTATTTATTGTAATAGAAGGCAAAGCGCGGTCTCCGAGACCGATTGAATGCCTTTGTGAGAAATGCATAGTACTGCATTCGTGCAAACTATGCAGTTTATGTTGAGATTGCGCAATAACTTGCAATTGACGGGCAAAATGGAATAATGAGAGAATTCCTGTCTATGTAATTTGTACTATGCTTCATTCATTAAAATATAACAAAAATGTTAAACCTTTTGTTTAGCAATTGCAACCTTATTGATGGCCTCTGAGGTGAAGCTGCAAATGCCCGCCTGAAACGCAGAAGGATGCAAATTCGATTCCCGCAGAAAGACACTTTTTTGTATGATCTGTAAATATTTGTTTAGGGTCTGGATGTATAAGTCATGTTGTTCCCATCATAAATTCTCTGTTTAGTTTGGTGCTATATGACGCTATGTTTAGCATTATTTATTTGTTTATCTAATATATCAACCCCCTTACTTAAGGATGCTACACAAAGTAAACCAATACTCAAAGTTAGTCCTGTCACTGTTTGTCATTATCCAACGGTAAGAGATGGCAATAGTTTAAGTATCGTTTATCTTTTGAAAGATATTCATAAGTAAGGTCACAAGATTGAATTAAAGTTTTGACACTTTATAATTCAAATCTACTTTATGGAAAACCCTCGGAACACCTGTTAGTTTTTAATGAAATTTCTTCCCTTTTTATAAGAATACTAGTCAGACGCCCTGCGATTCTGTCTCGGGTCCTCGTAGAGATTTTTTTCCCGACTGCGCATTTTAAGGGGTTAACATACCTCCGCCGTGAAACTATAAAGCAGCGTATCGACTACGCGCTCCTGGCGCACGCGCCATTAATGACCGCGCAGAGAGTGCGTTCCAGGATGGGCTGAAATTGACTTGTAATGGAATTAAGGGTACTTGAAAATGAAATGTTATATTTTTTGTTTTGTAAATATTTTGATGGATTTGTATTCTACCCAATTATAAATTATAAAATACAATTATAAACTATTGTACAAAATAATCGTTTTCTTGAAAATTTTATGAGTTATGGCACTTTGAAGTTTTTTTTGTATGGAGGAAAAGATATGATGGCTGGATAAGATCTCCGGTTCGTACCATTTCGTCCAAATAAATGTCGAATGTCTGTTTTGTCTAACCTAGCCGTTAGGCGTAGGTCACACATATCGGGCGCGGACATGGCGCGGACATGGCGCGGACGTGGCACGGACGTGGCGAGGACATGGCACGGGCATGGCGCGGACATGGCTCGGACATGACGCAGAAATGACGTGACAGAGGCACATGTGTAGTGCAGTCTGTTGTCCGATATCGATGTGTCAGCATGTCATCCTCAGAAGACGAAGATGCTCTTGCTCTCGTGCATACAATTAATTAATATCAGATCAGGGCCCGTACAACCCCGATTTCGAGTTAGTTGCTTCGAAAGTGAAACCCCTTCATTGGGTTATACAGTTCGTTTGGGTATTCTCCTCCTAACACAAGCGAAAGTGTAACCCGTTCCTTTTGGTTTTCAGTCAGTTTGAGTTTGAGTTTCAGTGAGTCAACCTCATAACAGGGTAACCCTATCGGTTAAGGTTAAACGAATGAATGGAGTTACCTCTTGATAGGTTTTTTTTGAATGTTACACAATGATTATCATTACGCCTGACACTGGGTGGGGGAATTTAGATTTTGACTCTTGATTGATGTCATCAATCATTAGGTATTAGTTCGGATCGCTTTATTTGGTTGAAGGAAAAGCGTCACTGCATTAAAGAAAAGTTTTGAAAACATAAGGAAAGTGCTGTGTTTCAGTCAGTTTTCATTGGTCATCATCGCAGAGTACTCTGCGTAGCGTTATTTTTTAAGCTATTGCATAGCTTCTATCGAGGGCCTTGAGCGCGGGGACCGAATCCAGAAATTCCGTAACGAAAAAAAACCTCACGCTCCCCACTCCGATTTACTTAATTTTATAATCTGTTGCTTGGAAATAGAGTTAATTTTCAAACTTTTATATTCTATTAGTTCTTCGTCACAACGTCGCAACGCTAGTGTTCAACACAGTAAAGATAGCTACACGTCCATGATTGGCCTCTGACAGGAACTGACGTCTGACGTTTTTCACCTGAATCTAATTTCAGTTTTGTTTTGAAATTTGTTTTCTTATCGGTCACCACGCTCAAAAAGTGTAACTTGAATTAATATCAAAGAAAAAGAAATACTGCATAAATAAAATAAATAAATAATTATAATTGCATAAGTTGATACAAAATGCTATGCAATAGCTTTACCGCGGCAGTCCCCGAGTGCCACACAGCAGTCAACGTGTTAAAAAGAAAAAATATGACCTTGAAAACTATTTTGAATAATAATTTTGGATTGTCACTGTCACTGTCACTCTAAAACTCAAACTCAAAACTCAACTCAAAGCTCCACTCGAAACTCATTCTACAAATTCATCTGTAAATGGTTATATCTCTGGAACTACTCATCCTAGACTAGCCGTTAATTGCTCAAAAGATAGCTATCGACAAGATCTTTATTTTAAATGACATATGTCAAACTTGAATTTGCCATATCTCGAGAAGTACTCATCCTAGACTTGCCGTTACTAGCTCAAATGATAGCTACTAATAAAATCTTAATTTTCGATGACAGCTGTCAAACTAAAAACTGTCATCGAAAATTAAGATCTTAACAATAGCTATCATGGGAGCTAGTAATGGCAAGTCTAGGATGAGTAGTTCTCGAGATATGGTCGATTTAAGTTTGACAGCTGTCATCGAAAATTAAGTTCATGTCAATAGCAATCATTTAAGCTAGTAAAAGCAAGTCTAGGATGAGTAGTTCTCGAGATATGGTCGATTTAAGTTTGACAGCTGTCATCGAAAATTAAGGTCTTGTCAATAGCTATCATTTGAGCTAGTAAAAGCAAGTCTAGGATGAGTAGTTCTCGAGATATGGTGGATTTAAGTTTGACAGCTGTCATCGAAAATTAAGTTCATGTCAATAGTAATGATTTGAGATAGTAAAGGCAAGTCTAAGATAAGTAGTTCCTGAGATATGGTCGATTTAAGTTTGACAGCTGTCATCGAAAATTAAGTTCATGTCAATAGCAATCATTTGAACTAGTAAAAGCAAGTCTAGGATGAGTAGTTCTCGAGATATGGTCGATTTAAGTTTGACAGCTGTCATTGAAAATTAAGGTCTTGTCAATAGCTATCATTTGAGCTAGTAACGGCAAGTCTAGGATGAGTAGTTCTCGAGATATGGTCGATTTAGGTTTGACAGCTGTTATTGAAAATTTATTCCAATTTTATTATAATATAATTATTATTGCGTAAAATAAACAATTAGTAGTCTGTATTTCCGCCCTTAATGCTTAGAACACAATTACCGCAATTAATTTTCATCTTTTGACCGATTTTTTTTTTCTCCTTTATCTCCTATAACCCACGTATAACCCGTGTTACAATGATAAAAAGGGTAACCCTAAGGAATGGGTTTTGGAATAATACCAAAACCCAATACTATTGATAACCCTCATGATCAGGTAACCTAATCAAAAGGGTTTTGAATAGTTTAGACCCATCAAATAATAGTGTAACCCATACGGAGAGGGTTAACTAAGCTTTTGAAATTACTAAATTATTAAGCTTTTGAAAAAACCCTGCCGAAAACCTCTTCATCGGGTTACCAAATCGGGCCCTGATACAGATGAAGAAAATACGCGCAAACGAATTTGCACAAGGATCAGCTAGTATTACCATGGGTATTACATAAAAAAATCTTAGTACCGGTTTAATCTCTTTCCGATTTCCAGCCACAATTTATCTTGAACATTTCAGTTACAATAATTGGAACGACAATGATCATAAAGCGTTGCATATTTTACAATCAATTCACAAAATTCAATATTAAATTCGATATCGTCATTCGTCACGCATTTTTAGATCACTAACAGACGTATGTCGCAAGCAAGTACATACTACGAACTGGCGGCCATCTGACGCCCATCTGGCGGCGATCGGGCGCGGGCGCCGAAAAGGCGCGTCATACGTCCGAGCAACGACATACTATGTGCCCTAAATTGTGCTTTATTTCCATGCATTTTGTATGAAATTTGAATGGAATAGGAAACCACCTGTGCCATGTCCGTGTCATGTCCGTGCCCGATGAATGTGACTAGCGTCGGGCGCAGACATGGCACTGGCGGTTTCTTATTCCATTCAAATTTCATACAAAATGCATGGAAATAAAGTATAATTTAGGACACACGGTATGTCGTTGATCGGACGTGGTTATGACGCGAAGTCGTCGAGCTAAATTGTGCTTTATTTCCGTGCATTTTGTATTAAACTTGAATGGAATAGGAAAGCGCCCGCGCCATGCCCGCGCCAGGTCAGACATGTGAGGCCTGTGCCTTATAATATCTTCTTCTTCTTCGTATGAGCTAGTGACCAACTCTGATGTCGGAGATTTTAGGCCGCCCGAAGGTCTCCGACATGGCTACGTTATTTTGAATACTGCCACTTTACTTGAATTTGACGAATAAATCAAGATTTGTAACCAATTCATGAACTATTTTGAGTCAACTTTGAAAAATACTAGTAAATAAATGTTTCCATGTTCCAAATACCTTGAACACTTGAATACTTTGAACTATATCAACTAAGCGCGCCTGGCTTGCGTGGCAACTGTTCCAGTGTTTGATCGTTCAACATGCAGGCCACTCGTGTAGGAGCAACAGCAGCGTTTATAATTATTCACAGTACTACATATACAAGAAAAAATAGAAACGAACAGCGCGTTTGTTGATCAAAGAGTTGTACCGAAAAAAGATGCTGTATGGAGTATGGAATGACACTTAGAGAGACATGCAGTTTCTCTGTGTCTCTCTACTCAGCATCAGCATCTTTTCTGAGCGATTTGTGATGATACAAAGAATTTTTGCTATTCCACAGCAGTTCTTTTGTACCATAGTTGTATTAATTTACAACTTTGATGATCCTTTGCTCGGAACGCAACAAACACACAAAATACTACTAGTATCCGTCCCAACTGGCGCGAGCGCCACAACTGAGCTACCGGTTAAAAACAGAAACCAGACGTAAAAGCCCGCTCCACGTTCAGGCGTTCAACAAACACATTGACGCGCGTTCCAAAATGGTATCCATTTCGCGTGGCTGGAACGCGCGCCTATGTTCGTCCTCTTGGAGCGCGAAGTCGATACGCGGCTTAGTAGTTCCACCATGACTTGCCTTTTCTAACGCATAGGTTAAAATGTGTTAATAACCTATGCGTTAGAAAAGGTAGTTTCGCTCGTCTTGAGAATCTTATTTATTAATTTCCTTCTTAGTGCATCCCTGCACTATGCTTCTCGCGTCACGTTCTCTTCACAACTCTTACTTTGTCTCTTAAGGATGTGCGTTGATTGTAAGTGAATCAACAACATTACAGTTTTATATAATAATAGATGATACCATCCCAAACACACCTAAAACAACAACTTAGTGCCGCCGTACACAGACTGCTCGAGCAGTTACCCCGTTATCAACATACACGGATCGCTTTTGCAGTCAGAGTCAACAGCTTGAAGCTGCTATTGGTATGATAGCAATTTCAATTGTTCTCAATAAACAAACGAAGCGTGCAGGCAGTAAGCGTGCGCGACGTGGAATGAAGAGCGTGGGCGAAGGTAACTGCGCGAGAGCAGTAGACAGCTCGAGCAGTCAGTGTATGGTTTGCGACTGCTTGACCGTACGATGAAATTTCCCCGTGCTGTCAACCGCCGTAAGTTGCAACTGCTCGAGCTGTTGGTGTATGTACGTACGTAGAAGTCTGAAGTTCACTATGCAGTCGCAGCTTGTAGCAGTCGATACTGACTGCTTTAAGCCGCCCGTGTATGGCCAGCCTTAATCGCCATTACTTGTCGACTTCTGTGGCAAAGTGGACGAGGGTCCGCCTGCGACGTAGAAAGTGGCGGGTTCGATTCCCTCTGCGGGACAAATGTTTGTATGTTCTGCAGATATTTGTTTCGGGTGTTTTATATGTATGTTATGTATGTATGTACAAAAATAATTCAGTACCGTATATAAAACATGTGGTTCCCATAATACAAGCTCTGCTTAGTTTTGGGCTTGATGATGTTGCGTGATAATGTCCAGTATTATTTATTTATTTATCACACTAAAAATACATACTGTTACTCATAAGTAACTCTTGAATAGCAAGTGACCTTCTTGACGGTTACAAAGGAAACCATAATTCAGCTTCAGGTTTGAGTTTGTAGAAACCCCTCCCACCTTACTTCAATCCCTCGAGGAGCAAAACTAATTTCATTAGACATATTACGAACTATTGAAATCCTCATTCCAGTCGACTCACAGAAATGGTTGAAATTTTCCATTTCCAATCGTCTTTGTTGGATATTAAGAAGTCTTAAATGAACAATGTTTATTTAGATGAACATGATAAAAATCTAAATAAATGATCAGAATCACAGCGACTCCTTAGAAATAAAATTATATTTTTTCTGTGTCATTCAGAGTTTTATTCTAATTCTTGCTTCTGCCTGCGGCTTTACTCGCGTTAATATGTATTTTGTAATATAATCCCGTATATAGACGTATATATTAATTTTCAATCGTAAGCCTAAAATGCCTATATTCCTTTGCCCAGCAGTGAGACATAACAGGCTCATATTAATCGTAATTGTAAGCCTAAAAAAAACATTAGGAAGCCGTTCTTCCATCTTATTAATGATTTTTTCGTTATAAATTAATGTCTTTTCATGATGAGCTATGATGCCCTAATAGATTTGTATTATTTGCATATCAAACAACACTTTTTAATAATATGACAGGATGAATAGGAAAATAATCCTAAATACATTAATATTTTGTATAAAAATGTTACCAAATGCGTTGCCAGTTGCTAATATAAGAGGATAAAAAGTCCGCCGAAATCAAATGAAGTCCGAAAACGGACCAAAAGTCTCCATTCAGAAACACTGATGGAAGTAGTGATTGCAGCTATCTAAATACTTGGTTTAGCGATTTGACAACGTAAAATCGATAATCGATTACTCGGTTATAGTTCATCATCATCATCATCGGCCTATAGCAGTCCACTGCTGGACATAGGCCTCCCCTAATGAGCGCCATTGCGCCCTGTCCTGAGCTCGACGCATCCAGCTTCTATCAGCAGCTTTTCGCAGATCGTCACCCCACCTGGCCGGAGGGCGTCCTACACTACGTTTGCCGAGCCGCGGTCTCCACTCAAGAATTCATTTATCCCAACGGTTATCGGTTCTTCGGCATATATCTTATAATTCTCTGAGCGACATGTCGACAACTTTAGTTCTATGTCGGATAAACTCATTGCGGATTTTATCCTTCAGAGAAACCCCGAGCATTGCTCGTTCCATACATCGCTGAGCGACTTTAAACTGGTGGACTAGCCGTACTGTGAGAGTCCACGTTTCGGCGGTTTTAGTTGTTTGACATAAAATAGGTATTTTAAATTTTATGTTACAAAGCAAAAAGTGATTGTCTGTCAAATATAATATAATCTTAATAAAAGCAAACGTGAAAAGCATTTTTCCTTCGACGCATGCTTGTCACAGTTTTCATACAAACTTTCATCCCGTATTTTAGGGGTGGTATTCCTAAAAATCAAGTTATTAAATTATATAACTGACAAAGTGTGCGTCGGCTGAGGCGGTCATTAAACATTTACCAACCACAAGTTTCAATAACGAAGGGAAAATATTTGCATACATTATCTACTCATTCCTGCATGCATAATACGTTTCTAATCTGCATGGATGAATATAAGGGGTTGACTAACCATCTGGCGATCCGACAGGATTGCATTTAAGCTGGCTACATACCAGCAGATCCACAACGAGACTATCTGACAGAGTACTAAAGTGATACATAACTCGGTGAGTTTTCTAGCTGAAATGGCAGTGGGCTGGCCATAACTACCGAAGAACCGACAACCATTACGATAAATGAGTTCTTAAGTGGAGATCGCGTCTCGGTAATAGGAGTAACTCTCACGTTTATGAAGGCTCTCTAAATAAGTCGAAACGCCGTCGGTGCCTTCCTGTATGTAACTGACTTAAAAAAAAAGGAGGTTCTCAATTCCATTGTATTTTTCACGCCTTTTTCCCAGAGGCGTAGACAGAAACCACAGACCTTAACTTGCTACGATCCTGGCATACCTCTTTTGCTCCATTCACTCTCATCACATTCTTCATACAAGCTCATCGGTTTAGGGTACTCCTGACCTCACCTTTTCCAGCACGTCTCCGCTTTGATCGCAAAATGTAGGTACGTCAAGGTCTTCCCCTTCCAACTATCCCATTAACACTCGCCTCATATACTTTTTTAAATTTTGTCTTATTTAAAGGACAATGCCGTCTGATGTATGGCGCTCGGTACCAATGCTAAAGTGATTGCGTCAAAACGAAACCTATTTTTTTCGAAAGATATTAAACTGTTCTTTACTACTACTACTTAACTGTACTTATTCATGGAATAGTTAAACTTTTTTTATGATAAACGACAAAAATCGATTTTATTTGATATTAGTTTTATAGGTTGTTTTTAAAAAAATGCGTTCCTGAGACCTTGCGTGTTCAGTTTTGTCTACATAATTATAAGTTTTACACTATAAACATTTAACTATGATACTATATCTTTATAAAAAGGTTTATATACCTCACTCAAATGGTAAAAGGGTGTTTTAACTTCTGCTTCGTAGGCATTACGTACATTACTAGTCTTCGTTCTACTTTATATTATTTTCAAATAATAATAGTGACGAGAGAAAGAAGATTGTCATTTACATCATTTATGGTTATAATAGGTATTTTTACTTACTGGTGAAGGTGAAATATTATATTTTTTGTGGTCATACAACGAAACCACTTAACAATTGAGTACTGCATGATTCATTGCCGATATTCTAGTCTGTTTTTATTATATTTGAAATTCTGGCACAAAATGTAAATAAAAGTGTTGCCAGAGCAAAAGCAATGCGATCTTCTAATAGTTTTCAAAATATTTAATGAAAATAAAAATTATTTGGACCTGATTAACATAAAATTAATAAAATATTATAATTAAATTTATTTGACGATTTTATTTCTTTTAATTTATTTTTGTAGTTAAAGTTATTAAAGAAATGAATATAATGATAAAAAAATTTCGCTAACTTCTTGGAAAACCAAAAAGAGTTCTGAAACATTCGGAACATATTCATAGCGCACTCATTGATGAATCATCAAGATATTTTTATTCTGTTAAGTGCAGTAAATATTATTGTGTCTACTCTTGTCTTGTTCTCGATTCCAATGGATTTAGGGACGAAAAGAATTCCATGTTTATGTAGATTTTGGTGGTTATTTGGATACAGATGAAGTTCCGCAAGTTAAAAAAGTACTGGTGATTTTAGTCACCAGTATAAATGCGAACTGGAAAGTTACTAGCGGTTTGTCCTTGTACATACGATATTTTTTTGGTTCTCATTGGACAATTATTCAACAAAAATTGTTATGTAATAATTAATTGTTTACTACGAGTACGAGTTCCCTACAACCATTATCGACTGATTTCAATAATAAATGACTATGGTCTAATTAAATAGCGTATCTCTTGGAAGTCGACCTGGTTTAGCTCAGGGGCCTGATTCTGACGATTCGATATTGATTCTATTAGATATGTATATATCGCGAGAACTGTCAATTTTCTGACAGTTTCCGTGATAAATATCTAATAGAATCAGCTATAAAGATTAAGATAAAGATAAAGAAAAAACTATTTGAGTCACACAATAAGTTTACAAATAAACAAAAAGTGCGAAAAATCTAATACGAGAAATAGTGATACAAAAAGGTCACTATTATATATGATGTATATGCTGTACAGGTAACACGATAGTAAGTAGCTACGCTGGTATGTGAGTAGGTAGCTTCAACTTTTTTTACATTAGGAAGTCGATGCTCGCTTGGCAGCCTAAACACTGGCCGAGCGACTCGCTTGGCAAGTAGAGTAGAATGACCTTTGGTATACGTTTAAACAGAACAAAACGAGTGGTGCGAGTGCCCTTTTAGTCCAGCCCAGGGGCAAAACTAACGGAACTACTTCTCGCTGCTCGCCAACTTTCTACTCGCTTCTCGCTCATCGTTGCCAGTGGAACAAATACCTAAAATCGGTTTCACGCAAATGGAGAGTTCCCATCCTTACAGTACTCTTATGACGCCACAGTTGGTATTCAAAAAGGAGGGACTGACGTTGCTTAGATTTGAAGTCTGGTTAAAATGCTAACAAACTTGATAATATAGACGTTGTTTTATGATACTAAGGCTTTTTTGTAAACTAAATTTGGTACACGTTTGGTGGTTTTGGTCTATAAATACAAACAATGTAAAAAAACTACTTTTATTTGCAACAATAGTATTTGTTTATCGTTGACTCTAGTGGAAGCGTAGAGAAAGAACAACTAAGTAATTCTACGAGTGCTTACAAAATCGACACATCGGTTGGGTTGAATCGCTAGAGCACGATACAGGGTACATCAAAGTAATCAGGGTAGTTGATTAAGTAACAACTTTCCAACTATATATCCTGGTTGTAATATTGTCTCCAAAACTCAATTCAAACAAACGTACCTAAACACGCTTTCCCGGATGGTAAGGCAGTAATAATGAATCTCTACTTGATATGATCCTAACATAATTACTATGGATGTAATATGTGAAAGATGACATGTGTAAGAATTGAATGTTGGGATGTCTGTTATTTGGTCAATATTGCCAACATAATAGTACTTCTAATGCTGACTTTTTTCTAGTTAACAAAAGGTATGTTAAGTGGAAGGAGTAAATATGTTGTGCCAACCTCAAATAACGTGGGAGGGAAATGTTGATGATATAAGCTCATTGAAATCACATTGCAATAATGAAAACATGGCCTATTCACAAGAACAAAGCAAACATTTTTGCAAGTAAGTCAATGCCATCGGATGAACTTGCTTCTAAAGTAGATAAGTAGAATATTTTATGATTTAACCTGGATTCTAAAAATCTTTCTTTGTATGAGCTTGTGGTCAACCCTAGTTTCGGAGGTTTTAGACCTACGACATGGTTCTACGACTGATAAAGCGGGGACAAACCTCTTTGGGTGGCCGAAACGTCTCTCCGAAATTTGATATTCACAGAGGTTGGTCGTCCGTATCCGGCAAATAACTGACCATGTGCGGAGCCTGGCGGGTGCTAGAACCTTGTCAGAACGAAATGCCTTCCTGCGAGCGTCCGACGGTTGTCTAACAAACATTTTCTGGTATGCGAACTTCTGAAGCACAGAAGCGATCAGGGTGCCTAGTGCGAGTTTTTTACCAGTTCGATCGCGTTTTCGTTTGCGCAAATTTATATAGAATCGAGGTAGCGTCATCTAGTAAAAAAACACGAGGCACTAACTCGTTTCCATACAAATTTCCGTAAACGCAAAAGCGATCGAGCTGGTAAAAAACTCGCAATAGGCATCCTGGGTGCCTAGTGCGAGTTTTTTACTAGCTCGATCGCGTTTGCGTTTACGAAAATTTATATGGAATCGAGGTAGCGTCATCTAGTGAGAAACGCGTGGCACTGACTCCTTTCCGTACAAATTTGTGTAAACGCAAACGCGATCGAGCTGGTAAAAAAACTCGCACTAGGCACCCAGATCTAAATGTCACCAAACGGTCATGCCAAGTAGTGACTAAACAATGTGTAATGATCTACTAAGTATACCCATCTATCTTCTTCTTTAACTATACTACTATATAAAGAGGTAGAATTGTAAGTTTGTATTTATGTTTGTCCGAGCATAACTCTAGGCACCGTGATCTAAATGTCAGCAAACGGTCATGCCAAGTAGTGACTAGACAATGTGTAATGATCTACTAAGTATACCCATCTATCTTCTTCTTTAACTATACTACTATATAAAGAGGTAGAATTGTAAGTTTGTATTTATGTTTGTCCGAGCATAACTCTAGGCACCCTGATCTAAATGTCAGCAAACGGTCATGCCAAGTAGTGACTAGACAATGTGTAATGATCTACTAAGTATACCCATCTATCTTCTTCTTTAGCTATACAACTATATAAAGAGGTAGAATTGTAAGTTTGTATTTATTGTTGGCAAGTATTTGAGTTAAATCTGATAGGGGGCCATAAAAGTATTGGGTTCCAAAAGGGGCTAAAAAAATTGAACACATCTAAATATATTGAGTGGGGTGTCATATGAATGGGTTTTTTTTGTACATTCAAAAACGGTTTTTATTTTATTTCTTGAATGTAAAGTTTTCGAAACATAGTTGTAGTTGTAAGTTCGTATGTTAGTTTGTTCGAGTATAACTTTTGAACCGATAATCCAATCTGCATACAATTTAGTAAGTCGATAGGTTGTACTTGAAATTTTTGCTGGGAAGTATATGAGTTATATCAGACAGGGGGTCATCAAGATGTCCCAAACATGGCCTAAAAAATTTAACTTTTGTAAACGTATTGAATGAGGTGTCAATGAATGGATTTTGTTACAGGTACAGGTACATCGTAGACTACGCTATCCAAACCATCCTAAATAATGTTATAAATGCGAAACTAAATCTGTTTGTATGTCTGTCTGTTACATTTTCACGTCTAAGCAAACTAAACAGCTGAACCGATTTTAAAATTTTCGTATAGGTAAAATAAGGCAACTATTTGTCGCGAAAATAAAACTTGATGAGGTGAAATATGCGATGAAAGTTTTTATGGTGAACCAATCATTTCTCAAGTTAAGAATATAAAAATTCATCATACCTTCCTCTCTCCAAAGTTTTGGCATGGTATAAATAATTTTTACTGCGTTTTTAACCATCACAATCATATAGTTATACAATAAAATTTCGTGGTTCATACCATAACATCAGCTACCCTGCAGGGTATATTCAAGGGTTAGCCCTTTAATATAGTTAACTACGAGCTCTCTAAAGTAGATATATTAGGTATTACAAAATGACAGTAGGTACTTGGATTTTGCCCCTTAAATTAAAAAACTTATTCGGGGAAATATTTAACTAAACGTGAAAGAAAATTCAACACGCGAACGAAGTTGCAAGCCGGTCAGCTAGTATATATATAATTATATAGTAAGTGGGGCGTACGGGGTTCCAACATCCACCATAATTTTCTATATAACAAATGGGGCTCTGGCAGCCAGCTGATTCCGGCATAGCGCAGCCTACATCAGCACAGCTAAATCCCTGGCCACTGACGGGCACCAGCGTCGGTGATGCGAGATCCTGTGCCCTGCGATTTCCAACCCGCATGCTCAGCATGGAGTTTATGCCCCTTTATTAAGGGAGGTCTATGGGCATAAACCTTTTGTATAGCAGTGGACTGAGATATGGTAGTGTGTCTGTGTGTAAAAAAATAAGATTAAATCCTAACCTTATTAACCCTCTACTGTTAGTGCAAAAACTTCCATCTTGGGACCACTAAGAACTAATGTTGTTTGTTGCCACAGGGATATTCAAATTCTATCTAATGGGCTCGTAAAAGTTACTAGTTCTTTTAAATACTTATTTTATGCGAGTTTTGATCGTCTTTGTTTTACTAACTTTGGGTGTTCTAACTTTATGAAGTGTAACAATCTGGTAGTTTTTAGAACTAGAAATCGGCAAAGCATTTATATTCACATCACAAAGAGAAATATTTAAACGTAAAGTGTTAACAATCACCACTATTGGTTGTATGTAGTTCTTAGAACTAGAAATCAGCAAAAGCATTTATATTCACATCACTAAGAGAAATATTTAAACGTAAAGTGGTAACAATCACCACTATTGGTTGTATGTAGTTCTTAGAACTAGAAATCAGCAAAAGCAGTTATATTCACATCACAAATAGAAATATTTAAACGTAAAGTGTTAACAATCACCACTATTGGTTGTAGGTAGTTTTTAGAACTAGAAATCAGCAAAAGCATTTATATTCACATCACAAAGATAAATATTTAAACGTAAAATGTTAACAATCACCACTATTGGTTGTAAGTCTTGTTATCACATTTTTCCTCATATATGTACTTTATTTACTTTTTTTAAATATGATTGCTAACATCAGGGCTAGACCATCTGACTTTTTCCAAAGCAGCCTAACACAAGTCTTTGTAGAGAGGTAGATGGAAGGAGCTGCATCAGTTGCGCCAAGAGCACAGCTCTTAAATAAATGATGATGATGCTAACACATTACATTGAGCAAATTTTTTGATAATTTTGAAAATCAAGTTCAACGTTCTATACTACATACCTAATTGTAGCATAGTTTAGTGGACGGAGTGCAATAATACTGCAGTTGCTCTATTTAGGGCGAAAGTTTATGAAATATATGTCCTCCTTCACGCTAAAACCACTGAATAAATCAAGCTGAAATTTTGCACACTCGTAGTCCTAGACTAGGAATAGTAGTAAGTAGTCCTATTCATAAAATATTCTTTTAAAAGTTACAGAGTAACAATTTTCTGAACTTAAGCACCGCTCAGCGTTAAAAGTAACTTTTTAAAATGAAAGTACTACGGATACCTAATTCCCAGGTCGATTTTATTCAAAAACACTTTGTACATATTTAAGTACACACAAATAACATTATTTTTAAATAAAGGTTGCAAATAAGAGGAATAAGTTGTTCACGATTTCGAATAACTATTGTTAACTACCACGAAAAAAAATGATATCTCTATGTACAATTTCTATAATGAATGAATTACCTAGTCTTTGCATAGCTCAGTTCTTTCATTGACAGTTCTTCAAAGTAAGTACGTAGATTTTCTACAAAAACAGAAAACCACTGCTCTAACGCTTTTAAATTTTTGTTTCCTAAGTCGATATTTGTTAAGTTCTTGTTGTTATATGAGTAAATATTTAAATGTGAAGGACCTCACCGCGATCAATAGCAAGTTCACAACACGTTGACACACAGATCGATACGAGTACTCACGGCAGTTTTCTTTAAGTGCCTTACGCGTGAACGGTTAGGTAACTAGCCGACCTGCCCGCGACCAGGCGTTGCACGCATATTAATTAAAAAACCTTTCAAATTATTAATTTTACACTAATTTTATAATAAACAATCATCATCACTGAAAACCGGTGGTGCCACTGAAAACCAGCGCTACAATGGCCTCTATGTTTCTGCTGCATGTTATGCTGAGTGGCGACTTTTGAAACCAATATCAAAAAAAGATAGATAGAAAGTGTTTTTTTTTATGTGTGTTACCTCATAACTCTGCCAGTTATGAACTGATTTGGAAAACTCTTTTGTGATTATGTAGGGTATACTTTCCAATTGGTCCCATATAAATTTGAAGTAAAAATACCAACCCTAAGAGTGAGAAAACAGGGAATTAAAATTTTATAAGCTCGATTTTTTTTAATTTTTTATGTTTGTTACCTCATAACTCCGTCATTTATGAACCGATTTGGAAAATTCTTTTGTTGTTGTGTAGGGTATACTTTCCAATTGGTTCCATATACATTTGAAGTAAAAATACAAACCATGAGGGTGAGAAAACAGGGAATGTAAATTTTATAGGATCGAATTTCTTTTTTTTTATGTTTGTTACCTCATAACTCCCCTCATCTATGAAACAATTTGGAAATTTTTTTTGTTGTTGTTTAGGGTATACTTTCCAATTGGTTCCATTTGAAGTAAAAATACAAACCATGAGGGTGAGAAAACAGGGAATGTAAATTTTATAGTATCGAATTTCTTTTTTTTTATGTTTGTTACCTCATAACTGCCCTCATCTATGAAACAATTTGGAAATTTATTTTGTTGTTGTTTAGGGTATACTTTCCAATTGGTTCCATTTGAAGTAAAAATACAAACCATGAGGGTGAGAAAACAGGGAATGAAAATGTTATGGGCACAATTTTTTTTAATGTTTATTTCCTCATAACTACCGTCATTTATAAACCGATTTGGAAAATTCTTAGTTTTTTGTGTACCGTATACTTTTCGATTGGTTCCATAAAAATCGAAAAGGTGAGAAAACAATTTGGAAAATTTGGGATAAAGATTTTATGGGCTCGAATTTTATTCATGTTTTATGTTTTTTTACCTCATATCTGCGTAATTTATGAACCGATTTGGAAAATTCTTTTTCCGTTTTTGAGGTTATAATTTCAGTTTGGTCCCATATAAATTTAAAAAAGTAGCAGTCCTAAGGGTGAGAAAATAGATAATGAAATATTTTATTTATATTGTAGTAATCGTTTTAAAGTCAGATAAAAAAAACCGACTTCAAAAACAAAAACTACAAAACTAAAAAGTAACAAAAAATGAATAGTTCTTTGTTCATACAACTAACAATCGACCTGGTTTTCTATCAATTTATCTATGCGTTTACCACATAGGTAGATGTTATTTTCTACCTGTTATTTTTGGAGTCGGTTTCACCCAAGGCACGCCAAGGTAGGCGGCGTCGCGCCCGGGGGGCATGTCCGAGGTGGGAGGGGTAGTGTTGCTATAAAATCGTATTTCCTTAAAACTGACTCAGACTCCAAAAATAATAGGTAGGTATCTGAATCCCCCTATGTGGTAAACGCATAGATCGTACGGGATAAATTGATAGAAAAAAAGGTTGATTGTTATTTGTATGAACAAAGAACTATTCAATTATTTTTTACTTTTTAGTTTTGCAGTTTTTGTTTATTTGTTTTTTTATTGTTTATTGTGTCAATATTTCTCTTATTATATTCCATGGCACTCATTAGGGGAGAGTTATGTCCAGCAGTGGACTGCTATAGGCTGATGATGATTATGGTAAAATTTGTTGTTTTTGTAGCAGTAAAGAATAAAAATTCAATATAATTTCCACCTCTAATGTAGAATTTCTCGTGAAATTGTAACCATTTCCCACATCGACGCAAAATACCCAGTCCGAGATTTCATCGGCGGAATTGCAATAAATTAATCGGATAGCGCTGTCAACCGAGAAATGAATAACAAACTGATTGTTTCACATGGCTTTTAGGTGATTCATTGTTGTTGTTTGTAAAATACCTGAACCAAATTACAATTGCGTGAAATATCAGGTGTTTATAATATTAATTTTATCGAACGGACATCTCCTATTTCAACATATTATACACCGACCGATATATTTTGTACAATGTAACAATTAAATCAGATTTTCTTCCCAGAGCAAAAGGAAGTACCACTGTTTAATTAATTTTGTTACATCTATTCCGACTACGTTTATTTCATAAGTCAGTGATATAAGGAATGACAGTTTTATGAGATCCATGTGGAAATTTATTAAACACGAAAGTGAGCTTGTTTTATGCCTTAACCACTCAACCGATGTCATGAAATTTTGCATACACGTTGTCAATTAAAATACATTCGGAATCAAAAATCCAGAATAAAGTACCTACTGTTTCCGAGAAATAGAAAAATAACCTTTAGAAGGATTGATGACAAAATCTACCTTAACGCGAGCGAAGCCGCGACCAAAGCTAATGATACCTATGCACACAAACGCCTTTTATGATAAAGTCAAAAATAAATGTAGAATAATGATGATAAATAAAAGATTAAAGTAAAAATTTATTTAATTTTCGCTAAACTTCAGTGCAGCAACCTAAAATTTAATATTTATTCAGTGTGTCATCTGCCTCGTAACTGAGCTGATATTTACTATGCTCGGTTTCACTGTATAAAACTAAAGGGCGTTCATTTTGCAATGTTTATTTTACGGTACGAATCTAGAAAAACGTTTAGTTTTATCAATGACACTACAAATGTTTACGATGTCTTAAACTGTGTGCAACTAACATTTACGTCAACAAAATACGACTTCAATTTAAAGTGTTATGAAGTTGTAGGAATATCCAGTTCAATTGCAAAAAACATGCGTCTCCTTTCTACGTGTTATATCTGTCTCGCGGAAAACGTGTTTGGAAAGGGAAAACTTTGTGTATTAATTTATTCGCGTGAAAGGGTTTTAATATAACACTAATATTAGAAATGCGACAGTTTTTGTGTCAGTATGTTTGTTCACGCATAATTTCGTACGGATTTGAAAGAAACCTGAATTGTAAATAGTTTGTGACCTGGGTTAATACATAGAGATACATCAAGACAACTTACTAACATTAAATACAGATAAGACTAATTACATAAAATTTTCGATGCGCTAAATAAAGTTAACTGATAATTCATCAAAATTATATGCACATTATTGTAAAGCACCTACTGATAACATTGGTTATACGTACATTGTATACGTACACGTACATTGGTACGTGTCCCGTCATTGAAAGATCAAATAAAATAAAATGCAAAACTCTCTCTTTCTGACAGCTTTATAGAAGCTTTAAATAATAGATTTCGTAGGTTAATATTTGTGTTTAAGAAGTTTACGTTATATTGCAAATCTGAAAATGATTAAACAAGTTTACTTTGCTCTATGTCAATCAATCTTGACTTACTGTATCACAACATGGTGTGCAACAGGTAAAACATTATTACTAACAACTGAGAGAGCTCAAAGAGCTATTCTCAAAGTAGTCACTTTCCGTCCTTTCATTTTTCCAACTACTCTTATATATGAATCTTGTAGTGTTTTAATACTCCGGCAGTTATTTTTAATGAATATTGTTCTAAAGCAGCACGCAGCCTTCCCCTGTAGCACTGCATGACAAAAGACGAAAGGATATAGCTTGCACCAAACAATCAGCTTAAAATTCATTTATATCCAAATTTTACACAATTCTTGGTCCGCTTCTCTGCAATAGACTAAATGCATTAGCCAATATTTATCCTCTTAATTACAGCAATTGTAAAAATCCTTAAGGATACTTTCCAAAGTATGTCGTACGATGATACAGAAAAATTATTGACCGTAACAAAGTAAAATAACATGTATTATTGTTAGCAATAATTTAGATTAGTTAGGTTATGCTAAGATTTTTCATAATTATAATAGTTGTACTTTAAACAGGAGTTGTTTATTTTAAATTTAATTTTAGCTCTTTTCGCCTGAAACACAGGATTACCCAGTGTGCGCTTCCTAGTGGACTGTATGTTGATAGGTGCTGGTCAGATAAACACTTCGTTATTACGTGACCTTGTGTTTATTTTATGTACATGTAAAATTCATGAATATTTTTTTTTATCTATTATTTATTATCTTTACATCCTTGTACCTCGGGAGCTCCTATTTTAAAGAAACCATCATAATCATCAGCCTATAGCAGTCTATTGCTGGACATAGGCCTCCCTCAATGAGCGCCATTGCGCCCTATCCTCAGCTCTATATTAGTCTATTTTAAAGAAAACACTATTAATTTTTAAAAGGTAAAAGTTTACTGATATTTTCTTAATTAACTCGTGCTCTATCGTATAAGAGAATTTAAAAGATTAATGTCTTTAAACAGTTTTTTGTTATTTATTTTATTTTAAGTGTTAGCCCACATTTCAGGGAAAATCTAAGATTTTTATATTTCCGAAAAATTCAATTTCCCAAAGTTCAAATCCAGCCTGAATAGAATTTTATTGGATTTGTCCATTAGCAAAATGGCGTGACTTTTACTTTGGTATTATATATTTCGAATAGAAAAAAAACCGGCTGAGTGCGAATTGGACTCGCGCACCGAGGGTTCCGTACAAACTTGTGGTTATAAAATATTTTTTTGTGATGTAACTTACAAAATGGTTTACGGATTTTTTTCTCACTCATGCTTTATGACATTGCTTATTGCTAAATTTCATGATTTGTGTTCAAAATTAAGTATCCCTATTGGTTTTTAATCCCTTACGAAGGTCAAAATATGCAGCAAAAATGGCCGCATGTATTAATTAGGTTGATTTTTTAAATTTAAACTTGAACCTCCGTTACTGTAAAAACGAGCCTAGACAGACAGGCTGACCGACGAACAGACAACGAAGTGGGCTCCTTTTTTTCTTGAGGAACGAAACCCTAAAAAATAAGAAATAGATTATTTTTACTATTATGTATATTGGTAACAAGACATTCCTCGGGAGCACCCTGAGCGGGATCAAAATCAAAGAATATTTTTTACTTTTAACTACTGACATTTTTCCGATTTCGCGAGGTGTGTTTTATTTAACAAACTTCAAAAAAAGATTTACATACTACTGAAACCCCTCGAATGTTATAAACAGCACTGTCGCCAATATTAGGTAAGCCAACAAAATGCAGGGTTGAGTTAATTAGAGCTTAAAATTAATTTACTAAATTTTCCTGAACTAGCGAAAGGTAATAACTTTTAAGCGTAGTGGATGATTTTAATAAAGAGCAACTAAGACTGTAGGTTGAAGATAAATATCTGAAATATATTAGTCGGTACTTAATCTCTGTAGCTTTGTTTTGTTTACTATATTAATATTACTATAAAGAAGAACCATTTATATTGACAAATTGTAAAACAAAACAAAAATGTTCAATTACTAATAAGAAACCTTAGAATGAGACTTCATTAGATGCATATAAATATCCGCAGTCTTTTGTTACGTGTATTACAGAAGGTCTTAGTTAAAGTACTAAAAACGTAGCGTTTAAATTAAACTCATGGGCATACAGGTACCATTCTGTTTACATTCGCTTCACTTGAACTTGCCCGACCGGAATATTTTAAAACGTACGAAAAATTTTAGAGTCAAATCCGACAGTGCCGATTGTACTAGAATTAAATCATTGTCGTAATGTGTAAGGCCCAGGTCACACATATCGGGCAAGGACATGGCGCGGACATGGCGCGGACGTGGCACGGACGTGGCGAGGACATGGCACGGGCATGGCGCGGACATGGCTCGGACATGACGCAGAAATGACGTGACAGAGGCACAAGTGTAGTGCAGTCTGTTGTCCGTTATCGATGTGTCAGCATGTCATCCTCAGAAGACGAAGATGCTCTTGCTCTCGTGGATACAATTAATTAATATACAGATCAGGGCCCGTACAACCCCGATTTCGAGCTAGTTGCTTCGAAAGTGAAACCCCTTCATTGGGTTATACAGTTGACGGGATTACCCTTTCGTTTGGGTATTCTCCTTTCCCTCCTCCTTTATTCCTCCTTCATAACACAAGCGAAAGTGTAACCCGTTCCTTTTGGTTTTCAGTCGATAGGGTTACCCTCTTATGAGGTTAAACGAATGAATATAGTCTTTATAATATAGTAATATAGTCTTTATATATAGTCTATAGTCCTTTTGATAGGTTTTTTTGAATGTTACACAATGTTTATCATTACGCCTGACACTGGGTGGGGGAATTTAGATTTTGACTCTTGATTTATGTCATCAATCATTAGGTATTAGTTCGGATCGCTTTATTTGGTTGAAGGAAGAGCGTCACTGCATTAAAGAAAAGTTTTGAAAACATAAGGAAAGTGCTGTGTTTCAGTCAGTTTTCATTGGTCATCATCACAGAGTATGCGTTTTCATATACGAGACCCGCAGTCAACATATTAAAAAGAAAAAAAATGGTGTTTCAGTTTTCATAAGTCATCAGTTATGTCATGACTGAGGCCCGCAGCCAACATGTTAAAAAGAAAAAAATGTGTTTCAGTCAGTTTTCATAGAGCATCATCGCAGAGTACTCTGCGTAGCGTTATTTTTTATTTTTATTGTATTTATTAGGCAAAGCCAACAGTACACATAATGAGCATTTTGTAAAGCGTTATGTCCGAGACCCGCAGTCAACGTGTTAAAAAGAAAAAATATGACCTTCAAAACTATTTTGAATAATAATTTTGGATTGTCACTGTCACTATCACACTCAACTCAACTCAAAGCTCCACTCGAAATTCATTCTACAAATTCATCTGTAAATGGTTATATCTCTGGAACTACTCATCCTAGACTAGCCGTTAATTGCTCAAAAGATAGCTAACGACAAGATCTTTATTTTTAATGACATATGTCAAACTTGAATTTGCCATATCTCGAGAAGTACTCATCCTAGACTTGCCATTACTAGCTCAAATGATAGCTACTAATAAAATCTTAATTTTCGATGACAGCTGTCAAACTAAAAACTGTCATCGAAAATTAAGATCTTAAAAATAGCTATCATGTGAGCTAGTAACGGCAAGTCTAGGATGAGTAGTTCTCGAGATATGGTCGATTTAAGTTTGACAGCTGTCATCGAAAATTAAATTCATGTCAATAGCAATCATTTGAGCTAGTAAAAGCAAGTCTAGGATGAGTAGTTCTCGAGATATGGTCAATTTAAGTTTGACAGCTGTCATCGAAAATTAAGGTCTTGTCAATAGCTATCATTTGAGCTAGTAAAGGCAAGTCTAAGATGAGTAGTTCTCGAGATATGGTCAATTTAAGTTTGACAGCTGTCATTGAAAATTAAGTTCATGTCAATAGCAATCATTTGAGCCAGTAAAGGCAAGTCTAAGATAAGTAGTTCTCGAGATATGGTCGATTTAAGTTTGACAGCTGTCAACGAAAATTAAGTTCATGTCAATAGCAATCATTTGAGCTAGTAAAGGCAAGTCTAAGATAAGTAGTTCTCGAGATATGGTCGATTTAAATTTGACAGCTGTCATCGAAAATTAAGTTCATGTCAATAGCAATCATTTGAGCTAGTAAAGGCAAGTCTAAGATAAGTAGTTCTCGAGATATGGTCGATTTAAATTTGACAGCTGTCATCGAAAATTAAGTTCATGTCAATAGCAATCATTTGAGCTAGTAAAGGCAAGTCTAAGATAAGTAGTTCTCGAGATATGGTCGATTTAAATTTGACAGCTGTCATCGAAAATTAAGTTCATGTCAATAGCAATCATTTGAGCTAGTAAAGGCAAGTCTAAGATGAGTAGTTCTCGAGATATGGTCAATTTAAGTTTGACAGCTGTCATCGAAAATTAAGTTCATGTCAATAGAAATCATTTGAGCTAGTAAAGGCAAGTCTAAGATAAGTAGTTCTCGAGATATGGTCGATTTAAGTTTGACAGCTGTCATCGAAAATTAAGGTCTTGTCAATAGCTATCATTTGAGCTAGTAAAGGCAAGTCTAAGATGAGTAGTTCTCGAGATATGGTCGATTTAAGTTTGACAGCTGTCATCGAAAATTAAGTTCATGTCAATAGCAATCATTTGAGCTAGTAAAGGCAAGTCTAAGATGAGTAGTTCTCGAGATATGGTCAATTTAAGTTTGACAGCTGTCATCGAAAATTAAGTTCATGTCAATAGCAATCATTTGAGCTAGTAAAGGCAAGTCTAAGATAAGTAGTTCTCGAGATATGGTCGATTTAAGTTTGACAGCTGTCAACGAAAATTAAGTTCATGTCAATAGCAATCATTTGAGCTAGTAAAGGCAAGTCTAAGATAAGTAGTTCTCGAGATATGGTCGATTTAAGTTTGACAGCTGTCATCGATTAAGGTCTTGTCAATAGCTATCATTTGAGCTAGTAAAGGCAAGTCTAAGATGAGTAGTTCTCGAGATATGGTCGATTTAAGTTTGACAGCTGTCATCGAAAATTAAGTTCATGTCAATAGCAATCATTTGAGCTAGTAAAGGCAAGTCTAAGATAAGTAGTTCTCGAGATATGGTCGATTTAAATTTGACAGCTGTCATCGAAAATTAAGTTCATGTCAATAGCAATCATTTGAGCTAGTAAAGGCAAGTCTAAGATAAGTAGTTCTCGAGATATGGTCGATTTAAATTTGACAGCTGTCATCGAAAATTAAGGTCTTGTCAATAGCTATCATTTGAGCTAGTAAAGGCAAGTCTAAGATGAGTAGTTCTCGAGATATGGTCGATTTAAGTTTGACAGCTGTCATTGAAAATTTATTCCAATTTTATTATAATATAATTATTATTGCGTAATAAAAACAATTAGTAGTCTGCATTTCCGCCCTTAATGCTTAGAACACAATTACCGCAATTAATTTTCATCTTTTGACCGAATGTTTTTTCTCCTTTATCTCCTATAACCCACGTATAACCCGTGTTACAATGATAAAAAGGGTAACCCTAAGGAATGGGTTTTGGAATAATACCAAAATCCAATACTATTGATAACCCTCATGATCAGGTAACCTAATCAAAAGGGTTTTGAATGGTTTATCCCATCAAATAGTAGTGTAAACCCATACGGAGAGGGTTAACTAAGCTTTTGGAAAAACTCTGCCGAGAACCTCTTCATCGGGTTACCAAATCGGGCCCTGATACAGATGAAGAAAATACGCGCAAACGAATTTGCACAAGGATCAGCTAGTATTACCATGGGTATTACATAAAAAAATCTTGATACCGGTTTAGTTTAATCTCTTTCCGATTTCCAGCCACAATTTATCTTGAACATTTCAGTTACAATAATCGGAACGACAATGATCATAAAGCGTTGCATTTACAATCAATTCACAAAATTCAATATTAAATTCGATATCGTCATTCGTCACGCATTTTTACATCACTAACAGACGTATGTCGCAAGCAAGTACATACTACGATCTGGCGGCCATCGGACGCCCATCTGGCGGCGATCGGGCGCGGGCGCCGAAATGGCGCGTCATACGTCCGAGCAACGACATACCGTGTGGCCTAAATTGTGCTTTATTTCCATGCATTTTGTATGAAATTTGAATGGAATAGGAAACCGCCTGTGCCATGTCCGCGCCACGTCCGTGCCCGATGAATGTGACTAGCGTCGGGCGCAGACAAGGCAATGGCGGTTTCTTATTCCATTCAAATTTCATACAAAATGCATGGAAATAAAGCACAATTTAGGACACACGGTATGTCGTTGATCGGACGTGCTTATGACGCGAAGTGGTCCGAGCTAAATTGTGCTTTATTTCCATGAATTTTGTATTAAATTTGAATGGAATAGGAAAGCGCCCGTGCCATGCCCGAGCCAGGTCAGACAAGTGGGGCCTATACCTAAGGTGTATAAGGAGTTCTGATCTCCATCTTCGAAACTCAAGCCAACCCCACATAAGCGTAGTGAACCCTGCTGGTAAACAAACAGGGCTCAGGAGACCGGCTGATTGCGACATAGTGCAGCCTACTACAGGCACAGCTACATGCCCTGGTCACGAATGAGAAAGAGCGTCGTTGGTGGTACGAGAAGCTGTGACCTGCGATCCCCAACCCACATGCCCAGCGGGAGGATTATGAGTGTAGCCCCGTTTATATTATTAGGCCTATGTCCAGCTGTGGACTGATATAGGCTGGTGTTGTTGTTGTTGTTGTTGTATAAGTTGTGGTGTACGCGTTATCGTATCGTAGCACTATTTTAGAATATCAATCAGAAGCCTTTGAGATCCTAAAAATTCATCGGAATAGACATACAATCGAACAAAAACTGACGGATTAGACTCTGAAACTTTGAAAGGTTAAAAATACCCCTGCTGCAATGACTGCAACCGCAGACAAAGTGCTCTTTTATCCCGCTATGGGAATAGGAGTTGACACATGTCATTTCAACGATTCATTTCCTTTATTTCATAGCACCCGTCGTGTGAGAGAAAATAACAATCAATTTGTCGTATATCTGTCTGTATTGTCTTTATTCTGCTAGCAATTCTTGAAACGTCAGTTTGTGAACCTTTTTGATTTAACTTCATTTGCACGAAGTCTTCTGCTCCTTTTGTAAATTTTTGGTGAAATAATTTTCAGAATCGGATCAGAGATTACCTTTTAGAAACAGATTCACAAAATACAAACTTTAGCCTATTATAATATTTATTTAACCTAACTGAATTTAAGATAACTCGTCCGACCACATTAGGTTAGCTAACGTCATGACGGTGGGATCTTTGAAATATAACGGTAAAGAGACTTTAAAATGAAGCATGGGTGCGATGAGATATTCACCTTTCAACAACTTTTGTCAGCTTAAGTTTCAACCATTTCGGTAAATAAATGGTAGATGTTCTAACAGTAATACAAAATAAGTTAGCGTTACCATATTTTTATTCTACTGAATTCTTATAAAATAAGTTGATATTTTAACATGAAACCATTCAAATTGAAATATCAGTACATTAATAAACTTGTCAACCAGCTAAATAGTTGATATAAAATCCATTGATGCCATTGTTCTCTGTTTACCTACGGCTCAGTTCAGATTGCGAGTTATTGGATTTGCGGATTGGTGCCGACCAGTATCCGGCAAGACATCTTTTGAAACGTGTTCACTGCCTTGCGCTCTTTATGTTCCAATGCCTTCTCTTCCAATTTAGTCTAGGGAAGCGGATTTAGCGATAAGACTACTCAATGTCCTTACGTGACTAAACTGTATTGACTATCTGTATTTTGTACTTCTGTGCTGTGTTTCATACATTAAGTAAACAATAATACTAATATTATGAAGGCGGACGTGTGTACAAAAATGTTTAATGTTTGTCACTTCTTTGTTAAACTATTTAACGAATTGAGCTGATTTTGCAATGTAGTTATTAATACTTTGTATCCGAGTACCACGCGAGTTGTGTTGCTTCCGGTATATTTGTTTAATAGTAATCTCTACAACCTGTGTTTATGGAAATACCCAAACCTGGAGTTGAGTGTCGGAATTTACGCGCGAGGTGCTCGCTCTCGTTAAACCTGTCAAATACAATATTACGGAGGAAATTAAACAGATTTCAGAGGTGTGAGATAACTCACACAAGCTTTGACGCCCAAATGAACAATGACCGAGACTCCTGACTCTTTTTCTCTAGAATAAATGTTTCATCGAATCATCATCATAGCAAAAGTATTTTAATTTCTTAATTTTAGAAGCTTTAAGCTTATCTGGGCTGAAAATCCTTTGAAAAAGTTCTAACCTACCGGTAGATTAATTCACGATGCGGTAAAACTTCGACATCCTTGGTTTGCGAATAAAGTCGGTATAATTAAGATCCGAACTTGTTTGCAAAGGGCTGATACGGCGTGATCTCAAACACGGATTTCAGACTCGCCAAAAAAGTCTTCGCTGTCCGGTAAAAAAGCTAAGGTGAATAATAATCTGTATTTGCAGTAAAAACAAGAGAACACCATACTTATTCTGCTTTTTAAGAGCTTTAGCAGTTACTTGAAGACAAAAAAATTTACTTATTACACCTAGGTGGGTTAATGACACCAACCACCAGTTACCAAAAGAAAAAAGACAGTGCACCAGGTGAACGAAGAATGACAGACCATACAGTCACTACAGTGTCAGTACTATTGTGTATTCTATAATGGTGGTTGATTGAGTTTTTCAAGTTATTACGAAATAGATCCTTACAGAGGTTTTTTTCATTCAATGCTATAGAAAGCACGTTTAGATGTCAGTCCCAGCTTTTTCAGTTGTTATGCCATATCGAAAGCCTTAGGCAGCCCAAAAACTCCAACACTAGACTAGCTAATAGATGAAAAAGTAAAGAAGAAAATAACATTTGAAATAAAAGGACGAAGGACAAATATAATGACAAAAAGGTGTTTTATATCATCCAATACATGTCAAGCCGATCCAATATACAATTTGCAACGGATTGGCCAAACAGACCTACTTAAGTATAGAATTGACAGCGGAGTGTGACACATCATCGATTCAAGCCACAGAACAACCGCAGCCAACGCGGGCTGCCACAAATGGCATGCTGCCAAATATTCTGCCAGCTGTACCATGTATGTTAGACTTACGGTTATCATCAACATTATCATTCACAGCTTGAGCGCTAGATCAGATTTTTTTATTGTACCTATTAATGGAAATAGCACACGGCACACTTGATGTTATGTGGTAACCATTACCTATGACAAAGTATTGCTGCGTAGGTCATAGATGTTTGGAACGTATTCTACGAAGCAAAACCCTGCGTCCATCCACTTGAGGCATGTAGGTCTCATGTGCCGGAAATTTCACTGGCACCCACACCCTTCAGACCAAAAAAAAGCAATGCTGCTTCACTGCAGAAAAAGGCATGGTGGCAGTACTTCCCCGGATAGCCTCTCAAAAAGAATTCTACTACTTCTGAAGCTTGACCGCTAAGAGACATGAGATTCCAAAACAGTTTTGCACTAGTACCAGGCCAAAAGAAAACACAAAACGGCCAATGGTAAAAAAGTTGAGGTGTGGCGGGACGCTTGGCAGATGTGAAACATCGGAACTATTTTGTCTATAGAACATGCTTCCGACTCTCAAACGCTGTTTACGCGGTTAAAGCTAGATTAGCGAAATTTTATAATAAGGTTGTTGCAAGTAGATGGAGGAATGGAACTGCGTAGGATTTGGAAGAATAAAAGCAGTTCCACCTGGGAAAGGTGCACAATACCTTCAGGATGTGGAGCGGCTCCCGGTCGACGTATTTCAGCACAATTTTGAAAGTTCACAGGCACAACACAATATTATATTTTGCGATTTTCTTGCGACGAAAACGAGCGCGTGCGCGGGTGTAGCCATGACAGTTTTTTCAAACAGTTGTTCATTAGGTGGCGCCACTGTCCATAGTGTGGCGCGATGCATATCGCGGTCTCACTCTCACTTATGAGAGCAAGGTATGTGCGGGAGCGGGATGGGAAAAGGAGGCTTGCAACAACCAAAGTTAAACGTTTCGAATTACGTATTAAAACAATATCAAATCAGCGCAACCATTTCCCCGGGCTTGAAGGGTTACGTCAACGATTTCAGAGGCGCCCGAAGAAAAGAAAACGTCGCTGGTCACCTCTAAACCAGGTCTTTTCGCCTATAATTTCATTAGCAAACCGCTTGTCGTCCTGGTCGAAATTGTTGCGCTGCGTAGTCTATATTTGTAGATTCGTAAAACTTCTACTTCAACGCGATCGCATTTTGTCATCAGGGTGCCTAGTGCGAGTTTTTTAACCAGCTCGATCGCGTTTGCGTTTACGGAAATTTGTATGGAAAAGAGTCAGTGCCACGTGTTTTTAACTAGATGGCGCTACCTCGATTCCATATAAATTTGCGTAAACGCAAACGCGATCGAGCTGGTAAAACAACTCGCACTAGGCACCCAGATCTCGACTTCGCTGAGATATTGACACTACGACGATCGTTGAAACAATATCAAATCAGCGCAACCAAACGCCACGCGCTCACGTCGCGCCAACAGCCGGGCAAACTCGCCGCATTTGATGTTAGAGGGGACCTAGTGCGAGTTTTTGACCAGCTCGAACACGTTTGCGTTTACACAAATTTATATGGAATCGAGGTAGCGCCATCTAGTGAAAAACGCATGGCACTGACTCCTTTCCATACAAATTTCCGTAAACGCAAAAGCGATCGAGCTGGTAAAAGAACTCGCACTAGGCACCCAGATCCAAATTTTACTTAGGCTCGAATTCATGACTTATCCAAAGGGCCAATCTCCCTGCACCCTGATCAGCATTAAAATATATTATTGTCATATCAGATATATGTCGCGAGAACTGTCAAATATCCATACAGTTCCGAGTTAGATCCTAGATTTGTATAAAAAACCAGTCGCGATCTTTAACGTGGACAATGGGTTTTTGATAGCAACCTTGAATTTATTTTTTAATATGAGTCTTAGTATTTGTTTTATAGGACGGCCATATGGCCCTATTACAGGGCAGCGTAGCTTTCAATTAAATAATGTCTCAAATAATTATTAGAATCGATTCTTCGATCGTATTCGTATTGCTTTCGTGGTTTTCAGCTGCTTGTCGGCGGTACCACAACGACATGTTTATTTTCAGTGAAAGTTTCTTATATTGGACGAACATTTCATGTACATTTTTCAAGCAAATATCAAGTCTTTAATAATTCTCATGTTACGAGTAAAACATTATGTTGTACTATGTTTAAGATTCTTTTATGCACATAAACGCTATAAATTACTTTGACTTCGACTTTAATTACACCGTAGTACCGCGACGAGGTATCACACGTATTTTTCTTTAACCAAACGATAGTATATTCTGATTTTTAGACTTTTAACGAACTTAATCGGATAACCATTGATCCCACAGGAAGTTTAACCAAACACCGAATAGCCGGTAGCCATCGACACCTCATCACAAACTATCCTCACCCGATTCATTATAGTTTAAATTGCTTTGGATCAGATACACATTAAGCGGACATTATTTTATTCTTATCATTTATAAAACTTTAAAATTACAAATTGTTAGAGAATACGGCCAAGACTAATAAATGTACTTAGCAATATTACAGGCCAGTTAAACCCGAGATACAACTTAACCTCTCTAAATTACCCGTGATTATACCTAGCAGAGGTCTTTATTAATTTTGTCAATGGACTTTGATAAAAGTCAAAGTCAAAACATATTTATTTAATAAGAACTGTAAATTACACATTGAATCGTATTTTTTTTTAAACCAGTTCGTAACGCAATCAAACAGAGAAGAATTGGCAAGAAACTCTGCTTAGCTTATACTATTACATTGTTTTGAGGGAGTTGGAGACAGTTTCATCCCAAGCTTTTTTGTCATCGAAATAATCAGATATTTTATAATAATCTCTAAAAAAAATAGTCACGATAACTTAAAAAAATTGCAACAAAAAGTATCTACGCTAGCGAAGCTGCGCAGGGGTCAGCTAGTCTAAAATAAAAAAATCTATTAGAGCTGTTTTACTAACAATCAATGAACTTCTTCACACAATATTGCATAGTGTGATTGGAATTAGAAAAACCCCTACGCGGACTAAGTCAAGGGTATATTGCTAGTAACCTACAAAAGGAAATTTGAAATTAAAGTAAGTTATTATACCAATACAATACCTTCATTTTCTTACACTACGAGTACCTTACAAACAAAACTGCCAGGTCGATTGAAGGAAAATTAATATTCTACTTACACTGATTCGATTTAATATTTCAATTTCCATCAAAAATTGGATTTGAATTTGATCCCAGGGGGAGTGGTCCGCAGATATACAAGATTTATAATAATATTTACTTTATAAGACCAAGTATACCGTAATGACCTATACAGAAGTTAAAGTGAGAGTTTATATAATATATTATAAAATGTGAAGATATATATTTGTTTCTCCTTCACGCTGAAACTACTGAGACTAGTACTTTGATCCACACGGAAATAATTAACGAAATTGCTTCTGTATTTAAAACTGATAACTGAAGCTGGCGTCAAGCGGCATAATGAATCGGGATGCAGTATCCGCTGTCGCTAAAAGCCGCTCTATAGTTGCTATTCTGCGTGTCCGGTACTTGGGTTTATTTTAGAACTTACAAACATAAATACGTAGACACGAGCCCCTTGACATGTACGCGTAGTCTCATTCAATCATCTGAATTAAATATCGTTTTAGGATATTTTATTTTTACCCCAAAATTCTTCCATACAGTGGGAGAAGCCACTGGCTCTTGAAATACAGTTATAACTAGTTCGAGAGCCTATGGATCTATTATGAATTGTGTCATTACTTTATGTCAATAAATGATTTTATATTTGTATTTGTATTTGTATATACACAGCCTCGACACCACACCAGGATTGTCTCCTGTATCGTGGGTTTTAGGAATTATAACTACACCATGGTACCAGTTGTGGTACCATGGTGTACTCATAATTCCTAAAACCTTATAACTGTATTTCAAGAGCCAGTGGCTTCACCCACCGTATGGAAGAATTTTGGGTTAAAAATAAAATATCCTAAAACGATACGACGACGAGTCTTTGTTCCAGGTATGGATGTTGATCCATACCTGGAACAAAGACTTGCATTGTGTAAACATTTGTCTCTCATAGGGTATCGAACTTACCGCCTTTTACTTCTTAGCCTTATTGTGTCAACGTGATTGTTAATGAAGTTTCATCAAAAATTGTTTAGCCCTCATGGAGTTGCTAACACTCAAAATTTCGCATTTTTTTAAATTAGTGTGATCTGCTGATTGTATTTAAAATATTCATGAACCATGCTCATGCCAGTATATTTTATTTTCTATTTTAAAATAAATATTGGATACGGTTCTTTCTGACCAGCGACTAAACAACTTAATCGTTCGTTTGATGTGTCTCATAAGAATGAGATTATTATTTTCATGCCGGCAAACTTTTCAAGAGAATATGATGGAAGAGACCCAAGACCCTAAAAATATATTTTCAGGGAATAGTGATTTTTTATGAAGCTCATTTTAGTTCAAGGTAGTCATTATTGCGTAAACTACATAATATTTTATCGTCTAGAAAGAAGATACAGAACACGATTTATTTATTTAAATTGACGAGCAAGACGCATTCCATCTTACTAAGCAGCTTTTATCTAAGATTGAATGATTACACTATTTTATTAAAATTCAGTATGGCATTTCTAAACTCAAATATTAATTACAATGTGTTGAATAAAAAATAACACGTAAATATTATTCCAAAATAAGTAGATATACATTTAATTAAAGCAATATGCACCTCTACTCATTTTGGAATAGTATTTTGAATATTTTGGAATATATTTTCAAACAATGTAAATGTCAACTAGCTTAATTAGCCGTTTATTAAATGATGCCGTTCAACTAGCGGTCTGAATGATATTCTGCCATTCAATCAAAAGTCTTGGCAAATGATTATATATTATAGCAGAAGTAGAGTTCTTTGTGAAAGGCTAATTCGGGGACCATCTATCTATTTATTTTTACTATTTCTGCAGTGAGCAGCAATGTTGTGTTTCGGTCTAAAGGGTGTGGGTGCCCATAAAATAACAGGCACGTGAGGCTCAACACCTTCATGCCTCAAGTTGATCAACGCAGGGTGGTTCATCGTAGGGTGACCCACGAAACAATACTTTTTTATAGGTAATGGTTACCACATAACATCTGGTGGGCCATGTACTAATTCCATCAACAATAATTATCATAAAAATAAAACTTGGGACGATAATAACTATTTGCCTAGCCCTCAATCAAACGGCTAAATGTCGATTAGCCGAGTGGCTGAGTAATAGATAGGATGGGTGAGAGGAGCAACGTTTCTATAGATGTTTTTTCTCTTAACCCCACTGTCCCCCAGATCAAAATCTGTATATTAGTTTAGGTTAGAAGTGTTAATACGGTGCTAAGCAAGCGAGCATAGCGAGACTGCCGTGGCAATACCCAATGCCCAAATAAACTTTTTCACTATGAGCCCCCCAAAAATAAGTAAATAATGAATTAACTACAAAACTAGGTCACATGATTACCCTACTGTATGAATGGAATGAGTCAGCCAGAGTTGTATTAAACGCATCGGAATATCATTGAGGCCGCTACTTGAATGGCAATAAGGCTAGGCTGTTAACTAAAATACTAAGTAAGCTAGTTGGCTGTGACGCACAGTGAAATATATGTAGTGTTATTGTTCTACTTATAATTAATTTATAAGATACGTTTTCCAACGAACAAAAGTAGTTCTAAGTTAACTTCTAAATGACAGATTGTCGCGTTCCTGTTTAAACATGGGTAGACAGACCAAAACTCCATTTTCATCCACGTAAATGAACTACATGGCTCGAGGGAGCGCTGTCTGTATGTAGTGAGCAATCTGCTCCCAAAACAGTGTTTGCATAATTAAGATATAGCTTAATCAATTGGTCATATTTTGCTGTTATGTATAGTATATTAAATTAATGTAGGATTTTTTGTGTAACATCGACCCACGGTTATTATACAGTTTTTATCTAAGGTAAGCTCATTGATGTTGCGATTCAAATGTATTTTACACAAAAAATCCTCAAATGTCTATTATGAAGATCACCCCAGACTTATTTGAGAATCCTTACTGAAGTAAAAGATCTTTTTTACATAGTGAATATAGTTATATTCAGGCAAACAGTTAAAAAAATAGATAAGTACAAATTGAAACATCTCAGCCTGGAACAAGAAAACACTGGTTGGTTGGTATTTTTTCACTTTACGACGCGATTTAAAAATGATTGTCATAGTTATAAAGTAAAGTAAAATATTACGAAATTTGCTTTATCTCGCGCAGTACCGGTATAAAAAGTAGCCTATTTGTTAAACCAAGCCACAAACTGTTTCTATTCAGAATTTCATCCAAATCCGTTCAGCCGTTCGGAGTGGAGTGGGAACAAACAAACTGACTCCACACACAAACTTATAGCGTGATTCGAAGTAAAAAAAATTACGTTTCTTCTGGAATACTATTGTTTTTATCGTTTCTTTCTGTTTTTATAATAGAAAATGTATTGTTACTTACAAAGGTAAGCTAGAGTCTCATTTCCTAAAGCTTTTAGCGATTTCAACCTCAGTTCCTACGAGTCTTTTGATCCATATAAGAATCAGGATCAATTGGCATCAAATAAAGTTTTCGTGTAAAAAGAGAATTATTCTGCGACTATAGATTTTTTCATAAATCTGTAAGGTGAAAATATCTTCAAATGTAGCTATCCTTTGAACTCCTTTAAGAACAGTTTCCTAAAGTATTAAGACATATTGTGATATGGGTAATTTAATGAGCAAAAGTTTTACATTAAAGGCATACTGCTGCTCGGCCATTACGAGGGTTTAGGTAAATACCAAAGCAGACATAAAGCATTTCAGGCCTTTTGCTACTAAAACCGAACGATTTAGATAACACACTATTCCACACTCTATCTCTCAAATCTTACGTTAGATCTCTTCAAATCTTTGATATCATACGTTTTAGGGAATACACTACTATGCCATTTTGTTCTTTAGTTAGATGACCCGCTTATGAGGGGCTACAACGGTTATGGTACCTTTTAATGTCCCGTTTAATACTGGTTTATCTGATTTTACTTTGAGCGGTACGTTCTACGCCTCAATGACACCGCTGCCAAAAAACGGGCTAAAAAACCAAAGCTCCTGTTAGCAAATTGTATTTATTTATATGTTTACTAGTACTACAATAATATGAACAGCTTAGGCGGTTCTGTAACCTGATTATGGTAAGTAGGTACATGCACCACCTTTTTTATACATTAAATTCATAAGTATTTTGATGAACAGATTCCCAAATCGATTATACTAATTCTGGATCCAGGTCGGAGTGGAATTAATGTAAGTTATACACGCATAAGACGGTAACACCCAACGGTCACATACGTACATAGGGCTTATTTCTATACTTCCACTTCCACAGCCCTTATTTTACGAAAACTTTCACGCCAATTCGCAACAGTTTCAAAGCTGGACACACCATTAAGATGTTGTTCCATATGTCATCATAATAATCAGCCTATAGCAGGCCACTGCTGGACATAGGTTTCCCCTAATAAGCACCATTGTGCCTATCCTCAGCTCAACGCTTATTGTGGCATGGTATCACAGCAGTCAAATCTGTAACCACCTGCAGATTTTTCAACAAATTGCCTTCAGCAACAAGGTCGTAACACTAATAAATATTATAAATGCGAAAGTGAGTTTTTTTGTTTGTTACGATTTCGTGCCTTAACTACTAAATCAATCATCATGAAATTGCGGATATACGTTTTAAGGACTACATATAAGGGCATAGGATACTTTTTGTACTGAAAAACCGTATTTCCGAGGGCAAAACTCTACATTAAAGAGTTCAAAGCCGCGGGCACAATCTCGTATTTGTAGATATATATAATAGCAACAAAAAGTAATGCCACATATAAATATAATAATTAGGTAACACCCAAGCTGTAACTTTTCCAAAAGCTGGCAAAAAATTGAAATAAAATATACAAAATAGAAAATTATCCAGTAAAATTAAGAAAACTATAGACGACTTACTATCTAGTAACTGAGAAATGTAGATGGACGAGTTATTTATTGGTTCTGCTACAGCGCTCTAGGGGCCGTATTTTCGGTCACATCCTTAGAGATGCCGACTTGGAAATTGATATGTCTACTTGTAAAAAACTCAGGCCTTATACATTGATTTATACACGTCGAGTGATAAGATAACTTTTACTTACTGGGCGTTGTAGTGCGTGGGACATGATTTAATTATTTTTAATAAAAATATTTTGTTGTGACCAAAACAGTATAGTTGTTAATGATAAAATACAATATTTTGATAGCCGCATAAAATTCATTTCAAATACTGATTGTATTCGTAATTCAGTGTTTCTGTCTTTTATTCACTTGTTTTTTTATAAATCTTTATTAAATATATAAAATAGTCAAATATATCTCACAATTGTGATCAGTTTGTCCGTCCGGACCTATAAAAAGATTGGAGACACAGAAGCTAATTACTATGGGTAGTGCAGTTGTGAGAATTTGTAATATTCGGTGTAATAAATATCCTAGCATCACTTATAGATTAACTTTAACGTAGCTGACTGATTGACTGTCAATCAGAGCATAATCTAAACCGTAGGACTTGAGACTTGAGGTATATATACCTAATAATCCCCTGCAATGGAGGGGGCATTATGCAAGGAATATTCTTTGCCTTTCTTCTAGTGAAAGGGTGTAGCTAGCTGGAAATCCTCTACGCGGACGAAGTCGTGGGGCGCTTACTAGTTTTTATATATGAATAAATAAATAATGCTGGACATACTAAGCAGAGTGTAATTAGGGGAACCACATGACTGATATATGTACTACTTTTACACATTTGTCTCGCAAACCGAACCCGAAACCTTCTGCGTTTCAGGCGGGCCTTCCCACTGCGCTACAGATTTATTCGTCTTAAGCCTAGTTGGTTTGCGTATTAACAATACTGATCGTAATCAAAGCTCTCAGTCACAAGGAAAGTAGCTGTGGCTGATTATTTCATAATAACATAAACTTTTGTTCTTCAAAGTCTGTTTTGTTTTACTTAGCGGATTCAGCGAATGAATTGCAAATTCAGAAGAAGCTCGGTTAAGTTTTTGTCTCATTTACACTCGCTGATTTTATGTTGGGCACTTTTTCATTCTTATTTCAATAGGATTTTTACTTATCCGATAAGATGACCTTTATCGATTGTGAAAGAAAACGTTAGCCTAGTTACCCTGTATTTGCATTTTATTTGTGAAAAAATACTTATTTATGCCATTACACAAAAAAATATCGCTCATATAAATTCCATAACTATCAACAAGAAATTAAATTCATTTAAAACATTAATATTAAAATAAATAACGGAAATAATACACGGACCATAAGTTTCAGACAATTTTCATAGTGAATAATAAAGAAGAAAAAACTCCTTGTATCAACAAAGAAAAATCTTTATCGAAACATTTCAAACATAAAAATGTAAAGGAAAATTCTACGTCCCAATTTATCAGATTCATTATTTTTGCTTATGGCAATTTATGATAAGATAATATAGGAATAATAGTCAAGCGGCAGATAATATTTCATTTCGCATTATTATTTTTGTTTTTGTACGTGATAATGATCTCGGCTCAACATTATTATTTGAATATTGCTTCATCTATATTTGTCAGAAGATTAAGTTTTTAACCTTCCCATATCAGTATCATCTTAAAGTATTATTCATTAGTTTATAATTGTTTTTAAGGATAAAGATAAGGAATTGTTTTTTTATGTTTCCGGCATTTTAGAATTAATTAAGAAACTAAATATATGTATTTATTATTATTGTATCTAATAAAATGAAAACAAAATACTGTTTATTAAATGATGAAAATTTTATCTTCTTCTTGTTCCCCTCCTAAGTTCAACCAATGATTAAGTTTTCTTACAAAATTATGGTAAAGCTTCTTAAAATTACTTTTATATTCAGAATCCCCGACAAAATTTCAACGTATTTAAATGATTCTTGAAAAACTTCAGCTATAAAATGTCGATTCCATCACGATTACGATTTTGCTCCAAATTTGGGTAGATTATCGGAGCGGATGACGCAGGGGTGTTTTGATAATGGCCGTTTTTGAGAACGTCAGATTAATCTACATATTTCCGAGTGGCGTCAAAGTTCGCTACCGATCACGCCGTTTTCATCATAACGATGAAAAATACTTTTATTATAATTTATTTCAATGTTTGGGTTGTTTTGTGTACACAATTGAAGTATTTACATATATTTACAAATAAAACATCAGTCCCTAATGTGGTTCCCATAACAGTATGCTAATTTTGAGGCTTGAGGTTGCTGTGTGAAAAAAGTCCCAGCATAATTGATTTATCTTAAACTGTTATTTAAATGGATTTCAATATCTCAAGGTATCTATTCAATCTTAAATTTCTAGCTTTTAGCAAGGATAGAATATTCAAACAGGTTCAAAGTAAAATAGGAAATTTCCATGTAGATTATGAAACTTATCACACTTAGCAAAACTAAGTATCTTGTTATATTCAACATAGATTAATTATATTATTTATTTATAAAGCTTGAATGATTAGGGTGAGTTTTTGGTTTGTAACCTTTCTATTAAAAGTTCATACAAATAATCGTACCTATGTATAAGTATATTTAAAGCCTGTTATTTAGTTTTTACCTCTTACTTTATTCTTACTCTGATAAATGTAATTAGTGAAAGGCAACCTGAAAATATAAATGCAATACATTCGATCTTAGTTTGTTGGTACAATAATCTTAATACTGCTAATTAAGGCAACATAGTCACGTAGTTTCCAGACATTATTAATTGTTTGTTCCAATAAAAAAATCTTTTAAGTGGCTAAACGGGCGTTGACGTTGTACCAACACTCATTTCGATGGTACATAATGAGAACTTCCTCCTTTTGAAGTCGGTTAAAATGCATGTTGATGTCAGTAACGCCAGAGAGACAATTAATAGGTACTCAGCAGATAGTAACAACTGATCGAACAGGCATATTAAACCACGATCAAATAATATTGACCATTCAACACGCCTCATGTTCATTCCCGGGTATTTTATTTCGCAATAGCCTAATATTGCCATGACAGTAGGCTCTCTCTAACAGGTCTATGCTCTATATAAACAAGGCATTTGGTTCTATGGGTACTGGGGCAGCAAACCATCCCTCGTGCTTATATGCACGTGACCGCGTTCCAAACAATGAAGACTCTTTCAGATGTTTTATCAACCAAAATGAGAAAACTGATAAAATTAACGGGCTTTTCAATGACTGCTAATGAAAAAATATTTAATTTAAAGTCATACTAAAATTGAAACACTTGACCGTAACTGTTTTGTATGGAAGTTGCAGATAGAAAATACCTATAAAGTCAGCGCAATCTTACTAATGAGATTCAGCTCGCTTGCGAATAGAAATTGTGAACGGCGAAAGAACCTGTAATTATGGCATTCGTTCATCAGCAACCGCAGCAAAAGGGCCATTAGATTGCATCAGGCTGCAAAAAACGTTTAGTCGTTGCTTGAAATTGACAGTATCAGAGATATATAGCTATAAGTAAGTTAATTATATGATTATTTTTAACAAAAATGACTTTGTTATACAAAAATTAGGTAGCTAGGTATGACGTGGGGGGGCTATCTTTACTTTAATGGCGCATTTAGCGACATTAATATTTTGTAGATGGTGCTTTCTGCCGAAATCTTGGCGGGATTTCAAATACTACCGCAAAATTATATTTAACAAATCGGTTATATCATTTATATTACTGAAGGTGTGTATTCATATATTTAGAACCATGTTTTTCGGTAATAGTCTTGTTATTGACTGAACGTTCAGAACTTAGCTAATTGCATTCATTGTGTATCGATACCGCGGAAGCTGTCAGCATCGCCCGCCGGCTAAGCCTTCCTTCTTATCGCCTCCGGCTACAAGCCTAATGTTCATTCAACATGATAGTTTTTTCCAAATCATGTCACAACAATGTAACCCAGGCGACATTTCAACATTATAACGGCTGAAGTTCAAACTTGCCCAGGCGGGCGAGACAATAGAACCTCACACATAGACCACGCCGAAATATAAATTTTACCGGGAAGACTCAAGGTGGTGACGTCCACGACTTCCTCCAAAATTTGAGTCCTTGAAATTTCAGCACTTAACCCGACCGAATTTTAACACATTTAAAGTGACGAAAGTCGAGCGGTCCGCTCAAGTGAGCGGTCGCCGTGCGTTCGATACGCGGGAACCACCATCGGGAATTCGGCGCTCGTCTGTCAGCGGAGATGGCGCGAGGATCCGCGCGTGTCTCGACGGCGTCGGTGGCGGCGGTGGCGAGCGGCCGCGGCGGCGCCTCCACGCTACTGCGGCGTCTGCGGCACGCGCTGGCCCGCGCCTCGCCCCGCGCGTCACCGACGCATCCCCCGCCCTCGCCCCCTGTCGCCCCGCTCCCCTGCCGCACCGGCACCCGCACGCACGCCCGCATTCTTGCGTTCGTTGGTGAGGCCGAGGCCGCCCGCCCCCGAGGATCCCACCCGCACAAAGAGGTGACTCTCCGCGGCGACGTCACACTCGGCGACTTCCTCGCTTCCTGCAATGCGAGCCGATGAGCGGTCACAATGCAGATGACGAGGCCCCCCGCACGAAACTCGTTGCACCACAAAATGGATTTCAATATATTTTTTTCAGTTTTATTTGCTTCAAACCGCCTAATTTTTTCAATGCCGGTATACACTGCAGCGCAATTAATTTGACGTAAGGAACTTCCGAGATATCAGTGCTGGGCAGGGCAGGAACGAAAACTTAGTTTGGTTTTTTGAGTTTAGTCAAGCGTAGCTTATTGGGAACGAGAAAACCGCGGGCTAAACTGTTGTTAGAGCGCAATGTTCGCAAAGAATCAATCAAAACTTGACGTTTGACCCGAAGTGTTTCTAATTTAAACGTCAGTCTGCTGTGTTCCGATAGCGCAGAACATGGAGGAAACGATAAAGCAAAAGTTCTTGTAAAAGTTCCTTAAGTGTTACGTATCGTTTCTCGAGCAAGGAGAAAAAGTTAGCAAGTAAGTAACAAATTCAAAGCTAGATAAATACAAATAACGCCTAAAGCTGACTTGAACGCCAAATAAAAGTTTGGAAAGATAAACAAAACGCTTTAATCCAAATTACGATTTGTAAAGCGGACTTCTTCCCAGTAAAATATAAGTACGAAGTTTTACTGCCAACTAATTAATATGTCATAAATATGTAGTTTTGAAGTTAAAAACTAAATACGTAAAATATATTGCAGTAAGTAATAAGTAAGTATACAATATTAGCGCTTATTTTAGTTGACGCGGCATGCCATTGCAATTTGTAAGCGACGTTTTGGCTATCCTCCTACTAGGCCAGCGAACTCGGGAACTGCAAGTTGTGATAGCTTAAAAATAATACGAGCGATTCTCCATTATGTATATATATATGGACGTTATGAAAATACAATTAAATTAGTTTGTCGTTAAAATTGAACCATTTTTCTAACGATCTTGAAAACATTTTCGTTTGAACTGTTTTTCACGAAAGTATGTGGGATATTGCAAAATAATTAATTTATTTATTTCGACTAACTATGTATAATAACGTAGTGTAGGACGTGGGACGTCCCTCCTGCCAGGTGGAGTGACGATTTGCCAAAGGCTGCTGGTAGAAGCTGGATGCGTCGAGCTCAGAACAGGGCGCAATGGCGCTCATTAGGGGAGGCCGATGTCCAGCAGTGGACTGCTATAGGCTGATGATGATGATGATGATGATGTATAATAAAAACCTTCACCTTCTCAAAATTGTTTCCGAGTACACATACCTCGGGCAGATTTTGCAGTTGGGTAGGAACAACTTCGAGAAGGAGGCCAAGAGGAGGATTCAGCTGGTTAGGGCAGCATTTGGAAAACTACGTCGAGTCTTCTCGTCACCCATACCGCAATGTTTGAAAACGAACGTTTGTAATTAGTGCGTCCTACTCGTCATGACAAACGGAGCCGAAACGCGGACACTCGCAGTACGGCTAATCCACCAGTTTAAAGTCGCTCAGCGAGCTATGGAGCGAGCCATGCTTGGAATTTCTCTAAAGGATAGAATCCGCAACGAGACTATCCGACATAGAACTAAAGTTGTCGACATAGCTCAGATAATTAGCAAGCTGAAGTGGCAGTGGGCTGGCCATATCTGTCGAAGAACCCACAACCGCTGGGGCAAACGAGTTCTTGAGTGGAGACCGCGGCTCTGCAAACTTAGTGTAGGATGCCCTCCGGGCAGGTGGAGTGACGATTTGCTGAAGGCTGCTTCATTTGCTTTGAAGGCTGCTGGTAGAAGCTGGATACGTCGAGCTCAGAACAGGGTGCAAAGGCGCTCATTCTTTTATTTGAGCGTTAATAATTTGTATTTTATTTATTTTATTTTTAATTGTAATTTAATTGTAATGATCCCAGTTGGTCGAATTAAATAAATAAATATGAATATGAATATGTCCAGCAGTGCACTGCTATAGGCTGATGCTGATGATGTCATCATCATGATGATGATGATTTAACTGCGTAACATAAATTGTACCTACTTCCGTTATTCCGTACAGTTACATCATAACATAAAGTAAAGTAAAGTAAAAAATGGACTGCTATAGGCTGATGATGATGATGATAATGTTTAATAAATAAATAAATACTTCTTCAGACTAAAAGTAGCTGAACTGAAATTTTGCTCGTTATATGTATGTAATAAAACAGACATAGGAACTACTTCTACGCTAAGGAAGCCGCAGGCGTATTCTGGCTTCATAATTACATAAATATTTCTTAACATTCTACTTTTGTAAATAATTGCTCTCTTATTAAGCACCAAACATAACAAAACATAACTACACTATTATAATGTCAGAAGGAGATAACTGAGAATAACAAATAGCAAGGCTTTAAGATTAGTGCGCTACTTTGTCCGCATTATACTACAATTTCACGCTTTCACGCCCATGACTGCGTGCTTTCATCAAGTATAATCAAACAGTATCAGTATGTACCACAGAATGACTGTGAAACTGTGGTCTCCCTTCAATATTACGTTATATTTGATAAAAATCGATATAATTTTAACATAAAACAAGACAATATTCCCACGTTAATCAGTGTAAACACGGGGAGCGGGGAACATTTCATGTATAAACCTAGTCGTAAGTATTGTGTATTTCTCATAAATATTCTAATATCATTAAAAAAAGCTGAAGCAAATAAACATTATCTTCAACAATAACAAATTTATATGCAATAGAAGCAGTCTACTGCTGATAAATGAAAATAGGAAGATAACATGTTGCGTAGCATGCATTTGTTTATCTTCTATATAAACAAAAATGAGGCTTGGCGAGGTGATGGCCGATGGAGTAGGAAAATTACAGAGTGGTGGCCTAGGGATGGCTTTCGGAGTGTTGGACGTCCGGCTGCAAGATGGGCAGACGACATGGTCCAAGTCACGGGCCGTACGTGGGTTAGACTAGCGCAGGATCGTGGTGGATGGCACAAGTTGAGGGAGGCCTATACCCAGCAGTGGGTGAAATCAGGCTGTGGACGATGATGATGATGATGAAACAAAAATGATTTGAAATATGACATGACACCTCTTTCTTTTATATTTGTTATTGTTAGGAAAAGGCTTGTGATAGAAAATTTGACAAAGATTCTTTTATGTATGTATTTACAAAACAAAAATTATATGTGTATTATATCAATCATGTGGTTCCCATAATACTAGCTCTGCTTAGTTTGGGGCTACATGATGCTGTGTGATTACGTCCCACATTATTTATTTATTTATTTATTTTATTTTTTAAATCGGATCTTATGAAAAGTTGGTGAGTTAATGATCTAGCAGGTTGTGATAGATCTTCAATTGACAGATAGACGTTCAGTTGTTCAGTCAGCAGTTGTTGTTGTTATTGTTGGAGTGGGAATGAGATCGGGAGTAGGACTGGTAGCGGGATTGGGAATAAGAGGGGGATTGAAAATGGGATCGTTAGTGCGATTGGGAGTAAGAGTGGGAGTGGGAGTGGGATTGGGATTAGGAATGGTTAAGTTACAAAACTTATGCACACTGGTCGTGTGTTCCTAGTATTTTCTAAACAAAATAATTTCGATGTTTCACAACTGTTCATTGGTTAAGTAGGTCCGTACATATTTAGGGTTCCGCAAATATAACCATATCCGGGAAACATTTCAAGTGAAAGTAAAAGTACACATGCAAACGACGGTGCGGGCGGGTCAGCTAGTTTTTGTATAATTTGTAACTCGAATAAAGGTTTCTTTACTTAACTTTTACTTTAACTTGACCCTGCGATTGAATACTACGATAAATATTGTTCTTCATTACTTGTAGACTTGCATCAGCCAGTTGGTAATCTGCACGAGCCAGCTGGCAGAAGCTACAGCCGGTTGGCAGGCCTCCAACTCCCACCCCCCAGACTTTGTCACGCGCATCAACAAGAGAGTAAGAACCTCGTGTTACGAGCAATTTTTCACGCACAACAAGTAACAAGGAAACCACTTTGCAAAATATAATGCACAAAATAAACCAAAAGAAAGAATTAAGTATAAATTATCTTTAAATAAAGAAAACCCCAACACCAAATTCTCAATTTTTTTTCTGATCTTCATCTGTTTCATTGAAACCATTCGAAAGAGCACAAACACGATACATCTGTTGTTAGTTGCTGAGGAGTTGGGAATCCGGCAGATTCCAGGTGGAGCTGCAGTATTGAGTCAATGTTACCGATTTTGCAATGTCATTGATGTAAAATAAGACCGAATTTCGGATCGATCAGACCGGTGAAAGTTGCTCACATCCCTACATCAACTATAAAAGATCTTGAAACTTTTTATAAATCATAGCTAAGAACACTCTTGATCAAGTCGCATCAATTAAAATAATAATAATTATTTTTAAATTCAAATAAACCGAATAATAATTGGTTCATTCGTTTAGCAACTAAACTACTACGTTTACTGATACACAGATGCCACGCTAAATTCTTCACTTCTCTTGTTATTGCGTGTGGGTTAAAGCATATTTTAATACTACATCTAATAGAATATCTACCTTACAAAAAAAACATTATACTGTCAAAAAGTGAAATTGAAAAATCTTTCATCTATTACTTTTAATTTTATAAAAATTTAATAAATTTAGTTTATTTTTTTTTAAATTTTAGGTTACGTCTTACGATATTTATTAAATACTAGCTGACCCGACAGACGTTGTCCTGTCTGAAAGGGTATCGAAGCTTAAGAAACATTCAAAAAAGATATCGAAATTGAAAAAGGGTTACTGAATAGGATTAAACAACCAATGAGGATATCAAAGTGAAAATTGCTATCAAAGAGGATATTGAAGTGGAAAAAGAATCAATGAGGAAAAACAACAACAACAACAACTACCCTACCCTACCCTACCCCTTCCCCTTCTACTACCCCTACCCCTACCCTACGCCTACCCTACCCCTACCATACCCCTAAATATTATAATAATAAAAAATAAATACTGACGGGATAAAAAGTATCCCATGTCCGTTTCCTGGTTCTAAGCTACCTCCCCACCAATTTTCAGCCAAATCGGTTCAGTCGTTCTTGAGTTATAAATGGTGTAACTAGCACGATTTTCTTTTATATATATAGATTATATTTATCGCAATAAGCGACACACCCCCGGCATGTTCCAGTCCAGATATAGAAACGTAGATGACGTATGCTTACAGAATTGGCAGTGAACTTAGTGGGATAATCTCGACTGCCATTCTCAGTTCATTGGCCCATGTGGCATAACTTCAATAATTTTATGTTTAGGCATCTGAAAACTTTAAAACATACTGCAAGTAAGAATTTAAAAACGTTAGTATTTGTATGTTCTCATATATTATTTGTATGTATTGAGTTTTGTATTTGTTTTTGTGTGCCATTTTATACTAACAGTCTGTTAAGATATGAATTTAATGTAAATTTAGGTTTATTTCACTACCAGTTTTTCGTTTTTAGAATTAATTCCACAATTATGTAAATTCTTACTTATACGTTTATTTTATTGGTTTGCAGCCAATTTCAATATCGAGAAAGCAACAAATGTGGATATTTGTCAAAGTCATGGGTGCACGCTAACGATCGTAGCACACAAAATATTATCTGTGTTTAGGGTTCCGTTCTTGGTTGTTATTTGTTTCGTTTTAATAAAAAAAAGTTTATTATCCTATATTTATACGATTTAACAGACACATATTGTTTTCATCAACTTGATAATCTATGTATGTGTTACAGTGCTCATGAGATATGTCTACGAAAGGCTGCTGGAAGTTGGATGCGTTGAGCTGAGAATAGGGTGGAATGGCGCTCATTGGGGGAGGCCTAAGTCCAGCAGTGGACTGCTATAGGCTCATGATGAATTTAATAATTAATGGGGTACTTTAAAAAAAACTGTCATCTTGTTTTTTAAGAGATCCCCGAAGTGATTCTGGGTAATAAAGGTGAATGATACTGCAGGTTGATGATAAAAACGTTCGCATACAGTTCCAGTAACGATCAATTTATTTGTACTCACAAGCATTAAGAGAAGGTACAACACACAGCAAATAGTTTATGTCCATTAGTACCAATACAAAATTAACAGTTTACAATAAGTAGTCTAACTGACAAGTGCGTTGGTTTATGCGCCGTTTTGTCGATAACTACTTCGAAATGGCGCTGTGGAATAATTATCTATTCACTGAGACGCTGCGCTGCATTCAATATTGTTGCGACTCACACTTTCATAAAAGTGTTTTTGAAAGTATACGAAATTAAATATTCTTATGACTGGCAAATTAAAGCCTTTGGTTATTTCTTTTTATATGGACTAGTACTGATGCTTTTTGTTCTGTACAGGAAGTACTACCACCATGTCTAATGCACTCTAATGCTTATTTCTCACTGTAAACAGTATTGATGTGATTTGGTATAACTACTTAGAATGCAGCGCATCAGAATTGCCACTGCTTGCAGGTGTTTAAGATACCGCCTGCCCGTCTGCCACCTTTTATATAAAAAATAATATTACAACACGCATCATTTATATATTAGTATGGATTTAGCAACTAGTCGGAGCTTAGAGTATCATGAAGGTGGATAGATCATCGAGCCAGCAAGGTCAGCGCGATAGTTTTATTTAGCTTGCTCGGTAGACACGTCATTCGATCATTTAATTTGACATATATTTGGGTGTTTGACGCGCCGTCTGCTGCGTGGGATTGTCACCGAATAATATTCGAATATAAAAATGTAATTCATAAAGACGACTTGATGTTTTTTGCTCTAAGGACAGTTCCTAATGGCGCTATAATAATTTCTACCCTATTTTTATACCAATCTCAGCTCCTACTCAGAAATGAAAAAGGGAATCCGATAATACAAAGCAACGTTATATTTATTATTCGTTATTAAACATTTTACAGAAATTCATTCTTGATTACAGCTATCAAACTTCAAACGTTCATATCTCAGGAACTTTTCACCCTAGACTTGCTTAAATAATAGCTTTTCACAAAATCTTATTTTTCTATGACACCTATCAAACTTCTAACCCCGGGTACTACTCTACACGCATTCTATACATTCAGTTTCTTGCTTACTTCAAAAGGCTATATTTCAGGAACCACTAATCTTAGTTTTTTTTCTTTGCGGCCTTGTTGCATGCATAACATTGAATAAAATAAAACATAATCCTCATTATATTTACCGTAGATAAATAAACGACACTTAAATATTTTCCTGTGTCCGGGGACAAAAAGGAAATAAACACAGTCAGCTTTTTTCTATGAATATAGTCAATCCGCTGCAATATGAATATAGTCAACAAAAATACTGTAAGTATTCTAAAATGTAACAGTGATTACCAAACCGCCCTGTCAGCGTATTATGCCAATGCCTATTCTTGGTAACAATAACTATTCAATCGTAATATGGGGAGATAGTGTTAATTTCAACGATATCGTATTATGCCAATGCCTATTCTTGGTATAACTATTCAATCGTAATATGGGGAGATAGTGTTAATTTCAACGATATCTTTATAAAACAAAAAAAGCTTGTAACGATATTAGGGAATATAAAAGAAAGACAGAACTGTAGGCCGCACTTTAAAACATTAAAAATACTAACGTTACCATGTATTCATATTATGCAAATGACCCTATTTGTAACAAAGTACAGACCCTTTTTTAAATCAAAGTTAGAAAATAATTGCAATTACAATAGACGTAATAAAGACATGTTAATTTTGCCCTCGACAACCCTCAAAACTTTTGACAACAGTTCGTACGCGCGATTAATAAAAAATTATAATAAAATTCCAAACTACATTAAAGACCAAACCAAAGACTTGCCCTTTCGTAAAAAACTAAAGGAATACCTTATAAATAAAAGTTATTACTCCGTTAACGAATTTTTAAATGATAAAACTACCTTGACATAATAACAATCGCCGTACCTATTGCTGACAATTGTATTCTTGACATTCCTTATATTTGACATTTTACTTGCTAACTTTTGGGACATTGTTACCTTTTGACTTTTGTATTCGTTTATTTATATAATTTGTAAATTGTAAATGCATGCTAATTGACTTTAGTTTTGTATAATTAAATAAATTTTAAACTGTAAACGCATGCTCAAATCTAAAATCATAAATTGCAGCGCCCTTACAGGGCACATGTACTTACCTATAAGCTTACTTTAACACCTAAGCAACTAAATGTATATGTACGCAATAAACAATAAACAATCATTTTAGCCATGGTTTTTCGGAATATTAGATAAAACATATATCGCGAGCACCATCGATACTGTATATACTAATACTATGGTGAGCACTGTCAGAATTAATTATGAAATATGACTTATCTACACATACACTAATATTATAAAGAGGAAAAAATTTATTTTTGTGTATGTGTTTGTTTGTAATGAATATACTCAAACACTACTGTGCCGATTCAATCATTCTTTCACCATTGGAAAATTACATGCACCCTGAATAACATAGGCTATATTTATTGCTAGAAAAGATTAGGGATCCTTACTAAAATTTAAGCGACCCAAGGTGTAAAAAAGTGCCCTAACCCGTGCGAAGCTGGAACGGGCCGCTAGTCGCAATATAAAGTAAGACGACTGCAGAATATACATAGTTGGGAATCGAGACTTCGTACGTACTTACAGTTTATAAAAGTATCTCACACACCAGCATTTAGAGACTCTATCAATGTTGCGCAGTGAAACTACAACAGCTGCCTGAAGCGACGGCTTCAGAGGTCGACTGGAAGGTAAGCCATTTAGCGGAGATTGCCGTGAGCCCAGCTTATTTAGTACTCAAAAGTTAAGTCGCATCCGACTCCTAGAGCAAAGTATAAGTGGATTTAACTGGCCCAGTGTAAATTACAAAGCTTTATTTAGTTTTAGTAAGAGTTTTTTTATGATCGCAGTATTATGAAACATGGACACATCACATCACACTAAAATAATTATAAATGCGAAAGTTTGTGGTGTTTGTTCCCACTCAACACCGTAACGGCTGAACGGATTTAGATGAAACTTAGAATATAGATTAGTTTATGACCTCCATTACACACATAGGCTACTTTTTATATGACGTGAGCAAAGCCTCAGGAAAAAGCTAGTTTACAATATTTCCAACACGATCAAGCTCTTGAGTAATTTTTTTGTCTTTCAATTAATCTTCAAGTTAGACTATAACTATAATGATATTAATCAAGTCATAACCACTACAGAAAACAAGCAAAGAACCTTAGTTAGAAACATTTATCTTCCCTATCGGTGGTATTGCACGTCAGGCCGCGTCGGTAGTCCGCAATAGATTGCATTTATTCAGTTAGCCAGCTGTTGTGTATCGCACACTCGCGCCGACCGCATACAATGTTAGCCGTTGCGGATTTTCAGAGAAAAATACGGCGCCCGTTCAGAATGTACTGATGAAACTAACACTGGGGTTGTTACAATTCTTTTGCATCCTAATCCTAATAATATTATAAATGCGAAAGTCTGTGTGAATGTTTCTTACCACGTATCTCCGTAACCACTACACTGATTAAGATGAAATTATGTATCATAAGGTATGTAGATAGTTTAGGTGCCAGAATAACACATAGGCTAATCAAATTTGGAAAAATTAAGCCCCAAGGTGGTAAACTAGGGTGGCAAAGTTTGTATGGGGAACAAAAACAATCTTTACAAATCGGCTAGAATTTTTGTACAGAGGTTCTCTACAGAAAATAAATGAATACATATTTCAGGATTTTTCGCAATTCAACCCTTATGTCGGTTAACGGGAGTGGCAAAGTTTGTATGGGGAACAAAAAACATCTTTACCAATCGATTTGAAATTTTACACAGAGACTCTCTAATGAAAATAAATTAAACATGTTTCAGGATTTCTCGCAATTCAACCCTCAAGGCAGTTAAAGATTATCAATGTTAATGAACTTTGCAGACGGGACCGTTAAAAGTACATTTGCTACTTTTTGTAGCGAAAAAAAAACTTGAACAGGGTATGATAGGGGATGAAAGTTTGTATGGGGTACCAATCATTTCTCAAGTTAGGTAGGTTTAATAAAATTCATCATACTTGACCGGCTCTTGAATTAGTGCGCAACGCGAACAGGAGCAGGAACGGGAATGAAAAAGGGAGTGAGAGTGAGAACGGAAACGGGAACAGGTACGGGTACTGCTAGATAATGCAGTATTAATATTTTGGTACTTTTTATTCCACGCAAAACGAGGTAAAAATAAACCTATATGTTAATAATGAAACTTTTTGAAAAACAAATTTCTACGCGAGCGAAGCGGTGGGGCACAGATAGTTAAAAAAATATACACTAATTATACGAGATGTCCTTCTAGGTACTGTTGTAGACCAAAAATCATCGCAATTTATGAATTCTTCACACATCGGTCTCGAAATTGTCACGTTGCCGACAGTCGCGTCAAAAATATGGTTAAGGTGGAAGCAGTCTCACGTTTTGGTCTTTTGAGCGGAACGCACAACGCTTAAGCGTCATGCGTGTCTGACACGCTGCTGGCCCTTCACCGCTGACGCGTACTGCTAGTGTCCAACATAACGTTTAACACACGTTGTGAGATCTGATCAATGACCAAAGCTTAAAGCGACGGCATACTGTACCGAAAAAGAGATACAAAATACGAGAGCGAGAGAAAAAAAGAACGTGACATGACATTGGCGCTTTACCAAATTCAATAAAATTAAAGTTTTTATATTCATCACAAAATAAAACAGCTCTGTACATTTTGAAAAGAAAAAAATATCATTTTTTTTAATGCCTTTTGTATGTTGTTTTGTAATTCTTTGTATGGAGTGCGATAAAATTTTATCTATCTTTGACATTAATTAGGTGAAAGAAACATGCCAAAATTCAAAGTACTTTAGAAGCTATAACCATTTTTCAGTAAAACAGCTTCATGTAATTTTGTTGCAGTTAATGCAGTTGCATAGTTAATAAATAGATAAATGTTTTTTACGTGTACATTAAAGATAATAGGTACATAAATAAATGGCATAAAATATTTTTGGAAGTAAAATATTCATTCATTACTGAGGAAGAAGCCTAAAAGACCAACTACTGTTACTGTCACCTTATAGACTGACGTCTCAATCAACGTTTCATCACCGCCACGGTACGTTATACGAACGAAAGATTACCACCTATTCACAGACAATATGTCACATCGCTAGGGTTGACATAACTCATTGGCGACTCTTCATTAACGCGTGGCTGATGTGTTCAAACGGTTTGACAAATTGTTTTCTTTAATATAATAGAGAGTACATTACTTGAATCTGACCATAGTTACTCTGAATGGTAGGCAGACCTTCGGGTTACACTTGCTTCTACCCGCGGGTACGTTCGAATGTTACCTGCATAAATTTTAATCCAGGTACAAACGATGTATATTCTGTTTCATCAAAATCCGTTCAGCCATGGCTATACAGTTGAGTGAGAACAAATATACGAACACAACAACAGACTAACACAAACCTTCGCATACGTTAGCTTTGTGGAATACACATGCAATGATACATATTTTTTAACTTACGATATTTCACTTACCTCCTATTGTTTCAGCTAGTCAGATCTTATGAATGTATAATATTAGCAGCACTTACCTGTAAACAAAAGAGAAAAGGATACATTATCGCTTTGTTTGCATGATGTTAAGATATTTGATCAAAGTAGCTGGCCTAGTGGTAGATAATATCCGAACAAAACCATTTTAACAAATGCAGAAATTATGCCCACTTGCATACTCCCACTTTGCTGAGTTCTTCTGCAACAAAACCGCACAAAAAAGTTCTGAGATCTGATGTACTACCAAGTCAGACATTCTCAATAAACCTTCTTTATCTAATCATCTTGAAACTATTAAACCATTATGATTTTTTATTACTTGGCTTTAAGATTACTGCTTCTTTCTGTTTGGCGCCCGGCGGAGCAACACGTCAGCGGAGTTTTGCGTCGTTGTTGTTTTTTATCGACGTCGACATCGGTCGACAGCGAGTGAATCATGTCCTGAGGATGCCTTATGGGGAAGGGGAAACGTTGTCGATTTCTGTTCGGTTTTTTCTTGTTTATTAATGTGTTTGCTGTTTCTCCAAGCTAATTACAGTTTAACGTGTTGGTTTTTATTTAGTGGAAGAGTAAGGAGACGGCTGCATTTTTTAATAATTGCTTGTTTTCTTGTTCTTACGCACTATAATACTTTTCACCCAAAAGACAGAGAAGCGATACACGACTCTTCAGCCGGGCTATTACGTTGTGGTAAACTTATCCCATAAGGTAAACTTATCCCATAACATCATCATCATTCATTTTTATTTCTATATCGCTATCCCTATCCCTGTCCTTATCCTAATCCTTATTTTTATCCAATACTTCACGCAAATAAATTTCATGACATTTTAATTCCATTCCTATTTCGCTTAACCACTCCAACAACAAGGAGTAGACATCATATTAAAATCTTCATTGACTAACTTATAAAGCCGAGCTAATAGTCATAAAGCCAGGTACTCATTTATTTTAAATTTGAATAAATAAAAAAAAGTTCACACGTGAATGCATCGCTTTTGATTTTTGATGATCATGAATGAGTGGCAACATTTCACAAAATATGGATTTTTGATGATGCATATCTTGAAAACTAATAAAGCAACAGACACGAAATGGATCTGTTGCAATTGGGGTTTAGTCCGTAGAGCCGTGGTGGCCTAGTGGGATGTACCCCGACTTAAGATCTGGAGGTCGTGGGTTCGAATCACAGCCATGCACCAATGGATTATTCGTTTCCAAAAACTTATGTGTGCCTTACCACGAGCTCGAAATGGTGAAGGAAAATATCGTGAGGAAACCGGCATGCCCTCGAACTAAAAAGTTTAAAAGGTATGTGCTAGGTTAGTGTTCCAATAAAAAACGGCGATGAGCTTGCAACCTGTCACGTGGAATGCTAGCTGCTTGCAAAAAGTGGGCATGTATCGAACGTAATGTTTTTATTTCCCTCTGACTACCCCCGTTAAGGTATCCTCAATAGATTGGCGTACTGAGCAATATCTGAAGATATCCATAATGGGGAAAAAGTCGTGAAGATATTAGTTTTTGTTTTTTTGGTTAAGTTTGTATGATGCCGTTGTGTCATAATTTCCAGCATCGTCATGTAAGCTGACGAAGTTACAAAAGGGGGCTCAATTGGTTCCGGTAAAGGTATACTACGCTTGACTTGGCTTGGATCGCTCCGCGATCCAAGATTCCCGTTATTGACCGAACGAAGTCCAAATATAATAGAAATGTTTCAAAGAATCTGTGTACCTACTGTTAACATTGAGGACTATTAACAGAATTTTTATAAAATTGATACAGTCGGCTCCAAAGAAGGTGGTACCGCCATTTTAGATCCAAATTTCATGAAATTTAAAATTTGCTGAAACAATTCAAGTATGCATCTTCAGTCAAATGGTTATAAGTAGGCTCTCTCATATTTATTTTATATTATATATATTATAGATTCTATTAGAAGTGACAAATTTATTATCTTTAGCGATTCAAAAAGTACGTTGCATCATATAGCTTGGTGCACCTCTAACGTGCGAGGCACACCGATTGCTTATAAAATATTGAAATCTATTACTAAATTCTAATCTAGACACAAATCAATTGTCCAACAATGAATTCCGTCGCATATCTAACTAGATAACAATGAACGAGTTGTTTTTTAACCAAAACATGCCATAACTGATATCATTCATTGGAACAATGGAATCGTTACACTCGAAGTGTGGGCTTGTCCACATCACCACGTCACGACGTCGTCAACGTGGAACAGTGCGGTGACGCAGCGCAGCACGTTTTCGTGACGTGCTATAAATTAGCTGCACGTTAAACGTATCGTTAAAATGCACGTCAAAGTTGGACTTTTAAAATCTCAAGGTCAAGACATATGGCAAGAATATTTTGACAAAAGGTCAACTGAGAAAATAGTTTGGTTTAGGACTCTATATATGTTATACTCTATTGTATAGTCCTCCAGATTGATCAATCCAGGGATTGACCAATATGTGTTCAAGTGTCGGCTCTCAGGCTATGCTCCGGACACATTCCATCTAATAAGTTTGCATTTTTAATTAAAAGAATAGAATCACCTGACTCTAAAGTTTTTGGAACAACATAAATGCAATGTTAAAGAAAGAAGAATAGTCTTTAGCCTGCAATATTGGCCATTGTAACGGCATATTGGCAGCACCTTATTCTGATGATGCATAGCTTTTATATATCTGGCCGTTGCCGCCGCCGCTTTCTCGAACGCGCACTTCAAATTCAAAGTGGTAACTCCCTGTCCACGTCTTATTATTTTTATTTTTTGTAATTATAATGTCATAATAATAATAAGTATTAAAAAAAATATCTTAGCGATATAATTAGAATTTCTCCTTTTTTCCGGAGGCCTTTCGCAGATGGCGAGGCGTTACCCCACCTGGCCGGAGGGCGTCCTACACTACGTTTGTTACTTACAGTATGTGAAATATTGTTATTATTTCCAAAAAAAATGTAATAAATAAATATTATTTGTACAGCCCAAAATGAAGAAATCAATCGGAGTAACAGATGTCAGGATTAGAAGGGAATTAAAGAAGATGAATGAACCTAAAGTCCACGCCGCTACTCTATTCCGCCGGCAAAAGGGGTATAACTTGATCCCTATAGTGAAATAATGGATATCTACGAGTGATTTTGACCGCAAAATGTCTGGAATATGACCTCTTAGGACCAAATCGGATAATTATTGTAAATAAAACTTGAGACTAGAGTGGTGGCGCGGACTCTATGACTAGTTTGATTCGCCTAGTAAGAGAACCACGTGACAAACACGACAATCTTAACATAGTTGTCAACAGCAAGCTATCATCAATGTAGACAAAGACAGCCACAGCTAATGAGTCACTCCAAACCGTCAAGAGGGACTTACGGATTCATGAGCTCACCGCAGCCTCCCCCAGCAACAGCCCCTCTCGTCAGGGTTTTTTACTTTGTAGACGCTAACAATGAGTTCGATAAATTTATACGGTCCAGTCGTCAATCGGTCTCAGGTTACGCTGCTAATGAGGAAATGAAGTTCATGTTTTCTCCCGCCTACTCTTCACATTTCGGTGGAATATGGGAGGCTGGCGTTAAATCCGCTAAGTTTCAAACGCATAGCCGAGAACGCTTCCCTAACGTTTAAGGAGTTAAAAACGCATTCAGCCGGTCAACCTAAATAAGCGGCTAACTCATAAAAGTTTGCTTGCGACGCACGCAAATTGATCTGAATTTGCATCTAACTCAAATTTCAGTTCGCCACAAATTTGCGGCTCACTCAGTCAGCCGCTCACAGTTTGCCTACTGGGGACACAGCCTTAACGTAAGCTGTATTGATTTTAAACAGGAGTAATAATAATAGCGAATCTTCTTTCATACAAGATATTTTTTATTGTTTCTGATCTGGCGATGTGGTCAAAAGGCAAAACCCAAAGCCCGTTATTGTTATAAATAATAAAATAAAAAATAAGATGTATGTGTGTATGGGTGTTTAGAAATCATAACAAAGCATAGTGGGCCTGTAACGATTATATTGGACTTGCCACTTTATTCTCTATAGATTCTCTGTGTATGATGTATTTACACCAAAAAAAAGGTTCTATTTACTTTGTGGCTGATGGTATGTGAAAATGTCCAGCATTACAATTATTATCACCTTCCCCCGATTCTGCTTCAAAAACAATGTACTAAATAACTAAATATGCGCAAAGCTAATATAACGTTAATGGCCAACAACATCCAAAGAATTATCAGAATTAAAAAATCAAAAAAGTGTTGAAAACTTTCTGAATGAAAGAGCTCAGCTTCTTGATGTTCTTTTACAGACCTCGCAAACACGACGCTTTGTCGTCGCGTTTAGTCGCGAGCGTCTGTCATATCTTGTTTTCGCGATTGTCGCCGTGTTTGCGGAGTCTTGAACAAAATGTATGAAAATTGACCCCGCAGCTTGTCGTAGCGTCTAATCGCTGACGTTTGTCGTCCAATGTGCGCAGGCTGTTACTTGACACCACCATAATCATCCGTGATAGATTTTCAAAGACCGATGATGTTGATGATGTAAACTGCATAAATGTTTTAGTCCTAAGTCAACAAGAGCTTTTGGGCAGGTGCTGTTTGTACGTGCTTTATCTTAAACTTGAACAGCCGACCTCAATTATGCTTTTTACCTTTTTTTAATTAAATGGAGATATCTGGCTAAAAATCTAATAATGCATTGATTTTTATGTTGAGTACAGAAAACCAAAAAAGAAAAACACAATAAAGTAAAAACCAAAAAAAAAAAACTCAATTTAACGGAGTTAAAAAGAAGGTACGGTAGAATATTGACACATCTTTCAATTCATTCAGAGTCACCGCAGTGTCCGTAGCTAGAAGTCGTCAAAGTTTATGAAATAAAATCTACCATATAGAAGCAAAAGTTCCACAGTACTGAAGGTATAGTTTGTAAATTAAGGTGAGATGTGAAATGTTTGTTCCTTTTTCATAGAAAAACTACATTGAGCTGCAGGCTACTTTTTATTCGGGTTCGGTTTAAAGCCGGGGGCGGAAGCAAGTGAAAAAAACTAGTGAGACAAAAAGCCACAAACTCTACGCCGTAGCATTATATCTACGAAAGCATCATGCTACGAGAGAATGACTGAAATACCTCATAGTTCAATTGGGCTTTATCCAGTTCGCAGGTTTAAATCGAATTTAACCCAAAAATGCACTTCTGTGGTGACTAAATTTTTGTTGAATTGTGTACGCAATATTTAAATCAGTTAATATTCAAGTAGTTGTTCGACACATTTAATATTATTAGACAACTTTAGTTCTACGACAAGAGTAATTTTCTATTTTAGAAGGGATCGTTGGTTCTCCGCCTTTCTGATATGTTCAGACGACTTTGAGTAAAAACTAACAAAAGCTGTAAAAATGATCTGTTATGGTACAATTCATAATTAATGACTATACAGGAATAAAAAATAAAGAAAATTAAAAGCTTGTTGGGTTCAACCTCGAAGCACTTGGCTTAGCAGGCGAGGTGTCTAAGACTGAACTATGGTGCTAATGACGCATGTGTCTAATGTATTCTGCCGAAAAGGGGTTTCGTTTTCCCTTTAGTGTTTCAAAAGGAAACGAGATAACCCCTTTTTGGGCATTTTTATTAATATTTTTGTTCTAAGCGCGCCCTCCCCTATAAAAACTCTTTGGCAAATACAAGCAAATATGAGTATACCGCGTTAGTATTATACCGTCAAAAATCCTAAATTAAATCCCTATTGTCTTTTATTCTTAGAAGACTCCTTATTCTTCTAAGAATATAATACTATACAAGTATCTGATTTACAATAAATTTATAATTGTAACAAGCGGTATTCAAATATAAAACAACAAATTTACGCTTCTGTTATAATTAAAACCAGGTAGTTTCAGGTTTGCGCAAGCTTACATTTATTTCTTGTCTCGTTTGCATCGGCGGGCAAAACGGATTTGCCACTAAATTGAACGCCTGTTTCGCACAATTTATAACGAGCTTTGTGTAATTTGCGAGCCGTTATTGGGTGCAGGAAAGAGTAGATTTTATGTCATAGCGAGCTTTTTCATAGCGTCGAGCTGACAAGGCGCAATGGCGCTCATTAGGGAAGGCTTTTGTTCCAGCAGTGGACTCCTATAGGCAGTCTGATGATGATGATAAAGTTTTTTAAAAAAAGCGTAATAATACGATGATGGCCAGTCTTCCAATATTATCCCTCAATGAGTTGAAGCATTTTGTTCTTCGTAATTTTCTAAAACGCCTTACTTATTCTTAGTAAAGAAAGCTTTTACACAACAAAGGAAAAAAATCTTTTCCTTCAAATTCCAAGTCTCTGTCTAAGGTAATTTTAAATATTCGTTTATCCGATGAAAGTATTCTTAAATGATAATTATCATCTTTACTTTTAAGAAATTGTTATTTAAGAATTGTCAAATGTTTTTTCTTGGACGCCAATGTACAAAGTAACTGAAAATGGAGTTGTGCGCGGGTTTGGTAGTTATTTATTATAGCTTTAGTATTTTGTCATCGCTTAGCGGTAATAAGTGCGAACAGTTCGTGTGGCGTTCGCCGGAAGCGGTGGAAGTGACGATTACCGCGGCTATTTACGGGGAGCAATTTATCGCCGATAGCCGTCGCGACAACCGACTAATGACGCTTAATAGTGTACCCTACACTATTATGGAATCGACGAAAAAATTGATGAATATTCTCGGCATTATGTGACGCTGACTGTACAATAGCGATCCGTTCAATGGGTAACAATTACCGCTTATAGGTGGATTTGTGGCCATTTGCTTGGCTTGCTAGCATTCCTTTTTTCATTCATTTCCTTTGTCATTTATAATGACAACGGGCTTTATATTTGGAAGTCGGGAGTTTAATAAATAAATAAAAACTTGGTTTTCATTAAATACGATCGTGGTTTCTTTCATGACTCCACAGATTCACACAGGCCACATATAAACGGTGCTGGCGTCGGGCGCAAACATGGCAAGTGCGGTTTTTATTCCTTTAAAATTTCATATTAATTTAGGACACACGGTACGTCGTTGTTTAGCAGGATGCACCACGTGCAGGTGAGGTTGGCTTGGGTTCCAAAGATGGGGGTTGGAACCCCGTACACCGTGCCCTGCGATCCCCAACCCGCATGCCCAACGTGATTAATTAAATAGTTTTAAAAGTGAAAACAGTTCAACGGTCTGGTAAAATTAATGTAAAAAGTGAAGCCATGCTACTTGCTACTTTTTGCACTAGTAAACTTTTTGCAGTAGTAAACTACTGCAAAAAGTTGTAAGATCTCGTGTACTACTAAGTCACAGAACTTGTTGTTCAGTAGCAGAGTATCGAGTAGCGAGAATGAAGCAAACTTCATTTTTACATTGAAAATGTTTTAGGTTTGCATAATTTTATATAGGCTGCTCTGAAGCCGCAGCCAGAAGCTACTAAGTATATTATTATCATACCTGTGCTTGGTATGTCGAACTACACACCTATTTCTGATGGCTTAACTAACCCGAAGCCATAACTGATAGCGAATTTGACGATAAGTTCGTAACTCCCCAGACCAGACATAGACTTTAGGAGTTCGGATATCTTGACATTTTCCAGACGAGACTATAATACTTAATGGCTCATTTCAAGCTCACAGTTCAATCTAACCCGAACGATAAACCGACACATTACAATAAATAATCTTTAGAACAATTTTAACATTACGTTATGTAATTAAAATGGTTTCAGTAAGTCCGTTTGATGGATTTTCATAACCGCACCTACTTTACTATTACTAATTACTAATGTAACTCATTCATAATACATAGCTCACTTTGGTTATCCGCAGGGATATGCCATGACTAATAGACGCTCCAGAAGCAATTTTTTTTTCTGTTCTCTATTAGAGAGTTGTGGTGACCTGGGGGTATGTATTCTGACTTAAGATCCGGAGGTTGTGGATTCGAAGCGCAAAAGTCAAAAAAAATATATATGCTCGTTGTGTTCAAATCGCTGAAGGAAAACTTGCGGCTGAGATAGTTCCACATGTATTAAAATATCTTTCTCAAGTAAGTCCATGGTATAAGTGCTGGGCAAGGGTACTCATTCTAACCATACCCCGAATTAGCAACTACATAGCTAAAATGAAAACAAAATACCTACTAAAACAAGTTTAAACAAACTCATTTAATTTTCTATATTCTGGAAGGTAAAAAACTTTTTTGCATTCCAAACTTCATGGAAATAAATTTAACGCATTCAAAAGTAAACTAGTCAAACCGTACTTTTTGTTCACTTTTTTTTTGGCAAAGCTGGAAAACGAACAGACGGGCCACCTGATGGGAAGTAGTCACCGCCCATGAAAACCTGCATCACATGAGGCGATACTGATGTGCAGTCAACCGCTGCCCTTAAACATGAATAACATGTTGAGTTGTCAGTGCAATCAGGTCGGGGTGGTCCAATAGGCCAGTTCAAGCCTTACACGAGCCAAGTTATGTCAAAGAAGCCAAAACGAGCCGCGTGGTCATGAGCTTGTCCATAGCAGATTAAAAAAAAAACACCATACAAGCCAAAATGAGTACCTACGCTGTGTATTGAACCATTTTCAATTTGCATCCATACTGTGGTTGCCTTGTAACAGATTGCCGCAACAGACCGCTAAAGCAATATGATACGCGTCGACTGCTCCAGCTATTGTTATCATATTTAGTGCTCGAACACACAGTTCAATTGGTTTAGAGGTGCCCATCCCGAAACCTAACCGAACTTTGTGTGTGCGACGGAGCCAGCGTCAAGACCTAAGTCTAGCGACAAGTAAAAGTCAGTGGTTATTTTTATTTTAAACGGGCGCTTTCTAACAAGAAAAGTAATAGTAGATTGTTTTACAAGGGACTAAACCATCCCATTATATACGAGGTTGTTATACTCCCGAGCTTAGCGAGGGAGGATGACAAGACCGAGTTATAATGGGTGGTTTTGGCCCGAGTAAAACACTCTACTTTTCACTTCGATTGCGAGAAAATAAAACAATTCAAAATTAGTCAATTTTCAGAAATTTTATTAAAAATTAAATGTGCAGTTAGAGCAATTTTGAATGTTTAGTGATATGTTTTTCCCGGGCAATTTTATTTCGGTTCTCTGTGATTGGGATGTGATAATATTTTGAGTTGATTGTTGTGGAGTAAAAGTTGGAGAGACTCGAATCATGCTTGAGTTTCCTGCATTATTAAGATCTGAGTGCGGCTTCAGCTGAGTTGACATATTCATCCAATCCCGCGATGTAGATGCTTGGGGTTCTGTAATGTTTGGTAGAATATTGATTCCTTCCAAAATCCGCTGCGTGACGTGATACTTGTTTTGTATAGAGTCCTCTATATAACCTTCAGCCACTTGATCGGACCTCCATCCACCGTGGCGTTTTAATGTCGTTATATTCGCACCAGAGTCCGCCAACAGAGTCGCGGATGTTCTGCGGAAACAATGGCCCGTGTAGAGTTCCGGATTTGGTAAATTTAGATAAGTGGCAATATCTTTAGGCATGTTACCAAATTTATTTTTGCCTATGACTTGCCTTGTGCATTTACCATTTTGATAATTTAGAAAAAATCTTCTCGTTGAAACATTAGTGGGACGTAACTCCTGATAGGCTTTAACTATATTAAGGTATTCTCCACTGATGACAAATTTACGCTCTTTGTTTGTTTTCGTGTTCGGCAGACTCACAGCTTGTAGGTTTGTATCCGTTTCTACGTCTTCTAGCGTTATATTGGCAAGCTCTATTCCTCTGCATGCACCGCTGATTCCATAAATTAAAGCAACCTGTTGAACAAAAAAATAAGTGTGTTAATAATCGTAATAACCTAGGTACATAATTTAGGTATGTAGGTAGGTATCTATTTATTTAGTTTGAGTAGAGTACATAAGTAGGTTACCTTTGTTGCCAAGTATTGTTTATTTGGAGCGTTATTTAAAAATGTTTCGATTTCTTGTGTCGTCAAGACTTTAGATTTTTTTGCCTTGTATCCAGTGGACAATTTCTTCAGTAAAGCCGTTAAATTTACATATTTTTTAATATCGACGTCGTGTCTCGTTTTTAAGGTCATTCTTAACATTGAATATGTGCTCCAAAGAGTCGACGATTTGAATTTTTTCGATAATTCATCAAAATAAGTTAGAAAAACCCCTTCTGTAAAAGAATCCACACGTTTCTCATCTCTCCATTTCATAAAATTTTCGTAACTCTTTAAATATATTTCACGTGATTTTGTCGGCAACAGATTCATAATTATTTCTTTGCCCTTTTCTTCCATTTGCATATTAGCATCTTCACTATCACTTGATGACATTTTTCACGTTCACAATTTGAAAGTTAAAGTCAGGAAGTTAAACGTAAAAGTTTGTGATTTGGAATGAAGAAAATTCTAGAGATTTAGCGCCAATACCATCTTTTTTTTTAAATCTCTATACCTTCAATAACCCTCAACGAAACAGTTCGCATTCTACCGTGAAGGGAAGAATCAACCTTCATAAAACATCACCAAGACGGTTCTATTTTCAAAACAAAAGATTGACGGAGCACCAAGAAGTCGAGTTTTTATATAAGAGAACGAATGCTTTGTACGGGCTGATGATTTTAGACAAAAATTAAAAAGAAAAAATACTTTTTAGCCCTAGGTATTAAACTCGAGTTTTAGGCCCGCTAAGCTACACTATTATGATACACTTTTTGAGCAAGAGAAGTGAAAATTAATTTATAATAATGGAGAATAAGGAACTAAAAAAACGTAAATATTTAACTAGTACCTAACTTAGTTTTAATACCACACAACTTAATATCATAGGGCTGGTTGACAATAAATGAAAAATTAACAGATTGCCCAGGTGCAAAACGTTTTTCAAACGGAAAGTAAAAATAAAATGAAATGAAAAAGAAAAAACGCAAAACCAAAGCCTTGATAAAATACCGAAAAATGCTGAATATTTTTTTTGTCAAATAAATCTTCATCAGATAAAACGTGTTAGTCGTATACATAATTTGACTTAAAATGTATCTGGCTTGAAGAGAATTTGACCAAGTAATGACTAAACCATTAGTGAATTAGACAAATGGAATGTGACTCGATTATTATCTTAATAGACCAGTATATGAAAAATAGAAATTTATACAATTTTGCACACTATTATAAAATCGTTCAATCACGACTAGTCTCAAAATTTAAGTATTGTCATAGAAAACGGTAAGAATTCTTAAAAATACAAACCCTATCTTATTAATCATTACTTTTGCGATTTCTTCCGTAGCAAAGGTTCCAGAATATTACTTATCGATAATTATTTTGCATGGGCGTCGATCCAACGAGAAGGCGACGCGGTAGACCAAAACGAAGATGGGACGAAATAGATAAATTTGTAATAAATTCGTTGGAAATACCTCAGGATTGTGATGTCTGGGGGGAATAAGAAGATGCTTTTGCTCAGGAGTGGGATATTTATGGCTAGTCACGTAAAATAATTATAATATTTATTAATGTATTGAAACCATGGCAGAACTGCAGTAATTATTTCAATTTAGTTTGGTTAACACATAGACAGAAGTTTTAGCAAAGGATAATTTCAAAGAAGGCATTGGTTACAATAATAAACGGTCATAAATAAAACATGGTTAAAAAAAACTGTTGAATGCCTATACCTATTTCTGCCGTAAAACAGTATTGCTATGTTTCGTTTTGAAGAGCGTAGATGCCGGTGAAAGAGGTTTATCACCTTAATGCCTCAAGTGTACCATAAAAATGATAGATGTAAAAATGGCAGAAATTCATAAAGAAAGAGAATAATTGATGAGGCTGAGACTTCTGATAAGCCTTTGGAATATGAAGCTAAGTCAGTTTTTCCTGCTATGGATTATTTACAAAGAATTTATTTATAAGAAAATGAAAATGTTCTCCATGGTATGATGGAAAAATTAAATCCCGAACAAAGAAGGGTATTCGATAAGATAACTTCGAAAATCTTCCAACCAAGAGATTCTAGGTTATTTCATAAGTGATACCAATAACTTCAATAACCAGTAGCGTGGGTCAGACTCAAACTTTTTCAGCCATTTTTTGTTGTTTCGTTTTACTAGAACTGGGGCGTATACCCAAATGGCGTTATTGATTGAATCGTCTGAATCGATTAAACAATAAATAGAGTTTGTTTTTAAATTCCTATTATTATTCAGTACTTTTCACACTCAATTATCTCCTCTTAGAAATGTCGCACTAAAACGAGTCTGTAATATTTAAAGACCCCAGTCCAATGTTTGACAGGGTGCCTGTAAACTTTCACAGAAGCTTAAAAAGTTGGCTAGCAGCAGGTAAAGTTTTAAACTACGTATTGCTTTATTTAGGTTTTCAAACCTTGTATTTTTTATTTTTCCTCTGTTAGAGGTCTACAAACCACGAACAGTCAATTACAGTTTGCTCGATCTGAAGATTTCCAAAAAGCTCTCAGAACCAAATAAAAGTGAAAAGTTCAGAACTTAAATAAAAGTAATAGGTGTTAGTCGAATGTGGCAAAAATATATTTGATAATAAATAGTTATTGTGTAAAAAAACTCTAAGAATTTGAGTGAAACATGGACTAAATTAAGGATTACTGCAAGCCTATATGTTTTATACAGTTTAGATTTATAAAGTGGTTTGCCGCTATTGGCACAGTTATTTGGCTGAAAATTCTATAAATTTGCAACACTAGTTATCTGTCCAAAAAAAAATGCAGATTTGTTACATTATAATGCCTTGGATGAAACTTATACCCCGCCGTGGGATACAAGATATAAAAAAATAAGTTTACCACACACAGCGGAACCATGACTTTGATAGCAAAAATAACTACAAGATAAGAAGGATAGAGATATAACCAGAGCCAGAGCACAATAACATCGGTATCAATGCTAAAGTGAATTAATCCTACCATAATGTACAAAGCTAAACCCTTATAAAACCCGGGTCTTGGGATAAAAATTTGGAAAACACGAAATAAGTTATGAACCTGGTGGATCGGCGAAATGATGTTGAATCCTGAGATTCAACATAATTTCGCCGATCCGTAATAGAGTATTTTTGGATTAAAGTCAGGTATTCTATTTATAATGACAGCTTTATTCAAATCCCCTCAATTGTTGAGAATATTATTAAAGCAAACCAAATTGTCCCCTTTTTAAGACCACTATTACCGCCTGATCACCTCAACCCACAAACTAAAAAAATCAGAAACATATGTGTCAGTGATGGGGCCCGAAGACAAAAACTACCGGAGAGGATCCGAGACGCGTCTTCCACATCTATATTTAAGAGAAGGCTTAAGAAATGACTTACTGAGGCGGTGTTCTACGAGTTAAATGAATATTAAGAACAGCTTTAAACTTAAACATTGGCTTTTAAAATACTCAAATATATTTTTATTGATAAAATAATATTATCTATTTATTGACTTGTAACGCTGTTGTTATGAATAAATGCTGTATTCTGTATTTTGTATTAAGAAAAGTGGCGTAATATTAGTCGAACGATTCGTATAAATAAAAGTTATTGTTGTTGTAGTTAATATTGATATAGATCGGGAGAAAGAAGCTGTAAGCTGAAGCTGAAAACTCGTTGCGTAATTAGAAACGCACCGTTGTTTTTTGAAAATAGCGCGATCGGGCCCCTGCTTAGTAAACCCTACGTCCACGTCTAACACTATTTATTTATTTATTTATTTTACTACAACGGTGACAAACCAATTACAGTAATTAAAGATACACATTAGAAAAGACATTTAAAGATAGATAGATAGACAGATATTTCAAAGTTAGTCAACAAAGAATTATATCTATTAATATATCCAGTTACACAATTTTTTTTTAAAATCAAAATTATATATACATAATTAGATAGAACAATCACAAATATTTAAATTAAAGTATTAAATTTATGAATAATGTCAAAACACACTCACTCAAACATCCTCACAGAACTTCAGACATACTATTAAAATCTTCCATGCATCCTCAAACAAATCACAGTCCGGGTTGGCCATCAGAAGGGCGTTGAGTGAAACGAGGGTGCGGGGCAGGGGCGAGTTCACGCGTGCGACGTTCGAGTCGCACTCGAAGGCACAGCAAAGAATCTATGCTTCCTTATCCGACTATAGTTGTTGGGAGCAAAGAATCGAGCCAGCTCATTGTGGAGGTCAGGAGCATCAATCATCCCGCGGAAAATCTTGCAGACTGTGATGATCTGGTCATTCGCTCGCCTGGTTTCCAGTGAATTAAAGTTAAGGCAGCCTTGCAAAAATTTGGTTGGGTACATAAATGGATAATAGCCTAAGCTATGTTTATAGAGGTACCTGAGGAATGCTTTTTGTACCTTCTCAAGTATGAGCTTAAACGTACTCTCGTGGGGACTCCATACACACGCACCCGCTTCCAGCTTACTGCGAGCAGTGTATAGGAGTCGAATCACGTGCTCATTCCTAAAATCATGTGAATTTCGTAACACAAAACCCAGCCGCTGGAATGATTGCTTCGCCACAGTAGCCATGTGTTCATGGAAGTTTAATTTTGGGTCAAATGTGACACCAAGAAGTTCGAGAAATTAAACTACCATTAATACTATAATCGTAGATTATAGGATTGCGCATTCTACCAAAACTCATTACACAGCATTTAGCAATGTTAAAATTCATTTTATTTGCAATACTCCATTCGGACAGTAACCCGATATCTATTTGTAAAGCCTCGCAATCTGCTTCGGACTCTACTACAGAGTAAAATTTCAAATTACACTATGTGATCTAAACTCAAGAACTCGTTTACCTTCACTGCCACTTTAGCCTTCTAGAAAAATATCCCGTCAGAGTGGGCGATGCGTGGGTCAAGTTGTGTGTAGCCAATCAGGCTTGCTAAACGTTACGTTGAATGTGACATGCGTCCATATGATTGGGTGCTCGCAACAGGACCCGCGAGTCAATCACGCACTCTGAACTAGCTCTAAGGGATTTAAACGTGAATAAAAGATATAATAGTTGACGCTTGCCGCGAGCCATAAACCATTCTGTCTTGTCATTATAAAAACTTTAAATGGCAAATCATTTGCTGTATCGGAGCGGTGCTATTATAGTTGGTGATGAAAGAATCAAATTCTGAGAAGTAATGGCATACGGCTAACTAACAGATAGTGTCGTATTCTAGTACACTAATGCATATTTTAAAATATTCATACCTTATTCGTTACCATAATAAAATTGTTCGAAACGATGCTCTGTAACGATCAGGCTCAGTAGTGCAGTTGATAGTGTGACCCGGAATACTAATAGGATATAAAGGGTTCCAACCACAATATTCAGAACCCAAAGGAACCTCACCTGCATAAGGTGCATCCTGATATTAACAAACGGGGCTTTGGCTGCAGGCTGTTTGCGGCATAGCTCAGCCTAACACTGGCACAGCTGAATCCCCTGGCTACAGACGGGCAGCAGCGTCAGCGATGCGAGAAGTTGTGCCCTGCGATCGCCAAAGCGCATACCCAGCATGGGGATTATGGCCATATCCTCCTTTATCAGGGGAGGCATAAGTCGAACAGTGGACTGATTTAGGCTGGTGTGGTGTAGTGTGGATTCATACCACAAAATAAGTGCTCTCAGACGAAGAGGGAAGGAACGTAAATAAGTTGTCATTATAATAATTTGATTTGTCCATTCCATAACAGGTTTCAGGTGCAGAACTTTTACCAGTTAGCTGCTAGTTCATACCTATTTAATTTTTTCACTTTTTGTCTCACTTCTCAATCCACATGGCGTCAACCGTGGAAGGTGACGAGATTCGCACATGACCGATCTCTTATTTAACAGTAGGTACCAACAGTTTTATAAAAAATCAAATGCAGATTATCAAAAATGTGCGATCGTGTTCGATGCAACACCGACCAATCGAGTTTCCGCTTCGTTGGCTACTCACTCGCTATGTGATTTTGTGTATTTTTTTATTCGTATTCTAGTGACTACATCATATTCAGGTTCCCCAATAAAATAAAGGTTCAAATTATTTAATTATATGTATGTCAAGACATTAGGTTGACCCTCATATTCTTAGATATCACCTCGAATTTTTTCCTTGAGGAATACTTATGGTACGTAGTGACGTGACATGACTGCACTGATGAAATATTTGTGGAATCCTTACTACCACACAAACAAACTGCCAAAAAACTATTTAGAGGCACGGAAATTTTGAATTGATGACTTAGAATATTATGGTAAGTTTAAGTTGTCACCGAAAATTCCTCACCTCACGTCAGTCAAGGACCTGTCAGCAGTGTCAACGGCATTTCACTCCGTGTCTTGATGATCTTTATTCTTTTATAGATTATTCAAGTAAAAACGCTCAGTTGCTTGAGTGTGAAGCAAATACCTAACGTCAAAGTTACGTTAACTATATTTTTGTATAAAAATGGAGCAGCGCTCCTAGAACAAACCTTACCGTAAAACCTTGATACAACAATAATTTAAAATAAAATAAAAACCGACTTCAAAAACATTTATTGAAAAAACTGTAAAACTAAAAAGTTAAAAATAATTGCTTATTTTTTGGTTCATCCACCTTTTTTCTATAAATGTATCCCTTACGATCTATGCGTTTACCACATAGGTAGATCTAGATACCTTCCTGTTATTTTTGGAGTCGGAGTCAGCTTTGGAGTACGACATTATAGCAACTACACTCCTCCCACCTCGGAGATGCCCTCCTGCGCCGCCCACGCAATAGCTACCTACCTTGGCGTACCTTGGCTGACACCGACTCCAAAAATAACAGGTAGGTATCTAGATCTATCTATGTGGTAAACGCATAGATCGTATGGGATACATTTATAGAAAAAAGGTGGATGAACCAAAAAATAAGCAATTATTTTTAACTTTTTAGTTTTACAGTTTTTTCAATAAATGTATTTGAAGTCGGTTTTTTTTTATTTTAAATTATTGTTTATTTCCGAAGTTTTAGTGAATCTGACTTTAAGACGATTACTAAAACTATAAATAAAATTCTAGCCCATAGAAATTTTATTCCCTATTGTCTTACCCCCGAAAATGACAACGAAAAAGAATTTTCTTAATTGGTTTTTATAAGACGGAGTTATGAGATAATAAACATAAAACATGAATAAAATTCGAGCCCATAAAATATTAGTCCCTGTTTTTTAACCTTTAGAGTTGGTATTTTTTCTTCAAATTTTTATGGGACCAATTAAAAAGTATACCCTATACAACAAACGAAGAGTTTATTAAATCGGTTCATAAATGACGGAGTTATGAGGTAACAAACACAAAAAAAACTAATAAAATATGAGCCCATCAAATTTTCATTCCCAGTTTTCTCACCCTTTGGGTTGGTATTTTTACTTCAAATTTGTATCGGACCATTTGCAAAGTACACCCTACATTACGAACAAAGAATTTTCTAAATCGGTCCATATATGACGGAGATATGAGGTAAGAAACATACAAAATTCATAAAATTCGAGTACAAAAAAGGTTCATTCCCAATTTTGTCACCCTTAGGGTTAATATTTTTTCTTAAAATTTATATGAGACCAATTGGAAAGTATACCTTTTCTAACGAAAAAAGAATTTTCCAAATCGGTTCATAGATGTCAGAGTTATGAGCTAACAAACATAAAAAAAAAAATTAAAAAATACAACCGAATTGAGAACCTCCTCCTTTTTTTTGAAGTCGGTTAAAAATATAGATGGCTCCGAGTTTTTTTGTATAGACAAAAATGTTATATATATGGCAAAAAAAAATATGTCGATTTAAGAAAAGATTCAGACATATTTTTTTGGGATACTTACTGAAGGGAGACAATCTTTCGAATGCTTTAGTTTAGTTTGATCAGTGTAGCGAATAAGAACAATCGAAGATTCTTATGTAAGCTAAAAGCTCACTTATCTCCAATCACGCATCAGGGAATTACTATCGCGTCACGTCGTGTCCCCTCAGGGAAGGTCGCGTCACATGTTTGTACTCAGATGGTTTTTCTGCCGTGTGCTTTTCGTGCCGCGAAGGTGTTAACATTAATAGAATTTTTTATGTTATACCAATAGAGCATCGTACAATTTTTGTTTTGTCAGTGATAAATAATGAATGAATTCGGTACAGTTATTTAATGATGACCACATCTTTGGGTAGATCGAAAATAATATAATACGTAATAATTTGATTACCTACAAACAAATGAGATACAAACAATTTAATTATTTAAGTCAAAGTACTTTTTGATATTATTAATTAAATTGTTAAATGATTATAACCTAAGATGCAGCTATTGGTAACTAGTGAGTAGCTACAGGTCACGGTCAAGGATAAGTAGGATGTTTGGAAAAGAGACAGTTCTTTATAAAAATAAATCGGGCAAGTGCGAGACACTTATCAGATATTTTCAAGAGCAAGGAACGACAATTTTAGGATATGTTACAATTTTAGGAAATGTATTTTCCGAGATATTGATGTTTTCAGTTTGACCTTTGTCATCAAATCTTGTCAGCTATCATTTGAGCAATTAACGGCAAGCTTAGGATGAGTAGTTCTCAATATATGGTCAGTTTTAATTTGACAGCTGTCGTCAAAAATCAATATCTTGTCAACACCTATCATTATTATTACCTATCATCATTCATTGAGCTAGGAACGCCAAGTTTAGGGTAAGTAGTTCCCGAGATTTAGCTGTTTTGAATTTAACAGCTGTAAATAAAGATCTTGTCAAAAGCTATCATTTGAGCTAAGAATGGCAAGTCTAAGATTCGACGACCTCTGTGGCGCAGTGGGCGAAGGTCCGCCTGTGACGCAGAAGGTTGCGGGTTCGATTCCTGCTGCGGGACAAATGTTTCCATGTTCTGCAGATATTTGTCTCGGGTCTGGGTGTTTTCTATGTATGATATGTATGTATTTAAAAAAAAATGTATCTATGTAGTTTATCAATCATGTGGTTCCCATAATACAAGCTCTGCTTAGTTTGGGGCTACATGACGCTATGTGATAACGTCCAGGATTATTTATTATTTATTTATTAAGATAAGTAATTTACCAGATATAGCCGTTTTAAGCTTGACAAATGAAATCAAAAATAAAGATGTTGTCAATGTATAAGATGAGTAGTTTCCGAGTATAATGAGTATAATATCGGTTTTAAATTTGACAACTGTCATCGAAAATTAAGATCTTGTCAATCTATAATTTGAGCTAGACATGGAAAGCCTAGGATAAGTAGGTAGTTCTCCAGATATGGTTGATTTAAGTATGACAGCTGTCATCGAATTATTTGAGCTAAGAACGGCAACATGAGTAGTTCCCGTGATGAAGACCGCTTGAAATTTGTAGAATGAGTTTTGAGTGCAGCTTTGAAATGAAAGCAAAATTTTTTTGAAGCCTGACTTATATCTGAGTATAGCAAATTATTCACTATTACCGCGACACATATTACTCAGAAATAACACGCTTGTTCTTATGTAATAAAATATAAAATACTCAAATTTCAGCATCAGCGCCATCTATTAATCGCTTAATCGCCTAAACTATGAAGCTGACCGCAAACAATCCCCATCGAGATATCTAGACTCGAGCTAGAGCCACTAACGTGGAAAAGAGTGTCTGCACAAAAACTCGGCGCAGGCTGTCAGTTGCGCTGACTTTGAACACTTTTCAAGTGACATAAGATCTAAATTAGTGCAAATTTGGTATTTTGCAGTTTATTTATGTCAAATACGCTTGGACGATTTTTGACAATTTTTGCGGGAAGACTGTAAATCTATAGAGCGTTATATAAATTATCTCGATGGCAGTCCCCAATTGTTTTTGAACAAGTTAAAAACTTATTTAAGTTGTTTTCCATTTTGCTAGATGGCGTTACCTGTTAATAAATGTTTGAAAAATATAAAATATTTTTTTTGTTGTATCTAAAAATCAATGGTATCGAGCCTCTTCATTTGCTTGTCCTATCAGACATTGCTTCTTGGCATATTTTATTATTCTAGGGCAATGGCAAGTACCCCAAAGGTTCGATTCGAAATATGCGACTGAGAGCCTTCCCAGATAGAGCCTTATACCCAGATAGACGATTCGCTCGCGCGTGTTGAACGCGCGTTTGATATGCGTATCCAATCAGGCTTACTGACTGTCACGTGGTTTGTCCACACACTTCACATACCACGTGACATTCAGCAAGCCTAATTGGATATGCATGTCAATCGCGCGTTCAACACGCGCGAGCGAATCACCTATCTGGGAATAAGGCTCTATCTGGGAAGGCTCTCAGTTCCCAGATAGGCGATTTACGAAGGAGGAAGGCTTTTAACGGCCTTAATAGCTTAAAATGGTGGTTATGCCTTTAAAACAAAGAACTTGCACAACTATGGGCGATCAATCAATTACTCCTGGATGTCAACACTGCACTAGCACTGTGCGATAACGGCATCTTATGTCCGGTCACGAACCGTCAATAAACAGTGACCTAAAATAGTATCATCAACAACCATCAACAACCTTTAGAAGTCCATGGCGCAACATAGATCTCTCCATAGAATTTCGACTAAGAACTGTCTCGAGCCCTTTTCATCCACTGATTTTCTGCAATATTGACGATATCGTTGGTTCATCTGATGGGAGTCTTCAAGTCTTCCAGAACGCAGAAACCATTCGAGAGCCTTTAATCCCCAACGGTTATTAACTATTCTATGAGCTATATGACCTGCCCACCGCCATAAATATGTCGGTTATCCCAAAATAGTAGGTATTCTCAAAATATTCCTACTCAAAAAGGCTTCAACTTTTTTCTGCTGGTTGGCAAATGAAATGACTATGATCCTTTTTAGCCCCCGACGCAAAAAAAGGGGTTTATAAGTTTGACGTGTCTCCTGTGTGTGTGTCTGTCTGTCCCATCGTAGCTCTCGAACGGATGAACCCATTTTGATTTTGTTGTTTTTTATTTGAAAGGTGAATTAGTCGGGAGTTTTCTTAGCTATGTTTGATGAAAATCGGCCCAAGATGGCCGCCGCCACAAAATGGCGAATAACATATTTTTTTCATAACTTCCTAAATATGGGTATCAAATGAAAGGACTTTACCAGTAGAATACTATACACTATGACAAATATAAAATCCAAGATGGCCGCATGGTGGAAAATTGTGAATTTCTTATTTTTTTTACAACTCGGACCGCAGTTACGCGCTAGCATGGTACCCGGAGAAAAATAGCCTATGTAATTAAGATATGCTATCTAAATTCATAATTTCATCCAAACTCAGTTGTTCCGTTACACAAACATACATGCAGTCAAAATGTTAAATGGCGTACGGGCAAACTTTTTGTGAATACGTTATTTTAAATATGATTATGCGCCCATTATTCAATACAGTCTGTAGTTTTCAGCTGTGCACTTTATAGTGGTTTGCGGCAGAATTACTAATGACGTCGACCGGTATCCGCCCTCAAAAGTAGGTAAGACACATTTGAAATGTATCTACGATTTAACTTAAATTAAATACTTAAATTTAACAACAAAATTTTCAAGATATAAAAATTATGTGACTGTTTGTAGGTATTTGTTTCGTAAAGGTTGACTATAAGCTTCTTGGAACTTCTATGCGCCAATAACTCTATAAATCACAGTCGTTCGGAATGTAAAACATTAAACTAAAAATTTAAATCTGTCATGTACTTAAAAGGTATTCAATAGTAGTTTTTATTACAAAGAATTCCCGTTTTTGTAAAGCAAAGACATTTGCTAAAAAAAATTAACTCTTGCCTTAACCTAGTTTGAAAAGTTTTTGTCATTTTAATCGTATCTGGTAAGATATTGTGTTAGGTCACGGAAAGGACATTTCTGAACGGAAAACTGATTGATTCATCATCATCATCATCAGCATCAGCCTATAGCAGTACACTGCTGGACATAGGCCTCCCGTCCTCCGTAATGACCGCCATTGCGCCCTTTTCTGAGCTCATTCATTCATGAGTTTAGAAAGTGAATTTAACCGACTAGCAGGACAAAAAAGTGGTTTATTTAAGATATTTAAGAAGTTCGTTAACCCTTCGTATTTATTCGGAGACGTGAAGTGACTTCATGAAATGATTCGATGAAACTTGAGGTCACTGATTTTATATAACTAAGCATCAAATATTCCTACGAAATTCCAAATATTACAAAACAATGAAACTATGTACATTTGCAACACACTACTGACTGCTTCGTCAATAATTTTGCTGCATACATTTAACGCCATCTACCAGAGAATAGCCAGACTAGTCTTAGCAAATTTTTCACAGCTTTTCCGTTCAGAGTTTTTCAATTCATTTTTGCCAAAAGCGCCATCTATCTGCAGAACAGCGACAATAAATATTATGGTTTCAGTAGTTCTCCGCTGCGGCAGGGTGTGCCATTCATTTCATGTTTTCAGTCGTTATAGTCAGAGAACACTCCGTTAGGTGGCGCTACAACAAACAACCTTCGAGCTGAGGGCTTACCACAGGTTTTTATAGTTTACGAAAACTTTATAAGTTTCGGTATCTACCATACATATCACCATACCATACATTACCATACATTTTCAGTACAGCGCCTCTAGGGAAACGTGCATGAACTACGAAAATGTATAGAAAGATACCGAAACTTATAAAGTTTTCCTAAACTATAAAAACCTGTGGTAAGCCCTCAGCAGAAGAGCGACCATGAATATTATGGTTTCAGTAGTTCTACTCCGGTTGCTCCGTTGCGCCAGGGTACGCCATTCATTTCATGTTTTCAGTCGTTATAGTCAGAGAACACTCCGTTAGGTGGCGCTACAACAAACAACCTTCGAGCTGCTGGTTACATTGGCTGGTTAAATAAAATATTAGGGTACCTATACACTATTACATAGAAATCAGTATTTTAGTCATGTTTAACAAGTGTTTTTTGTTATTGAGATAAGAGTAAAATATAAGAATAATTGTTTACTATGAGTCAATCATGTCCTGATGAAGCCTTTGATTAATTAAAGGATAAGTATTTCTTTGGTTTAAGAGTGAATTAACGTTTGTTTTTTCTGGTTCTGATTTTATGTAAATCTACGGGCGCAGAGTAATGCACACGTATGCAGTTTGTTCAACTCGTCCGAGAAGAAGGTTTGCGGAATATGTACTAAACATTTTGCCTTAGTGAGGCATCTTGTAATGGATTTCCACAAAGTCACATCTGAGTCAAAATACTATCCTAGAATAATAGTTTTGGACCGAGAAAACAAGGTTGTCAAATCAAATCCAGGTCAAGCTACCACGACGAATTTATTTGTAAATATTAAAAAAAATAATAGTGTATTTTGTCTCAAATATCAGATATTTAACGAGTATAGTTAGATTTTTAATTAATACTTGCCAACAAAAAAATAAATCTACACGAGAACCCATAATTGACCCTCGGTAATTATTTTTATTTAACCTATCATCAACGTTATGTCATCAGCTGTTATTTTTCCAATAAACTAGGTATTTAAAGACACTTCGTATCTGGGCCCTTATTCCCAAACGTAAACGTAACGCGCCTCGATACGATATTTGCGTGGAATCTGCGTGTTATATATTCTATATTATATATTCTCTATGCCCATGTCTCTTATCGTGACGCCATGGCGTGTTTTGGAAACGCGTTTGTGTTTGAAGCATGTTACGACGGTACATGTTATCGGCAAGGAATCTTTTGTGTTATAGAGATTATAGGCCCTGCTCTTCGAGCAAAAAAATACCTGCCTACCTGCCAATCGCATTACTTCAAAGCACGTGATCTGTCACTCTCAGAAACCTGACGCAACTGTGTGGAATTAATTTCCAGTATATTGTAGCGCCTGGTGTTGCTTGGCAACATTTACCAGCCCTGCCAATACAAGCAGGCATGTAATGGCAAATCTGGCATGTTAGATGACATCAGCTATCTGGCAGCCTACGAGCGTGGCTTGCCAAACCGCCCTCTGACCGACCTGGCGAACAGATGGACAACCTATTACATTAAACATTATTTTTGACATTTATTAGACTTATTTTTTATATTTCCTTTTATTGAATTGCAATGCCTAACAGGATTTATTTATGCAGTAAGTAAAATTAGCAAGTAAATTAATTATCATAAATATATTATTTAAAATAGCATATTTGTTAATTTGTATTCCATGGCACATTACCACAGAACCACAGGGCTGTTAACAGCACTAACAAATTATGAGTAAGTATATAGGGTAGGTGTATAATTAACTAGTTGATATTAATAACAAAAACAATAAATTTTGATTACAAGCAAGTCAAAAAACTTAAAACAAAAACGTTCTGGGTAAATTCTTATTATTTATTTATAATCATCATTCCCTATGATTATCTTGAAAATGATAGTTTAAAATAGGGATTTTAAGCTGTCGTTTTCAAGAAAAAACACAACAAATAGAGGGGGAGGTTCTACGTTCGATTGTATGTTTTTTTCTTTTCTTTTTTATACGGTTGTTTTTGTGAGAGAGCTTATGACCTATAATTAATCTACACTTATAAAATTCTTTGTCCTGAATGACTGACGGATGGAAGTTCGTATTTTGTTGAAACTCATTGCCTAACAGGGTTAAAAAGGGGTAGAAAGTTATTTTAGGAGTGATTTGCATCGAAGTTGATATCAATACCTTATAACTAAAACTTTTAATTTAAATAAAGTTTTATTTTGACACGTTTGAAAACTCAATTGGATCTCTTTAAAATAAGAATGTCAAATCACCGAGATTTAGAGCCCAAGAGCCACAAACGTGGAAAAAAGTGTCTGCCCCAAAACTCGGCGAACGTTGTCGATTGCGCTGACATTGAACACTTTTCAAGCCACGTGAGGTCTAAATTAGCGCAAATTTGGCATTTTGAAGTTTATTTATGTCAAATACGCTTGAAAACTATGACTCAATAGAGTTTCTACTTTCTTAACTAGATTGTCAAATACGTATAAAATAATTTAGATCAAAAGCACTAAGGTGTCCCATTTGTTAGAGTATCGTTGATATCGTAGTTTAGTGGTATTTGTTATAAGTTCGTATCTTATGTATATTTGTTCGAGCATAACTCTCAAACCGTTGATCCAATCTGCATACAATTTAAGATTTATTAAGTCGATAGGTTGTATTTGAAATTTTTTCTGGGAAGTATATGAGATATATAAGACACGGGGTCATTAAAATATGGAGTCCCAAAAGGGGCCAAAAAAAATTAACCATAAGTAAATATATTGAGTGAGGTGTCATATGAATGAGTTTTGTTTGTGCATTCCAAATTTGTTTTAATTTAATTCTAGAATGTATACATCAATAGATAAGTTAATCGGTGGTAGTCAGAGGGAAGTACAAATATTGTTTGGCACACATGCCTGCTTACTAAGTGCACAGTGCTCGCACTCAGAACACATAAAAACAGTTCGCTTCCTAGAACAAGTGTGTTTTAAACACTCATACACTTAGACACTAGCATATTACTGTGGGCCTCGCAGCAGCGGGTCGAGTAGCAGCTCGCGCCATAAAGCAAGTGTGTTTTCAGCACTTAAAATGTTTGGTACTGAATAGTAACTTTAAGTTATGTGGAAAGGCCAGATAGGAGATGAAAGTTTGCATAGTGGAGAACCAATTATTTATCAAGTTACGAGAAGGGATTTATAATTACAGGATGGTTTTTTGAGAAGGGCGGTGATGGCCAAGTCCGAAACCAAGAGAGTTAGGGAAAAGTCGCCAAAGGAGTCATGCCTCGGTTCTTATGAAAACAATAACTGCATATTTATTATTTCCAAAAGTCTTACTTTTGACGGAAATAGATCCGAATGATTTTTCAAATAAAATTACACCCTGTATTAATGAACCATTGGATTATGTTGCTGATAAGGATCAATCTTTGCAAATAAATCTGTTACTAAAAATTAATGAAAATAGCAACTTTTTACTATAAACTTTAAATAGGTATCTCAATTTTACCTAACTAATAAGTAGACCAAAATGGTTTCCATTGACTCCAATGCATCAGTTAATACGTATTAATGAACCAATGGATTCTGTTGCTAATAATGAACAATCTTTGCAAATAAATATGTTACTAAACATTAATGGAAATAGCAAATTTTCACTATTTTATATTTTTACACGGAAGAAAACTCATCTCCTATTCAAACTTTTTGGTCTTTATGTGTAAACTCATTTGTCTTATTAGAGGGTTACTGTGGTTATATTAAAAAATAAAAAATAAATCCATTAATTATTTTTCGAATAATTGTATTGTTTCGAATTGAGTCCTTTGTGTTGGTCAGGCCTGGCCAACATTGGTCGGAGCGCGGGGAATACCTACTGGGGGTTACAACAACAGAACGAGATAAGAGAAGAGTGTTTCCTCTTCTTATCATGTTTCCTTTGATTTTTGGACTGATTGAACATATATCAAGGAGGCTTAATACGGGAGTGCTCGCTTTTAACAAAAAAAGGCACACTTTTTACGGGAGTGCTCGCTTTAAACAAAAAAAGGCACTTTTTTTACGGGAGTGCTCGCTTTAAACAAAAAAGTGTGCCTTTTTTTGTTAAAAGCGAGCACTCCCTTAGCTCCCGAGCGAGAGACACGCTACTTAGTGTTCTGCACTCTTCAGTGTTTACATATTATAAGACCAATACCAATATTTTGAAATCATTTCCCTTATGCGGGTTCGATTCTCGCCGTGGGAAAAAAGTTTGTATGATGTAAGATATTGAATACGTTGTATTTACTTATACTATTGTAGAGCGAGGTTCGGGTCCATACAATGTCCCGCATAGTAACATTGCGTAATTGTAAGACGATATTATTGTCGTCATCATCATCAGCCTATAGTAGTCCACTGCTGAAAATAAGGCTCCCCTAAAGAGCACCTTGCGCCCTGTCCTCAGCTCGACACATCCATCTTCTAGCAGCCTTTTGTAGATCGTCATTCCACCTCGCCGGGCAAGGCGTCCTAAACAACGTTTACCGAGCCGCAGTCTCCACTCAAGAACTCGTTTACCCCAATGGTTGTCGGTCCTTTGGCAGATATGGCCAGCCCACTGCCACTTCAGCTTGCAGATTCTCTATGTCAACTTTAGTTCTAAGTTGGATAGACTCATTGCGGATTCTATCCTTCAGAGAAACTCCCAGCATAGCTCGTTCCATAGCTCAAGAAGGTGACCATTAACGACGACAGGTCTCGGATCAATTCGGTCATTGACCATGACTTTTGCTTATCCAAATTCATGCCGAGACCTACCTATCGTTCGCGAGGCTAATGCTAGGCCGTCCCACATTATGTAATTATTATAAAAATCGAGTAATTTGCGTTGAATTAGTGTTACAATATTATACATATAGACTGTCAACACATTAAACATCGTAACTGTGAAATAGTGTTTAAAATACCTAGGTACCTACCATACAAAGCCTACTAATTACCTAATTATTACACCATGAAAAATTGATCATAAAGCTAGGGATGTACATTATTAATCATTATGATTGTAATTAGGAGTACCTAGGTATGGCTTTAGCCCGTTTTGTTTTTTTTACGTATGGGTAGTAATTATAAGACAGAGTACAAAAATTTTACAAAGTGGAAAGTATTTCGCTGGGTCAGTGATATCGATATCAATGGGTACTTAGTACCTACTGGGACCATTTTAAATTTGTAAGCAAAGATAATTCAATACTATTTGTAAACGATTGGGGCGCTCACATAGATAGGTTGTCGAATAGACTCAGTTCTGCAGCATACGCAGTCAAAAGAATCCGTCAACTTACTGACGTAGAAACGGCTAGACTAGTTTATTTCAGCTACTTCCATTCCATAGCATTATGTCGTACGGCATTTTGTTGTGGGGGAATGCTGCAGATATCAACACCATATTTGTGTTGCAGAAGAGGGCTGTTCGTGCAAGTTATAATATGGGCCCCAGAGAATCACTTAGAACTAAGTTTAAAGAAATAAATGTTATGACAGTGCCGTGCCAATATATATATGAAAACTTAATGTATATGTCCGAAAACATTTTAACATGTTCAAGAAAAATAGCGACTATCATAATGTTAACACTACAAATAAAGATAAACTAGCTGTTCCTATTGTAAGGCTCCATAAAGTTAGTCAATCTTTTAAAGGGATGTGTGTACGATTTTTTAACAAAATCCCAAATGATGTGATTAATCTATCTGTAAATAAATTCAAAAATGTTGTTAAACGTAATCTATGTAATAAAGCTTATTATAAAATATCTGATTATTTAGATGACAAAAAAGCTTGGGATGAAACTGCCTCCAACTCTATCAAAAACCATGTAATAGTTATTAAGAACAATGACGTTAAAAAAATATAAGCCAAGCAGAGTTTCTTGCCAATTCTTCTCTGTTTGGTCACGTTACGAATTGGTGGTAAATTAAAAAAATGACGTTTCAAAGTGTACTATACAGTTCCTACTGAATAAATGAATTTTGAATTGAATTGAATTGAATTCGTCATCTCCATGTGTAGGTGGAGGCAGGTACTACTATGTACCTACTTAAAAGGAAAACACCAATATTTCTACCTATGAATAGGGAGGGGTCCCTATGAATCTGGAGTGCATTTTATAATTCGTATGAAACCTTTTTTAAAACTTGACTTTTGACAAAATGTCAAAATAGGTTTTGAAATATTTATTATTGCACAAATTTTGGATATTTCTTGTAAAAATGGTGATATTGTATGGTGAACAAGATAGCAGACGTAAAAATTACCCTGGAAGTGGTGTTTCTGTCCATAGGTAAGCCAAATTTCAGATAATTTCATAATTTCATCACTTTTTCATATTTTTGTTATTTTTGTATATTTTTCAAGTCTAAATGCAGTTATTACAACCTCTGCCCCTCTGTTTTGATTATATTTACATTTTATGTTTCTGCCGGAATTCTCTGATACATATTTTCATATTTTACAAACAAAACAAAATAATTGTTGTAAATATTGTAGGGTGACCAAAACTACCAAAGTCTAAGGATAATAAATAAATTAGGTATATATATTATAAACATCGGACATAAATACCACCTAATTGACAGAAAATAAAGTAAATGGCTTCAATTCAGATTTGTATTAATTTTATGGTTAGGCAATTTTTATAAAGACATCTTTATTTAATAATTTACAATTAATAATATTATTTTGTTTGTTTTAGTTTCCCGACGCAAGAAGACGTATTGATTGCTTAGCTTAAAGAAGTCATGTTAGAAGGACATAAATAAAATAGTTTACCTTACTTCAAATTTCAAGATTTTGTTAATTCCAGAAAACGCATAACGGATAAAATATGGCCATCAGTTCAAGGTAATGTTGTTACTTTTATAAACCTAAATTAAATTTATTTTAGCGCATACAATAAAGTGTAGAAGGTATATGTCCAGCAGTGGACAGCTATAGGTTGATGATGATGAATAAAGTATTAAAGAATATAAGTATACCAATTTTTATACAAAAATGGAAAAGCAAAACGAAATATTAAATAATTAATTGAAAATTTTGGTTCAATGTGAACACTTACTAAATTCCATAAGGGCTGAATGGATTCAGATGAAACTATAACTAATATAATGCAAAGTGATTTTTAGAATTTCAAATAATATAATAATAATAATAATGCGGGACGTAATCACACTGCATCATGTATATGTAACCTATAAAATAAATATTCATAGTGGGCTACTTCTTATCCAGGCACCAGGCGAGCAAAGGAATGCTAGTTTTTAATAAGACTAATTTGTCCGCTGCGGGACAAATGTTTGCATGTTCTGTAGATATTTGTCTCGGACTCTCGGGTCTGGGTGTTTTCTATGTATGATATGTATAAATTTACAAAAAAAAAATGTAATATATCAATCATGTGGTTCCCATAATACAAGCTTTGCTTAGTTTGAGGCTACATGATGCAGTGTGATTAGTCTCGCATTAATCATTTATTTATTTATTTTATTTTAATCCAACAAATATTATCATTATAAAGTGTTATAACATTTTTTTTTCTTTTAGATGCCTGTTAAACATTGGAAATTATCAGTAATAAACCATTCAAAACACTAAATACCATACAAGGTGATCCAGATACATCAATGAATACCGAATTAGGCAGAATAAATATATCATCTCGGGAAATTATGACAAAGAATCGACTATTGTATGTTAATATGTACGAGCATAAGTTTCGAAAGGTTTTATCGAATTAATCTATAAATAGTAGTAGTTATTTAAAAAAAAACACGATAACAAGGTAGACTACATAGTAGTAGTCCACCATGTAAACCTGTTAAGCTATTGCATAGCTTCTATCGAGGGCCTTGAGCGATTGAGGTAACCCTTTTGAAGTCATTGTTGTATCTCTAAATAGTTATACAATTTTAAATGCTTGGATATATTTGAGTGTGTAAATAGGGGTGATCCAAAAGTAATGATAATCAAAATAATACTTGGTGGTTAAAGTTACAATATTTTTTTTCTACATAGTCTCAAGTCAAATCATTTAGTTAAATGTTTTTCTAAACCTAGGATTCCCTTAGAAAAAAAAAATCTTGACTCTCCCAAAATGCCTCGACGGCTGCCATCACTTCGCTAACATCTTCAAATTTCTGGCCTCGGAGATGTTCTTTGAGCCGGGGAAAGAGGTAGAAGTCACTGGGGGCTAGATCTGGCGAATAGGGTGGGTGTTCGAGCAGTTCGAACCCTGTTTCTTGAATGGCAGCCATCGCAACCGGCTTTGTGAGCCGGTGCGTTGTCTTGGTGAAACAGCACCCCAGCTCGCAGTTTGCCGCGCCTTTTTTCTTTAATGGCCTACCGTAATCTTGTTATTTGGTCTGCGTAGTAAGAGCCCGTAATAGTAGCTCCCTTTTCCAAGTATTCGACCATAATAATTCCTGCAGCGTCCAAAAAAACGGACGCCATAATCTTTCCCGCCGAACGAATTTTTTTAGACTTTGAATTTTTTCGGCGTCGGTCAGGAGGCTCGTTTCCAAGACATCGACTGCTTTTTAGTTTCCGTTTCACAAAATGGTGGACCCAAGTCTCGTCCATGGTCACGAAACGTGACAAAAAATTTCTTTATCGGCTTGGAACTTCCCGAGATTAACCCTTGAAATGTCAAGTCGTTTTTTCTTTTGCTCGTACATTCTCGGTACCCAACGCGCAGAGACCTTCTTCATGTGCAATTCATTAGTCAACATTCTTTGAACTCTGTTATAAGAGATCCCTGTCATCTCAGCTACGTGCCTGATGGTCACTCTTCGATCTGCCATCACGATATCCTCTATCTTTTTGATATTGTCCTCAGTGGTGGACGTGGATGGGCGGCCTCCGCGATGTTCATCTTCCGTGGATGTTCTACCCAGCTTAAACTCCTTGGCCCAGCGTGCAACCGTGGAATATGGAGTGGCAGAGTCCCCCAATGTTTGCACCAAGTCGTTGTGTATGCCTTTGGTAGACATTTTTTTCAGACAGAGATTTGATGACAGCTCTGATTTCATTTTTCTCCATTTTGATGTTATCACTCCAGTTGTTAGTATTCTTTACTAATTAAATTAAATGAATGTATCTCCCTGGAATCATGGTCTATTTATACGATTTTTTCACGCGCACCTAGTGGATGTTTGAGCAACCAAAAAAAAATTTTTTATTTTATTTTAATACGGTCTAGAAATACCTGATTATTATTCAAAGTCAAAGTCAAAGTCAAAAATCATTTATTCAGTAGGAACTGTATAGTACACTTTGAAACGTCATTTTTTTTTAATTTACCACCAATTCGTAACGTGACCAAACAGAGAAGAATTGGCAAGAAACTCTGCTTGGCTTATATTTTTTTAACGTCATTGTACTTAATATCTATTACATTGTTTTTGATGGAGTTGGAGGCAGTTTCATCCCAAGCTTTTTTGTCATCTAAATAATCAGATATTTTATAATAAGCTTTATTACATAGATTACGTTTAACAACATTTTTGAATTTATTTACAGATAGATTAATCACATCATTTGGGATTTTGTTAAAAAATCGTACAGACATCCCTTTAAAAGATTGACTAACTTTATGGAGCCTTACAGTGGGAACAGCTAGTTTATCTTTATTTCTAGTGTTAACATTATGATAGTCGCTATTTTTCTTGAACATGTTAATATGTTTTCGGACATACATTAAGTTTTCATATATATATTGGCACGGCACTGTCATAACATTTATTTCTTTAAACTTAGTTCTAAGTGATTCTCTGGGGCCCATATTATAAATTGCACGAACAGCCCTCTTCTGCAACACAAATATGGTGTTGATATCTGCAGCATTCCCCCACAACAAAATTCCGTACGACATAATGCTATGGAAGTAGCTGAAATAAACTAGTCTAGCCGTTTCTACGTCAGTAAGTTGACGGATTCTTTTGACTGCGTATGCTGCAGAACTGAGTCTGTTCGACAACCCATCTATGTGAGCGCCCCATTGAAGCTTATTATCTAAAGTTATGCCTAAAAATACAGTACTGTCCACAAGATTTAGATCTTCATCTTTTATTTTAATGTTAGGTTTAACTTGTTTAACATTTGGTAATATAAATCTCATACATTTTGTTTTAGTCTCGTTCAGTAATAAATTATTTACATCGAACCAGTTAACAACTTTCGCTATTGCATTGTTCACGTCGTCAAAATTGGTTTGCCGTCGCTTTAATTTAAATAAAAGTGACGTGTCATCCGCAAACAATACAATTTCGTGGTTGTCTCTCACAAGTTGAGGTAGGTCGTTGATGTAAATTAAAAATAAAAATGGTCCAAGTATTGACCCTTGCGGAACACCCATCTTTACTACAGATCCCGGAGAACATTTTCCATTTACGTCTACTTTCTGTATTCTGTCAGATAGGTAAGAAGTGAGAAGGGCTAAAGCCATACCCCTGACGCCATAGTGATCTAGTTTCCTGATTAATGTTTCATGGTGTACGCAGTCAAATGCCTTAGACAAATCACAAAAGATGCCTAAAGCATCATGTGAGTCCTCCCAGGCATCGTAGATATGCGATACCAACTCAACACCGGCATCAGTTGTTGATCTGCCCCGCGTAAATCCGAATTGTTTGACATCTAGTAAGTTGTTAAAGTTAAAATGACTTTGCAGTTGACTAAGAATAAGCTTTTCAAAAATTTTACTAAATGTTGGCAGTACTGATATCGGTCTAAAGTTAGTAGGGTCAGAATTACTACCGGATTTAAATAAAGGTGTTATTTTACTATGTTTCATTAAATCAGGAAACTCACCACAGTCAATACATTCGTTAAATATAAACGCTAGTTCTGGTGCGACAATGTCAATCAACGATGTTACAACGCTAACAGAAATGCCCCAGAGATCCGTAGTTTTTTTGACATTTATCAGTTTGAATGTTTTAATAATATCATTACTGTTTACATATTTAAAATAAAACGGTATTTCACATTTTGGTACATTTTTGTTTAGTAATGAATCCGCAATTATTGGAGAAGAGTTTAAGGATCTTGTGGTAGAAACTGGAATGTCTGTAAAAAAGGATTCGAATGCTTTGGCAACATCACCATCTTGTTTGATGATGGTATTACCAATATTTAATTTATACTCCTTAATGTCATGTTTGACTTTTCCAGTCTCACTGTTTATTATTTTCCAAGTGGTTTTAATTTTATTACTACTGCTTCTAATTTTTGAACTAATATAATTAGACTTAGCCGCGCGACATACATTTTTAAAAATTTTTGAGTAATTTTTAACTTTATCTTTAAACTCTTCACTAAAATTATACTGTTTTTCACTGTAAAGCTCATACATTCTTTGTCTGCTTATGTGAATTCCTACTGTTGCCCACTCACAGAATGTAGGACTGTCATTACTTTTGGATCACCCCTCGTAATGTATGTATGTGAGTATGATATGCAGCTACTTTGCCACGAACATGGCGCATAGCATCATGCACAATACTCGCAGTCAACATGCCAAGTCCAGGACTCAGCGTTTATGTCTGAGTAGCAAGTAAAACTTTGACTGATAATAATCGAGATTTTGTAAGTAGTTTATTGTTTTTTACTTGCATTCTCATTTATTTTTCATTGACTTGTCATAGCGTGATACACAGCTTAACTAGTAAACAGAGTAACTTCCTCTTCCTAAAGACACCGAAAACATGCCACGAGCCTCACGAGCTACGAGAGAGTCTACAATTAAATTGTAAGCTTATTATTAAATTTGCATTAAATTAAATTGTAGACTTATTCAAGTGGACTCATTACTTTAAAGGTTATAATTTAATACACGTTTTCTGTTGATTCTACACAAATCATTGCATTTTTGCTGATCTTGATTCAATTAGAATGTTTAATCGATGATTTTATTGAACGATCCGTAAATACGCATAGCTACAATAAATAATTGACTATTTTGTTATGATCCAAATTGACCTGAAAGTTAGTAAGTTAGCTAGGTGACTCGCAACTTAGTGTGAGAGCTTGTAGGTATCCATATCTGCCTAACTTAACTACGTACTAGGTACTTTTAGAAAATTTTATCTTTGACTCGTACATGGTGCGTGGGTCCATACCAAGTCACGCTGTGTTTTCTTCAGTCAAAGTGTTGACTACTAAAAAAGTACCTAATTTAAAATTGTATCAATTCTAAAAGAAATTTAACTCAATACTAAGAAATAATATTTTTATATTATACAAAAAATAAACCAACAAAAACCAAATCAACAGTAGTTATTATGTTAGTTATCATATTATTATCAATCAATTAACGTTAAAGTAGTTTTCAAACTCTCTTTACGAGGTTTATTCAACTGCTTAAAACTATTAATTCCGTTGCAATTGTCAAGACCACTTCACTCAGTAGTGGTCCCATTTACATTTTAGTTACAATTTGATAATTCATTCATTTATAAGTATGTATATGGTCACCTATTCACTATCTATATTTACTATTGTAACGATACGTTTAATTGAGGTGATGGTGGTCAGTTTTTTTATTAAATAAAAGCAAAATATTCACATGAATGCTGTCATTTTACTTTCAACCTATCCTTTTATTCATAGCAATTAGACTACCTTGCATATACTTTTATTTTTATTAGGGCCTATTGAATTAGGAGTATTTCACTTAAATAATGTAGGTCCAAATAAAAAGCTAAGTTAGCGATACTACTATAGTTTTCTAGGTCCAAATAAAAAGCTAAGTGAACGATACTACTATAGTTTGAATATTCCCGCCTTTGACAATAGCGCCATCTATCATCTGGCCCCAATTCAAGTCAAAGCTAGAATAAAGCAGTCCCTTTTTTTTGTACTGTGTCGATATTCTTCTCCCCTGTGGAGTAATAGTGTTCTGTGGTGTTGGTTGAAAGTAAAAATATCTTTCTAAGAATGGATTTGTCAAATAGTGAACGTTTTGATTTGATGGAGGCCTATTTTTTAAATAGTAGAAGCATTGTTACCGCCTTTAGTTGGTATCAAAACAAATACCCAAAGCGCTTTTTACTCTCAGAAAAAATATTAGAACTATGGCGATGAACTGAAAAGCGACTGCAAGTTACAAAAAACCATTGACACTAAATCCACGAATCGTCAATAAAGATTTAGTCAAACCTGTCATAGTATCAAATGTAGTAAAGTCTCTAGAGAGACTTATGCATTGGAGTCAATGGAAACCATTTTGGGCAACTTATTAGTTAGGTAAAATTTAAAAGTAAATCGTAAAAATTTGCTGTTTCCTTTAATTTTTAGTAAAACATTTATGTGCAAAGTTTGACAATTATCAGCAACAGAATTTATTGGTTCAGGGTGTATTTTTTTCAAAAATCATACAAGTCGATTACCGTCAAAAGTAAAAGATTTTTGAAATAAAATAAATATGCAGTTATTATTTTCTTAAAAATCGAGGGCATGACTCCTTTCACGACTTTTCCCTAACTGTCGTGGTTTTGGACTTGGCAATCACCGTCCTTCTCAAAAAACCACCCTGTATATACACTTTGTTGTACATACTTTTCAACTGGCTGTTGACTTGGCAAAGAGTCGCCAACGGAAAAGGGAGCCAGAACAGGCTCAGAAAAAGTAGAGGAAGCAGAAGTGGGACCGGGAACGGGAATGGGAACGTTAACGCGCCCAGTTACTGACCCGGACCTAACCTGGAAATGTAGGTAGGTATTTTTTATTCCGTACATAATTAGAGTTGTACGAAATATAAAAAGCGTATACACGCAAACGAAGTTGCGGGCGGGTCAGCTAGTATACCGATAAAGAAAAAGTCAGAACTAAATCAGTCATCATTTTTTATATAACTGGCAAGCTCTTGACCCTTGATGAGGTAGACGATGGGGCGAGTTTTAGCAAGGAATTATATTTTTGAAGCGTTTAGATCGTAAAACAAAAAGACGTGTGGCACTCGGGGACTGCCGCGGTAAAGCTATTGCATAGCATTTTGTATCAACTTATGCAATTATAATTATTAATTTATTTTATTTATGCAGTATTTCTTTTTCTTTGATATTAATTCAAGTTACACTTTTTGAGCGTGGTGATCGTCTCGATTCGTGCGAGCTTTGTAGAGTCGTATAATACGTCTAGTTGCACGCACACAAACACCGTGTCGAAGACTGCCGAAAAGAAACGACGTTAGACAATGCAAGGCCTTCAAGCCACACCTCCGTGCCAGTCGGAGTGGGGAGCGTGAGGTTTTTTTTCGTTACGGAATATCTGGATTTGGTCCCCGCGCTCAAGGCTCTCGATAGAAGCTATGCAATAGCTTAAAAGGATAAATCTTTAATAATTAATTATAAGTTCATGAAACGACAATCATTTCTTGTGAAAAGCATGTATGGATATGTAGTGTGAGGTTCTAAAATTTTTAAAATTCAAGCAAACCTCGCCTGACCATGGTGCACCCTGCTAACCATGAAATAATCGGGGCACTGGCGGCTGACTGATTGTGGCCTACGTGCAAATTTACACAGTCATGGCTAAATTCTCTGGCCACCGACGACACCGCATGCCCCAGCGTGAGGATTATGGGCATATCTCTATCATCACCTCTATCTTAGGCTGATGTTGACTTTTTTGTTGTATGAGGAGCTAATGAGTGAGAGATGAACAAGCCTGTAAGTTGAATGTAAATAATCTCTTACCCTCCACCGGCTGCCAATATCATCTGCATCTTGCAATCCACTTATATGACTCAGGAGACCGTAAATGGACATCACTCGTTATTTCTCTCGCACATCAATGTGTTAGTTCCACCAAACTGAAATTATTTCTACATTTGACTACTATGCCACATTAGGTGATATGGTTGCATTTTCTACCAGTTAGCTAGAAGCTCATATAACTGGGCCTAATGTTGTATGTTCTATCTTTATATATTACAAAAGAGCAATTCGCTTTATTTATGATCATACTGAATGGCTTCTTTTGTATTTCATGATATACTACCAGATAAAGCTATCGACATAGCGAGATTGTTCTCCAAATGCACGTAGAATGTATGTGACTAAGGCACTGGTTTTACACTGTATTACATATTCTCTATATGTGCAAATCAATTAAGGTTAAATAGACCACGTTTGGTCTTCTTTTTATTTTCAAATGTTGACTTCCATAGAAAACAGTGTAAATCTATCTGTGCGTTTCCTTCCACTATAGTTTGACCAAAACCGCTGTACCGCACCTTAGAAAAGCACGGCGAGGTGGAGAGTACACATGAGATCGATATTTTTGGACAGATCTTCCGATATCGGTTTACAATATTTTAAAGCTATACTTATTGTTATTTTAACTTTTAGTGAATAATTCTTATGATCATAATCATCAGGCAGATGATTTATAACTTGAATTGAGGTCCTTGATTTCCCAAGATAACGCACAATACATCTTTGGATATTTATCTCATGTGCGTCTGATATAAACGTCCCTCCCCGCGCCGCGCACACACCTAAGGGTAGTGGTAGCGGTAGCGGTCAAACTATTAATAGTCAATAAACAATGTTTGTTAAACAGAGACTAATCAAACTAGTATATCGAGTAGACGCACGACTGTCATATCCGAATTCATAATAAAACACGACTCTTGAGAAAACGTAAACATGATAAATCAATGAAAACGCACAGCATTTACCTCTTTGACATTGAACAAAGCACTGCAACTTAATTTTAATACATAATTATTATATTCAGGCTGGGCCCTAACAAATGAATCCAAAGTAATCAAGTATGTATACACTATGGATTTTCGCAACACAAATAAAATCTAATCATATCTTACACAGATTGATTTGGGATTTGATTTGTTGCTGTACAAATTCAGGATGGTAAAAACTAAGAGAATTTGTTTAAAAAGACCAGAACTTGACCGTTATTTTTATTACCTATTTCCTCAGTTAATACAGTTATGGCTAAATATAAATGTAAACTAAATATAAACGATAAAGTTATTATGTATAATTTTTAATTTTAAATACAAGTAAATTTCAGGAGTGTATCAACTAGCCACTAGTGCACTTTAATACTTGCATCATACATTTTTGATGTCACATATCTGTCTTCATAGATGTATTTATTGTTCTTCGAAATTGTGATGAATTTCAATATGTAAACATAGAACCTTAATATTTATTCAAATTGACTATAATTCTGATCAAAACAAATGATGTAATAAATATTATTATTATATAGTTTATTATTAGTATATACCTAGAATATGTTTTATGGTTTATTTTAATACTTTTTTTCTGTAAAGTAGTTAAGTCTTTCTTAATATTATATTTAATTGTACTAAGTACAGTATTTAAGTGCACCGCCATCCTAAACTTTAGGGGATTTAGAGTATAAAGCCATGCGCCACCTATCCGTACTCAGCTATCTCTTCCAGACAACCATAGCTTTGCCAGCTTTTAGGCTGAGTCAAGACCTTAGTGACTTGGAATATCAGAAGCCTTCAGGCGTCTTAAGAACTCGCTACACCAGAGTTATCTATTAAGTGATAAGAAGAAGAAGACAGGAAGTGACATGGAATAACTTATAAACTTATTTTATAAAATTATTGGTAAAATCTTGATGTGCAATCGCCAAATCCGCTCTTACTCTATTTAACTGATTTACCTATTTAACTTACTCATTAGCTTACCTATCTTTAACTAAGAAAACTAACAGAATCATTACAATGGCTCAAGAACTCGGACTTAACTCAATGCGACTTAATATCACAAAGGTAACTTGATTCCCATTAAGATAAAATAGAAACTATTGAAAGCTTTTTTTGTTCTAAACTTTTCTTTACTTCGAATCTTTACTTTGAATGCCTATATTAGCTGTTTGTTTTATCAAAAAAAATCTGTTTAATATCAATTCAACTACCGAAATTATTCCACAGAATCATTATTTTTATTAACGATGTATGGCAAATTTGTTCATTTTCTGAACCTAGTTTAGCTTATTCATAGATCGAATTCAATAAATGTATGAAATTATGCTGAATAGTTTAAATTTTCTAACAATATTATTATATTTGTAACTGACGATTGAAGAATAGAGATCCATAATTTCATTAGAGGTTTGAAATTTGAAACAATGAGTCCCAAAAGTATGCCAGTTACTTTTGGGCAAGCCTCAATGAGGTGTGTCAGTGGTCAAAAATATCATCATCATCATCATCAGCCTATAGCAGTGCACTGCTGGACATAGGCCTCCCCTAATGAGCGCCATTGCGCCCTATCCTGAGCTCGATTCATCCAGCTTCTACCAGCAGCCTTTCGCAGATCGTCACTCCACCTGGCCGAAGGGCGTCCTACACTACATTTGCCGAGCCGCGGTCTCCACTCAAGAACTCGTTTACCCCAACGGTTATCGGTTCTTCGGCAGATATGGCCAGCCCATTGCCACTTCAGCTTGCTAATTCTCTGAGCTATGTCGACAACTTTAGTTCTATGTCGAATATACTCGTTACGGATTTTATCCTTCAGAGAAACTCCGAGCATAGCTCGTTCCATAGCTCGCTGAGCGACTTTAAACTGGTGGACTAGCCGTACTGTGAGTGTCCACGTTTCGGCTCCGTATGTCATGACGGGTAGGACGCACTGATTGAAAACTTTAGTCTTCAAACATTGTGGTATGGGTGACGAGAAAACTCGACGTAGTTTTCCAAATGCTGCCCAACCCAGCTGAATCCTCCTCTTGGCTTCCTTCTCGAAGTTGTTTCTACCCAACTGCAATATCTGCCCGAGGTATGTATACTCCGAAACAACTTCAAGAAGGTGTCCATTAACGACGACAGGACTCGGATCAATTCGGTGATTGACCATGACTTTGGTCTTGTCCAAATTCATGCCGAGACCTATCTTTCGCGAGGCTGATGCTAGGCCGTCCAGCATCTGTTGCAGCTCCTCCAGCGACTCCGCCATTAGGACTATGTCATCAGCGAATCGCAAGTGCTCGCCGTTTATGTTAATGCCCATACCTTTCCAGTCCAGCGTCTTAAACATATCTTCCAACGCGCTCGTGAACAGTTTCGGAGATATGACATCTCCCTGTCTCACTCCGCGGCGCAGTTGGATGGGTTTAGACTGCTGGTCCTGAACTCGGACACTCATAGTGGCAGCTTCGTACAGACATCTTAACACTTCGATATAACGATAGTCCACTTGGCATCGCTGTAAGGATTCTAGGACAGCCTAAGTTTCGACAGAGTCAAAGGCCTTCTCATAGTCCACAAAAGCCAGACACAGGGGCTGATTATACTCTTCGGACTTCTGTATAATCTGCCTCACTGTGTGAATGTGGTCTATGGTGCCATATCCTCCGCGAAACCCGGCCTGCTCCGGTGGCTAGAACTCGTCGAGTCTTCTGGCGAGACGATTCGTTATGACCCTAGAAAACAGCTTGTAAACGTGGCTCAAGAGCGAAATAGGTCTGTAGTTTTTAAGAAGAGTCTTGTCACCCTTCTTAATAAACAGAACCACCAAGCTCTCGTTCCACGCCTTTGGAGTTCTCCCACAGTGAAGGACGGAGTTGAAGAGGTTCTGCGGCTCCTGCAGAACAGGAGCTCCTCCTGCCTTCAGAAGTTCTGAAGTGACTCCGTCTTCACCGGGGGCTTTTCCATTTTTAAGCTGTCTCAGGGCCAGTACGACTTCGTCTTGGCTGATATCTGGCAGGTCGTCGGTGTAGTGGCGGGTGAGGGTGGCTCTGGAATCATGGTTGTCACGTTGGGGGCAAGGAGCATGTGCCGTGTACAGTCGGCCATAGAAGTCCTCGATCTCTGATAACATCTCCGGCTTTGACAAGACGGTTCGGCCATCGTGTGTTGTTAACTTCGTCAGGTGGCTCCTGCCAAGCTGCTGAGTGAATACTTTGGACCCTCGGTTTCGCTCTATCGCCTCTTCAATGAGGCGTGTGTTGGAGCTCCGAAGGTCACGCCGTATCATCTTCGCAATTCGCTTGTTCAGGTCTGACCTCTCTGACGAAGTGGTTTCCCGTCTTTTTGCCATCAGCCCAAGAGTATCATCCGAAAGTTTGGACTTCTTGCCTTTAGGCTGCATTTGGCAGAATTTGATGCCCTCGTCCCTTAACGTTCCAACCACGTTCTGTAGGGCCTCATCAACGTCATCGGTGGGTTCCACGGCAACGAATCTATCACCGAGAAGCTTCTGAAACTTCTCGGTGCCCGCCATGATCTGGAGTAGATTGGGTCGGAGCGTGGACTTCATCAGACGGTTTCTTTCCAGCTGAAGAATAATATTCAGAGAGCCTCGGACAAGTCTGTGATCAGATCCGGTGTTAAACCTGTTGATCACGGAGATGTCTCTGAATATGTGCTTCTTATCCGTCATGATGAAGTCGATCTCATTTTTGGTCACAACGTCGGGGCTTCGCACCTCCACTTCCTGTGGGGCTTCTTCTTAAAGAACGAATTCATCAAAAAGAGCCCCTCCTTCTCTAGGAAGTTGACGAGCATTTGCCCCCTGTGATTTCTACTTCCATGACCATGCGGGCCCACTCTGGATTCGTCGCCAACCTGGCGTCCCACTTTGCCGTTAAAGTCCCCCATAACAACGTTGAAGTGAGCCTTAGTGGTGTTGTGCAAGGCTTTGGATATGTCCTCGTACATATCCTCCACTTCATCATCCAAGTGTGCCGAGGTCGGTGCGTAAGCCTGAATGATCTTCATACTATACCGCTTGGATAGTCGAAGGATCAGGTACGCTACCCTGGTCGACACACTGGAGATTTCCTGAACGTTGTTACAGAGGGCCTTATTGACGAGAAACCCTACGCCACCCTGTGATGTTTGGTCACCCTCGCGGAAGTACATTAGATGGCCCGAGTCTAGGGTAATGGTGTCCTCTCCCTCTCTACGGACTTCACATAACCCCAGAACATGCCACCTAATGTTCTCCAGCTCCACTTCCAACTGCGCTAGATGTTCATCGAGCCTCAGAGTGCACCCCTTGCCCCGCCGTTACCATGGCCGCTACCTGTATGACCAGGAATAGCGGGGCGGCCGGGAACTGGGGGCCATTTCTTTTTTATAATTTTCATTAGGGGGTTTATGCCCATAATCCCCACGCTGGGAAAGCGGGTTGGGGATCGCAGGGCACAGCTTCTCGCACTGCCGACGCTGCTGCCCGTCAGAGGCCAGGGGATTTATATGTGCCGATGTAGGCTGCGCTATGCCGCAATCAGCCGGCCGGCAGAGCCTCATCCGTTATTTAGCAGGGTGCACCACGTGCTGGTGAGGTTAGCTTGGGTACCGAAGATAAAGGTTGGAACCCCGTACACCCCAAAACACACCGTCAAAAATATAAATTGCTTCAAATTTAGTTTATTTGTGTTACACTAAACAAAGTCATTCCCGCGTTCTTTCACCGTTTGCAGCGACCTGGGTGCCTAGTGCGAGTTTTTTACCAGCTCGATTTTATGCTCGCGTTTGCGTAAACGCAAACGCGAGCATAAAAAAATAAAAAACTGCTTTAAACTAGGCTAATTGACCCCTTTCATATGCTATGCTACTCGACCTATTGGCACCAGTTTGAAATTTTGACATTTCTTAATTTGGACCTTTTGGGGATGAAAATGAAAATATTTTTTTATTTTTTTACTGGCAATCTTATTCAGACAGTGCATTTTAAAACTACACCAGATTTTAAGTTGATAGCTTATGTTGTTCCTGAAATAATGAGCTGTGACAGACGGACGGACGGACGGATTGACGGGCGGACAAAGCGGCATCATAAGGGTTCGTTTGACCGGTTCGGTAAAGTCACCCCAAAAATCTAGGTACTTAACGCACGCACTTTTGCGACATTGAAATTACTTTGATGCCATTACTTTTAACAAAAATTGCGCGTGCTAATAAAGTAAATCAATGTCATAAAATTAACGCACGCATTGTAAACAAACATTATTTATATATGATGATTATTATTATAGCACAAATTATTATTTATGATATGGAAATAAATAATGAAATTAATGTCGTTAAAGTAGTTTTACTCCATTATTTTCGTAGTGTTAATTCAACTTTAGAGAGTATAATACAAAAAAAGAAACAAAGATAAGCAATGAAGATAACTGCCAATAAATAAAACAACCGCGCTTTCAAAAGGTACATAACGAATGCTGCCATACATGTATTAACAAAATGCAACGAGAGCCGGTTATTTAGTTTGGAAAGATTAAAATAGCAACATAGACTTGAACTTTCCTATTTCTAGTCTCCTTATAAAAGAATACATCTGTATTCGTCCAAAGCTCTAGGTATATATTCTCTTACAACGTTCTACAACATCAAAGGGACCCAGAGTTAAGAGATTGATGCTACCGAACAAACTAACAAATAAGAAAACTTTACGTTAAGTACGTCAATTTAATTAAGCTGATGCATTTTCAAGCTGAACTGTAGAATATCAAATGTTTGTACGGGAGTCGCACAAACTAAGAAATTAATTTTAATGAAACTTCTATGTTCAAATAGAATATTTCGAAACTTAAACATAGGCAGGCTATATAAATATCGGGCTAGTTATAGTTTAGAAATAATTACAAAAAGTAGAACCAGAGATATAGCGTGATCTATCCTTAGTTTCCTAAACCATACAGAGGAATATGTCATAGGAAATTGACGGACGGGAAAAAGTAGTAGTAGAGTTCTTTGTGGAGGGCTCGTACGGGAAAGTACTGCCACGATGCCTATTTCTGCCGTGAAGTAGCATTGCTGTGTGTTCGGTTTGAAAGGCGTGAGTGCTGGTGAAACTAAAACTCAAACTCAAACTCAAAATTCATTTATTCAGTAGGACCTGTATAGTACACTTTGAAACGTCATTTTTTTTAATTGACCACCAATTCGTAACGTGACCAAACAGAGAAGAATTTGCAAGAAACTCTGCTTGGCTTATATTTTTTTAACGTCATTGTTCTTAATAACTATTAGATTGTTTTTTATGGAAAATCGTACAGACATCCCTTTAAAAAATGACTAACTTTATGGAGTACAGTTGGAAAAGCTAGTTTATCTTTATTTCTAGGGTTAACATTAAGATAGTCGCTATTTTTTTACAACTACACTATTTAAGAACAAGTTAATTTGTTTTCGGTCATACATTAAGTTTTTTTATATATATTAGCACGGCACTGTCATAACATTAACCCAGGTCGCGCGTAAATCGCCCATTCTGACTAGCCTTTACTAGTGTATCAAAACTGTGACGCAAGCAAAGTTGCACGTGGGTTAGCTTGTACTTGTGTATGACAGCTCGTCCTCCAATCCCTCCTACTGGGTGCTAAATATAGTACGGAAATAAAAAGCGAGCTGCTTTTTTTATGTTAGGGTTGTTATTTGTATTGTTTGATATTTTTAAATCAATAATAAATACAATCAGTCGATTTAAATGGAATGAATCAGTCTGATTAAATCGTAAAATAATTTAAGATTAGGTATGTGATGATGATTATGATGATTTAGGTATGTGGTAATACAACTGCAACATGAGATGTGGTCTGACTGGTGGTGTTCTAGCGTTTATTTACATGACTTGGCTCGTTTTCATCACATTTGGTCCGGTAAATCTAACCGTATATAATTTCTTAAAAAACTGAATGGAATTTCTGTAGGTTGGCAGTAGAGCCTGGATTATAGTAGTTACATGAATTATTCGAAATATGTTATTCATTAAATAGCAATTGTGAATCAATGATCCGAATTAACTATAATTCCCCACTATACACTACTACAATAACTATACTATAATTGGACTAGCATTTGCTCATGGAGTCGCTTGTTTATTTGGATAAAAAAGTAGCCTACATGTTATTCTTGGTCTACAACTAAATATTTGCAAAATTTAAAGCCGATTCGTTAGTTGTGGCTTGAAGGAAGAACAATAATTATATACCTAAGCTCCCTGTTGTCGTCAGTGGGGATGATAGTTATTGTAACGATACTGGGGGAACAAATAACCGGCACAACGCATTTTCTTTATACAAGCTTACGAAATCAGTAATTATTACATAACATCAGAAGAAAGTTGAGAGAAGTGATGAGATCAAGTACCTATTAATTTTCCCATAAAAGGTTATTACTTTTTGAGTCGAATGTGATCAACAACTTATTAGTTTTAATTACAAATCGGTAGTTAGTACTTATGTTTTGACTACGTAATGTTGGGGCTTCCTAGATGGTATTCAGTGGGCGCATAACGTGCAATGTCTTCACGTTTAGGATAAGTGTGTATTGTATGACGGCAGAATGAGTTGTTTCTTTGATATCATTTATAATACTGTTACTTAATCTATAGTCGTTATGCTGAAGTGTGCACTCCGCATACCGTTCGCGTTGCAATTATATATCAAATTGAACAATATGTTTTCAATACGATCCAATGATCATGTCAGCAAAAAAATAGAAAGCGACTTAATTTCTCGCTGAAACTAAAGGCAAACCCTGAACGGGGTAGTGACGCCACTGAGTCTACTCTCGTGGGCGTCAGCATGTCTGAGTTTTTGCGCGTATCTGGAATGAATGGAAACACTACGGCGCAGTGGGAATTCGTTATTTTTGTATTGCTCATCGAATGTAATATTAGGGCCGTATTCAAATGTACCAAAAGACCAAGGAATTACAGGAGCCATATTTAGGAGAAAGTCGCTAACATATCGTATAGGAAAGAAAATAGGGTGCTTTTGAAAGTGGCAGGTGGAGGGAGTTGCATCAGTTGCGCTGAAAGAGCAGAGCTCATAAATAAGTGATGATGATTCAAATTGAAATATATTATGATTGTATTAGGCTGAGAACATAGTCGCCGGAAGCACTTTAATCTGCCTAAGCCAACGGCCTTCTAACATTCTAAAGGTAGTCATTATCACCATCATCATCAGCCTATAGCAGTCCACTGCTGGACATAGGCCTCCTCTAATGAACGCCATTGTGCCACCAAAGGAAGTAATTTAACTTATTCCATTCATGATTCTATTTCACTGGATTTCGTTATCGATTGTATTCCGTTAACGTAATCGGTCCTCGTTATTTCTTCAAAAACAAATAAACACAAACTAAGAATCAGCGGTTACCATGACCCAGACCAGAAAACATAAAATATTTGATGGTCTTCCTGCGTGATAACGGTCGTGCCTTGTACCAACTTACGTGGGACTTGTGAGCTCAGAAAATAAAATTGTACATGGACATAATATCTTCTTTACCTTAGAGAAAATAAAAGAAAACCATTTAACGTGGCAACACATCTTATTCTTACGCAGCTTAAGGATGGTGCCATGCTACAATGACAAGCATCATTTGCATGTTCTGAGGATATTTGTCTCGGGTCTGGGTGTTCTCTATGCATGATATGTATGTATTTACAAAAATATATTTATAATTATTTTATCAATCATGTGGTTCCCATAATACAAGCTCTGCTTAGTTTGGGGTTACGCAATGCCGTGTGATTACGTCCCGCATTATTTATTTATAAAATTATGTATTATTTATTTGCGCATACCTTTATGTGACAGGTGCTGAGAACTATAGGCCTTGGAACTCCATTCAAGTGCTAAATGTATCTGTTGTTGGTGTAAATAAATAAATCAAACCACCATGACCATGGCAGCCTCGTTGTCTCAGGGGTCACAAACCCAACTGAGACGCAAAAGTTTTCGAGTGCAATACTGACTGTCGGACCGACTGCCGGTCTTTGTCTCGGGTCTAGGACTTATAGAACTATGGTTTACTCGTAGTTCCTGATATCTACGAGTAGAGAGTATTATATGGAGCAACTCTATTTTTGAGTAGGTAGTGATCAGAGCTATGATTTGTATTAAAACTGATAATAAATCTCAACTGACTATTACATTTGAATTACTTTCTAGAAAACGAGCCATAAGTGTTAAATTATAGTTCGAAATGACCGGTTTATAAATAGAGGCTTATTCCGACACGCTATTTCATTCAGATATGCGGCGCCAGTGATACTTCCGTCTCAGTCGATAATTTTACACTACAGACAACGGTAGCGATTACCGTTCATAACTGAATAGGCCTTAATGCGGTAATTGCATAATGATCAATCATTTCAGTTACAGACGAAAATAAACCACCCCATTCACGCAAACTGTGGATGGTAAATTATAAATGGTAATTCGCTTGAAGTAAAATAATGATTGGCTAACAGTGTAATTGACCAAAAAATATTTTAATTAATTTAGTAAATATATGTAATGATTTCATTTATGTTCAGCAATATTTTTTTGTATTTTTTTTATTAATTCGTATTTTGAAATCCGTTTTATAACTTATAATCCTTGAACATACTATATTTTTGTCTAAGCAGTACATAATAAAATAATTTAATTAATTGACACTTCTGGGGAAGCGGATTTTGCAAAAATCTACGACATCGCACAACGCCTCGTGGAAATTTCCGATAGGATGCTTACCGAACAAATCTGCCGCTCAGTCGGTACGGTATCCATATATCGATCAGGCAGGAAGCGCGCGTGAGTAAGCGCGCTACAAGATTTCCAATCACGGTAATAATTGTTATCGTTATTATCCTAATTTTCTTATTTCAGGAACGTCCCTTTTTTGGGATCAATAGCTCCTAAGAAATATTTTATTAAATAAATAAGCGTTCATGGACATTTTTGATAGGTTATATCCGAAATTAGAGAGTAAAGTAATCTATAAACAAAAAAAATGGAAAAAATCAAAAATCACTATTCTTCAAAACTCTCTATACTTAGATTTTTATGTATCCCATAAATTTCGACTCAGGCGGGTTTTGTACCTGCGACTTCCCCATTTAAATACCGGGACTATACTCATTCTAAACTCAAGTTTCACCCTGTTTTCAACGGCTCATATATTTTTAAGTGATTTATAATTTTCAGATTCTCTTTCTTAAGAAACTAAACTAATGGTCCGTGGTAGCTTTTTCATACGTACGTCGCCGTATGCGATTGAAATTTCTGCATTGCGGCAACGCATCGCTGTTGATGGTTGACATCAGTGTTGTGGCCTCGCCCCGAATGCCGTCAACGCCCAAATTTTTCAACGAACTCCAAATTTAATTCAGTTAAACTATCGGAATGAATAGAGCATCGCAATGTAGATGAGTACCTACGTGGAAAAAACACTATTATTTTCATTGTATTTGTGATATTATTAAGGAAAAGGTTGACTTTCTGGTAGGTAAGCTATGGAGCACAGCTCGATTATTCGTGGTAAACCAATATCACATTCTTATTAAGAAAACAGAATGTAAGATTTCAAAAATAAAAGAGAGCAATCATTGAGGTTACGAAGAAGTTTTACCTCAAAGCCTCATTATTTATTCAAATTACAGGAAAAATTATATGTTTATATAAAATTTAAATAAAATAAGCTAGACTTTTTCTAGCAGTCCACATTCATGAGGCTTCTTCCAGCAGGCAGTTGATAATAATCTGCAACGCCGCTATTTCAATAGTCAATAGTTCAATTAGTTAAATGTATTTGAAAATGCCGGGCGGGTAGTGTAATACTCAGGAGACCGGTATTTCGGAACCCCGGATCTCGTAAATGCATTCCCTATAAATCACGCAAGTGCCTAACTTTTAGCCAGGTTCTCGTAATTTCACTTTTGTGTTTTCCATTTCCTATTTCAATGCAATTCTTTCAGTAATATGACACAGGCAGTAAAGTTCCATTTCTATCCACGCTCGTGCGAAACAATAGGCTTTTTACCGAGAGCAAGCCAGCGAGGCATGGTGAGTAATTCCAAGACTATTCCACCTACACTAATACCCTGACTAACCGTGTTTTGCAAAATGTAATATATCCAGTGGCCAGTGTGAATGAAGACAACACCAGACTCTATAATTATAAATGCAAAATGCGCACTTAAATCTAGACGGCAGATTAACGGCTGAACGGATTTGCATGAAACATGGAATATACATAATTCGTGACCTGGAATAACATATAAGTTACTTTTTAAACTTCCTTTCAAACTTAATAATAAACGTGTAACGGGTGCTTCCTCGGAAGAAGAACAGGGCTAGAGCTTTTTTTAACGTCAATGTGTTGGTCAATGGTCAAGTGAGGTGGTGCCACAACGCACTCTGTTTACCGAAAACCTACTCACAGAAACAGGTACCTAAATGCTTCCTGACACCATCATCCTCGATATTTACAGTCCGTGGTTTCAATCCTTAATAATAGAGCCCATCAACTGTGTGACCATAAATATTTAGGAAGTGAACTACCAAATTATGTTCCGGAGGTTCTAAAATCCAACGGATATGTATTAATAGAACGACCACTGGCGCGCAAATATCAAAGAAAACCACCTGATGTCAGTAGGCAGCCAATGTTTTTGCCGTATGTAAAGGGGGTTCTAGAGTGGAGACCGCGTCTTGGCAAACGTAGTGTAGGGCGCCCCCTGCCAGGTGGAGCGATGACTTGAGGAAGGTGGATGTGGAGAGCCGAAAATCGGGCTCAGTGGTGCTTACTGGGAGAGGCCTATGCCTAGCAGTGGACCAATACAGGCTGAATAGGAAGAAGAAGAAGAAAGGGGGTAACAGATAAAATTGGATTTCACTCATTTTTCAAGTCTGGCGAGACAGTTGCGGACACCTAAAGATGTCAGACGTCGACCTTTGAAGGTGCCGGGTGTATACAAAATTTGAGCAACCTTAGAAAACCAAAAAATAAGACCGGTAAAGTGCAAGTTAACTCGCCCACCGTGGGTGACGTCAATTACGTCCAATTCATGCATTGAGTATTGTATTCTCGTGGATATCATGAGTAGTATAGTAGTGAGTTCTAGTGAGGGAAATATATAGTTACTCTCACTCACACTCGATGTATGAAGAGGGATAGGACTTTTTCTACCCCTCTTCATACTTCGCTTTTTTACAGGTAGTTGCATCCACGTGGCTGACCACCATAATTTGACGTTTGAAACAGTTAGTGAAGGAATTATATAGTAGTTCTATAACCGACTTCAAAAAAGGAGAAGGTTCTCAATTCCGTTGTATTCTTGTTATTAGTAAGCAAGTTAGTTATTAGTAAGTGCATTGTTTAAGAAAATGACTGTTCGTCATGACTTTGTGATATTATAACTAATTTATTAGATCGAAATAGTAAACTTTGACTGAGGAAATAAAATAAGTGTTTTACTTTGTGCCAACATATTTTATAATAGCGATCGTATTATCACTCAACCACCGCATGTAACGTCCAATGTCTTCTGGTCTTCTTTTTATTTGTTTGAGTTACTAATTTAATTTCATGGATGATGGCATTTATCAATAGAAGTGAGTGATCTATTTGAAATGATCTTAAATATTCTCCTGTATTTATGTGAATTCTTTTAAAAATTCTATGGGATGTTTTGATAAATGATAATATCAAAGATTTTATCATTTATCAAAATATCCCACAGTAATCGGGAAAACTACACATTTTTTTGCTGGCAACATTACATGGCATGAACTATTTAACTAACTTTTCTTTAATATTTTGCAGAAAATATATAGATATTCATGAAAAAAGTAACTCCGCGTGATTTTATACGCAATTGAGTTCAAGAAATGCACTTTTTCATCACATTATTTGCCTATTTCGTGGAAGTGTCACTCGGTCGATGTCAAGATGACCACTGCATGAAAAAAGAAGAGGATCTTGGCCATGGTCAAGACCTGAGCCTACACGCATTTTGGCCGGTACTACGCATCTAGTTACGATAGTAACAGTATATATAAATGTATTTCCTTCTCAAAACTAAAAATATTTCACACGGGCCCCCATGCAATGTCTTTTAAAATATATAACAGAATCCCCCTAGAAATAAAAATAAACAGGTTTAAATAATTAAAAAAATATATATTTTAAAACAGCTGATACTCGCTGCAAGAGTTCTTTTATTACGAACATTTACTTAGTTATATTATGTATTTTATTTCGTATTTTTTTTATTATATTATGCCACCTAGCAAGATGCATAAATTTTGCTATTTTGTTTACAGGGTTCATGTTGAAACTTTATTACTCATGATGACCTCTGTAAACAACATGTACGCAATAAACGATTTGATTGATTGATTGATATAGCCGAGCGTGTGAAAGAGCACATTACAGCTGTTAGGAATCGTCTCACTATTTGATTCGGGACCAATCCCGATTGGAATCAATCGGGGATTGAGTTACATGACCCTAAGGACCAGTATAAAAAAATGGTGAGTGCGGCGATTGAACTTAAAGTACCTACTTACTCAAATTTCAATTTTGAAGATGGATTCAGACTTCTAATTGGAACCCCGTTTTTGTGTACACACCCGCGCCTCGATCGATCTTTGCGTTCTGTGGATACGGTCAGTGTGGTGTGTCGTAGTGTGAACGCGGACATTTCTGAGTCTGATGAAGTGGGGGTAGTTGCGGCAACTACGGTAACCGTAATTCGGTGACCGCAATCGTTGGATCAGTTAAATAAAGAAATAAGGTAAAACGCAAGGAAGACCCCTTCAGTAATAATAATTAGGACTACGCAGTACCTACTTTAACATATAAATTAAGCTTCGTTACCATATTGTCAATAATAACAATAACCGTTAATGAAAAATTATATTCATAGTGATAAATATATTTGAAATTGAATCCACGCCACCCATCAGATCGGTTAAATATAAACTTACTTGTCTAGACTTGAGGACCTTATCTAACTAAAGCTAAAGTTGAAATTTCAAATATCAAATCAGCAACGCACAAAGGTAAATCAAGAAGTCATGTGTGTGAGTAATGACAATCCCTTTGAACTTCAAACGATTTGCCACCTCAAATGCTTAGCCTCGGCTGTAATATAGGTTCAGTGCTAATCATTTGAGTTGGAAACTGAGATGGAATTAATCCTCTGCCAGGCTTTCCTACATTGTAATACGATGTAGTGGAGCAATGCTTGGTAAATAGTACTAATAATCAAACCTGTAACTTAGCAGGGCAATGCTTAAGCGGCACTTAAGTAACGGCACGTACGTTTTCGAAATTCACTATTATGTGTAGTTTTCAAAGATACAGGGTCAAATGATGACATGTGAGACATTAATGACGAACTCAAAGTGGGTAATTGGAATGTTCTTAGGTACATTCTAACCACATCAAAATCTTTGGAAGGATGGATCAATATACCATCAAACGATGAAAAAAAACTAAGCTATCAAGTTTTATCTAAGCACTAGGAATCCCAAAATGCAATACAAACTACGATACTGCACATTCAGCCTACCATGCTTAATGATTATTCCTGGTTCAATGATGTGACCATACTGTAAGGTCCACCACTACCACATCACACCAGCCTATATCAGTCCACTGCTGTACATAGGCCTCCCCTAATAAAGGGGGATATGCTAAGGCTAAGGATTGGGGATCGCAGGGCACAGCTTCTCGCACCACCGACGCTGCTGCCCGTCGGTGGCCAGGGGTTTTAGTTTTGCCGATGTAAGCTGTGCTATACCACAATCAGCCGGCCGCCAGAGTCCCGTTCGTTGTTTAGCAGGGTGCACCACGCAGGTGGGGTTGGCTTAGATTCCAAAGAACCCAGAGGAGAAGCTTATAATTACATGGGCTGAGGCTGCTAAATATGTGGAAGAGTCCTCAAGAGCACCCATGGTTTTGGCATAAGGCACTAGGACAGAACACCGTAGTGGTTTTGGCCGGTAGGAGTCCGGCATAATCATTCTGTTACCCCGTAACGGAATGGTATCCATGAGGATTACCTCACGTTAAAAAAAAGTTCCATAGAAAAAATACACTGTAAATTGGTGACTTAAAAACTTAACCTTTAAAAGAGCTCCATGTAAAAACCTTGAGAAAAACCAATGATTCCCGGTAAAAAAAACACATGTCGTTAAGACAGATTGCTTTTTTGTGTCGAATTTCCTGGTATATTTTATTTAAAAATGGAGACAAGCTTTTTCTTTCAGTGAAATCGGCTATCGTTAATGTTTAAGAGGATATCCGGGCGATGTATCGATTTTTTTATTTAGAAATGTATTTGCAACTCGTCAGGGTTTACGATAGCTTATACAATGATTTGACAGATCTGTTTCGTTCCCTTGCCGCATTTGTCTTCCATAAACTCTGTGGTCTTCCAATTCAAAAGCAAAATAATGCTTTAGACTGATTGGCTTATTAATGTAATTATTTGGCTATCGTATCCTGTGCACGACATAGTTAAAGACATTTTTATACAATGAGTGTAGGACTATGAAGGAGTATCTAGGTAGTTTAAAATTATAAGTACATAGTGTTAGGTTAGAAATGTAAAAGATTTTGAATAATATTGTTTCAATACACCTACAGAGTTAAGAGTAAATTAGAGAGAGATACCTAGCCAATGAGAGAGGTCTATAGGTAGATACTAGTAACGATAGAAAGGCTTGCTAAATTACTAAGAGAAAAATAAACGCGCTTGTCTAGCTACCGGCAGAGGAAAGACACGGCGAGTGTATATATATAGAGCCGAATTTTCAGTCGGCAGTGCTAGGCATCGTCGTGCAAGGACTCTCTGCATCTTTTTGGCTGCGTGGTGGGGGAAGGCTCTTTGTTATGTGCCTCTCCCCCACCACGCAGGCAAGTCGAATGTTGGTCAATGTGGAAAAACACAGGCAGTCCTTCACCAAGAGAGGCGGCCCCATCAAAGAATAATAAATAAATAAATAAATAAACTATACTTACTCAACAATCAGTCAGTCCAAGTTCAGTCGCAAGAGTTCATAAGATACAAATATTTTCATGCCATGAGAATAGCAGAATTCCCCTTTATTAGGGGAGGCCTAGGTGGAAAATAGCACGGTGGTCAGTAATGGACTTATAGTTTGTTAAGTTATGGAGTGACGTACATACAAAAGAATGAAACCAAATAGATGGCCATACATAATTAGGACACATAGAAATATAAAAAGAAACAGGACCGGTTAAGTGCGAGTTCGACGTCAATGGCGAGGCAATGACGTCAATGGCGTGCGATACTAATTAGTAAGGTTTCTTCGTAATTAAAATGTGTACGTACTATAGAAAAATAAACAAAAAAAAGAAACCGGCTTTAGAATGGTCAAATTAGAGCCTTTCAGATAACATTATATTTGACTGTATAAAACTGCTTTAAACCTTTCATATGATATGCCACTTTATTGGCACCAGTTTGAAATTTTGACGTTTCTTATTTTGGATGTTTTGGGTGAAAATGAAAATATTTTTTCACTTCTCTTGCTCAAAAAGTGTATCATAATAATGTAGCTTAGCGGGCCTAAAACTCGAGTTTAAAACCTCGGGCTAAAAATTATTTTTTCTTTTTAATTTTTGTCTAAAATCATCAGCCTGTACAAAGCATTCGTTCTCTTACATAAAAACTCGACTTCTTTGTGCTCCGTCAATCTTTTTTTTTTTAAATAGAACCGTCTTGGTGATGTTTTATGAAGATTGATTCTTCCCTTCACGGTAGAATGCGAACTGTTTCGAATTGTTTTATTTTCTCGCAATCGAAGTGAAAAGTAGAGTGTTTTACTCGGGCCAAAACCACCCATTATAACTCGGTCTTGTCATCCTCCCTCGCTAAGCTCGGGAGTATAACAACCTCGTATATAATGGGATGGTTTAGTCCCTTGTAAAACAATCTACTATTTTATTTTTTTACTGGCAATCTTATCAGTCAGTGGATTTATACCAAATTTCAAGTCGGTAGCTTATATAGTTCTGGAAACAATCAGCTGTGACAGAAGGACGGACGGACGGATGGACGAACAAAGCGGCACCTTAAGGCTCAACGCTCACGACCGATTTTTCCACCGATTTTTTGTAGGACAGTTATTAAATGAAATTTTCATACATATTTGAAAGTGCCCTAACTCCTAAACTATGAACTTTACGAAAAAAAGTAATAGAACATAAAATACATATAATTACGTACAATCCAATTCCATTTTAGCTCTTAAGGTCTTACTTCCTCCGTGAATCCAACCTGGTTAATATACGCTCCGTGTATGAGGTTGGCATGAAGTGCTCCTCCCTAACCGTCCTAAAAAAAATCGGTGGAAAAATCGGTCGTGGGCGGAGTCGCTAAGGGTTCGTTTGACAGGTTCGGTAACGTCATCCTAAAACGGAAGACCATTTAAAAGGTGGAATGAAGACGTCATGTAAGTAGCTGGAAAATTATGGCCAAGAAGAGCAAGAGATAGGGAAGTGTGGCGATCCTTGGAGGAGGCTTTTACTGCCAAAGGCGGTATGTATTGTATACATAAGTAATATTTAACTTATCATTTATTTATCTGTATATACATTGACTTAATGTTAGTAAACTTTTTTTGTGTGGAAATAAAGCCGTTTTTATTTAATTCTAGCTTCCGCCCGCAGCTTCGGTCGCGTAGTACCAGGATAAAAAGTAGCCTAGGTGTTAATCCAGGTCACAAACATGTATCATGTATGATTCACTCAGACCACTAAAGCGGAGTTCGTTTATTGTATGCTTTCATAGATAAACAAATAACAATAATAGGCTAGATGCCTGAAAAAATCTAATTAGTCCATCATTTACATTATCAAAAAATATAGGACACGTATTTTTTCTTTTTTTAATTTAACTAAAAATGACAAAGATATAGGGCATTGAAGTTCCGCATGACGTCACGGGTAAGTACACTTTTTACATAAAAGTGACGTCGCGAGCCCCCACTCCCGAACTTTGACGCTCTTTAACTCTGTCGATTTCCATTGATTTTAAAAATAAAAAAATACTTGTCCAATATTTTTTGATAATCTAATTGACGGACTAATTAGAATTGTTATTTTTCTACCCAGGCATCATCCCTATTATCATATTTTGTATATTATTTTACAAATTACAGGTGGTGTACAGGGGGTGTACAGGGTTCCAACCCTTATCTTCGGAACCCAAGCCAACCCCACCTGCACGTGGTGCACCCTGCTAAACAACGAACGGGGCTCTGGCGGCCGGCTGATTGCGGCATAGCACAGCCTACATCGGCGCAGCTAAATCCCCTGGCCACTGACGGGCAGCAGCGTCGGTGGTGCGAGAAGCTGTGCCCTGCGATCCCCAACCCGCATGCCCAACGTGGGGATTATGGGTATATCCCCCTTTATTAGGGGAGGCTTATGTCCAGCAGTGGACTGATATAGGCTGATGTGGATGTGGATGGATGTTACAAATTACAAATTTACAAATCTATTTAAGTTACCCCACTTAAAAATTGACGAAGTACTCGTCGTTGCTGCTGCATTTTCATGTATTTTCCAACTATTTAATTTGCACGCATTCAAAAAGCTTTTACGAGGATTAAACGCAATATTTGAGATACAACTCAGTGATTCGAGTTATTCGCGGTAATGCTAGTACGATTCGTTGCAGTGTGCACAGGACACGTCAATATTTTACCAAGCCTTGTTGTGACTGTTCAATTAAATTTGGTAAAACCATCGGCCTGCCCGTCATCCTACCCTACGTGCTCCCGATTTTGAATGACAGCCTTATAACACAAATCTTTGTAGTCATTTTGCGGCAGTGAATACAGGAACTCTCATGCAAATTAAAAAATATAAACATTTACATGGTGCATATCACAGTGCGAGCTAGGGCATTGGGCATATCCCATTATTATTAAGGCAGGCCAATGTCCAGCAGTGCACTGATATAACTGTTGTTTTTGTTACAGGCTAAATGTGTGGATAGTAAATATGTGGGAAAGGTTTCGATGAAAAAATTGCATTAGTTATTTAAAAAAATGTCCAATGAAATCGATGTTTTGATTTGTGTAAAAATATTGTATTATTGTACCATTAAACCAACCTCCTATTTGTGTTGTTTTTCTGTTTTAAATCTTGTTAATTTGTTCCTTTACCTATCTTGTTTGTGCTGTTACTCTTGTGTTAATTTAATTAATAAATATCGAAATCATGGCACCTGTCAGTACAAAGAAAACACGATGATCATTTTCAATACCTTGGCATAAAAAAACAAATGTACTTCTTATTGTTACTTAACGTTCCTCCATAAATTCCTTTTTTATAAGGAAGGATAGAGGGACGGAATTTGCCGTTCTTGTGTTTTATCGGTCTTATTTATGTCTGGATAATATTCAGTTAAAATATACTGTTTCGATCTAGACTTCTGACGATTTTCTGCACAGCATAAATAACGCATTCAATCCATCAATAGTTATATCATCTATTGTATTGTCTAGCGCTATGCGAGATGTTGGCAGTGGGTATAATTCCAGACTTTAACAAATTTTACCTCTCAATTAATATTCAATAATCGTGCATAAGATGCATCTAACAGATTCCAATATTAAGTAGACAATAGCGCTTCAAAATTAATTCCCAACAATGCATAGCAGCTGACAATAAAACCCAGCGTTGCGTAAACAGCTCACTTAATTAATTTTAAAGGGGCCGCGGCGTAGGCAGGCATTGCATCACCGGTTTTCTCTACATGGTTTGACAGCATTAACTGTGAAACCGGACAAGTTTTCAGGTGAAAAAAAGTGAAGGAATAGACAAATAGGGAACCGGAATGCCCCTTTAAATTAAAATCTGGAGGCATGTTATGTCTAAACTTGTTCTGCTCCGATTATATCCATGTTCAAAATTTGTTTTCTTTTTCCTTATTAGATTTTCAAACTGACCTTAGTCTGAATATACGCTTTTTAAACACGGTACAGATTGTTTGACTAGATGCAGTGGCCTCCTTTTATAAAAAAAATGTACCAGCTACCATAATATATTATTAAATTTATTCTAATCCGCAAATTACTTCTTTCATACGTTCGGAAGTTAGACAATTAAGTTAGTCTATGCATTGTAAAGTGAATCTTTAATGGAATGCAATATTGATCTACTACATTATTCTCTCTGAAAATAGATTATACTGGAATTGATTTTATTTGCCAAGAAAGCGATATGCATACACCCAATACAGAAATAGTACTTTGCAAGTTCTTGAACGTATCTCGCGTAGTATAAGTAAAAAGTTTAATTATCAAATCAAATATGCAGATTTTATTAATATTTCTGCAGTGCAATCATACATGTGTTTCTCTATTTATTTTTTTAAATATTCAAAACAATTTCTCGTCAAAAAACCTATCCACTATTAAAAGAATTCATAATGAGGTTAATAAGAAAAGGTATGAATATTAGATAACACATTTGTTTGATAATACTATATTAGTTTTACTACAAAGAAAGCAAAATTCAAACATAGACATTAACGTCAATCCAATATGAAAGAAAACGTCAATCACATGACATGCAGCGAGAAATAACTAACGTTATACAAAGAATTGTAAAATAGAATCGAAATAAAAATTAATTCTTTATTAAAAGCTCGGGATACATGCCCGTAGCTTGCACACTAGCATATAGCAATATAGCTCCTTGCACGTGCCAGCTACTGTCATGTGTATACGCTAACCGGCATGCATGTTATTGACATACATATAACTAGCACAACATTTGATTTGCATGCCCGTTGAGGGAGGGAACGCGGGGGGTTGCCAAACTGGCACGTGTGAACAGACGCAACAGCTACGGGCATACCAGTAGCTGACTCGTTGTAGATGTAGGTGCACGTTTTTTGTTTCGCGCAAGAAAAGGCACGAGTGACTCTCATGAACTGTCTTATATAGTACTTTAGCTTATATTTAGAAAATATTGTATGTCCGAAATGGACAAACTGTTGTGTCAGAAATTTACCTACCTAAAAGATCTATGTTTACACAGTTTTTACAATAAATGATTCTTATTCTTATTCTTATTCTTATTCTTATTCTTATGTATACGCGATAGGAATGCTGGCATGCAAGGGCATAACTTGCAAGCCAGTACTTGCAAATGTATCAGCAGTGTGCAAGTTACTCGTACATGCCCGTATAACTTTTATGCTAGCTACTTTCCTGATTTACTGCCATATGTATCCCCGGCTTAAAGTGAAGTATTGATTGCCAGTAACAAAAAAATTTAAGCATGGTAGTTTTCACTGAAAGCCAAGTAGGAACTTTTGCACTTCACTGGATTCGCAGTGACATGCGAAGGCGTTGACGCGATTATTGTTGACACTTTATTATACTTTAAAACTCGTTATAAAAGCTTATAAAAATATTAATCTACAATAGTAGAAAATGTATCAAAACGGGAAACCACTGACCGGAGGGCAGGGCTCAAACGGTCGGTAGCCTAGGGATGCAGAGAGAAGAACCTCCTCACAGTGCGTGCCGAGTCCAGGAGAGCTTATGTAAATAAAAAACTTTGACTAGGTACTCTGGGGGATACAGGGGCTAGAAAGTTACAGAGGCGTGATATGTAAGCTAAGGGCTTAGCTGATTCTTCCATTTGCCCGACGAATCCGGCAATATTGTCTTATCTAAAGCCGGCGTATATGCTATATGACCTAGTGCTGAATATTAGTGTCTTCTACAGTTGCAAATGGACGCGAACCGAATATTATGTTCACTTTGTTTCTTTTCTTACCAGAATGCAAGCAGAACTTAAGTATCGTAGGATCTCAAATTATGTTAGACGAAATATTTTTTTCAATTCCATATTCCCGAAATATTGTATCCCCAAATATTGTCATGTGCCATCATAATCAATAGCACGCAATGTAGGTTCGTTATCCTTGAGCTAGGTTGTCATCGAAATGATAAGCGTGTAGAATATGCCTGCAAAAGTGAATGTATGTGTGATTGTGTAATAATTTTAGTTTTCTTTGCTTCCACATGTAAAACCGTCTTGTCTCAAAATCGAGCGTGCGTGGTAGGCTTATCTTTCATACAGACGTTGTTGGGTGGTTACTCCACTGTGTGACTTTTGTCTTTTTGGGTTAAAAACATTAACAGATGAAGAGAATAATTTTAGAACCTAATTAAAGAAATTAAAATATTGAATCGAATAAAAGAAGAAAGAAGGCCAGTCATTTCAGACCTGACCATAAATGGAAGCGACAAAAAAGGCGAAAAATATTCTTGATATTGGAGTATTGAAATTATAATTAATAACTTTATTTATTAAAGCCTGAATACTTAGTAAATTAATAATAAATATTGATCGCATTACGCCTTATCATAACGAATCATGGTTATTGAACGCACTCTCACCCACATTGTGCATCTCTCGTCCCAATGTCAATCATCTAAAACAAAACTGCCACTAACAAAGCACGCTTTTGGTTAGTTTTTGTTTAATCTCGCCAGTGTCTTAATCGTTCGTAACCTAAAAGTATAAAATAAATACACAGAAAAAATCTCCGGCTTTAATAAAAAAAAAACGATTAATTAAACATGATATCCTGTAAATAGAACTAGCAATTAGGACATAGGTCATTTCTAGACGCGACATTTTATGGTCAGGTCTCAGGTCACAGGTTGTATGAAACTGACCGATCTTCTTTGCAAATAAAGCTTCATAATAAATCCAAGCTGGTCCAGGTGGCAGTATCAAGCAGTTAAGTTAAGACCCTGTTTGCGGCATCACCTATTGCTAGAGTCTTCCGACTTCCAACCTATCTAAATTGCATACCGAACCACCTCTAGTATCCACGATTACTCCAAAACAAATTAAGTAACAGACACATAAACAGATAAAGTGGCGCCCTTACTAGCACCGTTTTACCTACTGGGACGCTGTATTGCCTAGTATAGGGTTTTCTGGGTGCCTAGTGCGAGTTTTTTTACCAGCTCGATCGCGTTTGCGTTTACTCCAATTTGTATGGAAAAGAGTGAGTTCCACGCGTCTCACACTAGATGGCGCTACCTCGATTCTATATAAATTTGTGTAAACGTAAACGCGATCGAGCTGGTAAAAAACTCGCACTAAACACTCTGAACAACTGATAGCGACCATATTGTTGAAGTCTGTCTGTCATTTATTTAGTCTGTTTTGCCTAATCACTATGTATAGGTATAGCTTTCAGCAACACGTGTGAAGGATAAAATAAGTGTGATGGATACGTTGAGTTCACTGGCTTAATAAACAATCAACCAACACCCGTACGTACGTTGACCAAACACAAAATCTGCCGAAAATTGTCCGTGAGAGTTTGCAGGAGAATCCGAGGCAGTCGATTTCGCTTCGCTCACAAGAACTAGGTCTTTGGTTGCCTCGTGATTTTGGCTTGTCACCCCGTTGGACTTTATCTTGTGGGTTTTCTTAAGTCGCAGGTCTATGCAAAAAAGCCACAAACTATACCAGTTTTCAAAAACAATACAATCCATGCCATCGGTCGAATTTAGCCTGAATTCATTCATTCAGGGTCATGTAAAAATTGACATTGCGGATGGGCACCACCCAGCGGATCCGCGGCGGACACTAGCGCGACGTTATATTCCGTACATAATAACAGTATCAATTATTAAGTAATACTGGTAATAATATTTTACCATGTGCGGTTTGCTTTACATTAAGAGAACATTAAGAGCCAAGATTGGATATATCAGTCACTTATTGGCAAAGCATCCAGGCACATAGGTAAAAAAAGTACAAGCCATTCACCGAAGACAAAAACGAAAAGCCTAGTCAGCCATGTCCTAAAACATATATTATAAGTTGAAAAGGCCAACAATAATAAAAGCCTACCTAGTAAATGCCTCGCAAAGTCTGTTATAAAAATGGAGCCGAGCTAGCTTCCTTATGCTAAGCCAATATCAATGAATCCAACGATTTATGGAAACGTATATGGCAAACAAGCAGGACGCAAGACTGTTCTAACTTTGATCTGTGAATATTTTTACAGAATATAATATTGAAGTACTATGAATCTAATACTTGCAGCAAGCAAGATAAACGCGTTCCTTTGAATCCAGTTTTAAGAATTGGATTCAAAGCGGACTTGTACTTGTTTTAAAGCGTGTACATATTTCACTTCCGCGAACTCCGTGTTTTCAGTCAAAGCACATTTTGCAGGAGTTTATGGCTGACTGTAGGTAGGTTCTATAAATTCAAAGGAAGTCTTGGAAATTAAATCATTATTATAATTAAATAAAAACTATGGAGCCTTTTTGAATGAATCTGTGGAAATCAGAATATTCCTTAAAAAGTTAAGTTTTTGTGGCAATATTTGTATAACATCATTAAGTAGAAAACGATTTATTACTTTAAAGCTTAATTAATAAAGATATATATTTGACTAGCTGACCCGCTTGCAACTTCGTTTGCGTTTATACTCTTTTTTACGAATGCCTTTTCATGTGAAATGTTTCCCAAGCCCGGTAATTTGAAGTTAATCTCAAGCCTTTATGTAAAAAAAAACTTGCTATCCCCGTGGTATTCAAATATCCAAGAACAAATGAATGAAATTGAAATTTCGAATTCTAATCCGATTTAAATATTATTTTTTTATTTGACATTCCAATTTTAAGGAGTATCGCATTGCACCAAGCTATTTAGGCTCCCCCACAAAGGTGTATTAATATCGGCCATAATATTGCATGCGTTATTGCGATAATGCGTCCCAATTCCTTGCACATAATTGCGTTACCGCAGCAGTATGTAACTTTTTAGCCGTCCTAATACATAATGTACTAAAATTCTACAGATCTCACACTACGCGCAACTATCGAAGGCATTGAAAATATAATTTAGGAAATAAAGCACACGATAAAATTTGACTATAATATACTGACGAAAAAGTGAACGGAGTTTCTTGAACAGCGAGCTCAAAAAAAGTAATTGGGAAATTCACGATCCAGAAAATTGTTGAAAGTGTCAAATTTTGGAAAATCTCAAAAAGTTACCACCCAATTTTGGAAATTCTAATTGCACTTTGAAGCCCTCCGGCAATGTATGGAGTTTCAAAAATGTGACGAATTACTTTGTGGCAAATGTACAACAACCCCTCTCATATCGGTGAAACTACAGGCAAATGTCAGAATTAAATGAATCGGGGCACTATACTCGATCAGAAAAACTAAAAAAAATCAATATTTGCGCATGCAATATTGCGACATATTCTGTTATATTGTCTGATATAATCGCCGATAATAACGTACATATGCCCTCGCACCTGTGTGTAGGAGCCTTTATGTGAGCACAACGTTTTTTGAATAAATTTGGAATGAGTTTTCAAAAACGACAGTGTCAAAATAAAATGGCATAACATGTGTCACTAAGGAGTATTGATATCAACTTCGATGCAAATCACCCCTAAAATAACTTTCTACCCCTTTTTAACCCCGTTAGGTTATAAATTTCAATAATATAAGAAACACGTCTTTCATCAATTTTGTTAAAGAATGTTTATATAAAATTTGAAGTAGATTAGACCAAGGAATCACGTTGTTCCATACAAACTTTGCCCACGTTTTTCACCCCTTTAAGGGTAGAATCTCGGAAAATCCTTTCTTATCGGATGCCTACGTTATACAAAGAACACGCCCTCCAAGTTTCAGGTCTCTACGATCAGCGGTCTAGGCGGTGCGTTGATCCGTCAGTCATTCAGGATAAAAGATTTTATAAGTATAGATTACCCTCCATTAAGGTATTTTTTTCAAAAACCTGGTATGCGGTCTTTTATTATTTAATATTAAAAGTGTTCTGACGAAGTTTCAAGAAAATCACACCACGCGTTAAGATTTTCTTATACAAACTTTACCACCCCATAGCAACCCCCTCGAGGACTATTTCTAAATTTCAATGACACCAATATTCATTGATTGTATGGAATAATACATGTCCCAGGTTTCAAGTTTCTAAGTTCAAGGAATAAGATTTTTCATACAAAAATTTTTACCCCTTTTCACCCTCTTAGGGTTTGAATTTCCAAAAACCGTTTCTTAGTGAGCGCTCACACTCTTTAAAGACTACTTGTACCAAATTTCAAACCTCTAGGCCCTGTAGTTTCTGAGATTTTGTGATGAGTGTGTCAGTGAGTGAGTGAGTGAGTGAGGATAGTTCTCTTTTATATATATAGATTAAGCTAAAGCATAGGCCTCTTTCAATGTTTCCTGATCCCCGCCGTCGGCTATGCAGTGTCTGAACTTTTATTGAATACATTGAATACAGCCAAAATGTAATTATATTTCATGGGCCGTTAGGTGTGACCGCAAAGTTGAGAAGCACTGTCAAGAAACATCGGAAACGAATAAATCTAAACCGTTGCCATCGTCTCACTTGGAAGCATGCCACTGCGAGCGCTAAACGAGTTCATGTATAGGGCCATCATCCATCTAGGCGGAGCGGAGTAGAGAGATGTATTTTAGATATATTGTAAGGAGGTATATGCATGATGTGTGAAATGTCGCCATCGACTCATGCAGTACGGCTAAAGAGTTGCGCAACACACGGGAATGGCACCAAATAGAAAGATGCCAAAATGTTGGCCGGCTGATTGCGGCATAGCACATCCTAAATCAGCACAGCTAAATCCCCTGGCCACCGACGAGCAGCAGCGTCGGTGGTGCGAGAAGTTGTGCCTTGTGATCCCCAAAACGCATGCCCAGCGTCGGGATTATGGGCATATATCAATTTATTAGGCAGGCATTTCCGGGTCTAGAACTACATTATGTGCATAATTTCAGTTCAATCCGTTCGGTAATTTTGGTGTGTTGAATACCACATCTTTTTTACAAACTTTCACCTTTTATATAGTAGAAGCAAAAGGCTTATTTCAAACTGAACCCCGTGTGTCTTATGCATTATGTTTGGGTTTCAACTTTCATTATCTCAATTCAAAGCTTGCATATTTTTAATTATCTTTTAGTTCTGTTGTCTTTAATTTTTCCTGTAAAAACCAAATTTTAATTTATCTAATTAGTAAAATCTAGCTCAAAGCCGCGCTTAAGCCACGAGTTATCTAGTAAATCGTCACAGTGACTTGGAAGCATGCCACTGAAACGGCGCTAAGCGATATTGGCCACTAGCGTAAAATTACGCAGAAAAACTTCATTTCTCCGACTTTACTTCCAGAGATCCAGATTTCGAAGCAATTAACCGATATTTCAGTTAATATACTCAAAAACATTTGCAAAGCTACCATCAATAAAACGACGGGCTATAAAAATTAAATTATTCAACTAGAATTTTCATTTGACACACTCAAGGCTCACACATCCGACATATTTGGTGCTTAAGGCTAGCATTATAACAAGTAACATAAAATAATATCAATTTATTGCGGTCGCATAGGAGAAAACTATCGTTAATTGTTATATCTCGCTTATTACTCGCTTAACTATACTTATAAAATCCTTTGTCCTGAATGACTGACGGATCAACGCACAGCCTAAACTGCTAGTTGTAGAGACCTGAAACGTGGAGGGTGTGTTCTTTTTACGACGTAGGCATCCGATAAGAAAGGATTTTCCGAAATTTTCTCCCTAAGGGGGTGAAAAACGGGGCCAAATCTTTTGTGGGACAACGTGATTCCTTGGTCCAAACTTCTTAAAATTCTGCATGAACATTATTTAATAGAATCGATGGAAGATGTGGTAAGTATTTTATTGAAACTCATCGCCTAACGGGGCTAAAAAGGGGTAGAAAGTTATTTTAAGGGTGATTTGCATCGAAGTTGATATCAATACTATACTCCTTAGTGCTTTTAATGTATATAAAATTTTATTTTGACACGTTTGAAAACTCAATCCGATCTCTTTAAAATTGGAATGTCAAATCATTGAAATATTATGCCCTAGAGCCACAAACGTGGAAAAAAGTTTCTGCACCAAAACTCGGTGAATGTGGTCGATTGCGCCGACATTGAACACTTTTCAAGCCAAAATCAGCCAAATTTGGCATTTTGAAGTTTATTTATGTCTAATACTCTTGGACAATTTTTGATAGTTTTCGCTTGAAGACTGTTTCTGTTGAGTCAGTTCGACTGTGGAATGGCCTGCCTCCTGATATCAGAGGGGTTGAGTCTAGAGAGACATTTAAACTACTATTGCGGGAGCACTATTTGAAGAGGTTATACTCATAGATCTTTTTCCACGCAAAGTTGTACACTGCTTTTCGGTATATCTGAATATTGTATCGACAGGTATGTCTGTAATCTTTTATGTATAAATAGTTTTTGTTACGTTAATTGGTTTATATAATATTTTTATATTTATATAGTTTTGTTTTAGTGTTGATATGTATATTATATTATTCGCATCATTTATCTTTTTAACCGACTTCAAAAAAAAGGAGGAGGTTCTCAATTCGGTTGTATTTTTTTTTTAGTAGTTTAAGGTTAGCTCGCCAACCTCTTATCTAAACCTGTTACTGGTTGGCGGGTAGATAATGTCTATGGCATTAAGCCCACCTTTTGTAACATATTTAAGTATGTGCAATAAAGTTTTCAAACAAACAAACTGTGACTCTATTGAGTACCTACTTTCATCTCTCGATGTGTCAAATAGGTATAAAATAGTTTAAATCAAAAGCATGTAAGGGGTCCTATTTATAAGAGTATCGTTGAAATCGTAGTTCAGTGGTATTTGTTGTAGGTTCGTATGTAGTATGTATGTTTGATCGAGCATAACTCTCAAAACGTTGAATCAATCTGCATACACTTTAGTATGTCGATAGGTTGTATTTGAAATTTTTGCTGAGAAGTATATGAGTTATATCAGACAGGGGGTCATCAAAACATAGAGTCCGAAAAAGGGCCAATTGAGTGAGGTGTCATATGAATCTTTAAGGTATCCTCAATAGATTTGCGTACTGAGCTATATCTGAAGATATCCATAATATTGGTAAAGTCGAGAAGATGTTTGTTTTATATTTTTTTGTCATATGAATTGGTTTTGTTTGTTCATTCCAAATTAGTTTTTATTTTAATTCTAGAATGGATAGATCAATAGATAAGTTAATCGGTGGTAATCAAAGGGAAGTACAAATATTGTTTGGCACACATGCCTGCTTACTAGGTGCACAGTGCTCGCACTCAGAACTCATAAAAAACAGTAAGCTCTCTAGAACAAGTGTGTTTTCAGCACTCATACCCTAGACACCAGCATATTGACTGCGGGCCTCGTAGCAGTGGATAGAGTAATAGCTCGCGCCCTAAAGCAAGTGTGTTTTCAGCACTTTAAGTGTTAGGTACTCAATAGTAACTTTATGCCATGTGGAAAGGTCAGATAGGCGATGAAAGTTTGCAAGGAGGGGAACCAATTATTTCTTAAGGTACGATACGGGATATAATAACTTATAATATACATATATACCTATACTTTTAACCGGCTGTTGACTTGGTGAAGGGTCACCAACGGAAAGGGAGCCAGAACGGGCTCGGTAAAGATAGCGGAAGTGGGAGGGGGAACGGGAACGGAAACGTGAACGGGCTATGGTACTGACTTGGATCTAACCTGGTATGAAGGTAGGTATTCCATACAAAAGTTACACGCGACATAAAAACAAACGAAGTTGCGGGCGGGTCAACTAGTTACATATTTATATATATATGTTTATATATATGTTTATAAGCGAGTCATCAATTATGTTGCCATTTGCTTTCAATGCCGTAAATAGTATAGCTTCACTTACCTAATTAATTGAAGCTGTTTTTAGTAGTTATGGCATACACATAAGTATAATGTACTGTGGGTTAACGATCATTCATTGCGTCAGTATAATTCTCTAACCAATGGCATCTACGACAACAGTACCCATAATATTGTCAATATCACGTTTTATTGTTAATATTCAATGAGTATCAATCACGTTAACATTTCCAATCGCAATTGGTCGCAATCAAAGCGTCAAAATGCATCGTTACAAGAAACGAACTTGGCTTTTTTAGCCCAACTGCGGTCAATACTTTTGTGCGTTTTTGTGTATGTGAATGACGATAATGCTGTATTTAATAGAATACAAAATCGGATAGGTATAACATTGAAAAAGTTGTACCTTTAGTAATCTTTCCGTACTTTGCACAAAGCCTTTGGTATGCGTAAGCCTTACGCATAATACGGTAAAATGGGATATTCCCTGTCCCTTTTGCAAATGCACCATTTTCGTTATCTGTGTAATGACGTGTCTTTATTTTGGCTCCAGGGACCAGTTTATTAGAGTCCCATTAGAAAGTGAGTTGTTGTTTTTATGCTATATTACAAAACATCCATTTGGTATTTTCAATTATAGACATATTCATATCATACGTATGTTTTTTCAAGTTTTTTAGTATTTGCCTATTTGAAGTATTTATTTGTATAAAAAGTATAAGAAGTCCAAAATTTCGGATGAGACACTTCGTCAGAGGTCAGACCTGAACAAGCAAATTGCGAAGATGATACGGTGTGACTATTGGAGCTCCAACACATGCCACATTGAAGAGGCAATAGAGCGAAACCGAGGGTCCAAAGTATTCACTCAGCAGCTTGGCAGAAGCCACCTGATGAAGTTGAGAACAACACACGATGGCCGAACCGTATTGTTAAAGCCAGAGATATTATCAGAAATTGAGAACTTCTATGGCCCACTGTACACGGCACATGCTCCTTGCCCCCAACGTAACAACCACGATTCCAGAGCTACCCTCAGCCGCCACTTCACCGACGACCTGCCGGAAATCAGCCAAGATGAGATCGTGTTGGCCCTGGGACAGCTAAAAAATGAAAAAGCCCCCGGTGAAGACGGAATCACTTCTGAAGTTCTGAAGGCAGGAGGAGCTCCTGTTGTGCAGGAGCTGCAGAACCTATTCGATCCCGTCCTTCACTGTGGGAGAACTCCAAAGGCGTGGAACGAGAACTTGGTGGTTTTGTTTTTTAAGAAGGGTGATAAGACTCTTCTTAAAATCTACCGACCAATTTCGCTCCTGTGCCACGTCTATAAGCTGTTTTTTGGGGTAATTACGACACACGTCTGGCAGGAACTCCTCTGGCAGGCCGGGTTTCGCGGAGGATATGGCACCAAAGACCACATTCACACAATGAGGCAGATTATACAGAAGTTGGAAGTGTATAATCAGCACCCGTTTCTGGCTTTTGTGAACCATGAGAAGGTCTTTGACTCTATTGAAACCTGGGCTGTCCTGGAATCGTTATACCCGTCATGACATACGGAGCCGAAACGTGGACACTCACAGTACGGCTAGTCCACCAGTTTAAAGTCGCTCAGCGAGCTATGGAACGAACTATGCTCGGGGTTTCTCTGAAGGATAAAATCCGTAACGAGTTTATCCGACATAGAACCAAAGTTGTCGACATAGCTCAGAGAATTAGCAAGCTGAATCGGCAGTGGGCTGGCCATATCTGCCGAAGAACCGATAACCGCTGGGATAAATGAGTTCTTGAATGGAGACCACGGCTCGGCAAACGTAAAGTAGGACGCCCTCCGGCCAGGTGGAGTGACGATTTGCGAAATGCTGCGGGTAGAAGCTGAATGCGTCGAGCTCAGGACAGGGTGCAATGGCGCTCATTAGGGGAAGCATATGTTCAGCAGTGGACTGCTATAGGCTGATGATGATGATACCTATAAATTTCAAAAAATCCCGGCACCATGTCTAATTTAATTTTTATTTTTTTCATTTTATTTCAAGCACACATTAAATTATATTCTCAATAAATACTTATTATTATTACATTATTAATGGCTTGCTCATAAAATAGGGTTTGCAGCACCTACACTAAGTTGTTAGACTTGTGTCGTAGGTGCTGCGTACCTTACAGTGTGATATAATAAGATTAGTCACAATTAAACAAACTACTTAAATATTAGGTAACAAATATTATTCATTTATATTATTAGCTAATAATTAATGAACTCATATTTACAATACATTTTAAATCAAAGATTTTTACAGATCTTAAAAATTTTGACTCAGACGGGATTTAAACCCGCGACCTTCCCATCAATAACGTGAGTTTTCCCTGAAGTGTGGGCTTACACTTAAAATACAAAAAATCATAGAATAAGCAAAGCGAAACCTCTCGTCACAGTACTAAACTATTACCCTCTTACTTATGAACGCTGCTTAAAGTTAACCAATGCTCAAAGTTGCCCTGTCACTGTTTGTCATTATCCAACGGTAAGAAATGGCAATAATCTAATCGTCATTTATCTTTTGAAAGATGTTCATAAGTAAGGCCATTAGTCATTGAACAGGCTTGAAAGATGCAACGTTTCCCCTGTAGGTGGAGCAAACGGCGCTTAGCTTAGCGACGCCTGCACGAAAATTTCGACGAGGCGGGGAGTTGACTTGCTAGCGCATTTGGTTAGCGCGTCACGGTATTAATGGGAAGGTCGGGGTTCAAATTTCCCGCCTGATTCGAAACTTATGGGATATATAAAATATAAAAATCTTATATTAGATTTTCCCTGAAGTGTTGAAGGGCTTACATTTATATTATAAAAAACATTTTAATTCTGTTTCTTTAACACCACGAACACGAAAAACGTGTATATTTCCACATCAATGCATGTTGAACGATATAATTTACTAGGTTTCTGAAATTATCAGTTTTTTTTTATTTAATAAATCGATTGGATAGCGTTCAAATTCGAAAATAAACAGACTCAACTGACATGGACTGTAAAGTGTGTATTAGTCAGTAATGTGACGAATAATGTTTGCGTTTCGTGTCAGTTTTTAATAGTAATAACATTAATGCCGGTCCCAATTGCCCCGGGATCCATTGTTTGGTGACGTCTTGCGGCGAGGGTCAACGCGTGACGAAGAGTTTGAAAGGTTTTGAGGAATATAGGTAAATAATATCGAGGATAGGTCGCACTAACAGGGTCAACTTTTAATTTTTTAAGCCCTGTATCAGAATATCCTTAGCTTTTGGACAAAAAGGAAAATTATAAAGCAAACTATCGAATAATTTTTGAAAAAACTTAAAGTAAACAATTTTTTTGCCTTAATTCCCGAGATCACCTACTTTTGTTTAAAAATTAAATTTAAGGGTTTTGTATCTCTACGCTCAAAATGTTGGGTTTTTTTCAATGCTTATATAAAATTACCCTGTTAAATAAAATTATTGAAAACATGTCAGTTATCATTATCAATTACCAGCAACATCACGGACTTACCATTATGACGTTGATGTGGTAACGAGCGTGTGGTACATCTTCCAAAACATAATGCATAAATATTACAAGAAATAACGGTCAATGTGCTGGTCTCTAATATTTTGCTACAACAATATTTTTGACAACTTAGATATAAATAAGCACTTCAAACACAACTGGATATTTACCCAAAAAATGTTTTTGTCGAAAGTCTAATAAACACTAGCACTAAAAGTTATTCGTAATGGTCATGATCAGGAATATATATGAAAATGTTATCAATGTCAGCATCGTCTAGGCTCTGATGATCATCATCTATTTCATCTTCTTCTATTAGAACGATAAAAAAAAATACGGCGACAGAAAAAAATAAATTAAGCCAAAACGCAAAACGAAGGAAATCATCCAGAAGTCCTCCTTCATCATCACTAAAACTAGGAATGAGCTTGGCGAAAATCATGATGGCAAATTACAGTTATAATAATACTGTCTAGGTGAACAAAGAATTTATGCACAAGCACTAGTTTTGAGATTAAGTCGAAAAACACGTTACTTTTACGCGGGAAGGAATATTCGGCGCCAAGCGAGTGGCCTTTCTCGGGTTCTTATACTTACTGAAGGGAAATTTCACAGGTTTCAAGTTTTAAGTTGACGCGCATGCGTAAATGTAACATCCGTTGGATTTAAATTATTTTACTTTTCAATATTACAGTTAAACAGGTTCTAGTTTTTCTGGTCGAGAGAACGGTGTTTGTGTAAGGAATACACTCAAAAGCTTAGTTCACTGATCGTGTTGATGGATCTGATTATGCACAACCAGTTGTACCATCTTTAATACTATTTAGGTGTGAAAATCTACAATAAACTACCCCAACACATATAATATTTTATGAACTATTTAATATAAACTATTGGTTGAATTATGATTCAAAATTTGGAAAACAGAAGGCGTGACAGTAGAAGGACTGATAAGTTGAAGATTGGATAGGCAGAGATTCTTTTCATTTACACAGGTCGGAGCGAAAGCCCCGCCCGGTAAGGTTTAGAATTTTCTGAAAAAAAACATTCAACCATGTCAAGAAGGTTGTGAAAGTATGCATTTTGTAGTATTAGAGTTCTTTGTGAAGGACTCGTCTGAGGAAGTACTACCACCATGCCTAATTCTGCCGTAAATCAGCTTTGCTGTGTTTCGGTTTGAAGGGTGTGGGTGCCGGTGAAATTGCAGACACACGAGGCTTGTTACCTTCATGCCTCAAGTTGATGGACGCAGGGTGTTCGTGTTGCATCGTGGGGCGCGTTTCAAACAAGCGTGACCTACTATGCAATGCTTTATGATAGGTAATGGTTACCACTTAACATCAGTTAGGCCATGTGCTTGGTCCATCTTCAGCTACCATAAAACAAATTCAAATTAAAAAAAAATGTACAATAAAGTTGGACTAATATCTGATAACTTGTCTACGACGCTTTCTGATTGTAATTTGACGTTGAGAATTATAGAAGTTTAAAAATTTAAAGAGACGCGATTTAATAAAAAAAACAGGATTCTAAAAAAAATAAAGTATTCGTCTAATAAAACCGTGTATAAACGTAGTGAGAGGCGCCTCCTGGCCAGGTGGAGCGATGATTTGCAGAAGGTGGCTAGCAGAAAGAGGATGCGAAGAGCCGAAAATCGGGCTCAGTGGTGTTCATGGGGCATTATGCCCAGCAGTGAGCAATCAAAAAATTTACTAATTACAAATTTTGATAATCGATTATTAATTACAAATTTTCATAATCGATTATAGTTCGTAGATTTGTATTAGTAATTAATTACTACTAATTACTCATTCAGGCAGAGCCACCTTAGGCCTGTGTGCCATCTTAGGCCCAGTCTTTTGAGTCGAGTCATAATTGGAGTCAGAAGAAGGTGGCAGAAGGTGGATACGGAGCCAAAAATCAGACTTAGTAGCGCTTACTGGGAGAGGCCTATGTCCAACAGTGGATTTATATAGGCTGAAGAAAATTAAAGATTAATAAATGAGCGCTACTTTGTCAACAAATCTATTATATGTATGTATTTACAAAAAATAAATGTGTAGTATATAAATCATGTGGTTCCCTTAACACAAGCTCTGCTTAGTTTGAGGCTACATGATGCGGTGTGATTACGTAACACATTATTTATTAAGTGGCTACGTTGCGAACTTAAAGTCAGCTTTTCAAGCGTTGAGAATGATGGTTAACGAAAACTCAAAGAAATGAGAAGTATTAGAACCGTGAGTATGTACTTGAATTGTTAATAAATAAATTGTAAAGGATCGTCTTCTATACAGGTCGAAGACGTAAGAGTACATACTTATTGCCTTCATTCTCTCCGTGTGCACTGCCAATCAAATGAAAATTCAGAGTAGTAATCGAAAGGACTTGCACAAAGAGTTGTTAGAATGTATTTTTATGCGTAGTTTGGAAACCTTGCGATGTTACACACCAAACAACTTTTTATTCAAAACATTTTAAAATGTAATAAGTAAAAAAATAATATAATTAAATGATGTACGCCACATATAAAAATTAATGATAATGAAAAAATAAATGATTACAAAACAAACAGGAGCCAAAAGGCCAGGGTTGTAGGTAGGTATCTAAAAGCAGCAGATGAAGAATGTAAGCAGCTCATCGTGTCACTGGATGAGTGACACTTCTCTTCCCTGTCGGCCACTATTTTGTTAGTCTTTTGCACCACCTTTCATCATCATGGCGAGAAAGCAAATATGAGATATTATTTAGGAGTAGCAGATGAGATTGAAGCAGCCTTTCACAGTATATCTGGCGAACAGGATATTGCGAAGTCTTCAGCAAACTAAGCAGTCGAAATTGCTCTTTATCACTCTAGAAATAGTAGGTGCTTATTTGAAAAAGTCCTATTTAATTCTAAGAAATTATGATCAATTAAAATCATCTACCTAATTTAAAAAAATAGTCTGCTACTGATTAGGCAGAATGGAATATGTTAAATGTATCATTTATCAAACTACCATATCGTTATTGTGTGGTTTATTCTCGATTATTGTTAATTGATTCATATCTTTTAAACGGGATATTTCGGAATCAAGGTCATAAGATTATATGGCTGACTGGATTACAAGACCTTTTGTACTTTGAGTCTTATCGTGCAAGACCGGAAAAAGTTAATAGGAAAACCTTAGTAAATTATTACAAATGTATGAAAATGTACAAACTGTAATTATAAGGTAAAATCGAGACTAATATTAAATGATTTCATGTTGTCAACCAAACTGTATACCAAAAATCACACAGAAAACCAAATATACGTCCCACAATGCGGCAGATCGGTAAATTCAGGGCCATCACCTCATTGCAAAGCTAAGTTGCTTCAGAGTGGGCAATCTCCGCCCCGAGTGATGCGTTTTGTGACGCAAGGCTTTGCTATGACTGATATCCGGCCCCAAGATCTTATGGCATATATCACAAAATGCATTGACTTTCTGAAGCAGAAAGGAGATGGCCCACTTTCCATACATTTTGTGCCCTACAAACAAAAACGCATGCGTCACTATCATTATTGAATTTCTAGATGGGATTTTCATTTTTCTTTAAACCCCATTAGCTATTTTCCTTTACACAGAGGAATATAAAAATGTTGCCATGTGAGGCGAAACGCAAGAAAAACAACAGAGTCACCATCTCAAACTAAAGATGCAATCATTGAGAAATAAGGGGTTGATTTCGTAAAAGTTACACTTTTTTCCAGAATCAAAATAAGTCAGTTAGAGACATATCGCTAATCACTCATGTGAAGAGAAACTCGATTTTTTTTCTCAAGAGTCTCCAGATTTCATATCTGCAATAAGAGAAACCTTTTGATTCCACTTTAAACCATTCGTGCAATAATTGAGAATTTAAGGGTATTTTGGAAGGACATCAAGTTTACTGATTAATGTTTATGTATATCTGTAGGCTAGAGTAGAGTAGAAGATCAATGAAAGACTGACATGAATCTCAAACACTAAAACTTTACGTAGGTGCTCGAAGCAGCTTTCCACACAAAAATATCGCTCTGCTACCCTCAGAGACAAGTTCCGGTACGCTGCATCCAAGTACAGGAATAAAATCCTACCACCGATTCGTGAACTAAATAGTATTGAACGGTTTAGAAACAAATTAAAAATATTTCTTACCAGTCATCAGGAAGCTATTGGCCTAAAAACTAGCCCCCTTACTTATGAACGCTACTTAAAGTTAATCAATGCTCAAAGTTAGCCCTGTCACTGTTTGTCATCATCGAACGGTCAGAGATGGCAATAGTTTAAGCATCGTTTAGCTTTTGAAAGATGTTCATAAGTAAGGCCATAAGTATCAATCCTCTAGATAAACAGGGTAAGTAACTTATGCTAAAAGCTGCTGGGTTCTGGCTCTTTAATTTTATTTGGACCATTTATGTACTCAGTCAGTACCTAACTACCTAACTATTAATTTTCAATTGAATTCTATCACTACCAATTGTACATGTGGGTACAGGTATGTGTTAATGGCAGGCAGAAATCCGATATTTCACTTTTGGTTCCAACGGAAGATCAGCGTTGTGTTGACATGACACAACAAATGCTGAGTTGGACGCCTATTTGTGATGACAATCGACATGAGGCGTATGCCAAGGACACACTTTTTATTTTTATTTTTATTGTTAGTTTTAAGTGTGTTTTTGTTTGTGTAATGTCCGTCGCAATTAATGTTAGTTGTCACAAATAAATATTTGTTCTTTCTTATAATGCATCTCACATGTAAGCTTTAGTGAACAGTTTTACATGTTTGGATAGAAGTCATTAAAAAAATAAAACTATGATTTTGTCCGGTAATGAAATAAAATAAATCGACAAAACTAGCTTAATATTATATTGTGTAATTTTATTACATCATTGTAAATGATATTTCAAGTAGGACGATAACGAGTCTGACGATTATTCCGCTGCCAGACTTAGAATAAGTGAACACTAGTACTTACTAAGAGTGTCGGTAATATTAATTATAAGTACCTAGTGTAAAAGTTATAAGTAATTTATGTGCTTTGAAAGGAATAAAGTTAAAATAATACTTGTCGTTACTATTCGGCATTACCTGACTTATAGATATTTTACATATACTATGTGTAATTTATTTATATAGAAATAAACGATGGACGTTCTTTGCACTCGTGGTTTCGGATCCCATCCTCGTCACCACAAAATAATATATTGATAGAAAGGCCGATAATTAAATAATATACCTACAATATTTCCAATTACGTACGGGAGTGCCGCTAACCGCAGATTATAGAAGGTAGGTTCTCTGTATCATAGTCGAAAGCCTATGCTTTATAATAGAGCAATCTGCTGTAGACCTATAGTCCTTGATAGGTGTTCAAAATAGACCAAGCGATTATGAACAACTAATTGTGTTTATGGAATATTTTTTTCATTCATATCCTATTACAAAACTTTTCAATATTGTACTAGTAGCACATTTTGTTTTTCAGTCACACATATTCCTAATAATCTAATAAGAGAGTTATATTAAGAGTTCTTTGTAAGAGATTACAATTTATGGTTAAAATAACTTATCTTTAGTGAATTCCTAACCAACATGTTATGTCCGCATAGATTTAATTTCACCGGTGTACGCCTTAATGGGTGATTAAAAAAATAAACCGGTCAAGTGCAAGTCGGACTCGCGCACTGAGGGTTCCGTATAAACTTGTACAGTAAATAGTTCGCCCATCACGGAAATCGAGTATCAAAATGTTTATCCGCATTTTCAGAGTAGATATGTTTTAGGTTTCCCCCAAAATCAGTTCTAAAAGGGTATAAATTTGAACCAAATTTGTAAGCGATGACTGAAAAAGGAAGGAAAAAACGTTGTCTATAATTGTGTTATTTCTTGGAGTAAAATATTAAGTAACATTAAATATTTCAAAACATATACGCTGACTATGGAACTCCCTTCCTCATTCGAAGTAGTCCTTTGCCTAACGTTTTCAAGTCGAAGTGGAAAGAGCACTTCCTAACTTTCTGAGAAAAAGGTCTTAACAGATAGTTCAGCTAGACACTGGTTCGGGTACGGAAGCTTCAGTGGCTTGGTGCGAAGAAAATACCTTTACGTCAAAGTTGGAGTTAACTATATTGTTGTATGAAAATGGAGCAGCGCTCCTAGCGGGCATCTCATCTATATATGACATCTCCATACAAAAATATGGTTAACTGAAACTTTGACGTAAAGGTATTTTCTTCGCACACAAGACGCGAGCATTTTAGTTTCTTTGAACTTAATACTCAGTTGCACACTGAAATGTAATGTTTATATTTAAAAAATGTATCTATGTAGTTTTTCAGTCATGTGGTTCCCATAATACAAGCTCTACTTAGTTTGGGGCTACATGATGCTGTGTGATAGTGTTCAGCATTATTTACTTACTTATTATTTGTATGATGATAAGCACCGGTCCTGGTTTAACAAACTTTGTCAGTTTTTCAATTGACGTTCTTTGAATTTCGACAGATGAAATGTCAATGTTTGCAAATAAAGTACCGGTGCGTGGCCTCTAAACTTGTCTTAGTTTTCGCCTATTTTTGTTAGATGGCGTCACTTGTCCATAAATGTTGGAAAATTATAAATAAAAAAGACGTGTGGCACTCGGGGACTGCCGCGGTAAAGCTATTGCATAGCATTTTGTATCAACTTATGCAATTATAATTATTTATTTATTTTATTTATGCAGTATTTCTTTTTCTTTGATATTAATTCAAGTTACACTTTTTGAGCGTGGTGACCGATAAGAAAACAAATTTCAAAACAAAACTGAAATTAGATTCAGGTGAAAAACGTCAGACGTCAGTTCGTGTCAGAGGCCAATCATGGACGTGTAGCTATCTTTACTGTGTTGAACACTAGCGCTGCGACGTTGTGACGAAGAACTAATAGAATACAAAAGTTTGAATATGAACTCTATTTCCAAGCAACAGATTATAAAATGAAGTAAATCGGAGTGGGGAGCGTGAGGTTTTTTTTCGTTACGGAATTCCTGGATTCGGTCCCCGCGCTCAAGGCCCTCGATAGAAGCTATGCAATAGCTTAATTAATATTTTTTATTCATTGTTAGTTACTACAAATTCACAGTTTTTGGGCTACTTCCATAACATGTGCTCTATGGCATTGCTTCTTGTCCGGGAGCTACCGGGAAGTAGTCAAATGTTCTGAACCTCTTTTAGTTTTTACCTATTTTATTCATCAGATGGCGTGACTTGTTCATAAAAATGTTGGAAAAAAAGCATCAACGCCATCTATTGGCGCTTAAACAATGGCGCTGACCACAAGCAATCCCCATCGAGAAATTTTAACTATAAAGGTACAAACGTGGAAAAAATGTGTGAAAAATATCAAAACTCGGCGCACGCTGTCAATTGCGCTAACTTCGAACACTTTTTTACAAATACAAATACGAATCATTTATTGCTTTCACATGGTGTTAAATTGCATGTTACATGTTATTATTGTTTATTAATGTCGTTTCATTAGTTACATATGTAGTCATGTAGTCAACAAAGTTCGTAATCGCTGACTGATCCCAGTTGAGAATTGGTTTATTATTGAGATGTCAAATTTGTTAATTAGATTATTAAATTGTACGTTTTTATTGAATTATTTATGCTTATGGGTGTCAATTTTTATATTAATGATTAAATTTACTTATACAGGTCTATATATTCAAAAAATCTTTTATGTCATAGTAGCATTTTTTCAAGCCAAATAAGGTCTTAAATTAGTGCAATTTTGGCATTTTGAAGATTATTTATGTCAAATACGCTTGGACGATTTTTTTTCAGTTTTCCCTGGAAGACTGTGACTAGTTGGGTTCAACATGATATTCTTGCTGAACTTTTGTATTGTTATTTTCTAGGCCGTGAAGGTTTGCTATTTTCCATAACTACATTCAGTGATTTTATATCTTAAAAAATTTTGAATAGTGCGAGCGAGAGGGAGGTTTGACATGTATCGTCGCCTTAAATGAAGTGATTCTAATAGAAAACTCACTTTGAAAAATACTATAATGAGCAGAGTACTATGGACTCACATTTTATTGAAAATTTTACTTATGCAATAACTATTTATGGAAACATTATTAGTTGCTGAGAACGTTATATTGATAGTTTCCGAGGAAAATAATAATTCAGTTTTGAGGTTAAGTATGGAATAAATGAAAAAATATACGCCAAAACCCACTATCGGGAGAGTAAGCATGTGGGAGTACTAGGGTGGGGGAACCTATGACCTATGTCTACTCTTAAAAACCTAATAACCTACTGCCTATCTGTGTCAGATCATAAAAAATGGATATTTAACGCCGGTATGGGCTCTCGCTAGAACTCTCGCGAGGTCGCCCCTGAGTGTCGCTTTGTCCACTCTTCCTTCGCTCCTCTACGGGGGTCGCCGGCTCGCTTCGCTCGCCATCTCCCCCTTCGCTCTACTCATCGCTCATTGGTCAAATCGTCCTTAGCTTAATATTAAAGTTGCTTTCTCTGTATTTCTAGTCGCTCACTTAGTAATTTAGTGGCAAACCTATAATTTTAATATCTTTATTGGTTTATTCAGAATTCACTTTTTACAAGCTGGTTTTGGATTTTATTATTATTGAATATTTGTCGTTAGTTTAGTTAGATTTTCGCTTACTCAAATTCATACCGCTCAAGTTGTAAAAACAGTATCTCATCATCAGTCGTAAAGTTTTTTCTTATTAGATCGTTCAATAATTCCCCATTTTATATCTTTAAAAATGTTGAATAATGCGAGCGAGAGAGAGGTTTGACATGTATAGTCGCCTTAAACAAGTATTTATTTAAAAAAAAAACCGACTGCATAGATAGGAAGTTTTTAGTTCTTACGCCGTATTTTATAAACCGATCTCAACTCAGAGTGAAAGCTTGAGAGTTGTCAAAACAATTATTTCTATAATTGTGTCATTTTGAAAATACTTCATCGTATCAGAGATAAGATAGTCCCCAGAAAACAATATTTTCTTTGGATTCAATTGCTGTAAATAAGCAATTGAATCCAAAGAAAATATTGTGATAATATCATGATAATATCTTATGTAAATACAATTATTATTTGAACTGTAAATAATGAATTAGGTTATAATAACAAACTCGGTTTAGATTAGTTTAAAATTAAATCCATGTTAGTCAAATACTGTGTTTTATAAACAAAATCAATCATACCTAAGCAAATTGAATGATAGGTACCTATTAATATTTATCTTCTTAATTGTGTCAAAAGTACCTATTACTGATAAGTTAAAATAATTGTTGATACATAAATACAGCGTGAGACGACGACGGAATAGGGTATTTTACACCATGTAAGAAAAAAAATAAAAAATTCGTATTTAGGCTAGGTTTTAATATCAAAAATACGTATTTAGGTTAGGTTATTTAGGTTAAAATCAAAAATACGTATTTAGGTTAGGTTAGGGGGTGTAAGGTGTTCCAACCCTTATCTTCGGAACCCAAGCCAACCCCACCTGAACGTGGTGCACCCTGCTAAACAACGAACGGGGCTCTGGCGGCCGGCTGATTGAATGATGAATTTAGTAGACAAACAATAAAATAAAAAGTTTGGGCACCTATGGTGTAAAAAAACTGTATGGTGGCCTGTGTGCCCAAGCCATAATATTTTTTTCCATTTCATAGAGACTCTAAAAAGGACTATAATACCTAGTATTTTGTAGTTTCACTTTAACGCTTTGAGTGATGAGTGAGTGATGTGATTGCTCTCCCATGCATGATCCTAAATAGAAAATTAAAATAATCGCAAAAAAACAACAGCTTACATTTGATAGTTAATCTATCCAAGAGAAGTTTGCAAAAAACAGACTGAGGAAATACCTTGATTTGTGATCATACCAATGAAAAGAGTGACCAAAGGTGTAATTTTAATGGAATTTTGAAAAAAGGCCAATTACTTAAAAACCATGATCTTTTTACTGAACACAATTTTTGATTATTCTATCAGTCATAACACCCCCCACCCACAGGTGATGGTTTGACTACTCATTACGCCACACCCTGTATAAGTAATTCACTTCACTTCACTTCTTTATTAAATGGCTTCTGGGATAGTAATCCACAATTTCGCCAGTATCAAGTATAATAATTGTTCATAATAATATGAGGCAACGTAGTACGGTTTATAAGTCCAGTCGTCCAGTCTTCGGTCAGGTCCTGTTTTCTGCTATAGCCATGGCGACTATAACAAAAAACGATCGGCGCACAATTTTCTTCATCAGAGAATTCCCGTTTAATCTTCTTTTATTCCATTTCACTAATACTTGTGTCTTTTATCTAACATTTATCGGTTATTATACCATGAATATTAAACGACATAAATTAGAAAAACACTAGAAAATAAAATTTAATAAAATTGACAACCGTCGTTCAAGATGAAAAAAATGGTGTCCTATAAGTAATTCACCTACTCTGAATCCGACATTAAAAGAATCTGACGTAATTAGAATTTGACTTATCAATAATCTAACTTCTTAGTAATTTTGTCTACCTCAATAAATGACCTATTTAGAATTGAACCTATTTAGATTCCAAATTAAAAGAGACTAGCCATTTCAGAATCATACCTAAATCCGTAGGTAGGCTTTTGTCCTAAAGCTAAATTTGATTAATCTGAATATGACCTGCCCCGCCTAAAAAAAGAATTATAGATAACTTCTAGCCACCTGTGGATTAAGTCGGAACTACGTAAACAGCTAATAAATAGTTCCATTACCCCTCACCAGATGGACGGAGGTCGGAGTTGCGTTAACTTAGTTGAAACTTATTTCCACAGATAGCGCTGTATTGTACGTAGCGTCTGTCCACAATACACAGATGTTTATTAATGTAAAAATAAAATACCTATACATAGCCTGTGGAATCGAATAAAAGTATAGTTGAATAGGATTAAAATTAAGCTAAATGGAACCTTGTGTGGTTCTATTTAGCTTAATTTCGGCGATGAACGCAATTTCTCAAGACAATCACAACCGTAACGTACTAAGTTTTAAAAAAAGCATAACTAGCTAGACGCTTCGTGCTAATTCTTGTGTAGGCAAAAGGACAAAATCTTATAATATTTTAACAGAATATTTAAGGATCTTATAAGCACAACTTTTTTAGTTTTCTGGTCTGATACCTATCAATTTTAAGTAAAATATGTAAAACGTTGTTTAGAGCCTTCCAAGATGGGGATGCGTATCTAATCAGGGGCCCGACCGCGCTAAATTATAACAGCCAAACCTTCGCTAAACAGTGATCGAACCACAGCTTTTTCCATTTTTGTACCGCGCTAAATGATTTGACAAAAAGTTGAATCGTAGTTTCGCGGTTGGAACATTTCAGCGGAAACCTAGTTGAACGCATCACAATATTTTCATAGTCTCGTAAAATTATTTGTCAGATAGTTGAGGCGCAGCGAGATCGTAAAAGCACTCAAACAAGCGGTGTTGATAAAGATGTAATTTAGAGTTTTTGAATTTTATCTCTGTATCTCAGTTAAAATATACAGATTTGATTTCGACCGAGGGAGAAATGCTTGCATGAGCTTGCTACTGTCCTATCCCAGTTATTCCTACTAATATTAGCGCCAAAGTGGGATTTTAATGTAACCAAGGTAAGTATATATACAAATTACATAATTTGTTACCTTTAGGTGCACAAACTATGTGATTGCAGGGTGTAATAAAATCCAGCTGGTACACTTACTCACGACCAAGCTATACCAAGCTATATACTGGTCTATATACTGGTAGGCATAAGTGCACAATTTTGTAGATTTATTTCTACTGGTAGGGGAAATAGCTTGGTAGTGTACCAGCCGATAAAATCTTAAAAGATATTAATAAAGTTCCATGAAAAAATCGGTTTGATCGAAGTGTCCAAAACCCACAATGGAGGGTGCACGGTGTGACATCATTTCACGCCATTTTTCCGGACCTCCGCTCTATCGCTATCCGGTAACACTGACCATTACCAGCGCGCGGTCTGACTCTTGCTCATCGCGCATTTTTTGGCCACTATTTCGTTCCTTTTTCTTTAATGTCTTTCTTTTCTCTAAAGGCTTTCAATATGAGCACTTTGTAAAGTTAATCATTTTATCGGTGGTTCCCAAATTTATGTATATAATTAGGAAATTTTCTCTCGACATTCGATGCCATGACATTGTCAACTGTCGGAAACTAATGTGGCTACAATACTACGTAGGGCAAAACTAGAGTTGCATTTGCCTAGAAAAGCCCAGACTTAAAATAAAATCCATTACGACGATTATACGGCAGCGTTTACGCTACGACTCTACTTTGGTTGATGCTACATTTTTATACGTTAGCGCGGTACCAAATTCCAAAAAGTTGGAACTTAGTCGTCTGTCACGTAGAGTAATTAGAAATGCACCGTTGTTTTTTTGAAAATAGCGCGGTTCAGCTCAAGGCTTGCTATTATATGAACGCATGTCTCATTCCATGTGACATTCAGCAAGCCTAATTGGATACGCATGTCAATCGCGCAACACGCAACCAAATCGCGCGAGCAAATCGCCTATCTAGGAAGGCTCTTAGTAATAACAATAAAGAGCAACATATACACCGTCTCCACACAATGAGAGCGAACTATCTAGTTAAACCATTATTTTTTAGCAACGCAAGGGAGATGTTAACTTAGAATAGTGGACGCCCCGCGTCTTCATCCACTTTTTTACAAAACCCAACAGCGACATCTATCGTGTCCAAAACTATCCTATCTTTCAAGCTAGAACCAACCCTACACATTCACAAAGAGCCGTCCCAGATAGGCGATTTACGCGCGACTGGAGTCGCGCGACTGACACACGTATCCAATCAGGCTTGCTAAATGTCACGTGGTATGTGCATACACTTCACATACCACGTGACAGCAAGCCTGATTGGATTAGCGCGCGTCGCCGTGCGTTCACCTGAACCACACAATACAGAGAGGAACTTAGCCTTAACTCGCTGTGTAATAATTCGAACCAGTTTTAGTTTTTGCCTATTTTGTAAGATGGCGTTACTTGTTCATAAAATGTTGATGCATTGAGTTAGAAGCTTTATAAAGCAAATTAACACCTAAGTCCATTCGCTAAACCGTTCCTGATGAAAGGGTTAAAACAGACATACGGACAAAAGTTATCCTAGAAGGGTTCCTTTATTCTTCTTTGGGTACGTAGGCTTAAAAAAGGAGCGCTAATAACATAATTTTATTGTTCATCACACGAATTCGCACAAGGCCTTCGTGGTGGGTAAAGAGTAAAATGGAAACCGTGTAGCGTAGCGTGTTAACTTTCACTTACGTCGCTCTAGGTCGTTTTAAATGGTTCAAGGTTGTGCTGTTTCCTTTTGGGCCAGCTTAGGTTCCAGTTTACATAAATCAATTTTTGGAACGTAATTCTAGTTCTTGTTTATATAAATGACTTCAGAGATTAACCACTTTTTCATTTTGTAAACAAAACGATATTGGTATAGTGCAACTAAATATAATTTTTAATTATTATTTTTTTAATTTAATTTTTTTACAGAACTGATGACAATTTTCTTCTTCAGTTTTATTTAGGTATTTTACAATACCAATGCCCTTTACTGTCGAGAATTGTTCTTGAGGAAGGTAACAAAATAGTTGATAAGTAGTAAAGAATGAACTAATGTACGAATGTACGATTCACACACGCAGCTTTGTCAAAAACTGGCATAAATAGATCCGCTGCGTAAATTGCACGCAAATAAGGAACTTGTCTGCTTTGTGGATAGCATGTTATTAAATGCGCTCTGACGCGCGCTGGTGAGAATCGTACATATGGGAATAAAGCATTGTGAAGCTATGTAAAGCTCCATATTAATTCCGAGTGCTATTATGGATTCTAGAATAACTCTCGAGCGACAGTGAGGAAGTTTTGAGTTATCATGAGTGCACCGAAGAATTCAAGTTCGCGTAAGACGAACTCATAAATATCAGTAGATTGTGTAAAGAGTAAATTTAATTAAATTTTAATGAACTGACCTTTTAAAGCACGCACAATATTAAAAAGGCATTATCTTGCCCACAACACACAAACATACACACCAAACCTAAGATAAAATAGATTTCGCCCTCCATCTAATATATCGAAGCTGGATCAAACTAACTTGAGCGCGTGCTAGCTAAAGGTAGCAGGTAGCTAGCTCGTTTCGCCTGTAGTTGATGTCAGGCTCAATGACATGACTAAGGATATTTCGCACAGGAGCAAAATTTTCTTAACAATCACTAAACTAATCAAAAGTTTCAATGTTGTGACGTGCTATAAACGGTGTGAGTCAGTATTTCCTCATGTGGTTAATTGACTGAAAACTTCTGATGCAGCCATTGTGTTAACGATACATGTAAAACCTCCCTCTCGCTCGCACTATTCAACATTTTTGAAGATATAAAATCACTGAACATGATATTCTTCCTGAACTTTTGTATTGTTATTTTCTAGGCCGTGAAGGTTTGCTATATTACATAACTACATTCAGTGATTTTATATCTTCAAAAATGTTAAATAATGCGAGCGAGAGAGAAGCTAGGCTGGATAAAATATGATAAACTACATATCACAAAAATTTCCAAAAAGCGGCTTTAACAAAATTCATATTCAAAAATTGTTAAATTACTTCATCAAATAATTTAAACTGTTTGCAGCAAAGAACCTAATAAGATATTTTTGTGGGTGTAGATTACCGGGACCGTTGCTTTTATAAAAGAAATGAACGCATATCATGGAGGAACCCAGTAAATCAATGATGTTTGATGATTTTCAAGTCAAGACTACGAAAATTAGAAAACGTCTGGACGTTGTCTGGAGCTGGCTCCACTATATATGGGCCGTAAGGACATCCCAACATTTAACAACATGGACAGCAAGTTTCAAACTAGTGAAAAAATATTTATCATACTATAACCATCATTTGATCCAGCAGTGGACTGAAGCTGATGATAATTGATTCATTTGATTTGTGTTAGATAAATAATGTTACGACCAGCCGGTTAATAAGACTGTTGCCGGGCAACGAAATGGTAACAGGTAAATTGGAAGAAAAGTTACAAACAGAGAAACATGTGGATGACTTAATAAAGAAGAAAAGGTACTGAATGAAGAAGTGTGTTTACGTGCTAGAATTCCTGACACCCACTCGCAACAATATTAACAGCGTTAATTGTTACCGTGACAACATAGGCCACAAAATTTAAAGATAGAAGGCTCATTTATTATCCTAATGCGGGAAGCTAATATTTTCCTATTTGAGGTTTGTCTGCGATAAAAATAACTCTCGACTCAATGAACGCCAGACAAAAGGATATACGGAGGCCAAGGTCAGTCACAGATGCCAGTACAGTCGCCCTCCGCAATGCGGCCCGCGCCTTGCGGAATGATAATAAAATCCTGATGAATTCAGTGCTGTTGTGTTTTGACATGGACACTTTTATTTGATACGGATGGTACAGTGGTCTGGTGCATCATAGCGTAACAGCAACATAATATTTTCAAATTATGAATGAACCGACACCCACAGCACTGGGCCTTTTGGATACTACATATGACGCAAGAAGGGCGGGTACGACACCTGCCACGGCCCGCGGATCAAATGTTTGTTAAATCTACAGGTCTTTGTTCCAGATCTGAGTTGTTATACTATTGTACTTTTATTCCTCCTAATACCTACGGCGCAGAAACTATCTTAGTATTATGTCGAGACTACGTATTTCAAATAGCTTAATAGCCGACGCAACATGTGTACTTCCCTATCTACGCGACAAGTCGGGAGCAATAGAAAATAAATAATTTTACAACGAAATACACAAGATATTTTATTCAAATACTGTCAAAAGAATTAATTTATAATCTAACCGAAAACACATGGCATTTACTAAAAGAAAACTAAAAACCCCATAATGATTTTTATATGGCAAATGAAATTAAAAAGGTAGCCTTTTTACACAGAAAACTTTTGTAATTGTACGAAATTCAAATACTTCTAAAGTTGATAAGGTTTCAGCATTTTCGTAGAAATGACGCAACAAGTAGAGAAAACTGTCTGTTTAAGTAGAGAAAACTGTCTGTTTACATTGAAAACGTTTGAACGGTGGCGGTAAAAGCCAGCACAAATCTATGGAGGGCAAGGCAGAGGATTTTAAATTTACCGACGTTATTTTTTAAGTACGTTTGACATAACGCAACAAAATATAAATTCCAAATATCAACATCATCATCATCAACAGCCTACATCAGTCCACTGATGGACATAGGCCTCCTCTTACGATTGCCATTGCGCCCTGTCCTCAGCTCGCAGCTTCTACCAGCAGCCCTCCACCTGGTCGTAGAGCGTCTTACACTACGTTTGCCAAGCCGTGATCTCCACTCAAGAACTCGATTACACCAACGCTTATCGGTTTTTCGGCAGATATGGCCAGCGCACTGCAACTTCAGCTTGCTAATTTTCTGAGGTATGTCGACAACTTTAGTTGTCGGGGTAGTCACTGGCAGGCTAGTCTGAGCCAAGCGCCGGCTCAGACTAGCGCAGGATCGAGTCGAGTGGCATATTGAAACAAGGATATTGTATAGCAGTGCGTTGAAAACGGTGATTGATTACGATGATTGCAATACTATATAAAGCGAACTTAAAATTTTTATGATGATGTTTTATTTTTACAGCCGGCCTTCTTCGTGTGAGCTAGTGAATCAAGGTTACTGTGCTATACCTACATAATTAAGTATATTAATTATATTTAACTAGCTTCCGCCCGCAGTTTCGATAGCGTCATAGCCTATCTGTTAATCCAGATCACGAACTAGGTTTATCTCAAGATTCATCTAAATCCGTTCAGCCATTACGGCGTTAAGTGGGAACAGACATACTTAACACATACACACACACACACACACTTTCGCATCTATTATATGTATTAGTGTGTAATGGAAAGAATAAGCTGGACATAATTTCTAAGAATCTAAAGAAGTTTTGAGTGAGAGTCACAAAAGGGAAAATTATGTTTTAAAATATAGAAAACAGAAGAGGAAAGACGACGTTTGGAGACCATATTCCACATGATAGTTTTAAATGTAACATCAGATAGGGGAAAAGTAAAAAAAAATAAAGGTAGGGAAAGACTAAGGAAAAATTATATGAGCCACATTAAAGAAAGGATAGCTGTCATGTCGTATAGGGAAATAATGGAGGCTTTGGAGAACAGGCAGAGGCAGAGGCAGATGAAAGCAGCTGCATCAGTTAAACAATACAATAGGGCCTACAATAGCACAGCTCTTAAATAAATGATGATGATGAATATTAGAGTGATAATGTGCAATGTCGTGGGTTACATTATTATTAACATTGACGGCCTCTGTGGCGCAGTGGGCGAAGCTCCGCCTGGGACGCAGTAGGTTGCGGGTTCGATTCCCGCTGCGGGACAAATGTTTGCATGTTCTGCAGATATTTGTCTCGGGTCTGGGTGTTTTCTATGTATGATATGTATGTATTTACAAAAAAAAATATGTATCTATGTAGTATATCAATCATGTGGTTCCCATAATACAAGCGCTCTGCTTAGTTTGGGACTACATGATGCTGTGTGATAACTGATAACGTCCAGGATTATTTATTTATTTATTATTTATTAAGTCTCCATTGTATAAAATCTTTACTACCTACCTTTATATTGTAACTGTTTATTGTACCAAATAAATAAAAATAAAAATGGTTGCTGTATGTTTCTTGAGTCTCAAGCCTAATGCAGTTTGCATATGGTATTTAATCTTATTACTTTAATACTGCACTTGTGTTGCCTCAAGAGAGAACTTTAACTACGAGTAGATAAATCGGGGTAAAGGACTCATAATTTTTTCCTTGCCTATTGGTAGACACTGAAGGTAATAATAGAGGTTAAACAAAGGTTCCAAATAATGAATCATCATCATCATCAGCCTTCTTCATCTTCAGAAGATAGCACTTCACTGCTGGACATTACTCCCCTAATGTACGCCATTGTGATGTTAAATATGTATACTATACCAAAACTATTTATTTTTAACCGACTTCAAAAAGGAGGAGGTTCTCAATTCGTTGGAACCGGAAAAAAGTCGAAAAAAGTCGTCTTTTTTTATTTTTTGTTCAACGATAACTCCGTTAATTGTGGACCGATTTTCAAAATTCTTTATTTGTTTAAAAACAGGTGGTCCCATATTTTATTTTTATTAAATTTTATTCCTGTGGGATTGGTACTTTTCCCGGAAAACTCAAAAAACCTCATCCTCACTTGTAATTTTCACCCTATGATCACCAATATCTCCGTCAGTTGTGAACCGATTTTCAAAATTCTCTAGGGCAAGAAGTAAAAAGTGATTTATTTGAAGTCGTTTTTTTTAATTCTTTCTTGTACGCAAATAACATTTGTAAAGTTGCTAGTAAATTCAACACCTTGACCACATGCTCATTCTTTTTAACTCTTTTTAACCGACTTCAAAAAGGAGGAGGTTCAATTGAGGAGGTTTAATTCGTCGGATCCTTTTTTTTCACTTTTTTTTATGTATGTTCACCGATAACTCCGTCAATTGTGGACGGATTTTCAAAATTATTTTTTTGTTTAAAAGAATATACTTCATTGTTGGTCCCATATAAATTTTATTCCTGAAGGATTGGTACTTTTCCCGGAAAACTCAAAAAACCTTATCTTCACTTGTAATTTTCGCCCTATGATCACCAATATCTCCGTCAAATGTGAACCGATTTTCAAAATTCTTTAGAGCAAGAAGTAAGTAGTGATTTATTTGAAATCGATATGTCAAACGTCATGGTTGTTCTTTAATAAAAAAAAAATATTTTCATGCAACGTTACATATCTCGGGTCATTTAACATTGTTAAAACCTAACTAAAGGTTTTTGAATTCAACTTGGAGTGACACAACCAGGGCAGGGGCCGGATTCTGATGATTGGATGTATTTGATTAGATATATACGCGCGAGAACTGTCAATTTTCATACAGCTTTGACAGTGTCAGTGATATATATCTAATAGAATCAAGTATATCGAATCGTCAGAATCAGGCCCCTTAGTATATATATATCGCGAAAATTGACAAATTTTCATAGTTTCTGCGATGTATATCTTATAGAATCAAATACAATCATTCTGACGATTCGAATCGTCTAGCTCAAATAATGTCGTGGTAACCGTGGAATGCGACCTCTTGACAAGGATGGAGTATCGCGGGCGTCTTATCTGCATAACACCACGAAAGCAAAAGCTGCAAACCCTATGCTTAGTACATGCATCAGAGTTGGATGCATATCAGAAGTTGACTATTACTATTATTTACTTATTAATAAATTAAGAATTATATTTCTGAACTTACAAATGTACAATTTAATACAAAATAGGCTTGGGAGTGTAGTTAATTGTGAACCAAAATACCTACTGGTAGTGTAGGGAAGAAGAGAGAACGCCAGTACTGATACCACGCGACATCCATAACATCAAGATGTAAGCTATAAGATCATATATTGGCAACACATGTCATGATAAATTGGCAACACATCTAGAACTCTTCTTCTTCTTCCTGTCCTTATCGCACGTTACGTGGGGTCGGCACAACGTGTTCTCCCTGTCCATTTCCCTATATCACTCGGCATAGTCGCCATCTCAACGCTCACTCTTTTTTTCTTCAAAAAAAGGAGGAGGTTCTTATTGTGTTCATATTGATACCTACCTAAATTGGAAACAAGAATTGGAAAGCATAGAAAATTCTATCGCTTCAGCTTGCTATGCGCTACGTACCTTGCGTGATGAAGTAAGCATTGTCCAACTGAAGGCTGTATACCATGCACTAGTTGAGTCAAAAATTAGATACAGCATTCAATTTTGGGGAAACAGCTACAAATACAACATAAAGAAAGCTTTTATAATGCAAAAACGAAGTATTAGGAAAATCGTTAGAATACGTCAGACAGAATCTTGTAGGGAACATTTCAAGCGCTTAGAAATTATGACAGTGCCGAGTATATATGTGTATGTCCTTATGATGTTTTTATCAAAATATTTATATGAGTATGAGACTCCTGAAGAAAATTGTGTACGCTTAGTTAGCAGAAACCTAAATTTAAAGAATAAAATATGTCCTTCACTCAATATTATGAAACATTGCAGTAGGTATCAAGCGGTCTCAATTTTTAATAAACTGCCACTCGACATTAAATCACTGATACACAAAAGAGGCACTCTTAGAAATAAATTAAAAGCTTTTCTTTTGGAGAAGTGTTTGTACACAGTGGATGAACTTTAAAATTCTTGTTGATCACCTTTTAACTTCCTAATCTGAACCTTTTTTTTTTTTTGTTTTTATATAACTTTTACTTTATGCGTAATTGTGTCTGTGTTTGTGACCTAGACATTTATTGTTTTTTTTTTATTGTGACCTAATGTTATTATAGTATAGGGCAACTCATTCCGCATACAATTATTATTGTTTAATTTAATTTATTGGAATAAATGACTATTATGTCTTAATTCGGTGTTATTTTTAATATAATAATATATAATCTCATATGCATTTTACAGGAAAATTATAGCAATGTCTCCAGCTACATAATATGGTTTTGAAGAAACCTCAATAAAAGTAAGGACAGCTGTGGTCAAGCTATAAAGCAAGTTACACGGTCAAATATGGTATTATCTGAAAGGCCTTAATTTGCCCATTCTAAAGCCGGTTTTAGGGTTATAGGATTTTCATTACGACGAAACCTTCCTAATTAGTATCGCACGCCATTGACGTCACCCGCGGTGGGCGAGTCAACTCGCACTTTACCGGTCTTGTTTTTGTTTGTTACCTGATAACTTCGCATTTATGAACCAATTTGGAAAATTCCTTTTTCCTTGAGGAGGGTATATTTTCTAATAATAATAGGGATTGAAAATTATATGGGCTCGAATTTAATCATTTATATGTTTGTTACCTCATAACTTCGTCATTTATGAACGAATTTGAAAAAAATATTTTATCTTTGGAGAGGATATACTTTCCGTTTAGTCTCATATAAATTTGGAAAAAAATACCAATTCGGATATAAAGGGTCAGCCAAGGCACGAAAAGGTAGGTAACTATTGCGTGGGCGCGCGGAGGGCATGTGCGTGGTGGGAGAGGTGTAGTTTATATCTATAATATCGTCAGCCATTATTTGCATAATAATTTCCATAATAATTATGAACTATAAAAGGAACAAATAATGAAATCATCTTTTTTTAAAAGCCTAGAAACACAGTGATTTTTTTTCAATATAAGGTATACATCGTAACAGGCATAAATGATTTTCTAATATCAACTAAAAAAAAAATATATTACCTACTATAAAAGAGGAACATATAAAATACATAAAACACAAATATACATCTTTTCTGTAAAAAAAAAAGTATAATTCGTTTAAATTAAAGCTTTCAACACATTTTTAACAAGAATGGCACCAAATAAGTTCAATTTAGAGGGCTCTCTTATTAGTCAGTAACCAGTCACATTACTACAATTATTATGTTATACCATAATTATCATAAACTTAACATTAGACTTTAATAATTTACTTTTTATTTTTCTCGATACAACTTTTCTTATCTATTCTTTATAATTATTATAAATTTCCTCCCATATTGAGCGCCATTGCGCCCTGTACTGAGCTCGACGCATCTAGCTTCTACCACCAGCCTTCCATGGCTCGTCATGTTTGCCGAGCCGCGGTCTCCACTCCACTCAAGAACTCGTTTACCCCAGCGGTTATCGGTTCTTCGACAGATATAGCCAGTCCACTGCCACTTCAGCTTGATAATTATTCTCTCAGCTATGTCGACAACTTTAATTCTATGTCGGATAGTCTCATCGTGGATTCTATCCATCAGAGGAACTCCGAGCATAGGTTTATTAGCGTTTCGTTCCATAGCCCGCTAACGGCCGGTTTCTATATTATACCGTTACCGATTACGCCTCGTTTTCTCTTGAAAAACTGTCAAAAATTAACAACGAGGCGTCGAATATTTGACAATTTTTCAGGGGAAAACGAGGCGTAATCGGTAACGGTATAATATAGGAACCGGCCATAAGTGACTTTAAAATGGTGAACTAGCCGTACATTTCGGCTACGTATGTCATGACGAATAGGACGCATAAACATTGCGGTATGTATGGGTGACTAGAAAACTCGACGTAGTTTTCCAAAAGCTGCCCAATCTAGCTGAATCCTCCTCTTGGCTTCCTTCTCAAAGTTTTTTCTGCCTAACTGCAAAATCTGCCCGAGGTATGTTTACTCCAAAACAACTTCAAGAAGATGTCCATTTACGATTACAGGTCTTGGATCAATTTGGTCATTGACCATGACGTTATCGGTCTTTTCCAAATTCATGACGAGACCTACCTTACGAGAGGCTGGCGCGTATCAGCCGTTTGACGTCTGTTGTAACTGCTCCAGCGACTCCGTAGTGGACAAAGTCATCAGCGAATCGTAAGATTAAGATGTTCTCGCCGTTTATGTTTATTCCCATATCTTTCCAGTCCAGCGTCTTAAACATATCCTCCAATGCGCTTGTGAACCTCTTCGGAGATATGACATCTCCCTGTCTCACTCCTCGGCGCAGTTGGAAGGGTTTAGACTGTCTATAGTGCCATATCCTCTGCGAAACCCGGCTGGCTTCGATGGCTGGTACTCGTCGAGTCTCATGGCGAGACGATTGGTGACAATCCAAGAGAATATACGTGGCTCAAGAGGGAGAGTTACAAACCTATGTAATTTTTAAGAAGCCACTTATCAAGAGATTGGTGGTTCTGTTTTTTTAGCAGGGATTCTTAAAAAACAGAACCACCAAGCTCTTGTTCCACGCATTAGGAGTTCTCCCACAGTGTCGGATGGAGTTGAAGAGATTCTGCAGATCCTGCATAACAGGAGCTCCTCCAGCCTTCATAAGTCCCGCAGTTACTCCGTCTTCACCGGAGATTTTCTATTTTTCAACTGTTTTAGGGCCAAACCGGTCTCGTCTTGGCTAATTTCCGGCAAGTCGTCGGTGTAGTGGCGGGTCAGGGTGGCTACTGCCAAGCTGCTGAGTGAATACTTTGGACACTCCGTTTTTATTGCCACTTCAATAATACGTCTGTAGGAGCACCAAAGGTCGCGCCGTATCATCTTCGCAATTTGCTTGTTCAGGTCTGACCTGTGACGAAGTGGCCTGAGTGCTTTCGTGTATTTTTGTCATGAGCCGAAAAGTCTGATCAGAGAGTCTGGAATTCTTGCCTTTAAGCTGAATTTGGCAGAATTTGACACCCTCGTCCCTTAACGTCGTAACCACGTTTTGTAGCGCCTCATCAACGTTATCTGTTGGTTCCACACAAACAAATCTATCACCGAGTAGCTTCTGAAACTTTTTTAAATGTTTGCATGTTCTGTAGATATTTGTCTCGGGTCTGGGTGTTTCTATGTATGATATGTATGTATTTACAAAAAAAATATATATATGTAGTTTATCAATCATGTGGTTCCCATAATACAAGCTCTGCTTAGTTTGGGACTACATGATGCTGTGTGATTACGTTCCGCATTATTTATTTATTTATTTATTTTATTTATTTATCCGTCGATCTCGTTTTTGGTCACAGCATCGGGGCTTCTCCACGTCCACTTCCTGTGGGGCTTCTTCTTATAGAATATATAATTAATATACAATAGCTAGATTTTTGCCATACTAAATAAATGATTAGATTGGTAAACTTTTTCGATAGAAGTAAATAAAGTAGATATTTTCATGTTTTTGAGTATGGATTAATTTGCTATAAGTCATTTAATGCAGTTAATGAATTCTACCAAAAAACTCATTGTAAAGCTGCATTCGTAAAATAATTTACTAAATAAACATAATTAAATGCTAATAATGATTTTTTGCAGATCAGAAATGCTATAAGTCTAGATTTGTTTCATCGATAAAAATTAAAAAAGGGTGTTAATGACTTTCAAACCAAAAATGCCAATAATGTCGAATAATGACTTTATGCAGGTGTAGCGTCGAAACTACATAGAAGAGCTAGCCTTAAATGGGTTTTTGATTTTGAAGAGCTATCCCGGCGAATGTAATGATCTAATAAACGCAGTTAGTGACTTTTTGTAGTTAATGACTTCTCACAATAAGCCGACGATATAGTATTTCTATAGCTGACTCTGACTCCAAAAATAACAGGTAGGTATCTAAACCCACCTATGTGGTAAACGCATAGATCGTACGGGATATTGAGGGAAATGAAGGAGTTGAGTAGAAAAAAAGGTTTATTGTAAGTTGTAAAAACAAAGAAATGAGTAATTATTTTTTTCATTTTAATGCGGTTTTTGTTTTGATGTCGTTTTTTTTTATTCATAAAATCCATTTATCTTTTTTTAGCCTACCTCTACCAGCACAATCTACCACATGCATATCTAACACTTTAATAACGTCTCTAACATCGAGTTTGAAAGAAAATGACAATTACCAATTGACAATTACTTAATGAGTTTACTCTGCAAAATGATAAACAATATACATCACGTTAATAATCGTGTTACAGCTACACCACATACATTGTTACGTCACCATCGAACGAGCGTTGTTACTTCTCCATGAAGAGCGCACATTCTATCTAGCTTTCCAACCGCGGCTTTGCCCGCACAGTACCAATATAAAAATTAGCCTATGTGTTATCAGATCACGAACCATGTTTTTCAAGATTCACCCAAATCCTTTCGGAGTTGAATGGCAATAAATAAACAAACACACTAACACATTTTTTTTATTACTTGCTTTCGCTTCTCCGGTCCGTGTTGTAACGAAATAAAAAGTAGGCTATGCTAATCCCAAGCTTCATCCAAGTCTGTTCAGCCTTTCCTGAATTTAGTGGGAACTAACATACAGACACTCTAACATACAAACATATAAAACTTATTAATACGCGCATCTACAATACTAAAATGTGATTCAGAGCACTATAGTATTGTTCCAAATGCATAGAAAAGAATATGCATAGCAGTCGTTTTTTGTAGTCCCTACTCAATATTTGCACCAGACACATAATTATGAGCGCCTCGCTGCTGTGCTACAAGGAAAAGTTCCAGTGTATACTCGCATTAATATAGTTACGACATACTGGGAACACTGTGTGGATAAAGGACAAATTAATATTTATGATAACGGTAGGGTTTTAGGGATTTTTTCCTAATATTGCTTTGAGGATTTAGCTTGGGTTTGCTTTATTATAACTTAACAGCTTGGACTCCACTCTAGTGTTAATAGTTTAAATATCTTCCGTGACGTCGATATCAGGAACTATGAGTAGATAATGATAAGATAATAATAATAAATAATAATAATAAATTTTATTTCCAAACAAAAGTTAAATAGCGGTTTGACAAAATTGAAAACATTTTAACAATTAATGAAGGTACTATATTTAAATCGCAAAGATGTGTGAAGAACCAAACTAAGCGGAAAGCTTGTATCTTGGCCTTCGAAAGTGCATTACCAACTAGAGTACCAGGCACGGTTACATGAGGTAAATACGCGTCGATCTGAGCGTTGCATGTGACTCTTACAAAAAAACAAAAGAGAAGCAAATTTAAAATTAACTAATTATACCTAAACACATGCATTAAACTATAATACTAAGATTTATAACTGAAGGTGGAATCAGAAATCAGAATGGTATGACCTAAGATCCAGTATAAGTTACACTGGGTATACTAAGATAAGTAGTATAGGTACTATTGTGTATGTGTGTGTGTGCGGTGTGTGTGTGTGTGTGTGTGTGTGTGTGTGTGTGTGTGTGTGTGTGTGTTTGTGTGTGAGCGCAAAAACATGTAGGGATAATATTATGGATTATATAAGGTTTTCAGTGTCGCTATAGGAAAGGCTAAGTAACCAATTTTGAATTATTTTCTTACACATGAATGTGGAGCTATGTTTTAGGTCACAGAATTTGCAGATGTTGTTATAAGTGTGGGGTAGGGAGAAAGCCGGACTACGTCTTGCCATAAGAGACTTGGTGTAGGGGAGAAGGATTCTAAAAGAGCGTTTTGCCAATAGATCATCGTAGTCTGGGCGGGATTTGATGCTTCTATGGGTTTTGATCCCTGCACTCAGGACGAAGAGCTGTCGAACCCGGAGAACCTTGAATTCATTATACAAAGCATCAGTCGAAAAACGAAAATTTATAAAGATAAACAATGACAATATGATTCATCAGCACTCAAGGCCCGGAACAAATAAATAAATAAATAATTCTGGACGTAATCACACAGCATCATGAAACCCCAAACTAAGCAGAGCATGTATTATGGGTACCACATGATTGTAAATACATACATATCATACAAAGAAAACACTCAGGCCCGAGACAAATATCTGCGAGCCTTCGCCCACTGCGCCTCAGAGGCTGTCAATGCTAGGTTAGATCGATTCACTTCACTTCTTTAATATATGGCTTCTGGGATAGTTTTCACAATTTCGCCAGTATCAAATATAATTGTTCACAATAATATGAGGCAACATAGTTTAATGATTATTGCTTTTGAAACTTTGAGTGACTTTCGATGTTGTTTAACGTTCGATAGTCAAACCGGTAAACTAAGAAAGTAGGTCCAGAGAGGACGTATTTGGTACCTAAGCTGTCAAAGAAAATGATGAACACTGGACCTGTCCTTAACTTACAGTTGTTCGATGTTGGACGAGGGAGATCCCTTGTCGAACGTCGACGTGACAGAGCCAGTTGTCACTGACCGTACGCTCGTTGACAGTGGACGAGTATTGTGTGGTATAGTACAATATACAATACCATAAATCACCTTGGTAAACACTTGGTGTCATACGTAATGGATGGACAATGTGTTAGTGTTTTTGTGGAAATTACAAATTATTAACGCAGATCAATTGCTGCAGTCCCTTTACCCGGAGCAGCAGGACAGCCGGCTCGCCGCCCCCCTCGCCCTCGCGCGCCCGCGCACCTCGCCCTCAAGCGCCGACCCATGGGGATGATGCCTTAGAAGTTAGAAGTTATCTCTACTCCTGAAATACAGAACTGGATGTCGTCCATCGAACAGTGCCCGAACGAAGTGTGCTCTATTGCCGCGGAGGGAAAGTTAAACTCGAACCAAAAATTGCGCATAAATTCTTTGAGCCGAAAAGTAGGGCACGGCACCTCGTAGATGGCAGTGACATATCAATCCCTAAAGCAGAAAACTATACAAGCCCACTCATCCATCCAATCTCTCAAAGACCAAGTTGACCTATCGCAGCGGCTGCAAGAACATAGTATTACGGAGTCCACGACCAACCAGCCACATCGGAAACATCAACCATCAACCCACATCGGAACATCCCTTTGCTGACATGGTCAGAAAAGGAACAAACAACTATATTAAGCTGACTAATGTCAGTTCAGAGGCCATCTACCCTAATGACAAATTGAAGTCAAGTGAAGACAATAAATAACTTGTCCAGAAAATTATCTGCCCTGAGCAGTTGAAGTTACACGTTAGAGGTCTGCGTAAGACAAGGAACGGAGGTATTACCATCAGCAGTGACTCAAAAAATGACATCGAGAAACTCAAGCAATCGGTGCAGCCAACAAAATCTGGCCTTATCGTTGAGGAGCCGCATAAACGAAAACCTAGAGTTGTAGTTGTCCGAGTGCCCTCAGCGATGGATGAAAAAGAAGTTTACACCTGTATATACCATCAAAATCTGTATAAAATACTTCAAGATTGTAATCTGGATAAGTTTTTGAGCTCAATTAAGTTAAGCCATAAATCTGGCAAAAGGAACGCAAAATACTGCAATTATGTCATAGAAGTGCCTGCAGTCATACGTAAAAGCCCTGATTACAAAAGATCGAGTATACGTGAACTGGTCATCTTGTCCCGTAAGAGATTTTACTTTGGTCACACGTTGACGTCCGAAGATTATGAAGGTGCCTAAAAGCGCCGTCGTTTAGAAATAATTTTGAAATTTTTATTTATCGAAACAATAATTAACGATGTAATAAAATAACTGTAATATATTAATGTAATTAAGTTATAGATACCAAGATTTTTCATAATTGCGCTATGAAATGCCTTGATTTTGTTATCATTGTTATGATTTTTTATTTTGGTTATTGCTTTAGCTTTTTATTACTTATCTATATATAAAACATAATTCATACTTGTTGAGATGAAAGGCCTCCCCCCATGTTTTCCTCTTCGATCCCAGTGTTTTTGGAAGAAATATTATTTTAGAGACACAACCCAATCAAATCTACGAAATCTTTAACGTCCCCTTACCAACCAATAGGTTATGAAACAGACGATTAAACTGGCAAATACCAGGACCTGCGAACAGTAGGTCTTGCTGCCGAAATGCAAAGTGCACCCCGGTACTCAGGTGAGTTACTCATGCGCTAAGGATGCACTACCATATGTCCATGAATGGTACCGGAGCTGTTATGTCGCTCACTACGCGCTAACCACTGAAAGATAGCTAACTTGTTACCCAGCTTAGGCCGTCAGTGAAGCCGACTACTATTTTTCCATTAATAGTACCGGAGCTGTAAAGCACGCTCACTTTTATATTTATATTTTTTTATTTTATATTTTATTTTTGTAGACAGTTAAGGTTACCGTCGAATAGAGAAAGACCGAAGAAGTGTGTTAAAGAGGATATGAGAATAAAAGGAGTGGATACAGATTTAACGGCTGATAGAAGTCAATGGAAGAAAAAACATGTTGTGCCCCCACCTAGCGTGGGACAAAGGCAGGAGAATAAGAAAAGAAAAGAAGGGAAGAAAAGTTTACTGTCAAGTACAAACTAATATTATAAATGTAAAATTAACTGAATATATTTTTAAACAAGTATTTATTTTAAAAAACCCTACTAGACAGGAGTTTAAGCATATATAGGAAGTTTTTAGTGCTTATGCCCATATTTTCATCCCCAGCAAAATATTTACTTTACATGAAATTGCTTACTTACCTAAGGAATGAAATGATTATTTTAAATTGAATTTTATATTTTATAATACCAACAGAAAAAAAATATATTAGGTACACTGATAAAAACACGGGATTGTTTTAAAATGAAATCGCAGTTTATTTTAAATTAATGTAAGCAAATTAATTATATTATTATAATCTACATAATTGTGACAAAATAACCTATTAAAAATAAGTAAAAAAAAATTGTTGATACTTACATTAATCCGACAGTGGAATTATGTATTCTCTGAGGATTATTCTTACTTACGTGAGTTACTTTACAAAACTATTTAGGAAGCAGAGTTTTTTTTTGCATTCTACTTGCTGATATCCGCAGCTTCCGAGGAGGTTAGTTCGAATTTCGAATGAGTAAATACTTTTTGGTATGATCTTTATGGTAAAACTTATTCTGCCTTCAAAAGCATAGTTGAAATTTCAAATCAGTAAAATATTATTATTATAGTTAGTTAGTTTAAAGTTAGGTTAAAGCGAGCTATGGAATGAGCTATGCTTGGAGATTCTCTGAAGGATAAAATCCGTAACGAGTATATCCGACATAGAACTAAAGTTGTCGACATAGCTCAGAGAATTAGCAAGCTGAAGTGGCAGTGGGCTGACCATATTATCTGCCGAAGAACCGATAACCGTTGGGGTAAGAGTGAGTTCTTGAGTGGAGACCGTGGCTCGGCAAACGTAGTGTAGGACGCCCTCCGGCCAGGTGGGGTGACGATCTGTGAAAGGCTGCTGGTAGATGTTGGATGCGTTGCTCCAAGACAGCTCAGGACAGAGCGCTATGGCGCTTATTAGGGGAGGCCTATGTCCGGCAGTGGACTGCTATAGGCTGATGATGATGAAATTATTATTGGTAAGTGTGGTTTTTATGGTTCCGTGGTCGATGGAACTCTACTCAAATCTTACTACAAATGTGGTAAATTGATTTGCAGAATCTAGATATTCAACCTTGGAATTATCTTAGTTTTGTTACTATAGGAATTGAATTCTGTATGTAGTAGGTACTAATGTATGACGAATTTCTGAAGAATTTACTTTGAGAATGTTACAACTATACCTACTTTATTTCTATGAAGCAGATTGCAAACTACTTGCTGAAATCTGCAGCCTCCGAGGAGGTTAGTCGGAATTTTGAATGAGTAAAAGGCTTATTAGACCACGGGGTATTCAGTCTGTCTTAGTAACACTGTCATACACTTAACGTAGTATAATATGACTAAGCTACTAAGTCGGTCTTGCCTTGACAAATTAGTCAGTAAGACAGTCTTAGTAAGACAGACGGAATACCGTCTAAGGATGGTATGATCTTTATTGTAAAACTTATTATGCTTTCGGACGCTGTGTGATAAAATTAAAAATCTATCAGTTTTTTGTAAATTTTCAGTTTAGCATAATATGAAAATAGCATCTTGCAGTCACCATATTGGATTTTTTTACACTTTTTATGACCTACATGTCAATTTAATTTAGTCATTCAGTCTTATCCAATGACACCTAATTTCAGGAAATCCATCAGATTTGGTATCTTTTTGCTTCATCGTAAATTGAAAATGGCCTCTTCGCAGTTAGGTCGCCATTTTGTATTTTTGACATTTCAAATAGCCTACGTCAAACTTGTGATCTAGACGAATCCAACATACTTGATACTGGCGAAATTGTGGAAACTATCCCAGAAGACAATTAATAAAGAAGTTAAGTGAAGTGACACCTCATTAGTCAAAATCTGTGTGTGGGAGTGAAAGTGTGGGCTAAAGCGACCGACAAATAATATTACAAACATACATACACCCTTTATTCATCATACATGCCTGAAGAGAACTTCAGTCGCGTAAAAGAAAATTTTCAACGTTTTCACGACATGATCAACAAATCTACCAAGAGACTCAATGAGAGTACCTACACATGGCAGCGCGCCAAAACACCCTTGTAGTAGACTCGCTGGCAAGGTCAACATGCAAAAATTCATTCACATATTTATGAATGAAATTTTAGCCATTCCATTAATTACGACTTTCAAAACGAATTTTGTGGACTTGTTACCAGCTGCTTAGTCCCGACACAAGACACATTTAGAGAAATCAGAATTATAAAGATGCTTTTGTTTAACCTGCCCTTTTCGTCCCTGGGCAAAAGCGTCCCTGGTTCTCTTTTATTCCGCATAGTAACATACTTATTGAGTACTTATTACTGTAAATAAAAAGGTTAGCTACTTATCAAAAACACTTCATGAGTTGTATTCGGAAAATGGTTGAAGTATAATATTTAAATATCATGGGGATTACCAAAGTTATAGTAAAAACCGTCCAAGTGCGAATCAGGCTCGGGCACGAAGGGTTCAGATTTCAACTAGCTATCACGGTTCAAGAGATACCACCTGGTGACGGACAAACAGACGGAAAGTGGACTCATTGGGTACGGAAGCCTAAAAAGGCATTAAAATCTTTGTTTGATAGCAGATTTTTTTTTGTATAGTTTATATTTAGCCAAATGACGAAATGAGATAATTACAAACCGCATATAAATTTAATACTTATTTCCATCACAATTCTATACGATAAAGTAATAACTTCTGGACGAGACTGGCAAAAAGCAAACATGTTATTACTAACATTTTTATATGGAGAAAGAACTCTGTTGGCAACTCTTCAAAATGGAACCACCTGGCTTTATTAGATTTCTGCAACGTAAACAACTGATGCTGATGGATGTGGACTTCCGAGAGATTTGTTTACCAAGTACTGCATTTCCATAATAATATTTTAGATTTTGATAGATATATTTGTAGAAATATTTTTCAAAATAATATTGTGAGTGACTTGCTTGTCTGTTTACATAGCCTTTCCTCCCATATATTCAATATAAAACTGCAAGTGTCGTAATATTGAACCAAATCGAGAACTGGATTAGAATTTGAACGATGAAACTGGCGGGACATCTTTCAATGTCGGATAATTATAAATAATAATAAATTCAAAGTATAACTTAGTTTTTCTAAAAAAAGAAAATAACGAATAGTAACGAGGCAGACCACCTGCCAGATGGTCGGAGGATATTGTAAAAGCAGTAGGACAGCAGTGGATTCAACTGGCACAAGATCGACAGGAGTGGCGTGATAGAGAAGAGGCAGTTGGTGCTACCGGCTGAATAGATAGATAGAATATTTTTTGGGTTTAGCTCTCGTTAATTACTGATTGAAATTTTACAAACCGCTAATTAAAATGTTATATATTTGTGAGGATGTTTCTCCGCCATCTTCTTTCAAATGACTTAAATTCTAATCCAGTTCTGGATTTGGCTCAATAGTAAGCACAGGTCTTAATTCACAATTACATTTGAATTCAGTAGTAGAATACGGGCCCGAGTCTCAGTAGTCCGATTGAAGCTCTTTTGAGACAAAAAATATGTTTTTTTTCCAAACTGAACTACCAGTAGTGCGACTATCAGACTACTTGGAATGAATTATCAAAAATTTAAACTCTCTGTATAATAATCCATGTTGGACTACAGTGGTCAAGATAGCTTAGAGAATTAGCAAGCTAAAGTGGCAGTGGGCTGGCCATATGGCCATATGGCTGTGGCTGCCGAAGAATCGATAGCCGTTGGGGTAAACGAGTTCTTTAGTGAAGACCGCATCTCGGCAAATGTTGTGTAAGACTCGGTCCGTCCAGATGGAGTGACGATCTGCGAAAGGCTGTTAGTAGAAGCCGGATGCGTTGATCTCAGGATAGGGCGCAATGACGCTCATAAGGGGAGGCCTATGTCCAACAGTGGACTACTATGGGCTGAGGATGATGATGGGTCCTACTGGCTCAAGATGTAAGATCTCGTTGTAACTTATGCTACCATGGTACTTCACGAAGTAAGGTTTGGAATGAATCTATAAGATCGGATGAGATTGTCTGTTTTTTACTTTATCTTTCAGTTGGTGTGTAGAGTAACTACAATAAAGAGTTATCTAGCTATCTATGTAATTCAAATTAAAATGCACCCGAACGAATGTATGCAAGTACAGTTACAGCTTGCTCTATATTGGCTCTATATTGGATTCAGCTTTTTTCGTGCCATCGATTCTTTCATGCCGGGGGCTCTTCATATGCCTTTGAACGAAGTTTCCAATAGTTGCGATTCCGTAAAATAGATTCGATACACTGTATGGAGCATTCCCGTATACTGTATACTGGAATGCTCTATTGGAGTAGGTTAGCAATGATACGATGTTCAAAAAATTTATCATCTAGCAAATATCTATATCAATTCTATGGTTTCATTTATTTTTATCAGTTTATTATACAAAGCGAATCGCACAAACACACGTAATACATAAAACTGTGAATTCTACAAAGAAAATTGTATCTTGGTTGAATACTTCAGTATAAATATATATACTTTAAATAGATTGGAAGTCACATTTTTTTTTTTTAACCTAATCTTTTATAATTAACATCGTTATATGACGTTAAGCAAAGAAGCTTCCAGAGCCTTTACAAGAAGATTGATTGGTAGAGTACATCAAATCGAGGGACGAGATAATGTAACAAAATATGCTCCAAAAAAGAACCAATATACTGTTTAAAAATGTTACAAAGATTATTTGTAACATAGGTGAATCAATTAGCAATATCAAAATCAATTTATATATATTTTTTTTTAGTAGTAGTAGAGTTCTTTGTGGGGGGCTCGTCCGGGGAAGTACTGCCACCATGCCTATTTCTGCCGTGAAGCAGCTGTGCTGTGTTTCGGTTTGAAGGGTGTGGATGCCGGTGAAATTACAGGCACAAGAGGCTTATCATCATCATGCCTCAAGTTGATGGACGCAGGGCGTTGCATCGTAGAGCACGTTTCAAAAAACGTGATCTATGTTGCAATGCTTTGTGATAGGTAATGGTTACCACTCAACATCAGGTGGACCATGTGCTTGTTCCATCTTCAAGTGACATAAAAAAAAAAAAATGGCCCAAATCTACCAACTCCTGGATTTAGCTGGTACATGCCTATGGAAGGCAATCCTGTTAATATAACAAAAGGTATGATGACCACAATAATGCTGGTAATAAAAGGAAAGTAGTAATATAGAGCTCTTTTTGTAAGGCTCGTCTAAAGAAGCACTACCGCCATACCTATTTTTGCCGTAAGGCAGCATTGCTGTGTTCCGGTTTGAAGGTGGTGGTGGTAAAATTACACAGGCACATTCAGATACAGGGCTTATGCCTGGGCCACGTTAACTAAGATCGTGAACTAAGGTGCCATTCTTAGTTATAACCTACCATCGCGTAGCCCATTTACAAACAAAAATATAGGAATTACAAAAAAGGAAATCCTTGTATTAGACCAAGGTTATGTTAATCAGAAAAACACTAGAAAAACACTTAATAATTGTTGTGTGTTTAGTTATTTTCTGCGATGTTGCACGATCTTGACACACTTGAGCCGTGTTTATTGCATGAACTCTAATGCGCTTCACCTGATAGGAATCGTAACCTCCGATAACTGCACATAGCCTAGCATAGTAAGTGTGCCATGGTCGCAACTACATTGATTTTTTTAACCGCTCCGATAAATATGAGGTGTTTTTTATACACTTTTCGACTTGAGTACCTAAATTTAAGTTTTCTTCGTCTCATAGTACGCTAATATGGAGCCTCAGATATGGCTTTACAACTGAAAGGGACCAGGATAACCATGTGTGTACCTTTTTAATATTTTGATAATACCATTTTAAGAAATTTTGAATAGATTATTTTATAACAAACCTTCACGAAATAACTCTGATCTATTTAGTTTACAAAACAGATTACAGCCAAATATTTTTACAATAAAAATAATAATAGTTTAGCTGTAGGTTGTTGCTCTTTATGTACCTAACTATAACATGACTAGTATTGTATGTTTTTTCCCTGAATTTATTCATAGTATTGCGATAGTATTGAAATAAAAGTAGTAAGTTATTAAGTAAGGATCTCTTTGAGTGCTGAAAACACAGATGTGGTTCTGCACGTTATCGTACTCCTCAGCGAGGCCAGCAGCAGTCAAGTGTTTATTGCTCAGTTTGGTTGAAACATTTTTTTAGTTTAAAGCGAATTGACTCGAATATATCAAAGGTTTTATCGGTAGAAGCCAGCTCATTATACAGACGACATATTCCAGGTATTGGATTGTATTGGCAATTCAATTGCTGTTCATAAACAGGTTGCTTTAACAATTGTTTTTTCCTTCGAAATAAACCTATTAGTCCAAGAAAATTAGTCAAATTAGGGCAAGAATCTTGGAATGATAGATAATCGGCTATAAATTTGTATAAACCTTTATTTGAGCACATTAAAACTTGTCTCAAAACCTACTTATCGTAGGGTGTTAGCTTCTACAGATATTCCAAGGTCAAAGGTCAAAAAATCGATTTATTGCAAATATAATGTTCCCAATGGGTTTTATGCTATTTATATCGTAATAAATATTGTAGAACATTAAATTTTCTATATCTTTTGTTTAAACATTTTTTTAATATCTTGAACCATTTTCGAGATGCGGGCAGAGCGCGCGCAGTGTGAAGTTAAAGTTTATAAATAGTAGTAAGTTACCACCGTATAAAGTTTATAAATTATTGATTAATATATAAATTCTGGTGGGGTGACGATCTACCAAAGGCTGCTGGTAGAAGCTGGATGCGTCGAGCTCAGGACAGGGCGCAATGGCGCTCATTAGGGGAGGCCTATGTCCAGCAGTGGACTGCTATAGGCTGATGATGATGATGATGATGATATAAATTCTAAATAATTTGCATTTTTATTAACTATTACATTAAAATATTTTTTTTTTTTTCAATAATTCCGTGTCTATTCATTCAATAACACTTACTTACTCGTGTAATAATAAAATTATTAAGGGAAATACTTTATTTACATTAAATAACAAATTGATTCTTTTCTTTTTAATTAGTTAGGAAGTAATTAGTATAAATAAGATAAGAATTAAAAATTAATTTAAGCAGATTCTCTACAACTTTTGTTTAAACGATTGATTTTCTACTCAATAAGATATATAAATAGCAAAAAACCTTTGATATTTGCAATAACAGTTTTTTTTTTCCTTTGACCTTTGAATATCTGTAGAAGCTAACCACCCACTATGATTAGGTTTTGAAACAAGTTTAAGAGTGCTCAAATAAAGGTTTATACAAGTTTATAGCCGGGTATCTCTCATTCCTAGGTGAAACCCCTAATGTTCTTGGACTATACTAGTTTTCTAAGAAAAAAACCTTAAACTATAAAAGCTACTCTCAATGAGGTAAAATTTTGCCCAACCTGTATACCTGGAGTGAAAACTTTGAAAGGTTACAAGACCTATTATAGGATCTAATGATATTAAACGGTTAGGGTTGCATCCTCTGCTCGGTTACTAATTGGATCGAACTCACCGAAGTAAGATAAGCTACAAGCACTTTCTGAGTAAGAAAGTAACTAAGATGTAAACAAACACTTTCATCCGATGGAAGATAAACAAACTGAACAAATAATAGAGATCATTTCAGATAAACTATCTAGTAGTAGTGCTCAGCAGTCAATATTGGTATGAGTAGGTAAATGTAGGTATATATAGGGTCTTCTTATAGGTATTTCCAAACATTGACAGCTTATGGAGTTGATAGCGACCAAATTGTTGAAGCTACCTCTGTCGATTTGCCTTTCATTTATTTATGGCCGGTTCCTATATTATACCGTTACCGATTACGCCTCGTTTTCCCTTGAAAAACTGTCAAATTTTCGACGCCTTGTTGTTAATTTTTGACAGTTTTTGAAGGGAAAACGAGGCGTTGTCGGTAACCATTGAGATAAAAAGCAAGAGATGCAAACCTCCTTAACAAGTGTCAAAATATAGTAACCACTTATTGATGGCGAAGACGTAGCTTTGAAACTAATTGTCATTTTGAAGGAAACATATATTTATCTCTTTTATTTAAACTGGCCTGCTTCGAGAATGGCAGTTGATTTTATAGAGATAGCTACAATGCTTGAAATAAAAAGCTCGATGTTGCCTGATCTCGATTTTTTCCCACAAATAAATGTGATTTTTTTACTCATTAATTATTAATCATTAGAAATAAGTAATATAATAAACCCCCTACCAACAACAACAACGTACAACGTAGCGCAGTTGGTAGTTTCCCAGTATTGATGGGAAGACCACGGGTTCTAATACAACAGAGTCGAAATTTATGGGATACTAGCTTGCGCCCGCGGCTTCGCTCGCGTGGTACCCGGGTGAAAAGTCACCTATGTGTTCCATCCAGGCCATAAACAACGATATATATTTAAAATTTCATCCATATGCGTACTGTAGTTTTTGCGTGAAAGAGTAACAAACATCCATACATCCATACCTACTCACAAATTTTCACATTTATAATATTAGTAAGTAAAAGGATAGGAATATAAAATCTTAGATTTTCCCTGAAGTATGTATGAACTAACCTGTGACTGACACTAAAAAAGTATATAGTTTTTTTTTGTTTTAACCAGCCTTACTTTTTTATAGAGTACAAATTGTTCTCGAGTAAATTATCACAATATAGCTCAAAAGTGAATAGTAAATCGAAATAGTAAACTTTGACTGTGGAAATAAAATAAGTGTTTTAGTTTGTGCCAACATATAATAGCGATCGTAATATCACTCAACCACCGCATGTAACGTCAAATGTCTTCTGGTCTTCCTTTTATTTGTTTGATTTAATCATTTAATTTCATGGATGATGGCATTTATCAATAGAAGTGAGCTCTATTTGAAATGATCTTAAATATTCTCGTGTATGTATTGTGAATTATTTTAACAAATTAAGAGCTTAATAATTTTTTTATCCTTTATCAAAATCTCCCACAGTCATCGGGAAAACTATACATTTTTTTGCTGGCAACATTACATGGCATGAACTATTTAACTAAATTTTCTTTAATATTTGCTGCGATTTTAGCAAAAAATCAATATGTATTAATGAAAAAAGTAATTCCGCGTAATTCTTTACGCAATTGAGTTCAAGAAATGCACTTTTTCATCACATTATTTGCTTATTTCGTGGAAGTGTCACTCGGTTGATGTCAAGGTGGCCACTGTATGAAGAAAGGAGAGGATCTTGGCCATGGCCAAGACCTGAGCCTACACGCATTTTGGTCGGTACTACGCATCTAGTTACGATAGTAACAGTATATATCAATGTCGGTAACGATATAATATAGAAACCAGCCGTTAGTCTGTTTTGCCAAATCACCATGAACGGATATAGCGTTCAATAACACGTGTAAATGATAAAACAAGTGCGGTAGATAAAGAAGGCCGATCATTTTAGACCTGACTATAAATCGAAGCGAATACAAATACGAATTATGTAAAAATATTCTAGATAATGTAGTATCGAAATTATTACTAATATCTTTATTTATTAAAGCCAGAATACTTAATAAACTAATATTTAATATTGATTGCAATACGCCCTATCATAACATATCATGGTTATTGAACACACTCTCATCAACATTGTGCATCTCTCGTCCCAATGTCAAACGTCTAAAACAAAACTGCCACTAATAAAGCACGTGTTTGGTTGGTTTTTGTTTAATGGCGCCAGTGTCAAAAAAAATTCTCCAGCTTTAATAAAAATAATGATTAATTGAACATGATATCCTGCAATAAGAACTATCAACTAGGTCATTTCTAGACGCGACATTTTATGGTCAGGTCTCAGGTCACAGGTTGTTTGAAACTGACTCGACGACCTCTGTAGCGCAGTGGGCGAAGGTCCGCCTGTGACGCAGAAGGTGCGGGTTCGATTCCCGCTGCGGGACAAATGTTTGCATGTTCTGCAGATATTTGTCTCGGGTCTGGGTGTTTTCTATGTATGATATGTATGTATTTACAAAAAAATATGTATCTATGTAGTATATCAATCATGTGGTTCCCATAATACAAGCTCTGCTTAGTTTGGGGCTACATGATGCTGTGTGATAACGTCCAGGATTATTAAACTGACCGATCTTCTTTGTGTCCACTGGTTCAGTAAACAATCAACCAACACACGTACGTCTAGATCTAGAGAGGCAGGTTTTGTTATATTATTACAGCAGAGAATGTAGATCTTCGTTTCATAGAGACAGAGGGTTCACTGGACAGAGCTGGTGGACAGAGTAACTTCTACAAGCAGCAGATGAGGGTGCAGCAGAGATTTCACCAATCCAAGCATTCAATACTATTCAATGTAACGACATAAAATTATTGTATTTGTTTACTTCCTGTTAACAATGCAGTCTGCACATGGTTTGCTAATGTTACGACTCGTAGCAAACTCTACTCGTAGCAACTCCTACGAAAGCCTTGTAAAAACCTAACAGAGGCTACGAGACTACGAGTGGCTACGGAGCTACGACTCGTAGCAAACTTATTGATGCCCGTGATAATTTGCTAACGTGCTTTCTTATTGAATTGTGGACTGAATTTGGACTTGGCCATATTAGTTCTGGCAATGAATTTAATATTTCCTTCTCTGGATGTCGTAAAAATGGTCACGGGATTTCACTAATGGATGAGCAACAGCATCTAAAAAATAAATAAATAAAAACCTATCTATTCACTAAACACTTACACTACGATAGCCAACCTTTTACACGTGAGCTTTGGGAGAGGTCTTTGTCCAGCAGCGGACTTTTATAGCCTGGAAAGGGAAGGTTTTTGGCTCAGCTGCTGGAAGTTAATTAAGTCATGTTAAATTTGTTCCGTCATATAACTTAGATTAATATAATTTTTTTATAAAGTTTAGAAAACAAAATAAAATCAATTCTAATTTAAAAATAAATAAGAAACTTTATTCCATTCTTCCTGTTTGCATCGAAATATAAATAAGTTGCATATATATTTTATATTTTGAAGGTTTGACGGAACGCATTGCAAATACAAGTAGCCAGAAAGTTATCAGAAATTCACAAATTGCGCAATTTTGGCGCTCTGCCGTGCCAGCTGGTGACCTTGCTCACAGGGCCAAACTACGAGAAAACGCACGTAGCCTCTTTTCTCAACGGCCTCTGTGGCACAGTTAGCAAAGGTTTGCTTAAGCCGCAGAAGGTTGCAAGTTTGATTCTCGCTACGGGACAAATGTTTGGGAATGTCTCGGGTCTGGGTATTTTCTATGCCTGTATATATGTTAATTTTTAAGTGAAGTAGTTCTCGTAATAAATGCTTTACAAGCTCTGCTAAGTTTGGGCTAGGTGATGCTGTGTCATCATCATGAGATGCTGTGTCATAATGGCCATTTATTATTTTTAAGATCTATCTATTTAGTATTTTAATTAACAATAATTAGTAGAAATTCTGATTACAGCGTTAGCTTGTAATATTATTTTCCAAAAAAACTAAACTGCTAAGTAAAATCTCGCTCTATTTGTGATAAAATATGAATGGACAATGATTTGTAGTGTGTTGTACGTATAAAAACTACCGCTTTATTCTCTTAGCCCGACTAGTGAATATGAAGCCTCCTGATGAAAAAATTGTAGGCTACTTTCGCCCACGGTTGCCCAAGTGGTACCGGGATTAAAAAACCTATGTATTAATCCAGCTCATAAAGTATGTATATTCCAAGTTGCATCCAAATTAATTTAGTCATTACGAAGTTGAGTGGGAACAGATATAACATAGACACAAACTTTTTTCTCGCCTCTTCTATTTACATCACGTTTCACGTAGATTGGTATTTTTTATCAATACATAAGTGAGTGACATCCACATATCCCAATAAACTAGCATATTAAATTCTCTGTAGTTAGTATAAAGAAAAAGGTTGTTGAGAAAACATTATTATTATTTTTTGTATGTAGATATTAAATAATTGATTGTTATTCATAGTATTACTTACTTTTAACTTGGCGTTTTGTAGACTAAGGTCAGGTATGGTAATTTCGAAGTAGATTTACAATTTACATTCAGTTACAAAAACTGCACTCAAAATGCACGAAAATTCATCGTTGCTTATGTACTGGAATAATATCAATTTTTAATTTTAAAAGTTCTCGCTCGCATTTTCGCTTGACCGGATAACCGGATAAAAAAAGAGCCTAAAAATGTAGCATACGACGCTTCAATATAATAAATATTTTATAAGCGTGTAAACCTGTAAACCTAAATAGAAAGAAATTATATTTTTTTTACTAACTAATAATACAAGAAAAAATAACAAACTAATAATTTCAAAATAAAGTATCTGACGTGGATAAATAACAACAACACTACCACCACCACCAGCCTATTCTCCATTCATGGACTTATGTCTCCTCTAGTAATAAAATAAGTAATAATAATAAATAAGTAGTAATAAAACAAAATAAAATTATTGGAAAGAAAATTCTATCTACAAAAATATATTTTCTTTTACGTTTTTTAGGTCATTTCTCCTGTTCCAAACTCTGTTAAAAATATCAATTTAGCCCAATGATAACTGAATTCGGTCTGCTAGTTGGCTCACCACTGAATTATGGATTAGACTAAGTCTGACTGAGAGCTGCTAAGTAAAAAGGTAGGTATTAAATTATTCTACTCGAAAAAAAATATGTTAGTTTTTGACGACTTTGATGAGGCCATATGCGAGTAGCTGATCGAGACAAGTACGGGTTCGATTCCCTGCAGAACAAATGTTGTAACCGGAACGAATTTATAAGAAGAAAATATGAGAACATCATGGTACAACTCTTGGTGTTGTGGTACCATTGTGTACTTATAGTTCTTGATACCTACGCCTAATAAAATTCTAGTATGTGCTCATTAGTGGCTTTACTTGGAATTCTATGCCATATTTTCATAGCTTATAATATGTTGTTAGCTACATGCTATGCTAGTAACTGCTGATAAGCACAAATACGCGCTTGACTACCTGGGTACTCGGATAACTGACGCTGATTACGATTTCCTTCATCAAGAAATTAGCTACGCGGCGCAGAGTGCTCTCTGAAACTGCATTTAACCGACTAATTAAGAGGGCTAGTTATCTTATAACTAGCCCTCCTTAATGCCAGTACCCGATGAATAATTTCGAGAACGCTTACTATAATTAAAATTACCCTGATAGGTACCTAAGCTGTATTATAAGTTAAAAGTAGCGTACTCAAAATAAATAAATAGAGCTGAAAATAAATAAAATAATAATAAATAATTCAGCTCAATTTATTTATTTTGAGTACGCTACTTATAAATTATAATGTAGCGTTCTCGGCTCAATTCATTTATTTGACAACGCTCTAGGATATTAATTCACACAGTTTTACGGGTTCATTAACGCTTTGAATGCTGAAAACACAACGGCGTGCCTGCTGGAAGTTGTCCTCCTCGAGCATGGCACTGAGCATCATGTTCAAGGACCGCAGTCAATGTGCTAGGGAATATTTTATATTGAATTAATTCTAATATAGCCACACTGCTGTGTTTCCTTTTTATTGTCTTCGTTTCATCATAAAAAAATCTACGAATTTTAATTTTAGCCGAAACTTGTCCAATTGTATATAAATTATGATACGGGCATATTTTTAGTCGAATACTTTGTTTCCTTACAAATATATTTAATAATTGATTAATTTTATGGCTAATTATTTTATAACACTGGCCATAATTATTCTGGGGTATGCTGGCCACCGAACCTTCAAGGGCATTGGGCACATTCTGTATTTTTGTAACTTTTGAAACCATCATCTGATACTATAAATAAAAGTATTTACAAATAAGTAATTTTGTGTATATTTCTTAAGACATGGTCAAATATTAGTAATTTATATAAGCACAAAGATATATTTAACTATAATTATGTACCTATAGGTAAGCTCTCTAGTAAAAAATGTACATATAATTTGTTTGTTTTATTTAATGTCTGAGGGCACAGCCTAACGCGCTGTCAAGTCTTTATAAATAAATTTCGTTCGATAAAAAAATCCTGAAGAATCTATAAAAATCCTCAAGCAAAGCCGCGGGCAAGAACTATATAAATATTGAGCCATAGTAAACAAGGTTTTAGTCCACTGTCATTTCAACATGGAATTATTACATGTGACTTTCTCAGTGACATTTCTTTGTTTACATATTTTTCAGGATTTAAAAATATCGAGTATACTTCCTAGAGTGAGATATCGAGGCGCCATTTTTTTCACCTTGAACGACGGTTTGTCATTTTTATTATATATTATTTTCAAGTGTTTTTTTATGTATGTCGTTTATTATGAATGGTATTTTTACTGTTATACGTTAGTAATAAGACACAAATATTAGTGAAATGGAATAAAAGAAGATTTGAACGGGAATTCTCTGATGAAGAAAATTGTGTGCCGATCGTTTTTTGTTAGTCGACATTGCTATAGAAAACAGGACCTGACGGAAGACTGGACGACTGGACTTATAAACCGTACTACATTGCCTCATATTATAATGATCAATATTTTATACTTGATACTGGCAAAATTGTGGAAAACTATCCGAGAAGCCATTTAATAAAGAAGTGAAGTGAAGTGAGAGATATCGTGAGAAAACTACTCTTGACAAGACGTGTAAACGAATGAACATTTAGTGGAAGCGCCACGGTTGGGTTAGCATATAATGTCTTTTCGAAATTAATTCAATATAAAATATTTCCTAGCACATTGACTGCGGTCCTTGAACATGATGCTCAGTGCCATGCTCGAGGAGGACAACTTCCAGCAGGCACGCCGTTGTGTTTTCAGCATTCAAAGCGTTAATGAACCCGTAAAACTGTGTGAATTAATATCCTAGAGCGTTGTCAAATAAATGAATTGAGCCGAGAACGCTACATTATAATTTATAAGTAGCGTACTCAAAATAAATAAATAGAGCATAAAATAATAATAAATAATTCAGCTCAATTTATTTATTTTGAGTACGCTACTTATAAATTATAATAATTGAGATTTTCTGGGAGGTGTAATCTGCTTCTGGGAGCGCCACTAAGCTTCTTCCAACTAAGAAGTGTCCAGGGGTTAAAGGAAGAAAGTTGTTAGCATTGGAGCTAAGAGGGGTCAAGGGTCTGGAGTTAAGAATTGCTTCAATTAGTGTGAGTGTGTAAAAATAATGTTTACTTTCAGGCCGTCGAGGCAGAAGCGATGAAAAATGTCAAAATAAAAACTTCATGTCACATGCTCTGTGACAGACTTGTTATATAAACATTGTTTATTGACTAGTGGAAACGCACGGTAAACATTGACGGTAACAGACAGTGGGTAACTGAAGATTGAAAAATCGTGAGATTTGATATCGTCCTTCATATTATCACCATTTGGTAACTTAAAGATGTGCTCCACTCGATTGAATGAAATTGGACCCGATTAAACAAGTCCAAGATAAAACAAACTCCACTAACAAATTCGTTTATTTATTTATCTGAAACAATTATTTTTGACCGAACTCATTAATAAAAATAATATAGTGTTTGTCAAACTTGTATCGACATATCTGATACCTGGTTCACAGATTTGTTTTGAAGATTTTCATGTAAGAGGGCTTACCTCTAGCACAAATAAGTTATGACAACGCACGGCGCACGACATAATGAAATGAAGCTGAGATAAGCACGTAGTACTGTAACTATGCAACCGTCGAACTACTTATTATTTATTTTACGGATGATTGATGATGATTAGTACATCATTTACAATATCAGAAAATATTGGACACGTATTTTTTTATTTTGTCAATTAAAAATGACAAAAGTGATATTGAGTGAAGTGCGTTGAAGTTCCGCATGACGTCACGGGTAAGTACACTTTTTACATACAAGTGACGTCACGAGCCCCCACTCCCGAACTTTGACGCTCTATAAGGTTGTCGATTTCCATTGGTTTTAAAAATAAAAAAATACGTGTCCAATATTTTTGATAATCTAATTGTCGGACTAATTAGAATTATTATTTTTCTACCCAGGTATCATCCCTATTGCTTAGAATGGTAATATTCCCGAAAATATTTGATTCAGTTAAAAACAAACAAATAAAAAGGAAACACAGCAGTGTGGCTATATTAGAATATGATATCGATTTGCCGATTATGAAGGTGGAAGTTGCGACGAGATGTTTATCTTCAAATATGGCGTGCTGATGATGTGCATGCTAGGGAAACGACAATCATGTTTATTTTCGACTTTTATCAAATTATCAAGCGACTTAAAACATTGCTTTCTAGACTTTTTTAAACTTCTTACTTGAATTTTGGGACTTTAGGAAATCACCATAGACAACTTATTTCTTTGGACTTTTTAGCATTTAATGAAAATCTCCTGATGACGCAATTACTTGACTCGACGTCATAGGAAACGAAAAACATATGAGGTTGCAAACATGATGGAGTTTTCGATGGATTTTCGAAGGCCCTCACAAGAAGGGTGACGGGTCACAACTTTGAAAATGAGTGTAGGACACTTTGACTTGAAATATTGCAACGAAAGACACTCCTTGAAATATCGAACCAGCAAACTACCATATTAAAATTCTGAGAGCGTAGACTGATTCACTGCGTGGCATACCGACCGATCTCGATAACAGCGCCCCTTCCTTACGTTATGGTAATTCTTACCAAAATTTGAAAAGCTATTTGGGGAAGGTGCTTAATTTTTTCCCTGAAACTAATTATTAGAATTGGAACTATGTTGAGCATATAAAATGTATTCCTGACAAGGCCTTAAATAATAATTGTACACAATGTACAATTTTTATTTTAGATTTGTCAATTTTTTTTTTTTACCTTTTTGGTCCTAGCATAAGCTTCATTTATTTATTTGGTAAAACAGTTGCAAAATAAAGGTAGAGGAAAAGGTGGTAACGTGGCCCCCTGGTGCTTATAAAAAAAATTGCACTAAACTAGCACCGAACTTTGAACCAAACTGACGTTTTCTCATGTCAAATGTCGAAAAACTTTAGCCACCAAATAATTAAAATTTGTAAAACCATCTCTGGTGAAAAAAATGCATGCATACAACTTTAATGAAAACAAAACACTCAAAAACACGCCGTTGAACATTTTATCCTAATTAACCTAAATAGAATCCGAGTGGTTACAATTCACCTTTACAATACAACTTCAACTTTAACAAGCGCTGCAATTAACGTACGGTTGGCGTCATTGAAAAGCATCTCAATGGCACAAACTTCATCATGCACCCACAATGAACCAACAAGCTGGCACCATTGAATGTTCTGTGGTGTCAACGATAATGCTACCTGTACTAATTGGGTTGAACTGTGGGAAATGGGACAGTCTTAATGAGTGCAGAATGAATACAACCTTCACAACATGCACTCTATTGTAGACAAGCCGGTTTGACGTCAGACTGTAAGTAGGTATTACTTAGTATCGATCGGCTGGTACAGTTATCCCTACCGAGCTTATACCTACTGGTAGGGATAGGTGCACAGTACATTTCTCATCCCTACCGAGCTATCACTACTGGTAGGGATAAGTGCACGTTTTTTTAGATTTATTTCTACCGGTAGGGATAGATGCACAGTACTTTTCTCATCTCATCCTCAGATAGGTACGATTTTTTAGATTTATTTGTACCGGAAGGGATAGGTGCCCTGCTCATTGTCACATTTGCTACGCGATTACTAATTTAGTACTTCACCATCATCAGCCTATAACAGTCCACTGCTGGACATAGGCCTCTCCTAATAAGCGCCATTGCACCCTGTCCTGAGCTCGACGCATTCAGCTTCTACCAGCAGCCTTTCGCAGATTGTCACTTCACCTGGCCGTAGGGCGTCCTAAACGGTATAATAACACGGAACAATGATTTTGTTACAATATTCAAATTAACTGCATCGACTCAGCCAGAACAAGCGGTATGTGAATGAGACATGACTATAACAACGTACACGTAGATAATAGGTACTCAGTTGGTACTTAGTGCCCAATGGAAAAAAATATTTTAGTATCATATTTTAATTCTATAAAGAGTTTCTATTATATTATTATTATTTTGTGAGTATTCTATTTTAGTATTAGATTATTATTTTATTATTCTATTCTACTTATTATGTTGGTGTCTTTGGTGGTTGCCTCCACGAAACAGAAGTTGCTCTGTCTTTTTACCGACTTCAAAAAATGAGGTTATCAATTCGATACTTATGTATGTAATACTAGCTTCCGCCTGCGGCTTCGCTCGAGTAGTACCCGGATAAAAAGTAGCCTATGTGTTAATCCAGGTCATAAACTATGTTTATTCCAAGTATCATCCAAATCCGTTCAGTTGTTTTCGCGTGAAAGAGTAACAAACTTTCATCCATACATCCATACATACTCACTAACTTTCGCATTTATAATATTAGTGTGATGTGATGTGATTACTGGAATTGCAAAATATTTACATATGTGAATCTATTAGTGCTTCCAAACAAATATACAAAATTTTAGAAGTGTATGTATGTATATTTGTCCACGCATATCTCCGAAACTACTTATCCTAGTTTAACCATACCTTTTTATTAGCTTACATTTACTTCAACTTAGGTAACAGTGCAAGTTTCATAAAAATCGGTTCAGTAGTTTTTAAGATAGACTAATAAACTACTAAAATCCATTAAAAATATTCTAGTACAATACCTAATATAGTACAAATACACTGGTACGTAGGTATGCACGTTAGTGCCTACATTTAATAATAATAAACAATAAGTATGTAAGAAACACATTCGGCGTTAGATTCGGAAGCTGTGCTGGCACAGACCTCAAAAAACATTGTAGGCCCCTAATTTGTTTCTTAACTACTGTTGATTTCGATTTTGTTGGTTAATTTCATCTACAATATAAACATATTTCAAAAATTTGAGTTAATTTTCTTTTTGAAGTTGATTACATTTTTTTTAAATTACTTTGTTACTGATTCTATTAGTAAATAATAATTATATTAATTATAATATATCTATTAATAATAATTATGTTAATAGTAAATTTATGGGCCTTATAAAAATCTGTCTAAAGATAAACAATGCTGTTGGTTACTGACAAACAGTAAAAGGGCTAACTTTAAGCAATGGTTAAACTTAAGTAGCGTTTAGAAGTGTGGGGGTAAATCAATAAAAAATGCTGAACGGTATGACACAGCATCATATTAATATAGCCCTAAACTAAGCATAGCTTGTATTTAAGGAACCACTCGTACGACTGATATAGTACTTATACGTATACCTAATATTATTTTTGCATTTATACATTGCAAATACCCAGAACAAATATTTGCAGATCATACAAACATTAGTTAGTGTCATTATAAATCTAATATTGCATGGTTTTTCACACCCCTTCGATATGCATATCAAATGATAGGGCTTTACTAGTAGAATACTTGTTATCAAACGTAATCTTAACCGAACTATTTTTTTCTATAAAACACCCTCGTTTGCAGTCACATCGAATTTGCGTTAGTTATTTCCAACCCGTACTATGCTGTTCCCTCACAAAGAATCGAAAATTTACAAAGGAATTTTCACTAGACATCTTTCATTTAGGTCCACTGGTATCATAGAGCCTGCGCGGCCATATTGGATTTGTTTTTTTTTTTCATATTTTTATTTTTATTATACACTAGGCAACGCCAACAGTACACATAATGTGAATTATTTAAAACAATAAAACTAGCTGCAGGCACCGTCTCAAACAATTCTTCAGAACACTCTGCATTTTACAAGTGCAGTATAACACACGAAGGGACGAAAAGTCTCTCGTGAGACTTAAAGGTGCAATACCACCTGTGGGGATACAAAAGCAAAATGCCTACTATGGAGCTTAGCCGACTTTTACAAATTTTCACACAATAGGTTGCATATCGCCAACTTAATGAAACCTTTGTATACTTAATCGTACCACTCCTACTTTTCCTTTTTTTTCACTTTTTTATAGCAGCTTACCATTTATTTTTTAAATCGTTTCGCAAATATCATGATGCCTAATTTAGTACAGTGCTGTTAAAAAGGTCCCAGAACTTAACCTTGATTAAGTTTTAATTACTCAAAGTTATATTTAGGTACTGACATTTATTTACAAGATAGTTTATCTCTTTCGTGAGTAAACAAATTGTTAAAAAATAATGTCATCATTTTAAGTTCTGCATCAGTATTGCCTCTGGTGATGCAGGTGTCCAGGGGCGGCGGTGACTACTTCCTATCAGGTGACCTGCACGTTCGTCTGCCAGCTTTAGCATTAAAAAAATTATGTCATATAAAATATTATGACTTAAAAATGTAATTTAATATTACATTAACCTTCCCTTCGCATCCAAAAAGTTGTTCAGGACTTTCTTGATCAACGAATTGAAATAGGAGTTTGCTTTAGTAGTACAATTTTTTTTATGGAAATATATTGATCTTAAATACTTTAGGTATTTACTTAGTTAAGGAGTTGACATTGGTTTTAGATATCATCAACATGTACCTAATAAAATATTACTTATTACTGTTAAAATTCAAATAAAACCGACAATAACTACGGTACAATTACAGTTTGTGTTTAATTGGATATTTAGTAGGCAGCCCAAGTTAAAAAATACCGGTGAGAACAAAAGTAGGTACACCTATGCGACCATATGGTCTATTTAGAATATAGATTCCCCAAACACAATTTTCGGCACACTAAGATCATACATACTGCATCATCATCATACTACAAGTAAAAATTAAAAACGGAACTAAGTCAGACATTAGGCATCTCCGTGTGTTCATTTAATGTTCGCCAATACTGCAACACCCTGTATAGGTTGAACTTTACAAGCCCTTTCTTTTATGCAAAACTATAAAATATGAAAGTTCTTGAACAAATGTTATTGGACCTTTGGAAGTAGGAATTTAAAGTCGCCGGGATGACACGAGCTGCAAATTCTAACTCAACCTGAATAAATAAATAAATAAATAAAACGAAATTTTATTTATATTATGAACCTTTATACATTTATTGAATCAGGAAAATATTAGATAAGTTACCTAAGTTAATTTAGTACATCAAAGTTTGGATATTATGAACTTATGTTACCGTCAATCACCGATTTTGTGAAACGTGTAGAACACGACGTTGACTGTACCTCTACGTAAAAGTGTACAAGCCACCAAGACTTATTGTCAACCTCTGTATCGTAACAACGGTAGGCATAATTATGCTAATTACTTACGCCAATAACGATGCCGTGTTTTGTTATAATTATACAAATTCAGGTTAAGTTGATGCTCATGTCACAGGTTTTGAAATCAGGTCATTTGTCGAGCGGATTGCATATTTATAGGATATCAAAGTGCAATATCATTCAGAATTAAAACTTTTGAAACTATAACTGATTGTGATCTTAATACCAGGTCACAATAGACATTATACTATACAACAACTCACACAAAACAAAAACGGCTTATATCAGTCCACAGCTAGACATAGGCCGCCCCTAATAAGAAGGTTGATAAGCTGGGCAAGCGGGAGGCGGATCAGCTTCTCGCACCGCCGACGCTGCTGCCCGTCGCCGGCCAGGGAATTTAGCTGTGCCAGTGTAAGGCTGCGTTATGCCACAGTCTGCCGGCCGCTAGACCCCGTTTGTTAGATAACAGGGTGAACCACGGGTAGGTGAGGTTGTCTTGACTTGTCAGAAATCGTGGTAATTATAAAATAAATTAAAATACCGAATGTTCGTTAGTAGGAGTTTGTCAGTTAAACTCATAGAATACAATACTTTTGATATGTAGCGGGTACTCATTTGTGACATATGGTTGGAATTCGGGGCACAATGAAGCAAAATTGATTTGGGCCAGGAATTCGCAGGCCAGGCTTAGACCCACCCGACATATGCATTACTATGAAACATTAATATTGTAAACGATGATTTCCCCTGGCACGTATAAGATAGCCACACTGGGACGACCACGGATTAACTTTAAGCTTCACCAGATAGAAGATACGTAATCTTATACTTTCGTCTCCCATAGTGCGGCGACGTTTCGGTTACGTTACGGTTACGTTACGATTACGTTACGGTTATGTTACGGTTACGAGGTAGCACGATAGAGTGACTAATAATGCTTATAGACCAACCAACAACATCGATATTTAATCGCTAGTCGTGGTATGGACATAGTTTCGACTTTGACATATTAGTATTATGTACCGAAATGTTTTTAAAATAAGTTCATATGTAAATCTATTTCATCAATAAAAAAATCATTATTTACCTAGGAGCTTATTTTAAAATAATTTAATAAGTGATCAAACAAACTCTACTGTGATGTTCGGTCATTCATCATCATCATCATCAGCTTATAGCAATCCACTGCTGGACATAGGCCTCCCCTAATGAGCACCGTTGCGTCCTCAGCTCGACGCAGCCTTTCGCAAATTGTCACTCCACCTGGCCGGAGGGTGTTTTACACTACGTTTGCCGAGCCGCGGTCTCCACTCAAGAACCCCAACGGTTATCGATTCTTCGGCAGATTGGCCAATCTGAATCGATAACCGCTCACTGTCACTTCAGCTTGCTAATTCTTTGAGCTATGTCAGCAACTTTAGTTCTGTGTCGGATATACTTGTTTGCGATTTTATCCTTCTGAGAAACTCCGAGCATAGCTCGTTCCATAGCTCGCTGAGCGACTTGAAGCTGGTGGACTAGCCGTACCTACTGTGAGTGTCCACGTTTCGGCTCCGTATGTCATGACGGGTAGGATGTTTTGATTGAAAACTTTCGTTTTCAAACATTGCGGTATGGGTGACGAGAAAAAAAAAAGTTAGACAAAAGTTAGATGGAATAGGCTCGCCCAGGATGTTTACCATCCTTTCAGCCTAGTCGCTATTTATTTTCCTTTAATAGGGACGCAATTGGGCTCATTGGGGGTGGCCTATGTCCAGAAGTGGACTACTACAGACTGATGTGATTACGATGATGATGAAAAAATTTCGAGAATAATCTTTAAACAATTTTCCTATTTATAATTATATTTATGGTTTATGACCCTCTGAACTTGAAAGCGAAAGTGAAAATGAAAATTTCTTTATTCAGTAAGCACATTACAGTATATTTTGAATGGTAATTTTTTTAAATTTACACCAATTCGTAACGCGACCAAGCAGAAAAAAATTGGCAAGAAACTCTGCTAGGCTTTTATTTTTTTAAATATCAGTTTTACAATATTTTTTCTTAACTATTACTTTGGTTTTGAGGGAGTTGGAGACAGTTTTATCCCAAACTTTTTGTCATCTAAATAATCAGAATATTTATAATAAGCTTTATTACAGAGGTTACGTTAAACAACATTTTTGAATTAATTTACAGATAAATTAATCACGTCATTTGGGATATTGTTAAAGAACCGTACGTTTTGCCTTTTAAATGATTGACTAACTTTATGGAGCCTTACAGTAGGAACAGCTAGGTTATCTTTATTTCTAGTGTTACCATTATGATTGTCGATATTTTTTTTAACAAATTAATATGTTTTCGGACATAGTTGTAGTAGTTATTAACTTGGAATAATGAAACACCTTTGTTCACATAGTAAAAGCAACTGATTTATTTTAGTATACCCGCATTTAACAGACACCTACAACATCTCCCTTCTTCTAAAAATACAAAAATAATATAATGTAATGAGCTACACAATAAAAAGTTCTTCTTTACACTGTGACAATTAATACTCAAATCAATTCTACTGTTCAGCCAAATCTTAACTTAGAATATATCTTAGGTTATCTATAAATTTATACCTATGAAATTAAGAAACTACTAAGTCTTATCAATATACCTAGGTAAATTTAAAGAGCGACTTAATAATTCACAAATCGGTTTGGAAGGTTAACCACCCTACCACTACGAGTTACTATACCAGGTATAGGCCCAACCGACCCTGGCACTGGCGCGGACACAGCCGGCTCTGGCGCAGGTGTAGGCACAATTGTCACTGAGGACCTTCTTCTTTCCCCTCCATCTGAGGGAAAAGACTTAGATGGTGAGCTTGAGAGAGAATCTCTGACGGATGATGGGTCCTCACTAGGTATATCATCAAAATCTGTAAAATCACTGTTAAGCACAACATCTTTTAATTTAGCTTTTAATATATGAGCCCGATTACGACGATAAGTGCCACCATTGTCTACTTTCACCCAATAAGAACGATCCGTGTCGGCTTTTTTCACTACCCTAGCCTTATTCCATGTTTTAGCCTGTCGTATACGGATTGGTTCGCCGGGTGACAATGGAACCAAACTCTTGGTACCTATATCATAGTGCCGTTTTGCTTTAATATTTTTTTCTTGTCTGACACTACGAATTTGATCTGGTTCAATGTACCTAGGTTTTAAAACTTGCGACGCGACCGGCAGCCTAGTACAGAGTGACCTACCCATCAACAATTGTGCCGGAGAATAGTTTTCGCCGGTTACAGGAGTATTTCTAAAGTTAAGCAGTGCTAGCGGCCACTCAGTCTTATCTTCAGTAGCCTTTTTTAATAATCGTTTTATTGTTTGGACGTTTCTTTCGGCTAACCCATTAGATCGCGGATACAGGGGCGAACTGGTCACGTGATTAAATTCCCATTTTTTCGCGAACTACACAAATTCCGACGAGGTAAATTGTGTTCCGTTATCCGTCACTATTTTTTTAGGAATGCCAAAGCGAGAAAACATTCCTTTCATTTTATCAATTACAGTGTCACTTCTCAAGTTATGTAAATAAACAACCTCAACGTACTTGGAATAATAGTCGACGACTAGTAGGTAGTGACGTTTATCTAACTCAAAGAGGTCAGCCGCGAGAACCTCCCAGGGCAGGCGCGGCACGGGGTGCGGCTGCAACGGCTCGCGCGGCGGCGCGGCTCGGTGCCGCTGGCACGGCTCGCAGCGCTGCACGCACTCCTCGATCTCGGCACCCATGCCTGGCCACCATATCGCATCGCGGGCGCGTTTTTTACATTTTTCTATCCCAAGATGTCCCTCGTGAATTCGTTTTAACATTTCCTTACGCATACTACCTGGAATCACTATCCGATCGTTGCGAAATAAGATACCGTTAACATCATGTAGCTCGTTTCTAATCGTCCAATATGGTCGTGTGATAGCCGTTGCCTGATTTTTATCATTCGGCCACCCTTTATAATAATAATCTCGCACAGCTGATAAGACCACATCCTTACTAGTTTCTGATTTTATTTGCTCTAAACGTTTATTGGATGCATCGACACTTTCATACATCGCATTCACATGTACCGTGACGTCACCTTCGCATACATCTGCGCCTGAGCCGCGCTCGACCGCTGCTCGCGATAATGCATCCGCGATATGCATAAACTTACCCGGTTTGTAGACAACATTTAACCGATACGCCTGTAATTTCAAGAGCATTCGCTGCAATCGCGATGGAGTTTCATTAAGCGCTTTCCGAAAAATAGTCTCTAAAGGCTTATGGTCACTCTCTCCACTGTTATCTCACTGTGACCATAAATATATTGATGAAACCTCACACACCCGAAGTAAATAGCGAGCATTTCTTTTTCAATTTGTGCCCACCGTCTTTCCGTGGGTGTAAGCGTACGTGCTGCATACGCCACAGGCCGGCCTCCCTGCAGCAAACACGCGCCCAGCCCGTGTGAGCTCGCGTCCACTGATACCGTCACCTGCTCGTCCGGAGAGTAATAACGTAGGACAGGGGCCTCACTTATTGCAGTTTTTAATCGTTCGAATGCTGCGTCATGTACTTCAGACCAATCAAATTCAATGTTCTTTTGCAACAAAGTTCGCAAAGGAGATGCAATAGTGGAATAACTCGAAATAAATCTGGCTAAATAATTAGTCATACCTAAAAACCTTTCCAGCTCTTTTCTATCTTTCGGTTTTTCAATATTAACAATTGCACGTACCCGACTCGACATTGGACTTATTCCTGAACCATTCAAAGTGTGACCTAAAAAATCTACCTCCGAAGCCTGTAAAACGCATTTTTTCTTATTAAATTTTACACCATATTCTAAAGCTCGCCGCAATACCTCTTTTAAACGTATATCGTGTTCCGTTTTATTTTTACCCCATACTAAAATGTCATCCGCGAATATTTCCACCCCAGGCATAGAAAATATTTTGTACATTTCATGATGAAACATTCCAGGCGCACAATTTATTCCAAAAGGCATTCTCAGCCACCTAAATCTTCCAAACGGAGTCGAAAAAGTACATAGCCTAGAACTATCCTCGTCAAGTTTCAACATCCAGAATCCATTTTTTGCATCTAATTTTGAAAATACTTTCGCCCCAGCTAAGTTACTTGTGATCTCTTCTAGCGTAGGAAGTTGAAAGTGACAACGGCGCACTGCTTTGTTTAAGTGATACGGATCTAAGCATATCCTCAACTTATCAGGTTTTTCTACAATTACAATATTAGAAACCCAGTCGGTCGGAGAATCTTCCTTTACAATAACTCCAAGCTTTTCCATATTAAACAATTCCTGTTTTAATCTAGGCATAATTTTGATAGGTACTTTTCTCGAGGCATTAACTACTGGGGGCACAGACTTATCAATTTGAATTTTATAAATGGCTGGCAAACATCCCAACCCCTCAAATAAGGACTCATCTATTTTCATTTCAAATATTTCACTAACATGTTTGTTACGTGCAATAAGTTTAAGTTCACGACAAGCCTTAATTCCAAGCAAGTTGGTGCAGTTTAGGTTTAACACATAGACTTTTTGTACACTATTGATTTTATTATAACTCAATACGGGCTCAAAATATCCTACTACAGGTAACTTAGCTTTACTTACTTCTCTCAAAATACATTTATTTTTTCTTAAAATTCCTTCATGAAAGCCTGCCTCTCTAAATGCCCGTAATGACATGATCGAGGCCTCGGCGCCGCTATCTAACTTGAAATTAATTTTAACCTTATCAACTAAAACATCTTCATACCATGACTCACAGTTTTCCCCCACTTCATCTATAGACAAACTACACAATAACGACTCACGTATCTCGGCGCAGTCCTCGTTCTCTTCCTCGTCCTCAACTTCACCAATAAACCTCGCACGACATAGTCTTGCGTAATGACCGATTCTGTCACACCTAAAACACTTGACAGTACGTGCCGCGAACTTATCTCCTACACCGTGCCTACGACCGCAATTTCTGCAAGCACTAGCCACACTATCACTGCCACGATAATACTGCTGCTGCTGGTAGGCCTGCGGCTGGCGGGCAGTACCGGCGGCACCGCGGCGCCACGGCCGGTGCGCAGCGCCTGCGCGCACTGCTTCCAGCGCCAACTCAGCCCCCGCGGCGCTGACGCCCGCGCTGCTGGCCACAGCGGCGCCCGCGCGCGTGCCTGCACACTCCTGTGACTGCTTGTTAGCACTCTCCACCGCTCGACACCACGTCACAGCTTCCTCCAAATTGAGCTTTGTTTTCGCCAATAATCGTTCTCTCGTCGACGAGTTTTTTAAACCTCTGATTATTTGCGTTAGAATCAGGCTGCTGCGCAATTCACCAAACTCGCACGATTTGCTTTTCAATTTGAGCGTACTCAAGTATTTATCGAAAGTGTCTTCGTTTTGATAAGTTTCGAAAAACACATGTCGTTCGTAATTTACGTTACGTGTGGGATCACAGTGAAGTGCGAATTTTGATACCAAACTGTTGTAGTCCTCCGTAGATTTATCCTCCAAATCTAAATCCTCTAAAATCTCTCTGCCGTATTTCCCAATAACATGAAGAAATAATGCACATTTTTCTTTGGACGGTGCATTCTCCTTGCCTGCTGCGATCAGATAATAATCAAACGCCAACTTCCATTCTCGCCAATTGGTAGCCATGTTGCCTTCCTCGCTCATGGCGGCCGGTTGTTGCAATGCCATTTGTATGTATTTCGCCTCCATTTGAGTTGCTTCCGCTTTCAAAGCCATTTTTTCGAAAGCTCAGGACCTTTTTCCACTGATTTCACTAAAACTGTGTCTTATTTAACACCTGACACCATGTTGTAGTTATTAACTTGGAATAATGAAACACCTTTGTTCACATAGTAAAAGCAACTGATTTATTTTAGTATACCCGCATTTAACAGACACCTACAACACTTTAAGTTTTTATATATATATTGGCACGGAACTGTCATAACATTTATTTCTTTAAACTTAGTTCTAAGTGATTCTCTGGGACCCATATTTTAAATTGCACGAACAGCCTAAAGCCTCTTCTGCAGCACAAATATGGTGTGGCTATCTGCAGCATTCCCCCACAACAAAATGCCGTACGACTTAATGCTGTGTAAGTAGTTGAAACAAACCAGTCTAGCCGTTTTTACTTCAGTGAGTTGATGAATTCTTTTGACTGCGTATGCTGCAGAACTGAGTCTGTTTGACAACCCATCTATGTGAGCACCCCATTGGAGGTTATTATCTAAAGTTATGTCTAAAAATACAGTAGTATCCACAAGATTTTAATCTTCATCTTTTATTTTAATGTTAGGTCTAACTTGTTTAATATTTGGTAATTTAAATCGTATACTTTTTTTTTACTCTCGTTCAATAATAAATTATTTACATCGAACCAGTTAATAACTTTCGTTATTGCAAGGTCGTTGATGTAAATTAAAAATAAAAATGTCCAAGTATTGACCCTTGCCAACTTTACTACGGACCCAGGAGAACACTTTCAATTCACGTCTACTTTCTGTATTCTGTCAGATAGATAAGAAATGAGAAGGGCTAAAGCCATACCCCTGCACCATAGTTATATAGTTTCCTGATTAATGTTTTATGGTGTACGCAGTCAAATGCCTTAGACAAATCACAAAATATGCATAAAGCATCATGTGAGTCCTCCCAGGCATCGTAAATATGCGATACCAACTCAACACCAGCATTAGCTGTTGATCTGCCCCGCGTAAATCCGAATTGTTTGACATCAAGTAAGTTGTTAAAGTTGAAATGGCTATGCAGCTGACTAAGAATAAGCTTTTCAAAAATTTTACTCAATTTTTGCAGTACTGATATTGGTCTAAAGTTAGTAGGGTCAGAACTACTATCAGATTTAAATAGAGGTGTTATTTTACTATGTTTCATTAGATCAGGAAACTCACCACAGTCAATACATTCATTAATTAAAAACGCTAGTTCTGGTGCGATAATTTCAATCAAAGATATTACAACGCTAACAGAAATAATCCTTAATCCTTTATATTACCAGCAGTCTCTATCTCTATCGCTATTTGCATTTCAAATAAATAATCAATCAATTTAAGCATCGTTGTTCAAACACTTTGCATCCCTAGATTTCGGAATAGGACGTCTCTATTCCGTCCTATTAAAACTACAATCAACAATAGGAACGTTTAAACGGGCCGTGAGGTCATCTCCGCTTGCCTAACGAAGGCGGCAACCTACCTGGGGCTGCAATTTAAAATTTCGTTTGCAGAACCGACGATTTTGATAAGCGCAAGTCTCGAGTACCAACAAACCGTGCAACATCTTAACTTCAGACGTCACAAAGTTAACAAAAAATCGTATTTGTATGGAATAATGGACCTCATTAAAATCTTCCTTAAATTTAAGGAAAATAAACAAATACGACTTTATCAAATAATTATTTATTATCATGAAAAATGGAAATAAAGGATATAAAAGTAGTTCAGCTCAATTCAGAGAAAATCTGCAAAATCTTAGAAGTCTATTTTTAAAGCTCAAATATTTTTGAAACGGGGCTGTTCCAAAAATTACTTTAATCGTTGACTGTACATAATCTAGCCAAATAATTATATAGTATTATGTATCCAACATAAATAGTTATGAGTGGTCTATACGTAATCCGTGGGTAATTAACGTGTAAACAACTGAATTTGCCCCAGAGGATTGAAATGATCGTTTGTGTGTGTGTGGATGTTGTGAATTATTACCAATCATAGTGATTACAATACCTACTCTATCTAGTAAGTGAAACTGAAGTTCAATCATTCTTAGTAAATTGATTTTATGAAATTCGTAGTACCGTAGATACTTTACAAAGCGCACAAGGCTTACTTCGGTGTTTTCAGCAGATAATCTTGGTTAAGCAGCACTTCGCCCGGTACTACTTGGAACATTGACGGGTATTTTAAAATACTCAAAAAGTTTCCAAATCAAATACGTTAAAGTAGTCAACATTATCATCATCAGTCCGAGTCGAAACCGACAGTGACAGCCAGAATTACATTATAGTCTAGGAAAATTAGGGGTTTCACCTCGGAATGTGAGATAGTCGGCTATAAACTTGTATAAACCTTTATTTAAGCACCCTAAAACTTGTCTCAAAACCTACTTATCGTAGGGTATTTAACTATACTCCAAATAGTTAAAAACTGCGCGCGCCTGCCCTCTATCTCGAAAATGGTTTAAGATATCAAAAAAATGTTTAAACAAAACATGTAGAACATTATTCTACAAAATTTACTAAGATATAAATAGCATAAACCCCATAGGAAACATAATATTTGCAATAAACCGATTTTTTGACCTTTGACCTTGGAATATCTGTAGAAGCTAACACCCTACGATATGTAGGTTTTGAGACAAGTTTTAGAGTGCTCAAATAAAGGTGTATACAAGTTTATAGCCGACTACCTTTCATTTCGAGATTCTTGCCCTAATTATTATTATTAAATACTATTATAACATTGTATGCATTTATTTTAAAAATATTAAGAAGAAAGAAAGTTTAAAATATTTTATTTTAACGTCATGAATAAATTATCTATATCATTTGAAGTACAAAATATCCGGAAACAATTAATATATTTTATTTAACATGGGATTTAAATGTATGTCCATGCAACATGGTCAGGAAATACTAATGTGATTTACTTATCAGTGATTGCTTTGAATGGCTATGTGGACGCATTACTTGAAAAATTTTCGAGTTTCTTGCTATTTAGCCATTGATTAAATAATATTTGTGAGAAGTTTGAGATAAAAAATAAAGGAATCACAGGAGCAGCAGCCGGGACTTATCTACCAACGTACGAACCCCACGTACTCGTCAAAGTAAGTACTTACTATAACACCATCACTCGAATTTATTTGCTCTTTTCTATTTCTAGTATTGTATTGTTATAGCGATGTGAATCCGATATTTTTAAATTTTTAGGCATGTTGGAGCCGCACGCTCTACAAGCCATTAAACACCATTGACCACAAGGCGTTTCATCAGCCTTCAAGGGAAAGAAAATTCATCGCGAAATCCTACGCTTAAAAGGCTTCCGACGGTTTTTTTTCCTGCAGATTACAGAATCTACTTATTTGTTATTTTTATCGACAAAATCCCGTCTATAAACTTAATTGTTTTATTAGAATTACGCTGATATATGATTTAAAATCTATGTCATGTACCAATAACTATTTTAGGTTACTATTTAACGATACCTCGCACTTTGTTATTAGTTAAAATAGACAGATGTCTATAGTTTCGATAGTAGAGACTACCAAACATCGTAACTGGGCGATCGTTTTCTGGGGAAGACTTTCCGATTGAAGCGGTCAGTAATTAATGCCGACAGTTGCCCCTCAAAACGATTTAGTAAATTCGGAACGATACGACAGTCTTTCGTCATCTATTCCCAACCCTCAAAAACGTACGCAAACTACATTGTCAAGACGTACCAACCGAACCGGTCGCTAAGTAAGGTCGAGACTGCAGCCACTGGGGGGGGATATCCCTCAAAACGATTCAGTATATTTGGAACGATACGACAGTAGTTCATCTATTCCCAACCCAAAAAAAACGTACGCAATCTCATCGTTCGTTTCATCGTGCCAGAACGAAGAAACTTAATAAACATTCGACACGATTATTGACGCGATACAATCGTTTTGCAGAACAGAGGCCCTGATAAACACATAGTCATTCGACAAGTTAGAGCCAGGGAATCGGGTATTTGCTTCGATGATATTTTCGTGTATAAAATCGTTTTCTAATATTAATCTCTCATTTCTTGTGTTATATAAATGTAAAAATCGTATGACATTTGGAGTTTGCTATCGGATATTTAAAGCGACGTATCATCATTATCAGCGTAATCCGCAGTCCGATTTAATCCACTGCTGAGTTTAAGCCTCATTTTGCTGCTTGAAAGTTTTCTGGGAGTTTTAAAAATTGGAGGTTTCTAATTTCTACTTTTGCACCTGGTATTTTGGTCACTCACGTAAGCATATAGGAAAATGGCAACAGTAGTTTAAAAATCTAATTTCTATGAAGACATACTTTTCATGCTTTTCTTACCAATGTAACCGTAATAATTCAAGAACGATTGTTTTTCAGCGTTACGTTGCGTTTGCAGCTGTGATAAAGAGGAAGAAACAGCGACTGTTTTAGAACAAGTGTCTGATCAAGAAAGAAAATGACAACGAAGAAGAACGCAAAAAAAACTGGTAATCCCATCGCGGATGATGTGGTAGCTCTGTGACGTTTCGATCGGTACTGAAGACGATGAACTCGCAAACACCTTGTACATCGACAACAGCGAAACCTATAATATCTATAAGACTGAACAATTTTCAAAACTCCCGCAAAACGTCTCAGCGTGTATGAAATAATGACACTAATTATACTTCAAAGGTTACATCAGACTATTATTTTTGTATCCTGCAAACAATGAATAATATGTAGGTACTTATAATTTTATAACCGAGTTAGTCATTTTTAGAACAGCAAAAAATTGCTTCTTATATCTCAAGTTTCACACCCTTTTGCCCTGGGGGCGTTAAACGTAATACGGGTCAAGGCCAGTCTACGGGTTGCCAATGCCTCTTTATGAGTCCTGAAAAAAAGGGACGAAATATTAGTTCTTCGTAGACATGACATGCTTTCACTTCATTGAGATACATATAATTTTTTTGAATATTTTTGAGAAGATTTGGCTCTTGCTATTAGATCAGAAGTAGATACTAAATGGTACTAAGATATTACTTTTTAATTATATACACAACAGTAAAGTAAGTTAATAAGATAAAATAGTATATAATATTACATACATACTACATTATAATAATTTACCCCTACTGTTATAAAACTGTAAAATAAAAACGGTCAAAGCTCGAGAATTAAGCAAGAACTACGGAAAAAAAATTGATTTTGTTTTAATAGAATATTTTCTAACTTACGTACATAAAACATATTCATATTCATATTCTTTAGTGTTTATTATTTAACCCCATCTTCGGAACCCAAGCCAACCTCACCTGCACGTGGTGCATCCTGCTAAACAACGAGCGGGGCTCTGGCGGCCGGCTGATTGCGGCATAGCACAACCTACATCGGCACATCTAAATCCCCTGGCCACCGACGGGCAGCAGCGTCGGTGGTGCGAGAAGCTGTGCCCTGCGATCCCCAACCCGCATGCCCAGCGTGGGGATTATGGGTATATCCCCCTTTATTAGGAGAGGCCTATGTCCAGCAGTGGACTGATATAGGCTGGTGTGGTGTGGTGGTCATTCTCATAACTGTATACCCTGAGAGACAGACGGGAAAAAACTTTGCAAATCATGTTTGCGCTCGGGCTAGCAATAAAGCCAAAAGTTTGAATGTGGAATGTTTGACTAAATACTTGTTTGCTTTTTACGTCGAAACTGAAGTTGTTCAGTAATGACGGTACAACAAACATACCTGTAGGTGACATTTCACTAAATCTGCAATTTTGATATTAGTAGGGTGCACTTTTCGTTATTGGATGTAGACACATTAGTATTCGGATAGAGGGTCTATGCCCTTGAATTTAAAGTTATTGTGCTTCTAATGACTCACTGAATGCAACAACCATTTTTGCCAGTAGTTATAATAAGGAATCAACTTGTGAGGAACGCGAGCCGTCCTACTGACCAAAATATTTTTTGGTTTGAATACTTTATCAATTTTTAAATAACGATAAGTGTACTTATGTATGTGCTTTTGATAATCCGGTACAAATAATTTTGTGTTGGATTAAAATTACGCAGTCGATTAATTTTTTTAGTAGAATTTCTCTGTTAACCCAAAACCTGCTACAAAGCCTCGCGGGATAAAGAAATCACGTTACAGCACACTTCGCGATAAAACACTTTTTAGGTAAAATACCATTCTGAAGTGACAAAAATGACTCCTCACCTCACGAGAGCTCGTCCCCTCTTTATTATTTCGAATGAGTACACACTGAAATTGAGAACTTTCACCCCTGTTTTTTTATTGCCCTACCTTTTATGGCTGCGGTATCTGTGTAAGTTGGCGCAAATGCTGGTTTATTTAAAAAATTATCAGGAATGATGAAAATTTCTAGATAGGGTGATATGATGAAGATTTCTGATCGTCCACCTCATCTCAAGTGTACCTTAATTACCTAATTACTCTCGTCCGTGAACATCCACGGCCACCACTATGTATATGCAATAGAAATCAGTTGCATATTTATAATTTAATTATGTCACTCTCTATCTTCAACACCTTGCATCGGAAACTTTACATGCCACCATATATCTGCGCAACACCTCTGTCCAAGTTGTCTAAATAGGTCTCTCCCAGGATCTTTTACCGAGGATGGACAGATCCAGAACCTGGTTGCCAACTTATTCAGGTGGTCGCAACTTGACATGCCCGTACAATCACAGCCGCTCTCTTGCAGCTTATTATTTATTTATAATTATGCCACTAAACTAACGATATTTACATAGTCAATTTATCTCAATACTAACGAGGGAAAGCCTGTTGTGAAATATAAAAAGAGAATCGCATTTTATAGAATAAGCATGAGATTAATAAAATAAGTATAAGATTCAGCGGGATTAGTGATTCTTATCTTACTCTAGCCATAATTTTCCAACCAAATAGTTATTCCCAGTTCTACTCAAGTCTATTTATTCTTCACAAATCAATGGTGTGGCCAGACAGTAACAACTTAGTGTGTCGATGTTTAACGTACCTATTTTGTGAGAAGTTTATAGCAAGGCTCCAGGAAGGTAGAACTTTTAAGTACTATGAGTTGCTCGAAGTTCCAGCGTTGCCGCTCTAAGTGACTTATGTAAGTTACATACACGGCAACTCAGTACGACATAATTCTCGAGAGGAATTTGATTATTGGTTCACTCACGGTTCTGCTGCTTTCTATTGTGTAGGTCTAACTTTAATATACTTTTATCCTACGTATTGATGTTCACAAGCGAACATAATTTAAGTTTTTATGGAAAAAAAACAAATCTAGTATAGCGCTTACAAAAAATAGAACAGTATTCAGAATCTCCTCCTTTTTTTGAAGTTGGTAACAAAACACATATAAAACAAACAAATGGGTTATGTTCTAAATGGTAACCATCACCTGTAATAAAGAATTGCATCGTTGGCCGTAATGGGACGTGTGACTACGATGCAACGCCTTGCGTCCATCAATCTGGGTTATGAACATGTTAGGCTTGGCACCAGCACCCACACCTTCAAACCGAAATACAGCTTCACATCAAAATGAGGCATTCTTTTAGTACTTCCGTATCCAAAGGAATATTTCATTAAATTTTTCGATGACCTCTTTTCATTTCATTTCATTTCTCGTTGACGCAATGGACGAATTACCAGCTAAGATGCAAGAGATTGCAGGTTCAATTCTTGCTGCAGAAATGTTTGCTTTGTCAGCAGATATTTATGCTGGGTCTAGGTATTGTGGTATCGTGGTTTGCTGATGCTTATACCCTGACACTAAAGATAGGCGATAATTCTCGTATATCATAAAAAAGTAGCATGTATTAGTAGTATTTGACTGTTGGGTATGGTGTTTAGATTGTCCTAATTTAATAAATAGTGTCCCCTAATAGATACAGGAGCCATAATATTATTATCTATTATGGCTCCAGGTTTCCTCAAATATCTTATCTTATCATATTAGCCTGTCTGATCCCACTGCAGGGCAAAGGCCGCCCTTCCCTCTTTCCACACTAAAATGTCACAAACAGAAAATACATTTACTGGAAATTATATAAAACTAAAGGAAGCGCTCACTAAAACCGCTTCCTTTGGCGGAAGCAGTGCGAACTAAGTGAGAAAAGAGCGCTTAATTGATATTTCCCATGGTGTCGTTGGTAAACATAGTTACCTTGCACAGGAAACAAGATGTAAAGTGAATAAAAAAGATAAACCGAATGGTATAGTATCTATTAAAGAGCCTTTTAGCAAAGCTGCAATGAACGGCAATCTGGGTCCTTTTGCACAATAAAAGTTCTGTACATTCTTGCGTGCATTTTTGCCCTCGACAAAATGCCCAATCGCAGTTGCAATAAACTGTTATTCGTAGTTTATTCCTTTTTGATCACAATGCCTACGCCGCAAAAATACTTTGAAGGATTAACTCATATTTAAAACACCTACAAAGCAAGATGTCTCAAATCTATATCTCTAACGTGGTTTGCCATATTTGCAATACGCCTGCATTATTTCTTGTCTAGGCGGCATAACGTCACAAAAATTTAAATTACTTTAAAAGATAGTACATAACACGCCATAGTACTAAGAATCATAATTAATTGCAATCAAAACGGCTATAAATCAAATTGCCTCAAATTAATGTTTTACCTAAAAAGCAGTAAGCAAATGACATAGAAACTCTATGTGAACTCCCTATATTTAGATTAGATACAGGTCACTTTATTTTGTATTGATTGTTATCTATTACAACTTCACTGTCATGTGTCAATCGATTTAAATTTGTTCAATTCATTTGTGTCGCAAAAGAAGAATCTACTATTGAAAATGGCTGAAAAGCCGGAAGAGTTAGTTTTTATCAAAAATCAAAAGGCAATCTTTGATGTCGTCTGGTTATAGATTTTCAAAAAATAACGACAACGATAGTGATGTTACGACCTAATGGAGGTGTGTTGTTAGAAACTGTAATGCATCACTAAAACTAAATGTAGCTATATTTTTTTTTGACAAAAAGGGTTTCTGCTATTTCACCCAATTTCACGAAAAATAATATATCTGCGATGATTGAAGAATGCAAGGAAGAAGTTTGCAAAAAAGTTAAACCAGTGCAACAAGATTTTGAAAATGTTTACACAAAAAACAACATTACATCAGATGATCAGATGTCGAAGATATGCTGCCTATATTTAAGTCAAAACACGACCGGTAAAGTGCGAGCTAGCTCGCCCACCGTGGGTGACGTCCATTACGTTCAATTCATACATTCAGTATTGTATTCTCGTGGATATCATGAGTAGTACAGTAGTGAGTTCTAGCGAGGGAAATAATAAAGTTTCTCTCATTCACACTCGATGTATGAAGAGGGGTAGGACTTTTCTACCCCTCTTCATACTTCGCTTTTTTATAGGTAGTTACATCCACGTGGTAGACCACCATAATTTTGAAACAGTTAGTGAAGGAAATATCTAGTAGTTTTTTAACCGACTTCAAAAAAGGAGGAGGTTCTCAATTCCGTTGTATTCTTGTTAGTAAGTAATTTATTTGGTCATTTTTTTGACGTTTTTATCATTAATCAAAAACAGTGCATGTTATAAATAAATAAATAAAAAACTGTTTCGAGCAGTACAAATTAAGCCCTTTGCTAAGATACCCCACTCAACCATGTGGTCCCAGTATGAAAAAATTTTTTTTGACCCTTTTGGGTAGAAAACATTTTTTTGTAAATTTTTTACCTGTAAAGCTTATTCAGTTAGTGCATTTTAAATCTATACCAAATTTCAAGTTGATAACTTATGTAGTTCCTGAAATAATCAGGACGGACGAACAAAGCGGCACCTTATGGGTTCGTTTCACCGTGTCGGTTAGGTCGCCTAAAAAGATGCTCTTCTACGGCCAGAAAATGTTTTCTAAAAGCTCCAAAGTTAGTCTTTAAGAATTTAAATGACGTAAAAGTACCAGAAATGTTCAATGATTTTCTTGTGTTTGATCTAGGTAATGAAATAACAAAATTTAAGTTTTAGCAACTTATTTTGGGAAAAAGACCCTTCAAAACATGGCCGGTAAATCACACCAGCTGTTCGCAGATGCAAACACCAACTCCATTTTTCCAGCTATATTCAATATATATGGATATAAAAAGATAATAGAAAAAAACTTACATTCTATTTAATTAGGAACACAAAAGAGAACTGCGAAAACTAGATGAGTGCAGTATAACACCACTAACATTTACGAAAAATATAATTATGATAAAAAAGCAAATTTTTAAGAATTAAGCGTAAATGTAGAATATGGACCTAATAGTGTTTAATGCGTATTATTAAATGTATAAATTAATTATAATTAACTGTTCCTTTGTTTTTTTTTAGATTTGGGTTACAATTATTTTTACAGGACCCTAGGGGTAAGTGGGATTTACTGGCCGCTAATCCTAGTCCGGGTGCAGTTCTGAGGTGATGTTTAGAAACGATATTATATATAGCTCGTTTTACTAAAAAAGTCCATTTGTATTAGAGGCATTTTGCTTTGTAGATGTTTTAAATGTGTTATTTTGTGATTAATACTTTTCGCGGTGTAGGCATGTAGGTGTTTTAAATGTGTTATTTTGCGACATGTTATTCAAGATTTTCGATTGTGCAAAATTGACATAATATAATATTTCATATTTTTTTGTTCTCCAAATTTGTTTTATTGTAAAAGTATGTTTATTGTTTTGTTTTATTAAAGTAGAATAAGTTTTTTGCTATGCGGGCTATACCACGGGCTTGGAGTAGCCTCCCTCAATCGCACCAGAGTTGACAACCCTAGCGCGACTCCCGAGCGTAGGGTATGAAAAGTATAGTACATATACTCGCGGTCTGAAAATGGTTATCAGTTTTCAAATTCAACCAGTCATTTTGCTGCTTTGTATGATGTGAGTCCTCGGACGATTTGACGAGCTTTGCACGGAGCAGGACTACACTACAGCCATCATGCCATTAAAGTGGAACTCAAACCTCACCACAAAATTGCCCGACTGAATTTTGCGAGAGAATATCTTGATTTTGATTGGTCGAATGTTATATTTACCGACGAAAAAACTTTAAAATCCAGTCAAATCGGAAGATTGAGTTTATGGCGTTATAATCGAACTCGGTATGTTGAAGTTCATATCGTGCCTCAAAATTAATCTGGTCGCATAACAGTCAACTTATGGGGATGGATGAGCCACGACGACGTCGAAGAACTGACGTCGTTAGAAAGTAGAGCTACTGCGAATAATTATGTGTCGCTTTTAGAAAAAGTGATGCTGCCTACTGTGCGCGTTGCGTATCCTGCAGCAGAATTCCCACAAATTGATTACGTTCAGGATAAAGCACCGATACACACGGCCCGGGCTCCTATGGCGTGGTTCAACTTTCACCGTGACATTTGTCTCATTCAATAGCCTGCTCGGTCAGCAGATATAAACCCGATTGAAAATCTGTGGGGCATTATGGTTCAACGCTGGGACTGTCCGAACGAAAGAAACCCTGAAGCTCTTAGATCACATTGTGCACGGGTGTGGAATGACATCAGGGGGACTGATGTATGCGCGCGTCTTGTCGCATCTATGCGAGATAGACTACGTACCGTCATAGCTGCTGATGGAGGCTATACTAGTTATTAAAACAATGTTATAGTTTCCTTAAAAAAATAAAGACAATTATTTACGATTTCTACTTGATTATTTCTTCAAACTTCTTTTTTTAATTTTTAGTAACAAGTTCGATCTCGCTTGGGTGAATATCTATTGCTTCTTCTATGCTCTATGCCTAATAAAATCACATAATATCATCGACCTAGTGGCATAGATTTGTGAATGCAATTACCAACCTTAAGGTGGTAAACATTTTCAGACCGCGAGTGTACATGTGTTTCTTACATTGACTTCTGTTTCCTATTTATTTTGTGGAGCATAGTAATTGTTATATTCTATGCAGCAACCGGATGGCCAACGCAGCTGTCTTTCGGTTTTTTGTCAGTCATTTGGAAACTGTGTGAAACTTTAGGTGAGGTGCGCGGCGTGCGTTTACTGATTGGCAATTAGTAGTATGACGTCATCGGCACGCATCGGAATCGTTGCTCCTTCGAGCAGACCTAAGAAAGTATGAAGATTTAGTCGTCGATATGGATGATTCATAAGATTTTGTGCAAAATTATAAAGTTTATTATATAATTGTCTAGTTAAATATAACCTTTCAATTAACAGATACAACCTAGCTTGGCTAACAGCAGGAATCATTAAAAAATGTAAGAAACCTAATCCATTGGCTGGTTTGACTTAAAGCTGGCTGGTAAGCAATATTACCTGGTAATATTGCTTGCTATCTACAGAGTACTTGAAGAACGACCGTCGGCAATCCAATTTATTTGATCTCGAGATCGAAGACTTATAAAAGACGTTTTATTTGAGTAGCCTATTTTTAAATGTAGACGCTTTCTAGTTTTATAAGGTACATTTGTAGTTTATCGTATGATTATGAATTTTGTAAAATGAAAATAGTCTAGAAGATCTATAGTGTAAACAGACTACAGAGTACAGCTAGTACCAAGAGGTGAAGAGTTCAAAGTACAAAAAGGAGTGAGACAGGGTGATCACTTTCCCAAAATATTCTTTCTGCTGTTATGGAAAATGTATATTGGAATCTAGCCCGGGATGACCTTGAATTGAATTTTCAATTCAAGGTCATCCCGGGCTAGATTATGGAATAAAACTGTCCAATTTGAGATAAGCGATTTAGTGCTTTTCGCAGAAAATGCATAGACACTACAGATTTTGCTACTATAACTTACAGAGGAATGCGAAAAATTAGACTCACATGAACACCTCCAAAACAAAAAAGATGACGAATAGTATAAAGACCAAGATCTCTATGAGGAACATAATAATGGAATACGTAGATGAATATGTAGCTTAGACAAATGACATCACCAACTCTTCAAATAGCTAAAAAAGTAGAAAAAAGCTTCTCGTTTTCACATTAAAAACAAGATTAACAAAACGTATTTTAAGAAAACCACTTTTTGATTCAGACTTTTCGGAAATAAAGTATTTTAATATTTAATGTACCTATTATTAATTATTATCGTCCTCTTTGTCGTATCCTAGAATGGCGAACCTGGCTTGTTATTTTTGCTGATCATGTGCCCGAATGTGGCTAGAAAAACCAAATTTGGTTTTAAAGGTTCTCTTGCATGGCGCATAGTAGTATAGGAAGGCTTTGGGCGGGTCTTTCTTGTAAGGCGCTTGGTATCGAGGTCTTCCAAGCGATGCTCTTTAAAGTCAGTTACAGCCTTATGAACAGAAAAAGAATCAACAGAACAGTGCGCATGGATGTAACAACCTTCATCTTCGAACCCAACTCTTGGGTTATGGTGAGCACAGCTATATCTCGCGCACTCGCGCACCAGAGGGAGTCAGGGTACCCGTTCTGCCATAGCCTGCATGACGATGCAGTCGGCAGAGTTGATGTTTATTTCTAATTTGTTTTACTTTGATATATGGGAGAAAGACTACCTATTTCATAGGTTAAGATTCAACATCTCTTAGAATTTTAATAGTTTTAAGGTGACTCTAGGTCAAGTTTTTTTGTTTTAGTTCATCAGCCAGCAGTCCAAACGGGGGAAAAGAATTTTTGTGTATTTTCCTTTCTGATATCGTCTTATTTTGCATGCGAGGACTGGTTCCTTTTGTTGTGAACTTTTTTGAATAACTTTAGAGATCTAACCTTGTTGTCTGCATGTGAGTATAATGTTTCACATGCTTAAACAAGTTCCATTCCATAGTTTATCAGTATCAATTCATTACGTTTCTATATCGAAAAAATATCCCCTGAAGCCGCCGCCGGGCAGCAGCGTCGGCGGTGCCAGAAGCTGTGCTCTGTGAGTTGCGATCCCCAACCCGCGTGACCAGTGTGGAGATTTTGGGTATATCACCCTTCTTATTAGGGAAGGCCTATGAGTTGTGTTGAGATATTCAGTCCTAATGTTATTTTTTTATAATACAGCTGGACACAGCATCATGTAGCCTCAAACTAAGCGGAGCTTGTAATAAGAAAACCATATTATTATATGATTTTTTTGGAAATACATATGATATATATCACCCCGACCCGAGAAAAAGATTTGCATAACATAAAAACGTCTATCTCGCGGCAAGAACCGAACCTGCAACCTTCTGCATCTCAGACAGGCCTTTAACCACCGCGCCACAAAAGTCGTTAGTTTTGCAAGTCAAAAATATTTTGGTTGTTCAGTGTTAATCAGGCTCGTCACAACATTAACTCAAACTTTGTAGGCTCTGTCCTAAATGGAGAATGGACCAAAATATATGTTAGCTATCCTTCTTTGGGCAGCAGGTGGTGAGCGAATATGACGGCTCCGATACTATTTGGAGAAATAGTAGTGTGAACCTTTTTATAACCTTCGGGTTGGTTGGTATGTGGGCTTAATGTGGGCATTAAAAACTTTTGTATTGGATTTACAAAGTGATTGTTCATACTGTGTGACGTCCTTTTAGTGTCACTGTTTCATTTGTTAGCTACAACCACTTGCTTTGTTTATTTTTTATGACTTGTGACTCATATAATTAACGCAGAATGTGAGTACCAAGTCAAACCTAACAAGATTTTTACGTACAAGATTACAAAAATTTTAATAAATAAAAAAAAAGTCTCTTTACTTAAAGTTAGTGCAATAATGTGCGCGTGATTACAGAAACAGTTCAAGTATTCTAATCAAACAGTTTCAGTATAGCTTACTGAAACTGTTTGTTCAGAATACGTCAACTGTTGCTTATGTGCCATATAAATATAACATAACAGAGGGAACAAAGGGTTGACAGTGTTTTTAAGGATTGGTAAGTGGGTTATCTGTCTAAAAACACGAGACCTAGGTGTGGGTACAAATGAGACATCGTGGATCGCCGGATCGATAGACGGAGGCCGATGCGGATTTCGCAAACAACTTACTATTTCAAGGTGAACTGAGCATGAATGTTTTTACGTGAGCAATGTTCAATGTCATAGAAACCGCAAAACTAAATTGGTTACTTAATTATGCCGTTCCATGAAGGAACGCCTAATGTTTGACAATTATTATTTCCTCGTTCTTATAATTCCGCAAAGGCGTTATTGCAAAACTTTGGATGTTTCTGTAACAAAAAGTAACCGTGCTTATGTGTGTAAATATTTATGCATAATTTTTTAAATCAATATGACCCAAAAGCAGGAGAGTCCAAATAGTCAAATACAAAATAAATAATGATTAGAGGATCTTTGAAAATCTTCTTTTTGGAGTAAAATTATCGTGAAACATGTGATGGGATAATGCAAAATATATAACGTACATACAATGGCAAGAAAACCTTTATATTTAATAGTCCGCTTACGAGCTCTAAGTGCTTCCGGGCACGAGCCTTGCCACTCTGGTGACAAGTGAACTGGTGCTCAAAAGGCAAATGAAAAACACTCTCTATAGAAATATTTTCTGCTTAACCTTTATCAGAACAGCGATAAGAAAATATTGTTTTCATTCATAATTGTTTTTTTTTGAATGGGTACACTAACTGTATTTATCATTTTACTCACCTGTGGAATGGAGTGCAACAATTATTTGGGAATGACTCAGCTTTGTCTCATGGTAGTAAATTAGAAATGCTTGATATGTAAGGCTTATGGTTTCGGTACATATTATTATGTTTTTAACAAAATGCTCATACATAAACTATGTAAGAAACATATACAATATTTTTTCTAATTATCAAAAACCTATTTTATTTCCTTATTGTTATCATAGTCAGCAGTCAACTGCTATAATATATTTTTAACGATAATCCTTATTTTTTATCCATATAAGTGCTTAAGTAGGTACTCAGTGGCGCTTACTGGGAGAAGCCTATGTCCAGCAATGGACTAATACAGGCTGAAGAAGAAGAAAAAGAAGAAGTGCTTAAATTTCCAAATTTCCGCGAAGGTTTTTTAAGTATTTTTCAGTTATTAGGTATAAAGTCTCAGTGATGGCTCCAACACCACCAGAATTTTTAAAATGTAATAAGATAGATACAAGTTTAAATTATGTAGGGTAGTAAGTAGGAAGTAAAATATTGTCACTAGGTATTTGTATACGATTCCTAATATAAAGTAACTTATGTGACTGGTCTCCGGCTTATTACAAGGTTTTATTTAGTTTCACCAGTCCCGGTGTCAAATCTTGCCAGTTAAAGACCTACTTCCCGGTATGAAAGCTATAACCTGAAATTTTGCGTGCTATATAAATAAGATCGGATACTGCAATATTATTATGACGTGCTGATCTGATGATGGTGCCAGAATGGGAACTCTGTAATAAAACGACATAACCCCGTCGGGTTTGGGTTCGTTTGATTCGTCTTTACAAGAACTCTGCTAGAGCCAGGTAATTAAGTTGGCCGACTATTATTTAAAATCTTATTAGGATGTGAAAGTCTGTGTGAAGGTTTGTTACAACGTATCTCCGTAACCACTGAACAAATTTAGATGAAATTTAGTGCGTAGATAGTTTAGGTTCCAGAATAACACATAGGCTAATCTAATTTTGAAAAATTAACCTCTTGAGGTGGTAAACGGGGATGTCAAAGTTTGTATGGGGAACAAAAATTTTGCACAGATACTTTCTACTGAAAATAAATGTACCTGTTTCAGGATTTTTCGCAATTCCATCTCTAAGACGGTTAACGGGGGTGGCGAAGTTTATATGGGGAACAAAAGTCTGTGTGAATATTTGTTACCACGTAACTTCGTAACTACTGAACCTATTTAAATAAAATTTGGTATTTAGATAGTTTAGGTTAAAAAAATAACACAAAGGCTAATCTCATTTTGAAAAATTAACATCTGAGGTGGTAAACGGGGGTGGCAAAGTTTGTATCGGGAACAAATAAATCTTTACCAATAGACTTGAAATTTTGCACAGAAACTATACTGAAAATAAATAAGTAGGTGGTTTAGTTAAAGCTGGAACAATTTTATTGAATTTTCCAAAGACCCTAAAAAGTACAGTTTCTACTTTTTGTAGCGAAAATTGACTTGAAGAGGGTATTGTTAGGGGATGAAAGTTTTTATGGGGAACCAATCATTTCTAAAGTAAGTAGGTTTATAAAAAATCATCCTACTTAACCGGCTGTTGAATTAGTGACCAACGCGAACAGGAGCGGGAAACGGAAACGAAATGGGGAGTGAGAGTGGGAACGGGAACGGGAACGGATACTATTAGATAATGCAGTAATAATATGTTGGTACTTTTTATTCCGCGCAAAACATAGTAAAAATAAACCTTTAATAAATAACTAAACACGTTTTGACACATAAGTTTCCACGCGGGCGAAGCCACGGGGTGCAGCTAGTTGTTAAATAGTAGGTACGCTTTTGTTCTTCTAAAAAATTTAAACTTATTTTTTTTTAAAAAATAGTGATACATAAAAACTTCTTTCACTTTAATACCTTCTTTTGTGATTGTTCATGCTTAAGTTGTAAGACTAGTAATTTTTTGTCAAAATTCAAAAGAAAAATTAGGTATTCTTAGGGTGTTTAAGATATCTTTTTGTGCAAGTACCTACTTAAAAACCTCAACATCGAACACATTTTGAATGAAAACTATTTAACAAAAGTTTGCGATCCTGGCACAAAAATTACCGAAAAATTGGAAGGTAACTATTATTGAACACGATAAAAATTATAAAGATTAAGGTCACAAACTTCGGAACAATTATTGGTGCTTTGATAATGATTTGAGTGGTTTTATGTGTGAGATTGAAAATGACTCACTTTTTTCGGGGTCTCTTCCTAGGCCGACGTCGCTCGCCCTCCATCTCGTTGTCGAGGCCGCGACGCCGTGGGCCCTGGTTGGCTCGACGGTTCATCTTGCGGTCCGAAGGTGCTTCCCGCAAGGGTTCCACTACGGCCACGCGAGGAATGCACTCATCTTCTTCGATATGCTTAGGTGTCTGCGGTGCGCCCATCCGAAGATGTCGTTGACGCCACCACAGCACCCACGAGCTGATGTTATCGCGAATTTTGCTGGAGAGCGACGCGTCCGAACCAAACTCTCCGTCGGGCGGCACCGTGACGATCTATTATTTACCTCAGTCTCAAAAAAACGGTAGGGTATACCTAGCCTAATCTTACGCTATCGGAAGGCAGCGTGGCAGTGAAGCGTACGCGAAGCGATGGTTTGTGAACTCAGCTATTGCGCTCGAAACCGCGATCCTTCATCTTCCCTAATCCCGTTCCAAGCAACAAGCGTCGAGTTCTCTACTTAAAACTAAACTTAAACTTTAATTGGCAGGAATGTTTCGGCAGTTAATAAGTTTGATTTCTACATGTTTTAGGTATCGTTCGGGTGGCGAGCGGTAGTCATAGTGACGGGGTCGTCGTCGGCGTCCGCGAGTGGCGACATGACGGTGCGCGAGATGGTCAGCGGTGCAAGCGTGCCGGTGGTGGCTCACTCAACAGATGTCGAGTTGGTGTTACGTAACGGACGAGCGTACCGAGCGCGGGTGGGTGCGCGTCGGCGGCGGGCGCGCGAGTGCCGTGCCGCTTCTAGACGCCGCGAGTTCGCTTCAAGCCTCCCCCCACCAGGCAGAAGCATTTCTCTACCTGAGGAGCATATCAGTCCTTTTCAATAGGTAATTGCATGACCCTATCCTTCGATTCCTATCATACTAGGACATGATATGGGTAAAAAAAATGTTTTTTTTGTATGAAGCCTGGCCTAGTAGCGCTCGGCCATCTTTCAAAGTTATGTTATGATAATGCCGGCAATACAAAAAATTAAGTATCAAATCTCGTAGTGTCATTTTAAGGGACATGATAATTGTGGTTTAGGATATTTTTTGTTATTTGTTCCAACACATAACAAAAAAACTTACTTAACTAAACTTACGATATTTTATTAGTTTCCTCTTAACATTGGAATGTATTTGATATGACCGTGCAACACAGTCAATTATTAGGCCAATATAAGTCAACCTCTTTAAACACCCGAAAATGTAGGGTAAGATCCTGTAGGTAGACGGTGCTCAAGGTTGGGTAAACGTTCCTTTCGATTTTTTTACGAGTGCTCTAACGGCCAGACTTATTATTGGACGCATTGCGTAATGTCTGCAAGTTTGGGGGTGTTGAACTGTTTTAAACTTTGCTATCTTCTTATTGCGTCAACTAATAAAGTAGTTGCCAAAAATAAGTTTTTGCGTAACGGAGTGTCAACAAACATTTAAAATCAAAAGTTTCCATATAGCACTTTCGTCATACTAGTAGAAAGTATATATAATATTGCCAAAAATGGAAAATCAGATAATTACTTACATTTTTTTTCAAATGTTCTTTGCTTATTTGAAGTTAATGGCGCGATTGTCACGCGAGTAAGATTACGAAAATATATTTAGTTTTCTAGGGTCGCGCCACCTCGCAATAAACCAATGCATAGAATTGGAATTCCTTGAACAAGGATATAAATAAAAACAAATTCGATGTAAACTAACTGACGGCTTCTGTGGCGCAGTGGGCGAAGGTTCGCCTGAGACGGAGAAGATGGCGGGTTCGATTCCCGCTGTGGGACAAATGTTTGCATGTTCTGTAGATATTTGACAAATATCTATATATAGAATATATCAATCATGTGGTTCCCATAATACAAGCTCTGCTTAGTTTGGGGCTATATGCTGATATGTGATAGTCCAGCGTTATTTATTTATTTATAACAATTATAACCTTTGTTAGTGGATGCATTTACAACTAAAAGCAAGCATATATATAAAATAACTAAAAACCTTAGTCTCACGAAAACAAATTTGTAAAAAAAAATATGACTATGAAACTCGTTAAGCTTTGGCTAAACAGAAAGGCAAGAAGATTCTTACGTGGTAAAGTACTAAAGGCTGGATAATATTTAAGGTTCTCGGTATTTCGGTGTTTAGTTCGGTTGATTTTCACAATTACCCAGATGGAACAGCAGGACCTTAGTCATGCGAGTCAATTCTATGGATTTCTCAAAAATTCCACGCAGGTAGCAGTGACAAACATACAAATACACGTAAAAGGCTGTGCCAGCCATCACAACGATTAGGTTTAGTCAATTTATACCAATTATGAATAATATATTTGGTAGAATTTACTAGTAGTTACGATTCTATCACGAAAATATAATTATTATTGTGTTTTACGTAATTATGGGTAAGGAAACCGATAGCTATCGCTTTCCGGGTAAGGTCGTGAAAGTTACTTTTTGTTGCGTCAAGGTTACTTTGATCCGGATTTGCTTTTTGGCACCACTCCACGCTTCCATACAAATAAAATGCGTAGCAACTTGTAGAGCTGGAAATTGATTTAAAGTTCTATACTACGAAGGCGTTTCGGTTATTCCCGGTCGTTCACTGAGTTTGGTTTGTACCATAGCCAGACCTACTGTGAAAAGCTATGACCTTTATACTATTTTAACACTATTATTTTAGCTTTTTTTTTGTATCCCTTCTACTTCTTCTGTCCGAGCTACACTATTAAATTCTCAGTTTATAGCAGTCCACTGCTGGAAAAGGGCCTAATCTAATGAGCGCCAATGCGCCCTGTCTTGAGCATCCAGCTTCTACCAGGAGCCTTTCGCAGATCGTCACTCTACCAGTCTACCTAGCAATGCATATTCTCACAGTTACTTATTAAAACGTAAATGATAATAATTTTATACATTAAAAACCATGTGGAACACTTTGCCATGTCATATTTTATACACCAATTCGTAACGTGAACAAACAGAAAACAATTGGTAAGAAACTGAGCTTGGGTTATATTTTTTTAGCAATAAGACAAAACATTTTGTCCAATAAAATTGATTATTTTGTCTTTTACAACCACTTTTTACAATAAATAAATATTCAAGTATCTTGCAAAATTTTTTTCTTCTTCGTATGAGCTAGTGGCCAACTCTGGTGGCGGAGTTTTTAGGCCGCCCGAAGGCTTTCAACATGGCATAACGATTGAAAAAGCCTGTACCAACATCTTAACCTGCTTTCCGAAACACGGAAGCGCTCATTAAATAATTCCACCAACGGTCACCTATCGAAGTAGCTAAGGAGTTTTGCTACGAGCGTTAAAAAAAACGCTGCAAACTTTGAACGTATTAAAAGACGATGACACTCGTGAATTTCAAGGTCCAACCCATAAAAAGATTATGAAATTATCTACATTATCTAAAGGGAGGAAGGTAGATTTCGAAAAGAAGATTTTATAAAACGCCAGATACAGTTTGCTAGTAAACAATTTCAAATGCAACGGTTTTCACACTGATGATGTTTGCCTGTGCACTGAAGGTTTTATTAATGATGTCAAATAAAATCTTTTTTTTTTTGAGAACTACACAATTATTGCTTTCTCTTTTACTCTTTATGAAACAGATTGAGATGGATGCAATTAAGTTTAGTTTTAGCTTAGTGTGACGCCAACAGAAGGTTTTGGAAGCAAAATGTTTAAAATGACTGCTAATTTTATTCGTCATTAATTTCATATTAGTTACAAGTGAAAATTAATTTGATAAAATGACCCCACCCAAAAATATTTTCATATACCAAGTGACGCTAAAAACAATATATATTGCTCGCACTGTAAAAAAGTTATCAGGTCGAATAGAGAGCCAAGATCCTACGTTGTTTCGTCTTTACGGGGGCACTAGTCGTACTCCCAGATGTAAGTTTTTAAAGAGCTCTCATAAATAAATAAGGGAAAAGTTGTAACATAACATTAGTCTAAATAATCCGTCAAAAATTCCGTATTGATGGGAAGGTCGCGGGGCAACTCCTGCTTGAGTAGACATTTTTGGGATATTATAAAATCCATTGCTTGAGCTAAACTTACGTTGCTATGCAAGTGCTACACTGCCTACGAGTTTAGCAGTCGATTTTAGCTACGATGGCTACGTAATCGCTTCGTTGCCCGTAGTTGGTAAATAAGTCATAAGATTTCATTATGGAGCAAACTGTATAGTGGATATAATTGGAACTAATAATTAAGAACAAAATTAATTAAACTTCTGTAAATAAATTTCTTAAACTTTTCCATACGTGGGTTTTCCACGTCGGTTTTTTTTGAGTTAATTACTTGGTAACTTGGTAAATATAAAGAGTGTCTGGCGGCAGATTTATATTTTAGATTGAATAAAAAACTACGTTGTTAATCTTCTTATTAAGTATATTTTTACAAAAAGTGATTTTGCGGATTTATTTCCTAAATATAATTTCATCTAAATTCTTTTCAACGTTTCATTGCACTTGGCAACCCGGTATGATGCCGTGTATTCCACGGCGAATGTTTTTCTTCAGGTCTTCAATAGTTTGAAAATTGTTTTGGTAAACTTTACCTCTGAGATATTCCCTTAAAAAAAAATCCAGAGGGGTCAAATCGTGTGACCTCGGTTGCCATGGGATGTCTCCAAACCGACTGATCAGGTTTCCAGGGAAAGCTTCCCAAACAACAAATTCATCAAAGCCCTGGCCATGTATGAGGTAACTTCATCTTGCTGAAACCACGTGTGTGACGAGAATTAGGCATAAAGTAATCGGCAATCATGCTTCCATTTTCAGCATTCACATTAATCCCTGGACCCCAAAAAAAAATGGTGTTTTTTTCCACACATTCATGTTTTTGAAGATCGACTAGGCCCTGGTCGAGGGATAGTGATAGCTGAAGCAGTTGTGCGGAATTTCTGACTGACTGAATAATCATCACTCTATAAAACGCCTCGATAGCGAACACGCGATGCTCTGCCGACCACTGTGGCATCATGACTAACAAATCCGCACGATCCTTATGTCCCTACCCGTCCAGCACCGTTCATAACTTTTTTTAAATTCGAATTTTAGAACATAAAAAAAATACTACCGCCACAGTTAATTTTTTCCTTATAATCAACGCACAGAATATATTATAGTACGGCAATGGTACGAAATAGTAAATTTTCGTTCAGTGACACAAAATTAAACAAAGTTGACCAGTGTGAACAAGTTCAGTTTCTTAAATATAGGTTGACACGCGGGACATTGACATTGACATGCACGTAGTAACGACAACGGCTAATGATAAACGATGACGTCGATGATAAACCAATAAAAAACCATTTTGGTTTTCGCTATCGTTCAGCATTGGTCGTCTTTACCATAACATTTTGCAACATAATATTTAACAAATTGTAGTAGCTAATTTGAGTAAAGGCCAGCGCACAACAGCGCATGAAAGGACTGAGGATAATACAAACGCATCCGGTAACAAGACATACATTTCAGACAGACAACGCTGCATCCTGATGGTCCTTTGACCAAGGCTCTGGGAATAGATCAAAGGCTTTTGATGCTCATTTCTCGGTACCGGTATCTATATCTTTGTCGCCAATTTGCGCTGACCTAAATTGTGATAAAACGTTCGTAGTTATTTTACGAGATTGAGAATTATGTTAATTTGATATTTGAACAAACAGGGACCAAAGTGCATTCCAAAGCACGAAATCGCTCAGAAATCAATGCCACAATAACGGTCACCCATCCAAGTAGTGACCGGGCGGAGTGTAGCTTAGCCAAGGTGATCGGTTAAGAACAACAAAGTAAGCCACGCCACGAGCGTATTTTGGACTCTGCCTTCAACAAAATATATATACAAAATATATATAGCATAAATGCATACACGCATGCCTGCTCTTATCATGCATTCATCTTACTTATGTAGTAGAAATATGTGATGTGTGGAATGCATGAAATTTAGAAACGATAACGAAATGACCACGGATTTATTAACTTGACCAAAAAAACTGTTCATCCATATCCGTATCTACCCTATCAACAATTTTCGGTTTGTATGAAATAAAATAAGAACAAACATCATAAAATTCTGTCAAACCACCGTAACCAAAGTTTTACCTTAACTCCGAGAGTCTCAGTTACGGTTATAATAGCTCTATAAGTATGTAGGTGCGTATGGACCTAAACCTCTTTACTAGCTTCCGTACGTCAGTCGCGTGGTACTTAGGGTCAGTGTTCTACTAGCTGACCATGCACCAAAAGCTGACCAAAACACGATTATTATCCTATTGTAAGAAATTCTTAGCACATTTAGTAGCAATATTTTACCAAGCATCACGGCAACACTCCTAAATAATACAGTAATGGTACATTGCACGGTCAGGCTTTGGACCTGGCTGGTCATCTTTTGGTATAACATATTTTTTTAAATAAATATCATTGCATACCTAAAAAGATAATTTAATTTAGTAATAATATGTATGTCATTTAATAAAGTAAATGTCACACAAACTTATGCTTCATAAAAAAATGGGTTAATATTTAAATAAGCAGACTATATGGTTAAGTAGCTTAGAAATCTCTTAAATGGTCCACTATTGGAACATTGACAACCAACCTACTGGGATAAAAAGCATGTATTAAACCAGAATACTTAGATACGTACTCAGAATTCTGTAAATACAACGTTTGTAGTGCAGCAGCTGGCCCTTCCAGGGCCACGGTCAATGTTTGCCTGAACGTAATTTTCGGTACATTGCGATCACTTGTATGGAAATTTCAAAATATTGTCTTTGTGCTACATACTGCAATTGACTCAAGACTGAAGGTAAAAATTTTAAACTGAACTAAGTCCGATAGTTGCCGTCTCGCTACCAAATCACGTTTTAATGGGTAGGATTGAAACTTTTCTAGTTTCAGTTAATTTCAAAATTTTAAAATAAACAACATAAAGTGACTAATCAATACAGTCTCTTTAAAATATTAAGTACTAGCTTCTGCCCGCGGCTCCGTTCGCGTGGTACCTTGATAAAAAGTGATAAATATGTACTTATCTTCAAAGTTTCATAAAATTCATTGCGCCGTTCGGAGTTGAATGGGAACAAACATACTAACACACATACTTTTGCATTTATATTACTAACGTGTGTGTGATTGAGTTATGCAACATTTCGTGATGTAACGGTCAATAGTTCGTTATCAAACACAGAAGCGACGTCCTGCATATTGGGTGAGAATCAAGTTTGCGCACTGTACGTGAAATTAGTATGTATATAGATAGTATTATAATTCAAGCTCTCGGCAATCAGTTCAGTTCTCTCACCAAATAGGTCAAGCGTGCATGGATTAAACTAACAAACTAATTTTGTCTATGTACAATTTAGTAACCATATCAAAGTACATTCCTATAATGGTTTGACATAGATAATGCTTCGATGGAATGACGATCTGAGAGTGCGGGTAGAAGCTGGATGCTGTAGAGCTGACAGGGTGCAATGGTACTCATAGGGGGAGGTCTATGTCCAGCAATGGACTGCTAAATGACCCGGCCGCAACTACGTTTACTTAAATACTTGCTTACTTAAATATCGTGATTTTACGCGGTACCCTAAGAGACCCTATTGGTGCGTTGCGTGGTTTTTCGTTGTCGCAGCAGCAAACGGAGTCCGTCACGGACTTTTTTCATATATATTTTGTAACATGCCCCATTCATGCGTTGCGTCGTCGCATGTGACATTTCAACGGATCGACCTCGGAATAAGGATAATGAAATAGAATAAATCTTAAAGGAATTCTCTAGATTCGATTGCGTTGGTACGATTTACAATTTGAACTAATTTGAAGTCGCATAAGAAAGTAGAGATCAAACGTATGAGGTGTTATTAGTTTACGGGTACTAACTATATACGGATATCAACGAAATAAGGGGGGGCAATCGCCCCTATTGCCCGTAGTATAGGCCCCCCCCCTTATTTCGTTGATATCTATTTATAAATCGTAGTTTTCTCTTCTGGGGGGCGAAGAAATGACCAGATCAGAAAAAAGTTTTAATTATTAGGTTGATATTCAGTTGTAAATCTTTATTTTCTTTTCTGGGGGGCACAGAAATTACTAGACCAGGACAAAGTTTTGGGTCATGAATGTGTAGTATTAATTAATTATATTAATTTGATATCCAGATATAAATTGAGTTGTCTGTTCTGGTGGGGCGCAGAAATTACCAGATCAGGACCAAGTCTTCGTTAATAATAATAATTATAACCATTTCAGTTGGTAAAAATTTTGATATAAATCGTAGTTTCCTTTTTCGTATTGTATTTCGCGGCTCGCTCTGCTCGCCGATTTCATTACCACCTATTCGTTCTGAATGGTACATAACTACGCACAAACATTTTAAATCCATCCTATAAAGTTTCCAACAAAGACGAATTAGAACACAAAAGCGCTAGTTAAAATAATAAAAAATTTGGGGCTCGCTCCGCTCGCCGACTTTCTTTTTTGCGTCTGTTGTTGTAGTGTTACCTAGGTGTTTTAAAAAAATGCCGCAGTTTTCTTTGTCTTTTTTCTTTTGTGAATCAAAAGTTTTGTTTGTAATCATAATTATTATTATTATTATTCCTAAGCATAATAACATATTTTCTGAAAAATAATTTCGCGGCTCGCTCCGCTCGCCGATGGAAAATAGTTAAGTTACTTGCCAAACACAAAAATTGGCCCCCTTTAAACGATATCCTGTATCCGCGCCTGCTTAGAGCATGGTGAATTATAAGATTTCTTCTATTTCATTATCTTTATTGTCAGTGATAGACAGACAAGAGACGAAGCGGGAGGGAGGGTGATACGCTGCGCTGTCAGAGCTCCGGTGCGACGACGGACAGTGACAGAAGATACCTAGTACGCACAGCTACTGCTTACCCGCGTACCCTTTTTCGTTGCGACGTCGTGTGTCAACGCAACGCAGGTATAGCATGCAAGGCGTTCATCCGTTGCGACAACTCAACGCAACGCACCAATAGGGCCTCACTCTAAATAGTACGAAATAAAAGTAGATAGGCCTCTAACAAATAATTCGTGTAAGATTAGGTACGCGTTCACTTCACTTCTTCGTTTAATTGCTTCTAGGATAGTTCTCCACAATTTTGCCAGCATCAAATATTGTTCATAACATTATGAGGCAGCGTAGTACAGTTTATTTTCAAATTATCAGACAGATTGACCATTTCGGCTGGTACATTTAACCCTACAGAGCTATTTTTACGCACGTCAAATAATTACCATATTGGCAAATTATTGATGCCTCGGGTTATCGTATGCATCTCAATTTTTTTTAAATATAGACAGCGTTGGTTTAGCTCTTATAATGTAGCTTTCTATAGTTGAAAGCATTTTTGGAATCGGTTAAGGTTTTGGGTTTATCCATGACAAACAAACATACAAAAAATCAAGACTCTTTAAAATAATCGTACAGATTAGGTTTAGTTATTTTTAAACAAAATTCTGAACTAAACCATAAATAGCAGGAAAAAATAAACTGTTTTGTCAAAACCAGTTTTCCTTTACCCTTTGTCCACTCCAGTCTGGGTTACGAACAACTGCTAAAAGATGCAAGTCAAAAGCCCCTTAGAATTCGCAAACGCGTAAGCACCGACTCAAGGTCGCGGTGTCAAGAGCAAGTCAAGGCTGACTCAACTGGGGCGGGCGATACAATCAGGATACTGTGCTCATTTGAGTTTCGATTTTCCACAACCCTGAACTAAAGGGCCGCTTCCGGTAGTCTTACCATAACTGCTACTCAGGACTAAGGAATGAAGAGATCCAAATGGTATTGTAAGGCCAATTGCATATGCAAGTAAAAAACTAAACTCTGTAGAGCTCAAATATACAATAATTGATAAAGAAGCTATGGCTATAATTTTTGGTGTCACAAAATTTTATAATTATACTTATGGCAGAAGTTTTGAGTTGGAGACTGACAACTTAGCTCTAGTTAGAATATTTGGACAACAACAAAGGGCATTCCTAAAATGGCGGCGCAACGGTTGCAGCACTATGCAATATTTCTGTCAGCTTTTAACTATAAAATACGTCATATTAAAACAACTTTAAATCCCGCTGATTTTCTATCTCTTTCATGTATGAATACCAATATTGTAAACACTGAAACACAATACTATAATTCATTATGTATGGATGCAAATGTAAGTCAAATTCATTATGTAAATAACTCTAATATGGAAAAATTGGACTGGATCAAGATTCAAAAAGAAACTTTAAAGGATCCTATACTTGTTAAAGTTATAAGATATATTGTTGATGGATGGCCAGAGGAGAAAAACATGGATAAAGAAGTTATAACTTATTTTAACAGAAGGCATGAAATTAGTGTAGATAGGAATTGTTTGTTTTGGGAATTTCGGAGAATTATTCCCACTGTAATTAGAGAACAAATTCTGGAAGAATTACATAAAAGCCATTTTGGAATTGTAAAAATGAAACAATTGGCTCGATCTTACTTCTGGTGGCCTAATATAGATGCAGAAATTGAAAAGGTAACAAAAAACTGTATAGCTTGTTTACAGAATCATAAAAGTCCACCTAAATCAGCCTTAACGCCATGGCCTGTTCCACCGTCAGTCTGGTATCGGCTTCATGCGGATTTTTTAGGGCCGTTCAATAGTAAAATGTATTTAGTCGTAGTCGATGCATTCTCAAAATGGCCAGAAGCATTCGAAATGATAAGTATAGGTGCAGCTCGCACTATAGAAATTTTTAAAGAATTATTTTCTCGTTTCGGTTTTCCGATGCATTTAGTAACAGACAATGGACCTACATTTACCAGTCATGAATTCCAAAAATACTGCGAAAATTAAAACATTAAACATTCGTTTAGTCCCCCATATCATCCAGCCTCAAATGGGGCAGCAGAAAGGTTTGTAGAAACTTTTAAATCACATGTTACAAAAATCAAGGAAAGTGGTTTTGCTCTTAAGTCAGCTGTCAATTTGTTCCTGTTTGATTACAGAAGCTTACCTCACAGTACTTCAGGAGTAACACCTGCTAGACTTATGCTCGGCAGAGAATTAAGAAATCGATTTGCTTTGATGCGTCCATCATCGGTTACGGATAAATCCTATGAAATGTTAGAAAAACAAAAGAAAAATGCATCTGGTAACCGAAATGTTGATTTTCTGGTAGGTGAAAAAGTTATGGTCAGGGACTATCGTAAGGGACACAAACCTTGGATTCAAGGTGTGATCGTGGCCGAATCTATGCCAGGCGTAACTTTTTTTATTGACGTATCGGGACAGAACTGGAAAAGACGCATTAACCAAATTCTAAAATGTGACTGTAGTTTATTAGAATAAAAACACCTACAGACATGCATGTACTGACAGAACAGGAATGTTCCAGTGGGCTTGGGCTGGCATTATTGGGAAGGAACTTACTTCTGAAATACAGGTTACCCTAATTTAGGAGTCAGGGCTTTCAACCACAAACTCGAAAATTTCACTGGTTAGTTCAACAATAACAACAACATAAGCCTATTCAGCCCCTTGCTGGACATAGGCCTCCTCTATAAGTAGGGGGATATGCCCATAATCCCTACGCTGGGCATGCGAATTGGGGATCGCAGGGCACTGCTTTTTAAACCACCGACGCTACTGCCCATCGACGGTCAGGGATTTTTTTGTGCTGGTGTTGGCTGCACTATGCCGCAATCAGCCGGCCGCCAGAACTCTGTTTGTTATACAGCATGGTGCACCACAGGCATGCGAGGTTGGCTTGGGTTCCTAAGATGGAGGTTGGAACCCATTACACACCTGGTTAATTCATTATAGACGTATTATGTATTATTATTATAACACTTTATTCATTTTAAAACTCATAAAAAATACATTTTTTACTATAAAATTTAAAACATTATTAATCTACTATGTACAAAAATAATATAAAAAAAACATTATAGTAAAAAATATATCCAAAATGGTGGACCACCGACCGCGGGGCAGGGCTCAAACGGTCGGTGGCTAGGCCTGCAGAGAGAGGAACCTCCGCACAATGCGTGCCGAGTCCAGGAAAGCCGCCTTCTGTATCTGACCCTTGATCCAGCTGCCTAGCGAGAGTCTCTTAAGGTATTGGTCAAGGCTCTTCGCTATCAGACCGTTCACTGAAACGACTATCGGAACGATAATTGTTGAGTCGACATCCCACATAGCGGTAATCTCGTGTGCCAAGTCAAGGTACTTGCTAAGCTTGTCCTTCTCGGCCTTCACGAGATTAGCGTCATGTGGGATGGTGATGTCAACAAGTATCGCCCGGCGTTCCGACCGGTCTACCAAGACGATATCTGGTTTATTCGCAAGAATAGTCCTGTCCGTGATGATAGAGCGGTCCCAGTAGAGCGTAGCACGACCATGAGAACCGGTACCGGTGCGTACTTATAATACGGAACCTCAACAACCTTATTATTATTATTATTATTTATTTAGTGGTATAACCATGAAATATAGGAACGACGCCTGGAGTTCTCAAAAAAAACCGATTACGAAATAACTCTTTATTGAGTTCTACAAATTAGAATTAATACTAGAAAATGTTATGTACTAAACTATAATTATGTTGACGGGTTCGAGGTTGGAACCGAAGTGGTGAGCCAAAGTGTTGGGCGAGCCACGCAGTGCAGCCTCGTGGTGCTGGGTCAGCATTGACGTCAATCGGTTGGTTATTGCCACATAATTGTGGAATTGCGATTTAGGCAGTTCTGGTCGTAGCGCTAGGTATAACATCTCCCCCTTCAGATCAGCGACTATTTTTGAAGATTTAGAAAAAATGTCGCTGGCAGCTTCTTCTCCTTTGGAGATGTATCTGGTACTGCGTAGGTGGGCGTTTCAGTTGTGGTCTGTTCTATTTTTGTCTTAGAATTTTCCTTCTTTATGAAGTATCTTCGACTTAAAATGATGATGATGAGTACTAGTGCACCAGATAGTATACCATAGAAAGGGATGGTCGTATGGTATAAGGTCGACGAATTTTCTATCTGCAAGGGCGCCTGTTGGTTGAGTACAGCTTCCTCAGATTGATTGAATTGATCTTGAGAGATAAAGATGCAGGTACTTCCTCGGCTTGACTCGGAATTTTCGTTATCTTCATGGGCTGTCCTTCGATGCGATCATTGACGTTGACGATGGTAAAGTCATTCGTACGTAGCTTGCAGTCATGCGGTATGGTGACTAAGTAGCTGCCGGTGAGCGTGTTAAATTCATCTCGTTCGCATGTGAGTCGAACTTGAGTTGGTGTCGGAAAAACGACGGCGTAGTGGCGGTCATCCAGCTTCTCCATAGCGGGCTTCATCAACTCGATGGTGGTCATCTCACAGGGTTGGTCTTCAGTTGTTCTGCCTTCGATGATATTGCAGATGCAGTCGGGTTGGGGCTTCAGCTGGTGGTTGAGCTGTTCAGCACATAGATACCTCGTACCTGACTTCGGGCATTCAGCCTCTATGTACACGTGAAAGTTACCAGTGATTGCCAGGAGTGGGAAAGGTGGGATAATAGCCTTCCTGTTCCTATTTGGTACGATAACCAACCTATATAAAGTATAACTAAGTGGAGATACCACTGGAAAATTAAAAGCGAAAACTAATTGATCTCCGTTATAGTAGGATGCCGATTTTATAACATCGTAATAGTCACGGAGCTCTAACTCTAATAATTGATCCTTATTATAAAAAGTTTTTAATCTACTTAACATATTTTTCATTACATTTATATTTATCGTAGAATGATGAGTGCGCGAGGCACTGCAAAATGCAAGCGCATTCTCTAACCTACTTATTTCGTTAACTAAGCTACCTACGTTATTACTTGTTATCGCCAGAATTTGTGCGAATTTAGCAAATTTCATAAACGTGTATTGCGAAAGTGAATTGCGGTCAATTAAAATGTTTAAAGTTTTATTAATAGTGATTTGATTATCTACAATTGTAGATAATATTTTAGTATGATCATTCATCCAATCTTTGCTAAGACTGATATGATGATTTTGTTCAATCACAATCTTATCCTGATTTTTCTTAAGAACAGTTAGGGCATCATTGTACTTTACAGCATCCGTATAGTCCAGATTCCCGGTAATGCTCTTAATAACGGATCCAAGACCATCTACCAAACCTCTTCTAGAACGAGTTGGCTCTAAACTTTTTAGTTGAAGTGAAGCAAAGTCTAATTTATTAATTAAATGATCTATCTGAAATTCGTATAATGCATAAGTGTAGTTATCTAGTCTATCTTTAATGTTAGTTAATTGGGATCGTACTAAGTTAATGTTATCGCTGATTTCTTTCAATTCAATGTACTGTAAAAATGTATGATAATGAGTGGTTAGTCTCATGGGGCCTAATTTAAATGGTAAAAGTCCTGGTCCATCTTCGAGTCCTTCAAGTTTTATCTCGTGAGCCTGTATTAGGCTGACGGTCAGCATCAGCGTCCTGTAACAATTTTGCGGTCTTAGGGACTCGTTTCAACCTATTTTTAGCTATGGGACCCTTTTTCCTAGAGGTATAAATATGAATAGGTAGGTCCGCTAATACAGTATCCTGCGTGTACCTAGGTGCGAGCTTAGATCTACTAGCGCAAGGATTACTGATAAAAATCTGTTGGTCAGGTTGGTACTCTGCTTCAGTTTCGCGTGACTTGTTACGGTTTTCTATAATAGCAGTCCTATTAGCAAGAGATGTCTCATTGATGAGTTCATACACTTGTTTCATCTGCTCTCTATGAGTCTGAGTGTACTGCTGCAAGAGGTGCCCTGTAATATCGATGTCAGTCGGGTCACGTGGGTCAGTATGTCCTAATATGAGGTCATAAGGCTTGCATTTAGTAAAACTATGTACTGAACTATTATACGCGATCAGAGCATAGGGCATCAAGTTAATAACAGGCTGATCTCGTTGCTGTAACTTTAAGATGCGAAGATGTTCGAGCAAAGTCGAGTGAAAACGCTCTATGTTCCCGTTAGCGTTAGGTGAGTGAGCTAAGGTTTGATGATGAGTGATTTTGTGAACCTTACAAAACTCTGAAAACATCTGGTTAGTAAATTCAGTACCTTGATCCGTGATAATTGTTAGTGGTAAGCCATGATGCGTGCTGAAAATTAATAAAGCTTGTATTACACTAAGCGCGGTGCCGTCTCTAAGTAGATAGGCTTGTCCATACTTTGAGAAAACGTCTATAAACGTAACATACTTTTCACTTTGGGCAGTGAAGCTGTCCATGTGAACTATCTCAAAGGGCCTCGTGGCTGGTGGGACCACATTGAATTTAGGCCTAATCGGGTTCCTATCGTATTTAGCCTGTCCACAAATAGTACAGTCATTTATGAATTTGGTTACATGTTCTTTCATCTTTGGCCAATAGTATCGCGCCGATAAAGCTAGGCAACATTCGCTAATGCCACGGTGGTTAGTTTTTCCTTCGTGATAATTGCGGATGATGTCCAGCTGTCTAAGATACTCTTTAACATTTTCAACTTCTTTTTTAGCAAGGACCAATTTCATAGATGAACTTTTAAATGTTTCCTGTAGGATTGGGACGATCTTGTACATAGCAAGAGGAGGATTTATAAGGAGAGCTGTTTTAATCTTAGGATTAACGTATTCCTTAATTGCCTTAATTAAATCTTCCTTCAAGTTAGACTCCGATAACTGGACGGATGTACGTGTGTGAGTGTCGAACGGCTTTGTCGCTGACGTACGCTTTTTAATGTCACCTACTATAGTCAGTATCAGCTGTCGGTGGAATTTATTCAAAGGATCGTCGGTTATGGGAATTTCAAGTATGGGATTTTCATTCGAGGTATGAGCGGTCTGGGTACGAGTGTCAAGGTCGTCGGCTACTGATGGGAATCTTTCAGATGCGTTAGCTACCATAGAACTCAACTCTTCATTACAGATCTCCACACGTGAGAGGGCGTCGGCGTTAGTATTTTTCTTACCTGGCTTATGTTCGGTAGTAAAATCGTATTCACTTAGCTTAAGACGCCACCTTGTGAGCTTAGAGTTCGGCTCCTTAAGGTTCATTATCCATTGCAGTGGTTTATGATCGGTTATGATTTTGAACTTACGGCCATAGAGATAAGGTCGAAAGTACTTCGTAGCCCATACGATAGCTAGTAGCTCTTTTTCTATCGTACTATAATTAATTTCGCTCTCATTTAAAGTACGAGAAGCATACGCAATCGGTTTGTCCGTACCTACTCTACCTTGTGATAGTATTGCACCTATAGCGAAATTAGATGCGTCGGTCGTCAGTATGAAGTCACGATCAAAGTCGGGGTATCTCAATATGGGGTCGTTCATCAGAAGAGTTTTGCATTTCTCAAAGCTATTTACGTAGTCTGAGTCTAATGTAATTTTTCTTCCCTTCTTAAGACACTGTGTCATAGGCTTTGTAATTCGGGCAAAGTCGGGTATAAATTTTCTATAGTAACCAAGAAGTCCTAAAAATGACTTAATTTCCTTAGGGGTCTTAGGTATAGGATACTTCTGGATTGCTGAAATTTTATCAGGGTTCGGTTTTATTCCGTCCCTGGTTATTATATGACCTAAGTACGCGGTCTCAAGTTTGAGAAACTCTGACTTATCTAGCTGGATTTTAAAGTTAGACTCGCGTAATCTTTGGAATACCTTTTCAAGATTGACCATATGTTCTTGGAGTGACGTCGAAAAAACTATGATGTCATCCAGATAAACGAGGCATATGACGTTTTGCAAACCTCTAAGAACATTGTCCATTACACGTTGGAATGTAGAGGGTGAGTTTTTCAACCCCATTGGCATTCTTAACCATTCAAAATGTCCATTCTCTACGTTGAACGCAGTTTTATGGATGTCACTAGGATTCATCTCGACTTGATGAAATCCAGATGCAAGGTCGAGGGTCGTAAAATACTGACATTTGCCTAACTTGTCGAGGACGTCTGTAATGTTAGGTATAGGGTACTTATCGTCGATAGTCTTTTCATTCACCTTACGAAAGTCAACGACCAGCCTCCACTTCTGCTTCCCTGAAGCATCTACTTTTTTCGGGACTACCCAAATTGGGGAGCTCCATGCCGATTCCGATGGTCTGATGATACCCTGATCTAACATTTTAGCTATCTGTTCGCTTACTTCCTCGCGATGGATATAGGGGTAGCGGTAGCTTTTAGTATAGACGGGGACTTCGTCATGAGTCTTTATACTATGTTTAATTTTATTCGTGAACGTTAGCGCTTCACCCTCGACATAAAATACGTCGGCGTATTTGGAACAGAGTGTAATTAAGTTCGCTTTTTCCTCAGCATTTAAATGCTCGGTGCGCAAACGCGAAATAATATCGCGAGCGCGCGACGACGTGGTCTCGGCGTCGGTGCTCGTGCACTCAACGGTGTAAACCGACGCTTGCGTCGCGTGGTCTAGCGAGAATATTACGTCGTTCTGGGTTGGATTGACGACTTCCACTATACCACGATTATTAATAACGGTGGTTAAGCAGTCAACAATCACGCAGTTACAAATTAATTGTTCCTGAATGAACACTGCGCCATCCGGGGCGTTAATGGGTAGCCTTACCAACTTCGAGCTTTCGGCTGGAATAATATCCTCGTAAAGGTTTAAGTTCCGCGAGTTGTACATGCGGATGGGATTAAGGGCGTTCTTAGTTACTAGCGACCGATTCTTAAGATCTAGTTTCGCTTCCCATTTAGTTAATAAATCCATACCTATTAATCCATCGAAATGATCATGAAACCTATACACGAATAATTTAACATCCTCTGTATCTCTGAACTCCGGGAAACACGGAAGAGTGATGGAGTACTCATTCCTGCTCGTAGCGTGAACATTAGTTACTTCAAACGGATCATAGTCTAATGGTACGTGTGAAAAATAATTTTCCACAGCTTCCGGACTAAGGAAGGACTGATTCGCGCCTGTATCTATGAGGAGATTCAAAGGAGGGTTTATTATGCGAATATACGGTAGCTGTCTCTGAGTCTGGAGATTAACTTCTATCTTGACTTTTTTGAAGTCAAGGCCTTGGTAAAATCCTCGCTCGATGGAGAGTTGGACTGAGGCTGGTCACCTACTTCCTGAACGTCATAGTCACCAGTCATGTCAGTCTGGTGAGGTCCTTCGTACTCAGAAGTATAGGCGTTTGAGTCGTCGTAATAGCCGTTGTTATAATAGTCGCTATAGTCATAGTCATTATAATCATAGAATTCATATCCGTCATAATCGTTACCTGAACATTCATTTACGTTTACATCACGAGTCTTAAAATAATTAGATGGGGGTGGATTACCCTGCTTAGCCCAATTCCAGCCACTGGCGGAGGGCATAGGTCTTTCCCTAGTCACGAAATGGGATACGCCACTCATGGGCTTAGGACCCTGAAATGAAGGCTTGGGTACTGGTAATTGGAACGCGTTACGCTGGTTATGGTTTGGCGGCGGCGCACTGAACATTTGTTGAGTGCGGGATGGCATACGCGGCTGATTAAATGGCATCCTAAATTGATGTTGCGGCGGAGGTGGTCTAGGCGTGAACTGGGGTCGTGAAGGACCTGGCAAATTAAAGTTCATAGGCCTGAAGGGCTGAATGGCTTGGCTAGGTATTTTAAAACCGAAATTACCCTGCTGCCTATCATCTAACTTCTTCTCTGGCAAATAAGAATTTCTATTTTGGATATACATGGTGTTCATTTCGTCGTGAACGAACTCCAATGCCTTTTCTATAGTTTCGGGGCGCATACAGCGTATACGTGACCCTAAAGGATCCTTTAACCCGCGTAAAAATGCCTGAAGGGTTAGTTTCTTATAGAGTACCCGCTTAGCGTCAATAGTGGTAGCTATCGATTCATGCAATGATACATATGTCATGATAGTTGAGAACAGGTTCTGGCATCGCTCATAAAACTCCTGAGGGGTGCTAGAGCCTTGAGTTAGGATTGCCAAATCGTTATAGAGGGCGGTTTCATCCCTCTGGTCAGCAAAGTTATTAATAAGAGTATTACGGATACTTGGCCAATCGTTCGGAATGCCGTTCGCATTGATTAAGCGTGCGGCGGGACCAACGATTTTGTTAAGGATTCCGTTAAGTAGTCCTAACTTATTTAATTGATTTTCGTCCTGAGCATATGCTGCCACTAATTGGTCACACAAATTGACAAATCTTACTAGAACATGGGTGTTCCCGTCAAATTCCGGAACTAACCGAAGGGCTTTGCAAATCCCGTCTAAGCTAGCCATATCACTAATTTCACTACTTTCACTATTTCCTACTGAATCTAAATCTCTATTACTGTCTAAAATTTTATCTCTACTTTTAACTATCCTAGGATTCTTAGATTTTCTTAAGTGAAAAATCTTGAAATTTTATAAAATAACACTTAAAAGGAAAATGGGCAAGCAATCACTAGAAAAATCAGTGTACTTACATGAGCAGCATCTCGGTACTTCTTGAGAGGTAATCGAAGTTTGGATTCCCCGGCGAACGTCAAAGTTGTAGTAATCCGGCTCGACTTTGAAATGTCTATCCTTCCAGAATTTCTTCCTGTTTATCCTGGAATGGACCCGAATTTTCCTACCGCCTGCGCCAAATATAGGAACGACGCCTGGAGTTCTCAAAAAAAACCGATTACGAAATAACTCTTTATTGAGTTCTACAAATTAGAATTAATACTAGAAAATGTTATGTACTAAACTATAATTATGTTGACGGGTTCGAGGTTGGAACCGAAGTGGTGAGCCAAAGTGTTGGGCGAGCCACGCAGTGCAGCCTCGTGGTGCTGGGTCAGCATTGACGTCAATCGGTTGGTTATTGCCACATAATTGTGGAATTGCGATTTAGGCAGTTCTGGTCGTAGCGCTAGGTATAACACATGGGAAAATATATCGCTCCGGAATGCAATGTATTTCATAGAAATACATAGAAACCAATAATGTCACAGCGACACGTCGTCTGCTGCTACTGTCGTCATTCGGCGGCGCTAGGGTTCCTTAAGACGGAAACTTTCAAATTGAGAGAATCAATCGTAAGAGACCCCTTTCGAGTGACTTTTTCCTACAAACTTAACCATCCCAGTTAGATAAGGTACAAAAACTTTCGAACCGATGGTCACTTGATAAAGATACCAAAAATTTATGTTGTTTAAAACGACGATGAACAAATACATTTATATATATATATATACATTTATATTATACATTTATTTATTATACATTATTTATTAAATGTATTTGTGCTATTTTCGATGTCTTTTTCTAATCAAAATCAAAGAAAACCATGATACTGAACGACGTCGTTTTTTTTTTATCTGGTAGACGAACAGCCGGGGCCACCAATGAGTACAATAAATATGGTAAAATACCAGAAAATTTTCCAAAATATAATCCGTAAATTTTTGATCAAATGTATTTTTATTTTAAATTTCTAGGATCTTCAAACCCAGTGATGATTACCCTACGACACGATGGCGCATCACAGCACAACACAACACACCCGGACACAATAATGTAATTCTGACTCAATCGACACTGTCGGATTCCACTCGGAAACGTTTTGAACGTTTTAAAATAGAATAAAAACGCTGATGGAAAGCCGTCGCCATGAACATGCCGGCCCTTGAGGAAATGGAATACCTACCCGCCTTTTGAAGGACCCCATGATATGATTCTGATGTAATAATAACAATAAAAATTATGGAAATGAAACGATATGCGCAGATTCAAAATGGCACCCAAAAAGTTACTGAAGAACATGGTAATAAACCTAAGGCGCAGGTCACACATATCGGGCAAGGACATGGCGCGGACATGGCGCGGACGTGGCACGGACGTGGCGAGGACATGGCGCGGGCATGGCGCAGACATGGCTCGGACATGACGCAGAAATGACGTAACAGAGGCACAAGTGTAGTGCAGTCTGTTGTCCGGTATCGATGTGTCAGCATGTCATCCTCAGAAGGCGAAGATGCTCTTGCTCTCGTGCATACAATTAATATACAATTAATATAATTATTATACAGATCAGGGCCCGTACAACCCCGATTTCGAGTTAGTTGCTTCGAAAGTGAAATCCCTTCATTGGGTTATACAGTTAACGGGTTTACCCTTTCGTTTGGGTATTCTCTTCCTAACACAAGCGAAAGTGTAACCCGTTCCTTTTGGTTTTCAGTCAATAGGGTTACCCTCTTATTAAGGTTAAACGAATGAATGGAGTTACCTCTTGATAGTTTTTTTTTGAATGTTACACAATAGTTATCATTACGCCTGACACTGAGTAGGGGAATTTAGATTTTGACTCTTGATTTATGTCATCAATCATTACGTATTAGTTCGGATCGCTTTATTTGGTTGAAGGAAGAGCGTCACTGGATTAAAGAAAAGTTTTGAAAACATAAGGAAAGTGCTGCGTTTCAGTCAGTTTTCATTGGTCATCATCGCAGAGTATGCGTTGTCATATACGAGACCCGCAGTCAACATATTAAAAAGAAAAAAAAAGGTGTTTCAGTGTTCATAAGTCATCAGTTATGTGACGACTGAGATGATGACTGAGGCCCGCAGTCAACATGTTAAAAAGAAAAAAATGTGTTTCAGTCAGTTTTCATAGGGCATCATCGCAGAGTACTCTGCGTAGCGTTATTTTTTATTTTTATTGTTTTTATTAGGCAAAGCCAACAGTACATACACATAATGAGCATTTTATAAAGCGTTATGTCCGAGACCCGCAGTCAACGTGTTAAAAAGAAAAAATATGACCTCTAAACTATTTTCTCGAAACTCATTCTACAAATTCATCTATAAATAATAATAGATAAATAAATAATGCTGGACATTATCACACAGCATCATGTAGCCCCAAACTAAGCAGAGCTTGTATTATGGGAACCACATGATTGATATATTACATATATACATTTTTTTTTGTAAATACATACATATTATACATAGAAAACATGGTTATATGGTTATATCTCAGGAACTACTCATCCTAGACTAGCCGTTAATTGCTCAAAAGATAGCTATTGACAAGATCTTTATTTTCAATGACATATGTCAAACTTGAATTTGCCATATCTCGAGAAGTACTCATCCTAGACTTGCCGTTACTAGCTCAAATGATAGCTACTAATAAAACCTTAATTTTTGATGAGAGCTGTCATATTAAAAACTGTCATCGAAAATTCAGATCTTAACAATAGCTATCATGCGAGCTAGAAACGGCAAGTCTAGGATGAGTAGTTCTCGAGATATGATCGATTTAAGTTTGACAGCTGTCATCGAAAATTAAAGTCTTGTCAATAGCTATCATTTGAGCTAGTAAAGGCAAGTCTAATATGAGTAGTTCTCGAGATATGGTTGATTTAAGTTTGACAGCTGTCATCGAAAATTAAGGTCTTGTCAATAGCTATCATTTGAGCTAGTAAAAGCAAGTCTAAGATAAGTAGTTCTCAAGATATGGTCGATTTAAGTTTGACAGCTGTCATCGAAAATTAAGTTCATGTCAATAGCTATCATTTGAGCTAGTAAAAGCAAGTCTAGGATGAGTAGTTCTCGAGATATGGTCGATTTAAGTTTGACAGCTGTCATTGAAAATTAAGGTCTTGTCAATAGCTATCATTTGAGCTACTAAAGGCAAGTCTAAGATGAGTAGTTATCGAGATATGGTTGATTTAAGTTTGACAGCTGTCATTGAAAATTAAGGTCTTGTCAATAGCTATCATTTGAGCTACTAAAGGCAAGTCTAAGATGAGTAGTTATCGAGATATGGTTGATTTAAGTTTGACAGCTGTCATCGAAAATTAAGGTCTTGTCAATAGCTATCATTTGAGCTAGTAAAGGCAAGTCTAAGATGAGTAGTTCTCGAGATATGGTCGATTTAAGTTTGACAGCTGTTATTGAAAATTAAGGTCTTGTCAATAGCTATCATTTGAGCTACTAAAGGCAAGTCTAAGATGAGTAGTTATCGAGATATGGTTGATTTAAGTTTGACAGCTGTCATTGAAAATTAAGGTCTTGTCAATAGCTATCATTTGAGCTACTAAAGGCAAGTCTAAGATGAGTAGTTATCGAGATATGGTTGATTTAAGTTTGACAGCTGTCATCGAAAATTAAGGTTTTGTCAATAGCTATCATTTGAGCTAGTAAAGGCAAGTCTAAGATGAGTAGTTCTCGAGATATGGTCGATTTAAGTTTGACAGCTGTCATCGAAAATTAAGGTCTTGTCAATAGCTATCATTTAAGCTAGTAAAAGCAAGTCTAAGATAAGTAGTTCTCGAGATATGGTCGATTTAAGTTTGACAGCTGTCATTGAAAATTTATTCCAATTTTATTAAAATATAATTATTATTGCGTAAAATAAACAATTAAAAGTGCATTTCCACCCTTAATGCTTAGAACACCGAACAATTACCGCAATTATTTTTAATCTTTTGACCGAAATTCTTTTCTCCATTATCTCCTATAACCCACTTATAACCCGTGTTACAATGATAAAAAGGGTAACCCTAAGGAATGGGTTTTGGAATAATACCAAACCCAATACTATTGATAACCTTCATGATCAGGTAACCTAATCAAAAGGGTTTTGAATTGTTTAACCTATCAAATAATAGTGTAAACCATACGGAGAGGGTTAACTAAACTTTTGGAAAAACCCTGCCAAAAACCTCTTCATCGGGTTCAAATCGGGCAAATCCAAATCGGGCCCTGATACAGTTGAAGAAAATACGCGCAAACGAATTTGCACAAGGATCAGCTAGTATTACCATGGGTATTACATAAAAAAATCTTAATACCGGTTTAGTTTAATCTCTTTCCGATTTCCAGCCACAATTTATCTTGAACATTTCAGTTACAATAATGGAACGACAACGATCATAAAGCGTTGCATATTTTACAATCAATTCAAAAAATTCAATATTAAATTCGAGATTGTCATTCTTCACGCATTTTTACATCACTAACAGACGTATGTCGCAAGCAAGTACATACTACGAACTGGCGGCCATCTGACGCCCATCTGGCGGCGATCGGGCGCGGGCACCGAAATGGCGCGTCATACGTCCGATCAACGACATACCGTGTCCTAAATTGTGCTTTATTTCCATGCATTTTGTATGAAATTTGAATGGAATAGGAAACCGCCTGTGCCATGTCTGCGCCATGTCAGACAAGTAGGGCCTGGACCTTAGAGATGAATTGTGAACAGTTAGAATAATTGGTTGATACTCAGGTTCATCATTGGTCGTCGTCATCACTTATAATGTCAAAGTCCGTCCGGCGTATCAACCTACAAACTGTTGTGATACATACGAAAGAGAAATTTCAAATGTTCTATTGTGTACACTTGACTAAGAAAATTTTATAATACCTAATCTCTAGTAGATGACAATGAGATAAGTACCCATGAAGGCATATATACATTTAAAAAGTTGACTGCGGGCTTCAAAGAGCACGACAGCCTCCTGAAGTTTTAAACCACTATAAAAATGCATGGTGACCTATATGCCCAAGCCATAATAAATTTGAACATTTTATAGAGATTTAAAAAAGTTAAGATACTAATAATAATTTGTAGTTTGGATTTAAAGAATATGGCCTTTTAATGGAATAAGGGTCTATTTATAATGATTAAATTACCAAACGAGATCATGTTACTTATAGCAAAGTAATTGTGGATATGAAGTAAAAAACCGACCAAGTGCGAGTTGGAAAAATGAGATTTTCCGAAGTCTCTTCGTTGCTGTAATTCTTTATGTGGTTCAAACAAACGTAGTAAAAAACCGACCAAGTACGAGTTGGAAAAATGAGATTTTCCGAAGTCTCTTCGTTGCTGTAATTCTTTATGTGGTTCAAACAACGAGATTTAATACAAGAGGGATAGACATGGAAAAATAATATCTGTTCTAAAACGACGCGCATGCTGCCTACTGCGCAGATTTTTTGACTAGTAGACTTTGACTAGGCTGTCACGCATCAACTACAATGCGGCGCGATGCCAATGTGCTCAGTGAGAAGCTGCCCGAATAACAGCAGATACTTGAAAAACAAGACCGGTTTAGTGCGAGTTGACTCGCCCACCGCGGGTGTCGTCAATGGCGTGCGATACTAATTAATAAGGTTTCTTCGTAATTAAAATCTGTATGTCTTATATAAAAATACAAACTGGCTTTAGAATAGGCAAATTAGGGTCTTTCATGTAACACAATATTTGACCGTGTAACTTGCTTTATAGCTTGACCACAGCTGTCGTTACATTTATTGAGGTTTCCACAAAACCATATTAGCTGGAGACTTTGGTATAATTTTCCTGTAAAATATATGTATATATTTCTATTATGTATAAATGTCAGGTTACTTAATTCGCAAACGTAGGAGTTAAAGGGGGGAAGGGGGGTAAGGTAATTTTTTGGACTTTTTTCATCCTAAATCAAAAGCTGTGGATGATATAGAAAAAATAAAAATGGTTAGACACTCATCTAATTAAGCTTTTTCATTTGATACCCCACTCGACCTATCAACCCCCCCCCCCCCTTTTTGGAAGATTTCTTAAAAACTACTAACTGCGCAAACTTCGGAGTTAAGAGGGGTTGGGGGGTAGGGTAATTTTTTGGACTTTTTTCATGATATAAGATATAATGAAAATAAAACGGTTGTATAATCTGCAAATCAAGCCTTTTCATTTGATACCCCATTCGACCTTTCAACCCTCCCTTTTATTTTTCAACCCCCCCATTTCTTAAGATTTCTCAAAATCTGTTTTAATTTGGGACTTCGCTATATATATGTGTTCGCTATATTTTTATGTAACATACGTTTCAGATTTCTTTCTTTGCAAACTTCTGAGAGGCGGGGTGGGGGGGGGGGGCAAAAACTTGGCTAATTGACACCTTTCATATGATATGCCTCTTGACCTATTAGAACCAGTTTGAAATTTTGACCATTCTATTTTTGGACCTTTTGGGGATGAAAATAAAAATATTTTTTTATTTAATAACTGGCTATCTTATTCAATCAGTGCATTTTAAATCTGTACCAAATTTCAAGTCTGTAGCTTATGTAGTTCCATAAATAATCAGCTGTGACAGACGGACGGACAAAAAAACAACAAAAGTTTGCGTGTGTTAAAACTACATTATTTTAATTCTCCGGCCAAAGTTTTTTGCAGTCTAGTTTGTGGCTACATGAAGTTGTGTGATATTATGACCAGCATTATTTATTTATTTATTATTATCTATGTAGAAAAAGTTAATAAGTCACCATACTATTCAGAAAATTGCCTATAGGGCAATTGCACACATGACAAAATAAAATCAATGCAAAAATAAATTAGTCTATTTATCAATGCAGAAAAAAGTTAATAAGTCACCATACTACGAGGCAAATTGCCCATAGGACAAATTACGTTTATCAAAACTGCACACATGACAAAACACTATCGAGGCAAAATGCGATTAGGGAAAAATACATACCGATGAAAAATGCGTTCGAGGCACCCATCTAACAAACCACAAAAATGTAATTCGGTTCGATGTCACGCTGAAAGTATTTTTAATAGATACTTTTGCAGCCACCATCTTCAGGACCCAATTTCACCTGCACGCGGTGCACCCTGCTGTCTAACAGATGTTCCCGGCTGATTGCGGCATAGCGCAGCCTACATCGACACAGCTAAATTCCCTGGCCGTCGACGAGCAGTAGCGTCGGCGGCACGAGAAGCTGTGTCTGGCGATTCTCAACCCGCATGCCCAGCGTGGGGTTTATGTGCATATCCCCCTATGACACAATGGCACCCGGTTCCCGTCCGCCGGCTCTTCTTGATAAACTCGTTCTTGGAGAAGAAGCCCCACAGGAAGTGGACATAGCAAAGCAACAATTCCGTGATCAAAATCGAGATCGACTTTATCATGATGGGTAAAAGACACATATCTATTCAAAGACATCTCTGCGATCAACAGGTTCAGCGTTCAGGTTTAACGAGGCTCTCTGAATATCAATCTGAAGCTTGAAAGAAACCGTCTGATGAAGTCCACGCTCTGACCCAATCTACCCCAGATCATGACGGGCACCGAGAAGGTTCAGAAGCTACTCGGTGATAGATTCGTGGCTATGGAACCCACCGATGACGTTGATGAGGCATTATATAACGTGGTTGGAACGTTAAGGGACGAGGGCATCAAACTCCAGGCTGCATAAAGGCAAAAAGTCCAAACTCTCGGATAAGACTCTTCAGCTCATGACGAAAAGACGGGAAACCACTCGGGCGACTTCGTCAGGTCAGGTCAGACCTGATCAAGCGTATTGCGGCGCGACTTTCGGAGCTCCAACACACGCCTCATTGAAGAGGCAATAGAGCGACACCGAGGGTCTAAAGTTTTTACTCTGCAGCTTGGCAGGAGATATTACAATGATAATGATTTTTGCAGGTCGTATCAGGTAAGCATTGTACAGATAAGTAGAAAGGGCTCAATAAGACCTTTCATTTAATACCCCACATGATAGGTTTTGATTTTTTTGACAGAAATACATAGAAAACACCCAGATCCTAGACAAATATTTGCAGAACATACAAACATTTGCCTCGCGGCGGGAATCGAACCCGCAACCTTCTGCGTCTTACACCTTTACCAACGGCGCCACATAAGTCATTCCGATATATACAACTTGATAATCGATTTTGACATACGCTTGCGTTGCGCGAAACAGTATAGTATCAATTAAAACATAATACTTTAAACCAGCACAAAGCACTACGTTCCTAGAACGCGCTGTAGGTCATCCTGCTAAGGGCCACAGACTAAGCGTACACCTGCTGGGATCAGTAGCACAAGTCACCCGTTGTCCTTGACACGAAAGTTTAACCATCCTATTCATAACAGTTCTATAAACCTCATACAAGTAGCGGCACGAAATTCTAACGCCGACGGTTATTGCGCAGAAGTCAAAAGTACGACCCATGCGCAGACGTTTCGTTCAGCGCTAGACTATCTTAAAATAAGTTCAATATCTTGAGAACCCTTTTCAAGACATTTTTCTAAAAAATTTACCGTCCCATGTAGGGGAGGCCTAAAAAGATTAAATACGTAGATACTAGACTTTATTTGTGTCGTTTGTTTTCCAAATTTCAGAATTGTGACGTCACTGGAAGTCCTCGATTTATTATTTACAACTAAAATATGACTTTCATTGAATTATCTTTCGCATTTTTAACAATTTTTAACAACTCACAGACCTTCATATCAAAGTACACTTGATTTCAAGATAATACTTACTTTAAATTTAATCCGTTTTACAGGAAAAAGGTCTTCACAAACAGACAAAAAACAAAGTGAAAGTAAGGATTCCGTTTTTAGGGTGACGTTACCGAGACGGTGAAAGACCATATGGTGCCGCTTTGTCCATCCGTCTGGCACACCTGATTATTTCAGGAACTACATAAGCTATCAACTTGAAATAAATTTGGAATAGATTTAAAATGCAATAACTGAATATGATTGAAGAAGCTGGTGGCGTTCTATCGTGTCGGAGTCAAGTCAAGCCCACTTCGGTGTCGATGCGCCAGGATAGTATGTAGGTAGTCTAAAAACCATAGAAAACAATAACACTTTAAAAGACTTGACAACCATTAATTTGATAGTAAAACGGTATGCGAAAAGTTACTGATGAACACTAGCCAAAGTGATCAAAATTGTGAACAGTTAGTATGAGATTTTTGATAAAAATGTATCTTTAGATAGTGATATATACGAAAAGAGATTTCATAATGTTCCATTATATACTTGCCAAATTGACAATGAAAATTTTTATAATTTTACTAATAGATGACGATGAAATGAGTATTCATGAAAATATGGGCTTTTTACCATCATCTCAATGGATATTTAAGAATGCCATTGGACAGCCGGATATTTAATTAAACAGCTATAGATAAATTAACAATTTCTTAAAACTGCACAAGCACGAAGACTGTTCAAACAAGTTCAAGAAGGTCGCTTTGCAAGCCAGTCTACGTAGAAAAGTTACTGAATTGTATACACTATGCCCGTTAAGTATGTCAGGGATGTAGCGAGGCCGATACAACATGCTAACATTTACGAAACAAAGTTTTTTTTTTGCAAGACTGAAAATAACTTAAAATCGATAAAACTCCGCTGCTTAGTTTTACTTGTTGGCGAGCTGTGATGGAAACTTTTTTGGAGTTCCTTACGAAAAACGAAAAACACCCAGTGGCCCGATCCCGACGACTAGCGAACAAATATTTTGAAATTAATAAGAAAGTGAAGAGCCAAATAATGCTTTGTCATTGGCCAGACATTTTCGTTGCGCTTAACGGCACATCAAGTTGAAATATTCTTAATCGTCCTACTGTTCTTAAATAGACAAGCATTTGCTATTGGGGGTTCCAACCCCATCTTCTTCTGCACGTGGTGCACTCTGCTAAACAACGAACGGGGCTCTGGTGGCCGGCTGATTGCGGCATAGCACAGCTTACATCGACACAGCTCAATCCCCTGGCCACCGACGGGTGGTGCGAGAAGAGGTGCCCTGCGATCCCCAACCTGCATGCCCAGCATGGATATTATGGGCATTTCCCTCTTTATTAGGGAAGGCCTATGTCCGGCAGTGGACTGATATAGGCAGATGTCTTGTGTTGTGTGTTGTTGCCACAGGTGTTGGTACTAGAGACTGATAAACCTATATAAAAATACGCTCATATGTACATTTAAGAGTCATTGGTAACAATAATACAGGCAATAGTGATAAAAATCTTTAGAGCATGAAGTCATCTAAACGGGAAATGCACCTTTCATCCATGAGGATCGTACACCATGATTACAGTTTGTTAAAAAAAGGTTGAGATGCTGGACTTTAACACGGACACGGACTTGTGACGTTGACGTATGTCAATATTAATGTCCCGCGTACCATCTTTATTCAACAAACTGTAAATCAATTTATACCTATATAACTTTAATTGATCTTCAGGATATCTGTTAGTCAAGCCCTAATATGCAGGGCATTATATACATCGAATATTGAATAAACCCTTAGAGGCTGGTACATTTACGAATAATGAAAGCTGAGCCTGTTCGTATTTATAACTTTGTCAAGGTTACCCAGAAGTAACTTTGTCTAGGTTTCCTAGGAGGGAAGGGAGGTTCGCTTGCAATTAGTAAGACGTTTTAGACAAAGGCTCCCAGGTACGACACAGGGTAATTATTAGGATATTTAAATGCACACAGGCTCATTTAGATACAAACATTTACGTAATAAGCGGGTTTATTTATTGTACCTAAGCCTGAACACTTGGCTTGTTTTAGAACTCGGTATTCGCGGATAGCGTGCCATGTGCTTCGGACCGTTCGTTGATTTGATTGACGTCATAAACCTGCAATGCAATCTGTTTTAAAATTGGAATTAGGCAGCTTAAAAATGTATAGTTTGACAACCTCGAGTTAAAACTATCCTTGCTGATTTTGAGGTGAAGGGGTTTCAAACACCACCTTCGGAACCTAAGCCAGCGTCATCTGCCCGCCGTGCAGCCTGCTAACTAACAAATAACTAACGACTTTGGCGGCCGGCTGATTGCGGCAAAGCGCAACCTAACACCGGCACAGCTAAATTCCCTGCCCGTACGTGGAGCAGCTTAGGTGTGAGAAGCTGTGTCCTGCGATCCCCACCCCCATTTTCCCGATGCGGATTATGGGCATACCCCACTTCTTTAAGTTAAGGCCAATGACAACATACATACAAAATAGAAAGAAATACTCTACACGGACAAAGTCGCGTATTTAAGCTAGTGACTGATAAAATTACTCACTAGGATTCCTTAAGTATGTCACTAAAGCTCTTGTGGTATTCTTAACAGATCATCTTTGTTAAGCACTCCGCTCAGTCACTGCTTGGATGGGAGACCTTTTACTGGCACTAAGATCTGACCACTTCCGTGCTTCAGAAGGCAGGTTAAGATGTAAGTATCGGTTTTTTCAATCGTTAAGACATGTCAGGGTGTGAGAGGTTTCCATCTGTTCTTTTAAAGGGGAGGCCTATGTCGAACAGTGGCCTGAATAGGCTGTTGCTTTGTTGCTGAAGCTATGTCGGAGGCCTTCAGGCAGCCTAAAAACTCCCTTACCAGAGTTAGCCACTAGCTGATATGGAGAAGGAAGGATGTTACAACAGAATATGACAGCAAAGCTTCACAGTACCTGTGGTTTATTATTATTATTGATTGTATGGTTTTCATATCACTGCGGCCATTAAGACCTATGTAATTGCCACTTTTATTTGTTGTATCTGGTTGGCGCTAAGATTTGGTTGGTGAACCCATGGTCTACCTACGGGATTGGTTTTATCAGTGGCAAACAAGTCAAGCTAGTGATTTTTCAGTGGTCAAACAGCCTGCAGCAACCCTCAGCACCTTGGCACGTTTAACCAACATTGCAGGTCACAACTCAGCCAGAACTGTAAAAGAAAATCCTTAGTCTTTAACTAGCTGTTTGATGGCAATACACAACATTTATTGCTTTCACATGGTGTTAAGGTGTAGGCAGACAGAGACTTTGTAATGAGGCAAATATCTGTCAAAATGTCACTGTTGTTATTTTAAGATAGGTAATTATTATAATATGAGAATGCAAATGAAAAAATGGGGTGTAATTGGTTCCACCACAATCTTCGGAATCCAAGCCAACCTCACCTGGACATGGTGCACCCTGCTAACTAACAAACGGGCGGCTGGCTGGTTGCAGCATAGCACTGTCTAACTCCGGCACAGTTAAAATCCCTGGCCGCTGACCTGCGAGAAGTTGCGCCCTACAATCCCCAACCCACACGCCCAGCGTGGGTACTATAGGAATATCCCCCTTTATCATGGGAGGCCTATATCCAGCAGTGGACTGGTATAGGTAAAGTGATGTCTAGTAATTTTTTATTTTACGGTGTTGGTACCTAGTAAAAAGGCACAAGTTAAAAAATAATTATACAATTGTGCCTTTTTACTGTCCAATCGAAACATTGACGTATCTGTTGATTTTTTCCTGTTACCGTTCCATAGAATTAAATTTCCATCGTTATCCAGTCTTTATAAAGTAGGTAGTATTTACCCCTTAGTTCCAAAAAACGCAAAAACCGAAGTGGTCCTAGATAATTGTACTCTAGAACGAAGTAGCTTAAAGGGTAATATTTGCATGCCTCGTACCCACGGTTCAAGGGGGGTAAGGTGTTCCAACCTCCAACTTCCGGACACAAGCCAACCTCACCTGCACGCGGTGCACCCTGCTGACTAACGAACGAGGCTCTGGCGGCCGGCTGTTTGCGGCATAGCGCAGCCTACACCGGCACAGCTAAGTTCCCTGACCGCCGACGGGCAGCAGCGTCGGCGGTGCGAAAAGCTGTGTCCTGCGATCCCCAACCCGCATGCCCAGCGTGAGGATTATGGGCATTCCCCCCTATTATGAACGACACAAGAAAGAGATGGCCCCCAGTTCCCGGTCGTCCCGCTATTCCTGGCCATCCAGGTAGCGGCCATGGTAACGGCGGGACAGGGGGTGCTAGGAATCCCCGGGTTACCTCTGGCTACCTGCAAAATCTGACCCTGGCTACGTTTAACGGACGGACTCTGAGGCTCGACGAACATCTAGCGCAGTTGGAAGTGGAGCTGGAGAACATAAGGTGGCATGTTCTGGGGTTGTGTGAAGTCCGTAGAGAGGAGAGGACACCATAACCCTAGACTCGGGCCACCTTCTGTACTTCCGCGAGGGTGACCAAACATCCCAGGGTGGCGTAGGGTTTCTCGTCAATAAGGCCCTCTCTAACAACGTTGAAGAAATCTCCAGTGTGTCGACCAGGGTAGCGTACCTGATCCTTCGGCTATCCAAGAGATATAGCATGAAGATAATTCAGGTTTACGCACCGACCTCGGCACACCTGGATGATGAAGTGGAGGATATGTACGAGGACATATCCAAAGCCTTGCACAACACCACGAAGGCTCACTTCAACGTTGTTATGGGGGAATTTAACGGCAAAGTGGGAGTCCGAATTGGCGACGAATCCAGAGTGGGCCCGCATGGTTTTGGGTGTAGAAATCACAGGGGGCAAATGCTGGTCAACTTCCTAGAGAAAGAGGGGCTCTTCTTGATGAACTCGTTCTTCGAGAAGAAGCCCCACAGGAAGTGGACATGGCGTAGCCCCGACACTGTGACCAAAAACGAGATCGACTTCATCATGACGGATAAAAGGCACATATTCAGAGACGTCTCCGTGATCAACAGGTTCAACACCGGATCTGATCACAGACTTGTCCGAGGCTCTCTGAATATCAATCTAAAGCTGGAAAGAAACCGTCTGATGAAGTCCACGCTCCGACCCAATCTACTCCAGATCATGGCGGGCACCGAGAAGTTTCAGAAGCTTCTCGGTGACAGATTCGTTGCTGTGGAACCTACCGATGACGTCGATGAGGCCCTACAAAACGTGGTTGGAACGTTAAGGGTCGAGGGCATCAAATTCTGCCAAATGCAGCCTAAAGGCAAGAAGTCCAAACTCACGGATGAGACCCTTCGGCTGATGACAAAAAGACGGGAAACCACTCAGGCCACTTCGTCAGAGAGGTCAGACCTGAACAAGCGAATTGCGAAGATGATACGGCGCGACCTTCGGAGCTCCAACACACGCCTCATTGAAGAGGCAATAGAGCGAAACCGAGGGTCCAAAGTATTCACTCAGCAGCTTGGCAGGAGCCACCTGACGAAGTTAACGACACACGATGGCCGAACCGTCTTGTCAAAGCCGGAGGTATTATCTGAGATAGAGGACTTTTATGGCCGACTGTATGCGGCACATGCTCCTTGCCCCCAACGTAGCAGCCACGATTCACGAGCCACCCTCACCCGCCACTATACCGACGACCTGCCAGAGATCAGCCAAGACGAGGTCGTACTGGCCCTGAGACAGCTTAAAAATGGAAAAGCCCCCGGTGAAGACGGTGTTACTTCGGAACTTCTGAAGGCTGGAGGAGCTCCTGTTGTGCAGGAGCTGCGGAACCTCTTCAACGCCGTCCTTCACTGTGGGAGAACTCCTAAGGCGTGGAACGAGAGCCTGGTGGTTCTGTTTTTTAAGAAGGGAGATAAAACCCTCCTTAAAAACTACAGACCTATCTCGCTCCTGAGCCACGTCTATAAGCTGTTCTCAAGGGTTATTACGAATCGTCTCGCCAGAAGACTCGATGAGTTCCAGCCACCGGAGCAGGCCGGGTTTCGCGGAGGATATGGCACCATAGACCACATTCACACAGTGAGGCAGATTATACAGAAGTCCGAAGAGTATAATCAGCCCCTGTGTCTGGCGTTTGTGGACTATGAGAAAGCCTTTGACTCTGTAGAAACCTGGGCTGTCCTGGAATCCTTGCAGCGATGCCAAGTGGACTATCGTTATATCGAAGTGTTGAGGTGTCTGTACGAAGCCGCCACTATGAGTGTCCGAGTACAGGACCAGCAGTCTAAACCCATCCAACTGCGCCGCGGAGTGAGACAGGGAGATGTCATATCTCCGAAACTGTTCACAAGCGCGTTGGAGGATATGTTTAAGACGCTGGACTGGAAAGGTATGGGCATAAACATAAACGGCGAGCACATCTCACACTTGCGATTCGCTGATGACATAGTCCTAATGGCGGAGTAGCTGGAGGAGCTGCAACAGATGCTGAACGGCCTAGCATCAGCCTCGCAAAAGATAGGTCTCGGCATGAATTTGGACAAGACCAAAGTTATGGTTAATGACCGAATTGATCCGAGTCCTGTCGTCGTGAATGGACACCTTCTTGAAGTTGTTTCGGAGTATACATACCTCGGGCAGATATTGCAGTTGGGTAGAAACAACTTCGAGAAGGAGGCCAAGAGGAGGATTCAGCTGGGCTGGGCAGCATTTGGAAAACTACGTCGAGTTTTCTCGTCACCCATACCGCAATGTTTGAAAACAAAAGTTTTCAATCAGTGCGTCCTACCCGTCATGACATACGGAGCCGAAACGTGGACACTCACAGTACGGCTAGTCCACCAGTTTAAAGTCGCTCAGCGAGCTATGGAACGAACTATGCTCGGGGTTTCTCTGAAGGATAAAATCCGTAACGAGTTTATCCGACATAGAACTAAAGTTGTCGACATAGCTCAGAGAATTAGCAAGCTGAAGTGGCAGTGGGCTGGCCATATCTGCCGAAGAACCGATAACCGTTGGGGTAAACGAGTTCTTGAGTGGAGACCGCGGCTCGGCAAACGTAGTGTAGGACGCCCTCCGGCCAGGTGGGGTGACGATCTGCGAAAGGCTGCTGGTAGAAGCTGGATGCGTCGAGCTCAGGACAGGGCGCAATGGCGCTCATTAGGGGAGGCCTATGTCCAGCAGTGGACTGCTATAGGCTGATGATGATGTCCCCACGGTTCATACCTAAATATTCTACCTAAAAGTTTTGCCCATACCCATGACTTTCTTCTGAAGATTGACGATAAAACACGCACATGGCCAATCTGATGATAAGTACTTATTGATTATTGTGACCGAAAAACCAGTTGTACTTTATCAACCACGTGACAAAGTTGTGCAGAACGTAATTGTTAAGCATTGCGTGGTTGATAATGCTTGTAATACCGCAGAATAGGACATGCATATTCGGAAAGTACCCTAAGATAATGAAAAACCATGCGTCCATTAACTTAACGCATTAATGAGTGTTATCATGACCATGTGCCTCTAATAGTACCAGCACTCACACCCTTAAAGCCGAAATTTCACGGCAGAAATAGGCCCTTACCTTTAAAAATACGAGTGTTAGACGGGACGCGGAGGAAAAACATCCCGTGACGTTCATTCGGCCTGCAGAAGGCTTTCTATAATAGTCGAAACGATGTAACCTAAAAAGTAAAGATCCTTTTCACTTCTCTTGCTCAAAAAGTGTATCATAATAGTGTAGCTTAGCGGGCCTAAAACTCGAGTTTAATACCTAGGGCTAAAAAGTATTTTTTCTTTTTAATTTTTGTCTAAAATCATCAGCCCGTACAAAGCATTCGTTCTCTTATATAAAAACTCGACTTCTTGGTGCTCCGTCAATCTTTTTTTTTGAAAATAGAACCGTCTTGGTGATGTTTTATGAAGGTTGATTCTTCCCTTCACGGTAGAATGCGAACTGTTTCGTTGAGGGTTATTGAAGGTATAGAGATTTAAAAAAAAAGATGGTATTGGCGCTAAATCTCTAGAATTTTCTTCATTCCAAATCACAAACTTTTACGTTTAACTTCCTGACTTTAACTTTCAAATTGTGAACGTGAAAAATGTCATCAAGTGATAGTGAAGATGCTAATATGCAAATGGAAGAAAAGGGCAAAGAAATAATTATGAATCTGTTGCCGACAAAATCACGTGAAATATGTTTAAAGAGTTACGAAAATTTTATGAAATGGAGAGATGAGAAACGTGTGGATTCTTTTACAGAAGGGGTTTTTCTCACTTATTTTGATGAATTATCGAAAAAATTCAAATCGTCGACTCTTTGGAGCACATATTCAATGTTAAGAATGACCTTAAAAACGAGACACGATGTCGATATTAAAAAATATGTAAATTTAACGGCTTTACTGAAGAAATTGTCCACTGGATACAAGGCAAAAAAATCTAAAGTCTTGACGACACAAGAAATCGAAACATTTTTAAATAACGCTCCAAATAAACAATACTTGGCAACAAAGGTAACCTACTTATGTACTCTACTCAAACTAAATAAATAGATACCTACCTACATACCTAAATTATGTACCTAGGTTATTACGATTATTAACACACTTATTTTTTTGTTCAACAGGTTGCTTTAATTTATGGAATCAGCGGTGCATGCAGAGGAATAGAGCTTGCCAATATAACGCTAGAAGACGTAGAAACGGATACAAACCTACAAGCTGTGAGTCTGCCGAACACGAAAACAAACAAAGAGCGTAAATTTGTCATCAGTGGAGAATACCTTAATATAGTTAAAGCCTATCAGGAGTTACGTCCCACTAATGTTTCAACGAGAAGATTTTTTCTAAATTATCAAAATGGTAAATGCACAAGGCAAGTCATAGGCAAAAATAAATTTGGTAACATGCCTAAAGATATTGCCACTTATCTAAATTTACCAAATCCGGAACTCTACACGGGCCATTGTTTCCGCAGAACATCCGCGACTCTGTTGGCGGACTCTGGTGCTAATATAACGACATTAAAACGCCACGGTGGATGGAGGTCCGATCAAGTGGCTGAAGGTTATATAGAGGACTCTATACAAAACAAGTATCACGTCACGCAGCGGATTATGGAAGGAATCAATATTCTACCAAACATTACAGAACCCCAAGCATCTACATCGCGGGATTGGATGAATATGTCAACTCAGCTGAAGCCGCACTCAGATCTTAATAATGCAGGAAACTCAAGCATGATTCGAGTCTCTCCAACTTTTACTCCACAACAATCAACTCAAAATATTATCACATCCCAATCACAGAGAACCGAAATAAAATTGCCCGGGAAAAACATATCACTAAACATTCAAAATTGCTCTAACTGCACATTTAATTTTTAATAAAATTTCTGAAAATTGACTAATTTGGAATTGTTTTATTTTCTCGCAATCGAAGTGAAAAGTAGAGTGTTTTACTCGGGCCAAAACCACCCATTATAACTCGGTCTTGTCATCCTCCCTCGCTAAGCTCGGGAGTATAACAACCTCGTATATAATGGGATGGTTTAGTCCCTTGTAAAACAATCTACTATTGACGAAAGAAAACGACAACAAAGTATGAGGCTCTAAAATGCGGAGCCGTATATTTTTTTTCTACCAACTTGGACTAAGTGCCTTAATAAATCAGTCACACAGCACAGGTCATAGCTAACTAATTATGTAGGTACTGTCCTAATCTTAGTACATGTAGGAAGGAACTGTGATGGTAACTAAAATGGCGACACTTGTGTGACTCAAGGTCATCCGCAGGTCCGAATTAACCCACTGCTGAGTATAGACCTCCCTTTGCTCTTAACACTTGCCACGTCAGCCCATCAGCCCACTGCGCAGCGCAACTGGATTATCGACACTTCTCTTCCCAGTAGTTTTAATAATCGTTCGTCCGTTCACAACTTCCTGACGTTAAAGCACGCCAGGATCAAGGGCGTTGGGTTGTGGCAACTGGACGAATTCCAGAGTTTCTTAGCACCCTCTGCCTTGCCGGAACCGTGACCACTGCCAGAGTCAAGAATAGCGAGGCTGCTGGAGACGGCCGTGGTTTGTTGGCATTAATCATGAGCAAAGTGGGTGAAGCCATAAAACGCCACGCTGGCCAATGCGCCTTGGCGAGGGTTTTCCCGATATTCAAGCTAGCCTGCAGCGAAAGGTACTATAATTAGGTATTATAACACCTCTCACCACAGTTACCAGAGAGGACAACGTGGAGATGTGACTCAGAACTGGTACAACAAAGGTCTGTAATGTAGAAACTTCGGCACAGAGCTTGTTCTCCTGATCCTGACTCAAAGGTAATAGATAATAATTTCACACACCGCAGGTTGTTTGGTAAATGCAAACATGCTATGGGTAAAAATTCTACTTACCTTTTTATCCTTTGAGTCTATTTTGTTTCCACACTCTGTGCTAGGCAACAGCGGTTCGTGACTCAAGGACAAATAGGAACAGGTATGTTGGTACAACTTAGGTACTTATTACCTATGCGGTAAAATGTAATAGGTCACTTCAAAATGCAGAGCGATAGGTATCGCGATAGGATTATAAAGTTATTGGTAAACTATATCCAAGAGCTCCTGGCGGCCTAAAAACTCTGACACCAGAGCTGGCCTCTAGCTTATACGAAGAAGATAGAAAGAGTTGATAAATAATTAATAAAGCTATCTATTCATGTATATAACTAGATGTCCTTTAAGTACCTATTACATCTAGGTACTGAGATTTGTACAAAATCATATTAGCTGGAGACATTGCTATAATATTCCTGTAAAATATAGATATAATATGTATAAATTTGAGGTTTTTTTACTTCCCAAACTTAGGAGTTAAGGGGGGGAATAATCATTTTTTTGGACTAATATCATCCTAAATCAAAAACTATGCATGATATCAAAAAAATAAAAACTGTACTGTTCAAATCAAGCCTTTTCATTTGATACCCCAGTCGACCTAACAACACCCCCCCTTTATTTTCAGCCCCCTATTTTGGAACATATCTCAAAAACTATTTTAGATGGAGACTTCGCTATAATTTTCATGTAAAATATTCTTCTTCAACATATATTAGTTTCAGATGCCTGGCTCACACTCACACTCACACACACACACACACACACACACACACACACACACACACACACACACACACACACACACACAAACACACACACACACGCACACATCTCCTGTATCATTAATATGGAAAACTTTTATTTATTTTTACTTCCATTTTTATCTTTTTTTTTACTTTGTTTTAGTGGAAACCATTTGTTTTGATGTATTCGTGCTCCTTTAGTCTTAAGTCTTTAGTCTTTAGTCATAGGTTGGGCGCTGAAAATTGACACAGGTTATACTACTGCGACTCTCAGCGTCTCCGCTGTATCTTGCTCTATTGTTAAACTTATGCCAAATAAATACATTTCTTTCAATTAGGTACTGTGTGTGCTGTATTACCTATTGAATTTAAAAGTTATATGTGAATACCGTGTCTACCTATTGTTTTACATGCAAAATAAACAATAGGTCCTGTTGCGTGAAATTCTCTAACTTCAAAATAAGTTGGTTGGATTGCTTTTGCAAAACCTTTGTTCTTCGACTAGAGGGAAAGCTCCCGTAAACATTGAAAATAATTAATTTTACGTAAAAGAACCTGTAATTGATTGGGTCACCCTGCATACTACTTTAGATATTTACAATTTATCAAAATCGACTCACCTAGACTTAATACTTACTACCTAACTACCTACTTTTAAATCAGTTAACAATGACTTTTATTTTGCTATTAAAAATCGGAATTACAGTACAAGCTAGTAAAGTATTATGTTATCTGTGGTACAAGTATCCGTTTTCGGTTTTCAGTTAACTTTTCCCAATGGTACTCTATGTTTATTTTTTCCATATGTAACATACCGCGATGTGGCGATTTTTTACTACTAAGCTATACCCCCATCTTTAGAACTTGCATTGAGGCTATTAGGCTATTATATATATCATTAGATATCCATAGAAAAGTTAAATACTGTAGGTCTTTCTACGCCTACGTTACACGTGTTACTCTACTGATACCAAACATCACTACCTTTATGCCTTACTTCCTGAATCCAGAAAACGAAATTTTCATACATAGGTATTTCAAAGTGCCCTAACTCAAAAACTATGAACTTTAAAAAAAGTTATTAGAACATAAAATACTTATATCAATACGTAAAATCGAATGACAATCATTTTAGCTCTTAAGACCCCACTTTCAGAATCCAGAAAAATAAATTTTCATACATATTTCAAAGTGTGTAGATAATTATGAAAAGTAATGAAAGTATGAACTTAACGAAAAAAAGTAATATAACATAAAATATTTAAACGTGAGCCCCACTACAATATAGTTTGGTACTTAGCAGTATAATATTATGCTAAGGTATGTACCTTCTTTATCTAAAATAAATAAATAAATAAATAATAAATAATGATGGACACTATCACACAGCATCATGTAGCCCCAACTAAGCAGAGCTTGTATTATGGGAACCACATGATTGATATACTACACTAATCCTTTTTTTTTAAATACATACATATCATACATAGAAAACACCCAGACCCGAGACAAATATCTGCAGAACATGCAAACATTTGTCCCGCAGCGGGAATCGAACCCGCAACCTTCTGCGTCTCAGGCGGGCCTTGGCCCACTGCGCCACAGAGGTCGTCACTAACATTACTTAACTGTATCGTTTGTTTTTGATGAATAAATGATTTTGTATTTTGTATTAACAATATATAATTAATTAGTTATTAACTATGTATTACATACAACCTAAGACAGACTAATCATTACGTATGTATTGACAAAAAAAAGTAGTAACAGTCATGTCATGTGGTTTCCCTAATACCTAAATGCTCGGTTTAGTTTGAAGCAACATCATGTAGTTTGATAATGTCCAACTTGGCAACATTTAGATTGAGGAGGCTTAGACGCTTACAGAGGCTTACCTTACCAACTTAGTATCTCGATGCTTACCAATCCAATAATTCTGTGGGCTCATCCATGCATTTTGCACGTAAAGCGACATCTAGTATTGAGTAGCAATACTAGATGGCGCATGTTGAAATTGAAGTTGGGTAGCGCTACGTGTCGCTATGTTTTTTTTGTGTTACCTTAATCATTATTTTGCACCCTCGATTAAGGTGGCTTAAAAAGCTGGTAGATGAGCAAAGTAAACAGTAACTATCCAACTTTATCTCTACTCAGTGATAAGGTTGGATAGTTACTGTTAGGGTCTTTTCTTGTTTGGCCGACTCTGATGTCGGAATTATTAGAACGGAATAATATAAAATAAAAAGGCTAAATGATAACAACTAAATAATGGCCGCGAGCTCTTTCTAGTATTTTAAAAATTATTAGTAGATTAGGTACCTACCAATCTTTATCTACTATACATACTTATTTCTTGTCCAACCCTTCCTATATCGGGCTAGTAATTTATTTAACCCATCTTAAATGTAAATACCATCAAATGTTTAGAGTTTTAAAGTAGGTATGTAGTTTTATTTCCGGGTTTCATTTCGTGGGTTGAATAAGTAGATAAATTAAGTACCAATATTTGTTACCAATAATGTACCTATTACTAATAACTAAGTAATAAAATAATATAAAAATATAACAAAATACTATTATACTAGATATTAGGTAGGTATGTACAAGTAGGTCATTTAAAGACAAACAGAATATAAACTTATTTTATAAGGTTTCTTCTCTTTATTGTTGATCAGGGTGAGTTGTTATCTCAATGTTATCTAAATAAATCTAGAAGTAAAATTTCTGAATAGTAGTTTGAAACAAATGTTTAAAATATCTTAGATGTTTCTGGGAGGGGCGTCATTTTGCGCTACTTGACATTAGTCCCTACCTGTGTCCCTACCTCGTAATTGAATGATAGGTATTTTTCGATCTCGAAGGGAAAGATGTGGTATTATTTGAAAAAATATTTTTAAACAAACACCTCTGGGGTTTTTTAATAGTGTGTCATTTAAATTGGCCATAAACTATTAAATATCAAAATAATATCAACATAGAACCATACTGGGACTGGGAAGAGAAGGGTTTTCATAATTCGAAATCTAACAAGAGCTACCCCCTGATAGATGGCTCTGTAGTTAATACGGAATTTCGAAGGAAGCACTTTTAAAGAAGGTACCAAAACTTCTTCTCCTGGGTCTGGTTACATATTATATTTATTCTTCTGCTTTTTCATTATCATCATCAGCCTATAGCAGTCCACTACTGAATATAAGCCTCCCATAATGAGCGCCATTGCGCACTGTTTCTGTCAGCTCTTTAATAATTATTTCTGTAATCAGGTGGCCTGTTTCTTTGCATGCCAGCTTTGGCATAAAAAAAATATATTTACGTAATCAAGGGCATCATATTTGTTGTGAAAGGCAAGGATTTTAAATTTAATAATGCGGTTCAAGATCCCTGCTTTGCACGTATGTACAGTCAGCATCAAAAGTAGATGATGAGTTTCAGAATTTCAATACAGCTGATAGAAATTTGCGTCAGAATTAGATAGCACTAAAGTGTTCCATAAATAGGTGATTGAAAAATATGCCAACAATAAGCTGATGACACTAACCACCACATGTACCTGATGACTTTAAGGTTCAAAAGTATCTGATGTAAAATAGTTTTATAAATATATAAATTATGTTACTTTGCAATATTTTGGCAATAAAGATATAGGTTCAAAAATAACTGACTGTCTATCATAGCAAAAATAACTGATTATCTATTTTAACTGGCCTTTTAGCTCAGTTGATAGTAATTCTTAATTATTTTTATTTTTATTTATTATTCATTTTAAAACTCATCAAAAATACATTTTTTACTATAAAATTTAAAAAATTATTAATCTACTATTTATACAAAAATAATATAAATAAATAGGGCTAGGTCTGCAGAGAGAGGAACCTGCGCACACTGCGTGCCGAGTCCAGGAGAACCGCCTTCTGTATCTGACACTTGATCCAGCTGCCTAGCTAGAGCCTCTTAAGATATTGGTCAAGGCTTTTCGCTATCAGACCGTTCACTGAAATGACTATCGGAACGATAATTGTTGAGTCGACATCCCGTTGTTATTATTTATTTATTTTAAATAATAATAATGGCGATAGTATTATTATATCCACATTATTTTTTCTTTTATTTTTAATAAAAGAAAAATAGGCCATTTAAAATAGATAATCAGTTATTTTTGCTATGATAGATAGTCAGATATTTTTGAACCTGTCTTTATTTCCAAAATATTTCAAAGTAATATAATTCATTCTAATTCCAAATCCTAATAATCTTAATCCTATCCTATCCTAATATCACATCACACTATCACATCACATCACATCATCATCATCACACTAATATTATAAATCACATCACATCACACTTTATTATTATTTTTATTTAATATTATAAATGCGAAAGTCTGTGTGAACGTTTGTTACCACGTATCTCCGTAAACACCAAATAAATTTAGATGAAATTTAGTACGTAGATAGTTTCGATGCCAGAATAACACATAGGATAATCAAATTTTGAAAAAACAGCCTCAAAAGTGGTAAACGGGGATGGCAAAGTTTGTATGGGGGACAAATCTTTACCAATCAACTTGAAATATAGCACAGAATCTCTCCTCTAGAAATAAATGACCTGTTTCAGGATTTTCCGCACTTCAACCCCTAAGGCGGTTAAAGGTAATCAATTTTTATTAATGAATTTTGATTTAAATTGATTCCAAAAAGTACATTAAGAAAATAAAACTTGAACAGGGTATGATTGGGGATGAAAGTTTGTATGGAAAACCAATCATTTCTCAAGTTAGGTAAGTTTATTAAAATTTATCATACTTAACCGGCACTTGAATTGGTGATCAACGTGAAGAGGAGTGGGAACGGGAACGAAAAAGGGAGTAAGAGTGGGAACGAGAACGGAACGTGTACGGGTATGCTAGGTAATGCATTAATAATATGTTAGTACTTTTTATTCCGAGCAAAACGTGGTAAAAATAAACCTATAAGTAAATAATGAAACACATTTCGACACATACATTTCCACGCGGACGAAGCCGCGGGGTGCAGCTAGTATATTTATAGAACTATTTTACATCAGATACTTTTGAACCTTAAAGTCATCAGGTACATGTGGTGGTTAGTGTCATCAGCTTATTGTTGGCATATTTTTCAATTACCTATTTAAGGAAGACTTTAGTGCTATCTAATTCTGACGCAAATTTCTATCAGCTGTATTGAAATTCTGAAACTCATCATCTACTTTTGATGCTGACTGTACGTGAGACAATACGGCGAGGCCATAGCACTGCGGTGCGGCGACGCATCGCAAAATTCTATCACGGTAGACAAATAACGGTAGGTTATCCTCTCTTGTACCAGCCTCCGCTGCTTTACAAAGCGTCGTAAAAATGACGTGGTTTTTACGGTGCATCTTTGCAATGTAACAGGTATGCTTGCTGTGATGTTACGCCGCATTGCAACGCGTTGACGAAACGTTTTTTTATTATAGCATACGGCATCGCACAAAGCTACGATGTGGCACATCGCCCTGCAATCCGTCCCCAACCCGTATGCTCAGCGTGGGAATTATAGACATACTTACCCCCCTTCATATAATATTATTTTATAGAATATAAACCTTTGTTAGTGTTAGTGTTGTTGTGTTGTTATAAGTACCTTTGTTAGGCAAACTACTTAAATACAGTACCTGTACCTACATAGGCTATTAACGCGGCGTCCTATCTTCCTACGTGGGCTATTCAAAGCGCACGCGATTGCGAAGCGATCCGACGCGGTGACACGCGAATTCAACGCGATGCGATTCGCGCCGCGCCGCTTCACACCTTGCTTGCGTTTGGTCACGCCGAACCGCGCCGCTTCGCGTTCGCGTCACTTAGGATGCCGCGTATGTTTTAAATACTTTGGATTACCTCTTTAAAAATCGCAAAAAAAATTATTGAATGTTATTAATAAAAATTAATAGATAGGCTTGGCCTATTCTACTTAGTTAAATTGGTCCAATAAAATATTGAATTCTGAGAATTTTACATTTTAACTTAAATACCAAAATGGAAGTTTTATACAAGCTTTTAAAATAAGGCACGCTGCATTTTAATCTCCCCTTGCGATAAGGTAAAGAGTTCGTGCCTAAAATTAAATGTAGTAGATGAGAAAAAACCTTTAGAAGTTTTTCTGAGAATAAGTAAAATAAAAACAACAACGACACCAGTCTATATCAGCCCACAGCTGGACATAGGCCTCCCCTTATAAGCTGGGGGTATGCTTATTGTCCCCACGCTGGACATGCGGTTTGGGGATCGCCGGGCACAGCTTCTCGCATCGCCGAAGCTGCTGCCCGACGGCGGAAAGTGGATGTAGCTGTTTCGGTGTTAGGCTGCGCTATGCCGCAATGCGCCGGCTGTCAGAGCCACATTTGTTGTTTAGGCCTAGGTATCTATAGTACGATGGCATCAATAATAAAATAAAAGGATCTTTTGAGTGAAACTCTATCTTCAAATATTATTGGTACTTGGTCCCTTCTTGTTCCTTGGTTCTAATCACCAAAATATAGTTAAAGCAAACTTTGTAGTAAGGTGTGCTTTTCTCATTCAAACCACGGTTCTCAGCTTACTCTGTTATGAATTCGATCAAAATGATGTTCTTGGAATACAGAAGAGTATGTAGATTGTCTGTCTATATATGTCCTACCGTCCCCCTCACATGAGTTAAGCTCTTGAATGAAGGGTAGGTACGCCTCACTGGATCGTCTCGATCACAGAACCTCGATACCTAACATGTAGTATTCCGCTCTGAGGCCACAATTTGCAAACGACATGCCCAGTGCATGACCGGTGAGGTTTTTTTACTAACTTTGACAGTTTGTCAATTGACTTTCTTTGAATTTCGACATGAAATGTCAAAGTTTGCAAATAATAGTTTAAACAGACGATCGAATTTGATGCGACCCACTTATTTAGAAGAGAAATAGATGAAGTCTTAAAATTCACAATGTTCTGAACATCAACTCTCTACTTTCTTATGTCCAATATCATCCGTTATAAAGGGACGCATACATCAATGCGACTTCAAATGAGATCAAAAAGATAATCGTACCTGGGCGCTCGAAAAAAATTCTATGCAGTTTCATTGAAATGCCCTGGTAAGAAGTTGCAGAAATCGCATTGAGATAAAGTATGCATCCCTTTCTAGCAAATGATATATGGACATAAGAACGTAGAGATCAGACGTATGAGTTGACGTTCAGAACATAGTGAATTTTAAGACTTCATCTAGTTCTCTTATTTATATATCTGTGGTGCGACCGGACCACTAACGAGGACGCCCTCGCACCATATTCGATCGGATGGCATACGACCTCCACGAACGCAGTCCGCCCTGGGACCATATTCGATCGTTTGGCGCACAGTGCGCAGAACATTAAACGTAGAGCGGACCGCACAGTCATCTGGTCCGGCCGTACCAGGTTCGATCGTTTATTTATACTTTAAATGAGGGTTCTGGTAGGTACTTAACTTATTTTCAACAATAACACGTGTCACTTAATCCACAAAATATGCGTTTTCCAGACTGACGGACAAAGAAATAAAGGATCACTTTAAAATAATACCTGAAGGAAAAAAGGAACCATTATTCTCTTAGAGAAGTTTCTTATTTCTTTTGAAAAATTGATGATGATGACATCTATAGGTAGTGCCTGCTGTTATGAGTTTTATTACCAAGATAAGTAAAATAGACGTCGCATATACTTACCACCATCTTATCATGAGACTTTTTGGAACGATTCCGAACATAGGGCTCCACGTTGTGTGCAAGGACTATGTAGGTACGGAGTACGGGTACGGTATCATGTTGACCAGTAGGTTCAACTAGAATGATAAATAATAATGCTGTTAGTAGGCAAAAAATTGTTATATTGTCCAAACTGTTGATGAGTGAATTAACGTGATGATAATGATAGCGAGAACGAGTGCTCTTGCTCTTTGTATATTATTACTAGCTTTAGCCCTCGGCTTATTATCACACATACACACACACACCACAAATTACATGTGGTATATAATGCCCGATACGTAGAAGCACAGACCATAATTACAAAGCTTATTGAGTTACAAAGCACAAATGACATGGTGTTGGTGCTGAAATCCAATACCCTTGTGGTGGACTTCTGCGCCACACTTCTCAAACCAGGCGTGGATTCCGGATTTCGTTGAGGGGTGGGGGTGGGGGGCAATTTTTGTGTGATTTTGCCTATCTACCACATGTAATTCGTTCCTGGCAAAAAAAACTTTTATCTCATATTCATAGTGTCTTACTTGTACTTGACTATAGTGAAGATCATTCGCATAATCAAAGTAGTTTCTATTTAGGCACTATGCAATAGAAAAATAGAAAACGAAGTCGGCGAGTAGAGCGAGCCGCGAAATTTTTCAAGAAAGGTAGGTAGGTTATAATAATAATTATGATTACAAACGAAACATGAAAAAGAAAACTGTGATTTTTATATATTTATAGAAAATTGCAAAACGTTGGAAACTGAATCAGCGAGCGAAGCGAGCCTTGAAATTTTTACAATATTTGACGCAGAAGCTTGCAGGATCGATTCCCGCTGCGAGACTAATGCTTGCATGTTCTGCAGATATTTGTCTCGGGTCTGGGTGTTTTTTATGTATGATATGTATGTATTTACAAAAATATAAGTATGTATGTAGTATATCAATTATGTGGTTCCTATAACACAAGCTCTGCTTAGTTTGGGGCTACATGATGTTGTGTGATAACGTCCAGCATTATTTTTTATTGTTATAAATAAGACGTGTCAGTCTGTCAGTTTCAAATGAATATTTGTTCTCAGTTTGATTCGCATAGTTAAGTGGTAGGTACCTATCTCTGGCAGGGAATAAATCAATCATTGCACCGCTTATAGAAGGGATATCATAGATAATATACGTATAATATTACTTTTATATATAAGAATATAAAAATCTCGTTTCACTGTTTGTGGACGCACTCCTACGAAACGGCTCGATTGATTTTTATAATTTTTTATGTATTTTGAAATTAATTTACGTATGAGTAGGTCGTAAAGTATATCTTACACAAAACTTGTAAAACAAATAAGGTGTTTCCTTGGCTTCAAATAGCTTTTTTATTTAAGATTATACATTTATTTTTTACTTTTTATCCAGGTAAAACGCGAGTGCAGCGATGGGCATATGCTAGTAATTTATATAATTCCTTTCATTGTGTAGGGATGCACAAAGAAAAGAGATCCCGAAAATTAAGGGTGCTTAAGCGCATTACAAGGGGATAAAGTTGTAAAACCCTCAACGTACGTATTCAATTTGAACGAAGTTCAAAAAGAATCGTGGGTGACGATCTGTTTGAACTTTTTATATGATTCGTGAATTGAGTATAATTTTTTTGCTTTTTTAGGGTACCGTACCTCAAGGGGCCGTCCATTAATCACTTGAGGCTCGAAAGAGGGGGGGAGAGGGTTTGGCCAAAATCACGTGATATCACAAGGGGGGAAGGGGTTGTAGTAAGATATCACGTGTATTTATTTTTTCGTTAAACGCGCGATTTGAAAAGCGGCGTGTAGTGTGACCTTAACTCGCCATTGCGAGGCAGCGAACGAAGTTCTTAATCATGTCTTTAATTTCAGAATAAAATTAGATTACAGATACCTATATTTAAAGATAATATTCTAAATTTTTTAAGATTATTTGTAGCTACTACAAAAACACACGTGATTTTGAATGGGGGTGGGGGGGGGGGTTAATCTTAAACCTCACCACGTATCAACAAGGGGGAGGTGGGGTTAAAAAATGGTAAAAAATCTATACGTGATTAATGGACGGCCCCCAAGAGTAAAACAGGAACTCATAGGTATAGGTTTAGCAGACACTTGTGAAATCCTAGAGAAGTCTAATTAGAGATTTGTCCAGATCTAAAATGGTCAGATCCGCGATTATTCATCATCATCATCAGCCTATATCAGTCCACAGCTGGACATATGCTTCCCGTAAAGAGCCCTTTGCGCCCTTTCCTGAGGTCGACGCATCCAGCTTCCCAGATTCACCAGCAGCCTTTCGCAGAATCAGATCGGTACCCCACCCGGCAGCCTACTAATATCTGAAGATAATGCAAACATTTGTCCCGCAGCGGGAATAGAACAAGCAACTTCTTGTGGACTTTCGCAAACTGTGGGACAGAGATCGTCAAATGATCATATCTTGTCTTACGTTTTTTCCCATCGGGCTTCGTACTCAAAGTGTAAAAAAAGGACTCTGTTACTAAAGACTCCACTGTCCGTCTGTCTGTCTGTCTAACTGTCACCAAGATGTATGTCATGAACCGTGACAGCTAGACAGTTGAAATTTTTACAGATCACCGACCATATTATTAGTATAACGGTCTCCGTAAAGGTTTATGACACTAGCATGATACAGACACTGGTAGAATTGTGACATAATGACACAAAAGCCATAAACCAAGAAGTGAAGTGATGTATTTCTGTTGCCGCTACAACCAATATCTACTATTATGATGCTGTATGATTACGTCCCGCATTATTTATTTTATTTATTTACTATTATAATTATTTATTTTATTCTGTTATAACGGTACGAAACACTTCGTGCGTGAGTCTGACTAGCACTTGACCGGTTTTTTATATAGCGTACTCTCATGTAGTTGATTTACTATTCTTTCATATACATATCTTGTGATTCTTCGTTTTTGAGTGTATAGAATAGAGGGTTTTAGTAGAGGGTGAGAAAGGGTTCTGTTCTTGACCCTTAGTGTTGTAAAATTTTATTTAATTTCGTCATTAAATTAATATATAATAAACTTTGTTGGATTGAGATCGACCTAACAATACTTTTAGTATATAAGTTTTATTGTTCTGTTTGTTTCCCGAATCAATAAAAATAAAAAATTGATAAAATATGCATTATTATTTCTTTGTCCCATAGGTCATAGACATCACATTGCCCTCTCATATAATGTAAGCACCTAGTAAAGAATAGGTACCTACATCGGTGGTACGTAGGTACAGTAAAACATTAAATATAACATAATCCGTGTCTTAGAATATACAGGGTGAATTTTTGAGACAGGACCCTTACCTTAATCGTTATAGTTACAGGAAAACGCTTTTAAGAGACTATCCATCTATTTTTAAGATATTCTGAACTGCATTTATAGATTTTGGAAAAAAATTACAGTCATCAAAAAAATGGTCATTTTCACATAATCATTTACACAAAATCTTTACTTGTTTCGATGCCATTCGACCCTGCTTCTTCTAAGGATCTCTGACAGGGTTTTCTCTAGACCAATTGTGGTGATATCGTCGGTTGTACATTCCGTTGTTTGAAAAATTTGTTTTGTCTGACCATATTATGTACTTTAAAAATTAGTAATCTCTACTTATTTTTCCTCTTAGCCTGCCAGTTCTGCAAATTCGTTTAAATAATTCTTCGAATATTGTCAAGGATATAATGCTTGAACTTTGCGCCTCTTATCGACAGAGGATTTATAACCGTGTTTTTTCAATGTCTCTAATACAGGTGACTGGGAAACACCCACTTCAAGAGCGAAATCTGTCTGGCGGAATCTGTTTTTCGCGAATAACTCGACAATTCCTGGATGCACAAATTTAAAATTCTCGTCACATTTACACGAAACGGAGCACTAATTATTGGCATTTACCAAATATCAATCGGCGACAACATTCCGCTGGGGTAACGCACACACTGAAGTTCTCTTTATGCAGGTTATGTTTTTAGGGTGTATGGTGTATGTATCTTTGTAATATTATTTGTCGGTCGCTGTAGCCCAAACAGCTAGACAGATTTTGACTAATGAGGTGTCGTTGGATTCGTCTAGATCACGAGGGTGACTTAGGCTATATGAAATGTCAACAAAATTAATATAACGACTGTAAGTACTGTATTTTCAATTTACGATGAACTAAAAAGCATCATAAACTGATCGGTTTCCACAAAATAGGTGTCGTTGGATTTGACCGAATCATCAAATTTACATGTAGATCATTATGAAGTATCAAAAAATACAATATAATGGTGACTGCAACATACAATTTTCATTTTACCTGAACTGAAAAGGTATAAAAATATTTATTGATTTTTAATGTTATCAGTTATCACAGAGCTTCCAAAGGTAGAGTAAGTTTTACAATAAAGATCATACCAAAAAGTATTTACTCATTCGAAATTTGAACTAACCTCCTCGAAGGCAGTGGATTTTAGTCTGCTTCATTGATAGTAAGTAGGTACATACAACAAAACATTCTCAAAGAAAATTCTTCATAAATACATCGTAATTCTTCTGTTATTACACAATGGATTTATGTATCAACAATTATTATTACTTTTACGTATAGGTTTTTTTTTACAATCTTAGGTAATACAGGTACATAGTAGGTGTGGGTACACCTACTACGTACCTACCAAATCCTACTACCTACCTACATTATCGATATAAATGTAGCTTAACAACGCTTCTAATGCCTAGCCTATGTCATTGTTAACCTCGTTGGCACAATGGACCAAAACCTAGCCGACCTTGAAGAAGTGCTGATATGATTTCCGCTGTGGGATCAATGTTTTCACCTTCTCCGAGTTCAGACACATTACAACATGGTTTAAGTAGTCGTAGTTCCTGATATCCACTATGGCAAGCTATACTGGCGAAATTTATGCTTGATGCCGTACTGTCCTGACTTATTTCTGCCCTGCAGTTAGTTGTTGCCTGCCAACGCTTCATAAATGGGTAATTAAATTAATTAATACATACCTACCTACTACATACGGAATGTAATACCTATAGTAACAAAACTAAGATAATTCAAAAGGTTAAATCATCAAGATTCTGTGGGAAGCCATTTACAATTTACCTCAATTTTTTTATGAAGATTTTAGTAGAGATATGAAGATTTAGTAGAGTTTAGTAGAGTTCCATCTTAAAGCCTTCCCAGCACAGGTGCGCACAAAATCTTTATAAAATTCATAATTCCGCTGCCATTTCTTATTGACTGGATTTATGTATTAACATTTTTTTTTTACTTTTTACGTAGCTAATACGTAGGTACTTTTTGTCACAATTAAGTATATAAATAATAATATCATCAATTTGCTTATAATTGAATTTGTTTACAAAACACAATGCAATTTAATTTTAAAATAATCAGAAAGGTACCTAATAATTTATTTACGGTTGGTAATGTAAAATATAAAATTCAAGTTAAGATAATAATTTAGGTATTATCATTATGTAAATGAGCAATTAATAAAAAATATTGTTTTCTGGGACGATGTTAACTCGTTATTTTCTATTTTCAAAATGACAATACTTCACCTTTTTTTTTAATAAATACTTTGTTAGCTTTTAAATATAAGCCTACGAAGCTATGCAGACGAAGCCACTCGTAGGCTTTCCATTATTTTTGGTTAAATTATAATATGTACTGGTATTTGCTGCCAACTTTTTAAAAGAGTGAAAGAGGGTGTAGAGGGTTCCAATTCCAACCTTCATGTTCGGAACCAATCTCACCGGCTCGTGGTGCACCCATATATATGGATAATATCATAAAAAAGTTTCTGATCGAATCTCTTTGGGCGCACCCTGCTAAATAAGAAACGGGGCTCTGGCGGTGCCCGGCATGTTCAGCATTGTGAATACGGGCATATCCCCCTTTTTTATAAGAAGAGGCATATGTTCAGCATTGGACTGATATACTGGCTGGTTTTGTTGGAAATTGAACGGTCCAACCCTGGATTACTTTTACACATTTAACTAGACCTAAACTAAAATTTGACATAACTCAGAGAATTAGCAAGCTGAAGTGGCAGTGGGCTGGCCATATCTATCGAAGAACCGATAACCGTTGGGGTAAACGAGTTCTTGAGTGGAGACCGCGGCTCCTCAAACGTAGGGACGCCCTCCGGCCAGTGGAGTGACGATCTGCGAAAGGCTGTAGAAGGTGGATGTGTCGAGCTCAGGACAGGGCGCAATGGCGCTCATTAGGGGAGGCCTATGTCCAGCAGTGGACTGGCCATATCTGCCGAAGAACCGATAACCGTTGGGGTAAACGAGTTTTTGAGTGGAGACCGCGGCTCCTCCGGCCAGGTGGAGTGACGATTTGCGAAAGGCTGCTGGTAGAAGGTGGATGACGCAATGGAGCTCATTAGGGGAGGCCTATGTCCAGCAGTGGACTGCTATAGGCTGATGATGATGATGAAAATTTTACTTGACTTTCGTTTGATACAAGATTAAGGCCTAGACTATCATTAGTATTCGATCTTGAATGAACCTAGAGAACAGACTTTGAGGGCTTACCTCAAGGTCCGTTCTCTTAGTTTTTTGTAAAGTTTTTTTGATAATCATTATCCGACATATTCTTATAAAATAGAAAACCGGATGTCTACTTTCCGATTGTTAGCAATCAACTGATGAAATTGAACCTAGAAATCATGTCCTAATTTGATAACCTCAATTCGTGGCTCTTAAACTAAGTGTAGCACTTTCGATGAATACTTTAAATTACGTTAATAAGTAGGTGGTACCCTTTAAAAACCAGCCCGGCTAAAAGGCAGTGGAACTCAATTAACGGCCAACACAAAAAGCCGCTTCTGAAACATAGTGCAGTGTGAAAGCCAATTTGATACCAATACCTGTATGATTCTGTTACACACTGAGCTTTTGTAAAAATAGAAAAATGAAAAATTTTTGGATGAAATCACTTTGCATCCAAAAAATTTTCATTTTTACCTTTTTCATTTTTACCTTAATACCTACAGCAGAAGCATCAATTATTTATAATTTTATATAAACAATTATTTGATTTTAATATTTGTTTCGTCCGTTTGAGAATATACACCTCTAACTAATAGTCCATTTGACCAATCAGTAAATAGAATAAATCTTACTTTATTTATCTTACTGGTCGGCACGTTTTCATCGCGTTAGTTTAGAAGTGTTTTTGAGTGTAAATAGTTATAAATCTACTTAGATTAACGAAAACATTTGCCTTCGGTATATATTAATATTTCTGTTTATTTAACAATAAATTGAAATGCTAATTTAAAATTAATTACAGTATATTCAACATTTTTCCAATTAGTCCTTTAGTTTTAGGATTACATCATTCTTCTTCTTGTTCTTTTTGAATTTATGTTTTTTTTTAAATGACAAAAAGAAATATCCCCACTTATCTCTGGAATTCTCGTTTACACTCTTCTTTTTTTATGGATTCCTTACGGATTGTTTGGTTCGGTCAAATTTATTTCTTACGATTCTTTAAGTGTTTTCGAGTGTATGAAATAGAGTTTCGGTTCATTAATCTGATGTTATTGTGTTAATCAAAATTTTACTTTTAAATTAAAAATAACGTGTTCTAAGAGGCATATAACAATTAAGTTTGCTTCTCCAGTGACTGTTTAGTGGGGAATTATGAGAGCTTTCTTTTTTTTGCTTAGTGTCATAGCATAAACCCGACCAGGGGCTGCAGGCTCGACTTTTTCGTTAACTACCGATATATCGCTAAGTGTAAGCCCACAAAAAACATCTTCCTGAAAATTGGGGAAAAATATTTACCTATAAAGACGAGTTTATAATATTAAATAATTTTATTCAATGTTTCTACTATTTAGATAAGATAATTCAAATATGATAAATAGGTATTTATTTCACCCAAGTTATAAATTAGGCAATATTTTACGTAAAATTAAAGTGTAATTATTTACATTATCTTAAAATTAGGTACCTAGATAAAAATAAATGCACTTGAGTTGGGTAAAATAGGACCCGAAATAGATAAAATAGTATTTATAAAGCCGTTACACATTAAAAGAAATTTGAAAAATACATAATTCAATGAATAGACGAATTTCAATCCACATACATACTTAAATGGATAAAAATAGTAGATTGTTTTACAAGGGACTAAACCATCCCATTATATACGAGGTTGTTATACTCCCGAGCTTAGCGAGGGAGGATGACAAGACCGAGTTATAATGGGTGGTTTTGGCCCGAGTAAAACACTCCACTTTTCACTTCGATTGCGAGAAAATAAAACAATTCCAAATTAGTCAATTTTCAGAAATTTTATTAAAAATTAAATGTGCAGTTAGAGCAATTTTGAATGTTTAGTGATATGTTTTTCCCGGGAAATTTTATTTCGGTTCTCTGTGATTGGGATGTGATAATATTTTGAGTTGATTGTTGTGGAGTAAAAGTTGGAGAGACTCGAATCATGCTTGAGTTTCCTGCATTATTAAGATCTGAGTGCGGCTTCAGCTGAGTTGACATATTCATCCAATCCCGCGATGTAGATGCTTGGGGTTCTGTAATGTTTGGTAGAATATTGATTCCTTCCATAATCCGCTGCGTGACGTGATACTTGTTTTGTATAGAGTCCTCTATATAACCTTCAGCCACTTGATCGGACCTCCATCCACCGTGGCGTTTTAATGTCGTTATATTCGCACCAGAGTCCGCCAACAGAGTCGCGGATGTTCTGCGGAAACAATGGCCCGTGTAGAGTTCCGGATTTGGTAAATTTAGATAAGTGGCAATATCTTTAGGCATGTTACCAAATTTATTTTTGCCTATGACTTGCCTTGTGCATTTACCATTTTGATAATTTAGAAAAAATCTTCTCGTTGAAACATTAGTGGGACGTAACTCCTGATAGGCTTTAACTATATTAAGGTATTCTCCACTGATGACAAATTTACGCTCTTTGTTTGTTTTCGTGTTCGGCAGACTCACAGCTTGTAGGTTTGTATCCGTTTCTACGTCTTCTAGCGTTATATTGGCAAGCTCTATTCCTCTGCATGCACCGCTGATTCCATAAATTAAAGCAACCTGTTGAACAAAAAAATAAGTGTGTTAATAATCGTAATAACCTAGGTACATAATTTAGGTATGTAGGTAGGTATCTATTTATTTAGTTTGAGTAGAGTACATAAGTAGGTTACCTTTGTTGCCAAGTATTGTTTATTTGGAGCGTTATTTAAAAATGTTTCGATTTCTTGTGTCGTCAAGACTTTAGATTTTTTTGCCTTGTATCCAGTGGACAATTTCTTCAGTAAAGCCGTTAAATTTACATATTTTTTAATATCGACGTCGTGTCTCGTTTTTAAGGTCATTCTTAACATTGAATATGTGCTCCAAAGAGTCGACGATTTGAATTTTTTCGATAATTCATCAAAATAAGTGAGAAAAACCCCTTCTGTAAAAGAATCCACACGTTTCTCATCTCTCCATTTCATAAAATTTTCGTAACTCTTTAAATATATTTCACGTGATTTTGTCGGCAACAGATTCATAATTATTTCTTTGCCCTTTTCTTCCATTTGCATATTAGCATCTTCACTATCACTTGATGACATTTTTCACGTTCACAATTTGAAAGTTAAAGTCAGGAAGTTAAACGTAAAAGTTTGTGATTTGGAATGAAGAAAATTCTAGAGATTTAGCGCCAATACCATCTTTTTTTTTAAATCTCTATACCTTCAATAACCCTCAACGAAACAGTTCGCATTCTACCGTGAAGGGAAGAATCAACCTTCATAAAACATCACCAAGACGGTTCTATTTTCAAAAAAAAAGATTGACGGAGCACCAAGAAGTCGAGTTTTTATATGAGAGAACGAATGCTTTGTACGGGCTGATGATTTTAGACAAAAATTAAAAAGAAAAAAAACTTTTTAGCCCTAGGTATTAAACTCGAGTTTTAGGCCCGCTAAGCTACACTATTATGATACACTTTTTGAGCAAGAGAAGTGAAAAATATATTTTGTGTCTACTATTAAAAAAATATAAATAAACTTCTTTTTGCAATGATGTACAAATTAACGCATATTAATGATGATTTTTTTTAGTTTGTCAGGAGTTATATAAGTTTATGTTCTTGCAACACTAAGGAATTATTTTATGGGAAATTTGTTTTTAGGTTAGAAGTTACCGATAGTTATCGTTAACTTTTTCGGGCTGTCATATTTGGCCGCAATGAAATTCACAAAAATGTTAGAGTTACATTGTATGTCGGTATGTTAACGACAAAAATCGTAAACGTCAATGATCGGCACCAATCAGCGCAGCCCACTTCGACGCGCGCAGTATTTTTTGTATGAAAATCTGTTTCCTAGTTACTACCGAAATTCGGTAGGTAGCGATCGCTATCTATGTCGAGACTGCAGCCCCAGCTCAGGCCCACCGGTGGGCATTAGACATAGACATAGAGACATAGACATTTATTTATTTGCAACTGAACACACAACACAACAAAAATAAAAACGTAACAAACAAAATAGAGAAACAGTGAACATAAAACATGGTGGGATGTGTGCTACAGCAGCAAAATGAATCCATCATGTGTAGAGCCATTAAACCCTGTGAGACTAATTAAGACTATTTTAGGTAGGTAATAGTAAATACTATTTAGACAAATCATAATTATCATTTATGTCATTATAGAAAATAATAAAAGTATTAAGATTAAATTGTGTAATATCACACACATCACATGTGATGTCTAATAGGATAAAAAAATAAAATAAGTAAATAGATATCATTATGATACTAACATAATTTGATTATGCTCATAATCCACACCGCACGATTGTCGTCGACCTGGTGGGGAATATGAGAATGACCCATTATAATTAAAGAAACATGAAATTATAATTTAAATTAGGTAAATACAGGCGCGGAAACATGGGGGCAATAGGGGAAATCGCCCCCCCTTAAACGAAATCCTGTATCCGCGCCTGGGTATACATACTCGTCTTTTTTCTGCTAAATTAAAATAGTAGGGAAAACTTTACCAGTGGTATGGAATTATTCATTTCAGGCTTTAAATTGAATTTTCTGCATGACAGAAAACAAACAGTTGAAATAAGAATGGGAAGAAAGCGATTGAGATCAACAGCTCTCTACATTTTTCCTTAATATTGTAATTAAGTTCCTCGTTATAAAGCTAAAACTATGTGCATGTTTTTAAAATATCTGCATGCGAAATATGTTCGAAAATTTTAATCGTCTATCCTTTAAAAAAATATAGGGTTTCGTGTAAAATTTCCATCTTTGGGAAACCTTTTGCGCGAAAGAACATACATAAGAAAGCGTATAAACGCAAACAATGTTTAGAGTGGTCAGCTAGAATATATAAGAAATATAAATCTTAAAAAGACCTAGGGGCCTGTTTCTCGGGAATAAACATACATTATTACAAGAATTGTAAAATTTACATAGAATTGTAACAGTTTTTCCCGAAAAATTACACAGATCCGAGATTAATATTTGGAAATCATACAAACAACCGACACGAATTGAAATCGCAACCGTTCATCTCAGTCGGGCCTTTGCTCACAAAATATAAATTTGTTACGATACAACAATCTGCGAAAAAAGATAAAAATCTATATAAAACTCATACGTGTAAAACGAGCGAGGAGAAAGTCTGTGAATTGTTTGGTGTCATGCAATTCACCTTTGACGCGAAGTTGTAAATCCACCCCCATTTCATACTTACACGTACGAGTACCTACATACTTAGATAGCATATTTCAAATATGTTTGAACCTGTTTTATAGAGGGTCTTTTTGAGCTAAAAGTTACCTGGTAACTTTTTACAAAAATAGACCAGGAACAAAGAGTTTGGATTTTACTAGGAATATGTGATTTCAAAATGGGGGCCTTTGCTTTTCAAATAATTGCGTACGAATTAACATAGGTATTTTTGTTATATTGACTAGAATTTCTTGAGTGGCTTGTTCAAAGATTAACCAATAAAAGTTATGGTTTGATAAAACATCAGGGAAAGTTGGTACAAAATGATCCGTTGAAGTAAAATGATCCTTTTCAATTGCGAAACTATAATCACTATTTTAGTCATTTTATTTAGTAAAATGTAGTTCCCGTACATGGTGCAACAATTAGTTCGTAACGAGCGTGACAGAAATAATTGCAATTATAAAGCTTTTTTTTACATTGATTTATGTAAAGTTTGAATTTGAACTTGTATGTAACTTTGAAAAAAGGAGTATCTATCTGTCTATTCAGCCAGTAAAACCCACTGCTGAGTAACACGCGGTCACGAAGTCAGCGGTGGCGGCGCGGGGAGCGGCGCGCCAATGCATATCTAAATATCTATGCATTGAAACGCTATTCTAACGCTACGCTACGTTCTATAGATACAAGGGTGTCATTACTCCACTAGAAAAATTTATAGAGGCGAATGAAGGAGCAGTCATTGCAAGATGACAGTGATGATGATGAAAGTAACAATGACAGTGGTAATTTATATCTTATTTAAGATATGTATATCAAAATTTTAAAAAAATATCTATCACACAGCATCATGTAGCCCCAAACTAAGCAGAGCTTGTATTATGGGAACCACATGATTGAATATACTACACATATAATTTTTTTTTTACCATACATGCTTATCATACATAGAAAACACCCAGACCCGAGACAAATATCCACAGAATATGCAAACATTTGTCCCGCAGCGGGAATCGAACCCGCAACCTTCTGCGTCTCAGGTGGACCTTCGCTTCGATATTAGGAAAGTCTCTGCCCATACCTGGATGAGACAAGCACAGGACAAAAGAGGCTTGCAAAAGCAAAGGGAATCATCGTCTGCTGGCTGGGTATAGAGCCAGCCTGCAGTGGGCGATTCCGGACTGAGATGATGATGTTGATGATGATGTATTAGGCACTTGTAGGAACTTAAATCGGTCGTTAGGGTTTTCATCAATTTTTTTATCTCTGCCGCTCAATCCGGGTGGGTTGGCGGCAGATAAGGCAAGGTTTTAAAAAAATGTGTTCCATTAAAATAATATTTTGGTGCCTGATTTTGTACCTACTTAGAAAACAAAAGTACTAACTGACTAACTACTCCGAATGTTGATGATGATTTCCATTTGTTCACCCTACTAGGAATTCCGGTACAAATACTAGGATGCACAGTGTAATGCGCAACCAAAACCTCCTATGTGTGAGTTAATAAATAAAAATATATTATTTGGTATTTTGCCGCCAATTTTTTATGCCAACAATAACATACTTAAAAATTGGTTATAAATAACTTTAAATACCGCTATTTGTATAAGATGTTCTCTTTGTCTCGTCATGATATACGGAGCCGAAACGTGGACACTCACAGTACGGCTAGTCCATCAGTTTAAAGTCGCTCAGCGAGCTATGGAACGAGCTATGTTCGGAGTTTCTCTAAAGGATAGAATCCGAAACGAGTTTATCCAAAAAAGGACTTAAGTTGTCGACATAGTTCAGAGAATTATCAAGCTGAAGTGGCAGTGGGCTGGCCATATCTGCCGAAGAACCGATAACCATTGGGGTAAACGAGTTCTTGAGTGGAGACCGCGGCTCGGCAAATGTAGTGTAGGACGCCCTCCAGCCAGATGGAGTGACGATCTGCGAAAGGCTGCTGGTAGAAGCTGTATGCGTCGAGCTCAGGACAGAGCGCAATGGCGCTCATTAGGGGAGGCCTATGTCCAGCAGTGGACTGCTATAGGTTGATGATGATGATGATGTTTTCTTTGTATATTTTCCAGTTGACAGTTTTTTTTTATTTTACCGAAAATTTATAATTTTACACATAAGAGGTCTTGGATTCGCGACGACGATATTATATTTAAAAAAAAATATGGATTCTCACTAAAACTCCAATATTGTTACCCATTACCTAAAAATTCCTTAGATCGCGTGCGCTGCGAAAACAGAAGATAGAACAAAATAATCTCCTACGACTACAGAACACATCGTGTCGTGACAGCATATCGCACCCCTAGAACAACACGGAATTATGTCGAAAAAAGTCTAGGGGTGCGATATGTCTAGATAGTATATATGTGTTCATGTCTTAGAGCAGGTTGAGAACTGGGGATGTAAACATACTTGTACTTGGTAGTGATAACGGCAACAAATTTGGAGTTTTCTCATAGTAAAATACGTAAGTAATACCTTTTTAAAATAGGTCATAGGATGCGGGTACAAAGGTAAGTCAGCTCATTCATTATAAGTCTTTCATAACATTTTATTTAGGTATCTGTGCAAATAAACAAAAATCTTAGTTGTTTTTGTTTTGCACCTACTTTTTTTATACTACTATGAGACCTGTGTACTAGAGCATACCTAGTTTCATTTTAATGCATCCGACTGCGCGCAAACATCCCTTTGCCCTTTGAGGACACTAGGGTCCAGAATGAGGAATTTCCAAACCAATTCAATATTGCTGGACTTGTGTGTCTAGTTGGCATAACTAAATTGCGGTGATATCCTACAAGGGCTCCCAGAAATATTTTAGTACTGTACTGTTTGTTTATGTATATATAATATGTGTATTATATTATACATATTTTCTTCAGGTATGTATACCTAAAACTAAATTATGTTAATTTATAAAGTTGAATTTTTAATTTTGACAACCTCGGTGGCACTGCGGACGAAGGTTCGCTCGAGATGCAGAAGATGGCAGATCCGATTCCCACCGCGAGACAGATCACCTGCAGGTATTTGTCTCAAGTCTGGGTTGTTTATCTTTGTTTACATAACTCGTTTATGTATTTACAAAAAAAAGGTATTTATGTAGTAACAGTTATCTGGTTTCCAAAATACAAACTGTTCTTAGTTTGGGGCTGTTGTGTGATATTGTTTAGCATTATTTAATAATAGAATGAAAGAATAATAATTTAATATTCGCCTGAATCGTCCCCCTTTGTGGCAAAGGCCTCCCTAATCCCCTTCAACTTTCTCAGTCTCGCACTTTTGAAGTTCAGTCCCACATACAGGTGAGAATATATTATGAACTTTTAAAAGGCTTTCGGCTGTTACTGCGTTCCTCAGGCTGAGCACCTTACCGTTAGAATTAAACGCTCATAGTCAAAGTCAAAGTAAAAACCTCTTTATTCATAAGATCCTAAGATTACTTTGAATCGTCGGTAAAGCAAGTATTGTTGCTTTTTTACTGAATATACCTACACCGTTTCCAACGCGACCAAGCACGTAAAGAGTCGGGTTTATTTCACTGATCCTTTGACAAAATGTTCTGTTTAAAATATTTTATAAGAGTGAGTTGGAGCAATTTACCCACACTTTTGTTTATAACTAATTTAAGTAATCTGAAGTTATATAATAGGCATTATTGCAAATATTACGTTTATACATAAATCTAACAAAAAGCCAATTGAGCATGTGGATTACAACCTGCTTATTTAGTCCACTGCTGGACATAAGCCTCAGTAATTATAACGAACACAGTTACATACATAATTATAATACAAGAAATTTAAAAGCTTGTAAAATGAGCTTCTGATAATATAGTATGTAGCACCTATTACGGGACACCTTGTGCAGGTACTGTATGTAGAATCGTATGGTGTATATAGATTCTATCGACCACAGTTGGAAGTATCAAGCGTATGAACTGGACATGGGAGCGCTATTCAAATTAGAATCATATGCACGTAATGTAATTGATTGTGTACCGAACCAATTAAACTGGTTTCCCCGAACTGAGATCTTGTGAGGTAGGTAGTGGAAGTGCTTTGGTGGTATGTAAGTAGTTAGGTTCATCAGATATTATGATTTGAAAAGTTGTGGACTGAAGGTTAATTAAGGTTTTTTTACGTGAAGGAATAGTTTAAAAAATAATAATAAATGCTGGACACTACCAGCTGTAGTACAATCACACAGCATGTAGTCCCAAACTAAGCAGACCTTATATTATGGGAAATACAGACGGAATCACATGACAGATATACTATTATTATACATATTTTTTTTGTAAATATATGCATAGCATAGATAGAAAACACCCAGACTTGAGACATAAATTATCTACAACAAAATACAACTAACTTACATATTGCAGATAGTTTTCGTAAAAGTTTTAATAAATATTTATTTATTTTTTTATATACAAGGTATGTAAAACCTACTTACTACAAAAATATTCAGATACCATTAGTTAGATATTTAATCCTTTCACCGCCAACTATCCGGTACGCGATGTCACGTTGTACGACGTTTAAATGTCTAAGGCACAGGTCACACATATCGGGCAAGGACATGGCGCGGACATGGCGCAGACGTGGCACGGACGTGGCGAGGACATGGCACGGGCATGGCACGGACATGGCTCGGACATGACGCAGAAATGACGTGACAGAGGCACAAGTGTAGTGCAGTCTGTTGTCCGGTATCGATGTGTCAGCATGTCATCCTCAGAAGACGAAGATGCTCTTGGTCTCGTGCATACAATTAATTAATATACAGATCAGGGCCGTACAACCCCGATTTCGAGTTAGTTGCTTCGAAAGTGAAACCCCTTCATTGGGTTATACAGTTGACGGGATTACCCTTTCGTTTGGCTATTCTCCTCATAACACAAGCGAAAGTGTAACCCGTTCCTTTTGGCTTTCAGTCGATAGGGTTACCCTCTTATGAGGTTAAACGAATGAATGGAGTTACCTCTTGATAGGTTTTTTTGAATGTTACACAATGGTTATCATTACTAATATTTATAAATTAATAATAATTTCGGATTGTCACTGTCACTGTCACTCTAAAACTCAAACTCAAAACTCAACTCAAAGCTCCACTCGAAACTCATTCTACAAATTCATCTGTAAATGGTTATATCTCTGGAACTACTCATCCTAGAATAGCTGTTAATTGCTCAAAAGATAGCTATCGACAAGATCTTTATTTTCAATGACATATGTCAAAATTGAATTTGCCATATCTCGAGAAGTACTTATCCTAGACTTGCTGTTACTAGCTCAAATGATAGCTACTAATAAAATCTTAATTTTCGATGACAGCTGTCAAACTAAAAACTGTCATCGAAAATTAAGATCTTAACAATAGCTATCATGTGAGCTAGTAACGGCAAGCCTAGGATGAGTAGCTCTCGAGATATGGTTGTTTTAAGTTTGACAGCTGTCATCGAAAATTAAGGTCTTGTCAATAGCTATCATTTGAGCTAGTAAAGGCAAGTCTAAGATAAGTAGTTCTCGAGATATGGTCGATTTAAATTTGACAACTGTCATCGAAAATTAAGTTCATGTCAATAGCAATCATTTGAGCTAGTAAAGGCAAGTCTAAGATAAGTAGTTCCCGAGATATGGTCGATTTAAGTTTGACAGCTGTCATCGAAAATTAAGTTCATGTCAATAGCAATCATTTGAGCTAGTAAAAGCAAGTCTAAGATGAGTAGTTCTCGAGATATGGTCGATTTAAGTTTGACAGCTGTCATCGAAAATTAAGTTCATGTCATTAGCAATCATTTGAGCTAGTAAAGGCAAGTCTAAGATAAGTAGTTCCCGAGATATGGTCGATTTAAGTTTGACAGCTGTCATCGAAAATTAAGTTCATGTCAATAGCAATCATTTGAACTAGTAAAAGGAAGTCTAGGATGAGTAGTTCTCGAGATATGGTCGATTTAAGTTTGAAAGCTGTCATCGAAAATTAAGGTCTTGTCAATAGCTATCATTTGAGCTAGTGAAGGCAAGTCTAAGATAAGTAGTTCTCGAGATATGGTCGATTTAAGTTTGACAGCTGTCATCGAAAATTAAGTTCATGTCAATAGCAATAATTTGAGCTAGTAAAGGCAAGTCTAAGATAAGTAATTCCCGAGATATGGTCGATTTAAGTTTGACAGCTGTCATCGAAAATTAAGTTCATGTCAATAGCAATCATTTGAACTAGTAAAAGCAAGTCTAAGATGAGTAGTTCTCGAGATATGGTCGATTTAAGTTTGACAGCTGTCATCGAAAATTAAGTTCATGTCAATAGCAATCATTTGAGCTAGTAAAGGCAAGTCTAAGATAAGTAGTTCCCGAGATATGGTCGATTTAAGTTTGACAGCTGTCATCGAAAATTAAGTTCATGTCAATAGCAATCATTTGAGCTAGTAAAGGCAAGTCTAAGATAAGTAGTTCCCGAGATATGGTCGATTTAAGTTTGACAGCTGTCATCGAAAATTAAGTTCATGTCAATAGCAATCATTTGAACTAGTAAAAGGAAGTCTAGGATGAGTAGTTCTCGAGATATGGTCGATTTAAGTTTGACAGCTGTCATCGAAAATTAAGGTCTTGTCAATAGCTATCATTTGAGCTAGTGAAGGCAAGTCTAAGATAAGTAGTTCTCGAGATATGGTCGATTTAAGTTTTACAGCTGTCATCGAAAATTAAGGTCTTGTCAATAGCTATCATTTGAGCTAGTAAAGGCAAGTCTAAGATAAGTAGTTCTCGAGATATGGTCGATTTAGGTTTGACAGCTGTTATTGAAAATTTATTCCAATTTTATTATAATATAAATATTATAGCGTAAAATAAACAATTAGTAGTCTGTATTTCCACCCTTAATGCTTAGAACACAATTACCGCAATAAATTTTCATCTTTTGACCGAATTTTTTTTCTCCTTTATCTTCTATAAGTATAACCCACGTATAACCCGTGTTACAATGATAAAAAGGGTAACCCTAAGGAATGGGTTTTGGAATAATACCAAAACCCAATACTATTGATAACCCACATGATCAGGTAACCTAATCAAAAGGGTTTTGAATGGTTTAGACCCATCAAATAATAGTGTAACCCATACGGAGAGGGTTAACTAAGCTTTTGAAATTACTAAATTACTAAGCTTTTGGAAAAACCCTGCCGAAAACCTCTTCATCGGGTTACCAAATCGGGCCCTGATACAAATGAAGAAAATACGCGCAAACGAATTTGCACAAGGATTAGCTAGTATTACCATGGGTATTACATAAAAAAATCTTAGTACCGGTTTAATCTCTTTCCGATTTCTAGCTACAATTTATCTTGAACATTTCAGTTACAATAATTGGAACGACAATGATCATAAAGCGTTGCATATTTTACAATCAATTCACAAAATCCAATATTAAATTCGATATCGTCATTCGTCACGCATTTTTACATCACTAACAGACGTATGTCGCAAGCAAGTACATACTACGAACTGGCGGCCATCTGACGCCCATCTGACGCCCATCTGGCGGCGATCGGGCGAGGGCGCCGAAAAGGCGCGTCATACGTCCGATCAACGACATACCGTGTGTCCTAAATTATACTTTATTTCCATGCATTTTGTATGAAATTTGAATGGAATAGGAAACCACCTGTGCCATGTCCGTGTCATGTCCGTGCCCGATGAATGTGACTAGCGTCGGGCGCAGACATGGCACTGGCGGTTTCTTATTCCATTCAAATTTCATACAAAATGCATGGAAATAAAGTATAATTTAGGACACACGGTATGTCGTTGATCGGACGTGGTTATGACGCGAAGTCGTCGAGCTAAATTGTGCTTTATTTCCGTGCATTTTGTATTAAACTTGAATGGAATAGGAAAGCGCCCGTGCCATGCCCGCGCCAGGTCAGACAGGTGAGGCCTGTGCCTAACGGCCGGTTCCTATATCATACCGTTACCGATGACGCCTCGTTTTCCCATGAAAAACTGTCAAATTTTAGACGCCTCGTTGTTAATTTTTGACAGTTTTTCAAGAGAAAACAAAGCGTTATCGGTAACGGTATATTATAGGAATCGGCCATAACAGATTCTATAGTACGAAAGTACGGATGGGGTAGCGACATATCGATAAAAAAAAATGTGTAAATTTACAAATATGAATAAACACTGATACATTATAATGGTAATTTGTTCCATTTTATTTTTAGTAACAAAAATGAGTATCCATTAACAGAGAAAAAGATACATGCATAAACATGCAAAAGCTATATTATAATAGGCACTTCACTATTTATTTCTTATCGTAGTCCGTTGACTTCATATCAAGTCTTAGGCATTCGTAGCTCGATTAATTTATTTCTTATGGAAAAGGGTTGTCTATATTGTTTTTTCTTTATAGAGTTTTATTGGTCTATACATAAAATAACCTCAATCAACCATTGCAGCAATGCATTGCTTATGACACGCATCTTCAAATATTTTGTTTAAAAAGTATCTAACTTTAGTCAGTCCGATCCAAAATCTCAGTCCAAAAATGTAAACAAAGGTTTTTACCAGAGCAAATAAATTGCCATGTTTTAGAATTTCGGCAAACTAAATGTAAGACTATTTTCTTCACTCAGAACTGATCACTTATATGTAGAGATGGAATAAATTTGCTGAAATTATTTCCAATTCATTTTTGTTTATGATAAAGTTATTAAAAAAAAAAAATTCGTTGTAAAAACTTCGCCCTACTTGGCACTCTGACAAGCGGTATGAAACGTTTGGATCGTTTTCATAACGCACTCGCGGAAGCGATGTTCCATCATTATCATCACGGCAGGGGAATTAATATTTCGATAAATCGCGTTTCAACAAATTACAACGCGAAAATAATGTGCAAACGTCTGCTGATTGTAATGTGTATTTTTGGCATTGTGCTTTATGAAATTACGTGGTTAGAAAGACGATAGAAGGAGGTAATGACTACCTAGGCAGCCAGACTACAAATAACAGAATCCTACTAACATTTGTCCCGCGCCGGGAATCGAACCTGAAACCTCATACCTACGTCTAACTTTACATATTATTCGTTTAAAGTTATTTTTAGAGTATGTAGGTACTTTTGCTAGACGTCATTTTAAACCCTGTATATATTTTTTTATAACGCAGATATCGCGCGTTTCACGAACGCGCGCTTACTGATTTTTTCACTCGGTCAGTCACTATTCAAGTAAGTAGGTACATCTTTTTATATTTTCCTTAAAGTAACTAAAAATATTATTTTATTATCTTCCTTGCGTCTTGAACACTCTTGAATAAAGTCTCATATTATTTATGGAATGAAAAATAAATAAACAATAAATTATTTTATTATCAAGAGTAGGTAGGTACTTTGATCTCGATGATATCATACACGAAGAAATTTGTAGTGATTTTTTTCTAGATAAAAAAAAGTCGAAATAAATATTCTGACGAATTGAGAACCTCTCGGTAAAAAATCCATATTCTTAGTTTAATATTTTCTTTTTATTTTATTTATTCTACAGGAGGTGCAAAAATGATGGTATGACCACGAGGACATGTATATCCTCATATGGTATGATAAACTAGTATGACCACGAGGAAACAGCCGTCATGAGCCCACTTCGCTACTTGTGTGACGTCATTGGTCAGGCCGTTATGCGTAAACCATTGTGTGAAGAAATAAGGCACGTATCATCAGCATAGTGATAGACGGAACGGTCTCATAATACGTTTTCCATATCGTTATCGTACGCTAGATAATGCAACGCACCCAAGACTTAACCTTGAGCGGTACCTTCTGTAAAATACTGATGACTACTGAGCTGATCGTCTATTTTAACTTGATATTTCCTTTGATTAAGATAATCTGTATACCAGCTGAGAAGAGGTCCTCTAATTCCGGAGTGGTTTAGCTTCTGTCTGTATAGTGTATCATGCCTCAATGATTATAAATTTCGTCAGTAAATTTAGAGAGTAGGAGTTGACCTAGTTGACTTATGGCAAGTTCACACGAGCGCGCACGAGCGCGATTTTCTTCGGCACGAAATAGTGCGCGAGTCTACGGACACGAAGTCAGCGCGAGAATGAGAAAGAGAATGGTGCGTTTCAATGCATAGATTTGCGTTGGCGCGCGCCGCTCCCCGCGCCGCCGCCGGCGCCGCTGTCTTCGTGACCGCGGCCTAGTAAGCGCCGCTTGCTCATCAGAAAATTTTTGAATTTACAGTTTATGTCATCTACATAAAGTACATATTCGCAATCAGCGTGCGATCTGCGCGAGTGCCGTAATTGAACGCGCTCTTATACGGCTGAAAACCGAATTACGAATCTGATATTATATTGTACTTAGTGTTGAAGGTATACACTTGGTTACGTATTGTATGTAGTATTTCTAATACTTACATAATTAATTAATCATCTCATCAGAGAGCCGTGGTGGCTTAATGGGATGTACCCCGACTTAAGATATGGAGGTCGTGGGTTCGAATCCCAGCCGTACACCTGCGCTTTACCACGAGCTTGAAACGTGAAGGAAATCATCGAGAGGAAACCGGCATGCCCTCGAACTAAAAAGTTCGAAAGGTATGTGCTAGGTTAGTGTTCCAATAAAAAGCGGCGATGGGCTTGCAACCTGACACGTGGAATGCTAGCTGCTTGCAAAAAGTGGGCATGTATCGAACGTAGTGTTTGGACTTGCCTCTGACTACCCCCGTTAAGGTATCCTGAAAAGATTTTCGTACTGAGCAATGTCTGAAGATATCCATAATGGAGAAAAAGTCGTGAAGATGTTTGTTTTTTTAATTAATCATTCATCATAATGATGATGATGAATCATTCTACATGTATATAAATACTCCTTAGGTTATTTTATTCTCTTAGATAATAATATTGTAACTCACGTAGGTATAGGTAGGTGCTCCTTCATAGAACCATTTCTTCTGAAAGGTTTCTTATTTATTGCAAGTGTCCCTGGACCGAAGCCCCTTGACGCTGGTAGCCCTAAACTGAAGCCCCCTCGCTGGCTCCCTAGACCTTGGGGCTTTTTTGTAATCTGAATATTTTGGCCCACGCGTCTGCCCAGTCCACGTTCTGCTCCACGCTCCACGTTGCTCCTCAGCAAAGAAAGAAGAAAATCACGGGCCGGTGAGGCTAGCTTGGTTTCCGAAGATGGAGATTGGAACCCTTTCTATAGTAAATATTATGTAATAAATAACCGTAAAATTAGCTTTTATCGGCCCTAGCATTCCCATATCTTATCTATACTGAAAAATATTCTATGCAATTGGTTTTTCATTCCAATACTAACGTTAATTATTAAAAGCTATTACTAGTAAATGCACATAATGATTACAATAACGTTTGTAAGTACTTAGTGTTATATTTAAAAGAAACTAAAACCATATTTTACATTATTTATATTGAGGGAGGGAAAAAATGTGAAATCAAATACATGCAAACGAAGTTGCACGCGCGTCAGCAAATTTTATATAAATCAAATATTTAAGACTGAACTGACTGACAGAAAACCGGAATGGGCCTAGTATTGACCTTTGAGGGACATCCGTTTCTCAAAGAACACTTTCCATTTACGTCAACTCTCTGCACTCTGAAAGATAAAAGGTGAGAAGGGCTAAAGCCATATCCCTGAATGTGATTCCTGATCAATATTAATTATGGTATACGCAGTCGAAAACTTTAGACAAATCATAAAAAAATACCTAAGTATCATGAGTCCTCTCATGCATCGTAGATATGCGTTACCCACTGGAAACTTCGATTGGAACTTCGACTGGAAACTGGATTTCACTTTCGATCACAATAGGTCTTCATGGCCGCAGTGATATGAAAGCCACGCAATCAATGTGGGTCATGCAACTATTTAAGAAAATAAACTATATTTCGACAGAAGTTTTTTTTTTGGTTCGTTTGTGTCACATTCATTTTCTACTGCATAATAAAAGTCTTCTGGAACGCTGAAAATAACAAAGTAAAAAAAAAAAATTACAAGCACGTACCATACAACGAAGCTCAGGTGGGCCATGTGTTTGTTCTATCTTAGGGTATCATAAATAATAATATAGCATCATAATATATCATAATAATAATATATCATAGCAGGTAGCCACAAATTGATTCCTAAGATAGATTTCGCACAATTGCCGCCTATACTTTTTGATGGAATTCCTATACCGATTAGCAAATTTGTAAAAAACTTGGGGATTATTGTGGACTCCAAATTATGCTGGGATAACCATATTGCCGAGATCAGTCGTAAGATGTTTGCCTCCTCTGCCTCGTTGCGTAGACTGCGCAACTTCCTGCCAACCGCTACTAAAGTTACGCTTGCACAATCTCTTTTACTCCCTCTTTTAGATTATGCTGACGCCAGCTACCCTGACCTTACTGAAGTCCAGTTAAATAAACTTGAGCGCCTTCAAAACCTTTGTATTCGGTTCATATTTGGCTTACGCAAGTATGACCATATTTCAGAATTCCGCGCAAGGCTCAAGTGGCTCCCTATTCGTCTTCGCCGGAATGCTCACATACTGCATCTTCTTTATAGTATTTTATTTAATCCTCTTTCACCCCATTACCTCAAGGAGCGTTTCGAATTCTTGCACCAGGCACACGATCGAAACTTACGCTCTTCAGAAACGTTGCAGCTTAGTACACCTGTCCATAGCTCAAAATTTTACAGCGACTCTTTTACTGTACAAGCTATACGACTCTGGAACGCCTTACCTCTCTCAATAAGATCATCTAAATCCCTGCCCATTTTTAAGGATAAATTATTTAAGCATTTCCTTTCTCTTGACTGCTAGGTTTTATTGCTAAGGGATACTATTAATGTTATATTTTGCAAATAGGTATTTATGTAGTTTATGTATTATAATTATGTAGTCTATAGTTTCATATTTATTATATTAATATTTTATGTAGTAGGTTTATTTTATAAGGTATATTTTGTAGTAAGTTAGGTAAGTGTATGATATTATTTATCCAGCTACTTTCGTATGTATGTACACCACCGTCTTTTGTTTTTCGTGCTATCCTGTCCATCCAAAGGTTGTCTGGAAGAGATCGCTATTAGCGATAAGACCGCCCATTGTACCTTTTCTTTTTAATTGTAATGTTTCTGCAAATTGTATTTTTTAATTTGGTGTACAATAAAGAATTTATCTATCTATCTATCTATCTATAATAACAAAAACGTGTATAAAATTAGTTTATATAAATAAGTTTAAAATTTGTATATTATTATTTTGTTAAACTTACTCGGTAGAATTTGGCGGTGGTTTAACTGACATTGGATGTAAACTATCCGAAGCCACATCGGATATTCCTGGCACATGTGAATGTTGTTGAAGTGTTGAAAACATTTTTGTAACTTCTGGTAAACTTTTCTATTTTCTAGGGTGCTGGAACAATTGTTATATATAAGCAGTTCCCAAAATGTATTCTCACGCAGAGTTAGTTTTTCAAAGAATACCGAAATGGGAGTCTATTTCGATATTTATTGAAAAATTAACCTTTAAATTTTCCAAAAACTAAAATCAGGTTAATTACCGGTAAATAAAATAACGGTTTTCAGCATGCATTGTTCTGAGTTCTGCAAAAGCACATTACCTACCATTAGGTACCTACCTACTAACTTATAAATTCATTCCTACTAATGTTTAATTTCTTTATTTTTAACCCGCAACCTTCTACGTCTAAGGCGGTATGAAAGAAAATTATCTGTAGATGGATACCAATCGAGTGAAGCCGCGGTCGAAAGGCTTGTAGGTACTACCTATTGCTCAAAAAATAAATAAATTGTTGTTTATTTTTACATTAGATAATATAGCTAAGTTGTCCTACCTACCTATCTAAACCTATCTAAATACTATAATATAATATAATATAAACCAACCTACTAGTACTAGTAGTCTGTAGTACTTAGGTACTACCTACCTACCTAATTTATTACCGTGCTTAGGGTGTCTTAGGTAGGATAGGAAGGTACCTATCAAGATTTTTGAAAATAAATATATAAATAAGATAAATACTACCTTTAATAAAAACTACCTATTATTATTTATAAATTTCAATTTCTTCAACTTCAGACGAGAACATTTTTTTCTCTTATGTTTATTCACCATCTTCTCAATTGTTCAAATCCCGCACCAAATAGTAGTTAGTAGGTACGTTTACTTAAATTGCAATGGCAACGGACGCGACACGGGGCCGGGCGGGCGGCCTTGAATGTTATTACTTATTATAATATAATAGATAAAAGATAGAATAAGTAACAATACCAGCGCGCGAAAAAGTTGTACGCAAGTGCTCTCTACGACCACTAAAGACATAGGTAAGATTTTCATTTGTGCTACGACGCCTTGCGCGCGACTGAGGTTACGCTCGGCCCGCCTGCATTTCTCGCGCATTTTACTGATTTAAATGGTTTGAAAAAATAAATAAATAATGCGGGACGTAATCATACAGCATCATGTAGCCCCAAACTAAGCAGAGCTTGTAATAGGGGAACCACATGCATGATATACTACACATTTTTTTTTGTAAATACATACATATCATATATAGAAAACACCCAGACCCGTGACAAATATCTACAGAACATGCAAACATTTGTCCCGTAGCGGGAATCGAACCCGCAAGCTTCTGCGTCTCAGGTGGACTTTCGCCCACTGCGCCACAGAGGCCGTCATTTTAAATAGGTTATTACTCTTTTTGAGTAAAATTTTTCCATACTCCTATAATGTATTTAATGGTTAATACGTTAAATTAACCATTAAATATGCAAAATTTTAAAGTAATAACTTTCATAGTTAACGAATGCCATTGGTTTTCCCCCCTAAGAATACAGATTTCGAGGTAACTTCTCGATTTTATTCTATCGAGCCAAAATGTATTATCCGTGTTTCGACTCCCATATTCCACTACAAAAAAACTACAATTTTCATGTTTATAAAATTTATATTATGAATTCTCTATTTTTAAAGCTGGTACCGTGCGGTGAAATTTTAGTTTTGGCTCTCATTTCACCGCCATGTCTATCGGGAAGATTGGCCAATTTGATGTGGAGAGTGGAATGGAAACTGGACACTTTACTGCGGGTCGAGCTGTATTTCAATTCGAACAGTGAGGAGTTAAAGCTACCGACGTTAATTACCCTGGTGGATGATCATACATACGAACTCATGGTGAATTTGTCAAGTCCTAAAAATACAAGTGAACTAATCTATAACGAATTGGTGAAGTTGGTGTGTGATCATTTACCTACAACCCAAGCCTCGTAAGGCCGCGGTCACGAAGTCAGCGGGTGCGGGACGGCGGCGGCGGCAGCGCAAGGAATGGCGCGTTTCAATGCATATTTTGCATTGGTACCTACCTCAAAACAAGCGGACAATAGCGGCGTCGTCAGCGGACCGGGGCCAGGGGAGGCGGCGAGCGCGACGAGGTCGGTACGTCGTGCGCAGCCTTACAGGGCGAATCTCATCCGGCAGGGGACGATGCTTCATAAGTATCAGATTCTCAAACAAGTAATATAATTAGCAACGGTCAGAAGGGCATGAGGCCCGTGCCGGAGGGGATGCCTATGTCTCAACCGGAAGTGGCGGTGAAACAACGTACACCACGACGTATTGAAAAACCAGTTAAAAGATATGGCTTTGAATTTGAAGTGTATACTTACTTATTTACTCACAAGTATCAAATTTGTGTAGTTACAGATAATATAGTTTTATTAGTAAGTTTACTCGTAAATGATTGTATTTTAGCTGTTTTCAGGACTGGACAGGAATACCTACTATCTTAATTAAATATAGTAAGTAGGTATAATTTTAAGGGTGAGGTGTATTGTAGGTAGTTCTGATAATTAGTTTTGAATGTATGAATACCGTCGATAGCTAGTCTTATATAAATGTCCGTTGCAAACACTTCGCGTTTCTATTAAACCCGTAAAAATAAGTAAATACAGACTAATCATCATCATCATCATCATCATCATCATCATCATCATCATCACCCTCATTTAGGTATGCTAGGTAATAAGTAGGTAGGATTTTTTAAAATAAAATTCTTAAATCCACCTCCTCTTTTATTCCGTCTAGGTTATCTAGGTAAGCTTGGTTTTGCATTAGTAGCTTGATATTGCTATAAGCTTGTAGCTTTGATATTTCTCTCCTCAAGAGGGATTGTCGCTACAGTTACTAACTTAAATTAACTTGTGGCTACAAACTCCATTCTGGGATTGTAACGCTACAATATGAATTTTTCAGCGATTTTATCAATGACCGGAAGAATTGTAATTGGTCTATAGTTAGAATATTCACTATCCTTCCCTTTTAAAAAAATTGGTATAACAACACCTGTTTTGAGATCGGATGGATATTTGGAATGTTTAACACTTTGATTTATAAGTCGAGTTATAGCCAGGACTATTTTAGAGCTTAGTTTTTTTTTACATCAATGCAACGAATTGCATCACAGCCAGCAGCTTTCTTAGGTTCCAAATGTTTGATGATAGCTGATATACTAGTAGTCAATGCGTTTTTAAAACGAATTTATTTTTTCAGGAAATATATAGTCAGATTAAAATAAAAGGCGTTTTTCATTTTGGTAAGTACATATACGAGCAGTAAGAGCCGGAAAATTCTTTACTACTTCTACTACTATTAACACCTACCACTTGCCGCACAAATGCTGCCATTCGCGCCCCTATTATATATCAGCTTGTCCACTCCTATAACTCTCTATTTGAAGACATCGATATCTTTGCACTTTCTGTCGCTTTTAAACAATATCTTAATAAATAAATAAATGATGCGATACGTAATCACACAGAATCATGTAGCCCCAAACTAAGCAGAGCTTGTATTATGGGAACCACATGATTGTTATACAATATATGCGGGACAAATGTATACTACTACTACTATATATACAGGGTTATAGGTTAAGTGGACCTAGATCCTGGAGGGGGTTGTAGATTCCATAATTCCTGACTGATTTGACTATAGAACATATTATAACGATAGAGGACATTTAAGTTTTTTAAAAAAACATATTATATATATTTATAGATTACCGATATTTTTGTCAGTTAGTTCTTGTTCATAATCCACTTTATAAACGTAATTTTGTACCTATTTGGATTGTTTTATTGTTTTCTTTTATATTTTATTTTTTAAAACTTAAAAGTCCAATATCGTAAATACGGTTAAGTTTAGGGTAGGGTGTTCCATAGTCAAATCAGTCAGGAATTATGGAAGCTGCAACCCCTTCCAGGATCTAGGTCGACTTAACCAATAACCCTGTATATAGTATATATATATATATATACTACTATATATATAGTAGTAGTAGTATACATTTGTCCCGCAGCGGGAATCGAACCCGCAACCTTCTGTGTTTCAGGCGGACCTTCGCCCACTGCGCCACAAAGGCTGGCTATCTTCTATGTACGCTTCTACAAAAACAATAATAGTAGGTACGTTATATTAGTATCGTTCTTGTTCTTCATTATCAACTACAATTTATATAGATAGATACATTATTTATTGTACACCAAAATGCGCTAAATAAAATATACTAGCTTTAATAAATTGTTATTCCTGTAATGTACATCTTGCTACATAATAAATGTAGCAAGATCTCTTTTTTTTCAAACTTCCTGCTGTAAACTGTGGATAATGATGTAGGTAATACTTTAATTTATTATTTTTATACACTTATTGTCAATGTTACATTTGTATCAACCCTACCCTAACCTAAAGATAGACTGAGTCTAAACCTAAGTAAAACCTAACTCTACACTTGGCCATCCTAATTGTGATCGTCTAGATTTAAAATACTTCCTACATTGAGTGAAGTTGGGATAGTGAATGAAATACTATTTACTCATGACGTTAATGAACAAATAATATTTAAAACTGAATAACATGTATCTAAAGCTATTTTAACTGTATGATTAAAATCTAAAATAACAAAGTACTTATCAAAAACTAGACAAGGCTGCTTTACGATTAATTTTAGTATATTTATTGAAAGTATAACTGGATGTCAACTAAGAGAATAATAAAAATAAAACTGACTTAGTCTAAGCTTAAAACTAAAAGAAGTCTCTGGGCATCTGAAAAGGTAACGAATAATTTGCATTAGTTTATTTTAATATTGTGAGTTTTCTTATGCAAAATGACGGCGAAGGAAAACATATTCGAATGTAAAATTATAATAAGTATAAGAAACATGCAATTCAGTTATGTCTATAACCCTAACGTCAGTCTATTCTGAGAGTAAGTCGTTAATAATTAATAATTGAATAAGAGGAGAAAATCAACAAAGTCGGGAGCAAAACAAGTTATTGAAGGATAAGAAATATATATATATAAAACCAATGGAAAATGTGATATTTTTAAGGTAATGTGCCTCTACCCCACAACTTTAGATACCAACCTTAGACATGTCTTAGATTGATTTAAAAGCCGTGTGCCTAGTGCCTTTCGATTAATTGTTTAATTAACCGGGTTTTTACCAGTGACAAATCATGTGCAAGCCATAATTTGTTCTGATTTAGGGATGAGGTATAGCCTAGGATTAGACCCCACCTGTTTTCTAAGCCTGGGTCTTAGCTTATGCTAGTGGGAGCTAACGGATAAAGGAGAGGAAGGAAAAGAAAGGAAAGGCGCCTTTTATTCCCATTTAATTCTGTAATTCTGTAATTCTTTATTGTACACGGAAATAATACAAACAAAGAGTATGACAAAAAGTATGTACAGAGGCGAGCTTAACCCTTTAATTCCCAAATATGTTTGAATAATTTATTGATTTCAAACATATTTCTAACACTGATTTATTTTACCCACGATAAGACTCTGATATATTTATCTGAGTACTACAATGGGTATAAGTAAATCACTAGCTAAACTATCCCCATTTATTCTAAACTAGCTAAAGCTACTTGATCTTCATACAGCCAGGCATGTATGATGATTAATACTACTTTAGCAATATTCTACAACCTAATTATGCATCTAAAGGTGTGAACATCCAGGGTTTCCACACTGACAAGCTGTAAAGCAACCACTTTTTCAGCCAGGGTCCATCACGTAGTTGGAGTCATCCCTTTAAACTCAGAACCGGTTATAAAAGATTGTTAAAATAAACCTACTTTATGTTTTGCATATCAAGGTACAACAATCGGCCAATCAAATAATTTCATAGTCGAAAATTGTGTCTTTAAATAAGAAACGTATTCAATCGTAAAACAGTAGTAGAAAGGCGAATGAATAAATAAAATCCTAAAATATAAATCTTTCGTAGAATGAATCTGGTAAGAAAAAATCTGGTTTGTAAGTTAAAATGTTTAGGCGATAAAGAAGGATTTGAAGGATATTATATATATATTATATATTAATATAAATATATTTCATATAAATTTGGTCTCAGTAATTGTCATCCCAAGTCAGTCGAACTAGTTCTCTGCTATAAAAAAAAAAAATTTCATATTAATTAAAAATAAATTAATTAAAATTTAAAATTTTTCTCTGTCATAGAAAAAATTTCACCAGATGACGTCATTGATGATGTATCCTCATCAATTGCCGCTTGAACTGCATCTTTTAAACATTCGAACCTCTGAGCAGAAATAATTGTACTAATTCTTCGGTTTCGTAACCCTTCACTAAATTGCCTAATAGCCTGCTTTTCGTTAATACACTTCAAGACATCATACCTCGTCGAAATACCTTCAGACTGGGCAATTGTCAAATCCACAAACATTTCCGAAAGCTTCTTACCAAAGTCATCGACCGATAAATCGTTTTGCCTACAATTAAGCATCTGTTTTTGTAATGTACTTGACGATTTTTGTGGCAATAAAAGTTTTCGCATATCACTCAAAAGCAACTCTATGCTGTCGTATTTAGATGCTAATTTCAATTTTGCACCCTGAGATAACCTACTTCTCAATACAAAGTTAATCAACTTGCAATGCGATCCGGTTTCAATGACCGAGCTATAGTAATCTATACCATCAATTAATTGCCGCGTGTTTGAAACTTCATCCGACATAACAGGTAATAAGTTCAAAGCAACTTTCAGGTCAAATTCCATTTTTACACAATTATCTTTATCGCTTAACGTAATCGAAATTATCTCTTCATATAAACTATTTATTTTCTTACAATATTCTAAAATACACTCTTCTTCTTCTTTATTTCTATTAATTTTATTTATGTTTCCTAAATAAGTATTATATTGTTCAATAATCGTTTTACATTCATTAAGCTTTTTCTCTTTAACTGTACCTTGTCTACGAGAAGGTCCTATTTTAATTAAATATTTTCTAATCACTACAAGTTCATTATATAATTCCACTAAATATTCTGCCATTAATCTTCAAAATAAAATCTTATTACACAATATTAAAATACACATACCTCTTGACATCTCATAATTTACCATTAAAAATCACCACACTCCATTGTCTAATTTGTCCATTGATTAAGTCCGATCTCACGTTCTCCAATGTAAAACGTAGCTAGGTACCTACAAGTGGCTATCTATTTAATACCTATCTATCTACCACGCGCACAATCACTTTTCACGACACTGATCACACTTTGCTCTCGTCGATCTTCAAATCAGGATAGAGCTGTTGCTGTCGACGACGCCGTTGAAGAAACGAACCTCTGTTGGACATCTCGAACTGCTGTTGTGCCCATCTCAAATGACACTTCTTATATTGCTTGTATATGAAGTACACTGCAGCAAGCAGTAGCAGCGTGCAAACCACCATCATCAAAATGCTCGTCATCGAAATATGATATTTTATTTCTTCTATGTGCCCATTGTTAGAACCTGCCGCATTTTGGTTTAGGAACACCGTTTCCTTCTCAATATTTGAGCGACACATTTTAATTTCTGACTAAAAGATTAAATTTAAGCCATCGTTCGATATCAATGTCTGGAGACGCACGTAACTCTTATAGGATCCGCGTCACGCGCTCCAAACTTGGCAAGGTCGCCATGTAAGGATGGGAGTCGGAGGCGAGTGAAACGATAGAAATTCAGATGATGACTAACTTTAATTAGGATAAAGTAATAACATATAACATAAGATTATAACATAGAATACGTAATACTAACTACATCTCACTGCAACCCTGTAGAGGTTAATAAAATACCATGCCTAGTAGTATTAATTCACTCCCGATTAGCATCCCGCTCGCCTCAGCCTATTCAGGAATCTTATAATACCATGCACATGGCAATTAAATATAAATCAAGTAGCAGCAATTACAACGCCATACTCAATTAAAATACCTGCTGTAAGGAAGGGATTAATTATTTATCTTAAACAACGGCAGCTACCTATTTTCGTTACCTATTTGCTTACTTCTTAACTATAAACGCTAACCTCTCCTAAAAGACCTAGCCCTTATCTATCTTAAGATGGTGCGTATATTTGCCCTAGCAAATACTTAAATAAGCTCTATCTCTAAATACGTTACCAGACGAACACTGACTTTAATATAAATTAGGTCTTAAGCTCTCTTAAATTAGATCTTACCCTTATCTATCTTAAGATGGTGCGGATATATGCCCTAGCAAATACTTAAATACGCTCTATCCCTAAATACGTTACCAGACGAACACTGACTTTAATATAAATTAGGTCTTAACTGACGACCTACAATTAATACAAACACAGACTCTTTAAACTGTAAACAAAGTAACTGACTCTAAAATATTAAAATATATCACGGTCAATAAATCTACCATAACTCCCCCTGTCCTCGATCTGTCGATTTCGCGATCTCTACGTCCCATTCTCCAATCTCCCCGAATTCCCGCTTGTGCTCCCTTTTACGCGTCGAAATCCCTACTACTTTTGGAGGCGTGGATAGTTAACACCTCTTTCAGACAAATACTAGCCAATCAAACTTAACTTCTTTGGTTTTAAGAAAAAAGTAAGAAGTGGCCACATCTATCCATACTTATAAAAAAATACCCGGAACCACACATGCGAAGTGCTGGCGCCTTTGCAACTCTTGACTTTTAGGTTATGTGACAGTTTCAAATAAATACGCTATAATTATGACCTCTTGAAAATCCATTAGTGGTGTCAAAATTTGTATGTTGATTTAGGTTTTCAATGAGAGCAAAAACATATCAAGACCCTTTTGGAACCCAACTTAAAATAGTTTCCCATGAGAATTTTAAAGATAGAAACCAAAATTATAATTCTGAATAAAATAATGTATGCGTAAAATCAAGAATTGTTACACATTGTATTACTGTTGGTTTTCCCAAATATAAAATAAAATAAGTTTTTTTCTAGTATTTGGCTCCTTTGACTGTCAGTTGAAATTAGTATTTTTATAAAAAGTTAATCCATTATTGGCTGTAAGATGTAACATGCCGCTGCTTTATAAGATTTGGTGTTTATACTGTGTGATTACGTCCCGCGTTATTTATTTATTTATGAATATGGGATGTGTTTTTGTTTGAATAAATAAATAACTTAACAAAATAGAGTAAATTGCAAATACTAGCTTAACTTGAAGTATTAATTATATAATATTCAGTAATATCGGATATGGATTTAATTTTACTTTTAACATAGAAAATATTTGTTTTCCTGATCGAGTACAGTGCCTCGATTTATGTCAAAACGTGCGTCTTAAAAGTGCAATTTGAATTCCCACCATAGGTTACTAACTTTTAGAGATTTTCCAAAACTTGGCACAAAACTTTTTTGCTGTTCACAGTTTGAGCCTACTAAGGAGGTGGGCGGATAAACCTGTAGGCGGTAGCGGTTTCCACGCGCGATAAAGTAAACTTTTATCGTGTGCTTTATTTCTAAATTACATTTTCAATGCCTTTGATAGTTGCGCGTAGCGAGATCTGTAGATTTTTAGTCATATCTCAAACTCTATCATAATTTAGAGACCTCACTTAAAATAGTAGATTAGGTTTTTGATAACTGAGCGAATTGCACCGGTTCAAAAGTATCCTATAACAACTTTCTATTATCTTCCGCAACAATGAAATAGAATTGGTGTTATCACTGTTTTATACATAAAAATCAGATCATCCATTCTAGGTATTAATCAACTTATATTTCTGTCATATAACTTTATTCCAATAAATTAACTGAAGTAAACTGAACTCATATCAACTAGCTCCAAAAATTCTGCTTCGATGAGACGAATGATATTATTGCTGAACCTTTGTATTGTTATTTTTTAGGCCCTGAAGGTTTGTTTTTTTCCTTATATAGTAAGTGATTTTATATCTTCAAAAATGTTGAATATTGCGTGCGAGAGGGAGGTTTGACATGTATAGTCGCCATAAGAGAGTGAAGAGAGCAGGTAGCGAACGGTTCTGCGCATGGTCCGCACATGACGTCGACGGGTTGAATGCACTCATAACCCGGTCACGAAAAAAATATTTATATTGAGAATTATCAATAAATAATTATTTTTGACCTCAGATTCGAAACCTGCACCATTTAAAACCCAATAAAAGTATTTTATTTTTCTTATTGGTTAACTTTTAATTTATAAAATAATATATTTTAAATTCGTTTTTTTAATCAATATATAATTTCTATAGGTAAATAATATGCAAGTGCGATATTTTAATTTTATCGTGTATAATTACCTAATATTATGATTTTGTTCTCCCGCCTCGCTACATTAGAGCCGGCAGTTTCTCGATACATAGAATAAGAGTTGGGACAGAAATTTTACAATATTAATTTATAAGGAAGCTATAAAGAAAAAATATGTTCAATTTTAAAACAATAAAAACATAGTTTTACTAAATAACAATTAACAATTAAAACTAGCTTGTCATTTTTTTTTTCAGTCAATAAATGACAACCGTTTAAAAATGAAGAAACAAAAAAATAACTACCCCTGCCTCAAAACTAGCTTTTCTACCCTATTTTTCAAAGTCTTTAGTAATATTTTAGCCATTTTATTATATATTTTGAATCGAGGCTTGTGCGTAGGGTGGGATACGCGCGGCTACCTCCCGGTTTTCCCGGTCAGTGACCCTCAGGTTTGCTATTTTCCAGTGCATCCCCAGACCGGCCTTCGGGACTGGGCAACAGTCAGGTTCCAACTGGTACCCGGAACTTTCGTCCCGCGAAGGCCAGAGTTTGTTGATTCAGTACTTTGTGCATGTGTGAATTGTTCAAGTTTTAATAAACATAAATAGGTAAGTTGTTCAAAAATGTGTAGCATCATTTTACTTTTTTAAAGAGAAGTATAACTTAATAAGTGTTAATTCAAATATTACTTTTGCATTACTTTTATAAAGTTACCTACATTTAGTATAAGGCCAAAGTTTCTTGCTTCAGTACTTTGTGCATGTGAATTGTTCAAGTTTTAATATACATTATTAGGCAAGTTGTGCAAAAATGTGTAGCATCATTTAATTTTTTTTAAGAGGAGTAGTACTGAATAAGTGTTAATTTGAATATTACTTTTGCATTACTTTTATAAAGTTACCTATATTTAGTATATAAATAGGTATGATGATATTATGATTTAGAATTGGTAAAGTTTTACTTATTGTAAAGTAGGTAATCAATTTATGGGATTCCTTAAAATTTACAAGTTTGTGATTACCCAATACTATTAGATTACTACTTAAAAACTAAAATATATAAATAACTTAAATTACTAAAAAAATTTATCGTAGACTTTGCATATTTTGTAGTAGCACTAAAAACCAACAGGTTGTACTGTAGCGCGGCTTCTTTAAAAATTAACGCTTTTTGTAAAAACAGCACAGATTTTTGTACCTTTTATCATCTGTTATATACTATCTATCTGTTATATATCTGTTATATACTGCTTACTTTTATTAATATATTTATTCAAGAAACAGATTACCCGGCTAACGGTCAACGCCACGTTCGCTAACCGCTACGCTACTATTGCTGATCCTCAAGCCCAGGAAGACATCATCTTCACTGGTGAGTTTTATCATACAGTTTAAAGTAACACCCAACTGTCTTAGCCTATATTACGCGTACGGTACTTAGGTATAGTAGGTATTACCGCTGACACCACCCAGAAACCGGTAAGTAATACAACGAGATGGAGAAAACGAATTATTTGCTTAGTTATAAATTTATTTGACTTGACTGTCACGGCTCCGCCAGATGGCCTGGAGCCACTGTCGAGCCAATCGCGCGAAACATGATGCGCAAGGTTATGGTCATTATTTTAAGTATTTTTCTCTAACACTATTCTTTTAAAAAAACTTTTTGTAATTTTTCATGGTTATAAATATAATCTTAAACCTAACTTTCTACACGCAGAATTTTTTAAATTCATCGTTTGTGTTCAAATAAAAACATGAAGATCGTTATACTCCTTCAATAAACCAGTTTTGTTCATATCCCAGCAGATTCTAAAAAAAACTTCATTTAAAATTATATATCTAACTAACCTGGTTTAAAAATATTTACTGACCTAGTTTTTTTATAAAAAAAAAAGTTTTTTATAAAAATATCTAGTTCTTTAGGGGTTCTATTAACACCTTCTAAACCAAAAATTTTCTCAAACGATCGTAATTCACCCTGCTAATTAACAAACAGAGCTCTAGCAGCGGCTGACTGAGGCAAAGCGCTGCCTAGCACCAGCGCAGCTAAATCCCTGGCCACCGACGGGCAGCAGCCTCAACACCGCGAAACTGTGCCCTGCGATCCACATACCCAGTGTGGGAATCATGGGCATATCCAGCTTCTTATTAATAAATGCTCATGTCCAGCAGTGGACTAATATATATAAATTGTAAAATTTTGTAAAATGTTATCAACAATGAGTAAAAAGAACGGTCCATATAATAAAAAAAATATTCAGGTATGCATTTCTTTAAGATGTTGGTTCTCCTCGACAGTTTAAGTCATCATTGCAATCTCATGGTTTTTATGCAAAAGTGTCAGATTTATCTCGATATTATCGAGAGTAGACTAAATATTGTTGTAACTGGAATGGCACGTTTGTTTCTCAAGTCCAGAATGTCAAAGTAATTATTATTAGTCATGATTCTGCTTTAGGATATCTGGTCGGAAGCCAAATAAGTTTAATTTATACCTACTTAACAATAAAGTCATTTTATAACTCAATTTATTAACAAAATATTAATATATTCATTTTGTAGGAGACCGGTAAAAAATATGGTGCCCTACTAAATGAATTTTAAACTAAAAACATAACATAACCTGACAATCACAGCTACCACATTAAACAAATCTTTTAAACCTCTTAGCTAGTTCTCAGGTGATTATTTTTCATTCGTACGACAGTTGATTTATTTTTTATAGATCAGCTTACCAACTTGGAGAAATTTCAGAGTTTGTATTAGTGCATTCCCAAGGTGGTTTTGATTGCTTTTGGAAGCCAGCTCCTCCGCCTGCAAACATCACTACGGCTCACCTACAGCACTAACATTCAACGCTGTTTCTCTACACTATCACAAGTACATAGTATTACCCGTCCCGGATAGCACAGATAACTACACAATCACTAGTTTTTTCAATAGAAAACATAAGTTTTTCATTGTTTACTTGTATTTTCACATTCGGAATAAGAAGAGCGCGCGCGATCGCTGTTTCTCGGAATATTTTCAGAGATTCTAATAGTCCCAGAGCGTCCCACAGTTGCGTGTCTCGGCGCTCTGGCTGCTAGTTTTATTTTTGTACACACTTTTTTACCTATTTGCGTAATTACTCTAAACTCTCAGTTTAAATAACTCGGTTAAAAACTTAAAAATAAACGGTTCTAATTAAATGTTTATTTTTAAGGGGTGATAAAAATAGATCGCGTTAATTCGCGTCACAACACTCAAGTCTCTATACTCATAATAGGTCAATGCCGCGAGAATTTAGAGAAATAATACTGATCATGATGAGATTAGAATGCGCTAAGAGTCGTAGACTCGTTGCGCGTTTCAAGGTTGATTCCGAATGCCAGAGAGTACGAGTAACGAGTACTGCATGTAATTATTCTCTTAGTAACACTATTGCGAAGTGATATTAGCTAGGTTTGATTATTATGGATTTAACTTATGTATATTGCGTAGTAAAATAACTATTTTCCAATAAAGACAAGATTCGAATTATCTGCGGTTCAGGTAATTCCAGACGCTTGCGTGCTCCGCGGAAAAATTCACATGTTCACTTTTACGCATAAAAATTAGACCATCTTTATCAGTTTAGTTATGAAACCCATTTTTACTTACGACGGAACTAAGACGGTATATGCGTTTGGGGTGAGAGGTTGTTTTATTTGTGCAAATCCATGTTGCCCTTTTTTTCCAAAACTACTGGACTTGGTTTATTCTTTTAAGATACGTCCATCAAAAGTGTGCTGGGACTATGTGTTAAAGTATCGCAGATTCCAAAAAATAATAAATATAGCGCTTTGGTTACTCTTTATATACTTTGATATGGCAATAAAAATGCAAGAGACTGTTATTTTTTTTTACTTTAAGATATAAATACTTATCAAAACCAGAATGTATTCGATCTAACCTCAAACAGTAACAACCTATTTAAAAAAATACATCAGTAATATCAGGACAGGGCGCAATGGCGCTCATTAGGGGAGGCCTATGTCCAGCAGTGGACTGCTATAGGCTGATGATGATGATGATGATGATCAGTAATATGGTTCGAATAAGTAGAGTTTGGCTTTGGTCGTCAAATCTCATAGTCGTCTTCAATCCGCGCTTATTACTAGCTGTCCAAGAACGATCTTTGTGCCGAAACATGGCTGTTGGACATCCCCAGTTTTATGAAGTTATGACTAATTCACGAAGAATGGGAGAAGAGTCTATTTTAGTTGACATTGTCTGATTTCAAATAAGATAAGTTATTTTTATCGATTTGCCGAGTTATCTGGCAATTACACAGAACTGTAAAAATTTACACGCCTATCCAACAAAAGTACCTCCTGGCCTAAATTCTAAAAAAGACTGCATTTTAATCTAATCAATCGATATGGTAAACAAGTAAAATCAAAAGTACAGAAGAACAAGAAAATTTAATCATTAAAGAAAATTATTTTCGCAAGCCGACCGTGGGGATTAATGTAATGACGTATCCCTTCTTATTATGGAAGGCCTATGTCCAGCAGTGGACTGATTTTAGGCTTATGTGGTGTGTTTGTCGGAATGATCTTATTTTTATATTTGACCTTATCCAAACACCCTATTGTTAAGCCAACTCAAAAAATTCATGTTACGAATATGAACCTACAAGAAAAGGAGAATGCCGATAACCCGTACCAATGGCATCAAAAACACACGTATCCCATAAAATTGCCTTTATTTTAAAAATTACATTAACATTTTTTTTAGTCTTACACACCGACTCGATTAATAATCACGTAAAAAATTCTTTCGTGTATTTGGTTTCCGGCGCACGGCGCCATGATATTGCAACTACCCTCACTTATAATGTTAGACAGTAGAATTATTTGAAAACATTGGAGGTTTTTTCACTTTGTATAATCAAAGAGGTTGGATCAGAAACTTTTTTGTGGTTCTACTAAACTATCTCCTATCTTTATGTATTACTAGAGTGTTCTGTGGCATTGTGTAGCAGTGTTTATTCTGTAAATAGATATTTTATTAGACAAAAAAAAAGTAAAATAAAAAAGTACATTTGAGTGAAATTCTTATATATATGTTATGACCTGTATGTATTATATATTATGACCCTGTAGAGGGTCTAGTCAGTATCACAGTTGCCCACTGTATTGTTTCAATTGTTATATTTATTCCATGGCATCTGGGATATTACAGTATCCACAATTTTGCCAGTTTTTTTTTTATATTTGACTAGCTGCGCCCTGCGGCTTTGCCCGCGTGCAAATTTATGTGTCAAGAGGTGTTTTACTATTTACATAAAGGTTTATTTTTAACATGTTTTGAGCGGAATAAAAACTACCAACACACCTACATTACCTACCTAGCCGTACCCGTTCCCGGTCCCGCTCCTGTTCACGTTGTCAATTCAACAGTATGATGATTTTTTATAAACATACCTAACATAAATTATTGGTTTCCCGTGCAAACTTTTATCCGCTATCTCACCCTTTTACAGTTTTATTTTCGCTACAAAAAGTAGCACAATGTCCTTTTTTAAGGGTACGTCTTTCAAATTCATTAAGTTGTCATTGTCATAGTATTTTATTAAGCTATTGCATGGCTTCTATCGAGGGCCTTGAGCGCGGGGACCGAATCCAGAAATTCCGTAACGAAAAAAAACCTCACGCTCCCCACTCCGACGGGCACGGAGGTGTGGCTTGAAGGCCGTGCATTGTCTAACGTCGTTTCTTTTTGGCAGTCTTCGACACGGTGTTTGTGTGCGTGCAACTAGACGTATTTTTATTTAATAAAAGAAAAAAAAATGTTTTCTTATCGGTCACCACGCTCAAAAAGTGTAACTTGAATTAATATCAAAGAAAAAGAAATACTGCATAAATAAAATAAATAAATAATTATAATTGCATAAGTTGATACAAAATACTATGCAATAGCTTTACCGCAGCAGTCCCCGAGTGCCACACGTCTTTTTTTTATAACAGGTAATTGTTACAAGTCATGTTTTAAATAATAATAATCGTATTTAGTATACAAATAATACAAAAATAATTAACTTCGTGTACAATGGCATAAAATTACGCGGGTACAAATCATATATAATAATATCCATTAATTAACTAAAATAAATTAGTCAATCTTATAAAAAAAATGCTCAGCCAGTTTTACAGTCTGTTTTTGAATCGATGACGTGGAAGGAATATTCTGTGGAAGTCGATTGTAGACTGTAGGCCTTATCACGTGAACCAACTTTGATGATTTTGCGAGTCTGCGCTGGACCGCTTGGAACCTTTGCGCATTTCGGGTGGGGTATCTGTGGCCATCACCGAGCCTCGTGTACTCGTCTTGAAGATTTCGTGCGTAAACAGCTGCATGGAATATGACCAGGGCGGGCACCGATAGTATCCTAAGTGATTTGAAGAGTGGGCGGAGTCATTAGATTGATTAGAAGTTTAGTTTGTTACGGAGATACACGGTAACAAACATTCACACAGGCTTTTGTTCCCCATTTATTTTTAGTAGAGTCTGTTTAAAATTTGAAGTCATTAGGTGATTTTTTTTGTTCCCATACAAATTTTGCCCACCCAGCTCACTACACTAACAATTTTCATATTAAAGTAGGTAGGTCCTTTAAGTGCATATAAGTGTAATATTGTTAACAACTGGTATACCTAATTAACTTATTTTATATTGTATAATGAATGTATAATGAAGTGTTATCACCTAATTACTTACCAACTAAGTTAAAAACTAATTTTATTCAAGCACAATAACTACTCTATTCCCTTTTATAAAGACCGGTTCAAGCTTACACATAGGTACAAACACATTTTTTTAAAATGTATATTTAATTCCATCTAACTCTTTCTTTATCTGCATGCTGTGAATCAGCCAATTTTGCCCTACTTCTGGTAACAGGTGGACCGGCCCTGTTTTAGTCCATTTTAAATCACATTCCGAATTATGTTTAAGTTGCCTATCATATATAACAGCCTGCGCCGCATTGGACGACAAACGTCAGCGATTCGACGCTACGACAAGCAGCGTGAAACAAATCTTCATACATTTTGTTCAAAGCTCCGCACACACGGCGACAATCGCGACTGCAAGATATGACAGAAGGTCGCGACTTAGCGCGACGACAAAGCGTCGCCGTCGTGTTTGCGAGGTCTGGTATAGCTTGTTCTCCTGACACTGAATTTTTCAGCATTCCGCCAGGAACATTAGAAGACAAATTCTTAGTTAGGCTTTGAGAACTTTCCGTTGTATAACTAGGTAGATTAGTACTACTTACGGTGGTGCCGGCGCTGGCGGCCTGCTCAGCGGTGCCACTCTCGCGACCTTGTCTATCGACAATACGACTTATGATTACGGCGGTACCTACGACCTACCTCATCCTGTAAAATGTATGACCTAGGTTCGGCAGATCTTTGGATAACCTTCATATTCTTTCGCTGACTATCATCCGCTACTATTAAATTATCAATTTCATTTAATATAGGGAGGTTTCTAGATGACTTATCATATTTCCACTTGTTTTTATTTTGTTGCATCAAAATTGCCTCGTGATTATTTTTCCTATCGACCTTTTCTTTCAATAAACGTTTATGAATAGGTAAGTGCGTATTTAGCTTTTTTCCCATCAATATCTCTGCCGGTGAGTCTACATAGTTTCCAGGCATCAAACGGTAATTAAGTAAACTAACATAATAGTCCTGACCGGAATCAACGTATTTCTTTAGCAGTATTTTAATTGTTCTGACTTCTGAATGATCGTTCACTTTTTCTGTTGGATTGGATTTAGACGACCTCTGTGGCGGAGCGGGCGAAGGTCCGCCTGGGACGCAAAAGGTTGCGGGTTCGATTTCCGCCGCAGGGCAAATGTTTGCATGTTCTGCAAATATTCGTCTTAGGTCTGGGTGTTTTCTATGTATGATATGTGTGTATTTACAAAAAAAGTATATATGTAATATATCAATCATGTGGTTCCCATAACACAAGCTCTGCTTAGTTTGGGGCTACATGATGCTGTTTGATAGTCCAGCATTATTTATTTATTTATTTATTTATTGGGCGTACATCGGCGATGACGTAACGTATCTTATATCGCAATTTTTTACAAATTGGTTAACTCTTACGCTTAACGCCGGCCCATAATCTGAAACTAGTTCACTAGGTATACTAGGTAGGTAGCGTTCGTTTTTTGTTTTTTTTTCAAAGGTATTTTCATATTTCTCAAATGGTTTCATTAAGCATCAGGATCTACATTCGCTCCAAAATCTTCCCATCCACTAATCTAATCTCTTACCCAAACCCGTCTTCGTTTCTTTTTCTTTTTATCTCTCATTAATTTAGCTACACATTTAATTGCTAGTAACAACACGATTTTTTTTTATTCACTTCAACTACTATCCATTTTTGGCACGTAAGAATAGATACGAGTTACACTCACGCTATGTGAACCAAGATTGTTGCCAAATTGGTTTTTGAAGAAGGGCATTTTGACAATAGATAGGTAGCTAATTTTTTTCATGAAAAGGGCTAAAAATTTGAGGCTTATCCATTAAGCCTTCCAAAATTATATATTGTTATTGTTACATGCCAAATTTGTTTGTATTACTTACATACTTATAGTAAACAGTCTTAATACATCCAACTGTGTCGAGGAGTGAGACAGGGAGATGTCATATCTCTGAAACTGTTCACAAGCGCGTTGGAGGATATGTTTAAGACGCTGGACTGGGAAGGCATAGGATGGGCATAAACATAAACGTCGAGCACATCTCACACTTGCGGTAGACTGATGACATAGTCCTACTGGCGGAGTCACTGGAGGAGCTGCAACAATTACTGGTTGGCATAGCATCAGCCTCGCGAAAGATAGGTTTCGGCATGAATTTGGACAAGACCAAAATCATGGTCAATGACCGAATTGATCCGAGTCCTGTTGTCGTTAATGGACAACTTCTTGAAGTTGTTCCGGAGTATACAAAAATCGGGCAGATATTGTAGTTGGGAAGAAACAACTTCGAGAAGGAGGCCAAGAGGAGGATTCAGCTGAGTTGGGCAGCATTTGGAAAACTACGTCGTGTTTTCTCATCACCCATAACGCAATTTTTGAAAATGAATGTTTTTCAATCAGTGCGTCCTACCCGTCATAACATACAGAGCTGAAACGTGGACACTCACAGTACGGCTAGTCCACCATTTTAAAGTTGCTCAGCGAGCCATGGAACGAGCTATGCTCGGAGTTTCTCTGAAGAATAGAATCCGTAACGAGACTATCCGACATAGAGCTAAAGTTGTTGACATAGCTCAATGAATTAGCAAGCTGAAGTGGCAGTGGGCTGGCCATATCTGCCGAAAAACCGATAACCGTTGGGGTAAACGAGTTCTTGAGTGGAGACCGCGGCTCGGCAAACGTAGTGTAGGACGCCCTCCGGCCAGGTGGAGTGACGATCTGTGAAAGGCTGCTGGTAGAAGCAGGATGCGTCGAGCTCAGGACAGGGCGCAATGACGGTCATTGGGGGAGGCCTTTGTCCAGCAGAGGACTGCTATAGGCTGATGATATGACATAAAATCATTTGTTTTCGAGTTTGATGCCAAAATCTCAACGTCATTTAATAGAAGTTTTGTGTGGAATCTACTTCAAAACTGTATCTTAAACTTAAGCATTACATTTAATACGGCTTCACATTTAGGGCAAACGCAATTGTTTTATTCGACTAAGCCTATCTACATTTTATTAATATGATGATTTTGATTTATTTTATTGTCTAATTTATTGCCTATTTTATTTTATTATTTGATTAATTTTGATTTCCCCCTCACTGGCTCCCTAGACCTGGGGACCTCTACTAGAATTTGATTTATTGCTCCTCAGCCTGCTCTTCAGCCTACTTCTCAGCCTACTCCACAGCCTGCTAGCCTGCTTGTTCCTCAGCTTGCACCTAGGCCTACTCTTCGGCCTGCTCCTGCTCCGTTAGTTTCATCATCATCATCATCAGTTAGGTATTAGGTTATTTTTAGGGTTACGTTACCGAACCGGTCAAACGAAGCCGCTTTGTCCATCCGTCCATCTGTCTGTCACACCTGATTATTTCAGGAACTAAAAAAGCTACCGACTTGAAAGGAGAATGCCGAGAACCCGTACCAATTGCGTCAAAACCGAACGTATCCCATAAAATTTGTTATATTTTATAAATGACATTAACATTTTCTTTAGTTTTACACACAGACTCGATTAATAATCAAGTAAAAAAATATTTTGTTGATTTGGTTTCCGTTGCACGCTGCCATTAGACTACAACAACCAATGATATATAAGTTGCTATGGCAATAAACATTGATATAAAGTGTTACTATGGCAATAACCCTCATTTTTTATTATTTTGACAGTAGAATCGACTAAAAACTTATTGGATATTTTTTTGACGCACTTATTTTAGTCTTGGTACCGAGCGCCATACATCAGACGGCATTCTCCTTTGGTATCGATTTTAAATGCACTAATTGAGTAAGATTGCAAAAATTTAAAAATATTCTCGTTTTCATCCCCGAAGGTTCCAAAATAAGAAATGTCAAAATTTCAAACTGATGCCACCAGGTCGAGTGGCATATCTTAGGAAAGGGGTCAATTAGCCCAGTTTAAAATACATAGTTTTTCATTTTTTCTACGATGCACGGTTTTCGATTATTTATCAAAATTATTACTGTCCAAAAAATTACCATACCCCATTGCCCCATTGTTAAAATGCCATTATTTTATGCACTATAAAGTAGAAAAAAAAACTAGAAAATAAAACAAAATTCAAGACGAAAAAAATGGAACTCAATTGGCTACTGAAACATTTGACATAATATTAACTAACTTATTAATGCGACGATACGTTTTTTCAATTATATTTTCAGGTTAAGCACTTTATTTTAACATTGTACCTAGGGCGTTGTTTTTAAAGGCAAATGTAACAATAAATCATTCCTAACTAATGGACGCCCCGTGACTTCGTCCGAGTAAGAAGTTTTTGTGAGGGTGGATTGGCTTGGCCCCGGCGAAGGCGCCACCACAGGTTGACTTCATTCTAAAACAATAAATAGACATGTTTAATTTAAAACAATACCCCCCCCAGTACTACTATGTATAGATTAACATGTTAGGGTAACAGTCAAGTGCAGTGCTTGATTCCGCATCCTTGCCTTAAGCCAGCGCTAACATAGAAAACCATTAAATAAAATGTTTTTGTTGTTCTTAGCCCGCACTGGCCCACAGCTGGGCAAAGGCTTCCCTCGAGTTTTCCATTCTTTGTAATATCTTCATGGGTCTTACTTAAGCTCCATGGGCTGAGGATTCCTGCGTTGACACTCTATCACCATACTGTAAATAATACTATCTAAAAAGCGTAGGTATGGACTGATTTGCGATCACAAAGTAACTTTTATTTATAGAAGAACTACGGTAGGTGGGTTCTTACTTTTTCTCAAAGTCTAACAAATGCAAGTATTGCAGCTGACTTGTTTTAACTTTATATTGATGATGAAATTGTTGAATAATTTCATACACAGAACACTATTACTCCACAGGGCAGATTTCAAAATATTATCGTTGAGCATATCATAACACCGACAGTCGAACGTCACTGACAGTAACCAAAGAGGATAAACCACCCAAATATTACCATTATGAATGAAATATTGGGTCTATGTTCATTCATTTTGTTCCCTTTTCAATCATCGGCGCTCATCCTTATTTACGCAGAATGACGTCACTTTCGTGAACCTCTCCTGTTGACGATACCGTAACAAAGGTGATTCGTGATCGCAACCAAGGTATTGTATAGTATAGTTGTTTTATCTCCCGAAATCGTTTTTCTATGTTTGTTTTATTGCATGCAATAACAACAAGTTTGTTTTGTGCACATTGTTTTAGTGTGTGTAAGCTCAGAAGCTGTCAGGAGCTCTCAGTCTCGGCTGGGACACGGTCCGTATCACTAGTGTTTATTGTAACCGCGCCAAAAATTTACGGAATTTACGACGAGTACCGTCAGCATAGCAACTCAGCGTAAAGTTGTTCGTGGTCAAGTATTTAGTTTTTTGATATTTTATTATGAACTTAGGGTCACAGGGCTGTTGTTTACCATCTCTTGAAAAAGCAATTTTTAATTTACCCTCTAACACGCAGAGCTTAACTGTGTTTTTTCTCACCTCAGAAACATTACCCAGTGTACAGCTGAAGCTACGGGTGTTAGCGTAAGAACTGTGCTGTGTTAAAAAATTAAAAACCGATCTCTTCCTCAGAATTAAGTTATCCTATGAAAAAAAGAGGAAGAGAGAAAATAAGACATAAATCTATAGTTTCTCAATCGATGTCGTCCACGTGCAATGCAAAATTTTAATTTTAAAGTATAATTAAATTCCAAGGATTGCAAAATAAAAATAGCATTTGCATGAAAAGATTGTCTTTGACGGTTGTCTCGAAACACTTCGTAGGTGTTCCTGAAATTAGGATGCAAATGGCATCGCTTTCGAGGACCCTCCTCCTAAAAAGCGTGAAGTGCGGAATACATTAGGTTCCGAGAAAAAAATTATGTATAAGTATGGAAAAAATAAACGCCAAAACACAAAATTGAGAGGGGGGGGGGGGATGTTGGAGTACTGGAGTGGGGAAATCACCAACTTATGACTACTCAAAAGTACCCAGCAACCTATCTGTCGGCTTTGCTGCGGAAAGGATTTATTTGGCAAAGTTGTAAAATTTCTTTATCTTCTTTTATTTATAGCCTCTGTGGTATAGCGTCCACAACTTAACTTCACTTCTTCTTCTTTGACGACCTCTTTGGCGCAGTGGGCGAAGGTCCGCCTGGGACGCAGAAGGTTGCGGGTTCGATTCCCGCCACGGGACAAATGTTTACATGTTCTGCAGATATTTGTCTCGGGTCTGGGTATTTTCTATGTATGATATGTATGTATTTACAAAAAAAATGTATATATGTAATATATCAATCATGTGGTTCCCATAACACAAGCTCTGCTTAGTTTGGGGCTACATGATGCTGTGTGATAGTCCAGCATTATTTATTTACTTCTTTATTAAATGTCTTCTGGGATAGATTCCACAATTTTGCCAGCATCAAGTATAATTAATTAAAACAGCCGAGAAAACAACGAAATGTCATTCTGATTGTCACATTATGGCAATTTTGGCGTTTGGCCACATCAAAACAACGTCAGAAATGTCATTAACGCTATCAAATGTGTGAAAATGACATCTAGTTAGACAAAATAACGTGAAAAATTGGAATTTACACAAAATTAATACTTCGAAAAAATATTTATTTCCCCGGTACGCCAATTCAGATATAGGCTTCCTAGGTGTAGACCTATCTGAGAAATAAGTTTCAGCAGCCTAGCTCACTACACCTAAAGGAAAGTTGAATACTATTTTGTAATACTAGATAGCCTCCTCCTGTTTCAAGTCAGTTAAAAATTATTATATTTTTTGCGGACATCACTAATACCTGCGTCAATATTGACGTTACGCACACAAATACACCTATCGATACACTTCACTACCACAACCAAGGCAAACCCACCTTCGTGAAATATAATTACTATAAGCACGGTACGTTTACGCAGCGAATGTCTGAAATATTCGAGATCGCCCCTCTGAAAGGGTTCGTTTGACCGGTTCGGTAACGTCACCCTAATAAATGAGATACTAAATAGTTCATAAGTTCCCATTGATTTGGGCCCCTAAATTTTTTTGTCAAAATCAAGGGACTTTTAAGAAATAATAAAAAACTCTTTATGTACACATAATATTTGGTTTAATTTTTTGTAATTTCTATTTCATTCTTATTTTTCTACATGAATATATATATATATATCTATTCTTTTATTGCTAATCACACAGGCATATAATTTATGTTCATGTCATTAGAAATTAAAACAATATAATAGTGGCATTTACAACATTGTCTATTTACATAAAGTATAGTTTTTGGATTGAGTCACTAGCATTTCAAGAAATTCTCAAAAAATTGAGAAAATCATGAACATTTTTTTAACTAATCTATTTATTTTTACTTCTGGGCAAAAGCCTCTCCCAAACATGAAAATTATTCGGCGCCCTTTAATATTATTTAATTAATATTTCTAATAAAATCCTACTTTTTTTTCCAATAATGCTCTTAATTCAATAAATCTACTCTATAATAACCTGGAGTGAAGATTGTGAGAACATTTCACTAATTATAACGTTAATTTAAAGTATGCTGTTCCTTTTATATAAATATAAAGAGCAGGGACTTTAGCCTATAATAAAGGTACTTAAGTTTTCTATAATAGAATATGTACCAGCGTTAGTATTTTCACATTATGGGGAATCAATATATATTTATTTAGTCATCATATAATCAGGGTATTTACTTTCTATCTTTCCAACTGAACCATTCACACAACCACCTTCTATTAAAGCGGTTTCATGGACATAGGGTGAGTATCTTTAATCTAATCTGAAAATCGTACATAAAAACTTTTAGATGGATCGACAAAACCGACATTAAAGCGAGCAAAGCCGCGTCCAAAAAATAGTATTTCATTACTTAAGAGTCACACGAAATATAAAATTAAGTAGTCCTTTGTACAACATAATTGTGCAAATTATAAAAATACTTGTTACTAAACAATGACGTTGAGATAATGCAAATTATTATAATACTAAACTATGACGTCGCACTAGCTGCGAGTTCAACAGCAAAATCTTATATAATACCTCGACAGAGAAGAAATTTATTAAACTGATTTCATTATTATGTCCTTCCGCAAGTAGACAGTTTCATTAACTATTTTCAGCGACATGAAGGTCCTTGTACCTGCAACAAATATTTTTAGATTATATTTTTAGATAGCGCATTCAAGCATTTAAATCCGCACCCTTTCATATTGCGATATTATGAATAAATAATAAATAATGCTGGATATAATCACACAACACCATCTAGCCAAGCCCGACACAAATATCTATAGAACAAGCAAACTCTTGTCCCTTATGAGGGATCGACCCCGCAACAGTCTGCGTCTCAGGCGAGGCAACTGCGCCATACAGGTCGTCGTATTAGTATAGCTTTGTGGAGCCGTTTATAGAGCTGGTGGTAGAACTACGTCGCGATAAACAGGCTTGTGGAGGTAGCGCCTAAAATAAAAATACTCTTATACAAATCGATGATAAATCGCACGATCATATAAAAGATCTTCCAAATCGTGTCGTGTGAAAGGCTGTAGGAATTTTTCGAAAAGCTTCAATGGCTATCCATCTGTATGTACCCATTGTTTGGTACGGCATTGTACACAAATACTTTGATCCCATTGATGTTATTCACAAACTATGCCTTTATGTTCAGTTTATAAGCGCTTATTTTACAGTAGGAATACCGATGTTATACACGAATAAATTTATTTGTGAGTATTTGCTCCGCAGCATTACACTCAGTTTAAAGGCTCTCTAAAACTTTGGGCTAATTTATTTCAGTTCAGGTATTATCCCGAGAATGTGCTTCCACTACACCACACCAGCCTATATCAGTGCACTGCTGAACATAGGCCTCTCCTAATGAAGGGAGATATGCCCATAATTTCAACAATGGGCATGCGGGTTGGGGATCGCAGGGCACAGCTTCTCGCACCATCGACGCTGCTGCCCGTGCAGGTTAAGTTTCTTGCAATGTGTAGGCGGGCACTAAATTCCTTAACGAAACAATATCCCTGAAGGGGTGCAGTGCAAGTTACATATCCAAAGTTGAAAAAAGTAGTAATAGTTCTATTAGGTCAGAATGCCTCTGGAGTGTAATATCGTTGTTCCTATATTATTCCGTAACATGTCGATATGTCGATGTTTTCGAGGACCTAACTAAGATCGATATAAAAGCATCGATGTATATCGATCATCACTAAATTAGATGCGTTGTAATAGTAACGTGACAGCAGTCTTCGACTGTTGAGTTACTATAATGCTTATGTTTCATCACGAAGAAGAAAAAGAGTCTATAGTAATCCACTGCTGGACGTAGGTCACTCCCAAGGTGTGCCACTAAGCCTGATCCTAGATAAATTAAATCAATTATAATCACAGCGTACACCAATAATTAATATCCTGTGTCTGGTGATACAGAGCAACGGGGCTATTGTCAATTGTGTAACGGTATTCAACGGATGTTCGGTATGGTGTAGTATTAATACATAGTTCGCCAAATGAATCGCTGATTCGCTTTAGTATATTCGCCATGGCAAAACGCTTGCTTGAGCATAATTCATAATTTACTTGCAACGAACATGAGTCGAGCTCAGGACAGGGCGCAATGGCGCTCATTAGGGGAGGCCTATGTCCAGCAGTGGACTGCTATAGGCTGATGATGATGATGATGATGATGAACATGAGTACAATAAATCAAGAACTGTTAAAATAATAACATAATAATGTTATTATTATAGCAAAATATACTATTGAATATTTGATCTATTATGATAATTATAATAAGATTATAAAAATAATTGATTACAATAATAACATAATAATGTTATTGTTATTACAGTTCTATCTTATTTAACTATAAAATATTCTAAAGATAAAAAAAAAACAAAATAAGACAATACTTATGTCACTAGGTTTTATTTAAGAATATGATTTAGAATGTTCATAAATAAAGTAGGATTTTGAATTTCTTTTATAGTGTTTGGTCATTTATTTTATACTTCGAGAAGTAATACAAAATATGCTTTTATCAAAGAGAGTTCTCCTGTGTTTAGTCATGTGTCATTGTGAGATCTTCGGTTCAAAATACGCGCTTCAAAACATTTCTCAAATAACTATTAACTGATATTTGTGTTGTGTTTGGCAGCAGAGCTACAATTGTCATCATCATTAAGTCAAGCACGAAGTTTAACAAATTCAGCTGTTCTAGGGTGCCTCCCCAGTTTTTAAGTAAAATAATTATTTAATATTTATTTACAAGATAGTTCCTTTATGAAAAAAACAAAATTCTTGGAACTAATGATGTTTACCTTCAGGAGTAGATTTACTCCTTATCGGGATAACATACGTACAAACTCACCGTGTATTGAGCTCTAAGATATACATACTAGGAAAAGTCAACATTTTTATTTATTTAAGATAAGGTCTACGTTTGCCAAGCGTACAGATCGACAAATCTATTTTGGGTTAAAAAAACTCTTTATTTATCTGGCGAATTACCCCAGAAAAGTATACCATTACGCATGGTCGAAAAAACATGATATGCCGTCAATATAAAGGCCTCCGACATGGCACAACATCTTAACGTGGCTTTGGAGGCACGGAAGCGCTCAGTAGCTTCATTTACTACGCCAGTTGCACACCGAAGCGGACTTTTATTTCCAAAGGTCGGGAAAAAGTTTCTTCGTATTTTGTTTGTATAAAATTGAAGAAAAATATCTTTGGTTGTACTGTTTGTAGCTGGATTTAATATGAATAATTAGAGGAGATTATAAAAAAGAAAAATAAAAAGTAAAAAACACTTTCCCGCCATATTTCAATGGTTTTTCTATCCGCCAATGTGAGTGACTCTAACGAAGAAAATTCTATACATTCCAAGTTTTATTACAAAAAAGGGAAAAAATAGGAATCAAGTCGCGAAAAAAATTGTGTCGTTTGTGGACGCTAATGCAGTGTCTTTAAGAGTGGCACAAAGTTGGTTCAAGCGTTTTTAGTCCGGAAATTTTAAAGTCTAAGATGCAGCTTGCTCTGGTCGCCCTCATACGGATAAAGTCGCTACCATTTTACAACATAGCCGAAGAATTAAAGATTGACCACAAAATAGTTTTGGCCCATTTGAAAAAGTCTGGCTGTATAAAAAGCTCGATATTTGGCTACCACACGAGCTCACTGAAAGTAACCTAATGTATCGTGTACTCATTTGCAGTTCTCTATCGAAACATAATGAAACCGAACCATTTTTGAAAAGATTGGTCATTGGTGATGAAGATCACTTACGGCAAGAACGTGCAAAAAAGATAATGGTCAAAGGGTAGTCCAGCTCCACAGACTGTAGCGAAACATGGATTCACGCGCAATAAGGTGATGCTGTGTGTATGGTGGGAATGGAAAGGCACGGTTTATTGTGAGCTTTTACCGCCGGGCTAAACTATCGATTCGGATCTCTTCTACCAACAACGAATGAGGCTCAAGCCAGAAATTGAGAAAAACGACTGGAATTGATCAACAGAAAAGGATTGGTCTTTCATCGTGGTAACGTCAGACCACACACATCTTTGGCCACTCAGCAAAAATTTAGAGATCTTGATTTGGAATGTGTTAATAAATCCCCCGTATAGTCCTGACTTAGCACCCTCAGATTATTACCTGTTTTGGTCTCTTAAGAATTCTTTGGAAAGTGTTAGGTTAACTTTAAGAAAGGACTTTCAAAACTACTTGTCGCATTATTTTAATAAAAAATGCCAATATTTCTACAGCAACGAAATTATGTCACTATTTACGAGATGAAAACATGTTAATGAACAAAATGGTATATAATATTATAATCAAATGTAATTATACTTCGGAAAAAATGTCTTGAATTTGTATATAATATATGAAAAAACATTTCCAAGACCAATAATAATAGGTAACGCTATTATATACAATTGATCCAATTACTTCGGTTTAGGGTTGTAGTACATAAGTTACTAACAGGACACTTACGTATAGCTTAGGTCGTTTTGTTCCTTAGGCGGCGGAGGCGTTCTTTCTGCAAAAAATAATTACTTTACTATTGAGACAGATCAACCGATCCCCAACGTACTGTATGGCAGCATCGCAAACAAACGCTTATTTTCATTCAAAAATATATTTTTTTAACTCAATAAAGACAACATCTTTATTTATTAAATAGATTCGAGCAGAATTCTTTTTAAGTTGTCAAATAAAAAAAATCAACACAGTACACAGTATTATACTGTGTACCTATTCGTCAAATTGCTGTGTTTTTTTAATACTATTTTTTATATTTCATTCTTGACCTAAGCACGCATGCAAGAACAAAGTTCAAACTGAACCGTGACTTGTTCATAGATATACTATCATTTTTTTTTATTTGAAAACTTAAAAAGAATTCTGCTCGAATCTCCGATCAAATTAGTTTTTTGTTAAGAAATATGGAAGTGATTAAAGTATTTGTTGTTCAGTGGTTTCGGCGTGAAGGACAAACAAACATACATTTTCACATTTCACACCCTTTGAACAAACTTTCCTTTTTATAATATAAGTAGGATCAAAATTAATTTATATATTTATTTTTACTAGAGTTGCTATGCCATTAAACAGTGTTGGTTTGGGAGAATGTAACGCCAAAAACTGAAACGCAATGCTTGTATAATCTTCATAGTTTTATTCATGGCTAGATATCTATTTAGCCATAGTTAAAAACTCATATCAGTTAGGATCATTTCAAATTCTCATTGATTTCGTTCCATTGGTAGGTTTTATTACTAAGTACATTCGGTTCAGTTTTCGAAACGTAGATAAGCAAATAACGTACCTACAGCACACACAATAAATAAAATATACCTACGTAATAAAAACATTTTAAACTACTGGTAGGTAAAGCAGGCATATTATTAAATACTCATACAAATAGGTTTGTCACACACAACACAATACATAATATGTACCTACGTTACTGATTTATACAGTGTTCGTCAACGTATGGAGTTACATGAAAAGTATGAATGCCTGGAGGCAATAGTGACGCGGTGTACGTGTCGGAATTGTTATGTATCTACTGTAAGCTTTAAACTCGACTTTTAATCTGAAAAAATACATATTTTGTATGAGCAATGTAACCCCTCATCTGTCAGGATTTTCAAAATGGCCGGCGACCACTGTCGGGCATTCGCGCATTATTTTAAGTTTTTTTCTCTAACACTATTATTTTTAATTTTTTTTTTGTAATTTTACATAACATTTTTATTAAAAACATATTTTGAGGTAATTTTGAATTTAAGGTTATCCACATTGGCTAAAATTTAGGCATACTTATAAACGTTATTTAAATTTTAAACAAGGCATAAACCGTTGCTTTGGATTTTTTAAGTTATAAACGCTTTTTAGTGCTGTAGCTCGATCACGAATATTTGCGACAAAGTCATCGTATCGTAGACGTAAGCATTTTGTATGGCATTCGATACCGTAACGTTAACTACACAAAATTTGGTATCACGAATTATTTGACATACGTTCTCGTAACCATCCTATCGTCTGCGTGTAGTTACGTAAAGACTTTTGTATGAAAACGCGATCACGAGCACTTTTTTGACGTACGTTTCGTCGCATCGCCGTCATAGGCGTACGAATGTTTATTCACCGCGAAATTGTCAGTGAGAAAACTTTCGTAAGGTATTTAGATTTTTAGATTGTTTGTTTTCTGGTGATTTTGTGCGTATAAATTACTAGGTAGGTATGCACTGGGACCTACATTTTCTTCTAGTATGTTTCTAAGGGTCTAACAAGGTTCAAATTGTAAGAACGAGCATAAGCAAAATATTGTGATATAAAGGTTTTTGAAAAAGAAAAGGAACTCATGGATTTAACTACTATCCTTCTGCCAAGTTAATTGGAGTAGAGAAGTAACATAACTTTCATTAAATAGCTACCTATATTAAATTAGGTAGGAAATTGGTCTAGGTATCTTATGTACGTTTACCTACTTTTGCTAAATTGTCTGGGTATTTCTCTGCTATCAGGGAAGTTAGTCAAAGGGTTATTTTGAATTGTATTTCTGGCAGAGCTCACTGCACAAGAAAAGTAATGATTCTATAATAATAATGTGGTATATTTTTTCAACCCTGTGTCAGACCAAACTAAAGGGTCCTATGAGTTTCCCTTGATAGTCCTTCCACTAACTTCCTTGAAAGAAGGGAAATAGGCAGTTTAGCTATTGTATAAGAATGTATGTTCCACCGTGTTTCTCTATCTGCACAGTCTGTCCGCTTAATACAATTCGTCACTATCACTTAACTTTGTATTTCTTGATTAAAGTTCTAAGTTTATTATATCCTTTCTAAAGTTATGAATAAAAACCACAGTAATTACTAAATAAAAAGTTTAATTAAAAATGTTTTTTCAATTATATTTTCAGGTTAAGCACTTTAGTTTTAACATTGTACCTAGGGCGTCATTTTTAAAGGTAAATGTAACAATAAATAATTCCTAATTAATGAACGCCCCTTGACTTCGTCCAAGTAAGGAGTTTTTGTGAGGGCGGATTGGCTTGGCCCCGACGAAGGCTCCACCACAGGTTGACTTCATTCTAAAACAATAAATAGACAGGATTCATATAAGACAATACCCACACAGTACTACTATGTATAGGCTAACATCTTAGTAAGGGTAACAGTCAAGTGCTGTGCTTGATTCCGCATCCTTGCCTTAAGCCAGCTCTAACTTAGAAAACCATTGAATAAAATGTTGTTGTTGTTTTTAGCCCGCACTGTCCCACAGCTGGGCAAATGCTTCCCTCGAGTTTTCCATTCTTTGCGGTTAAAAATTAAATGTTACCAATAGTAGTTAATCATCTTCATGGGTCTTCTTACGTAAGCTCCAAGGGCTGAGGCTTCCTGCGTTGACACTACATCACCATACTGTAAATAAATATATCTAAAAATGCGGTATGATTGATTTGCGATCACAAAGTAACTTTTATTTATAAATGAACTACGGTAGGTGGGTACTTACTTTTTCTTAAATTCTAACAAATGCATGTATTGCAGCTGACTTGTTTTTAACTTTATAATAATAAAATTGTTGAATAATTTCAAATTACTATCGTTGAGCATATCACAACACCGACTGTCGAACGTCACTGACAGTAACCATAGAGGATAAATCACTCAAATATTACAATTTTGAATGAAATATTGGGTCTATGTTCATTCATTTTGTTCACTTTTCAATCATCGGCGCTCATCCTTATTTACGCAGAATGACGTCACTTTTGCGATCGTCTCGTGTTGACGATATCGTAACGAGATGCTTCGTGATCGCATACAAAGTTATCGTGTAGTAAGCACGATACGTTTACGCAGCGAATGTCAGAAAAATTCGTGATCACCCCTCTGAACTACTGATTAAACTGCTGCATAAACAGCTGTCAAATCAAACAACCTAGCCCCCTTGTTTAGCTCGTTAAACAACAAATATTTTACCTGTGGTATATTTTGAAGTTAACACTATTGTCATCAAAATGTAAACATACAAAACAGACATTAATTTTTCAATTAAATGGAAAACAAAATAACTAGTTTTCGCGACGAAGCGCAGCAAATTATCAGCCCGCTGATACCAGCCCAGCAGCGACGAACTAGAGTGTTCAGGGAAAGACACGATCCCTTGATTGAACTTTCTGACCAGGAGTTCAAACAATGATACCGGTTTTCCAAAGAAAATATGCGTAAAATCCATTGATTTTCTCCATCCTGACCTGACCTAAAGTAGAAGAGGTGAAACTTTATGTACCTGTGGAAATACAGGTCATAGCAGTAATAAGATCCTGGGCTTGACATGAGGTAGGTAATCATGTAACATGCATGTAACACAACAGCGAAACGAACAGAAAGCGCTGACGGCGTAGATTACTTCGATGTTCTTAGCAGATCATCTTGGTTAAGCAAACTCCGTCCGGTCACTTCTTGGATGGGTGACCGTTTAGTGTCATTTAGATCTGAGCGCTTCCATCCTTCGGAAGGCACGTTAAGGTGGTCCTGTTTATTTCAATCGTAAAGCCATGTCGAAGACCTTCAAGTGCCTAAATCTTCTCATCAGAGTTGGCCAATACTCATACGAAGACGAAGAAGAACGTAATATAACAGTCAACAGTCACATAAATGCCTTGAACCCACACTAGAATTCTCTCCTGTGTCGTGGCTAACTAGAACTGTGACTACACTACATAGTAACCACAACACCCAGACCGGGAACAAATTCTCTGCATTCTCGTCTGCAGATCATGCAGATCATGCAAACATTCGTCGCGCAGCGGGAAACGCACCCGCGACCTCTTGCGTCTCAGCCGGCTATTCGCCAGTGCGATAGCACCAGAGAAGTCGTCATCTGATTCCACAGAAAATACAGCTCGAAGCTGACTAAGCAGCTGGTTTGTGATTATTTCCTAGATTAACAATATTTTTACTTTTTTACAATTTGATTTAGATTCATTTTTTAGATGTGCATTTTGACGTGTAACGTGTAAATATGATATATCCCCTATCTTCGGAACTCAAGCCAACCCCACCTGCACGTGGTGCACCCTGCTAAACAACGAACGGGGCTCTGGCGGCCGGCTGATTGTGGCATAGCACAGCCTACATCGGCACAGCTAAATGCCCTGGCCACTGACGGGCAGCAGCGTCGGTGGTGCGAGAAGCTGTGCCCTGCGATCCCCAACCCGCATGCCCAGCGTGGGGATTATGGGTATATCCCCCTTTATTAGGGGAGGCCTATGTCCAGCAGTGGACTGATATAGGCTGATGTGGTGGTGGTGGTGGTGTAAATATGTATATTTCTGATAGGATAATAGTTTATTTTGTTCCGAAAAACAGGTCGAAGTTAATGTAATTTTAAAATACCTACCTAGTATGTACCTACACATTTTTAAATATTAATCAGATTTGTGGTACTGTAAATTAATGAATAATAATAAAAGTGAATATTATCTGTATTTTATTCAAAAAACTATGCTGGGTTGAGTTATTGTAAAATATTACAAATTCTTGTGCGTTCAGAAGGTTATTCAGTATTATTACAATTGATTATCAGGTTCAAATAAATGGAATAACTCAACCTTTAAACTACATTCTACAAATATTAACTTTTGGAGCACTTATTTTTATTGCATTTTTTGTATTATGATTGGAATAATTTTGCTGCTGATCCAATATTTTCAAACCTTTTGCATGAAATACATCTTCTGTTTCATAATTCTAGTAAGATCAAAATATTTTACTTCATAATTTATTGTACTAAGCTGACTGTATATTAGCGCATAGACTGAGCCCATACCGAGCCTTTGTTGTTCAATACATTCAAACTGGAACAAAATCATAATTAAGTTAGTGTACTTGCACACATTCCATAAGAATATTACCAATAATAGGGTAGTAAAGGCACAAACTACACCACAATATCCTGCCACAAAATTATGACAAAAACATCCGATTGATGGCATGTACATTAGTTATGTCAGAGTCAGGCATTTTTTTTCTACAGAATAAGGTCACAGTCTCTTGAAAAATTGTAAAATAGGTATGAAAAGTGTAACGATTATCTTATTTTCATAGACAATCCACTGTTTAGTTAAGTAATGCCTAAAAATGTTTTATAAGTAAGAAATTTTTAAACATTACAATAAGCGCTATTCATTGTTTAGATAAGCACTGCATAAACTGATTAATAAGCTGTTTTTATAAGTAAGCCTGATGTTTATGTCAGTATGGTTTTTGAAGTCTGAGCGACAATGCTGGATTAAAAACCATGTTTACGATGGATAAAGACATCAAGCTAATTTTAGACATTAAACGATGTTTAATGCACAATTTGTACCTACCGACCATTGTATTTTTGCCCGTGTAAACAACAAGAAATACGCAGGTAAAAAATCTAAACCAGAAGAACTACACGATACAACACACGAAAGCTACAAAGCTAAACGGTCATAGTACACAGCAAATGTGTCAAACAAAAAATAAAAAAATACATCATGACATACACAGGTAAAGAATCTAAAATAGAAGAACTACACGATAAATCACAATAAAGCTTATACGCTAAACGGTGATAGTACACATGCTGTCAAACAAAAAATAAAAAAAACATCATTTTATTTAATTTTATTCATTGGCCTTGTCCGATACTTTTCGGGTTTTTGTTTCATGTTGAAGCTTTCAACCGTAATAATTTGCGACTTATTCGTTCATTGTCAGTTGGTTTTACGATGTAGAGTACCGTAGTTGTAGTAATGTAGAGAAAAACACACGTCTGTTTTTCAAAAAACTAAACTTAAATAAAATATTTTTTGAAACTATAATTGAAATAATTATAGTGACCGAGGTTAAGGGTTTTGATATATGCGTTGTAGAGTTTATTTCGGGTTGGTTTATTTTTGATTTAATTTAATGTTGTTTTTGATCAAATATTTAATTATTAATTTAGCGATTCACATGTTGCATGTAAGGGTTTATTTTACACTAACCTAAAAACCAACATGTAGGGATGTAACGTGTTTACCTACCTATGTGTAACCAAATATTTATAAAACTCTTGAGAACAATGTTTTGTATACATCTTGACGATTATCCGCGCTTAAGTTAAGATAGAGAATACTCACATACGGACATATGCGACGCCAAACTATATGAAGCTATAAATGGGTTTCAATATAATTATCGGCTGAAGTTGAAATATATATGGGTAGAATGGTATATTATGTAATAAAAGTACTAGTGCGCTAATGAGCTTCATTTGATGCAGATGAAAATTAGTTTCCCGGTATCTAAAACTGGTATTTGATCATTGCATATCAAAATAGAGTTACAAACATCTGAGTAGTCAGATATTCGTGCACAAGTTATTGAATTGATGAATGTTGTTCATTTACTAAAATTAATTCGATTAAAATCAATTCCGAACGCCAAAGGGCTGCAAAGAGGGATAAACAACCGGGAAAGGGTGATATCAGGTGATACCATTGAAAGCCCCCCTTCACTCACCCGCTTGGGGCGGGAAACGCGCCTACTTATTTATACTATAGATGCTTATGGATAGTTTAAGTTTTAAAAAATCCATTGTGATTTTATGTTATTAGTCACAGATAAATTTAAACTACTAACACCAAAGTACGCATAGATATAAGGAAAAATGCTGTCACACAGCATCATCTAGACTCCTAGCCGTAACGATATTAATACGTATATTTTTTTTTGTGAATTCATACCTACTTATATTATAATTTACAAGACCAATACCCATAGACATTTCGTAAGTACTTAGCATTATTCTTTTAGAATTAATTTACCATTATTTAATACCTATCTTATAACGCCCATTCATCATCATCATCATTCATCATCAGCCTATGGAGCAGTCCAGTATTGCATAAGCCTCCCCTAAGGCTCTTATGTGTAATAGTTTTAATTATTTTAAAACCGAATGGACAGGACTTTGCACTGTTGACAGCTTTCGGTTTCTCAGGCATTCAATTATCAAGTGGCTGGTTTATAGCAATACCGAGATTAATAGATGTGCTCTTTATCTTTTGTAAGCGGTTTTTCGAAAGCTTTTATTTCCAACATTCAAGTAGATGACTTTGGATGATTGCGAGATTGCCTATTACACAATGTTTGCATGGTTTTAGTAAAGAAGTTTTTACAGGTTTTAAAATAAATTAATTGTTACCATGCCTTTTAATCTTTTACATGTTGATCTGTCACAGTTTTTGAGTCGAAATATAATATTTTGATACACAATTTATGAGCTTGACAAACTGCACAGACATCTACCGTCGTACTTATAAACGCTACTCAAAGTTATTCATTAGTTAGAGTTAGTCCTGTCACTGTATGTCATTATCCAACGGTAAAAGATGGCAATAGTATAAGCATTGTTTAACTTTTGACAGATTTTTATAAGTAAGGCCATTGGTCTTATTGTTTTACCAAGCTCTGCTGTAACCTTCATCAGTTTCTGCGATTCGTGTTAGCTATACATGAAAATGGTGACTTATCAAGATTGTCTCTTATAACTGTCTGTTGTAAATTCCTACTAGCTTTCTCCCGTGGCTTTACTCGCCTTAGAAGTTATTTTGCTCCCCCAAGAACTGAGTTTTTTTCGGGATGAAATGGTAGGTATGTCTAGGTATGTCTATAAATTTTCTACCCATAAGGGTACAAAATATAAATACAAAATATATTTACATGTATTCTGTAACATGTATGCAAAGTAGTGGGTAGTTAAGACGTGTTATTGTAACAAACAAACTAATTTTCGCATTTATGATATTAGTAAGGTTTCATTAAGGTTTGATAATCATGTTATGTGTCTACAATTATGTCTATGATATTCATATTACTGTCACCATACCCCAAAGTCATAATGATTGTTCTTGATTTTGGGTAAAACGAAACCCTCCTTTTGTTTTCATTGACTAAGCTGGTTATTATGAGTTGGGTAGAATAGGGGTCCACCCTGTCTGCGCCCTGTCTGCGCCCCGGTGCGTCTCCCCACCCGGCTTCCCCTAACACTCATCGCCAGTTGCCACTTGGGATCAGAGTGATACGCGCGTTACAAATATTTTACATCATTGAGATTTGACAGTTATGCCTCTAATACATAATGTATACAAAAAGTCAATTCTCAGTGAATATGTTACAGTTGCGCCCGCGCATGTTCAAATATTGGTTTGAGAACAGAACTACTGATAGCTATTTCGAGCATCTATCATGATTTGTGGGGGCTTAAAAATAGGTAAGTACCTTGAACTTATTGTTGGAGGAGTCGCTTTAGTATTTAAGTGTTAACATTTTGTTATATAAGCCTATGTAAAGTATAATCTCATGAAAAATCATAAAAAAGTGAAGATAAACACATTTCTTCATCTTCATAATGCACTTATAAAAAATAGTAAGTTATATCTTATTATTTTAAATATAATAACTAATCCTGTATTTTTCTGTCTGCAATCCAATGTTTATTTTAAAAGATTTGTTTGAACGTATCAGTCTCTCAATTAATGTATATCTAACACAATTAATTGAGAGCATGGTTGCTAAGATTGTACGTAAGTTCTTTGGAATTTTATAAAAAACTAACTTATTATTATTTTAAACATGTTTTTTTAATATTCCGTTTGTCTTAATAAATGTAATCAGATCGTATATATATTCGTACTATTTGAAGGGGTGGTGGCCTAGTGGGATGAACCCCGACTTCTGAACCGGAAGTCGCTGGTTTGAAGCTTTTACCACCTGCTTAAAACGGTGACGGAAAATATCGTGCGGAAACCCGTCGCTTGGTCAGCTCCACACGTATTGACCATGTCTTTGCCGTGAGTAAGTTAAGCTGAGAGCATAGTATAGGAATTAGGCAAGTCTACTCCATGCAACCATGTCCCGGGCGTTAAAACTTACCATTTGGCTCAATTGTCATCAATGACAACTTTAATTATTTACTGTACACAGTAAAATAAATCCAGAAAAAGATTAAAAGCACAAAAAGCTTAAAAGCTATGTACAAAGACGAGCTTATAACTCTGACAAAAATCTTACCCAAAGGGGGTATAAAGGGTAGGTATAATGATCATCAAATCATCAAGAATAGATGCAATGGGCTAAGAGACAGCGACTATTTGAATGAAATAATACCTAAGACCGTAAGTATAAGTACCTCAACATCACATTTGCCATTTACGTGAAATTTTCGAAAAGCTGGTAGTATCTGCAAGAAAATGAAAATGTACATTATTCGGAAGTCATAATAACTTTTGCATTGCTTACTTATTTGAATAATAATAAGAAACACTCGTATTTGAATACTGGATAACGAACAGGTACAGTTGCTGCCAATCTATATGTCCCAGACGATTTTGCGAATACAAACATTATTTAAAACTTTTTATATATTGTTTGTCGAGAAAATCTTTTGGGGAGACCTACGAGTATGTTCTGCTGTAGACTTCTATAGGTCGTTGATGATTATGATGATGAATATAGATTTGGTATAAAATAAGTTAGATTAATCTGTAGCACTTGGTTACCAATTTATTTTTATATTAAAGACATTCATAATTTATATATTTATAAAGTATACAAGGTGTCATTTATACGTAACCTCTAAGTAACCTACCCATAATTGTTTTTCATCAAATGTTTTTTTTATTAATTTAATTAATAAACTTTGAAAGACTTAATCTTGGAAACTAATGGGTCCACAAAGACAGTTCTAGTATCATATTGTAACAAATTTAGTCTACTCAAAAAACGTCCTAAGAAAGTCTTTTTAAAAAAAGGTCCTGTGCGTTTATAACCGCCAAAATTTGTAAATAAAACGATTTTTTCGCGGATTTTTCGATTTTTAACAAATCTTTCGGCGCTCGACGTCACAAACTTGGAATATTCAATAAGCCAACATCAATAAACAAGTCTGCAAAAAATCAGAACTATCGGATTTGACACATACTAGCCCATCCATACTTTCAGACGACAAAGTTACTGGACCTAATACTTCTCATAAGCAGAACCATAAAAAATAATCGCATCGATAGAGCGGTATATTTTATCCTATTTAATCTGAACTACGATGTCAACGAAACTCTACAACAAATGGGAGTTCATGTTGTTCGTGTTGATATCAATACTCTTTAGTGCTTTCGATTTGAATACTAACCCCCTTACTATAGCTATATAATAGCTACTTAATTTTAACCAGGGCTTAAATTTTGTCTTATCACTGTTTGTCATTATACAATGGTACGAGGCAATAATTTAGGCATCGTTTAACTATTGACAGAATTTTATGAGTAATTCTTTTTTTTTTTTTTTTTTTATTATTTATTTAGGGTTTTGTCGCTTAGCGACCACATCACCCACGTACATACAAGAAATAAATAGAAACAACACAAAAAGGAAAGTACAAAAATAAGACATAAGAAACGAAGTTATTCTTTAACTAAACATATTTGACATAACTTAATAAAAAATTTAACTTCTTCACTACAAGGAACGGATAATATACTATTTATAGTGCCTACTTGTGTAAGGTGATTTTTGTTTATGCAAGTGTCTCTGAATGATTTATTACGTAAACACTCCAACAGAATATGATGAACGTCTTCAATGACTCCACACTCATTGCAGTTAGGCGATGTCAGTTTTTTCATCAAAAAAGCGAATTTGTTGGAGGGGATATGACCGGATCGCAATCTAAGGAGCCACTTTAAATCATTTCTATTGAACAAGATGGTATCAATCCATGGATGTAGGGATATATGAGGCTGTATGGTTCTAAACCAAATGCCCTTCTCTCGAGATCTTTCGTCAAAGTACTCCTGCCAAACATCCCTACATAGATTTTTAACTAAACTTATAAAATCTGAAAAAATAGGTAGCTGACCTGATGGGATACCGTCTCCAATCGCCTGCTTAGCCAGTAAATCTACATCATCATTTTCTTTTAACTTAACATGTGAAGGAATCCACTGCAAACACACCGTCTTATTTTGAGATTTAAGCTTTAGAATTGACTCCCATATCTGATAGGCTATCGGTATTCCTCTCACATGAGAGGTACACCGAGCCACATGTTGCAAAGAGCTTTTAGAATCGGTCAAAATTACAAACTTATTAAAATTTATTAAGTTAATATACGACAAAGCTTCAGCTATAGCAATTAATTCAATGTGCATTATAGAAGTGTTGCAGTCAATTCTAAACATACCATGACAGAGAAGATTCGGGTCCAAAAAGGCAGCACCTCCTCTATCGATAGCTTTTGATCCATCAGTAAAAATTTTATAATGGTTGTTATACTGCTTATTGATATAATTACAAGTTATATATTTTAAAACATTACGATTATATGTTTTTTTAGCACAGTCAATTAATGGAATTGAATCAAAGATAACGTCATGTGTATCAATGTTACTTACCCATGTCCCTAATGAAAACATCTCAAGATAATTACAACTTTGCATAGACAATGATTTTAGTTCATTATAGGTATGAATAAGTAACGGAAGTTTCTTATTAGTCCAATAGCTGGAATGACTAACAGAACCTAATTCTTGTACTATACTTATAGTTGCATTATTGGAAAATGAACTAGATCTCAACCAAAATTTTCCCGAGAGGAATTTTCTTCGAATACGAAGGGGTGGAAGACATAGTTCATTTTCCATTACATGGATAGGGGTACTCCTAATATAACCACCTATAACGCGTAAGGCTTGATTTTGTATTCTATCTAATTTTAATAAATTTGATTGGCAACTACTATCGTATAAAAAGGACACATAGTCCATCCTACTCCTGATTATTGATATATATAAACGTCTCAGGTGTTTTTGGTGTATGCCCCAACCTGACCCAGATAAAACTTTTAACAGATTTATGTATTTAGACACTTTTTGAATAACTTCATTAATGTGTTTTCCCCACCTAAGAGACCCATCTAACCATAAACCTAGATATTTCACGTGATTTACTGTTGATAACGAGATGTTATTAATTCTAAAATCAATAGGTGTTCTAAGTATTCCTTTTTTAAAAACACAAATTTTACTTTTAGACAGAGATATTGTTAGACCCAAATTGATAAACAGACAACTTAACTCGCTACAAGCTGACTGAAGAGTCATAACAGCCAAGTCAATAGATTTATTCGAATAATACAAAACGAAATCATCAGCATATTGAGAGATTTCAACAGTTTGAATTTTTTTGCAAATATCAATAGTTGCGACATTGAAAAGAAGAGGAGATAATGGGTCACCTTGGGCCAGGCCCCGGCCAGTAGACCTAACTAAAAGATAACCGTCTACTTGTATGTGAAGTTCTCTATTTTTTAGATAAGACCATAGGTATAAACAAATCTTAGACCCCACTCCAAGTCTGTCCAAGACAGTCATTAGACAACTCACGTCAACATTGTTATAAGCGTTATCTACATCGATAAAACATGCTGCAGTAATTAAATTTTTTGCAAAACCTATCTGAATGTGTGAGACCAAACGTGTCAAATTGTCAAAACATGACCGCCCTTTGCGAAAACCAACCATATTATCTGAGAATAGCCTTGATTTTTCTAGATACCACTCTAATCTTTTATTAAGGATCGTATGTAAAATTTTACAAACACATGATATGAGAGAGATCGGTCTTAGTGCAGAGCTTGAGTTAGGGTCTCTGCCCGGTTTTGGTATCGGAATAATATTTACTTGCCGCCACTGTGAAGGTATAAAACTTAAAGTAAAAAATAAATTGTACATCTTAACTAAAATGCTTTTACCTATCTTTGGGAGATGTTGTATCATGGAAAATGATATTTCATCACACCCAGGTGCAGTATCAGACTTTTTAATAGAATTTTCCAGCTCTTGAATTGTAATTTCAGATTCTAACTTAATGTTGAATGAGTGGAATTGAGGGAGAGGAGGGCACACAAAATCTGGCGTCAGAGAGTTGAGTAATCTCTCCGCCTTATCCTTATCAGTGCAGTGATTAAGTTTAGAATGGTGACCTTTCACCCATCGCATTTTACGCCACATATCTGATGACGATGTGGTAACATCAATAGATGAGCAAAATTGTTGCCATGATTTACTTTTGGCTTGTCTTATTAATTTTTGGGCATTACGTACCTTCTCTTGCCAAATACCCAAATTTCTAGGAGATGGACAGCGCCTTAAATTAGCTAAAGCTAAACGCCGTTCAGCTACCGCTTTCGACAATTCAGTATTCCAATACGGCCTAGGTTTAAACTTATTGCACACATGTTGAGGTATTTTTATGTATGGAATGAATTTATCACCTGCCATATAAATTATTTGTTCAAACGTGTTATAGCATTCTTGAGGATCAGTTGGAAAATTAAAACGTGTAAATGAATTTTCTAAAAATTCTGTATAAGATTTCCAATCGCTTTTTTTATAATTCCTTTTGTTAGTAAATTTTGTGGAGTTAGTTAAATTAATTGTTAATTGTATTATAAGATGGTCACTTCCAAGCGACTCGTTACTGACATTCCACGAAAATAGGGTAACTATATCAGTAGAAGCAAATGAAATATCTGGAGATGTTTGCTGAAGTACACCATTGACAAGCCTCACCCTGGTAGGTTGACCGTTATTTAAATAACTGAAATTATGTTCCAACATGGAGTCAAAGATTTGATGGCCTTTTTGATCAGTTTTATAAGACCAGGCCGTATGGTGTGCATTAAAATCACCTAGAATTAAAGATTTTCTATTTAACAATGAAAACACGTAATCCCAGTCATTTTGGGTAGTATGTACCGTTGAGGGACAGTACACTGATAAAACATCTTCAATATGCTCACAATTCAAAATTTTGACGTGTAAAACCTCAATACCTACGTTTGGACTATTTGTTATGCAAGCAAAACTTTTGACAGACCTATGAGTTAAAATTGCTATACCTCCATAAGCGTCCGTCCTATCTAATCTATAGGTATTGTACCCATTAATTTTAAAATAACTGTCAGGCTCAAACCAGGTTTCGCTCAACACCGCTATGTGCACCTTTTCCTGTATAAGTAACGCTTCAAGAGATAATGTCTTCGGACGCAAGCTTTGACAATTCCATTGTATAATTTTGACTATTACGTTGCTATTGATGTTATTAACCATAATTACTAAACATTTTAAGAAGGGAGCCAGCCGAAAATCCACTAACAACATTTACTACTATCCATTCTCCACATATTGATACAATCTGTTGTATTTTAGCCTCCCAGGAATCCCTACCTACCACAATTGTATAAAGTTTAGTTAGTAAACGCACAAAGCTCATATCCTTGATACTCTCATCCCTATGTTGGCGGCGAGGAGGGGGATTGTGACTGATATTGCGTGGTTCGCTGTCCGAAGTCTCAGAGACATCAACATTTTTCATATCAGTCTCCATAGAGGCCGAGGTCGAAGCCGGCGCGGGAATGGGGGTGCGTAGCTGTCGTTTACGCTGTGCCTGTGCCTTCTTACGACTAATCACCGGATTTAATGGAGGCTGTTCTTTGTCGACAAACAATTCAGACATCAATTTTACTTTTTGAAATGGCTTATCCTTTTCTACGAGAATGTGATCAGGTTCACGGGGAATCGACTGCGGCATAGGAGCCTCTGGAAGTGGTGGGAAGGGGGATAAACACCTTTCAGGAACTGGAGTGGGTGGGACATACATTTCGAGAGCTTTACGATAAGTACAATTGAATTCAGACATCAGCTCTCTTACTCTCCTCTCCTTTTTAAATACTGGACAGATCTTTTGAAGAGCCATGTGAGATCCCGTACAATTTATGCAGCGGAAATTGGTTGTTTCGCAGTTCTCGTGATTTTTTGTGCATTTAGGACATACAACCTTCTTAGATGGGCACAATAAACGAGTGTGACCGAACTTCCAACAACGTGAACATTGCGTCACTGGAAAGACATAAGATACCACATTCACTCTCATTCCGTAAATTTTAACGTGGGTTGGAACAGAATCCCCTCTGAACGCCAAGCGGACCGCTTCGCACTTCTCCCATCCAGAAGCATTGTCATCTTTATTGATCTTCCTTTTGTTTAATCTCCTAGCCGATACGATTTCAATATTGCATGAAACATTTTTCATAAGCTCTTCTTCAGACACTTCTAAATCAATGTTTCGAATCATTCCATATGAAAGACCTAATTCCGTAGACCGTAGACTTCTCCATCCAAGATCAGTAAACGTTTTACACTGAATGAATAAATCCGCCTCAACTTCTTCCTCAAACGAGATAACCATTTTGTACTGGTGCACGTATTTAACATCAATAATTCCCTGGATATTATTGTCACGGAGAAGTTTAGCCAAAGCAAACTGTTTAGGTAAGCCAGAGCTGCACATGACGAAAACTTGAATCTTTTCTACGGCTACTGTGCTAGATCTACGCATAACTTTGCGACTACGTGGTTGAACCGTATTCCAACCTTCATCAGACGAGTTCTCTTCACGTTCACGTCTCCTCTTAAGAAGTTCCATTCCCTCTTGATATTCCATCTCTTTAATTATAGCTGGTTCTCCCGTACTCGTACTAGCCCCTTCATTCACTTCGTTAATAGCAGCACCCTTTCCAGTGGATCTCATCTCAACATTTTTTTCAAATTCAATATCATCTTCTAATCCTTTACTTACTGTATCAGATATCGCATCCTTAAAAAAAACATCTGAACAGATGCTCCTCGAATCATAGTCATGATCACTCAACATGTTAAATACCTATAAAGGAACCCGGCCCCAAGCTCGGGGCGGGACCTAGATTACTTTAGAACTTAACTGAAAATAATTTAATTTTATGAAATTTGAAAAACACACACGCCGCTGACAATTGCTGTCAAGATGTGAGTAATTCTTATATTTGACATTCCAATTTTAAATAGATTGGATTGAGCTTTCTAACATGTGTCATAAAATGAAATAAAAGCACTAAAGAGTATTGATATCAAAATTTGATTCAAATCACCCCCAAAATAACTTTCTACCCCTTTGTAACCCCGTTAGGCAACGAGTTTCAATAAAATACGAAAAACCTCTTCCATCAATTATGTTAAAGATGATTTATGCAAAATTTTAAGTAGATTGGACCAAGGAATCACGTTGTCCCATACAAACTTTGCCCCCGTTTTTCATACATTCATTAGTACTACATACAGGGTGTAAAAAGACAACTACCGAAAACTGAAACATTACAATCGGACCATGATTCTGAACATTTGTAGCAAAAAAAAGCAAATAATTTTTTAATTTATCAACGTTTTTTTATTATTTTTGTAGTAACATACACATAGTACAAAATAACATCATATCTACCTAACTATCTTATTTACATACGCAAAAACAAATAAAATAAAAAAAACTAGCGATGTATGCATGCACCAAGCAGTCCGCCCACAGTGGTTCCGTTTCGAAAAAAGGTGGACGTAGGGCCAAAAGTTGGAATTTCGCTCTGATTTTTTTTACAAGATACCTCTCAACATTCCAAACAATTTATATTCTATACCAAAAATCTGTATGATGCGTTCTGTGAAAATAAATAATTCTTTTTTTTTTGTATGGAGGAAAACATACTTTATTTCTAAACGGAACCACTGTGACGCCCGAACAGTTTTTAAATCTTGAAATATTGTTTTCTACCGTTATTAGTATTTTTTCAGACACCCGATCTGTTTTTGGCTGGGTTTTGGTGTGCTGTACCACCTTTCGTTTTCAGTAGACGTCTTTTTACACGCAATATTTTTGCCAACAATTTTGATTAGGTTTTAGGTAGTTTGTCTCTTTAGCTGTATTTTAATGAAAAAAAAAAAAATTAAATAAGGTTTTTTGAGTATGTTTTTCATATAGTTAATATAAAGGTATAGGTATCTGCCCAGGTAAGGAAACTACGAGGGGGCTAAACTAATATTAACAATTCAACAACAAGAGCCTATTTCACCATCTGCAAGTAAATAAGGAACTGTCATTTTTTTATTCTGTGAATATATAAAATATTTCATACTTATTAGAAAAGTATTCATTTCGTACTTATTAGGGGGATGAGTTCCTTATTATGCAGATGGTGGAGGAAGTTCATAGGAAATAAAGAACCTGTTTAATTTTATAAGCTTCCGCCATATATATACGATTCATTTCTTGCTTTGCCTTTTCTTTTGCTAGTTGTAGTTCAGCTTGTCTCTTCAGTGCGAGCTCATACTGTGAATAAAAAAATATTTTATATGGACAATATGTGTAAGTGTATAATATAATAATGTTGGACACTACCACACAGCATCATGTATCCCCAAACTAAGCTATACAACTGTACTAAGATATACTCCTTGCACTTTTTTTTGTAAATACATACATATTATACAAAGAAAATGTTATGCACTCTTTCTTAGCGGTCTTAAAGTCACAGTTTTTTAATGTTTTCATGTCACACACACACACACACACACACACACACACACACACAGCATCATGTAGCCTCAAACTAAGCAGAGCTTGTAATTATGGGAACCGCATGATTGATATACTACATAGATACATTTTTTTTGTAAATACATACATATAATATATATATACATAGAAACCACCCAGACCCGAGACAAATATCTGCAGAACATGCAAACATTTGTCCCGCAACCTTCTGTGTCTCAAATACAACGAGTTCTTACTTTTAAAGGGTTGTGAACTCGTTTCCTGTAATTAGGTAATCATAATATCCATGCAATAAGGCGAATTTAGTCTCGTATTTAACCATCAAAAAAGTGCTTTTCCAAAACTTAAATCGTCTGCAATAGACACATAGGCCCGTAACAATGATGATCATGGTGATGATAACATGTTATTAGTATGTGCTAAAATACCTATATATTATAACCTATAGCGCGTTTGTAAACATTGCAGAGATAAACATGATTAATTTTTTAACCTTATTTGTGATTGTTTGAAAATTAAAATTTTGAAAAATGGACTTTGACTTTAGTATTGAATTTTTTATGATTACTGACAAGTAGCACTACCCGTGTGTTCATGTTTAATGTCGCCATTACAGCAACACCCTGTATAAAAAACTTATAGGTACTCTATTCGCTAATAGAGAGTACTACTCACAAAAAAGTTCTAACACATGGAAATTTCAAGTGAAAGATTACACACGATTTTCATATTCTTATGCAATTGACATAATAATATTAGCCTAGTGTTAAGAGACGCGGTACTAAGTGAACGCGGTGATGGAGGATTTCAACCAAATCAACCCTGGTACATTTCCATCTCCATCTACTGATGCAAATGTACAGGGTTGCTTTTTTTCTTTTTATTACCTCTGTGGCGCAGTGGAAGAAGTTTCACCTGTGACGCAAAAAGTTACGGGTTTGAATTCCGGCGCAGGGCAAATGCTTTAAGCTATTGCATAGCTTCTATCGAGGGCCTTGAGCGCGGGGACCGAATCCAGAAATTCCGTAACGTAAAAAAACCTCACGCTCCCCACTCCGACGGGCACGGAGGTGTGGCTTGAAGGCCGGACATTGTCTAACGTCGTTTCTTTTCGGCAGTCTTCGACACGGTGTTTGTGTGCGTGCAACTAGACGTATTGTACGACTCTACGAAGCTCGTTTATTTAATAAAAGAAAAAAAAAATGTTTTCTTATCGGTCACCACGCTCAAAAAGTGTAACTTGAATTAATATCAAAGAAAAAGAAATACTGCATAAATAAAATAAATAAATAATTATAATTGCATAAGTTGATACAAAATGCTATGCAATAGCTTTACCGCGGCAGTCCCCGAGTGCCACACGTCTTTTTTTTTATGGTAGTTGAAGACGGAACAAGCACATGGCCCATATGATGCTAAGTGGTAACCATTACCCATCACAAAGCATTTCATCGTAGATCACGTTTTTTGGAACGTGCTCTACGATAAGCCTCTTGTGCCTGTAATTTCACTGGCACCCACACCCTTCAAACCGAAAATAGCAATACTGCTTCACGGTAGAAATAGACATGGTGGCATTTCTTCCCCGGACGAGCCCTCCGCAAAGAACTCTACTGCTTCTTTATACTATGTTTGTATAATCTGAATTTATTTGGGTTTGGTTTGGGTGTTCTGTTTGTATGTATTTACAAAAAAAATGTTTAAAAGTAGTAATATCAGTTATGTGTTTCCCATGCTTGCTCTGATTAGTTCTCTCGTGTCGATGCATTAACATTTTTAACTCATTGAGGCTATATGATGCTGTGTTAAAAATGTCCAGCAATATTATAACTGAACTTTGAACTTAAATCGATTTTTTTGATATTCAAAGAGCTTTTTAGTCTTTTTTTGAAGATTGAACGACAGTTAATCTTAAATTTTTTATAATGGTATCCCCTTGACTTGTATTCATGATGATAATTATATAGGTACCTACCCATATGTACACTCGCGATCTGAAAATGTTTACCACCTTAAGGTTGGTAATTGCATGCACAAATCTATGCCACTAGGGCGATGATATTATGTGATTTGATTAGGCATAGAGCATAGAGCATAGATTAGGCATAGAGCATAGAAGAAGCAATAGAGATTCACCCAAGCGAGATCGAACTTGTAGCTAAAAATTAAGAAAGGAAGAAATAATCAAGTATAAATTGTAAATAATTGTCTTTATTTTTTTAAGGAAATTTAACATTGTTTTAATAACTAATATAACCTCCATCAGCAGCTATGACGGCACGTAGTCTATCTCGCATAGATGTGACAAGGCGCGCGCATAAATCAGTCCCCCTGATGTCATCCCAAACCCGTGCGCAATGTGATCTGTGAGTTTCAGGGTTTCTTTCGTTCTGACAGTCCTAGCGTTGCCATAATGCCCCACAGATTTTTAATCGGGTTCATATCTGCTGACCGAGCAGGTCATTGAATGAGACAAATGTCACGGTGCAAGTTGAACTACGCCGTAGTAGCCTGGGCCGTGAGTATCGGTGCATTATCCTGAACGTAATCAATTTGTGGGAATTCTGCTGCGGGATACACAACGCGTATAGTAGGCAGCATCACTTTTTCCAAAAGCGACACATAATGATTCGCAGTAGCTCTACTTTCTAGCGACGTCAGTTCTCCGACGTCGTCGTCGTGGCTCATCCACCCCCATAAGTTGACTGTTAAGCGACCAGATTCATTTTGAGGCACGATATGAGCTTCATCATACCGAGTTCGATTATAAAGTCATAAACTCAATCTTCCAATTTGACTGGATTTAAAAGATTTTTCGTCAGTAAATATAACATTTGACCAATCAAAATCAAGATATTCTCTCGCAAAATTCAGTCGGGCAATTTTGTGGTGAGGTTTGAGTTCCGCTTTAATGGCATGATGTCTGTAGTGTAGTCCTGCTCCGTACAAAGCTCGTCGAATCGTCCGAGGACTCACATCATACAAAGCAGCAAAATGACTGGTTGGTGTGAAGCCGTGCTCTTCGTAATGTCGAACAATATCAGTTAATTGCGCGGCGGTTAGTATCGGCCGTCGTCCTGAATTATTTCTATGGTCAGTTATTTGCCCTTCTTTGCTATAACGCCGAATCCAAAATCTCACGGTGAATTGAGATATATTAAGTTCTCGTTATATAGCACTAAAATTCAAGCCATTTTCATGGCAAATTAATTTTCAGCCGTTTGTTGCAGGGTTAAACTTGCCATGGTTTTTCAATCAATTTATATTATTTCAATCATAGTATTTTTGATAAATGTCACTGTAAATGACAATTTTCAAATAAAGAAAAGAATTTCATCATCAAAACGACATGAATACTTTTTTTGTTAGAATCGATGCTACAACTATTAAAAAGTAATATGTACCTAGATATAGCATTTTAGACTTTGCTGCACACAGTGTGCTAAAGAATCTAATTTGAAAACTGATAAACATTTTCAGACCGCGAGTGTACTTACTTTTAAAGCACGAAACTCCATCCTATACTGGTATTGCAGCTGACTTACTGCAGGATACTGAAAACAATAATAAATTAATAAGTAAAGAGAATGTAAAGAGACAAACGAGAAACAAAAAGAGAGAGAGAGAGAAAAAAGGCCATAACGGAAGATCAGCGCTGCAACCAGCATTACGCTGAGTTATAGATTAAACTTTTTGCATTTTCACCTCTAAGATAGATTTAATTAGACCTTTTCCTGTTGTTGCAAATAAAAACCTATTCTAATCTATTCTTTACAATAACTACGTAACCTAAACAGTATTGTTTTAACTGCGACAGCACGAGGAAATCTGAAACCAAAGTAGATAGGTACAGAGAAGCTGTCTCTACAAGCTCTTTTTTATGGAGATTTTTTGATATAGTCAACTTTTAGACAGTCCTAAGAACGACTTGTCATCATCATCATCAGCCTATAGGCCTCCCCTAAATGAGTGTCATTGTGCCTTCCCGTCAAAAAAACGTCAACTAACCAGCGTTAGAAAAGGTTGTAGACTTCCAGGTATACCTTACATGTATAAGGTATTTACAGTGTACACAATACTTCATCACCATCTGAGCTTTTCCAGCCTCTTCTGGCTTGCATGTCTACACAATACCTACATAAACTTAAGCCCAGCACAAAGAACCCAAATAAACTATTGAAAGGTCATAAATTATTTCTCTCGAGTATATACGATAAAATAATCAGAACCAATTAATGAAGTAACAAAGTTTTTAAAAGGCAAGAATTAAATCAAACCTTAAATTTTAAATAATCATTCAAGTTAAAGTTATCTATAAAATTTGAAGGTTTTGCACCAAGATAAACTGACTTTTCTTGAATGTAAATAAGTTCATTCTTCTAAAAATGTTTTTTGACTTCCATGTTTGCTTTTTACGTACAAAAACAATTATTAATATTGTATTTACCACTTGAAAACATTATAATTCTGAATTTTTCAATTAATACTCTTTCAATCTAATTTTTTTCGTGGGAAATCTTTGAGATACATATTCATATTAAATTTATAAATTAGATCAATAATAAATAGATCAATAATTCAGAGATGGACCAGAAAATTACTCGGTACTATCGTTTATATTAATTATACAAAGCTGTTTATAAGCCAGATATATTTAAGGTAAACGAATATTTCATGTATTTTACTCAAGGTACAAGGTTACTATATTATTAAGATCAAATTCAAATGTATGACCTATTTTAAAGTATGTAAATCAATTATAATACGTGTGTATCATGGCAGCTCGGAAATAGCTCGACTGATTAGAATAATTTTTATTTTGTTTGTTTCGCTTTGATGTAGCCAAAAATAATATGAGTAAAACCTAAAAATAACAACCGAAAAATATATAAATGTTAGTTAATTTATTAATTTTCTATGGGATTTTTGTATGAACTCTAGAATTTAGACAGGTCAGCTTAAAAATAATAATTATAATTAAAATTAATATTCATCAGTATTTTGTCACATACTTGGCTCAATTCTTTGCAAATGTAAATTACATCTCTCATGTTCGGTAAGTAGGTTCTTATTACCTCCAAATGGGGCTTGTAGGTGACTAATTAGTGCTCTAGGGTAATAATGTAGCTAGATAAGCCCTAGGGTGGTAAGTAATAAAAAAAAAAACACTTCTTTCTTTCAAAAAGTTCGCATACATCTAACCATCATACTGGCAATAGACATCACGCATTCAGCCCAATGACCAAAGAGGACGCTTTGCTATTCAGCCTTGTCTTCGTGTGAGTATAATAGTCATCAATTTTAAATATCGAACGGCGAAGCTCAATTTCATTCTTGAAAAACAAATGTGTTATTCTTGTAATGCCGGTTTTTTTCTCCTTACCTCACAATCGAGATGTAAAGCAGAATAGTTAGCTCGGGTGTAAGCACCAATTGCACCCTCGAACTATATAGGCGTCGATAAATATCTCGGGCTGCAAATGATGCCTTACAGCCCTTGGCTACTAATTTACTATTAAAGTTATGTTTTGGGGATCCGGTGTCTTTTTTTTAGGGATAACTTGATCTTAAAGATTTATCTTTACTTTAATCTATCAAAACTTTAGTTGTGTTTATTTAAAAAAATATATATACGCTGTATGAGTGTTTAGTAAAATAACTGAATTGACATTAGTAATTAATTATTAATAGGTATTTACCTACCATCAAATTCATATGCTATTAATAAAGTTTAATAGATGGACGATAATAAAATAATAATAATCATGTAGGACCTATGTAATTACTCTATTTAATGTGAATTTATGAATTTGTATTTATTTGTATTCAGGGTTTTTTCCAATATACATAAGAAAAAATATGTTTTCTCGTTAGGAAGTTATCGCTTTGTTTTTTTTAAACGTTGCTATCCTAATCCGTTCAGCTATGACGAAGTTAGCTGAAAGTATACAAACACTCAAAACACTTTCGCACTTTTAAAGTGTGAAACGCTTTTAATTGAAAATACAACCGAATTGAGAACCTCCTCCTTTTTTTGAAGTTGGTTAAAAACAAAAACCAGTTTATCAAGGTAACCTATCATACATTCGAAATTTGCAAAATCAAATCTTAATTTACCAAAAACGGTTTCCAGAAATTTATTTGAATTTTCAGATGTTTTTTTAGCCATCTTTTTGATCCACCGAAAATACAACTTACAGAATGAAATGAATTATTTACATAAAAACTATTCCCAGATTATCACTATATTTTTTTTCATTTTAATAAGTTAATTAAGGTTTGCCATAAAATTATTAGACGAGAATACCATTTCCATAATATTTCTAGACAGAAAATACAATTTCCATAATATTAAGGGACAGAAAATACACGTGTAGGAAGCTTCGTTTAAAAATAGGTTACGTAGAAAATAAAAACCAAACTAGCGTTTTCTTCACGATCAAACGGCTGAACGGATTAGGCTGAAATTTTGCAAATATGTATGTAGTTCTAAACCAGGAATAGCATATAGGCTAATTTTTATCCGTGTACCACGCAAGCAAAGCTGCGGGCGAAAGCTAGCTTTTTTATAAATAACCGACCCCGTGGACTATTTATTGTTCGACTATCGTCACGACAGTTATTTATCGTCTTTATGATATGAATACGCTCTAAAGGTATTTAGGGGTTCCTTCTTGAATGTCGAAAATTATAATTATCATCAACATCATCCACCGATGTTCAAAATAGCGAAAAATACCTAAATATCGACGTACAAGATACCCAGTGTACTTACATACCCCCCCCCCTATTTAGATTGAAATTTGTTGGTTAGGTTAGGTTTCAACTGTGATCATACATAAAAACTGAATGAAATTCGAATCTTAACGTAATGAACATTATGTAACGGTTTATCAATCATTATTTTGTTTATAAGGAAAAATTCAAGATTTTCTAATTTCCCAAAAATTTTGATTCAGGTGGGATCAAATCCAGATATAGAAAGGTACGACAATGCGTAACGTAGACAGTTTTGAGACTTTACTATTTGGCGGCCGGGCAGAAAGTCCTTGTTCTCCCGAGATCGCTCTCATCCGAGCAGCGATGACATCACGACTCTGTCAAAGCGTGCCAACCAATAGCGCGTAGTTAGTTTTCGCATTTTCGACCGAATGCGACTTATAGATTAAGTTTATCGATATCGATAAAATACTAGAAACGTAGACAAATGGCCATCACTCGGTCGAGCCATCCCCCATTCCGTAAAAAGCCACAGAATTACGTGAGTATTTGCGTTACTTGAGCGTTTTTATTTCTGACTTGTCACCTGCGTTTTTTGACCTCCCATTATGAAGGTTAGGTGGAATGAAAGCCAGGAATTACTGATCATGCAAATGCCGCTGTCGACTGGAGCTTAAGCAAACATTAAGGCCAATGTTCACTGACAAACTAAAAGGCTACCTGATTATTTATTTTTATGATTTATTGCAAGTTGACCTGACAGGATATCTTGTCTACATTATATCTATCACATATAAACTGTCCTGTCCTCAAGAATTCATACAAAAATCCCATTCAAAATAACCCAATGTTACACGCCCTGAACAAAAAAGTTCAAATCGGTCAATCTGTTTTCGAACCACACGCACGGAATTCGATTTTTATAGATATACCTATAGATGGATACTAAATACATTTTCACAAACATTTCACACAGTAAGCTTAAAAATGTAAAATATATTACAATCAGTTTTTATAAAAAACAACTCGGTGGAAGTTTCTTCAAAACTAAGAACTTCCATTAGAGTCAGATACGAGTTTATTTTAAAATTTCGTACTACAGTCTGTCGTATTGATTAGTAAAATATGAATTGAAAAGTACTGAATTATCAAACAAGTGAGGTTTTTGTGTTCATTGAAATCAAAAGTCACGTGTTGTAAGTTTACTCAATAACAACAACACCAACCTATAGCACTAACCTATAGCAGTCTACTGCTGGACATGAGCCTATGTTATGCATATTCGTTTTTAATCATGGGGATATACGAATAAAATAGAAAAAAATGGAAGAGGAAAACATGTAAAGCAAAATAAAATCTATTCGTTTTTAATCATGCGGATCTATGAATAAAGATAAAAGAGTAAAAATCTTTTTAATCAGTCGGAACCTCAAAGGACGATATGAATCGAACTTTTTTTTAATTTCCTCCAATTCGTAACACGACCAAAAAGAAATACAATAGAAGTACTATATTCAACAAAAGTTATAAGAACAATATCAGTACAGCACTGTCTGCTGCGTTAGTTTAACACTGTGTTGCAGCAAGCAGTAACACTCCCAACTCTGATTATCATCATCATCATCATCATCATCATCAGCCTATAGCAGGCCACTGCTGGACATAGGCCTCCCCTAATGAGCGCCACTGCGCCCTGTCCTGAGCTTGACGCATCCAGCTTTTACCAGCAGCCTTTCGCAGATCGTCACCCCACCTGGCTGGAGGGCGTCCTACACTACGTTTGCCGAGCCGCGGTCTCCACTCAAGAACTCGTTTACCCCAACGATTATCGGTTCTTCGGCAGACATGGCCAGCCCACTGCCACTTCAGGTTGCTAATTTTCTGAGCTATGTCGACAACTTTAGTTCTATGTCGGATAAACTCGATACGGACTTTTAACCGACTTCAAAAAAAGGAGGAGGTTCTCAATTCAGTTGTATTTTTTTTTAATGTTTGTTAGCTCATAACTCTGTCATTTATGAACCGATTTGGAAAATTCTCTTTTCGTTGGAAAGGGTATACTTTCCAATTGGTCCCATTTAAATTTCAAGAAAAAAATATTAACCCTAAAAGTGAGAAAATTGGGAATGAACCTTTTTTGGGCTCGAATTTTATAATTTTTTTATGTTTCTTACCTCATATCTCCGTCATTTATGAACCGATTTAGAAAATTATTTTATCGTAGTGTAGGGTATACTTTGCAAATGGTCCAATATAAATTTGAAGTAAAAATACCAACCTTAAGGGTGAGAAAACTGGGAATGAAAATTTTATGGGCTCATATTTTATTCGTTTTTTTATGTTTGTTGCCTCATAACTCCGTCATTTATGAACCGATTTAAAAAACTCTTAGTTTTTTGTATAGGATATACTTTTTGATTGGTCCCATAAAAATTTGAAGAAAAAATCCCAACTCTAAAGGTTAAAAAACAGGGACTAAGATTTTATGGGCTCGAATTTTATTCATGTTTTATGTTTGTTATCTCATAACTCCGTCATATAAAAACCAATTTGGAAAATTCTTTTTCGTTGTGTTCTTTGGGAATAAGACAATAGGGAATAAAATTTCTATGGGCTTGAATTTTATTTATAGTTTTAGTAATCGTCTTAAACTCAGATTCACTAAAACATCGGAAATAAACAATAATTTAAAATAAAAAAAAACCGACTTCAAAAACTTTTATTGAAAAAACTGTTAAACTAAAAAGTTAAAAATAATTGCTTATTTTTTGGTTCATCCACCTTTTTTTCTATAAATTTATCCCTTACGATCTATGCGTTTACCACATAGGTAGATCTAGATACCTACCTGTTATTTTTGGAGTCTTGGAGGAACTTTTTAGTTTAACAGTTTTTTCAATAAATGTTTTTGAAGTCGGTTTTTTTTTATTTAAAATTATTGTTTATATCCTTCAGAGAAACCCCGAGCATAGCTCGTTCCATAGCTCGCTGAGCGACTTTAAACTGGTGGTCTAGCCGTACTGTGAGTGTCTACGTTTTGGCTCCGTACGTCATGACGGGTAGGACGCACTGATTGAAAACTTTCATTTTCAAACATTACGGTATGGGTGACGAGAAAACTCGACGCAGTTTTCCAAATGCTGCCCAACCCAGCTGCGACGTATGTACTCCGAAACAACTTTAAAAAGGTTTCCATTAACGACGACCGGACTAGGATCAATTCGGTCATTGACCATGACTTTGGTCTTGTCCAAATTCATGCCGAGACCTATCTTTCGCAAGGCTGATGCTAGGCCGTCCAGCATTTGTTGCAGCTCCTCCAGCGACTCCGCCAGTAGGACTATGTCATCGGCGAATCGCAGTTGTGAGATGTGCTCGCCGTGTTTAGTTATGTCGGGCTGTATATCAGTTCATGATATACAGCCCGGTGAGAGACAAACAGACAGACGGATTGTGGAGTCATAGTAATAGGGTCCCGTTTTTACCCCGTTTTAGGTACGAAACTTTAAAAAAGGAGCAAAAAAAAACGATTTCACTGTATCAGTACTGTCCCAGAGTTAAAAAAAATACTTTTATATTTCACAGGGTTTAATATCCCTAGGTATACATAATGACTTCGGCAGAATCAGCGTCTGGTGTTAAAATAGTCAATGTTATTGCCATTTTGCTGCTGTAACAAGATAAAGGTATAAATTATTTTTCGTTTTTTTTTTCAATCTCCTGAATGGTTCATTTTTGTAGGACGAAGATTTTTTTTAAAGTAAATGTAGAGTATCCGCTGGGAATATTCATTTGTTTTTAAAGGTGCAACCACACCGCAGTTTCTTTTTAAGGCAACACGATAACATCATCAATGTAGAGTATCCGCTGGGAATATTCTTTTGTTTTTAAAGGTGCAACCACACCGCAGTTTCTTTTTAAGGCAACACGATAACATCATCATCATCAGCCTATAGCATCCACTGCTGGACATAGGCCCTGTCCTCAGCTCGACGAATCCAACTTCCACCAGCAGCCTATCGCGAATCGTTATCGTAATCGAATCGAACCTCGCTGTAGTTCGTCCCACACTACGTTTGCCAAGCCGCGTTCTCCACTCAAGAACTCGTATACCTGAACGGTTATCGGTTCTTTTGCAGATATGGCCAGCCCATTGCCACTTCAGCTTAGTAATTCTCTGAGCTATGTCGAGAACTTTAGTTTTATGTCGAATAATGTCGTTGCGGATTCTATCTTTTCTTTCAGAGAAACTCCGAGAATAGCTCATTCCATATCTCTCTGAAAAACTTTAAACTAGTGGAATAGCCGTACGTTACGGCTTCGTATATCATGACAGGTAGGATGCACTGATTGAAAACATTTATTTTCAAACATTGCGTTATAGGTGACGAGAAAACTCGACGTAGTTTTCCAAATGCTGCCCACGCCAGCTAAATCCTCCTCTTAGCCTCCTTCTTAAAGTTGTTTCTACCTTTCAAAGTTGTTGATTTCGCAGTTGCAAAATCTGGCCTTGATATGGACTACAAAACAACTTCAAGAAGGTGTCCCTTAACGACGACAGGTCTCAAATCAATTTGATCATTGACCATGAATTTTGTCTTATCCAATTCATGTTGAGACCTAATTTTCGCGAAGCTGATGCTAGGCTGTCCAGCATCGGTAGCCGCCGCCATTAAGACTATGCCCTTAGCAAATCTTAAGTGTGAGATGTGCTCACAGTTTATGTTTACGCCCATACCTTTCAAGTTTAGCGTCTTAAATATATTCTCCAATGGGCTTTTGTATTCACAAGGTTCTGTTGAACCATGATAACAAAAGGTGACATTCATTAAAATATAAATAAAACAAACTATCTTCGCTTTTATCGATTGTTACCACATGTTGGCTGTTTCTAACAACAAATTACATTTTGTCATCTGATTTTGTCTTTGCGTCCTTGAAAACTTTGCCACACAAACTGATAATTCATTATAGTTTTGAATTGATAGCTATAGGATATAGCACGATAAGTCAATATTTGCTGTTACATGCATATTGAGTACAAAGTTATCTCCGAATTTTGGCTATTTTCGTAACGATTTCAAAACAGTTCAGATATTTGCATAACAAATTAGACGAATACAATTACCTAAAACTAATAGAGCCTCGAATTCGTTGTAAAGAGTTATTCAATTTAAATGGTTTTGGCGTTTACTACATTATTATGCCGCAAAAGAAGCTATTGTTCATATTGCTCTGAATGGAGATACAATTTGTTTCGCCGTTTCAGTAACTATCGTTCCTTTGAGACGCAAGGACTATGATACTTTGCGGTTGCCAAAGCGACATGATCTTTTCGTTACATGAAGGCCGGCCGCACACATTATACGAACAGGATCCACAACATAGAACGATATGAATGAAAAAAGAAAAAAAATATTGGCTGCTACAAGCCCAAAATCATAAATTCTATACATTGATCCCCTTCAGCTCCAAAATATTTCAGGCGATTTAATTATCAAATTATTTCCCTACAACTCCAAGAAATGTTGAGTTCAGTCGAACATAATAGTCGCGCGGTATGTTGTTAGGTAGAATAGGTAGGTACATTCTACCTAACAACATACCGCGTGACTATTATGTTCGAATATTACGAAACGAATGGTGATACGAAATTTTGGAAAAAAACCCTTCAATTTAAAAAGAAAACTTTATGAAACTTAAATAAAATTATTTATGTACCTTGATATTTAAAAATTACACTTTTAAAAATTATATGTCATGGTAGGCAATAGTTTTATCAAACTTAAATAAAAACTTGACGTCTCATTATTATGCCTAAATACCAGACAATATAAAATCGATATACCCTATCTAATACCAAAAACTAATACCAATGGTATTTGTTTATTATCGTAATTGATATTCTATTCTCAACGAATACCACTCATAAACGAATCCCAAAAAAAGTTAAATGGTATGAAATACAGTCAGTAATAAAAATGCTTCTAAATGTGATTTTAAATAGGTAGTGTTTAATTAATCAAAATCAGTCATTATATCAAATATAAATTAGAAAAAACTATTACATTTTTGGCATGTATTTTATGTTTTTACAACTAAATAACATTTTATTAAATTTTTCCATCAGTGACCGGAGCAGCGGTAATTTTTTTATCCAAACATTTTTCATGACAGTTTCCTTTCCACATCGTTTTATGGGTCGTGTCTGTGGAAGTAATGGTAGTAATGATGAAAGTCGTAGATGTCTCCGGGTCATGGCATTTTTTGTTAGATTTAATTATTTTGCTTTTTCCATAAATTTTTGTAATTGTGAAAATAACACTCATTAGTCAGTTGTGCTACTGACAAAAATATAGTCGAAATGTCCTACCTAGTCGAACGGAGGTGCGCGAAATTATCGCGCGGTAATTTCGCGCCCCTCCGTTCGACTAGGTAGGACATTTCGACTATATTTTCCAAACTCTCCCCTACCTATGTGATGTACCCAAAGGGTCACATTTTTCAAAGTGCGATGCAAATAATGGTTACGGTCAGTTTCATTAGTAGTTTTTGTTACCTGCAAACGAAATTATACTTGACTACATAACTCATTATTACTTATTATAATAACGACATAATTTTTGGAAAAATGTGACTTTACCGCAGTAAAAATAGGTTTTTGATTGATTTTGCAGATTGTCAACTGTAGGTATTCATATAGTTACGTACGGCTGCTGGCGATGCAAAGGAAACCACAATAATTTTATAGAACTAGTTTAATTAATTGAAAATTACATTTAAGTTATTAATAAAAAAAATGTGCGTGACGATCGTCCGATACAAAGAACAAAAGTGAATCATATTCACGAAACACGCCCAGCACTCAAGTATTGGGAAATGAGGATCAGCGTTCCCACAGTCTTTCGCGGTAGCGCTCAACACTTGGTGTTACGTGGATTCTTCATGATTGTGAAACGTGGATTCTTCCTAGTATGGTTCTGGGATTGCGATTGCTTAACAATATTATAAATACGAAAGTTTGTATGTTTATCCCCACTGAAATCAGTAACGGCTGGTTTGGATGAAATTCTGAATAGAGAGATGAAATTTATTGACACAAAATTTACATATATATAAAATTTTAAAATATAAGCTCAAAAGTTTTTTCACTTCTCTTGCTCAAAAAGTTTATCATAATAGTGAAGCTTAGGGCTCAGGCCTCACCTGTCTGACCTGGCGCGGACATGGCGCGGGCGCTTTCCTATTCCATTCAAGTTTAATACAAAATGCACGGAAATAAAGCACAATTTAGCTCGACGACTTCGCGTCATAACCACGTCCGATCAACGACATACCGTGTGTCCTAAATTATACTTTATTTCCATGCATTTTGTATGAAATTTGATTGGAATAAGAAACCGCCAGTGCCATGTCTGCGCCCGACGCTAGTCACATTCATCGGGCACGGACATGACACGGACATGGCACAGGTGGTTTCCTATTCCATTCAAATTTCATACAAAATGCATGGAAATAAAGCACAATTTAGGGCACATAGTATGTCGTTGCTCGGACGTATGACGCGCCTTTTCGGCGCCCGCGCCCGATCGCCGCCAGATGAGCGTCAGATGGCCGCCAGTTCGTAGTATGTACTTGCTTGCGACATACGTCTGTTAGTGATGTAAAAATGCGTGACGAATGACGATATCGAATTTAATATTGAATTTTGTGAATTGATTGTAAAATATGCAACGCTTTATGATCATTGTCATTCCAATTATTGTAACTGAAATGTTCAAGATAAATTGTGGCTGGAAATCGGAAAGAGATTAAACCGGTGCTAAGATTTTTTTATGTAATACCCATGGTAATACTAGCTGATCCTTGTGCAAATTCGTTTGGGCGTATTTTCTTCATCTGTATCATCAGGGCCCGATTTGGTAACCCGATGAAGAGGTTTTCGGCAGGGTTTTTTCAAAAGCTTAGTAATTTAGTAATTTCAAAAGCTTAGTTAACCCTCTCCGTATGGGTTACACTATTATTTGATGGGTCTAAACCATTCAAAACCCTTTTGATTAGGTTACCTGATCATGAGGGTTATCAATAGTATTGGGTTTTGGTATTATTCCAAAACCCATTCCTTAGGGTTACCCTTTTTATCATTGTAACACGGGTTATACGTGGGTTATAGGAGATAAAGGAGAAAAAAAATTCGGTCAAAAGATGAAAATTAATTGCGGTAATTGTGTTCTAAGCATTAAGGGCGGAAATACAGACTACTAATTGTTTATTTTACGCAATAATAATTATATTATAATAAAATTGGAATAAATTTTCAATAACAGCTGTCAAACCTAAATTGACCATATCTCGAGAACTACTTATCTTAGACTTGCTTTTACTAGCTCAAATGATAGCTATTGACAAGACCTTAATTTTCGATGACAGCTGTCAAACTTAAATCTACCATATCTCGAGAACTACTTATCTTAGACTTGCCTTTACTAGCTCAAATGATAGCTATTGACGAGACCTTAATTTTCGATGACAGCTGTCAAACTTAAATCGACCATATCTCGAGAACTACTCATCCTAGACTTGCTTTTACTAGTTCAAATGATTGCTATTGACATGAACTTAATTTTCGATGACAGCTGTCAAACTTAAATCGACCATATCTCGGGAACTACTTATCTTAGACTTGCTTTTACTAGCTCAAATGATTGCTATTGACATGAACTTAATTTTCGATGACAGCTGTCAAACTTAAATCGACCATATCTCGAGAGCTACTCATCTTAGACTTGCTTTTACTAGCTCAAATGATTGCTATTGACATGAACTTAATTTTCGATGACAGCTGTCAAACTTAAATCGACCATATCTCGGGAACTACTTATCTTAGACTTGCTTTTACTAGCTCAAATGATTGCTATTGACATGAACTTAATTTTCGATGACAGCTGTCAAATTTAAATCGACCATATCTCGAGAACTACTTATCTTAGACTTGCCTTTACTAGCTCAAATGATAGCTATTGACAAGACCTTAATTTTCAATGACAGCTGTCAAACTTAAAACAAACATATCTCGAGAGCTACTCATCCTAGGCTTGCCGTTACTAGCTCACATGATAGCTATTGTTAAGATCTTAATTTTCGATGACAGTTTTTAGTTTGACAGCTGTCATCGAAAATTAAGATTTTATTAGTAGCTATCATTTGAGCTAACGGCAAGTCTAGGATGAGTACTTCTCGAGATATGGCAAATTCAATTTTGACATATGTCATTGAAAATAAAGATCTTGTCGATAGCTATCTTTTGAGCAATTAACAGCTATTCTAGGATGAGTAGTTCCAGAGATATAACCATTTACAGATGAATTTGTAGAATGAGTTTCGAGTGGAGCTTTGAGTTGAGTTTTGAGTTTGAGTTTTAGAGTGACAGTGACAGTGACAATCCGAAATTATTATTAATTAATAAATATTAGTAATGATAACCATTGTGTAACATTCAAAAAAACCTATCAAGAGGTAACTCCATTCATTCGTTTAACCTCATAAGAGGGTAACCCTATCGACTGAAAACCAAAAGGAACGGGTTACACTTTCGCTTGTGTTAGGAGGAAAATATCCAAACGAAAGGGTAATCCCGTCAACTGTATAACCCAATGAAGGGGTTTCACTTTCGAAGCAACTAACTCGAAATCGGGGTTGTACGGGCCCTGATCTGTATATTAATTAATTGTATGCACGAGAGCAAGAGCATCTTCGTTTTCTGAGGATGACATGCTGACACATCGATACCGGACAACAGACTGCACTACACTTGTGCCTCTGTCGCGTCATTTCTGCGTCATGTCCGAGCCATGTCCGCGCCATGCCCGTGCCATGTCCTCGCCACGTCCGTGCCACGTCCGCGCCATGTCCGCGCCATGTCCTTGCCCGATATGTGTGACCTGTGCCTAGCGGGCCTAAAACTCGAGTTTAATAGCTCGGGCTAAAAAGTATTTTTTCTTTTAAATTTTTGTCTAAAATCATCAGCCCGTACAAAGCATTCGTTCTCTTACATAAAAACTCGACTTCTTGGTGCTCCGTCAATCTTTTTTTTTGAAAATAGAACCGTCTTGGTGATGTTTTATGAAGGTTTATTAATTTTTAATAAAATTTCTGAAAATTGTCTAATTTTGAATTGTTTTATTTTCTCGCAATCGAAGTGAAAAGTAGAGTGTTTTACTCGGGCCAAAACCACCCATTATAACTCGGTCTTGTCATCCTCCCTCGCTACGCTCGGGAGTATAAAAACCTCGTATATAATGGGATGGTTTAGTCCCTTGTAAAACAATCTACTATTAAATAATTATAAAAAAATTCAAAAAGGTTGGATAGTATACTTAGAAGTTACGTTATACTTAAGATAAGTTTGTGTGCGGAATATACTAAGTTTGTGACTTGAATTAACACATAGGCTACTTATTAACCTGATAACACGCGAGCGAAGCCGTGGACAGATGCTAGTAGTTCACATGATAATAAAAATAAAGATTAGGTAGGTACTTACCAGGTTTGTGAATATAATGTAATGCTGTATATTTTGAGCCTCACTACGCCCAGCAGTGTAGCCATCTTGACTATAACTCATACGATTTTTAACTCATACATAATCCTTACAGGAAAGACAACAATAACTGACTAACTAATATTGAACTTGTGCATACCTATCAGTGGGGTGCGAAAGTTACAGGAGGAAAAGAAAGGAAACGACAGATCGCAATTAGAGGAGGCCTATGTCCAGTAGTGGACTGCTATAGGCTGGTGATGATGATGATGTGACAGAAACAAAAGGGTTGCTGTAACTATTGTATCTATCGCGCTCTGCTTGATATGTTTGACCGATTAGTATAGAACTAGCATCTCTTTGACGCCGTGGCGCCTATTTATCCGATTGCATATGGCAAAATGCTTTTGTACTGTCTAAAATCAACCCGTGTAAATCCGGCATAAAGATAAAATTACAGTCGGACTGTTTTATGTTGGTTGTGAAGTTATCGCAGCGTAAGTAGGTGTACATTATACCTTCAATTCTTGGAGTTAGCGAGAATAAGTCCTCAAAAAGCACTTGATGGCTATTCAAAATATGAATATGACAAAGTAATGAACAAGTCAAGCGTTGTAAAAAAAATGACGGTTAATTGATATTTTTAAACTATTAAAAGCCGTAGACCGTGAACGGGTCTGATCGACGCTCATCGAAGCCCCCTTTGTTTGATCCATGCATGTATGAGTAATTACCCTGTAGGTACATAGTCTTAATATTGCATAATATTTATTAATTACTGAAAACTTCTTCTTTTGATTGGCCCAGCAGTAGTTCCGAAAATGGCGATGAATCGATGAATTAAGTGTGATTGAGTTGGTGATGATAAGTTCTCGCATGTTCACAAACATCAGTCAATGGAATTATAAAATTGGGTGGTTAACAATGGAATAACGATTAAACTCTTCAAGTACATCAGTGATACTCCAAAATAATAATACTCGGGAAACAAGACAGTCGCTTTGTTTATACAAGTAAGCCCAGATTTCTAATATGAAATCAATATTCCTTTGAATGAACAAACCATGAAAATAAAGCTTAAAATAAAATAGTGGACAAATAAAATAGTAACTTGTAGGTGTACCTCCCTTTCTTTCAGTACTCTTTAAATAGATTGAATCATCTTTGACATACAGATTGACACTGAGATAAAGATTGTGCATTAAATTTAGGTAATAATATAACGTGTTAATTAATTAGATCTTGAACTCTAAAAATTATAAAAATAAAAATAATTACAAAATAATATATCTACAGCTGAGGCAAAATTTTACCTCATTGAGGGCAGTCACCTTTTTATTTTCTACTCAGAACTCAATGTTGCAGCGAATGGCGCTTCATTTGAAATACATATATAAATATTTGGTTTGGTAAGTTATTTTGAGTCGAGCTCAGAACAGGGCGCAATGGCGCTCATTAGGGAGGCCTATGACCAGCAGTTGCTATAGGTTGATAATGATGATGATGATGAACTTATTTTGGGAAAAATGTTCCCGTTGAGAATGTTGAGAATAAAAATAAATAAATAAATAAATAATCCTGGACGTTATCACACAGCATCATGTAGCCCCAAACTAAGCAGAGCTTGTATTATGGGAACAACATGATTGATATACTACATAGATATATATTTTTTTTGTAAATACATACATATCATACATAGAAAACACCCAGACCCGAGACAAATATCTACAGAACATGCAAACATTTGTCCCGCAGCGGGAATCGAACACGCAACGCAACGCAACCTTCTGCGTCACAGGCGGACCTTCGCCCACTGCGCCATAGAGGTCGTTGAGAAATACAATCGATTGAGACCAATTAGTTTTTTTGACAAATTTAGTTTTCTAGGATGAAAAATCCGGTAACGTCTTTTTTTTATTTAAAATATTATTGCTTTTTCAGAACAAAATTTTAACTACAAAATAAAAGGTAGCCAGCTCTGCCCCCAATGAGGTAAAATTTTGCCCCATTCTGTAGGTATCTGTAACCAAAGCACATGTTGTTTAATTAATTCTATTTTTAGTATTTGTTGTTCTAGCGGTAACAGAAATACATCATCTGTGAAAATTTCAACTGTCTAGCTATCACGATTCATGAGATACAGCCTGGTGACAGACAGACAGACGGCCAGTGGAGTCTTAGTGATAGGCTCCCGTTTTTACCCTCTGGATACGGAATCCTAAAAAGATATATCATATTGCTAAATAAAAAGAAGGGTCCTCTTAAATAAGAATATAGCTATGGCTAATGTATGATTCACGATTACCGCCGCGCGTCGGAGAGCATTTTATAACATGCTAAAGGAAATTGAAACATCCACATAGCAGTCAAGTTTCTTATTTGCATGCAATTTACACAGCTTTGAGCTTTGTTAAGCACTGGCATAAATAGACAAAGTAGTAATCGGTGCTTAAATTGCATGCAAATAAGGAACTTAACCAAAATCAAAATTTTATATGCAAACACGGGTCTTTGTGGATGTTTCAATTAGCATTATATACCTACTATAATGCTCTCCGATGCGCTCCGACTCGCGCCGGTAAGTGAGAGTCGTACATAAAATCACACGAACATCACGCACGTCATACCATACGGCGAAGGTTTACCTCAGTACGATCAAGCGTTGGTACAATCAGCGACATAAGTATCTAAACATAGATTTTTCAAATAGCTAATTTTTCTGAAACTATTAAATTTCGATCGAAATGTCAAGTTTTATTTGAAGATATTCTTGGAATAGTTCCTGTATAATTTAGGAATACCATGAGACCAATTTTATAGTTAGGGCTATTACCATTCTTGTACAAAACATTAGCTTTTGCTGAGTTCGCCTGAATGTAGATTTTGCCAATCCATAACGCTTTGAGTGCTGAAAACATAACTGTCGATATCGTGCAAGAAGCCGCGCAGAGCGTGATGTCCGTGGCATGCAGTCAACTTAACTAGGAATGCCAACAGCTTAAATATCGATATGTTGCTCTTAAAAGTTATTATTGGTCTATCCCTCGTGAACACAACTTATTTCCATGATGACCTGTCCTTTTGCCTGGCCTTTTCTGTACCCCTAACAATATCATCATCATCTAAGGCCCTAGAACCGTGGTTGCGCCTTGACCTGGGTAAAATAAATTTCTCCAGTTGGATTTATCTTGGGCGATTTCTCTCCAGCCTTACTCACTTTTAAATTAAGCTCAATGCCGTCTATCGAGCAAAGTTTAGATCTGCTACGAGGTTTTTGGCGATCGAGTTTGCACCTTCGAAGACGCTTTAGTTTTCTAGCCATATTGAACGCATGTTGAACACATGTCAGAATATGACATGTGTTCAACATGGCCAGCCTATTGGAGACGTCCAACTTTAATAAACCATTCAACATCCGGCTCCTGGAACATATTATAAATTTTGTGGCTATATCCAAAATTACCCACCCAGCACAGCGCCGTAGATACACCTCAGTATTTACTTTTAAACATTTTTAAGCTATCCTTGTTTTCTTTGATCGTAATAAAGTTTGATGTAGGAAGATTTTATCCCTTACAACGTGTATGCAAAATTTCATGATCGTTTGAGTAATTAGAGCATAAAAGCGTAACAAATTCACATTAGCATTTACAATAATTAGTTACGTACTTATGTTGCTGACTGTACCCCAATAGATCGCAAAGCAGTCAAACTGCTGATGAAGAAGAGTCACGAGTACTTTGTATGGCTTTCGTCGACTATGAGGCCTTCGACAGCGTCGTGCATTGAGCTGTCTTTGACTCTCTCCATTACTGCTACATAGACGCCCGGTACGTGGACCTACTCCAGGAAGTGTACAGCTTAGCAACTATGCAGGTACGGCTTCACAGCTTGACGGACCCTATTACGATCAAAAGGGAGGTGCAACAGGGAGACTCAATTTCACCCAAGCTTTTTACGGCTGTCTTGGATGGAAGATGTCGTAAAAACGCTTCCTTGGGACCATTGTGGTATAATGTGTTAATGGCGTCTACCTGTCGCATCTACGTTTTGACGATCTTGTGTTGTTTGCTGAGACGATGGAAGACCTGGAGACTTTGTTAAAAAATCTATAAGACACCTATAGCAGTGGGCCTTAAGATGAATATGACCAAGACCAAGATTATGTCGAACATATCCGAAGTTTCGATTCCTAACGTCATGGTTGGGGGCGAAAGATTAGAGATGGTCGACTCGAGTATCAGATAAAAGAGGTCTCCAGAAGGGTATTTACTAGGATGGGCAGCCTTCGGAAAGCAAAACGATATTTTTAAAGACAACCCACATTCCACAATGTCTGAAAACATGACTCTTTAACCAATGTGCCCTGCCAACTATAACTTACGGTGCTGAGACATGGTGGCTCACGAAGTAGGCTGTGCAAAAAATCAGTGATGCACAGAGAGCCATGAAGCGCGCCATGCTTGGCATTACACTGTTAGACCGATTCCCCAATACCGAAATCCGCAAGCAGACTAAGGTCCAGGATGTCAGCGAGCGGATATTGGGGTTCAAGTGGAGTTGGGCAGGACACTTGGCCAGACGGAGTGACGACAGGTGGACCAGAGCGCTGACCGAGTGGTGGCCGAGAGTTGGTTACAGGAATAGGGGCCGTCGTCCAGCGAGATGGGTTGACGATATTAGAATGAACGTGGGTGGGGCACCTGGTTCAGAATAGCGCAGCATCGAGACAAGTGGTATAATCAAAGGAAGGCCTATGCCCAGCAGTGGATCGATAAAGGTTAAAATGATGATGATGATGATGACCTTGGCATATCTGTAGAATCTGACCCCCCATCTCATTCCGAGATTCTTGCCTTAATATGACTAATTGTCTTGGACTATACATTACAAATGAATGGTTTGTTTCACATAACAGAAAGGTATTGCTACAGCAGGGCATTGCTGGATGGATAAACTTGTCTATTCACGGAATTGTGTCCCAAATATATAAGGATGCGACTTTTAACTGTCGATCGCACAAGCAAACTGGAGAAGCGCCCGCACAACAGTGGGCGGAGCCAGGGACCTCATTAATTAAAGCCGTACTTTTTCGTTAGTCAAAGAAAAAGCGGATGACAATAATATAAATTCTACTACCTAATATTTATAAGTAAAAGCGTTTGCATAATCTACTTTGATTATGCAAAGGTAATTATATGTTTGACAACCTAAAACTCACTCCTCCGAAATGATTACGCTATTCACTAGCGCAAGGAAGCGATTTTTGCATGCGTCAGTGTAGTTAGAGTAGAGAGAGTGGTGCGTTCAGTTTTAGATTAGATTCTATGTGTATAAACATATAAAATACATTACACGAGAGGTGGTAGCTGGTCGAGGAGAACAGCGTCGCCTCTCTGGTGAAATAACCTTGGCCGCGTTCTGAAAAAAAAAAATTTTGAGAATTTTTCTTCATATTGTATGAGCTAGGCTAACTCTGGTGCCGCTATCGGACCATATCAAAAAGAGGCATTACTTTGTTGGCTTAGCCATGGAAAGGCCAACATTGTACCATGCCTTTCAAAGCACGGAAGCGCTTGCATCTAAATTCCAAAACAAATACGCTACGAATAAAAATCAAACTTACTTCATAACCATCATAACCTGTGTAGAAGTTCACTGTTGAACAGAGGTATCTCCCAAGGATTATCATGAAGAACGGATACTTACTTATTATATCAAAAGAATTCATAAAAAAACTTTCTCAATCTGACAGCTAAGACTTTGGATCGTTTTAGTCATGCTGGAAACCGTAGTTGCTCACTGGGGAATAAAATCAAATTGTATATTTTGTTCCGAATTGAGCACCACGTTAAAATATTGACTGTTGCTCAAATGGGACTACCTTTGGTGCTCAATGCATAGGTGCCCAAAAAAAAGGTGCTCAAACGGAAATATTTCTTTTAAGCGACCTTACAACTACGACATCAAAGTAACAAAAATCAAAGACGAGCTTATACGAAGAATTAACAGAACGAACGAATATATTACTAGGGCGCTTGTCGTTTTGCTTAAAATTAATATAATAATTAAAAAGCTCTAGGCATTCACTTGTATATATTACACAGCCTAAAAGTGAACGCTCCTCCAAAGTGTTGAAGCATGTGTCAGTAGAGTTAGAGAGGAGACGCATTCGGTTTTAGATTAGACTCTCTAAGCATAAATATTGTATACAAACTTACACGAGAGGCGGACGCTGGTTGACGAGAGCGTCGCCTGTCTGGTGGAGCAATCTTGCCCTCAATCTGAAAAAAATAAGTTTGTATTGCTAATATAATATATCTTCTTTTTGTATGAGTTAGACTAACTCTGGTGTCGGAGCTATCAGACAAGCTAGGCGAGTCACATATGCTCGCTACTTGTCATGGCGTCTAGTCGTGCTGTGCACGCACACTCACGAAGACAGTCGCGCGACAGCGCAGCGTAAGTCTTTACTCTACCACTAATCTGATAATGGTGGCAATTCGGCTGTTTAGTCATGCTTAAATTTAGGTAAATTTAGATTTTTTAATTTAAAAGCTATTCTGCTGTTACTTCAAACATTTTGTTATCGTTCTTATAGTGCCACCTTGCGCACCAAAGCTTGCAAAAAAAATGTAAATATCTTAAAGAGTTAGGTAGGTACAATAGAGCGTCTTATTTTAGAAGTAAAATCGTAATTTCGTGGTATTTTAATTAACACTTTTTTAGGTCCTTGATTTGATTTGTGCAATGATTAAATTTAAGGATAAAAGTTCCAATTTTTTTCATTTTAAACAAGTAAAATAAATTTTAGTAGCCTTTCTAATTTAGTGATAGAATTTTAGAACATATTAAGAACATTTGCCTTAAATTTACGCTAATTTGGCAACAATCGAATGGGAATTAGGGTTTTAGTTAGTTATAAACCGATTTTTAGTTAGTTTGGTGTCAAGCTAATTGCCACAATTATAAGATTAACACCTACGGCCGTGCGTTGGAGAGCATCGAAGCGCATTTTAAAATTTGCTAGAGGAAATTGAATTCCTTATTTGCATCCAATACGGATCTATTTATGTCAGTGTTTGACAAGCTCAAAGCTGCGTAAATTGCATGCAAATAGGATACATAACTGCTTTGTAGATGTTTCAATTTCCTTTAGCATGTTATAAAATTATCTCCGATGCTCTCTGACGGGTGCCGGTAAGTGTGAATCGTACATAATACTGATCGCTTCATGCACGACGTCTGTCTATGTCGCCAACACAAGCGACAGCTCCACGTCTAATCGCGGTGACTAGACGCCAGATGCAAATGACAACGCCGCGTCTTATCGCGGCTACTAGACGTGGCGACAAGTTGCCCAGTTTGCGATGACTCTTAGTCAAGTGTTACAACTACAATTATACATATTACAATTTATACCTACCTTTACATCACTCGCGTCTTTGTGAGCTGCCACAACTCCACCGTTCGGGGCAGCAACAATATCCTTCGAAACAAAAAAAAACAACAAATTCATTTTAAGAAGATACTTGTATACCTTTTCAATTAATTATTATTAGGAACATGCTTTTGCCCGCGACGTCGATTGCGTTAGTAAATATATTTTTAAATGTTTTATTTATTGCCCCGACACAACAGTACCTCTTTCTCGATGAAAGGATGTCCTTTTCTGTACCCTTGACATGTGTGCAAAATTTCATGGTGATAGCCGTAACAAACATACAACTCTTAACTGTCTTAAATAATTTGTTGAAGCACTCGTTGTCTATTTATCCAACTATGTATTTATGTGAAAAAGAGTTAACTAGCAATGTAGGGGGTTGGCGAGGAAGAAAAATGCACATTGATCAATAAGTTGGGTTTATTGTGTATAAGCCAAGTACAATCATAAGTAGGTACACTTCAACAGTAGATACGACCGTACTTTAGGTAGGTAGGTTTACCTATTACTTGTGAGACACCCTTACGTACGGGGTTACCTTAGGGTTGAGCCTAGCTACAGTATAATAATACTCCCAAGGGGCTAGGCAGGGGCTGAGTACCGTATTAGGCATCTACCGCCAGACCTTTGTCCAAGGGATGGAGGCTCAAGAGGCTACGAACTAGTAGATAGTTGTTACCGTCATGAGTCCCGCTCCTAGCTGAACTGATTTACCACTAGCCGCGAACGCCTTATATAGCAAGTTGGTCACAGGTAGCTACATCCGCGGCGTGGTGGGGGCGCATGCCCCGCCTCGATCTCTGCATAAGCGAGAGGCATCACATGTGCGAGCGAGAAGGTATTCGAACTCGCGCGCATCGTCGTAGGTAGCACTTGTAGTATGAAGTAGGTAGGATTAAAGCTCCGCTACATTCTCCCCCTCTGGTAGTCGATAGCGTCCCGCGAGAGTACCAGGATAAAATTATGAAAATTCTGGGATCACACCTCCCCCTCTGGTACTCTTAAACGTCCCGAAAGAGTACCAGGAGTTAGTTTTTGAGTATGCTTCTTCGGCCTTCCTCGTCGTCGGATAGGATTTATTGGTGTTGGAGTCTGGTTATCTTCTCGAGCTTCATATTTAGTTATTGCAGATGTATGGTATTTACCCACAGGTACATTCGGTTCATCTATCTTGGCAATTTCATAGATAGAACTAGCAAGCTTCTTTTTTACTATATACGGACCGTCTCGTCTCGGTGCAAGTTTGGCAGAAAAATTGTTGTCTTGACGGCTTATGGGGTGAGTCTCGACAAGTACTAAATCTCCAATTTCATACCCTGGGTCCGGGCGTCTTTTCTGATTTGCTCTAGCTCTGTTATTGTCCTGTGTGATTTCTATATTTTCTTTTACTCTAGATAAAACTCTTGCCAGGTTTTTGAGTTGTGGAGTAATTTCGTGTACAAAATTTTCTGATTGTATTATTTCACTTAAGTCGTGTGTGATTTCTGAGAGAGTTCTCATTTCTCTTCCAAACGTTAGATAAGCAGATGTATATCCAGTGCTTCGGTTATATGCAGAATTCATAGCAAATCGAATAGCCGGAAGAGTCTTGGGCCATTCATTGTGTTCATTTTTTACCATCATACTTATTTGTGTTTTTAGATCTCTGTTTTTCCTTTCAACAACGTTTGGTTCTGGGTGATAAACAGGACTGAGTATGTGCTGAATATCTAAGCAGAACGTTAGATGTTGCATCACTGCAGATATGAATTGTGTTCCATTGTCACTGGTTATTCGTCGTGGTAATCCATAACGTAGGAATACTTCATTCAACAGTGTTTCTGCACAGTTTTGTGCTGTTGCTTCAGTTAATGCAAATAGTTCTACCCAACGAGATGCAGTGTCTTCAATGATAAAGATCCATTTTTCGTTTTTAGGTCCTTTTGGTAAAGGTCCGAACAGGTCAATCGATAAAACTTCAAACCGCTGGGTTATGGCTGTTGATTGAAATAGACCTGTTGGTTTTTTGTTACTCGGTTTGTATCTTTGGCATTCTATGCATGTTTTCACATAGTTAGAGACATCTTTTTTCAATGTTTTCCAAAAGAATTTTTCTTCTATTCTTTTTATTGTTCTTTCTATCCCATAATGACCACTTGTGGGTGAATTGTGTAGTTGATTTAAAATATTTTTGACTTCATGACGAGGTATGACTAGTTTAGCATTGTCGTCTTCTTGATCTGGTGTAAATCTGTATAAGACTCCTTTATGTATTAGATAACCTCGTTTAGAATATTGTATTTTATTTTCTGATTCTGAGCTGTTTTCTAGACTTTTTATGATAAGCTCGAGCGTTTCATCTTTCATTTGTTCTTCTCGTATATTTTGTTCTCCTCGTTTCGGCAGATCTAGTTCTATAAGGCAGATTTCACATGGTTCTTTATGGTTTTTATCGCATGGTGGTAGTGGTGGGCGTGATAGACTGTCAGCAAGTACGTTTGTTCTTCCTGGAGAATACTTTATTTCAAATTGATACGGCTGAAGTTGTAGTGCCCATCGTGCTAGTCGACCTGTTGGTGACTTAAGATTTAATAACCATTTTAACGGTTGGTGATCTGTAATGGTTAGAAACTTTGTGCCTTCTATGTATCCTCTAAATTTATTAACTGCCCATACAATGGCCAATGCTTCTTTTTCTGTAACTGTGTAGTTACATTCTGCTGGCATTAGTAAGCGGCTAGCATATTCTATAGGGTGTTCATCGGCACCCTCCCCCTGCACTAAAGCTGCTCCGATGGCATAGTTACTTGCATCGGTTTTGATAATGTATGGTAATTTGCTATCTAACTGCTTTAGAACAGGTGCAGTTGTCAATGCTTTTTTAAGAATATCAAATGCAGTTTGTTCTGCTGCTTCCCATTTCCAAACTGTGGCTTTTTTTTGTCAAGTTTGTTAGAGGCCTTGCAATTTCGGCAAAATTTTGAATGAATCGGCGATACCATGATGCGGTTTGTAGAAAAGATATGAGCATCTTAAGGTTTCTTGGAGCCGGTAGATCGCTGATAGCTTTAACTTTATCAGGGTCGGTTGCTATACCTGCTGGTGTAATTATATGTCCGAGGTATTTAATACTGTGACACCCGAATTTACATTTTTGACCATTCGCTCTTAGCTTGTATACTCTGAGTTTAGTAAATATTTCTCGTAAATCAATCATATGTTGTTCGAAAGAAGGTGATCTGCAGATAATGTCATCTAAATAAGCCATCGTAGATTCGGCTTTTAGCTCTCTGCAGAATTTATCCATTAATCTTTGGAAGGTACTCGGCCCATTTCTCAATCCGAAAGACATTCTCTTATACCTGTAAGTTCCTGAATTTGTCACAAATGTTGATTTATTCATGTCATTCTCATCTAACTTTATCTGCCAATATCCAGATTGTAAGTCTATTGTGGTCATATATGGCATTGCTTTTGCTTGTTGTAATAGATCATCTATTCTAGGTAATGGATATGTGTCGGGAGTTGTGATTTCATTTAGTTTTCTGTAATCAACGCATACTCGTATATCAGAATCTCCTTTAGGTACTAGTACCACTGGCGATGCCCATGGGCTTTCACACTCCTCGATTATATCATTTTCTAACATTTCTTTTATTTTTATTTTTAACTGTTCCTGTCTTATAGGCGATAGTCTATATGGTTTGAGGGCTATAGGTTTGTGTGAGCCTGTATTTATTTTATGTACTGCAAACGGAGTTGGTTCCCCGTGTTTACTAAATATATCCTCAAATTCATTAATTAATTTATTTAATTCTATTATTTCTGCCTCAGTAAGGATTGTATTTTGGGGATCTTTAATTAAATCCAATGCGTACATTTGCAATTTATTTATTTCCAAATAATTTACCCTTGGGTCCTTTTGACCCATACCATTATAAACAATTTTTGGGCGAATCATTCTTGGTGGGCTGTCCAATTTGTGCACTATCCAAAGTGGGTTGTCCATTGGTGGCTGCTCCGGATTGATACAGCTGCTCAAGTCGACGGCGTCCCAATCACGCAGATTTCTGACAGCGCCACTCTGTTTGAGCATATTTTGTTGTGTCTCAGGAGTGGGTGGGGTATCTGTTAGAGGAGATATCATACTCTCTAATCCTCTGGCCCACTCTAGAAATACTGGAAGGTTTTCATCACCCTGTTTTTTTTTAATTTCATTTTCCGCTCTGACAAATTCGTGTTTTTTCCCTGGTTCGTCGGCAAAGAACCAGACGCGCTGTGCCAGGTTGATGATGATGGCATTTTCCTCCAAGAAGTCGATACCTAGGAGCGTTCTGTTGTCTTCTGCATTCGGCAGTACAGAAAATTTGATAGGTACCTCTCTCCCGCCAATGGTAATATGTACATTGGTTGTCAACATATTGACTGAGTTTCTGGACCCATCCGCTAACTGAATCTCAGTTTTTAACTCTTCAAAGCAGACGCCGTTCTGTTTCATCAATTCGTACAGTCTAGAACCCGCGATACTGGTGCGAGCTGCTGTATCAATGTGGGCGTGACCAAGTTTTCCGTCGTAGACGGTGAGTATTGTCGGAACTTTTGCAGTGCTTTGAATCTTAGCACTGACTGCGTAAAATTGTACGGGTTTGGGTGGGCTATCTTTTATTTTACAAGCCCCGCACTGGCTCCGAAAAACTCCCGCTGCTCCACAGCCGTAACATTTTATCGGGGATTTCTCATGTTCTGTATCCTTGGTATAAGTTACCTTAGCGGCGGTAGTTGGGATAACTAGTGGGTTTTTGTTATAAATCCCTCTTCCCAGCCGTTTTCTGCAATTTGTAAAATGATGGCCTATCTTGGCACAAAACGTACACCTCTTTTTCTTCTCTTCGCAAGATGGCTGTTCCGTTTGTTTTTCCAACGTCTCATATTCACGAGCTTTTTCTAAGAGCTCGGAGAATGTTTTGACTTCGGAGCGGGCAATCTTTTTCCGCAAGTCAACTTTTAGTATTCCATACAGGAAATCCAGCTGCTCCTCTTCCTTGTGTCTCTTTGCTGGCAACATTCCAAGAATTAACCTTTTTCGGGTTACAAATTGGTCAATATCCTCGTTTTCACCTTGTGTATCAGAAAAAAACTCGACGTATAGTTCGTGCGGAGGTCTTTTCGGCGCGAAGGCGGCTCGGATACTGGCGAGCGCCGCATTCCACGACTTTACTTCAGATCGGACGCCTGTCCACCAAGCGTTTGCGTTGTCAGTTAATAACAAAGGGAGCCCAGTCAATGCGTCGTCGTCTGATATTTGTTCAATTTGTTTATAAATAGTTATTCCCGTGACAAATTCTTCCACTTTGCTATGACTTCGTTCTCCATTAAAGCGAAGCGTACATTTAGTGAAACTTTTGTGCTGTAGGGATGGAACTGGTACTGGGTCATTTCTCCGTTGTAAAAGTTCCTCAAATTGTTCTTGTGTCAAATGCACACCCATTGTTGTGTTGGTGCTGTCTTCACTCTCTTCTACTTTTAATTGTTGGGTTTTAACTTTTTTCTCCTTGAACGCCAGATTGACTTTTAACCGTGCGATTCCTGGATATTATTGCCGTTGGGCGCCAAATTGTAGGGGGTTGGCGAGGAAGAAAAATGCACATTGATCAATAAGTTGGGTTTATTGTGTATAAGCCAAGTACAATCATAAGTAGGTACACTTCAACAGTAGATACGACCGTACTTTAGGTAGGTAGGTTTACCTATTACTTGTGAGACACCCTTACGTACGGGGTTACCTTAGGGTTGAGCCTAGCTACAGTATAATAATACTCCCAAGGGGCTAGGCAGGGGCTGAGTACCGTATTAGGCATCTACCGCCAGACCTTTGTCCAAGGGATGGAGGCTCAAGAGGCTACGAACTAGTAGATAGTTGTTACCGTCATGAGTCCCGCTCCTAGCTGAACTGATTTACCACTAGCCGCGAACGCCTTATATAGCAAGTTGGTCACAGGTAGCTACATCCGCGGCGTGGTGGGGGCGCATGCCCCGCCTCGATCTCTGCATAAGCGAGAGGCATCACATGTGCGAGCGAGAAGGTATTCGAACTCGCGCGCATCGTCGTAGGTAGCACTTGTAGTATGAAGTAGGTAGGATTAAAGCTCCGCTACAGCAATAGTTTTACAATAAAGTTTTTAGAAAATAAGTTGAACATCAGAATAAGTACATATGTGGCTAAAAATAATATGTTTTTGGTGTATTTCTTTTTCAACCCACACGTTCAACTCAAAAACCAAAAGTAATAATATTTTTTGCTGATTCGCACCACTTCATTTTTCCATTTCTGTTTAAACCCACACGAAAGCTAAAGAACCTAAATGCCTAAATTTAATGTATGTATTGGCAAAGGTACAGTCAAATAAAAAAGCATGAGTATGTTTTCAAGAAATTTTTGTAATCAAAACTTTACGTTTTATAAACATTTACAACGCATAACAATGCAGTATAATTGGTATAATTTTATAATTTTTCAAATTAAACTTTAAGAACATCATGTTCATATTTTGTTGAATACCTATGATAACTTAACAAAAACAAAGTATGTAGAAACTTAGTTATGAGTAACTGTTATAAATATTTTAATTAACAACAATAATAAAAAGCTTAAAAATAACACTAAATCAAACAAGAGCTGATCAAATAATGTTATACATCAGCTTTCTTCAATAAAATAAAAATTACCATTACGTTATGACTATACCTGGATAATAAAACATCAACCTGGTAATAATTATCTTTAAGCATTAGCTTTTTTTAGTTTATAACCACAGATACGTTATGTCTTTGTATAAGATTACTGAATAGCACATCGGCTACCCTTTATTACGGTACCAAGCGAGAGAAGCCACGGGCAAAAGCTAGTAAATAAATAAAAATACACTTTGGCTCAAGTTTCGAGATCAGTAAAATACTCCGCATACATATTTTTTCTCAATAAGGTGGATTCCTTGTTCTCGAATTGGCAATACTTCTTCGTACATTGAGTGTATAGGTCGCCCTTTTGACGATTGTACTTTTCTTTAGAAAATTCATATACGTTTTTATCAAAAGCTTCACAACATTTGCATAACAATGATATTTGCGTTCAGTTTTATCAATTATCAAACTGTTCAGAGTTTTTTATAGCACAACATAAACGAGCTTTGGTACACCGCCACACTATTAAACTATGTGAGCGAATACATATTTATTCCGTCATCCATTTGAAACGATTTTTTTTTAAATTAAATTTTGTAGTGGAACGAATCACCGAATTTAAATTTGTGGTGAGAAACTGTGGGTTGAAAGAGACATACGCCATGTTTTTACATTAAAATGAAGGTACTTACGTTATTTTTATCAGCGGTATCGGCCTTCTATTAAAATAAAACAAAAGCGTTAGTTTGAATTTTTTTTATAATCTTACATATATTTTAAGGGTAGGTATAAATAAATAAATAAATAAATAATGCGGGACGTAATCACACAGCAACATGTAGCCCCAAACCAAGCAGAGCTTGTATTATGGGAACCACATGATTCATATATTACATTATACATTATACATATAAGTTTATTTGTAAAGCCATACATATCATACATACAAAACACCCAGACCCGAGACAAATATCTACAGAATGCAAACATTTGTCCCGCAGCGCGAATTGAACCCGCAATTTTCTGCGTCTCAGGCGGACCTTCGCCCACTGCGCCACAGAGTAAATATCCCTCCTCAGCACGGATTCGCTATAGTAAGTTTGTACTAAGGGCATTTTATTTGTTTATTGCATCATATACAGTACAGTTTTGTATTAGATCGCTGTAATACAGTAGGTACTTATTCATAGGTAAATACATGGACCCTGTAAGGCTTTTAACGCTTTGAGTGATGATTGACACAACTGCGCTGCACCCGCAGGACCAGTCTGCTTCAATATATCATAATTATTAATGTATAACGCTAACTAATGAATGACCAACCGTGGAAGTGCAGCTGGCCGAGGTCCGCAGTCAAAGCGTTAAAGGACTTAAAGGTCTACAATAATTTAATGCAAATCATACATACGAAAAAAGACCTAAATTAAAAATGATTGAGCCTTGTGTTTATAGCTAGTGTATAGTATTCATTAAAGTGTGTCAATATAGCTAATGCTCAAGCTAAAGCTATAATATGCTCAACATCAACGTACATATCCACTTGGTTTGCCAACATACCGCGGCTGGCCCAGGCCAACTCCCTGTCATTATTTATAAATAAATAATAAATAAATAAGCCATTTATTTCCCAACTTAGTAAACATTTGATTCTTATTAAATTTAATGTAATAATTTCAATTTAATTTTATAATGATTTAATGCATTGCTTACTTTATTTTAATTTCAAACACTGTTACAATAATTTCACACATACATTACATACTTTAAAAAATTAAATTAAATTTTTCATGCATTACAATTTTGATTATATAATTATATTTATGTTTGGAATGTCCATTTTTGGACGTAGCCCTCCTCCATCCTGTCTCATTTGTCTCTATCCAGCGCAAGTCTCGTCCAGGTAGGTCCAGCAATGCCTACAATATCGTCTGCCCAGCGGCGGCGCGGGAGCCCGGACGGGCGGTACTCACAGCGTGGGTACCAGTGCAGCACCCTCTCGCTCCACCGGTTGTCGGTTCATCGCCATTTCAGGCGACAAGCCATTTTTTCTGCATCTATTTTTTTTTCTTTCGTATGTCTGTACATCGTGTTTTATGTCTTAGTTTTATTCCAAGATTTGAATATGTGTTTGAGTGACTAGTACGAGTTCCAAGCCTTTTTAACGCGTCTTTCTACTTCAATATAGTGACTTTTAAACGAAATGTTCTGCCCCAGTTATATGTACTCATCTACATACCTAATGCTTTTGTTGTTTATTGATATATTTTATTTGTGTCCATTTGTCATAATGCATGTGTTTTCCGGGATTCATTTCTAAACCACATTCTCTGCTTTGTGTGTCAAGAGTGTGTAACACAAATCCACTGTAGTTTCCTGAAAATGTGCTCTAGAAGGCAGTTGAAAAGGTTCGGCGAGATCGGATCCTTATTTATATGTCCAATAACATCAGTAAGAAAGGGATGCATACATATATCAATGCGATTTCAAAAAGTTATTCGTACCAGGGCGCTCGAACAAATTTCTATATAGGTTCATACAAATGCCCTGGTACGAAGTCGCAGAAATCGCATTGAGATAAATTGAGATAAAGTATGCATCTCTTTCTAGCTAACATATATAGACATAAGAAGATAGAGATCAGCCGTATGAGTTAATGTTCAGAGCATAAATTAATTTTAAAAATTCTTCTATGCTTTAGTCCTATTTCTTTGGATTAAACTGTGTCCACCTCCCTCAAAAATAATAGTAACAGAGAATAGCGATTGTAATAACATGGACTTTAAAAATTGAAAGCCTAGCAGAGTTTCTTGCCAATTCTTCTCTGTTTGGTCGCGTTACGAATTGATGAAAATTAATAAAAATAGTCAATAGGAACTGTAAAATACACTGACGTTTCAATGTGTACTTTACAGTTCCTATTGACTAAATAAATTTCGATTTTGAGCAAGTTGTTATCATTCGATTTGTGCCTGTAATTGAGATGACACTGATTACGTTTGTGTTAGTATATGAAATGAATGCTTGGTGTACACTTGGCAATTCAATACATAAAATTATCATTTACTCAGGCTAACTGTTCTTTTCTGTTTTTAATTTCGAAGGGATAAAGATCTGGGTGCCTAGTGCGAGTTTTTTTACCAGCTCGATCGCGTTTGCGTTTACGGAAATTTGTATGGAAAGGAGTAAGTGCCACGCGTTTTTCACTAGATGGCGCTACCTCGATTCCATATAAATTTGCGTAAACGCAAACGCGATCGAGCTGGTAAAAAACTCGCACTAGGCACCCCGTTGTGAGCATTGTAGATCGGTAGGTACCTGGATGAAACCGCAGCAAAGTAGTCTCGCGTTGCAACTTTGAGACCTCTTCCTGGTATTGCACTGTAGAAAACAAGGAATTTGTTATTATTGACAAACTAAGTAGTATCAAGTCACATTTGTAAGTGCTTAACCAAAAATGACGCTGCTTAAATCGTCTTTTAAAGATGTTGGAGGCCTATGAAAAAGTTGTATTTATATATTGCTACATTATAGGATTTTTTAAGTTATTATTTTTGTTTTGTTTTCTTCGGAAAACAAACAGTACCCTATGAACTAATTAAATATATTTGATATTTACTATAGACGATAGATGCTATAGATAAAAAAGCTTGAGCAACTTGCTTAAATAAAAAAGCCTAAGAAACATTTTAAAACATAAAAATAGAGACAAAAAACTCAACTTAGTAATTATCATGGACAAAAAATAAAAGAAATAAACTAAAATATTAAACAATATTTAAATATTAAAATATTATCAGCGTCGTGGGCCACCAGTGGATCAGCTTAGCGCAGGACCGTGGCAAGTGGTAGGAGCAAAGGGAGGCCTATACTCAGCAGTGGGTGAAATCGGGCTGCGGATGATGATGATGATGATTAAACATGAAAAATAAAAAAGCGATAATTGACGCATAAAGATAAATAACATATAAAACAAATAACATTGATAAACAGATAAAAAACACGTAATAATATTATGATGATGGGGTAACATTGTACCTCATTGAGGGCAGCTAGAAAGCAGTAAGTACTCTTTTTTAGAAACTATACGTTTATTTTGTGGTAAATAACAACTACATTTACAGATTTGGAAAAAATATATAAAATCAGTCAAGTTATTGACATATGTCAAAATACCAAGTTCTCAATCGAGTCTGTTTTCTGCTCTGTTTGAAGTCCGAAAAAAAATTGTCATAGAAAACATTGTGGATATATTGTCGAGCGTGTCGGACATTAAACACTTGGGAGATTAAACATTAAAAATGTTTGCCTGCCACTTTGCGCTCGCGGTTAACGTAGATTATGTCAAGTTTTGTAAAAAAGTACTTTTTCTGGATAAAAGATACCTTCAGTCCTTTTCTGTACCTCTGACAACTGATAGATACGCAATTTCATGATAATCGCTTTACTAGCTTTGTCATGAAAGCGAACCAACGAACCCACTTTCCTATTTATAATATTAAAGTTAGGATTTATAAATAGTTAGGATGGACTTTTTTGAGTTTAATAAAAATTACTTTCAGAGTTAAAATATAGCTACAAGCGCTGAGACGTTTCTAAAACGAAGTTCAATGATAGTAATATTTCAATTTGATCCACTATGTTGCATCCATCCACCGTTTGAGCAATACCAATGTATACCTTGGTATATAGGCGCCTACTATACACGGTGAGTTTGAATTCGTATGTTATCCCGAAAAGGGATTAATCTACTCCCGAAGCTCAACAATATCTGTTCAAAGGCTATCGAAATTTTGTAGTTCTTCATTCAAAAACTGGCTTGAAAAGTGACGCAAAAATTATACTTGTGAGGCATCTCTAAAACAGATGATTTTGTTATACTATGTCCTTGACTTAATGATGATAATATTTAAGTAATATTAGAGCTGCCATGACACAACACCAAACGCAATATATGATAGATAGTTTAACTTATATAACGTTTATTGACAAAAAATTACATGTTTTAAGTTAATAGTGCCTTAAATCCTAAGTTAGGTTTATCTAGATACTAGAGTTCTCTAAAAAATATCATTAAATAATATAACAATACAAAAATGTTATGTACAGTATGCAGTTACGCACACCGACACAGCGGTGTCATCCTTTTGTTGTCGTGTGGCTGTAAAGCGCGGTATGAAGTAAAAATAATCACTGGTCCAAACTTTTGTTTTTTAATTGCATAAATTGATTATTTTTTCTTTTTATATATAAAGTACACTCTCGGCCGTTCCTACTTTTCAAATATCCTCTCCATCCAAACGTTGTCTGGAAGAGTTCGCTTCCAAGCGATAAGACCGCCCATAGATATATACCTTTTATTCTATTTTTTAAGTTTCTGTCTGTTGTTTCTAAAATTAAGTTGTAAAGAATTTTTATTTATTCATTCAAACTCGCCTTGTATAAAAAGGTACCCCAAATAAATTGCAATAATCTGGTATAAGTAATTATCAAGACTAAGAGCACGGATCAGAAGTGAGTACTAAGCGATTCTAATTAATAATTAATTGGGGGAGAACTTTGCTCAGTTGTGGGACTTTTTTAATAAAATGAAACATGTAGATACTCTTTCTAAGTGCACAAACGCTAATGGTAAATTGCGAACCGTACGGTTAGTGCATTCTGTTTAATGAAGTACACTGGTAGTTACTTACATTGTTCTTGGAATCCATTTTGTGCAGCCTAAAACAAAAAAAAGCACAATTAAAACATATTTGTTTATTTTCTGCCTGGTAGAGTGACGAGCTACGAGCAAAGGCTGCTGGTAGAAGCCGGATACGACACGCTCAGGATCTAGGTCAATCAGTAGACTGCGGATGATGATACCTACTGGTATGGGTGCCGCTAGATTTTTTCAAGGAGGAGCATCTGCATCTATAAATTATACTTTTAACTAATATAAACGCGTGATATTTCCTGGCCCGACCACAATCGCTTTTGCTGTTTATTTGTAAGTTAAAAATGTGTACTCCTATTGTACCTAATTGTACTACCATTAGCAAAAAAATGTACTTTCATAGTTATCTCGTTAAGAGGGTCAAATTGTGGCCCGGCTGAGAATATACTTCCAAGCCCGGCCACATAGAAACAACAGTCAAAATCGTATCTTAGGTATACCAAAAAAATTTACCCTCATCGTACTCCGCAGGATATGTCTAATAATCTATTCCATTCTTGATTTTTAACTCAGATAATAATTAGCAAGCTGTTTAATTAGTGGGCTACCATATATGCCGATGAACTGACAAGCGATGAAGTAAATAAGTTCTAGAGACTGTAGAGTACCGAGTAGAGACTGTAGATCTGCAAACGTACTTAGTGCCCTCTTGCCAAGAGCGAAGATTCGCAAAAGGTAGAAGCTGAATGCGTCGAGCTGAAGATAGAGGCAATAGCACTCATTAGGGGAGACTTAAGTTAGCCGTAGACTTCTATAGGCTAGTTGTGTATGTGTGTGTGTGTGTGTGTGTGTGTGTGTGTGTGTGTGTGTGTGTGTATGTGTATGTGCGTGTGTGTGTGCGTTTTAAGTATTCAATAAGTTGAAAAGGTACACTGGGATAAATTGGTACATAAAACAATAAAAAACCGGCCAAATGCGAGTCGAACTCGCGCACGAAGGGTTCCGTACTTCCGTTCCATTATATATACATGTATGGGAGCCCGCTTAAAATATCTTAAGTGAATTATTTATTTTTGAAGTTAATATTAAACTAAATATTCCGTGAATATTTCAAGCGTCTACTTGTTGCCGTTATAAATATCAAGCAAAAAACGCCAAAAAAATGTTTGTTGCATGAGAGTAATTGCTATTATAGTGGAAATATAAATACATCATTTGTGAGAATTACAATTATCTACCTGTCACGGTTCATAAGATACAGCCTGGTGATAGACAGACGGGCAGTGGAGTCTTAGTAATACCGACCTCGCAAACACGACGCTTTGTCGTCGCGCTTAGTCGCGAGCGTCTGTCATGCTGTTGCGATTGTCGCCGTGTGTGCGGAGCTTTGAACAAAATGTATGAAAATTGTCCCCCGCTTGTCGTAGCGTCTAATCGCTGACGTTTGTCGTCCAATATGCGCAGGCTGATAGCGTCCCGTTTTTACCTAAGGGTACGGAACCCTTAAAAATTGGTTGCATACAATAGTAATATACTTTCTGGAATAAATGTAAAATTCATATGTTTTTTTTCTCCCTGACATGTATCAAGTTATATAAATGTATTTAAACAGTTTACAAGTTTAAGTAATTAATTAGAGCTCAAATTTAGTGTGCAAGTTAACTAGTAGAATAGATACTTGTCTATTTTTTTCTTCTTTTTAATTTTTTAACTATTTAATATTCAAGTAGGCAGCTACCGTATGTAATAACTAATAAGTAGCTTAATTGTACGTAAGTAGGATTGTACCCCTATTATCTCAATTATTTAACTTTTATAGATAGAAGGTAAATTTTATTTTATTTTATTTTATTTTTATTTTATTTATTGAACAAAATCCACAGCCCTTAAATATAACAAACAAATCTTATATAGTTTATCTTACAGCCAATAAAAGATTTACTTTTTATAAGCACTATTTTTAAATAACAGTCAAAAGACCCAAAATAGTAGAAAATGACATAAGTACACAAATCAAATGTGAAAGTATGAAAAAAGTGTTAAACAAAGAATTTGAGTTCAGATTCGCAGTAAAACAATACTTATAATTACATAAATAGCTATCTAAAAAGAAGTACCTATCTGAATGGTTTTGTAGTACCGAAGTCTAAAATATTAAACATGTACAATATGTGGGTATATGTACATTCAGTCACAATTATTCTCCAATATCTTTAAAGTTTCTCTTTTAAAAGCTCCCTTGCGATTGTAAAATATATCAACTGTGTAGAATTCCTTGTGATAAACCCTTTGAATTCTATTAACAATAGAGTACTGAGCATAGTTTGCAAACAACCTTGTATGTCTTGTACGTGACACTGGGGCACAAAAACGCAAAGTTCTTAGGGAGAGTTCAGGGCAATCTGTTGTTCCATGACATATACCATTTAAGAAAGTCATATCCATAAGTTTGCGACGATTTTCAAGACTAGTGAGCTTATGATATTTGCACGAATCGCTATAAGTTTGAGTATAAATATGCTTTCTGTAATTTAAATGCTTTGTAAACTTGACTTGAACGCGTTCCAGGTTTCCTATATATATCAAAGAATGTGGGTTCCAGACTGTACTACAGTATTCCAGAATGCTTCTGACATATGAGAAATAGAGTAGTTTTATGCAAGAAGTATTTGAAAAAGGTTTGCTAAAGGTACACTTATTAAGGTAATAGATACTAACTAAGCGATTACAATAGAAAGTACCCATTACTAAACTAACTACGTAAGTCAGCACACGTATTAATTATTAAAACCGTATAAGCTTAAAGTTACATAGGTAGACTAGGCAGCTACAATAAGCTAACTCGGCTTTAAAGGTTAGTCAATGAAGGTTTGAGTATGATGTTTGTCTACTCCTTGTTGTTAGAATGGTTAAGCGAAATAGGAATGGAATTAAAATAAAATGAAATTTATTTGAGTGAAGTATTGGTACAATGAGGTTACAATTAGGGTGTGTTCCCGGTAAATCCCGGAACCAAAAATCCTGGGAATCCTCGGGATTTGCAGCACTTCTAGGAACCGGGAATCCGTAAATTAAAATCCCGGTTCTTTCGGTACTTTCGGGAAATAGCAACACAGTATGTATTTTACGTTTAAAACACTGTCGTAGATACAATTATAGGTTCTAAGCCATTATTAGTATGTATAGGTACTAAGACGTTAGATAAAATCTCTGATCCTACGTGCTTCTATATGATTTCAATCAAAAATATAAGCTGGTGGGGATTATGAGACAGCAGAAAAAAATCGACGTGAAAAAAATCGTGGTGGGGATTATGAGTTTAATCGGTTTTTTTCCGTGTCATTATCTCCAAAGACCTGTGGGCCAGAGTTGGTGTTCACCATGTTTTTAGTAATTGTATCATAATCCCTGAGGATTGTGATTTTAATACTATGCAATAACTAAAATACTATGCAAAAGCAAGCTTCTAGCTACTAGGAGATTTTACACAGCAGAAGCACCAATTATTTTATTTTAATCCTACTCCTACTAATATTATAAATGCGCAATTTTGTGAGTATGGATGTATGGATGAATGGATGAACGTTTGTTACTCTTTCACGCTGAAACTTCTGAACGGATTTGGATGAAACTTGGACTATACCAACTATACATAGGTTGTTACTTTTTATCTCCTTACCACGCGAGCGAAGCCGCCGGTGGAAGCTAGTATTTCATTATTTGTTTCGTCCTTTTGACAATATGCACCTCTAATGCAATTTTTTTCCAATTAATCCTATAGTTTTAGGATTCGATTTTTTTCTCTTTTTCTTAGTGTCATTTTGAAAAAACATTACTTTCTCTATAAAATGGTCCACACTTATATCCCCATTTATTAATTCCCTCTGTAATTCGTAATTAATTGTAATTTCGTATAAACTCATATTCTATGGATTGTTTTGTTCGATCAAATGTATTTCAACGATTCTTTATTGTTAGCGTTTAGAAGTGTTTTCAAGTGAGTGAAACATATTTTCAGTGAATTTATCTGATGTTGTCGTGTTTATCAAAATTGTACTTTTAAACTAAAAGTAACGTGTTCTAACAGGCATATAAGAATAATGTTTGCTTTTTCAGTGACTGCGTAGTCGGGATTATGATAGCTTGCTCATTTGGCGCTGTGTCATATCATAATCCCAAACAGCTCTGGCCCACCCGTGGACATTATGACACTAACATAATTGGTTTATGTGCATAATCCCCACCGCACGATTATCGTCAACCTTATGGGGATTATGAGTAAATTTTTTTCTGCTCTCATAATCCCCACCAGTGGGGCAGACTTGGTGGGGATTATGGGAACTACCCATCATATAAGTGGGAAAGAATTCGTTATAGGCTTATCAAGGTCTGAAAGGTCACAACAGCTTATTTGATCTTGTAACACTTTATATAACTTCACCAACCACCACCCTCACATTTGTTAAGGTTTATAAAGAGCCGTAGAAGCGCCCCGACTTGCTTATAAGTGTTCTGTAAAATTTACATCTCGTTCTAAGCCATTACTAATTTCGCAGGTCTCTTTGTATTTTTTTTAATAGATACCCTACTTAACCCAATGGTATCAGTTTCAAACGGCATTCCTTAAATGGACCCTGTATAAAAAATTACGTTATTAATTCTTTCAAATTCGATTGTAGAAGTCAAGTAAGTAAGATTTTTAAATCTATTCCAAATTTTAATTTAATAGCTTATCTCGTTTACTGCGCTAATTTTGAAATAGGTGCCTTTAGAATTTCGAATTGTTATCTGTTCATAGCAAAGGAGCTGATCTGCCCGTAATTTTATTTCCGTGTACTAACTTACTTTATGGTTATTTTTTGCGTAACCTTAAGTGAGTTAGTCAGCAGGCACCTCACCAGAGAAAGTCCTTGAAAGGCCAGTGCTAATATATTTTTTATGGATTTGATAGATAGACAATGAATCGTGAAATGTCATATTTCAATAGACTATTAATTAATGTATTGAATAAATTCATTGAATAAATTTCTTTATTCAATGGCATCTGGGAAAATTTTCACAATTTCATCAATAACATGTTCTAAATAATATGAGGCAACGTAGTACGAATTATAGTTCCAGTCGTCCAGTCTTCAGTCAGGTTCTGTTCTCTGCTATAGCAATGCCGACTATAAAAAAAATTATCGGTGTATAATTTTCATCATCATCATTATAATCAGAGTATTCCAGTCCAAATTCACTTTTATTCCATATCACTACACTTGTGTCCTTTATAATCACCAACTCTGTACCTACCTACATATTCTGTGTGCATTTCTGTCTTTCTTTCTTTCTTTCTTTCTTTCTTTCTTTCTTTCTTTCTTTCTTTCTTTCTTTCTTTCTTTCTTTCTTTCTTTCTTTCTTTCTTTCTTTCTTTCTTTCTTTCTTTCTTTCTTTCTTTCTTTCTTTCTTTCTTTCTTTCTTTCTTTCTTTCTTTCTTTCTTTCTTTCTTTCTTTCTTTCTTTCTTTCTTTCTTTCTTTCTTTCTTTCTTTCTTTCTTTCTTTCTTTCTTTCTTTCTTTCTTTCTTTCTTTCTTTCTTTCTTTCTTTCTTTCTTTCTTTCTTTCTTTCTTTCTTTCTTTCTTTCTTTCTTTCTTTCTTTCTTTCTTTCTTTCTTTCTTTCTTTCTTTCTTTCTTTCTTTCTTTCTTTCTTTCTTTCTTTCTTTCTTTCTTTCTTTCTTTCTTTCTTTCTTTCTTTCTTTCTTTCTTTCTTTCTGTAGTGAAGTAGGCTTGTCAACCTGTCAAACCCAACACGTTTTCTTACCAAAAAATTTTTATCTTAGGAGGCGGGCGGATAAAATCTGTGTTTGCGGTAGAAGGGCCACGCGCGAGGCCAGTCTGCTCTCCGTTCACTTTATCATCAGTACGATAAAATCAACTTTTGTCGTTCGTTTTATTTCTAAATTACATTTTTAATGCATTTTGTGTTGAGTTGCGCGTAATGTGAAATCTGCAATTTCTTTTCTTTTCATAAAATCACTGTTTTGTAAACTTTATTATTTACGTTAATAATGGGACAGTCTTTTAATGGACCTAATTATATTTACATTCATACGCATAAAGAATCCTTGCAGCGATTCTAAGTGAACTATAAGTGTTCATATGTCTGTTATAAGTCGCCACTATGAGTGTCCGAGTACTGGACCAGTAGTCAAGTTCATTCAACTGCGCCGCGGAGTGAGACAGGGAGATATCATATCTCCAAAGCTGTTCACTAGTGCGTTGGAGGATATGTTTAAGACGCTGGACTGGAAAGGTACAGGCATAAACATAAACGGCGAGCACATCTCACACTTACGGTTCGCAGATGACATAGTCCTAGTGGTGGAGTCGCTGGAAGAGCTAAAACAGATGCTGGACGGCCTAGCATCAGCCTCGCAAAATATAGGTCTTGGCATGAATTTGGATAAGACCAAAGTCATGGTCAATCACTGAATTCATCCGAAACCTATCATCGTTAATGGACACTTTCTTGAAATTGTTTCGGAGTACACATACCTCGGGCAGATTTTGCAGTCAGGTAGAAATAACTTTGAGAACGATGCCAAGAGGGCTCAGCTCATTTCAGCTGGGTTTGGAAAGCTACGTTGAGTTTTCTCGTCACCCATAACGCAATGTTTGAAAACGAACATTTTCAATCAGTGCGTTCTATGATCAGAGTTTCTGTGAAGGATATAATTCGCAACAAAACTTTCCGACATAGAACTAAAGTTGTCGACATAGCTCAGAAAATTAGTAAGCTGAAGTGTACTGCCACTCTGCTCGCCGGCTCGCCATATCTGCTGAAGAACTGATAACCTTTGGGGTAAGTGAGTGGAGACTGTGGCTTGGCAAACGTAGTGTAGGACGACAGTCAAATTATATTTTTCGTTGCTAGCTTCAATCTGGTAGAGGTTGCGAAAGCCTTTCCCAGTTTTACGGAACATGAAAATCCGCTTATGTCACCATTAAATATCCTTTCTGGGTGTTCAAGTAAATCTGAATATTATCTAGATTTCGTCAAAAACATATTTTATTATCTAAACCATAGTCTAATAGACTCTTCATTTACACGAGCTTACATTACGTTCTCAGCTACGCTGCAGATCGTTCTGAATTTTCAGGGTTTCGTTTAAAGTAACCTGAGTACCAGGTCTGACCAGGGCGGTCATCTTTAAAATGGTTCAGTTTCTCATTATTTTTAAATAAAATTGTGGGTCCAATTCTGGTTTTTTAATAGGAAAACCACACTCGCCAATGTTAATTAACCAGTCAACCAATTTTTTCTTCCCAGCTGTCCCTAATATTGGTTCTGTTCTGGTCTTCTGTTTTTATCTCATTAGTTCTTTTGCCACTGAATCTGTATGGTATTCTTGTCTTTGGAATTTCGTTCGTTTCTCTTATATCAAATTCTAAAGATTTTTGCTAAAGGTTCACAGTCTTTTTCTTTGGTTTAGAATAAATCTATGACAAAAACTTTATGATATAAAATATTTATTTCAAACTCTGCTTCAAGTGGTCGTTAAACAGTACACCAAGTTTCTTTATGTAGTTGGCGACCATTCGATTTTTATACATTTTTAGGCGACGCAATTTTTTATTTTAATGGATTTTTTTTGGTGCGCGCAAACTAACAGAAAGATACTATCTACTTAGCATAATGTGAACGCAGAGCGTGAAATTTTAACCCTTATTGTTATAGCAGTTAAAATTGTATACGAAATTTTAATTCTATAAGTCTGTTTGCGACCACATGGACGTAAACTCAAATAACGTAATTATTTATATTTCATTTTGCGACCACCCATTATTTTACATATTTTGATTTTTGCGGGTATTACTATGCTACCAATTTTAAAAAGTCAAAAACATACATCTATCCTTTTATTTTTTTACTCTACACAAAGCCAAATTTCTTTGGAAACTACAGATAGAACAGCTATTTTCGTATTATTTCTGCAGCGGGATCCACATATGGTCGCTTATCGGTGGTGGACGAGAAACCGGCGAAATCACCGTTAAAAAATATCTAGGTACCGAATGACTACCCAGTATCAAATCTTAAATAATATAGGAATTTATATAAAGAATTAAGAATTAAAGAATTGTTTTTTTTTTAAGAATTGCTTAATTTCAACTTCGCCGGATCTTTATATCTTCCAAAATACTTATTATTTTAAATTGAATTTATGTATCGTAGATTTCAGGACTTACTCTATCGAGCATATGAAATTATGAATCGAAAACACGATTGCATAAAATATTCTTATTTTTTTTGTACTAAAACCTTAATTTCCCAATAAATACAGGAGTTAAAATCTTGAGAATAAGCATAGTAATTGAACTAAGTATAAAAAATATTTTATTTGAAGCGTTTTTTTAAATAACGATTATGTCGGCTTTTCACTATGGGAAATACTTTTCGATATTACATCTTGAGATATGATAATTTATCGCTTGTCATACATTTTGTATGAGACCGTTTACACTGTACTATAATCTATATTACATCCCAAGCGATAAATATTTTTTCGAGCGATATTGAGATGTATATTTTACCTAACGTCGCCTGACACCGCCTTGCTTTCAGTTTGAATGGTGCAAGGAGGTTTATTAATGATAATTCCATGCGTTCCAAAACATATTATAGCTGACGGTGTAAAGAGCAATCGCGGGATGTAATATATAGCTGACATCCCATAGTGAAAAGCCGACTTTATAATGTTCGTGGGGAGAAAAAACCGACAAATTGCATGTAGAACCACCGGTATAATTATAATTATTTATGTGTTTAGAGCAAGTGAAACCCTGAGCATACCGGGACGGCATGGCAAGGGTTTTCAATTTTTACCAATGGACATTCAAACCTATATTATTATCCGACTCGGCCGCGTACCTTGGCTGCCTTACAGAAGTCAAGACGTTTTGACTTGTTCTAACTTTTTTTTTTTTTTTTTTTTTACCTAGTGCACATTAATAAAAGAAATGTACACTTAAAATATTACAATCTAGCCTTATGATAGACTAATAAGTAACTTAACATTGACCTAGTTTTATATTATAAGGTATTTCTAAGAATGTGTCCATCAACACTTTCTTACTGTCTCTATTTACTTAAGGCGACACGTTGTTCTTGTGTTCTTTATAAAGCACTTTTGCACTGTTTTTACTAATAATTACACTACACTAGCTCAAAAGGCTTAGTTCTTTTGAGTCTTCTCACTATGTCCGTGTTGTCGAGGAGCTGGATGGCCTCAACGTTCACGTGGTGATGAAGTCTATGTTCGTGAGCTTCTGCATATTTTTTAATCACTTTGTTGACGAACTCTATGTTAAGGTCCCGGTGGAGGTCATCATTTCTTACGTACCAGGGTGCATTCACTATTCCCCTGAGCACTTTGTTTTGAAATCTTTGGATTATTTCTACATTACTCTGTTTGGTACAGCCCCAGAGCTGTATACCGTATGTCCAAACTGGCATCAGGACTTGTTTATATAGTAACAATTTATTTTGTACCGACAGAGGAGAATTTCTTCCAATCAGCCAATACATCCTTTTATAGCGTAGTTCTAACTCAATTTTTTTCTTCTTCACGTGAGCTTTCCAGCGAAGCTTGGCATCCAGCGTCATGCCCAAGTACTTTGCTGTATTTTCATAAGGAATGATCCTGTTGTTGATGAGTACTGGGTGGTACTGTTCTTTTTTATTGGTAAAGTTGATATGTACTGATTTCAATTCATTGAGTGTGATTCGCCATTTGTTTGTCCAGGCGTAAATTTTGTTAACAGCCACTTGGACTTTTTCTGCTGCTTCTTCATGGGTGTTTCCAATAGCCATTATGGCAGTATCATCAGCAAAAGTCGCAATGGTGCTATTTTCTATATCTGGGATATCACAGGTATATAGTAGGTAAAGGACCGGACCCAATACACTTCCTTGTGGTACACCCGCTTGTATTTCTTTGATCTCTGAGTAGGCGTCTTCTTGTCTTATCCTAAATACTCTATCCGTTAAATATGATTTTAATATGTCTACGAAGTCTGTAGGTAGAAATTTTCTTAACTTAAATATGAGGCCTTCGTGCCATACTTTATCGAAGGCTTGTGCTACATCTAAGAAAATGGTAGTACAAACTTTTTTTTCTTCTAATGTTTTCTCAATCAAGTTTGTAATTCTGTGCACTTGATCTATTGTAGAGTGCTTTTCTCGAAAACCAAACTGATAATCTGGTATTAGTTTCTTGCGATGGAGTATCGGTTTCAGTCTTTTAATGAATAATTTTTCAAATAATTTTGACATTATTGGTAACAGGGAAATCGGCCTATATGACGTAGTCTCTTGGGGCGGTTTCCCTGGTTTTGGTATCATTATGACTTCAGCCACTTTCCATAGGTCTGGTACATATCTTATTCTGAGTGCAGCATTTATGAGGGTTGTAGTTTTAACTAAAGCTTTCCTCGGAAGATTATGAAGGATTTCTCCCGATATAAGGTCAAATCCAGGTGATTTTTTAGGATTTATATGTTGTTTTATTTCACGTTGGACTTCTCTTGGTGTGACAAGTTTTATCCTTGTATCATCTTCACAAACTTGATTAAATAAATTTTGATATGCATGAGATTCATTTGGTTTGAATATACTTTCAAGGTGCTCCGCAAATAATTTTGCCTTTTGTTCATTACTGACGGCCCATTTTCCCGGTCCTGTTCGTAAAGGAGGAATCTGAGTCGTAGGCCGTTTCATGTTCTTTGTGGCCTTCCAGAGCGAGTAATCTGTACTGCGATCACTGGTAAGGTTTTGAAGGTATGAATTTGTAGACGTCTCAATATGGGTTTGAATTTTTCTTTTTAACTGTTTTGTTAGATTGTTCAATTTCGTTTTGTCTTGCGGAGACCTAGATTGATGCCATTGGTTTCTCTGTCGTCTTTTTTTATTTATAAGTTGTATAATATCTAGTGGATATTTATTTTTAGCAGCATTTCTTTGGATTTTTGGTGTGTTATTCCATGCAGTTTTCTGTATAAGCTTTATAAAGTTATCTAATTCTATATTAAGCTGTTCCGGAGTTTTTAATGGCACTTTAAGATCTATATTACATTCTAATTCCATCTTAAAACTCTCCCAATCAGTATATTTATTCACTAGGGTCAGAGTATTATCTATATGTAAAACTTTGTCGCTTATTTCTAAGTATATTGCAGAGTGGTCTGAGTTCAAATCACAGCTCTGTTTAGTTTGTAGATAGTTATGCGATAGGTTCTTATATATAAAAAAGTCTATGAGATCTGGAAGTTTATGTGGATCAGTTGGCCAGTAGGTAGGCGATCCCGTAGATGAGATTTCACAATTCATCTCTTTAACTGCACTCATGAGTTCTCGTCCTTTTGTATTCGTTAGCCTAGAACCCCAGTAAGTGTTCTTAGCATTAAAGTCACCTCCCAATACAAATCTTTTGCCGAGGGTTTTTAATAGACTTACATAGGTATCTTTTCTTATAGTGTGCCGCGGTGGACAGTAAATTGCTGCAACTGTGAGAGGATACTGCTTAGTGTATATACAGATTGCCACGGATTGAATCTCTGGTTCTTCTTTTTTATTCAGTTCATAATGTTTGATATTATCTTTAACAATAACGGCACTACCACCTCTTCCTTTATTAGATGGGTGTAAGGCATGGTAGACTTTGTACCCTTTTAATTTTATATGGGATTGTTTTGTGAAATGAGTCTCTGAGACGAGACACATATCTATGTTTTCTATATCTAGTACTACCTGTAGCTCATTTTGGTGTTTCTGAAGCCCATTACAGTTCCAAGCCATGATTTTGAGATTGTTAATCATTTTGTATGTTTGTGGGTAGCCGTTTTAGTGGCGTTGTTCTCGATTTTCTTAAGACGCTCATCGAAGGACGTCATGAGCCTTAGTATGACATCCAGCTTGTTGTCATTGTCGCTATTTTGCTCATTTTGTTGCGCAGTACTATTGTTTCTCGCAGTTGCCTCTGCGTAAGATACATTTTTGTTTGCCAATGAAGGAGCTCTTAGGCTACTGGGTTTTTGGTTGGAAGGTGGAGGAGCAAGAGCTCGTTTGTTACTGGTTACCTGTTGTAGCTGGCGCAGAGGTGCTTTTTTTACGTTTTTGTTTCGTAATTTTTGTATTTCTTTAGCTATTATACAACCCCTGTAGTTAGCTGGATGTGCCTCTCCGCAATGAACACATTTAGGTTTCTCTTCCGAAGATTTTTTGCAATCTTTCGTAAGGTGTTTTCCTGTACACTTAACACACCTTGGCTCTTTAGAGCAGTACTTATGAGTATGCCCGTAGACTTGGCATCTCTTACACTGGGGGATTAGTTTAGTTGATCTAAGCGGTTGGATCTCAACCATACAACCCAGTATATATTTAATCCCATATATTTTTTGGATTTCTTCTTCATTATTGAAGGTAAGCGTAAACATATTCAGTGGCTCTTTTGTTTTCCAACTCAGCTTATTTACAGCATCTTCAATTTTATACCCCTTTATTTTAAGGTCTTCTATGATCCTCTCTGGTTTACAGGTAAAAGGCAATTTTTTGGCCATCACTCTTATTGGCCTCTCTTGCTTGTTCTCATATGAGTGCCAAAGACAATTTCTATCGGTGAGCAACTTTGTGATAGCTCTGTATGCTTCGCCGTTACAAGCGTTCACTTTAACGCTGTCACCGTTTAATACCTTTATTGCAAAGGTGCCAGCAGCTTGTTCCGATGACAAGAAGTCGTAGAAATTTTGATAATTATTCACGCCATCCACTACTATCGGGGGTGGCGGGGGAACTTTCTTATTTTTTTCTGTAGATAATGTTTCATTATTATCTTGAGGTGTGACTGTGGGTGAGGTGTTCAATTTTCTTTTTTTCCTGGCCTTTGTTCTAATCCACTCCGTCTCTTTTGCAAGCTCCTCCTCATCAGTACTATATTCAGCACGTAGAGGGGTTGTTTTGGTATTCGCTGAAGAAGGATTTTGAGTGTTCTCAACAACGCATTTCAATTGTTGTTGGAGTATTTCAATTTGACGTTTTAAGTCATCAACGAGACTCTGCAGTTTTTCTCGTTCTTGTATTTCCTCTTTGAGGCGGTTTTGAGTCTCTCTGAAGCGGCTAAACAATTTATGTTCAAGTTCAGTCTGAAGCGTTATTGTTTCTTTAATTGGCGTATCCATTGTTAAGGTTTATAGCTTCGCCTTAACAATATGATTTGTCGTACACAAACATGCTTACGCAATGACCAACTGGGTCATCGCGATCGGCCGTCGCGACGGGTTTGTTGTGATGCGTTAGCACTTTGCACTGTCGGTACACGCGGTCGCGAGTAACACAACTGTTCTCAGCGAAAATCGAGCGATCACTGATTCTAACTAAAGAACCTAGAAATGCGCATACGCGTATCATGATATAAGAGTTTCAATCTAAGTCAGTTCAAGTCAGTGAACAAGTAAACAAGGTACTTATTTAAACTACCCTACGATACTTGCGGGGTGATCAGCTAACTCTGTTCACTTCACTTCTTGGTTTATGGCATTTTTGTCATTATGTCATAATTCTGCTAGTGTCTGTATCATGCTAGTGTTATAAACCTTTACGGAGACCGGTATGCTATTTCAAACAAAAATGATTGACACCGATCCTGTTTTAACACTTCACTACACACTTCTTTATTAAATGGCTTCTGGGATATACAGTTATCCACAATTTCGCCAGTATCAAGGATAATAATTATTCATAATAATATGAGGCAACGTTGTACGGTTTATAAGTCCAGTCGTCCAGTCTTCGGTCAGGTCCTGTTTTCTGCTATAGCCATGGCGACTATAACAAAAAACGATCGGCGCACAATTTTCTTCATCAGAGAATTCCCGTTCAATTTTCTTTTATTCCATTTCACTAATACTTGTGTCTTGTAGCTAACATTTATCGGTTATAATACCATGAATATTAAACGACATAGTACATTAAAAATGTATGATGAATATTAAACGAAAAACACTAGAAAATAAAATTTAAAAAAATTGACAACCGTCGTCCAAGACGAAAAAAATGGTGTCCCTGTTTTAACAAACTGTGACAGTTTGTCAATTGATATTCATTGAATTTTGACGGATGAAATGTCAATGTTCATAAAAACAGAATCAGTGTCAATCATTTCTATTTGCTACAGAGTTAGCCAATCACCCTGCTGGTTACATAGTGCAATATCTCAACTTTGACCTCCGCACTTCTTTAAAAGAGACCCTGACAGTTGTATTATTTAGAAATAAAGGATATCATTGAGCAGGAATTCACCATTGTATCGAGTAAGTGCGTACGTCGAATATCGAGTAAGTGCGTACGTCGAACTACCTTAAGATAACGTCGCGCTCTAACTCGAGATCCGATTGCCACATATCAAATTCTGTCTTATTTCCAACAAAGAACTGAGCGAGTAATCGTATTTACCTAGTACAGATTTTTTTATATATGTAATTATTGCGAATTTAGCTAATATTCATAAAATATATTTCAAACAAAATATATGTATTTTATGTATGTATATTATTAATAATACCTCATAATTTAGATAAATCGGTGATACTGTTCTCCCACTGGACAGCTTTATGTATCCTCGTGACGTTGATCTCAAAGCGTACGATACCGGTTAGATAGTGCACTTCTCAAAACTTTTCAACCACCGCACTACATAAAAGGGAACCTGACAACATCATTTAGGAATAAATAATACTATTGAGCTGGATCATACTTTGGTATTGAGTCTGTGAACATCAATCGAACTAGGGGTTACAACAATCTGTACTATTGTGCCTCTATGAATTATTTACCTCTCCTCAACGTATCTGGGGATTGTTGCTACTGCTACTCATCTTTATAATTTGCTAATTTAGAGTCATGGGTTTATAATAAAATTAGATATTAGATTCTATATATATAAACATATATATATTCTAGCGCGGTCTGAATACGGCCTCTTCATCATATTTATGTAATATATTTTTTATCTTGCATGACGGGAGAGGCTCGTCCTAGTCAAGATTTTCGAAGGCGATCGGACAGTGCGGACCGGGCTGGGCACTTTCCCTACCCCTCGGGGTAGCCGCAATCAATAAAATAGCCGACTCTTAGATATTTCATCAGTATTGCTACCAAAATCACCCTCTAATATTTAATTAGATCTACTTTTAAAGATTTTACTTAGTTTGGCATCTAAGGTGGTGAGTCACACTATTTTAGGCAGATGTGATGAATCAAGAAGGAACTTCTCATGATTGATATCAAATTAAACGCCCCTCTTGTTGCGTCGAGGTTTAATGACTCAAATGTATTTAGGTACAATCTCTGTCTCAGATCCTGATTAGTATTCTAAATAGATTCTAAAACTTAAATAGTTGATTGGGTAGACAGGGGCAAGATAAACTATAAGCACATGCCAACAGGTGGCTAGCCCGAGCTTCTGCAAGTCTCATCCAAACGAGAGTAATGCTTGTGAAGACTCATTATCATGGCATTGCTAGTATTTAAGTATCTGTGGCTCGCGAGAGAGGTGGTATTTTATACCTTACTATTACTAATATAAACTTATATTAGTAATACTACTAAATACTTACTATTAATAATAATAATTACCTAAGCGTTAGAACACAAGTTCTTCCTTTCTTTTTCGTATAGCCATCTGGTAGGTGCCAGTGTTTTGAAATTTTTAGTTTTCGAACATAGGTATAAGAAATCTGAAATCCTCCCGATCATGCTTGAATACCCAAGGCCAACCTGGCATGCTTGCTGGAATGAGCTGCTCTGAAGCAAGCAACCCAAACGAGGTTTCTCCCTTATCTTTACGTATTTCATCGCTCTAGCAGCCCTTCAATAGATCTACTTGTTTTGTCACTGCATTTATTCGATACATCTATTTTCCCTAAGGCCACGGTCTCCAAGTTATTTAAGATTTAAACTTACCGGTGCGCTTCGGAGAGCATCGGAGAGCATTATATAACATGCTAAAGGAAATTGAAACATCCACATATTTGCATGCAATTCACACAGCTTTGAGCTTTGTCAAACGCTTTGATGCTCTCCGACGCGCGCCTGTAGGTGTAAAAGTATACCTATCTACCTACCTATTTTGAAAATAACTTTAAACTACACTTAAGTAAATTAAATTTAAAATTCACTCACTAAAAACGTTAATATGAAAACTATACCAACCAAAACTCTTTCGCGTAAGGTAATGCAATTTGTATACACTACGCAAATGTCCGTTCAGTACGAATATTGAACACCTACTAAAAAATAGATCAAAACATTGGAGAAATTGGATAAGTAATTCCGAAAACTAGCACTTGAAAAAGGCCGCAAAAAACACCACGAATCTTACTAGACGCGCGCGGCGCCACCCGTCATTTATCTTCTAAATGTTCTAATGTATAGAAAGGGTAAAATTTCTATTTCACTAATAATAAGTGTGTCAGATAGTAAAGGATAGTAAATAGGTCCAAAAATCTCACAGAATTAGCAAGTTGATGTGGCAATGCAGACCATAAAGCTCGTAGAAACGATAACCGCTGGAGAATAAAGGTTTTCGAACGGCGATCGCAATCTGGAAGACCAAGTGTAGGGTCATTCATTTACACCCTTCTTTAGATACGGAAAGTATCAGTTTTTAAAAAATACTGACCAAATACCTGACGTCTAACGCCAAAAATATTAACTTAGAATAAAGTAAAAGACCCAGTAAAAACTTAGAATATACATAGTTTATGACCTGGATTAACACATAGGCTACTTTTTATCCCGGTACCACGCGAGCGAAGCCGTGGGCGGAATCTAGTACATGAATATTTTTTTGTACACCATACAAATTTGCCACCCCTGCAAACCTCTTCTGAGGTTGAATAAATGCTGAAATAGATGTTTATTTATTTTAATTAGTCTCTGTGAAAAAAAACAAATCAATAAGTAAAGATTTTTTGTACCCCATACAATCTTTGCCAACCCTGTTCACCACCTTAAAGGTTGAATTTCAAAAAATTCTGAAATAAGTGTTTATTTATTTATATTAGAGTTTCTCTGGGCATTTCAAGTCAATAGGTGAAGATTATTTTGTCTACCATACAAACTTTGCCAACTCCGTTAACCTTTTTATTTTAGGGGTTGAATTAAAAAAAATGCTAAAATATGTATTTATTTATTTTCATTTGAATCTCTGTGCAAAATTTCAAGTCAAAAGGTATGTTTTTGTCCAGGATACAAACTTTTACACCCCCGTTTACCTGTTTAGGAGAAAAATGAATTTGAATCGCGAAAAATGTTGAAATAGATGTTTATTTATTTTTTATTGAGTCTCCGTACAAAATTTCAAGTCAACAGGTGGAGATTTTTTGTCCCATGATACAAACTTTGCCACCCCCGCTAACCCCTTTAGGGGTTCAATTCCCAAAAAGCTGAAATAGGTAATAAATAATAATAAATAAATAATAGCTGGACTATCACACAGCATCATGTAGCCCCAAACTAAGCAGAGCTTGTGTTATGGGAACCACATGATTGATATACTACATGTAGGTGTTAATTTATTTTGTTTTGAGTCTCTGTGAGAAACTTTAATTAAATAGGTAAATATATTTTACAAACTTTGCCATCCCTGTTAACCCTTTCAGGAGTTGAATAGCGAAAAAAGCTGAAATAGGTATTTATTAATTTTAATTTGAAAGTCTCTGTGCAAACTTTCAAGTCAATCGGTGAATAATTATATAATAATAGCGTAATTAGTAACTGCAGATTCCGTTCTGCCTAGCACAATCCAGCAAATACAGATTCTGTTTTGCCGAAAATGATAAATTCAAGTCAACAGGTGGAGATTTTTTTGTCCGATGATACAAACTTTGCCACACCCGTTAACCCCTTTCGGGGTTGAATTTCGAAAAAGCTGAAATATGTATGTATTTATTTTCATGTGAGAGTCTCTGTGCAAAATTTCAAGTCAATAGGTGAAGACTGTTTTTTCAATCATAGAAAGTTTGCCACCCCTGTTAACCCCTTTAGAGGTTGAATTTTTAGAGTGCTGAATCAGGTGTGTATTTTTTTTCATCAGAGAGTCTCTGTGCAAAATTTCAAGTCAATAAGTGAAGATTTTTTTGTCAACCATAGAAAGTTTGCCACCCCTGTTAACCCCTTTAGGGGCTGAATTGCAAAAAATGCGTGAATCAACACCTGATTCACGCATTTCATGTATTTGTTTTCATTAGAGAGTCTCTGTGCATAATTTCAAGTCAATAAGTAAATATTTTGTTGTCCCCCATACAAACTTTTCCACCCCATTTGTATTTTTTTTATTAGGGTTGATTTGCGAAAAATGCTGAAATAGGTGTTTTTTATTGTTATTATCAAGTCAAATCAAAATACGTTTATTTTGTTACACGAATAATACAGTTATATATAGTGAAGGTACAAATTTTCTACAACTATGTAACAAAAATGGCTACCAATGGCTGGTCTTCCGTGGTCGCACTAAAATGCAGCGTACGGTGACTACTGCGACATTAAATATATAAAAAAGTAATAAAATATATAACAACATATAAACGAAAACAAGATAAAAACAAAAAGAAAACTAAAAAGTTACTTCTAACAAATTAGTTGGTACGTTACTATGATAAAATATATATATTTTTTCTTTAGTTGTGGTTTGTTAAACTATTAACTTGCAGCTTCAACTTAAGATTTGAGGCCTAGAACGACTGCCTACCTTGCCTGTGATATTTTTTTTTTTTTTTAATGAATAAATAAATGTATATTAAAGGGCATCTGTGCTAAATTTCCATGTCAATTGGTGAATATTATTTTTGTCCCCTATACAAACTTTGTGACCCCAGGTTGATTTGAACATGAAGTTCATTGCACAAAGTGCAATATTTCCGATAAAGTCATGGTTTTGCTGATTTCCTTACAATTAAGCGTGTAACTTCGTGAGTTTGAAGTGTAATACTATTAACACTGCAAAAAGTTTTTGCCATATTCCATATGTAGAACACCTTTTTGTACAGGTTATTTTATTAGTAAGTAAGACAATTACATTCATATTCATATAGTTTATTTCCACAAAACGGCGCGTATGTATTCACAAAGTAATAAGCCAAGCGGACACCGCACAAAACGGCACGTACTCGTATGTATACCATAGATTTAGTATAATACCAGAAGATGACCTGCGGGGTGATCGGCTAACTATGTTGCAAACAGAAATGATTGACACCGATCCTGTTTTAACAAACTGTGACAGTTTGTCAATTGACGTTCATTGAATTTCGATAGATTAAAGATCAAAGTTTGTAAAAACAGGATCGGTATCAATCACTTCTGTCTGCAACAGAATTAGCCAATCACCCCGCTGAGGGTTCTCAAAAATGAAACAACTGTTGGATTGACAACAAAAATGCAACCGCACATGCGCATCTGTGATGACTGATGAACTAGTGAAGTTTAATTTATAAATCAACTTTCATTTATCGATGTTTTTACTCTACCTACTAATCCATACCTAACTAGTTATATTTTTAAATGTCCTTCGGATTTTTTGCTAGTGATTTGGCGACTTCTTCTTCTTCTTCTTTCTCCTGGCTTTATCCCATGTTATTTGGGGCCAGCCCTCCTAGTACTTCTGCGCCACACCGTACGGTTGTGGGTTGTCTCTGTTGTTGTGTTGCTTGCTAGCATGTCATTTTTTTATTGCTCGTAGCCAGGTCATTGGTGGTCGTCCACGCCCTCTTTTTCCTTCCTCTATATTCATAACTCTTTTAGTCATATGGTCATCTTCTCGCCTCATCACATGCCCGTACCAGCGTAAACGATTCTCGCTAAGTTTATTATGTATCTCAGCGACTTTAAAAGTGCCACGAATATAATTCTATCGCTTACTCTTTCTACTTTAATAATTCTTTGTTTTAGTGTTTCGAGAATGATGCCAATTCCGTTCCTAGTTGTTGATGTGCCATTATTATACAATAGTTGATAGTTCCTACCAATGTCCCTGGATTTTGAACCTTTCCACTTAAGTTCTTGTATACAACAGATATTAATATTACGCCTATGCAATATGTTTGCCAGTTCTTGGCTGCGTCCAGTTAGGGAACCGATGTTCCACGTAGCTATGCGCATGTTATTTGCGCGACGTGATAATAAAATACTTTTTTAATCGATATAAATAAATAAATAATGCGGGACGTAATCACACAGCATCATGTAGCCCCAAACTAAGCAGAGCTTGTATTATGGGAACCACGTACATGATTGATATAATACACATATAATTTTTGTTTTGTAAATACATACATATCATACATAGAAAACACCCAGACCCGAGACAAATATCTACAGAACATGCAAACATTTGTCCCGCAGCGGGAATCGAACCCGCAACCTTCTGCGTCTCAGGCGGACCTTCGCCCACTGCGCCACAGAGGCCGTATACTTTAATTCAGCCTACCATAACCTAAACATACTAATTACATAAGTAACAAAAACAAAAAAGTAGGTACCTAAGCATCTAATGTGTAAGTATACAAAAATTTGACTGCGTATAAGTTACTTGTATCACAAAGTAAATTATTAAGTATATTGGTAACAAAATATTTATTCTTCTTTCTGGATAACCTGCAATAAAAAAATTGTTAGGTTAGAGCCACGCCAATAGCCACGTGCTGAGAAGACATGTGGGGCGTAGAACGTGAAAAGACAGGCTGTACCAAAGAAATAGAAAAGATTCAGCTATATAATCGTCCCTTTAAGTATCTTTAAATGAAAATTATGTTTTTTTTTCTGATCAAAAATTTGTTGGGCTGTAGTATAACAAACAACATACTTTTTTTGCGAGAAAGATGCGCTCCATCTACAAAAGGGTACTGCCTGTTGTTAAATAGTGTTAAATATAGATTTCGAACATTCTGTTTTGTTCTTTTAGTATAGGAAATTGAAATTGAATAGTAGTAAAATTACAAAACTTACTGGCACATTTATGGTTGGAAATGATTTACTGAGTAAACTGTTCCTTTTTGTTACAATTTTGTAGAACTTTTTTTCAAAATGTCTGCTGCATTTTGTAGAATATTTTGTTGGCTTTTATTTTGGCCTATTTATAGCATTTATCCATTTTTTTTTCATTATTTCGTCTTTAGGAAATCTAAAATAAAGAATATACAATGATACATTGGGTTTTTAGTAAGATGCAAATTAACAGATTTACTGAAATAAAATTAGGTGGGTGAATTAATGTTTTCACGATCACAAAACTTGCCTTTACCGTACGTACCTGAATGGCAAACTCACATGGCCTTTCTACATTTTATAAAAGATCAAGCTTACACTACTTTGGTACTTACCTATTTCAAAACTTACTTCACATATAACTTTAACATTGAAAAGCACTTTATACATTTATTGACAGAATTATCGACACTACCCATCACTAAACACCACTTTAATGCACAAATTTACCGTGATATTTAAACTTATAAATCTCAAAAATCCTGAATTATAATACGCCAAACACTACACGTAACACAAGCTATGCATTCTTAGAAACATAATTATCCTTTTTTAAAGTCAAACGCGTTGTATTTACAAAGATACAAGGTAAAGGAGCGGTTGCTTCTTACCTATGAAACCTACAATTATCTGGATTATGGTAATGTGTATTTGTACACTTTTGAACAGAACATGAAACCATGATCACTTTCCTCTTTTATGTATACTATTTAATTGAAACTATAATAACATAAATATCAAGGAAATTTATTGAGTAAACTATGTTGTTTTGGTTGATAATCAGCGACCACGGATAGTTTGACAAAGTGCTGTGAAATTTTCGAATCCAAAAAGTATGCGCCTTGTTTCCTATTAGCAAAAAAAACACGCATCTTAACAAATATTTCGAAAATATTGTTGTCTGAAAGATAGTTTTAATTATCTTTTTCTCTATGTGTTCATGCCATTTTATAGTATTATTTACAAGTCTTTGTTATGTGTATAACTCAATAAAAAAACTATTTCAATAATATAAAATTATGATTTTTTAATACATTCGATTTTATAAATCATAAAATGTAGTTTTTTATTCGAACATATCCATAAAAACCATTTTTCTACAACTTTAGAAAGTGTCTAGTATACTGCACGCGCAACAAGCACTTACTACTCAGGGAATTTAGGAAAGTCCAGTACTACCCGTCCCTTATCTCATAAACTATTATTTTGAAATATGGGACGGGTAGTATATATTATAAAATCGAATTTATTAAAAAACATAAATTTTAATATTTACTAATTCACTTTGGTCTGAAATATTTTTTTATTGAGTTATACCCATAACAAAGACTTGTAAATAAAAAGTGGCATGATGATAATGGGGATGTATTAGTTTTTTGAGCAAATTATGGGTTACCCACCGCACTTGAAATTTGTAAATGTCATTATGTTATTATGAGACTTTTGTTATTTTCATAATTTAAAAGCAGCAGTTTTATTAAAGTCTTAGTCTATTTTATGTAAGACGGCTTCTAGTGCTTATACAGAAAGCATAATAGAGTCTTACCGTTATCATTGTACTGTACTTACTTAATTATATAACGATAAAGCTTGTTTTATTTTAAAGGAGTATTACAAATTTTAAAATAGGTCCTCATAGAAAAGTAAAGAGTTTCTTCTTGTTCTAAAGTTCAGTTTTTTGTAACATTTATCTAGACTACAATAGGTTCATTCAAACTACGCACGTAAGTCAAGAGTAAGGTTTGGATGGACGTAGAAGTCGCAGGTACTGTTTATGTAAACATATATTTCTGTTATTACTATGAGCCATGAAATTCTGAGAATAAGCCGTTCGAAGTACTATCTAAATTAATTAACCAGTATAATTTAAATAAAATAAATAAATTATATTGATTTTGAAACTCTAATACTGCGGCCTCGATTATGGCGCGCAGCAGTGCACCACAGCTGTGTTTTATTTTATTTTATTTATCTGTTGAGAAACCAACAGCAATTCCAACAGATATAATATACAAAGACTTATTAGTTAAATTATGGCCAATAACAGGTTTCCACTATGAATTCTGAGCTTCGAATTCCGAGCTTCAAATTCCGAGTGTATATTGGAATAGAAAGCAGAAACAGCGTTATTCAGAACTCAAAGCGATACAGTACAGATACAGATACTCGAGCTATTTCTAGGAATCGGCTCTGTACGGCTACCCATATTCAATGCATACGGCGATTGCACAAACGGCTATCTTGTTCTGATTTGTGTAGCATTAGTTTGAATTCAAGGAATATAGAAATACAATATTTATATACACCGTTGGTTGTCTTTTTTAAATCATCAGACTTTTTACAAAACAGACTATATTTTTATCTGTGTACTTACCTACACAACCTACTTATGAAACTTGTTGAACAGGATGTACATTTTATTTTGGTCCATGGTATCATACTATAAGTGCTGAAAACACACTATAAGGCGCGAGTTGCTGCTTCTCGTTTATGGCCCGGAGCGATATTTGTTAGGCCTGCAGTTAACGTGTACTTAATAACAATCATAATATTATAAAAAAATATTCCGACGAATTGAGAACCCCAAACCCTAAAAATAGTAAATGACGTACTGACTGAAATGCAATGCAGAGCCTAAACCCCTGGACCTGGAAACTTGAAGGGGGATTTTAGGAAGGGATTTTTGGAAATTCGCGGGTGTAAGGGGGTAAACACGTTTGTATTAAAAAATCGTATTCCGTCATCATCATCATCATCATCATCAGTCTATAGCAGTGCACTGGACATAGGCCTTCCCTAATGAGCGCCATTCCGCCCTGTTCTCAGCTCGACGCATCCAGCTTTTACCATCAGCCTTACGCAAGTCGTCACTCCACTTGGCCGGAGGGCGTCTTACACTTCGTTTGCCGAGCCGCGGTCTCCACTCAAGAAATCCTTTACCCCAACGGTTATCGGGTTTTCGGCAGATATGGCCAGCCCACTGCCTTCACTTGCTCCTCCACTTCAGCTTGCTAATTCTTTGAGCTATGTCAACGAATTTAGTTCTATGTCGGATAAACTCGTTACCGATTTTATCATTCAGAAAAACTCCGAGCATATACGTGAAGACTCGACGTGGCTTTCCAAATGCTGCCCAGCCCAGCTGAATCCTCTTCTTGGTCTCCTTCTTGAAGTTGTTTCTACCCAACTGCAATATCTGCCCGAGGTATGTGTATTCCGAAACAATTTCGAGATGGTGAGGGTGGCTTTAGAATCGTGGTTGTTACGTTGGGGGCAAGGAGCTATGTCCAGTATTATAAAAAAAACAATAAGATTACATACAAATCCTTGGCTAGACGCGGGGGCCTCGGTGACGTCACCAGTAGCATGATCGGGTCGCACGAGGAGGGGCGCGCTGAGTCTCGAAGCAGTCGGAGCTCACTTTTGCGCCAACACCAGAGATAGACGGAAGTTATACCTTTGCTTTTGATTAATTTAAAATTATCTACTTTATAAAATAATTCATAAAAGACATTTTATAAGAATTCCTCTTTAGTTTTTCTTGCTTACCTTTTTTTTAATAAATATTCATCGTTATTTATAACCTCAGAAGTGGGATTCCTATACTTTCTGAGTCGGCTACCTGAGATTATTATAAAGTAATTAATGCACGCACGTGATGTAGGTACTTCAGAACACTATGCCTCAAAGTCACGAAGAGAAGGTAAAAGCTTGATACATGATATGGTTCGACCTTACCGTTATAGATGTGATCACACTAGTGAGCTTTTCAGCTACCTCGGTCGTGACCACGTGAACGTTGCAGTGAATCGTGCTTGGACATGTCTAGGCTTGCAGCGCATGAGCCTGCGCTGGATGGACCAGCCAGCGGAGCATGAGGCTCACTCGGCGCGGGTGGCGGCAGTGGTGGCGCCAGCAGCAGCAACGGGACGGTCTCTGGCATCGCCGAGTAACCCACTCCAGATGGGCCCAGTGTAGCTGCGCCGTCTGCTCTCGTACCATACGCGTTCCAGGGGAACTATCTTCCAAAACATTTAAGCGGTTCAAAATAGTTTGGAGTTGCTGTTCCGAACCTAGATATGGGCGTACCGAGATTGTCCGAGATATAGGCGTATAACTTCATGCACAAAAATTTTAAGTTTACTTTTTGCGGACATTTCAGTCAAATAAAAGTATCAGACGTTACAATTTTAAAATGTTAACTACTAAATTATTATAAAGTAATAATCTAATCTAAAAGAAGTACCTACATCACGTGCGTGCATTAAATCGGTGGGATGATCGCGAGTCCTTAGTGCGTATCGTTAACTGTTTAAATGGTGACGCGAAATTATGGCTAAATGAATGGGTTAGCAACGGTCGTAGCTGGTTGAATTTTAAGCGTGAGTTTAAGACGTTGTGTCCGTTCAAGTAGACAACGCGAACATACTATTTGATGTGATGAAAACTGATTCCGACAGCTACCCAACGTACGCGGAATATGCTAGGCGTTCTTTGTTACGGTTACGCATCGTAAAAGGATTAGGTGAAGAGCTGATAGCAGCCCTAATCATAAGTGGTGTTACCGATCCCCAAATTGCTGCCGCTACTAATGCGAACCTATTGCCAGACGGTTTGGTAAACTTTTGGTCAGTTTATCGTATCACGTGTCACTTTTAGCAAATACACTTTGCAATGAACGTAGCAATCCAGGGGTTGAGTGTTTTTCTTGCGGAAGTATTGGTCACAAACAGATCTCATGTACGTTTTAAACTAGGAAGGCATCGAGAACAGTATGCCTAGTTCTGCTTCAGTTCCTTAGACAGCCACCAAAGTCAGAGCCGTGCTCATATTTCAAAAAGTTATGTCATAAACTCGAAGAATGTTTTACAAAGCATCGCGCTGAGACTCTCGACCAGTCTAACGTGAACTCTTGTCACGAAGCAGCTGATGCATAAGCAGAACGATAAATAACGACCGCGGTTATACAAGGTGTGTTTGAATTGGGTGATATTCTTATAGATAGCGAGCGGGTCACTTATTAATTTAAAGATCAAAATGTACCACCTGAAGCGGTAATGATTGTGATTATGAATATCCTAATCCTAATCCTAATATCCTAATAATATTAAAAATATGAAAGTCTGTGTGAATGTTTGTTACCACGTATCTCCGTATCCACTGAACTAGATTAAAGGAGAATGCCGTCTGATGTATGGCGCTCGGTACCAAGACTAAAGTGAGTGCGTCAAAAAAATATCCAATAAGTTTTTAGTCGATTCTACTGTCAAAATAATTAAAAATGAGGGTTATTGCCATAGTAACACTTTACATCATTGTTTATTGCCATGGCAACGTATATATCATTGGTTGTTGTAGTCTAATGGCAGCGTGCAACGGAAACCAAATCAACAAAATATTTTTTTACTTGATTATTAATCGAGTCGGTGTGTAAAACTAAAGAAAATGTTAATGTCATTTATAAAATATAATAAATTTTATGGGATACATTCGGTTTTGACGCAATTGGTATGGGTTCTCGGCATTCTCCTTTGGTATGTAGATAGTTTAAATCCAGAATAACACATAGGCTTATTAATTAGCTAATTTTGAAAAATTAACCTCTGAGGTGGTAAACGGGGGTGGCAAATTTTTTATGGGGAAAAAAAAATCTTTACTTATCGACTTGAAATTTTGCACAGAGTATCTCTACTATAAATGAATGAAAACCTATTTTAGGATTTTCCGCAATTCAACCACTAAGGGGATTATCAGAGGTGGCAAAGTTTGTAAATAAATATTTTGACAGTTCCGTGCCAATACATATAAGAAAATGTAATGTATGTCAGAAAAAATAACAAATTGTTTAAAAAAAATTGCGTCGATATTATTAAAATAATGATAAATTAGCTGCTCCTACTGTAAGGTTCCATAAATGTAGTCAATCTTAAAAAAGGTAATATGTACGATTTGTTAACAAAATCCCAAATGATGTTATTATTTTTCTGTAAATAAATTTAAAAAAAAATGTTAAACGTAACCTCTAATAAAGCTTATTATAAAATTTCTGGTTAATTAGATGAGAAAAAAGCTTGGGATGAAACTGTCTCCAGTTCCCTCAAAAACAATGTAAGAATACAGATTTTATCATGGAATTTAAAAAAAATATAAGTCAAGCAGAGTTTCTTGCCAATTCTTCTCTGTTTAGTCGCAAAACAAATTACAGATACAACAAATAGGTACATATGAATATGAATTTATATACGCGGAACAAAAAAATTCATTACCAATCGACTTGAAATTTTGCATCGAGACTATCTACTAAAAATAAATGAAAATCGGTTTCAGGATTTGTCGCAAATCAACCTCTAAGGAGGTTAGCGGGGGTAGCAAAGTTTATATGGGGAACAAAAAATCTTTTAATATTTCTAGGATATTACGTAATCATTTGTTCCACGTACCTGTCTCTATATGCGATTTTCAGTATTTGTTATACATTCACCACATTTTAACGAATTGCGTCGGTATTTTTTTGATAATATTATTCAGTTCTAATGAAATCAGTAAATAACTACACGAAGCTAATTCATTATAAAATCCCTATTTATTGAATTCTACGTCTTACTGCTAGATTAAATAGCTTATTTTTCTCATCATCATTATCAGCCGTTTTCGATCCACTGCTGGGCATAGGCCTTTTTTTTATTATGCCATTTACCTCGATCCTGCGCTAGTCAAGAGCGGTTATTCTAATATCGTCGACCCATCTCTGGAGGACGCCTTATATTCCTTTTATCAATTAGGTTATTTTACATTGGATGAACCTTCGTTTGACCACAAACTCACCATATGCTAAGCAACGTTGTGGTCTAAGAAGGAACACTAAGGTCCAGAATACACCTATTCACTCTAGCCTTAAATAGTTCCGGATTATAGTAATCAGGAAACATAGAGGTCGGTGGAGAGTTCCAATCCTTAGCAGTTCATATAATAAAAGTAATCGTTGTAGTTGTCCCGGTTGAGGATCGCAGGGCATAGCTTCTCGCGCTGACGACGCTGCTGCCGTCAGCGATCATGGAATTCAGCTGTCCCGGTGTTAGGCTATGCTATACCGTATACAGCCGGCAGCCAGAGCCACGTTTGTTATACAGCAGGGTGCACCACGAGCAGTTACGGTTGGCTTGGAGTTCGAAGATGGAGGTTGAAACCCCTTACAACCCGATCTACGTTCGGATAATGCCAATGCATAACTGTATTTACGCAGTCGCTGTGTGTCCCATAAATAAATAAAAGTAGTTATTATATTGAATTTATGCAGACAATTATAGGTAATTAGTAATTAAATTCAGCTTTTTATACAAGTATTTATAGTTGGCCTCCTGTTATAGAAGCTGAACCTTAGCATTTATATCTTTACTAGGGGGCGTCCCTTGAAGTCTCCCCGTTTCATTCCCCATCATTAAATCAAGGAAGGACTTTCCTTTATGTGTAGTGAGCTTTTGGGGGGTAAGGGGGTGGGGGAGGGGGGAGGACCCTCCCCCTAAAAGGGTGAAGTGCGGAAACTCATAGTTTCCGAGAAAAATAATAATTTGATTTTGAGGTTAAGTATGGAAAAAACGTAAACAATATACACCAAAACACACTATCGGGAGAGGGGGGGATGCGGTAGTGTTAGGGAAGGGGAACCTATGACCTATGTCTACTCTAAAATCCCGTTTCAAGTCATAAAAATGGATATGATTCCGCGTTCCCGTTCTCGTTCCCACTCCCACTTCCGCTTACCTTTTCCGAGCCCGTTCTTGCTCTCTTTTCCGTTGGCGACCCGTCGCCAAGTCAACAGCCAAAAAGTATAGGTATCGTAAGTTTTTATATCCCCAGTCGTAACTTGAGGAAGGATTGGTTCCCAACTTACCATATGGGCTACATTCTATTTCTCTACAATGTCTATATGCAGAGTTAAAAACGAAAAAAACTAATCGTTCGCGTACGCTTCATACATTCATAAAACAGCACATTCATTCAACAACAACTTTATTTTACATTCTATAAATTGAGGGAGGGAGAAAACGTGAAATAAAATACACGCAAACGAAGTTGCACGCGGGTCCGCTATTATTTACATAAGTTTATTTTTTTTTGCCCCTTTTGGGGTTCTATCTTGTTGACCCCCTGTCTGATATAACTCATATACTTTCCAGCAAAAAAGAGATGCCCACTATCCATACATTGTTTGCCCCACAAAAAAATGCATACATTACGATCATTTTTGGATTTCTGGATGGGATTTCCATTTTTCTTTAAGACCATTAATTTTTTTCCTTTATACAGAGGACTGTTAATTTTTGCCATGTGAAGCGTAGCGCACACACAAGATAAACAACAAAGTCACCATCTCAAAAACCACAATGCCTACATTACATTTAGTACTTACCTAACCGAAATTCGTGTGATACTATCCAGCACGACCATGGAAGCTTTTTGCAAAGCGATAGTTCAGTAGTTGGGAAACAAATCGGCTTTTCAGTATTTGTTTCCTCTCCAGCTTTAGCATTCATTTTTGCAATATGTTTATGTTTGTAAAAATGATTGGATTAACAACTACATGCATTGAAAGTCTTCGACACTTCTTAAGTTTTTGAAGATAAATGTTAATTGTCGGACTTCAGAGACAGCGGTTTCAATATCATTTTTCCAAGACATCTATCCAAGAAAACACCTAGATATTTAACAAAAGTTGCACGGTCGACTTAGGCTGGAATGCTATGATTTGGGGATGGGATTTGGGATTTTGTTAAAAAACCGTACGTTTTGCCCTTTAAATCATTAACTAACTTTATGGAGCCTTTCAGTAAGAACAGCTAGTTTATCTTTATTTCTAGTGTTAAAATTATGATTGTCGCTATTTTTCTTAAACAATTTGATTTGACTTAAACATTTTTTCGGACATACATTAAGTTTTCATATATATATTGGCACGGCACAGTCATAACATTTATTTCTTTAAACTTCATTCTAAGTGATTCTCTGGGGCCCATATTATAAATTGCACAAACAGCCCTCTTCTGCAGCACAAATATGGTGTTGATATCTGCAGCATTCCCCCACAGTAAAAATGCCGTTGGTACGAAATAATGCTGTGGAAGTAGCTGAAATAAACCAGTCTAGCCGTTTCTACGTCAGTAAGTTGACGGATTCTTTTGACTGCGTATGCTGCAGAACTGAGTCTGTTCGACAATCCATCCATGTGAGCGCCCCATTGAAGCTTATTATCTAAGGTTATGCCTAAAAATACTGTAGTATCCACAAGATTTAAATCTTCACCTTTTATTTTAATGTTAGCTTCAACTTGTTTGGTAAAATGTTGACCTTATTCCGCCTTCACCTTTCTACCTACTTTTCTACCTACTTTTCTACCTACTTTTCTACTTCAAGCTCTATAGGAGCTTCAGACGCATTGCTAACTACTACCCGCATCCAGTTAATATTCCATTTAACAGGACTAAACGCTTCCAAACATCATTTATAATGTACACTACTAAAATATGGAATCAGCAGCCAGCGTCTGTTTTTCCATTGACTTACGACCCTAACGGCTTGAAAAAGAGAGTTAATGGCATCTTCTGGGAAAGCTCGCCCCATCGTCGAGCTCATCCTTGCCTCGAGGTCAGGAGCTGGACCATAGTAAATAAAAAAAATAAAAAAACTTATACATCTTGTTTTATTTCCGTTCAGTAATAAGTTGTTTACATCGAACCAATTAACAATTTTCGTTATTGCATTGTTTACGTCGTCAAAATTGGTCTGCCGTCGCTTTAGTTTAAATAAAAGAGAAGTGTCGTCTGCAAACAATACAATTTCGTAATTGTCCCACACAAGTTGAGGTAGGTCGCTGATGTAAACTAAGAATAGGAATGGGCCAAGTAATGACCCTTGAAGTACACCCATCTTTACCACAGATTCCACAGAGCATTTTCCATTTACGTCGATTTTCTGTATCTGAATGCCTTAGAAAAATCACAAAAGATGCCTAAAGCATCATGTGAATCCACCCAGGCATCGTAAATATGTAATAATAACTCAACACCGTTATCAGTTGTTGATCTGCCCAAATCCAAATTCTTTGCCAATAAGTAAATTGTTAAAGTTGAAATGGCATTGAAGCTGACTAAGAATTAGTTTTTCAAAATTTTTACTGAATGTTGGCAGTACTGATATCGGTCTAAAGTTAGTAGGGTTAGAACTACTACCAGATTTGAATAGAGGCGTTATTTTACCATGTTTCATTAGATCAGGGAACTCATTAGATATAGATAGGTAAAGATATCAAGAGCAAAGCTTCAGATGTTGATGGTTAGACAGTGTCAAAAGCTTTGGAAAGATCTAAGAAAACACTTACAGTCGTAAGCTTTTAACAAATCTCTTGACAATTATATCCGAGAGTTCAAGAACTGCATCCTTTGTTGTTTTACCACTTCTAAATCCGAACTAATCCCTCGATAATACGGCATTGGTATTTAAAATATGTGTATAGTTTTTTTTATTTGAAAACTCTTCTATAATTTTAGATATAACATATACTATGTATATTTATCTGTATTAAATATGTGACACTGTCTCTCTCCCTATTCTCAAAGAAAGAAAATATTACATTACGCGTGTAACAATGTGTGTATTTTAGATAGGTATCATTCGGGAATTGGTAAACTAATCTCACAGACAAACTAAAATTCCGCTTTAGTTTACTTACTTCGACATTAATTCTTCTTACCTTATTTAGCCTGTCTAACCCCACTACAGGGCAAGAAGCTTCTTTCCTTCTATCCTCACTTCCTGATTTTGGGAATCGGCTTCGCCAGGATACGGTTAAACCAAGGTTAAACTTCTAGTTTCTCACACCACCTCCGTCTGGGACACTGCAACATTTATAAATAAAAATAAATAAGATATCTATTGTATTCTATCATCGTCGGCCTATAGAAGTCCACTGCTGGACCTAGCCCTCTGATGAGCGCCATTGCGCCCTGTCCTAAGCTCGACGCATCCAGCTTCTATCAGTAGCCTTTCGCAAATCGTCACTCCACTACATTTACCGATCCGCGATCTCCACACAAAAACTCGTTTGCCCCAACGGTTATCGGCTCTTCAACAAATATGGCCAGCCGACTGCCACTTCAGCTTGCTAATTCTCTGAGCTATGTCGAAAACTTTCGTTCTGTGTTGCAAAGTCTCGTTTTACGGATTCTATCTTTCAGCTTCTTGAGTGTCCACGTGTCGGCTCCGTATGTCATGACGGGTAAGACATACTGATTGAAAACTTCAAACTTTTTCAAAAATTGCGGTATGGGTGACGAGAAGACTCGACGTAGTTTTCCAAATGCTGCCCAACCCACCTGAATCCTCCTTTTGCCCTCATTCTCGAAGTTGTTCCTACCCAACTGCAATATCTGCCCGAGGTATGTGTACTCCAAAACAAGTCCAAGAAGGTCTCCATTAAAAACGACAGGTCTCTTATGAATTTGGTCATTGACCAAGACTTTTGTCTTATCCAAATTCATACCGAGACCTATCATCTTTCGCGAGGCTGATGCTAGGCCGTCTAGAATCTGTTGCAGCTCCTTCAGCGACTCCACCGTTAGGCATAGTGGCCTCATTGTATTCCAATTCTCGTATACTTTACAGAAATTTGCAATTTATTGCAAAACTGGACAGAGCTAGCAATTTTGATATGAAAATATTTTTGGTGTTGTGGTATAATTTATTATTGCCCGCGGCTTCTTTTCACGTTAAAAGTTATATTTCTATACCTCGGAGATAGTTATATTATCTGGATGAAAGTTCCCTAAATACTTAGGATTATTTTACTACTAGTTTCCGCCCTTAGTTTCGCTCAAACGGTACCAGGATAAAAAGTAGTTAATGTGCCAATCAAAGTCACAACTATATATTTCATTAAAGTTTCATCAAAATCCATTCAGCTGTTACAGAGTTGAGTGGGGACAACGTTTGTGCAAGCCATTTGCGATAAATTGTATGCAAGTAAGATTGAGCGTGTAACAGGGTCTTTTTTAACACTTTTTGTCATCTAAACTCACACACGCACAAGCACACTTTGCCAAAGAACCGATAACCGTTGGGGTAGACACGCTCAGAGTGGAGACCGCGTAGTGTAGGGCGCCCCCGGTCAGGTGGAGCGATGACTAGCGGATGGTGGCTGGTAGAAGGTGGATGCACAGAGCCGGAAATCGGTCTCAGTGCCACTTACTGGGTGTAGAAAGAAATTTATATTTCTTACTTTCTTCACTCAGTATCCGTCCACTGTTGGTCATAAGCCTACATTCACACACACACACACACACACACGCACGAACACACACACACACACACACACACACACACACACACACACACACACACACACACACACACTTTTGTGAAGGGGAGACCTTCCTAACTTGGATTGGAAACGGAAAGGCATGTTGTGGATGGGATTGCTCAAAATGTAGGTGTTTTTTTTTGAAGATTTAAGTAAACTAAGCATTATTTCAAGTTTTGCGGTTGTCGTCTGTAATCTTTACGGATTGGTCGGAGGCAAGCGTAAGGTATCATTACCGATTGGCCGGGGACCTGTGGGCGTTGGAAAAAGTATCCAATAGAAGTTCACAGTAAATCTTGAAATTATGAAAGAAAGACATGAAAAAAGCACTGAAACGAAAATCAGCGTACAGGTTTTTTGTAAAACAGAGTGTTATAACTGGGGCAGTAGATACAAGCCCGAAACCTCAGCAGGTACAGAGAACTCATTCAGTCATTTCCGGGTATATTATAGTTTAATACGTCGTCATCATCATCAGCCTATAAATAAAATCAATAGGTAAAGAATGATTTTCAGACAATGTCCATACACGTATACAAAATTATAAACACACACAATAATAATAATCAAGATAAAATAATGTCAAGCAAACATCGGGATAATTATAAAGAACTCTAAGCTAAGTAAAATGTCAAAGCCTAGTTCACTGCTGGACATAAGCCTCCCCTAATAAGCGTCATTGCGCCCTGTCCTTAGCTCGATGCTTCCAGCATCTACCAGCAGCCTTTGGCAGATCGTCACCTCGTGTACCTGTCTTTGTGCATAACAGACACAGATGGTCTTTCGAAATATTTTGGACTACCTAAGTTAGTAGAGGCCCATCATCATCATCATCTTCATTGGTATGGCAGTTGTGTTTTCATTTATTTTGATGTTAAAGTGCATGAATTGGTTTTAGAATTCGTTATGATGTTTTTTTAGATTTTATAGGAGAGATAATTATTTATCTTCTTTAGCGAAAAGTACTTGACCTAACCATGATTTTGGATTTTAGTTAGAGTTAGCAGATTTGAGTGAGCAGATATGTAAGAAAAATATTATAAGTAATTAATTGACGACCTCTGTGGCGTAGTGGACGAAGGCCCGCCTGAGACAAAATAAATAACAAAACAAAATTTGTTTATTTCTCTTAGTACATTACATTTTAGTTATTAGCCCTACTTACCAAACTAAGTTAATGTAACTTGTGTTTTGGCAATTAGTGCTTTCCCTTTTTTTTTTCATTGAACCGATGAACATTATTCAGATTGCGATATTGAAATGAGTATCATCTATACAATAAAGTTTATAAATTAAACATTATTATTATTTAAATTAAAAGTGTGTGATTGTGTATGTGTGTGTGTGTGTGTGTGTGTGTGTGTGTGTGTGTGTGTGTGAGTGTGTGTGTGTGAGTGTGTGTATGTGTGTGTGTGTGTGTGTGTGTGTGTGTGTGTGTGTGTGTGTGTGTGTGTGTGTGTGTGTGTGTTACCCTGTTCCCCCCGTCTCATAAGAGTCCGGTTATCACAGGACAACCCTCCACGGTGCGTGACATGTGACGTATATAAAATACTTTTGCGGGTTCGATTGCGGGATAAATGTTTGCATGTTCTGCAGATATTTGTCTCCGGGTCTGGGTGTTTTCTTGTATTGTGTTGTGTGTAGTATAACAAACATGGCGTTCCCATAATACAAGCTCTGGTTAGTTTGGGGCTACATGATGCTGTCAGCCGTGGATGTCAATTCCACTACATTTTAGTGAAACATTATTAGTTAAAGACTAAAGCAACTTTTTTTGCTATAATGTCATCATCGGCGTAAGAATTGGGATCGCGCGGAAAATCTATAAAATCAGTATACAGGTTGGGGCACAATTTTACCTCATTTGAGGGCAACTTTTCTTTTGTAGTTAGAAGATTCGGTTCTTAGGAAACTATTATTAGTTTGCAGAAAAATACAGTTTCAGGTTTTTGAAAAAATGTATAGAAAAGCCTAGAAAATAACATTTGTCAAAAAAACAAGTTGATCTTAACCGATATGAACTCAATGCATTGATTTAGTAAGTTACTTTGGTAAAAGTTTTTCTGTTGACAAATAGAGATGATAGAGACCAACTGTCTTATTTTTTCATTTAACAGGTTGACTGTATTTATTTTTTTCAAAAATCTGAAAAGAAAATTGTTAGATGCCTAGTGTTCTTTTAGACAAATTGGACCGAGCAAAGCTAGTGAAGATTTCAGTGACAATTTTGTTAGTGGATATGTTTGTTAGAGCATTACTTTCTATACTTACTTCCTTTCCGTTTATCCAATTTGGATGAAACTTGGTAATTCAATAGGATTTATTAATATATGACACTCATATCCCAGCAAATTGGTGAAGAGGTTGTGAAGATATTGAGTGTCTAATAGCGGGTACAGACTTACGAAATGTAACACAATTGTCGCAATGTATCATGCAATGCAAAGAATTCCTATAGTATGGACGCCTTGCGCGCACAAACTGAGCACACTACACACACGAACAGACATTTCTGCATACATGCTAGGTTCGTGCGCGCACTTATGAAATCAGTCTGTACCCACCTTATGGGGATAAAAAGATTGTGGAGATCGCGCGAGATTTCGGTTCAGGATGATGATTAAATATGGTTGATAAATGTTAAAAAGTTGAAATGGGATGTATTAGGTTTTTAACTTGACTCTTTGTTGTCGATTTTATAACCTCACTGAGTTTTTTGTAAAAGGATGGACGATTTCTAACAAAAATACTCATTTCTCTATGAGGAAGTGGCTGAACATCTTTTTTGTATTTTTAAAAACCTTTCTATGTTTACCGAGTTACCTCAGGGCTATTAATCCCTATGACCAAATATAAATGTAACCCGCCTCGTTACGATATCTGCGTGTAATCGTATTCTCTATGCCCAAGAAAAGAATTATTGACGTGACGCTATGGCTTGCTTTGGAAACGCGTTTGTGTTTGAAGCATGTTATGACGTCACACATTATCGGCAAGGAATCTGTTGTATCAAAATACAAATAAACGTGGTACGCTTTAGAAACAGCATCAAATGAAGTGGCCTAACGTATTCTTTAATAGTTTCCGCCAGCAGCTACGCTCGCGCGGAACCCGGATAAAAATAGTAGCTTAAATGCCATTCCAGGTATGTGCAAAACTTCCAAGTTTCGGCGTGAAGGAACGACCAACATTTCAGATACCTACATTTTAAACTTTCGCCTTTTTAATATTAATAGGATAGCAGCCATTAAATAAAGTAGAACTTGGCAGGATGTATACACCGTAAAACGATGCTTCATAATTATTATTTTGAACAATACAACGTGATATTGGCGATATGTGGAAATAATATACCAGTTGCCAATGAATAAAGAATTTAATATTTGAAGTTTGCCTGTCATTTTTCATTGTGCGGCACAATGACATTTTATTCAAAAAATACAGGAACGCGCTATCCGTACCCAGCTTTACGTTAGGTTACCACCAAATCCGTCATTGTTTGTCATCGGCCGAAGTAAGATTGTACGTCAACTGTCGATGACAGATGTCGTACAATCTGACTTCGGGTTATATCTACTGTATTGCAAATTATAGGTATGTGATTCCTTGCTACAATGCAACTTGGCATAATTTTTGCATGCTAGTATTCCCTTAATGGTTGGTGGTTCTCAATTCCGCGATTTTTTGCACACCGAATAGAGAAAACTGAATTGAATTTTGCGATATAAATTAAAAATTCCTTTATGTCGCAAAATTCAATTCAGTGTTCTCTATTCGGTGTGCAAAAAACCGCGGGATTGAGTAAAATCAGCTTTGACATGTTTTGTTTTAAGTAAAAATTCCTTAAAGCAAAACATGTCCAAAGCTGATTTTACAAATTATTCATGTTACTCATGCTGCATGTCAATATTATCATCTGTTACAAAAGTCATTTACAAGCTTTATTGACTGAACATGATACTTTTATGTGAAAAATATGTTTGAGAGATGACTCGTGACCATAGTTTTTAGTTCACAAACTGTTCTCATAAAAAAATGTTAATTTTTATACTAATTTCTCAAAAAACTGGAGCCATTTCAATTTCAATTCGGTGACGGGTTTAAAGAAAAATCCATTTTTCTCAAAATCTAATATGTCAATTAGTACCCCTTTTATACCATTAAGTTTGGAAAGCCATCTTATTTTAGATTTATGACACAAAGCTTGACAACAAAGCAAACAAGAGAAAAAAAATTGACACCAAATTGATAAAAATTAGCTTAAAGCGTAAAATCGACCTAGTCCACGCCCTTTTATCAGCTTTACATAATTCATCTCGACATATTTTCAGACCAAACGACAGTATACGTATTCCCTGTTAAATATGAATTTCTGCCTCATATGACAGAATAAACTTACATGAGAATATTGAAATTATTTAAAAAGAATTTGCCTGTAGTAATAAAATCATATAACGAACGAAGCTGCTAAAATATGCCGTGAAATCTACTTTTAAAGGCGTCAATTTATGAGGATGTTGATAATAACATTTTAAAACTTACAGAGCCATGACATTTTAATATAGCCGTCTGGAAAGAGGCAAAAGAATTTAAGATAACAAGGTACTACAAGGTACGATAAAAGTGCAACAAATATTGTAAAAATGTGCTCTCATTTTGTTTTGCTTCCACCTCTACTATTAATCAACAAGCCTGGAATGGTATTTAAAACCTGCTGTGCCAGTTTCAGCGAAAAGGATTTTAAAAATCAATGGTATGATAAAGATCATAATAGTTATGTTGTACAGTAGACACTGATCGGACCACAAACACTTGCGAGGGGTACCATCTACAAATTAATGCAAGATTACCGCGAAATCCAAATTTGTACTCAGTAATCAGCACACTTATAAAAAAAAAATAAAGCATTACGATCGAAAAATCGAAAGCTATAGTCGTTTATACCATCTAAGAAGAGCTAGCTTTCGCCCGCGGCTTGGTTCGCGTGGTAACCGGATAAAAAGCATCATAATGTGTTATCCAGATACACAATCCATATATTCCAAGTTTCATTAAAATCTGTTTTGTAGTTTTTGTAGGAATATTAGTAGGAAGTAAGATAGGTGGACAAGGGATATTCTGTTTGACGAAATATAAATATTCATTGTTATTAAATAAGCTCGAGAAAATCAATATCCCCAATAGCTTTTCTCAAGAAAATTAATTTCATCCAATTTAATGTAAATGTTTTTAATAGTGCTTAAAAAAAGAGTAAAATTATTTTCATGTTATATATGTGCTAGGGTGAGGCTGAGGATTTATTTATTTAAGAGGTATCATGGTAACATAGTTTCCAAAAAAACCTAACTACCAATATTTTAGGATTCAACATGCTGCAAATACAACTTTAAGCAAATCAACATTTTAGGATTTCAACTACCAGCGACGGAAAAAACATAGACGCATTCCTATCGTTAGAACTTACCCCAAAAGAAACCTGAGCCCCGATGAGTGGGTCTAAAAATTTGAGCCCCAAGCAAATTGTGTTCGCCCGTGACAGTCAATGGTGACAATGGTGGCGGCAACAAGTTTTCACGAGATAATTTCATGAAATAAATGCCTTCTGCAGTTGCAGAAGAAGTGGCAATAAAACACGATAGCCGTTAAAAAGATTATTATAATGCTGTGTTATAAACATCTGTCAAACTACAAACGGTCATAGCTGGAAAACTTCTCGTCCCAGACTTACTAGAACTAGCTCAGTCGGATAGTAAAAAAACAACCCTGTCTTACAATCGCTAAACAGTCAAATAGTAAAATAACATCAAATCATTGGCCTTTTGAGGTATCCCCTAGTTTCCATTTAGTATGTTAATTAAGTTCCGTCCCGTCTTACGTATGATGTCCATTTTCATATACATGTATGTATTCTTATGCCATTGAAGTCCTGGATGGGAATTATGCTTCTCTCAACTATGAGTTTTTCAAATGGATTTAAATGCATTTACTGTGTTTTAGAAGTAGTAGATTTCTTTGTAAAGGGCTCATCTGGGGCTGTACCACAACCATGCCTATTTCTGCCGCGAAGCAGGATTGCGGTTTGAAGAGTGTGGGTGCCGGTTAAAGTACAGGCGCATGCGGCTTAACATCGTCATGCCTCAAATTGATGGAGAAAAGGCGTCGCAGCGTAGGGCACATTCCTTTACAATTTTTTTTTGTAAAGTATGTAAAATCATCTAAGTGGTAGCCGAGAGATGGTTATATAAAAAGGGGACGTCCATCCTCGAGATGAGTCGACAATATCAGAAAAACCGTGGGGAGCACCTGGCCTAGACTAGCGCAGGACCGAGACGAGTGTCATAATCGAAGGGGGGCCTATATCTAGCAGTGGGCCGAAGATGGCTGAAATGATGATGATGATGATGATGATGGTAATAAAGCTGGACACTATCACACAGCATCATGTAGCCCCAAACCAAGCAGAGCTTTTATTATGGGAAACACATGACTGTTATAATACTTAAATATTTGTTTTTGTAAATGCATTTACAAAAACAAATACATAACATATACATAACATACTTAGAAAACACCCAGACCAAATATCTGCGAATAATGCAAACATTTATCCCGCTGCGGGAATCGAGCTCGCACCCTTCTGCGTCCCAGGCGGACCTTCGCACACAGCGCCACAGAGGCCGTCAAAAATAAGTTGATTTAAAATAATTTTAAATTTACCTATCAGACGTAGAAAATTGATGAAAACAGATGTCTGATGATGATGATGATGATGATGATGATGCGAGCTGAACGTAATTATTGAATCAAATAAAAATATTAGTGGCCATAGAGATTATAAGCTAATATATTTTCTTCTAACATTTTCGGGTCCGTCGATCGAGTAATAGAGATCACGATCCGATCACCTGACTGGTTTAATATCAAATCATCATCATCATATTTATCATCAGCCTATAGCGACCCACTGCTGGACATAGGCCTCCCATTATCCTCAGCTCGGGGCATCCAGCTTCTACCATAACATAATAATTACAAAACGTATTTTTCAAAACATAAAAAATAAGATGAAAAAATGAACTCAACAATGCTTACTTATCTGAACAATAAGCTCAGTATTTTCATCTTAAACTTCGGTCTCAGAATTAAAACCGTCCCAAAAGTTAATCTATTTTGTTGAAAATTTTAAAATTGTTGTTATTGTTATTGTTATTGTATACAAAAATACGTGGGCATTTAGACATTACGGAATGATGAATGAACTAATAATTTGATTTTTAAATCTACTACTTACGTTCAACAGCTTTGCAAGATGCGGCTTACTTTTTGCAAGCTAGAGCAAAATAGCTTAATTTTAGCAACGTCGCGCCACTTTACGACACTATTTTTTTATTTTATCGACAGCGTACGTTACCAATGCATTTCCAGCGAATACTGACTGTGCGTTGCCTGGCGAGTAGCGAGGCGAGAGCGGGAGCCGCGGTGGGTGGGCAGGAGGCTAGGCTCTGCCATCTCGAATATCACTATACTATAACTAATTAAAGAAGCATTTGCATCCTACTATACGTTCTAAGGGGTACGTACCTTGGCCCTCGGACCCTTGTAGTGGTCGGGCCGCTTCAGTCCATGATCTCCATCACTTCGACCTTTGCCTCGCCTGGCTACATACTCGAACATCACGCTGCTCTGTCCGCAAAAAATTTTAATAAATTGTGAAAACGTTTTGTAAGTTTATCACTTTGCAAAGATTCCTAAACAATATTCAGCTGAATTCCAGCCTGGACTTGTTGCTTCACTGAATAGGCAATCCTGGACTCTGCAACGCTAGATAAATACCAACCTAAAACCTACATACCTAAAATGAAATCCTTTTATGCGTATTTTGTGACAATTTCGTAAATATTTTAACATTTGCATTTAAAAGTATTTGTGCAAAAGTACAAAGTAAAATACGAGATAAAGACAACCTCTGTGGCCATGTGGCGCTGTGGGCGAAAGTCCACTGAGACGTATTTAGATTAGCTTAGGTTGCGGGTTCGATATCTGCCGTTATTTGTCTCAGGTCTAAGTGTTTTCTGTGTTACATATTCATATATCAGTCAGATGGTTACAATCAGGGTTCCCATAATATAAACTCTGTATGGTTTAGGGCTCCAGAATACTGTGAAAAATGTCCAGCATTATTTAAAACAACAAATACGACCTTAGACTGTCAGTGAGACCCCAGAGTTTGTTTTTTTTTTGTTAGACCAAACAATGTGTAACAGTTTGTTTTGTTTACAGCTTCGTCCGACAACGGCTGGGTCAGAGTCACCGCGCCGTAGAGATGTCAAAGATGCAACAAATATGCGAACCGCTAGTGAAGTTTTACCGCGGCGTAAGTTTATTTAATTATTACGTGTAAATATCAAAAATACTTATCTGTTTGAACTGCAGTTCAGCAGGTGAGGAGGCCCAATATTCAAGTTCTAAAAATTATAATTATAATTAACTGAGAACATACCAAAGCCGTTCTCAGCACAAGAGTCTCATCCGAGAGTTTGGACATCTTTCCTTTAGGCTGCATTCATCATCATCATCAGCCTATAGCAGTCCACTGCTGGACATACGCCTCCCCTAATGAGCGCCATTGCGCCCTATCCTGAGCTCGACGCATCCAGTTTCTACCAGCAGCCTTTTGCAGATTGTCACTCCACCTGGCTGGAGGGCGTCCTACGCTACGTTTGCCGAGCCGCGGTCACCACTCAAGAACTCGTTTACCCCAACGGTTATCGGTTCTTTGGCAGATATGGCCAGCCCACTGCCACTTCAGCTTGCTAATTCTCTGAGCTATGTCAACAACTTTAGTTCTATGTCGGATAAACTCGTTTCAGATTCTATTCTTTAGAGAAACTCCGAGCATAGCTAGTTCCATAGCTCGCTGAGCGACTTTAAACTGGTGGACTAGCTGTACTGTGAGTGTCCACGTTTCGGCTCGGTATGTCATGACTGGTAGGACGCACTGATTGAAAACTTTTTTTTCAAACATTGCGGTATGGGTGACGAGAAAACACGACGTAGTTTTTCAAATGCTGCCCAACCCAGCTGAATCCTCCTCTTGGCCTCCTTCTCGAAGTTGTTTATACCCAACTGCAAGTACACATATCCGAGGTACACATACCCGATGTATATGAGGTTCATCATGGGTCATCAGCCTCAGCGTCCGTTAAACGTAGCCAGGGTCAGATTTTGCAGGTAGCCAGAGGTAACCCGGGGATTCCTAGCACCCCCTGTCCCGCCGTTACCATGGCCGCTACCTGTATGGCCAGGAATAGCGGGACGGCCGGGAACTGGGGGCCATCTCTTTTTGGCGCCTTTCATTATAGGGGGGTATGCCCATAATCCCCAAGCTGGGCATGCGGGTTGGGGATCGCAGGACACAGCTTCTCGCACCGCCGACGCTGCTGCCCGTCGGCGGTCAGGGCATTTAGCTGTGCCGGTGTAGGCTGCGCTATGCTGCTATCAGCCGGCCGCCAGAGCCTCGTTTTTAATTAGCAGGGTGCACCACGTGCAGGTGAGATTGGCTTGGGACCGGAAGTTGGATGTTGGAACCCCTTATCCTCATAGGCTGCATTGGGCAGAATGTAATGCCCTCGTCCCTTATCGCTCCAACCACGTTTTGAAGGACCGCATCAACGCCATCGGTGGGTTCCACGGCAACGAATCTGTCACCAAAGAGATTGTGAAACTTCTCGGTGCCCGCCATGGTCAGACGGTTTCTTTCAGGCTTAAGATTGATATTCAGAGAGCATCGGACAAGTCTGTCATCAGATCCGGTATTGAACCGTGATCCTGTTGATCACGGAGACATCTTTGAATATGTGCCTTTTATCACTTATGATGAAGTCAATCTCATTTTTGGTCACAGTTCCGGGGCTTCGCCACTTTGACTTCCTCTGGGGCTTCTAAAAACTCCAAGTCAAGACACTGGAGATTTATATAACGTTGTTAGAGAGGGCCTTATTGATGAGAAACCCTACGCCACCCTGTGATTTTTGGTCACCCTCGCAGAAGTACAGTAGATGGCCCGAGTCTAGGGTAATGGTCTCTTCTCCCTCTCTACGGACTTCACAGAACCCCAGATCATGCCACCTTATGTTCTCCAGCTCCACTTTCAACTGCGCTAGATGTTCGTCAAGGCCGGGCGCAATGACGCTCATTAGGGCTGTCCAGCAGTGGACTGCTGTAGGCTGATGATGATGATGATAATGATGATGAGAACAGTAGCACCATTTTTATTCTTTTTTATTCTTTATTCTGTTGAGAGAATTAACGACTTTTTTAACGCATATCTGGATTCAAGGAACTTGTATGGAAACTGGCATGGGAAGGTTGACTAAGGAAAAAGTATTCCTGTGGTATCCGTATTAAAAAGTTGGTACTTTTACTTTTAGGTACATACGAGGAAAACATAATATTATTATTTTCAGGCAAAGCGCGCAGTGATTGAGCCACTGCTGTGGCTGATGGGTTCGAAAACGGATTCTGCCTTACCAAATGACAGCAATGGAACCGATCAAACCAATGACGAGTCTGGCCAGCCTGGTCTTGGTAAGGGGCCTTACTTGGTAAACCTGCCAGACGAGTCTAGCGTGTCCAATGAGCCGATCGCCATGTCAGAATTCAGCGGGGTGATGCCAACAGGTCACCTGTATTCGTCCTCGACTACCCTATCTGGGGAATCTGGTATTCGATAACTGATTCGGAGACGTCGGATGGTGCTGGTTGCTGCTCATGTTTATTTTAAGCAGTCTTTCTCTTTCCCCCTCTCTTCGCACCTCTGTCCCTCCCCTCTGTCCCCTCCGTCTCTACCTCTCCCTCTGTTTCTCTTGCTCTATCTAAAGGGTCTACTCTGCAAAATTATTGTGTTTTTTTTTTGTCACCAGAAGCGAATACCTAATAATTATTTTTATAATGTTATTAAATTTTGGAAAAACAATTAAGTGCGAGTGTAAACATAATTTTAGCCAAAAAATGTAAAGACGGGCATATATATAAATTAATAAATAATGCGGGACGTCAGATCATGTAGCCCCAAACTAAGCAGTGCTTGTATTATATACCCGTCTGTATTTCGTAAGTTACGAAATGTACATACCATGTAATGTTACACGCAATTAAATATTTTGCCGTCCACATTGTCGTAATGTATCATGCAAAGTGTATCATATATAGTGTGGACGACTTGCGCGCACGAACCGTGCACACTACGCGCAAAAACAGAACATTTCAAGTCGTGTGCGCCGCAATCTGGGTCCGCACTAATGAAATGCTCCTTTCATGTTATATTGCATGTTACGTTACAGCAGTCTGTACCCGCCATAACATCTTATGCACACAACCGCACAAACCGGAACATAATCCCACTTACTCATGAACGTTACTTAAAGTTAATTAATACTCAAAGTTATCCCTGTCACTGTTTGTCATTATCCAACAGTAGGAGATGGAAATAGTTTAAGCATCGTTTATATTTTGAAAGATGTTCATAAGTAAGGCCAAATAATCGGATAAAGTTATCTCATAAAGTCTAACGGCCGCTCGCGCGTTTGCATGTGCCTCAGCTTTCGTATAATATATATATTATATACATATATGATATATGTATATTATACAAAACCTAAAGTTGTGTTTGTACCTTTTTAACTAATAGCTAATTATAAGATAAGAATATTATTTGATGTTAATTTTTACCTTGTTATCTGTTAATTAATTTTAGATTTAAGTTTAGTATCTCAGTTACCCAGTTACCGCAGTTAGTTATAAAGCACGCTGTTACGTCGTTGATCTCTATACCTTACCTTACCTTACCTATAATTTTCTGAAATAAAATCTTCTTTCAAAATATTTTTAGTGTTTAATTCATAGAAATATTTTCAAAACGAACAAAATATTCTATTGTAAAATTACCACCACTACTAGTTATTTCAATAGGTAGGTTTTTTTTTTCAGTAATCGCTGGAATTATATAGTTGCATTTCAATTTTAAATTTCAATTTATTTATAAAAAAAATACATAGTACCATACAGCACTGTTAGACAGATGCTTCGATAAAATAATTTGCAGCTGTATAATGACATTAGAGATAAACTCCTGAGTATATATAAAATGTGATGTAGCTGTCTGACTGAGCGACTGGCTAATATCTGACAATACACAGCCACACAGGCTGTCTAGATACTTGAAAGGAGGTTGAATTCCTTGCATAGTGTGGGGCCACAGATATAGGAAGACAACTAGATAAAGTCTTGAAATTCAATACAACTGATATCTACTTTCTTATGTGCAATATCATCAGTTAGAAAGGGATGTATACATATATCAATGCGACTTCAAAAAGTAACTCGTACCAGGGCGCTCGAACAAATTTCTATGCAGGTTCTAAATTGGATCGCTTTGAAATCAAGTTTTGTATACTGACTGAAGTCAGTGTTTAATTTTAGGAAAAGATTTTGAGAAGAATTCAGCCCCTGAAGGGATGTAGCGGGGAAAAACCTCTACACAGACAAAGTGGCGAAGCGCTCACTAGTAGGATATAAAAAAAATGTTCCATACCCAAACGGAAACGGAACGGTTGTCATCAGATGGCAAGCTGCCATAAAATTAAACAAGATCATCAGAGAGAGCAGATTCGAGATCAATCACGTTAATTTGTAAATGACTTGGTAAATCCTCAATATCTCACGAAAAAATTTAAAAATCTTTAGTTTCTTAATATCACTTCATTCAAATCCGCATCGTAAACGCCTAGAAGTGCTACTGGTCCATGAAGACGCACGAACAGACGCAAGGTAACCTTCCTCTAGCTCTTAAGTGCAAACTCATCGATATGTGTATCTTGCCATAAAGCTTAGGCTTCGGCTAGGTTAGAACGGGCAAGATGTCTAAACATGGTCGCAGACTGAGGCGCAGATGTCCAAACTGAAAGTCTGCCAGAGAGGTATAGACCGTAGCATACTCTGACCAAAACGAACCGATCGAGTGCGTACCACCACGCTGCGTTCCTTGACCGGTGTTGCCGTTGTTGGAGATAAGGCTGCCAGGCTCATATGGGATTGGGCGGGTCACGTCAGCCGGATGCTTTCCAATAAGTATTGGAAGGCGTCTGGCTGACGATGATCATCTGTAATGATGGTCACCCACTGGTGATTTATTTATTTAATAGGAACGCCAACAGCTTACATATCAATAAATTTTAGAGTTACACTGACAAAGTTGCTTTACGGCTAACACACCTGAAACAGGTAACATGTGATCTATGATGGAGCGCGTTTGCCTAGGAACCGATCCACTGTGGGTGGTGGGAGGTAGCTCGGGACAGAGATATTTGGAAGTCTATGGGAGATTTTTGCCCAACAGTGGGACGAGGAATGTTAAAAAATATTTAATAAAGGGCTGTTTTTCCATTTGTAATGCCTTTTTGGCCGTGTGTCAAAGATTAGTTTGTTTTTTAACATGAAACCTTACATTCAGCGCACAGGTGTAACTCATGAATTAATCATAATCATGAATTACATCAGTAAAAAATCCAAGGTCAACCATTAAGGATCTGTTAGTTCTAGAAAAGATTTGCCTTTTTCATTCATAAAACTGTTGATTTTTTTATCTGAGATAAAGAGGAGAGCCCCTCAAGACCTTATTATAAAACACAGAATCCATATGGGTAAGGCCACTGGGCTTACTCCATTCATGTCGAGCGTGCAGCAATCACTCAAGTCTTGTTCAATGCCCACAACAGGAAGATCACAAGAAAGAAAGGAGATATCAAAAAAATCTGAGGTCAATTTACAGTAGATATCACGTCGTCCATTACTTATTTTCATTATACTACTCTGGAACGTTACGCTTTCTGGTGGTTAATAATACATTGAAAAAATGATGGGATTTCAAATCCTGTCTGCGCCACCGCACGGGCCGCAAGTACGACGACCGCATGCGGCACGCGGGCCGCTTGTTGCCGACCGCTCCGACAACGCGCATTGCTCTGAGAAACATAAACAGGAAGCAGTTGAGTTTTACAGCCAGCTGGTTCACGCTAAAGCCGGCGGCGCGTAAGCGTTACAAGTAGCACTTTCACTACGAAGTGCAAAGTGCAGCGAACAGGAATACTCGGAGGTATGGAGTGAGCTATTTGATGCGCTGGTTTGTACAACTCTGTTATTATGACTTCGACTCGTTTAGTTTATGTACGATAGTGCTTGCGTTGAAATGAATGACAGTAACAATACTTATATAATAGGTCCTTACATATGTAACTGGCGCTACGTATGGAAAATTTCGATAAAATTGATTTCTCAATACATACATTATTGTATTTTTTTCTAGAACTACAAATACTATTCTCCTAAAATGTTGTGTATAATTGGACAACATTGAGAAATGTATGTGTAGCCTATAATTAAAAACTACAACTTTGAAAACAACACATGAAATGAACTGTTTAAGAGTGTTATTTTTTGGGCATGAACTTCACAAAAAAGCGTAGGTATTTATAGAATTTTCAATCTTATACATTGTTATAATCAATAATGTTACGTTCAGGATTTTAAAAAACATGTACAAAAGAAACTAGAGTGAAAAAGGCCAATTTCATATATAAGGACCCAATTACATAGATGCGTTCTTGTGACTCATTCCTATAAAACACTATTATTATGATAAATTGCGAAAGTTTGAGAGTGTGAGTATAATTTTTCGCACTCAACTTCGTAGCGGTAAACATAGATGGTGACCTGGATTAAAACACAGGCTTTTATCTATGCGAGCGTAGCCACAGGCGGATATAATGTATTTATCGAGGTTTTTAAGAGTCGATGTTTTTAGGTAGTCGATTTTTCTCTGTTTGGTCGCATTAGGCCTCATGCTATCGACCGTTTTTGTCAACAGGTAACGGGCCAACGTGAAATATTAACTTTTCGTTATTGCAACGGGTATGTAACGTATTGAACACAGCGCGCTTGCCCGTCGCCTGATAATAAAAATCGGCCAGTTTTCCGTTATCGTTAAAAAGAGGTCTTACCTAAGAATTGGTGTAAATTAATGGCCTTACTTATGAACATCTTTTAAAAGATAAACGATGCTTAAACTATTGCCATCTCTGACCGTTCAATAATGACAAACAGTGACAGGGCTAACTTTGAGCATTGATTAACTTTATAAGTATAGCGTTCATAAGTAAGGGGGTTAATGTTTGAAGTTGCTCTTCGTACGCTGTCAAACAAAGAGGTCTTTTAAAAGATGTTCATAAGTAAGGCCATTAATTTACACCAACTAACAACTAACTTTAACATAACGGCGTAGGAGCTAGCTTATAATGGAGCATGGTTGCAACTCATAGCCGCTCCTACTGCGCAATGCAGTCGTAGAATATGTGGGCGTATGGTGGGTAATGTCGGTTCAAATAATAACACGTCAAAGAATGAAGACATAGTTTTTACTGTACACAATTGGTAGGTAGGTATTGAACAAAAGCGATTTGACATTAAAACTTTAGCTAGCTATAGCTACGGCAATACGTAACGCGACAGTTTCGACAAGTCTTGACTCCTTGGCGATCGGGCAGAAAGTGTTCGTTTCCTCGCGCCCGCACCCGAGCAGCGATGACATCACGACTCTGTCAGAGCGCGCGACAGAGGGCGCTCTTGCGTTCCGTTTAGAGCTGATGTTAATGCCCGGAATCAACACGGCCATCCTGCGTGATACACGTCCCTGTGTGTTAATCTGCAACAAATGAAACCAAGCACCGAATCACCATCGTTTGGGCACTCCTGACCTCATATCCTCATACCCTCTACCATATCATAGTCTATACTTTGAATAAAAATTGGAAAATTTCTACTTTCTTTTATTTTACATGCATAAACTATTACGGGGTGTACGGGGTTCCAACCCCCATCTTCGGAACCCAAGCCAGCCTCACCTGCACTTGGTACATCCTGCTAAACAACGAACGGGGCTCTGGCGGCCGGCTGATTGCGGCATAGCACAGCCTACATCGGCAAAGCTAAATCCCCTGGCCACCGACGGGCAGCAGCGTCGGTGGTGCGAGAAGCTGTGCCCTGCGATCCCCAACCCGCATGCCCAGCGTGGGGATTATGGGTATATCCCCCTTTATTAGGGGAGGCCTATGTCCAGCAGTGGACTGATATAGGCTGGTGTGGTGGTGGTGTGGTGCATAAACTATTTAAAAATTTATTTTTCATGCAACACAGTTTTCTTTTCTCATCTATCACTAAGACTATCTCAACTAACAGCTAAAGCACAAGTACCCATTCCGAACCTAAGTTTTATCTATAGAAAATCAAATTATCTATATCGATGAAATTTTGGATTGTATGCGCCTCTTTTGTCCGCCTATCCCTGTAGCCATCGATGCAGCTATCCCTGTAGCCACTGTACACAGTATGATCATCCCTGTCATCACTCGTGATCATCCCTGTGATCACCCGTGGTCATCCCTGTGACCACATTGCTCGATAAAATCTGTGACTCCAGAGGGCATAACTCTTAGCAAATGTTCTCGACAGACTCTACATTTTCAGAATTTTCCGAATCACTTAGTTCCATGGGTACTTGTCCTTCGGACATTTTCCTTAATCTATCATGCGCATACTTATAGGTGCACCTTGAGTTTAATGCTTTCAAAGTATAACCATCACCTTCCAGTACCTTTGTGATCATTGGTACCTAATTATCCCTGTGATCGCGTGTGATCCACTGTAACCACTGGTAATCATCCCTGTGATCACCAGTGATAATCTCTGTGATCACCCGTGATCATCCCTGTGATCACCCGTGATCACTCAAAATCCTGCGGTCAACAGACACAAAATCCTACGGTCGACAGACCCAAAATCCCGCGATCAACAGACCCAAAATCCCGCGGTTGACAGACCCAAAATCCCGCGGTAAACAGACCCAAAATCCCGCGGTTGACAGACCCAAAGTCCCGCGGTCAACAGACCAAAAATCTCGCGGTCAACAGACCATAATCCCGCGGTCAACAGAACCCAAATCCCGCAGTCGTCAGACCCAAAATCCCGCGGTCAACAGACCCAAAATCCCGCGGTCAACAGATTCACATTCCCGCGGTTGACGGACCCAAAATCCCGCGGTCAACAGACCCAAAATCCCGCGGTCGACAGACCCAAAATCCCGCGGTTGACAGACCCAAAATCCCGTGATTGGTAGACCCAATAAACAGTAGTCAATGCGAGACCCAAGCCTTCATTACTTCCTCAGCCGTACACAATGCGCTTTAAACAACGCGCGCTTATATAAATCGCAGTTACGACTGCACGAGTGAGGTGAGCAATATGATCCACTAGACAGTCATGTATGCGGGACCTTCGTTGCTCCCTCAACGGCTACGTCGCCGCGCCCTGGACGACTCGCGCAGATATTATGAATCGCATTCACGACGACTTAAGTAAGTAATAAGACTAAAACAAGGTTTGTATCATGCACGAAATTACTTTTAACTGTCCTTTATATATCTAAATCTACGTCCAAGTCTACATGGACTCATCACTCATGTGATCGTATACTTATAAGTTTACTAGTCAATCCAATTGAAAACAACGCAGCAGATCGCTTGTGATTTCTTTGGTAGTCTCGTCACTGCTGGTGCGGCCAGCCGAAGTCCCTTTACCAGCCAGTCGCCTCCAAGACTGTTGCAGCATACTTCAGCTCGATTCCGGCAATCACGCAACATGAAACAATGAAATAATTTTAGCAGTTGCAATATCATAAGGATAAATATTGGTACCTACCTATTTATCTGTTAGACAAAAATGTTGCCTGTAGGTACTTCCGTTCAAACTGTCTCAATTTGGGAATCCAAAAAGGTTTCTTCGTCAGCGACCTAAACTATCTGAGGCTAAGTGGTTTTTGAAAATCTCAGAGATTGATTGGATTTCGCTCAGATAATTGGCGTCAAATAGCAGGCCCCTTTTAATTTACGAAATTTTGTTTTATTCTGAAGAAACCACATTAAGTAAGGTTTAAGATAGGTTTACGCAAGGTTAAGTTTACGTTCGGTTACGTTTGCTTTTAAAGGAGGCCTATGTCCAGCAGTGGACTGCCATAGGCTGCTGATGATGATGATGATAGGTTAGTCTCGGCTGAACTAGTTTATTTGAGTGAATAGTCAAAACATTGAAGGAATGTATCGAAGTGCTCATAGAGTGGCTTAGTTCGGTGTTCTTTGCAGATCATTTTGGTTAAGCAACACTGCGCTCGGTCACCACCTGGATGGGAGCTTTTTTAGTGGCCTTTAGCCATCTGAGCGTTTCTGTGATTTGGAAGGCACGTTAAGATGTTGGTCTTGGATTATCAGTGGTTAAACTAAGTCGGAGGCCTTCAGGCGGCCTAAAAACTACGACGCTAGAGTTGGCCACTGACTCATAAGAGGAAGAAGATAGAAAAATTAAAAAATTAAGAGCCTTAGCAATATACTTTGGAACGCCATATTTCAAAATAATGTAAGAAAGGGTCAAAGTCAAAGCTTGATATGAAAATACGATTCGTCCTTACCGGAATAGTGCTGTACGACTAGCAAACTTTTGAGCTAACTCGCTCATTACTACCTCGATGCTGGAGTGGATCGTGCTTGGACATGGCACGGCCTTGTCTATACTTCCAGCTGCAGCCCAGATCTACGCTGGGCGGAAAAACCAGCGGAACAGGCGCGGCTCACTCGGTCCGGGTGGCTCGCTCCCAGCGCGCTCGGTGTTGCTGTACGATCTGCACTCGCACTGTGAAGCCTAGAACTAACTTCCAAAACGATCAAACTATCCAAAATAGTTTGGAGTTCCCGTTTTCGGAAAAAAATATCGAAAAGTATCAGACTTTAGAAATTCAGAATTCAAAACTACTAGAACTTTCTCAAAAATCAAGAATAGTAGACTAAGAATGAAAAAACGTAGAAAATAACTTTCCAAAATCAAATCATCAAAACAACCCACACAGACTTTAATATTGTAGGTACAGAAAGTAAAATCAAAGTTCTTTGTTCAACAAAACTCATGGAAAATTACTTTCAAAGGCAATAAAACATCATCTAAACTACCCACACTGTGACTTTATTATTGTTACCTAATGTAAAATCTAAGTACGATCCAAATAACATTTTTTTTGTTCATGAAACGTAAAGAAATGTCAAGATTATTCAAAGTTCACTTGGCTAAACCAACTAACATGGGATGAGATAGCCAATTTATCACCCATGTACCATATGTACCCATGATTTTTATTCTGGCAATCAATAATGGAATTTACCGAGACCCGATCAAACACTAGATACCCAACCAACTGATCACGCTAGACAGAGTCAAACTGATACTCCTTCTACAACTCACTGCACTCAAACGAAAATCGAACGACTCACAATATAAACCCGAACACACATAGGTTAGTTAAGTAGCCACATCAGCAAAACACCAACCTCGACGGAGTAGAACTCTGGTGATGCATCGGTGCGTTGCAAGCAATACCACAGGGCTAGAATCAGACTTAGAATACAGTGCAGACTAGACAACACTTTGTATTTACACATTCTATTTGAACCAACATTGATCCCACATCTGATAACGGCGTAGGGGCTAGCTTATAATGAAGCATGGTTGCCACTCATAGCAGCTCCTACTTCGCAATGCAGACCTAATATGTGGGCGTATGGTGGGTAATGTCGGTTCAAATAATAACACGTCAAGGAATGAAGACATGGTTTTAACTGTACACAATTAAAGGTTGGTTGGTATTGAACAAAAGCGATTAGACATTGGGGTGTACGGGGTTCCAACCCCCATCTTCGGAACCCAAGCCAACCTCACCTGCACGTGATGCACCCTGCTAAACAACGAACGGGGCTCTGGCGGCCGGCTGATTGCGGCATAGCACAGTCTACATCGACACCGCTAAATCCCCTGGCCACCGACGGGCAGCAGCGTCGGTGGTGCGAGAAGCTGTGCCCTGCGATCCCCAACCCGCATGCCCAGCGTGGGGATTATGGGCATATCCCCCTTCTTATAGGGGAGGCCTATGTCCAGCAGTGGACTGATATAGGCTGGTGTGGTGTGGTGTGGATTAGACATTAATGGCCTTACTTATGAACATGTTTCAAAAGATAAACGATGCTTAGGCTATTGCTATCTCTTACCGTTGTATAATGACAAACAGTGACAGGGGCTAACTTTGAGCATTGGTTAACGTTGAGTAGCGTTCATAAGTGTTTCATAAGTAAGGGGGTAAAACTTTAGCTAGCTATAGCTACGGCTCTACGTAACGCGACAGTTTCGAGAAGTCTTCATTCCTTGGCGACCGGGCAGAAAGTGTTAGTTTCCTCGCACCCGATCACGACTCTGTCAGAGCGCGCGACAGAGGGCGCTCTTGCGTTCCGTTTAGAGTGACCGAATGCGACATATACATGTATGTGAGCCCCCATATAAAAAAACGCCTATTGTTTTTTTTATTGGAGTATTAAACTAAATACCTATTCTATGAATATTTCAAGCGTTTTCTGTTGCCGTAATTAATTTCAAGCAACAAATTGAATAAAAATCGCGTATGGGAGCCCCATATACTTATTTATGTAAATAAATAAACAAAAAATAATGCTGGACTATCACTCAGCATGATGTAGCCCCAAACTAAGCAGAGCTTGTGTTATGGGAACCACATGATTGATATATTACAAATATACTTTTTTTTTGTAAATACGTACACATATCATACATAGAAGACACCCTGACCTGACCTGAGACAAATATTTACAGAACATGCAAACATTTGCCCCGCGGCGGGAATCAAACCCGCAACCTTCTGCGTCCCAGCCGGAACTTCGCCCGCTGCGCCACAGAGGTCGTCTATACTTATATGTGTATACTTATTTATTGTTTCACTATTTTATTATAATTTTAGTATTTTTTGTTAATGCGGCAACAAAAGTACATATTCTGTGAAAATTTCAACTGTCTAACTATCTCGGTTCATGAGATACAGGCTGGGGACAGACAGACACGACAGATAGACAGACGGACAGTGGATTGTTAGTTATAGGGTCCCATTTGTACAATTTATAACCTACACACTGTAGTCGTTTGTTTTTAGACCAGTTACCATAACATTCTTCTGATCATACTTCTTTAATAAGGCTAAGGCGACGACATTGATGTCCTAAAATGACATGGCGGGACGAGCTAGACTCATACGTGGAACTGAACTGAGTGGAAGAAGGTAAGGAAGGCTTTTGCCTTGCAATGGGACAGCGAAGGCTAATTATAATTAATAATTATAACACTTCTTTGGTAGGTAAATAAAAATCCAGGTACTTAGTATACCTACCAAGGTTCTATACCATACCTACCTAAGATAGACATCGCACGATGTTATTCACAAGGATATTAATATACTAAACCAGTCTATATTATGATTTTTGGCTGATCGAACTACATAATTAATAATGTTATCATTGACATTGGTCAATATAATGCATATAAAAAAAATAAGTTGTATAACAGTCATGTAGTTCCGTTACTACAAGCATTAGACTACGCGTTATTCATTCTGTCTTTGTAACTTGTCTTACACTTAGCGTGGTGGAATAAGAGTAAGCCACTAAGACTGTCTTAGTATGTCTGTCAGACTGGACTCGGTCGCGCTTACTGGCTAACTGGCTGAATAACGCGTAGTGTAATAAGAGTTAGTCCATTTAGTTAGCGTGTGGCAGGGGCAGAGAAAGTTTGTGTTGATTTACCACGCCGTACACAATAGCATGCTCAAGGAAAAAATAAGTATTTTTTATGTTATTGATATAATGTCCTGGGCATTGTTACACAACTGAGCTTGCATTATGGTAACTACATAATTGTTATACAAAGTACCTATTTTATATACATTTTTACATACATACATTATTAAATTATTATACATAGAAAACACCCAGACCTAAGACAAATATTTGCAAATCATACAAACATTTGTCTGGAACTGAACCTTCTGCGTCTCAGGCGGGTTGTTGCCCGCTGCGCCACAGAGGTCGTAATATTATTGATGTGATTTTGATTCAAAAACTTTGCCATCGCAACCATCAAAGACGAACGACATACGCCTTGTGATATTTAGCGCAGTGTAATAGCGAGCTTGACTAATTAGTCAGTAAGACAGTCTTACTAAGACAGACTGAATACCGCATGGAGTAATAAGCCTTTTAGTTTGGAATTACTTGATGCTGAGTGATTAGTCCAGCATTATTATTATTTATTTCTTATTTTTCATGCTCACACGTAAAAATAATCTCATGCCCAGCGTGATGATTAAGGGCATATCCCTCTTTATTAGAGGAGGCCTATGTCCGGCAATGGACTGCTATAGATAGGGTGGTGTGGGGTGGGGTGGTGGTCGTGTAAAAAATAAACAAAGAAACATACTTTCGCATTTTTAATATTAGTTAGGATGGAATGTTTTTTAAAATTGTATCTATATAGGTAAGTATAAAATAACTAAAAAAAATCTAGGATATTGGAAGTTGCCGACAGTTTCTGAAGTACATAACGACACAATGGCGCATTACAACATAATATACACAAAATAATGTAATTCTGGCTAAATGATCACTGTCGGATTCGACTTGGAAACGTTTCGAACGTTTAAAAATACCCCCGCTTTTAGGGTGACGTTACCAAACCGGTCAAACCCATTGAGATAAAATGTAACATTATAAATCAATGTACAAACCTTATGGTGCTGCTTTGTCTGTCCGTCAGACTGTTATACCTAATTATTTCAAGTACTACAAAAGCTACCGACATGAAATTTGGTACCTATAGAATTAAAATGCACTAGTTGATGAAGATTGCAAGTAACAAATATAAAAATATTTTCGTGTTCATCCCCAAAGGGTCCCAACTTCAAACTGGGGACCCCTCCTCCCTCTAATCCGAAGTTTGCAAAACGCGAAACCTGAAATTCATAATTTATGTTAAAAAAGGATATCTATAATTATCAGAAAAATTATAGCGTAGTCTCCACCTAAAATAGATTTTTAGAAAATAAAAGAGAGTGTTGCCAGGTCGAGTTGGGTATCAAATGAAAAGGCTTGATTTGAACAGTGTACTGTTTTTAGTTTTTTGATATCATGCACAGTTTTTGTTTTAGGATGATAAAAGTCCAAAAAATTAACCATTTTTACAGTGCGACTGTAGTGGTTAGCTGACAGACCAGAGGCTATAACTATATATTTAAGGGGATTGAACCCTCTGGACCGTTTTCTTTCGGGGAGGTGGGAATAAATATACCCCCGTCGGAGTAGGCTTGCCCAGCACCTATTCTCTCCTTTCATCAACACTTATTGACAATTTATTTCCAGTGGGTAATGCGTCTAGGATCGCGGAGCAATACATTCCAAGTCAAGCGTAGTATACCTTTAAATTTTGCCACCCATTCATGATCATCAAATGTCAAAAGCGATGCACTCACATGCGAACTTTTTATACTTTATTTAAATTGAAAATAATTGAGTGTACCCAGCTTTATAACTATTAGCTCGGCTTTATAGGTTAGTCAATGAAGTCTGATATTAGTGTACTCCTTGTTGTTGGAGTGGTTAAGCGAAATACGAATGGAATTAAAATGAAATGAAATTTATTGGCATGAACTATGGGTACAATAAGGTTACTAATATAAAGATTAGAAGAAGACAAGGACAGGGACATGGACAGGGACAGGGACAGGGACAGGGACAGGGACAGGGACCGGGACAGGGACAGGGACAGGGACAGGGACAGGGACAGGGACAGGGACAGGGACAGGGACAGGGACAGGGACAGGGACAGGGACAGGGACAGGGACAGGGACAGGGACAGGGACAGGGACAGGGACAGGGACAGGGACAGGGACAGGGACAGGGACAGGGACAGGGACAGGGACAGGGACAGGGACAGGGACAGGGACAGGGACAGGGACAGGGACAGGGACAGGGACAGGGACAGGGACAGGGACAGGGACAGGGACAGGGACAGGGACAGGGACAGGGACAGGGACAGGGACAGGGACAGGGACAGGGACAGGGACAGGGACAGGGACAGGGACAGGGACAGGGACAGGGACAGGGACAGGGACAGGGACAGGGACAGGGACAGGGACAGGGACAGGGACAGGGACAGGGACAGGGCAGGACAGATAGAGCTACAGATAAATGATGATGATGTGATTAGATAAGTTTACCTACACGTAATAGTCCCGCTAATTACCGCAATTTCACGAAGATTCGTGTATCGCTTCTCAGTATTCCGAGTGAAAAAGTATTATAGTGTGTCTTCTTTAAACAACCAGAATATTATTGATATCAGGCGACCTTATAATAGGTATTCTTTGCCTTGGCCATATAAAAAGAAATGAGATCTATACAAAACCATTTTAACAAATGCAAAAATTATACCCACTCTTCGCGGAGTACTTCTGCTACCACAGAAAAAAGTTCTGAGATCTGGTGTACTACCAAGTCAGATATTCTCAATGAAAGGTTCATTCATTTCTTATCCAATCATCTTGAAACAATTTATTAAACTACTGATTTTTATTACATGGCTATTTGAGGAGCATTTATATTAACGTTCAATTTATTAGACTCTTATCATTGATTTGTATGGATATCTATATACTGTCATCATCATCAGCCTATAGCAATCTACTGTTGGACAAAGGCCTCTCCTAATTTGCACCATTGCGTCGTGTCCTGAGACCAACGCATCTAGCAGCCTTTTGCAGATGATTACTCCACCTGGCCGGAGGGTCTCCTACACTACATTTGCTGAGCCGCGGTCTTTACTCAAGAACTCGTTTACTCCAACGGTTATCGGTTCTTCGACAATTATGGCCGACCCAATGACACCACCTTGATCAGTATTCTCTGACCTGTATCGACAACTTTATTTCAATGTCGGATCTCACGTCAGTCACTCAGTCTCATGTCACGGCGGATTCGCTCCTTCAGAGAAACGCCGAGCATAGCTCGTTCCATATAGCTAGAGTGACTTTAAACTGGTGGACTAGCCGTACTCTGAGTACGGGGAGTGAGTGCAAAGCTGTAATGTGTGCGTGGTGCACCCTGCTAACTAACAAACGGGGCTCTGGCGGCCGGCTGATTGCGGAATAGCTCAGCCTTACACCGGCAAAACTACATCCCCTGGCTGCCGACAGGCAGCAGTGTCGGCAGCGCGAGAAGTTGTGCCCTGCAATCCCTAAACCGCATTCTCAGCGTGGGGATTATGGGCAAATTCCCCTCTTATGGGGCAGGCCTTTGTCCAGCAGTGGATTAATATAAGCTGGTGTGGTGGGTGTAATGTTCAGCGGTTCTTTGAGTTTTCCTTCTTTGAATGTGGTGATCAATAGAGAAGTGGTATCTATCTATCCGTCTAAAATGTTACCTAAGCTAATATATTCGTACGATTTTAAATGTATCATAAGCTTCGTATTTATAAGGATTTTTCATTTTAATTTTAAGCCAGAAAAGCACTATCCGCAACTATATGAGCAATATTTTTAGCTCGCATACAGAGTTAATAGGATTGTGGTAATGTTATAATGGCAGTGGTTTGTAAAATGCTTCCATGGTGAACTGACAACAAAGTGACTGTTTTCTGATATTATACCAGAGCGTGTATTGTTCAGACTAGACTACCTACCCCTATAGGATAGACGAACTGACCCGTCCGTAACTACGTTAGAGTGTAAGTACTCACTTAATTGAAAATGGGAATTTTACAAGGAACCCTAAATAGATCTTCTTTCCGTCTGCATATGAGCCAGTGGCTACCTCCGGTGTTGACATTCTTAGGCCACCCGATGGCCTCCGGCTTTGCTTAGCGACGAAAAAAGCCGGGACCAACACCTATACCAAATCTAAATGCCACTAAACGGTCACCCATCCAAGTAAGGGCCGTAAGCCATACCACGAGAGCTTACCTAATAACACAGACAACATAAATAAATTATTTATTAGATAAAAATAATAATAAATCTATTTTGACTAGTTTTGTTTTTGTTTCTTAGCCCAATCTGGGCAGGCTAAAGCCAAGTTCAGATTTATTTTGTGAGTGTTTTTCTTAATTTATTCTATTGTTTCCGTCTTTAAGTCAAGTCGTTAGTCTTCGGTCAAGTCATGTTCTGATATAACTATAGCGGCTTTAACAAAACAATCAGCAAAAAATTTCTTCATCTAAGAAGTCTAGTTTATCACTTTTATTTCATTTCATTACACTTGCGTCTTGCTACTATGGTAGGTTGGTTGAAGCGCCATAAACATTACGCAAAGTAAATCAGAAAAACAATGGAATATAAAATAAAATCAAAATAACAGAGTTGTTCTAGGTGAGAAAAATTTCCACCATCTATTTTTGATTAGTAAGCGTTATATTTTCAAAAATCTGACTGATAGTGTTACCTGACGATTTCAGGCACGCCAGATAATGACTTCTAGGAAAATTATTGATACCTATAATGGATATCAATAATTTTCCTAGAAGTCATTACCATTGATATATTATACTGTTACTATCATCGTAACTAGATGCGTAGTGCCGGCCATTATAGGTCTTGGTCTCAGGTGTCGACCGAGTGACACTTCCACGAATTATGTAAATAATGTGGTGAACAAATATTTAATTAAAAAAACAAAAAACCCGACTGTATAGACGAGCATGAAGTTTTTGTAACTTCCTGTTCGTCTATGCCGTCAGGCCGTATTTTCGAAAAACGGAGATCGGTTCCATAAACTCAGAAAATTAAAGTTTTTTTTTATTGGAAGTGTAATTTTGACAACACTGGAAATCTTCTCAGAGAAGAAAAGATCATTCCCAGAAAAACATATTTTTTTAGATTTAATTGATTAGTTATGTCACTAAAATAGTTTATATATATATATATATATATATTATATATTTTGCACACAACCTGCTCGAAAATGACAGTTACAGGCCATGCAACCTTCACGTAAAGGAACCTCAAAAGTATGTAGATTTGACTAAAGTCCTTTGCAACGACTTAGATACTAGAGGGATCGACCTAAAAAAATATGACGCACGCTGCCTACTGCGCGGCATTTTTGTTTAGTTGTCAGGCTGCCACGCTCCAACTACAATGCGGCGCGATGCCAAAGTGCTCAGTAACAAACTGCCCAAATAATAGCGGATACTTGAAAAAAAGGATGGTGTTTCATATTTAAGGTACGTATCATAACCAAATTTATGTATCAACATTGAGGATTTCAACAACAAGCCATAGAGTCGTAGTCCAGTAACTTTATACATCACAGTATGCGTCAAATCCGGTACTTCTGATTTTTTGCAGATTTGTTTATGATGTTGGCCCAATGAATAATCCAAGTTTGTGACCTCGAGCGTCAAACGCTACTTTGTCAAAAATCGAAAAATCTGCAAAAAAAATCGTTATACCTATATTAACATTTTGGTGATTATAATTCTAAAGGACTAGCTTTTGAAAAAACTTTTTTAGGAAATGTTTAAAGTAAACTAAATTTGCTACAATGTGATACTAGAATTGTCTCTGTAGATCCAATAGTTTATATAGTTCGCTGTGACGCTGCGCCGAACCGAGGTGATATGGCCTATTCACTAAGTCGTACGTCAAATGATTGATTTGGTATTCGCTAAATACAGTTGCCACCTACGATGAAGTCATCGGTGTCCATCAGTTCCGTTATACACAGGTCACGTCACAGTTTACAACGAATGCCTATCAGTTGTTACAGTTTCTAACGAATTTTAACACAGTTATAGAAGACAACTAGATAAAACCTTAAAATTCACTATGTTCTGAACGTCAACTCATACGGCTGATCTCTACTTTCTTATCCATATATCATTTGCTAGAAAGAGATGCATACTTTATCTGAATGCGATTTCTGCGACTTCATACTAGGGCAGGTAAGCAGGTTCATACAAATGTATGAACATAGAATTTTGTTCGAGCGCCCTGGTACGATTAGCTTTTTGATCTATTTTGAAGTCGCGTTGATATATGTATGCGTCCCTTTCTAACTGATGTGATGATATTGGAGATCAGCCGTGTGAGTTGATGTTTAGAACAAAGTGAACTTTAAGGCTTTATTTTCTCTTCTATATCTGTGAATTTTATTTATTTGGTATTTTGTAGCCAAAGTGGAGATCAAATTAGTAATCGACTTTCTTGGTTTAAAATTCTGCGAGAGGCACTAGTTTGTAGCAGTGTGTGATGGCTGAGGGTGATCGGCACTGTACCTACACGTGAGATAAAATAATAATATACCTAATTATCATAGAATAATTTATTATCTTAACACATTTTTTTCTTATAAATCTCGAAACAGTAATGTATCGCGTTACTAAAACCTACATTGTGTGACTGGTTATGAAATAAGAATATTGAACATTTACCTACGGGTCTTAATCTAATTTATTATTACTACCTTCCCTACTACTACCTTTTATCTCAGTTTCCCACCGCAATGTTATGAACCGGGCTAGGTGAATACAATGCTATGTAGCTGCGGCAGTTGCACACTGGGATGACGTCATCGGCGTATAACGAAGGTTTCTATCGAAATCATATCTAATTGGTATTCTGTATCCAAAGTGGAGATCAAATTGGTAGTCGATCTCCATGGAGAATTCTAGCAGTGAAAAGTGATCGGCACTGTTATTCGACCAATTGTTAAGTGAGGTAGTCTGTTAAAATTTTGTCTGTGTTTACATTATTTGTATTTTGGTAGTAGGCAATATTCATAAATAAACTTTTTTGTCTGATTTTTACTAAAGTAGCGGCTTTGATTCTTTTACATTTCTTGTGTACATTAATTAAATTAGAATCATTGGGATTTTTTATGTATTTTCCTAGGTGTTTGAGCTGTCTCCAACTACTGATGAAACTGCTGTCTGCTGTAGGTAGACTTTCTGTTGCTGTTGTGCCCACTGTAAAAAGCCCTCCCTACCTATGAATCCTAATTATTATCATAAACGTTTACCTGCCTTATTTATAATGAACTGATGCACTAAGAATACTAATTTGTTATGGCCATGTGAATTGTCTAGTTTAGTAGTTAGAACCCTATGAAATAAATCCTAAACAGCGTTATTCTCCTCAATCAAAACTAGATTTTCGAAAGTTCTAGGATTAGGAATTTAATAGAAAAGCTAGAATAAATATCGTTTCAAATGTCTTAAATGGATTAGATCACTTTATTTCAGGTAAAATGAAGCCGTTATTTGTCTGCTGATACAATACAAATTGTCCAAGAAATTAAATTCTTAAAATGTTAGCTTTGCTAAATATTAGAATGTGTTTCAATTATATATTTCATTAAGAGTCCCGTGGGATTGTCTAAAAGAACTGCATTTGCTTGTTTTTGTAGAGTAAGCCTCATATTTTTGGCTGTAAAATACGTCTTTCTTCTTAGTGAGGATTTATTGTGACGATAAGGACTGCTCATGCTAGTGTTACTAGATTCAATAGGTAATATTATTTAGAATTATATATTTATAAATAATTTATAAACTATTAAGTTATTATATATTTATACGACCTGTTTCACAAAATATGTAGAAAATTTAGTTTTCTGCAATATTTACAAATATATAAATAGCATATTTGCAATAAACCGATTTTTTGACCTTTGACCTTGGAATATCTGTAGAAGCTAACACCCTACGATAAGTGCACACTACGAGGTGAAATCCCTAATTTTCCTGGACTAAGACGTCCGGTGATTTTCTGAAAGACATAACGACTGTAGTGAATAGGTACCAAATGAATTATTTTTTCAGTTGCCCAGTCTTTTCGGTTGCCAACCGAAAGTCGGTTTTACACCGAAAGTCGGTTTTACACCGCAAGTCGGTTTTACACCGAGCTGTAAATTTTAGTAAATAAGCACCCTGACCGACTGACCTAGATTTTTTTCCAAGAAGCGCGTATGACCGTGCGAGATTTTATGAATACCTGCTTTCAGTCCGCACTTTTCTGAGTCTAGACGCGAGTTTGGCGAGTAGTTTATGAATGAAGGTTCAGGTAGTTTATGAAATGGCAATTAGTGTATGCGTACGGTCAATGACCATACCAAAATGAATTAATCGAATTTTTCGCTGTTTTTTGGGATAATAATCCGACATTATATATACCTATATATTTTTTGGCTATAGTTATTTCAGTAACTTGTATCACATTGTGCTGGTGGCAGCCAAGATAATGGGCATAGAGCTGGCGGATGGGGACTTGGACTGGGCCACCCGTGTGGGACCACGCAGGCCACCTGTGACCACAACCCTGCCGGAGGATGGAGCCAGAATGCCACGTCCAATAATGGTCCGCCTGCTGCGCCGTTCCAAACGTAACCAACTTCTAAAAGCCACTAAGTCACGGAAAAATATCAGCAGCGCTGACCTAGAAGTAAAAGGTGTGCCGAGAAAAGTATTCTTTAATGAAAGATTAACAAAAGAAAACAGGGTGTTGTTTCGGGACACCCGGTCTAGAGTCAAAGAGCACGGATACGCTTTCTGCTGGTGTAGTCAAGGCACCATCTACGTCCGACAGCGTGACGGTAAATCAGCCGTGCCCATCCCATCTCTCCGGGATCTGGATCGTATTCTGCCTCCAGCCTTACCCTAAATGATATGTACAAGAATAATTGCTCCACCATTAATACGCATGACACGAACCTTCTGTTTCAGTCCTAGACACTTCAATCTCATGCTCGAAAAACATTTTTAACCGACTTCAAAAAGGAGGAGGTTCTCAATTTGTCGGAACCTTTTTTCGACTTTTTTATGTATGTTCACCGATGACTCCATCAATTGTAGACCGATTTTCTAAATTCTTTTTTTGTTTAAAAGAGTATACTTCACAGGTGGTCCCATACAAATTTTATTCTGACTGGATTCAGGTACTTTTCCCAGAAATCTCGAAAAACCTCATCCTCAATTAATAGTAGTAATTTTCGCCCTATGATCACCAATATCTCCGTCAATTGTGAACCGATTTCTTTCACATTTCAAAATTCTTTAGGGCAAGAAGTAAGAAGGGATTTATTTGAAGTCGGTTTATTTTTTTTGAAAAGTCCTACTTGTTTGCCTCAAAATTCTATAGTAGGTACGTACCTAAGTCAGCAAATAAAAGCTATATTTTTTTATTGATATTTTTTATTAAATCTAAGCTACCCTGTATCGCAATTGCAACTGGTCGCCTCATAACCTCGCTCAACCCTACTAATCTCAAACTCTTAATGTTAAGTATATTATATTCCCATATCTATTTACTACGTCGCAAGCATTATATTTATCAAATATCGCTATTATTTTGCTCGTCAACACTTAACCAAACTCACAACACCATATATTTCAATTCTTTCTCTTTGGTTGGCAGTTTTTGTGAATTTGGGATATGAAATGCTGTAACATGTAAAGTGTCTTCTTACTCTATTATCTGGTTATTGGATAAATTTTTAAAACAATAATGTTGTTTACCGCTGTCCTCCCTCTCGCTCGCACTATTCAACATTTTTAAAGATATAAAATCACTGACAATATTTATGAAAAATAGCAAACCTTCACATTCTAGAGAATAACAATTCAAAGGAACTTTTTTCTTAAATTTTATTACAACTGGGTTCGTTTGAATAGTTCGGTAACGTCACCCTAAAAAGTAGCAGACAATGTTGAAATATCAATTAACACAATTCATAAACATAATAATCTTAATCTAATTTAATCGTGAAGAGTGGAAGAAGGGAAGGAAAGCCTTTGCCCTGCAGTGGGACAGCGATGGCTGATTAATAAAAAAAAAAGACGTGTGGCACTCGGGGACTGCCGCGGTAAAGCTATTGCATAGCATTTTGTATCAATTTATGCAATTATAATTATTTATTTATTTTATTTATGCAGTATTTATTTTTCTTTGATATTAATTCAAGTTACACTTTTTGAGCGTGGTGACCGATAAGAAAACATTTTTTTTTCTTTTATTAAATAAAAATACGTCTAGTTGCACGCACACAAACACCGTGTCGAAGACTGCCGAAAAGAAACGACGTTAGACAATGCACGGCCTTCAAGCCACACCTCCGTGCCCGTCGGAGTGGGGAGCGTGAGGTTTTTTTTCGTTACGGAATTTCTGGATTCGGTCCCCGCGCTCAAGGCCCTCGATAAAAGCTATGCAATAGCTTAAAAAACTTAATCCATTGCCTATGTTTAGGTACGCCTGACAGATCGTATATTATACGATGTGACTAAATAAAATCTAATCTTTAAATCTAGTCTCGCAAAAGTTGGACTAATTTAGCAAGGTTTTTATTTTATTCGCCTCAATACTGGGGTGGTTCAGAAAAAAAAATATATATTAGGGAAAATAAACGGAACCTGCTGCGGAGTGTGCATTTTACACTGCTGAGGTGAACACGTATCGCCTGTGCTTTTAAATTACCGGTACACTAACACGCCACTGTCGCCCTCGTTTAGCTCATTATTAACCATCGTATTGGAGTGTAGAATAATCACAGAAAAAGTTAAAAGGTGAATATTTAGTTGTTAGCTGCGACACAGAATACATAACAGTACTACTAGGCAGCGAGTGAACCGCCCCCGCTAACTTCGTGTGCGAGCAAGACGGGCTCTGCAAATCAGAATAATTCGTCTCTATCCGGCAACCTCAAGTAGGTACTAATACCGGTAGCAGCGCGCCCTGACATAGCTGAATCTTCGCTTAGTTTTAGGCGACTGATTATTTGTTCGCACAGGGTATATTCATAAAACTTGCGAGAATGGTAAATAACTCTAGCAACAGAGGATAAAAACCGGGCAGCTACCGACTTACCGATATGGGTAACCAACGGACCTGAGGGGGTTGCCTATATAGGCATTCAACAGACGAGAGGTGCATTAATTTGTCGGAAACAAGGAAGTTAACTGAGGAATTCAAGCTAGGTTGGCTATGTCCCATGTGTATGTCAAAGGCGCCTAGAAGAGATAATGATAACACACCGGTAAGAGCGTCCAGCAGCTACAGCGACGATTGTACGAATAACGTTACCCACCGGGATGAGTCTCGTAAAATTACAGCACCCGTAATGTCGAAATCTACAACTGACTCCGACTCTCTAAGCTCGATTGATCCAGCTTCTACCAGCAGCCTTACGCAGATCGTCACTCCACCTGGCCGGAGGGGATCCTACACTACGTTTGCCGAGCCGCGGTCTCCACTCAAGAACTCGTTTACCTCAACGGTTATCGGTTCTTCGGCAGATATGGCCAGCCCATTGCCACTTCAGCTTGCTAATTCTCTGAGCTATGTCGACAACTTTAGTTCTATGTCGAATATACTCGTTACGGATTTTATCCTTCAGAGAAACTCCGAGCATAGCTCGTTTCATAGCTCGCAGAGCGACTTTAAACTGGCCAATATAGGTTACTATAATTATTATACTTAGTTCAATGTTACTTCTATTTTTTCTATTGTTCGATATGTTTGTTTTATTTTCTGTGACTGTCAAATTCTAGAACCCCACAAATTATATTTGAATTCGATTATAAATATATTTTGCTTAAAAAAACGTTATCTTCGTTATTTCGTATCAGAGTTACTGATTATGTAACTTATAAAGTAAAAAAAAAAAATTAGCTTGTCTTGAAAAAAAGCTGTAATAATGTATGTCTTATTGTATTTTTATTTTAGTCCCAAAATTAAGCCATAAAACTGGCAAAATGTTTGCATGTTCTGCAGATATTTGTCTCGGGCCCAAACCCGATTTTTACAGCTGACTTACTGACCCAGACCTGTTTTCTATGTATGATATGGATGTATTTACAAAAAAAGTATATTATGTAGTAAATTATCAATCATGTGGTTTCAACAAGCTCTGCTTAGTTTGGGGCTACATGATGCTGTGAAACAAAAAAAACTGTGCTTAAATAAAACACTAGATAGGGAAAAATCTAACAGTACTAGAAGGGTACACATACACATTCCCTCATCTTAAAATATTATTTGTCACATCTAATAGCGCTGTCGCTTTGCTACGGTTTTTTCGGAATCCTGATTGGGCTTTTTTTTTTTATACTACTAAATTAGCATACAGGCATACGGTCCTCCTGATGGTAAGCGGTTCCCGTAGCCTATGGACGCCTGTAACATCAAGAGGTAATATATGCACGTTGCTGAACCTTTTAAAAATTTTAAAACGCCCTTTTTGAAACGCTGCATATTGTAGTTTCTGGGGAAAACCTCGGCAGGGAGACCATTCCACAGCTTGATTGTTCGCGGGAGGAAATTCCTCTGGAACCTCACAATGCGGGAAGATAAAGGTGGCAATGTATGTGGATGATACCTCAGCCGAGCTTCTGGAAGGATGTTATACTATTTTTCCAAATAACTAGTCACTTGCTGGCACACTATCTTCTCAACCACTTTAGAAAGTCACGGCAAAATGCTTATAGGCCTGAGATCCTTATACTCAGCTGGATTGCTGATTTTCAGTAATGTTCGAACAACAGCTATTTTCCACAAGTCAGAGAACTCAGAAGTAGATATTCATATCCAGACTTATCCCATCATATTAGATTTTAGGCCGCGAATTATTTTGGCTACAGAATCAAGACCCACCGGTTCTGAAAAAAGTAAGTTGAGAAATACCTGGGAACTACCAGTTACGTAACAAAATTAATATTTATTTTCTCCGGATCTGTGAACTGTGGTGGCAAATAATTTTGTTTGGGAGGCAAAACTGTCGATTTAAGATTTTTCCATATTGATTTCGGGTCGTAAATTTTATTATGAATTTTATTTTTAAAATATGGTCTCTTTTCAAAAAACCATTGTTTTATTTACCAAAGAGTTTAAGCTCCTATAGTTCTCTTTCTTTCCAGTTAGGTTTGTTTTTCTATAATCATTAAGCGCTTTGTTTTTGAATGAAATCATGAATTTTAAATTATAAAAATAAAAAAAAACAAGCTAAAAGCCCATAAATGTAGAAAAAAATATGATATAACCAATGGACACGGTCTGTCTTTTAAAAAACATGTTTTTTTTGGGAGCGTGGCAATCAAATAAATCTAAAATGCACTCGTAAAAGTGATATAAAATTACATTCACATTACCTGATTGCGAAATTAAATCCCAGCAAATAGACCGCAAATCAGCATTAAAGTTAACCAAACAAATATTTTGAATTTGTCGGTAACTAATACTTTGTATTACGGGCTAATCTGGTTTTATAAGGAATTCGCATATCACCATAGCGTGACCAACATTAAAATTCCTATTCACTTTGAACATCGTCAGGTGGAAGCATACCTAATTATTGAATAAAACAATTATACACAGGCCGCATCACATTCATAACACTTAGTCAAATTACATAAGCCACATCACGTAGGTACACTCGCGGTCTGAAAATGTTTATCAGTTTTCAAATTAGATTCTTTAGCACACTGTGTGCAGTAAAGTCTAAAATGCTATATCTAGGTACATATTACTTTTTAATAGTTGTAGCATCGATTCTAAAAAAAAGAGTATTCATGACGTTTTGATGATGAAACTCTTTTCTTTATTTAAAAGTTGTCATGATTGCATTTTTACATTGACATTTATCAAAAATACTAGGACTGAAATTTGAAATAATATAATTTGATTGAAAAACCATGGCAAGTTTATCCCTGCAACAAAGGGCTGAAATATTAATTTTCCATGAAGATGGCATGAGTGCTATATCACGAGAACTTAATATATCTCGATTCACCGTGAGATTTTGGATTCGGCGTTATAGCGAAGAAGGGCAAATAACTGATCATAGAAATAATTCAGGACGACGACCGATACTAACCGCCGCGCAAAAATAATTGATATTGTTCGACATTACGAAGATCACGGCTTCACACCAACCAGTCATTTTGCTGATTTGTATAATGTGAGTCTTCGGATGATTCAACGAGCTTTGCACGGAGCAGGACTACACTACAGACATCATGCCATTAAAGTGGAAAGTCAAAACTCACCATGAAATTGCCCAACTGAATTTTGCGAGAGAATATCTTGATTTTGATTGGTCAAATGTTATATTTACCAACAAAAAAACTGTTCAATCCAGTCAAATCGGAAGATTGAGTTTAAAGCGTTATAATCGAACTCGGTATGATGAAGTTCATATCGTGCCTCAAAATGAATCTGGTCGCATAACAGTCAACTTATGGGGGTGGATGAACCACGACGTTGTCGGAGAACAGACGTCGTCGTTAGAAAGTAGAGCTACTACGAATAATTATGTGTCGTTTTTGGAAGAAGTGATGCTGTCTACTGTGCGCGTTGTGTATCCTGCAGCAGAATTCCCACAAATTGATTACGTTCAGGATAATGCACCGATCCACACGGCCTGGGCTACTATGGCGTGGTTCAACTTGCACCGTGACATTTGTCTCATTCAATGGCCGGCTCGGTCAGCAGATATGAACCCGATTGAAAATCTGTGGGGCATTATGGTTCAACGCTGGGACTGTCAGAACGAAAGAAACCCTGAAGCTCTTCACATTGTGCACGGGTTTGGGATGACATCAGGGGGACTGATTTATGCGCGCGCCTTGTCCCATCTATGCGAGATGCTGCTGCCATACGTGCTGTCATAGCTACTGATGGAGGCAATACCAGTTAATAAAAAAATTTTATGGTTTCCTTAAAAAATAAAGACAATTATTTACAATTTCTACTTGACTATTTCTTAAAATTTCTTTTTTTAATTTTTAGTAACAAGTTCGATCTTGCTTGGGTGTATCTCTATTGCTTCTTCTATGCTCTATGCCTAATCTATACTCTATGCTCTATGCCTAACCAAATCACATAATATCATCGACCTAGTGGCATAGATTTGTGCATGCAATTACCAACCTTAAGGTGGTAAACATTTTCAGACCGCGAGTGTACATAATACGAATGAAATATTAAGTGAATAGTGCCCTTCGCATTTCCAGCCTACATTTTCGCTTGTCCAATGTATCAAAAGGGTATTAGCCCTCTGTGTGCCATCTCAATAATTGCAATTTGGTACAGTCAGCGAAATAAAATCAAACATAAAGTTAAGACCTTTTCAACATCCTGCTTATCAAGGCAATAAAGGCATTAAATCCATTAAATACCTACATTTGAAACAGTTCGTAAGATTGTAAGATCTGGTCTACTTACCTTCTCTTAAAAAAAGTAGCTGTGTACGTTTGCAAGTTGTGGAACGAACTCCCTTCTTTTCACAAAACAACTTCAAGAAGGTATCCATTAAAGAGGACAAGTCTTCGGATCAGCTCGGTCATTGACGGTCATTGGTGGCAGCGGTGCGTTTGTATGTTTGTACTACTGCTGTGCCACTGCTGTATATATGTCTCGCCTTATTTGGATATGCCCATAATCCCCACGCTGGGCATGGGGATCGCAGGGCACCGCCCCAACCGCAACGCTGCTGCTTGGCGGCGGTCAGGGAATTTACCTGTTCAACTTGTATAGCTTCTTTAACTCATTCGTCTCATCATCAATGTTGGGCCATTAACTCAACTGGGCGGGTGATTAGACTGGTTTCCCGCCAAGACCGGTTTCCGCAGTATCTACGTACCCCCTGTGCCAGCTACGATGCGGTATACCGAAAAAAACCGGCCGCCATAGCCCCGTTTGTTGTTAGCAAGGTGCACCACGGGCAGGGTTGGTTGGGTTGGTAGGAGGTTGATTTGGGTTCCGCAGTTAGGGGTTATAACTCCTTACCGCTGACAGTACCTACTGTGTATCACAAATTCCTCAAAATGATGTGCGGTTACATTGTGAAATTTTGTCAAAGGACTTACTGTTTTAATAGACGAATTTGAATGTAGATACGAATTCAGCACAATACCCAAATGTTTCAATATTTGGTTGATCACTGTACTTTTGAACCTGTCATCTGTGTGGCATCATAGCTCTCAAACGGATCATCATTCTGAAGCTGATGCTGCAGCATGACCTGAATTTTGCAGGATACCCAGCTCCTCACAAACTTACAGAAGCTCATTGGAATGGTCTCGATTAATAGGTACATATGGATCTGATGACGGAGTAGACGGCTTCTATGTCGGGGGTTTTATAAATATCATACAAAAAAATTAATAAAATTAAGAAATCACATTTCGTGTAGGCATGCTCATAATGATGCTCATACATACCTTACAATCTCTGAGTGCTTTCGTGCTTCGGAAGGCACGTTAAGATGTTGATCCTGGGTTATCAGTCGTTAAGCCATGTTGAAGGCCTTCAGGCGGCCTAAAAACTCCGACAACAGAGTTGGCCACTAGCTCATACGAAGAAGAAAAAGAGGAAGAAGTCTTTGAAAGAGGCCAAAATTTAAGACTAGTGGGCTATAAATATAGTATTTGTGAATTGATCTGATTGACGGTCTCTGTGGCGCAGTGGGCGAAGGCCCACCTGAGACGCAAAAGGTTGCGGGTTCGATTCCCGAGACAATTGTTTCTATGTCCTGCAAATATTTGTTTCGGGTCTGGGTGTTTTCTATGTATAATAAGTTTTTTTTTTAATGTATCTATGTATTTTGTCAGTCCTGTGGTTCACATAAAAAAAGCTCTGGTTAGTGTTGGGCTACATAACGCTGTATGATACTGTCCAGCATTATTTATTTATTAAGAAACAGTCGAAAAATTGGACTTTGGTGATTTTTTGAACTGTTGTGCATTATTTTAAGGTGTTGTATACCTGATTTTATACAATTTATAAGTAAAAATTTGGCGAGTTGATTTATCATGTTGTCGATGTCATCAAATCAGGAGTTTTTCTGCGGATAAACTATTTACATATTTCCAACAATTGAAAAATTTACCTAATAATCATAATCATAATATTTACTAGTAATATAAATATAAATGATATTAATATACAGGGCTATTGGTTAAGTCGACCTAGATCCTGGAGGGGGTTGTAGCTTCCATAATTCCTGCCTGAATTGACTATGGAACACCCTACCCTAAACTTAACCGTATTCACGATTTTGGACTTTTAAGTTTTTTTAGAGAACATACCGATATTTATGTCTATTGGTCTATTATTTTGAGTTTTTGGCATCTAATTTATTTTTGTTTGTGATTTTTGTGTAGTAGATGAGTTGATTTTTTATTCCTAACACTAAAATTGTTATAAATTGAATTAAATTCGTAAAAAATATTTATTTCTCTCACAAATATTTTAAAATTTGTCTATGACAGTCATGCTGCAGATGTGCTTAAACATATCTACGTTTCATTAGCTATCCAGCAAGGTATAACATGCATCAGAATTCTTAGAAAAAAACTTTGATGAAAGGGTAGTAGTATAAAATAATGGTACTTAAGTCAGAAAACAATCCAAATAGGTACAAAATGACGTTTATAAAGTGGATTAAGACACAGAATGAGAGTTTGTGGGCGGATACGTAGAACAAGAACTAACTAACAAAAATATCGGTATGTTTTTAAAAAAAACTTCAAAGTCCTCTATCGTTATATGTTCCATAGTCAAATCAGTCAAGAATTATGGAAGCTACAACCCCCTCCAGGATCTAGGTTGACTTAACCAATAACCCTGTCACTACAATTTTAAAAGTATATAAATATTATGTAGAGATCTATCTTGTTAACCTTACATCAATTTATATAGGCTTATCTATACGATTCCATTTTTAACATACCCTAGCTACTATTAAAACATATCAAAGGAATAAAACTGATAATTATAATTTCTGTGCATTTTACGTGAATTCTGGGTATAATTTATTCTAGCATGTAGCAAATAGTTTAGTGTTTCAAATAGTTTACTTTGTGATTACGGATGAAAACACGATTTTATGTCCGGAGCGCTAAACGAAAATGCTCAGTCACATTTATTTTTGATGCAGTGAATTCACGTTTTCTAGAATTAATACGGTGCTAATTTAAATAAATAAAACCATTTTCAAGCTTACAGCTTTTTAGAAAAATACTTGAAAAATTACAAACCATTTTTTACTAAATTCAGAAGTGAAGAATAAGAATATTTTTTTAGTATCGTGATTGTTTTTGACACCTACTCAAAAATAAATACGACTGTACATACTAAAAAGTTTGGTATCAAATCAATTAAACAAGTTTAATAATAATAGTTACTAGCTTCCGCCGGCGGCTTCGCTCGCGTGGTGCCGGGATAAAAAGTAGCTTATGTGTTAATCCAGATCATAAACTGTGTACCTATATTTCAAATCGGTTCAGCAGTTTTTGCGTGAAAGAGTAAGAAACATTCAGCCAATCATCCATACATCCATACTCACAATCTTTCGCATTTTTAATATTAGTAGGAAGTAGGTAGTAGGATTTGATAGAACTGACGAATAAAATCGATTATGCAGATCAAAATTTGTTTAAAATTTTCAAATTTATGTTAACAAAAATATAAATGGAAATGTTTGCCAACTTATCTTAATAAACTCCATGAAAAAACCTATCAAGATTCTAACAATTTACAAGATTCCTCGAGCTGAAAAGGCGATGTGCAAACAACAGACAATAATAGCGTAACATCATCATCATCATCATCATCATCATCATCAGCCTATAGCAGTCCACTGCTGGACATAGGCCTCCCCCAAAGAGCGCCATTGCGCCCTGTCCTGAGCTCGACGCATCCAGCTTCTACCAGCAGCCTTTCGCAGATCGTCATTCCACCTGGCCGGAGGGCGTCCTACACTACGTTTGCTGAGCCGCGGTCTCCACTCAAGAACTCGTTTACCCCAACGGTTATCGGTTCTTCGGCAGATATGGCCAGCCCACTGCCACTTAAGCTTTCTAATTCTCTAATCAATAGCGTACCAAAAATATCTAAAACACCGAGATATTTTCAGGAATTCTTGGTAAAAAGAGCATATTTTTCATAAATTTATGTACAAAATGACTGAATAAATATTCCATTCCTAGACTACTACGGAAACAAACCTGAGTTCATTATTTTTAATTAGAAATAAGATACACGCCACGGACGAGTGCAATTCCTTGTACGTGTCCGAAAGCTTGATTGTGATGCCAAATGAAACAATTTAATTTAATTTATTAAAATAATGACTTCTCAATATCATTTGATCGTTCGAGGCTCCGCCGGTGGACTGACTCTTTTGCTTCCCAGATAAAAATAACCTGTACGTAATTCCTGGTCTAGAACTAACTACATATTATGTGAAAAGCGGCTTACATAATATTATCTGTTTACTATTTTATTATTTTTCGCCTAAATAATATTAATAGGTAGTATATGACGGAGTAGGTTTTGCTTTGTAGTGGTTGTTAGGGTGTAACGTCAGCAAACGTCTCCCCCTTACTTATGAACGATACTTAAAGTTAATCAATGTTCAAACTCCAACGGTAAGAGATGACAAAAGTTTAAGCATCGTTTATCTTTTGAAAGATGTTCATAAGTAAGGCCACTAGTGTCTAAGTCACTGCTGTCACCGGGTGTGTGGTGGTCGCCCATGACGTTAATCCTGTCATAAGATTGGAGCTAAATACCCCTTGACTAACTTAATTTATACATACTAGCAAATTTCTCAAGTCTCTCATTTCTCTACAAGCAATCAACCTATCAAATTTCATGCAGATTAGGTCACCGGTTCGTGAGTCTCTAACTTTACAACTTTAGCTCCATAAAGATAGAAAACCCTTTATTGTAGGTACTCACATCAACAACATTGTCATCATCATCAGCCTATAGCAGTCCACTGCTGGACATAGGCCTCCCCTAATGAGCGCCATTGCGCCCTGTCCTGAGCTCGACGCTCAATTAACAATCAACAACATATAGAATTAAAATGATAAGACCAATATTGAAAGTAATGGTAGGTGGTGGGTGACTTCTCCATTCCATCCAAAGGTTGTCTGGAAGAGATCACTTTAAACAAGAAGTCATCGACCACCCACCATTACTTTCAATATGATTCGTGAATAAGTATAACAGATAACAAATACACCAAACAATAATTTATTGGTTTTCCAGTGCATATGTTTGACGCTCTCGGAATCCTTTGTGTAACCACAAAGACTGGAGGATCAACGATGGCAGGGCGATGGAGGACCTCTACGCCTATCGATTTAAACCCACTACAAATACACGTATCTTCCCCGATATACAAACTTTTTTAACAATGGATAAAGTCAGACCCTAGACTGGATGTCAAAAGTTTATCGTACCTATGTAAGTAGTACATCAGTCATGTGGTTCCCATAATACATATCTGCTCAATTTGGGTAGCTGTGTGATAGAGTCCAGCATTATTAAACAAGACCGGTTAAGTGCGAGTTGACTCGCCTACCGCGGGTGACGTCAATGGTGTGCGATACTAATTAGTAAGTTTTTTGTGTAATTAAAAACGCTTTAGAATAGGCAAATTAGGGCCTTTCAGATAACACCATATCTGACCGTGTTACTTGCTTTATAGCTTGACCACAGCTGTCCTCACATTTATTGATGTTTCTACAAAACCATAAAGAGTTCAGATTTCTCACTTTGCAAACTTCGGAGATAAGAGGGGGTTGGGGGTCATTTTTGGAATTTTTTTTTTCATCTAAAGTCAAAAACAGTGCATGATATCGGTTTTATACTGTTCAAATCAAGCTTTTTCATTTGATACCCCACTTGACATAGCAAAACCCCCCTTTTATTTTTAAACCCCTTCATTTCGGAAGATTTTTCAAAAACTGTTTTAGGGGGAGATCTCGCTTCTCGAACAATACCTACTTTGAAAGAAGTTGTCCATTATTTGTTCGTCACAAACTGCTTTGTATTTGTAACAAGCGCTGCTCTTTATTACTTGCAACCGCTACTTGCTTGCATTGGACCGAATCGTGCCCTTTAGTACAATGAAGGGATTGGATGGCGCAATCTGTTTTGCTTTGTCCTACCCCAAACAAGAGTACCTAATAAATATATTTTTTAAGTAGGTTAACAACAATAGTAAGGAAATAAAATATATTTTGTCAAAAAGTTTATATTGTAAGGGATAAGCTAAAATAACATAATAATTCATGTTGAATATACAAAATAGGAATGTGCAGGAACTTAATAAATAAACAGTTGCCTTGCACGTAAGGGCTAAATCTAGGCCACTACTTCATCAAAAGAAAAGTGAGTCAGTGGCCAACTCTGGTGTCGGAGTTTTTAGGCCGCTCAGAGGTTTCCGACTGAACAAGCCGGGGCTAAAGCGGCGTGCTGGGACCCGTAATGCAGAGAGTGGCATAGCGGGCTCATAGGTGCGGAGCGAGAAAGTGAAAGAAACACACACACTTAACACGTACACACACGCAGCCTAACAGCAGCACAGCTAAATCCACAGGCCACAGACGGGCAGCAGCGTCGGCAGTGCGAAAAGTTGTGCTCTAAAATGTAAAAAAATGTAGCACTACCCGTGTGTTCATTTAACGTCGCCCTGTATAATCAACAGCGGCAAAATTTATTACTAGGACTCTCGTACTAGTACTAGCACTTGTACCAGAGGTACCTAATAGTTACTAGTAGCAAGCTCCTAGTCAGTATTAGGTACCTCAGTTTGAGGAGCTTATTACGGAAGTATTCATAGTTTTGGGTTCCAACCCCCATCTTCGGAACTCAAGCCAACCTCACCTGCACGTGGTACATCCTGCTAACTAACAAACGGGACACTGGCGGCATAGCGGTTGATTGCGGCATAGCACAGCCTAACACTGGCACAGCTAACTCACCTGGATGGCTGCCGACTGGCAGCAGCGTCGGCGGCGGCGGTGCGAGAAGTTGTGCCCTGCGATCCCCAACCCGCACGTCCAGCGTGGGGATTAATATACCTCTTTATTAATGGATGCCTATGTCCAGCAGTGGACTGAACTAGTATGGTGTGGTGTGTTGTTTTTTTTCCGGGAATTATCTGACTGTTTTGAGTGAAAAACATTGCAACCTTTAAGAATATCATGATACATTATCTATGTCGGAAACGAAAACAATTGATCTTTTCCGTATTGTAAACTCGTCGTACAGTATCAGTTTATTTAGAAATTTCCTACTATATACGCGGAGTTCCATAGTCAGTGATGGTATAGTATATCATAATGGTACCTACAAACGAACACTGCGACGCAATTCCCGCCGCGAGACCAATATTGAAATATTGATCTCGGGTCTGGGTGCTTTCTTTTTAAATATGTATTTTTAAAAAATATTTAAGATTTATGTAGTCATGAGGTTCACTTAATACAAGTTTGGAGCTTCATTATGCTGTGTTCTCATCACCTATAACCACAGTGTCTGAAAACAAAAGCTTTCAACCAGTGCGTCCATGACATACGGAGCCGAAACGTGGACACTCACACTACGGCTTAATCCACCAGTTTAAAGTCACTCAGCGAGCTATGGAATGAGCAATGCTCGGAGTTTCTCTGAAGGATAGGATCCGCAAAGAGACTATCAGATAAAGAACCAAAGTTGACGAGATAGCGCAGATGATTAACAAGCTGAAGTGGCAATGGGCTGGCCATATCTGCCGAAGAACGTACGGGAACTGGGTCAACGAGTTCTTGAGTGGAGACCGCGCCTCGGCAAACGTAGTGTAGGAAGCCCTCCTGCTTGTTGGAGTGACGATTTGCTAAAAGCTGCTGGTAGAAGCGTATGAGGAAAGAACGCTATGGCGCACCTTTTGCTTCATCCAGCAGTGGACTGCTATAGGCTGATGATGATGCTGTGTGATTGTGTATATAGATATTTATATTTCGGAATGTTTTATTTTCCAAATTGTACCAATACAACTCTGAAAACCATAAAAAAGAGGTAGCTATTATATAGCCAGGATTAAAAACGCTTTTTTAATTAAATTAATTTTGTAACGCTTGTGTTACAAAATTAATTTAATTTAAAAAGACATACCTACTTCAAAGAAATTTTCTTTAGAATAAACCAATTTTTATCCAGTAGGTATTTTGAAATACCCCGATGTATTTATTGCCCCCACATATTAATTTTAAATGCACAAAATGATAGCTGAAATGGGACCAAACGGAAACGCTCAAAATTTTGAAACTATAGAGAGCAGATGTTTGGGCGCAGTGGTAAACCTTGGGAGAGTCTACGTCCAGTGGACTGCTACAGGTTGATCATGATGATTATGTAGGTACCTTTATCAAAGTATTCCACCGTATGTCACGCATCTTTAGAACTTGCTCTCCGATGAAAAGATCGGGACCCATCAACTTGAGGCATGAAGGTGTTTAGTCTCAAGTGCCTTTAATATTACCGGCACCCACACACTCCAAAGCGAAACACAGTAATGCTGCTTCACGGTAGAAATAGGCATAGTGATAATACTTCCTAGGATGAGTTCTGTCTAGATAAATACTAAGATAATCCTTTCCCTAGACAAATACAAATATTTTTATTACCAGAATAATAGCATGAAAAATACACAGAGGTTATCCCCCGCATTAGGGTTTAGCTGCGTCGCGCGACAAGAAAATACAGGTAAGATTAACTAATTTTAGCGAAATTTTGTTACCATAAATGCGAAGGGGAGTTTGTTTGTTCACGCCATAACTACATAATCGATCGTCATAAAAATTAAGGGGTTAGTGACGTTTCGACCGAAAAAAGTTTCGACCGATTTGGCCCAAACGACACATTCCATTTTAATTTATTTTTTTACTGACGTTTTGACCAATTATGATAAACGTTGTTTTGTACAGTCAGTGAATAAACTTAACCTGACAAAACAAAGCTCTTAAACTTACAATACAAATCATGACCCGTTTTTTTTTACACATTTTTTTTCATGTCATAACTAACACGTAAACCTACCAATTATCTATGACTTAAACTAAGCTCTCATTGTAAAAAAGTTCACTTTACCTGAATTAGTGAAATACGCAAACCGGGGTCCTAACAATGTGTGTGAAAGAGTTAGAGATAATGGCACGTTTAACCGTACCGAAACTACTCTACTACTTACTACTAAGAGAAGTGATTAATGCCTGGCTGTTATGTTATGTCACAATGTCCCAAAAATGAAACAACAACAACAACAACAACAGCCTATTCAGTCCACTGCTGGACATAGGCCTCCCTTATAAGAAGAGGGATATGCCCATAATCCCCACGCTGGGCATGCGGGTTGGGGATCGCAGGGTACAGCTTCTCGCACCGCCGACGCTGCTGCCCGTCGGCGGCCAGGGGATTTAGTTGTGCCGGTGTTAGGCTGCGCTATGCCGCAATCAGCCGGTCGCCAGAGCCCCGTTTGTTAGTTAGCAGGGTGTACCACGTGCAAGTGAGGTTGGCTTGGGTTCCGAAGATGGGGGTTGGAACCCCTTACACCCCCTAAAAAAACCCCTTAAAACCCCACCCCTCACCCCTTAAAAATGAAACATTCGTTTTTAATGATTATGTAGACACTTGGTTATACGAAAATTCATTTTTTGCCTATAAGTAGTGCATCTACAATAGCCAGCACCGTTCAACAAACATGTTGGATAATAAACAGAAAAAATATTGGAAAGCCAAATAACATTTTCCATTTTTTAACATTGATAAAAAACGAGAATTCTGACTATACATAGACAATTATAACTTCAAATACGTAACGCACACAACATGGCACAAAATAACTAAAAGCTCAAACATCGAAACTCTTTCCGTAACTTTTATGACAACTGATAAAATCAGTTAAAATCGTTCTTATTTTTTGGGCGTTTGGGTTTGAATTGCCGTTGAACGTCACAAATAATAGATTGTGTCTAAATGTCGTTACTTTTGTTAATTACATCCTACCTTTTTGGACGTACGTACCTTTTTGGAATTTAGTCGTCGTTTGAAATTGTTGCAGTTTTACGTTCTTGTTCTTTTCTGCCATCGTGTGCGAAATTTGTTTTGTTGAGTTTTTAGTGTGTTTTAGTCAACGAGTAAAGTAATAGACTGGTGATTGGTAAAATTAATTGATTCAGGCGTGACTTTGCGGAAATCCATTACAAGATATTCTATAAGGCAAAATATTTAGTATAAATTCCGCTAATTTTTTCTGGCGAGTTCCACAAAATGCATTCGCGTGCTAGATTCACGCTCCACAACTGCTCTCACAGCACCGTAGAGCTAGACTTGCCTTTGCGCGAGAATATTCTGACTTCACTGTGGAGAATTAATGAAAGGACGTACTGTTCCAGATGAGAGCAGAATAGCCCTATATGGTCCAGAAGTTTGCCAACGTGTACCCAGGGCCAAAATGAACAGCTTGCTCGATGTGCAATAACAGAAATCGTGGGTTATCTTGGGTTATTATATATGTGGTGAGATCATTATTGGTTAGGAGAGTCATCTCTTACGAGGCTCGTACCGAGGCTCAGCTTTCCTTTATGTGTAGTGAGCTAGGCGGCTGAAACTTTTGTCACAGGTAGGGCTACACCTAGGAAGCCTAAATCTGAAATGGCGTAGTGCGGAAACGAATAGTTTTTGAGATATGAATTTTTGAAAATTCCAATTTTTCACGTAATTTCGTCAAACTTGATGTCAGTGTTTGCTATTGATTGCAAATTATTTGGTAATCTGACAATGACAATGACATTTCTCGTGGTTTTTGCGGCAATTTTATGGTATTTTTTGGTAATCTGACAATGACAATGACATCGTTTGTTGTTTTCCCGCCGGTTTTTGTTGATTGTTTGATTGATTGAATTTAGTCGTGTAAAAATTGACACAGTTAAACAGTAGGTTATTAGGTTTTTTTTTTATAACCACCCGGAAATCCTGCTTACAGAAGTAGGTTCTAGGACACCCCGACTTGAGTAGATTAGGTTCGAAATCTAACACAGAACCGACACAGAGCACCCGATAAACCTAGTCTTGTGGTCCCTACCCCTAGTGTATATAAAAAATGCGTGAGTGAATGCGTTCTGGCGAGAGCCCATACTGGAGTCAAATATCCATTTTTATGATTTGAAACGGGTTTTTAGAGTGGTCAAAGGTCATAGGTTCCCCTTCCCGAACACTACCGCATCCCGCCCTCTCCCGATAGTGTGTTTTGGTGTATATTGTTTACGTTTTTTCCATACTTAACCTCAAAACTAAATTATTATTTTTCTCGGAAACTATGAGTTTCCGCACTTCACCCTTTTAGGGGGAGGGTCCTCCCCCCCTCCCCCACCCCTCCCACCCCCTTACCCCCCAAAAGCTCACTACACATAAAGGAAAGTCCTTCCCGTACCGATCTTGTGGTGTTTGATAAAGGTTGTGTGAATGCTCAGATACGTGAAGGAGCCTTACCTCTTTCAGATTTAGTGGCGAGTTTTCTAACCACCTATAAGCGATTTTTTTTTATTGATTTCTACTTCATCTATCATTATAATTTTGTATAAATATTGAAGTAAGGATCCTAGATGACAGTTTTCATTAGTTAGTTGACAGTTGACACATAATTTTATAACATAATTTATTATAAATACTTGATAAGCATTGTTTATGAACTTTTCACTTTTAAATTGTGCAAAAAAAAACAAGAGTATATTTTTTCTTTTATTTTCATGTGTTTAATTATTAGTGAATATGTGTTTTATGAATAATATTATTTTAATTCCATAATTTTATTGCCTTTGTGGAAATATAGTAAAAATTAAAAGGTGGTGCCTAAAAACTTTGCTTAGTTTTTTTTTTTTTTAAGCAGATTGACTCTCTATTTTGATACAAAGAGATTTTGAAAGAAATTCAGACAATGACAGAATATGTAAAATACAGAAAATTCTCATGAAAATAAGTAAAATAAAGTGGCCTTTACTGATAGGGAATCACTAAATTTTTTGCATTGTTATGACTAAAAAGTATTTATTCTGCTTGATGCTTAGATATGCTTGAAAAGCAGTATGCATGTCAACCAACAGGAGCCTCACCCAGAAGATGTGCACTTTGCAGCAATAAAATGACTATAGTTTGTACTGTATAGCAGTATAAATAGTACTTTAGCAAATAAGTGTTATTTTTCTTTCGCAAAAGTAAGAAATGCTTTCAAGATAGCCATTAAAAGTTAAAATTATAATTTATGAACTTTATTTAAAAAAGTGTTAAAAAAAATTTTACGACAGCTGTCACAGTGGTTAGTAACTTTTTTTCCTTTTTTTTATTTACAACTAGGCTCTAAATAAAACAAATAATCAACAATTTCTCAAAAAATCACAAGTATATGAATCCGGCTGGAAGAGGCCAGACCTTTTGCACCATTTCTTGGCGAGAAATTCAGATCGCGACAATGCTTGTTGCCAAGATCCACAAGATCTCTTGCTCAATACCTCGATGAGCTCGGGATCCAAGTTTTGCAAAGGTCGGCTCGCAGTCTCGTGAAACCGATTAAGCACATTTGGGACAACCTAAAAATTTGTAACCGAGCAAAAGTACCGGCTCTTAGCTACAACCCTAGGACAGCTAAAGACGGCTGCGGTAGAAGAGTGTCACAATAACCTCGGTCATTATGGCACATTATATTTTTATGAGAATTATTCGCAAAATCGATTTTTTGGCATATTTTTTTATAATAGGATTTTTTCAAGACAATTGTAATTTTTTTTAAATTACGATGATTTATATACCTAATTTAACTATTACTATAAACTGAAAGAAATACAAGCTGGGCGGTAAATTGTGCCTATGAGTGTACAATATACCTACCTCCCATCATTTATTGGTGGGTATAAAAGTTCATTCATTTTTAGGCATTGGTCGGTGAGTGTTCTCAGGATCTACATAAACTGATCCGAGAAGGTACCATCCTTACTTATTAGATATACCACCTATTCGCACTAAGCGGTTTTCTTCTACTTTTATTCACATCATCATCATCATCAGCCTACAGCAGTCCACTGCTCGACATAGTCCTCCCCAAATGAGCGCCATTGCGCCCTGTCCTGCGCTCGACGCATCCAGCTTCTACCAGCAGCCTTTTGCAGATCGTCACCCCACGTGGCCGGAAGGGATAATCCGGATAATCCGGGACTATTTAAGTCTAGAGAATAGGTGTCTTCTGGACCTTCGTGCTCCATCTTAGACCACAACGTTACTTAACATCAGGTGAGTTCGTAGTCAAACGCAGGTCCATCCAATGTAAAAAAAAAAACATCCTCATACAAAATCAGAACAAATTAATCATTAATTTTAATTTTGATGACATCAATAGCGATGTTCTTACGTTTGAAAGGTGATTCCAGCATTCTTTTTAAGTACATGGGATCGATTAATAATGTAATTTCTAATAGATATAATATTAAATATTATTTTTTTGGGATTTTGTATGAGGATGGTAGTACATGGGATCGATTAATGCGCCACTTCTCGGCACATGAAGGCATTTTTTCATAAAGTTATCTAGCATTAATTCGTCGACTAACACCATTGTCTGTCACGGACGAACTAAATACGCTTGGAGCTCCCACCCATTAGGGCACAAGTTTCGCTGGGGTATGTTTTAACGATAGGTAGGTGTCTATAGTAGGTATTGTCTGTCACTGGTAACAGGCCGTAAAGGATGTGCGTTGTCCGACAGTCAGTGTTTTAAAGATCTATCGCTATGGGCGGTGTGAATTGGAACATAATTATTTCAGCGTAGGCCTATCCTTTTATTGCAAGGTTCGGCTGGTTACGATCGGGAAATAACACAGGCAATAATAACGTCGAATATTTTCATCGCCAGTATGGCAATGCTTGAAAACAAAAATTTTCAACCAATGCGTCTTACCCAACATGACATACGGCTTGCTAAAACGTGGACGTACTCATTTGTGGACGATACCACCAATTCAAAGGCTAGAGGGATGGAGAGAGCTGTGCTCGGTTTTAAAATTGAAATTGAAGGATAAAATCCGTGATTAAAATTTCCAACATAGGACCAAGATCGACATAGCCAACAGAATAAGCAAGCTCAAGTACCAGTGGGCTGGTCTCATTATGTCGACGAACCGATAACCAGGGTAGGCGAGTTCTAGAGTAGAGACCGCGTCTTGGCAAACAAAGTTTAGGGCGCCCCCGGCACAAAAGATAGCCCGGCCATTTGGAATGATAACTTGTGGAATATACTATGTCCAGCAGTGGACAGATACCAATATCCTTTTCTAACACATATTAGAACTCTTTAACGGTGGAGTTGTTAGTTTTGCCATCTAGCGTTAGGTAGTAATAAATAAAGTTTTTGCTACTCTCCACTAGGTAGAGCTAGGTTCGGCCATGTTTTAGCTTCTTCTTATTTTTTAATTTATGGCCTCTGTGGTATATGGTCCACAACTTTATTAATGTCAACGTCGACATCTTTTGGACCCTAGACAGAGAAAATAATAGACAAATAGATATCTTCCATCGCATTCTTTCAAGAAAGAGAACTAAATATGCGTGCTTCATGTAAATAAGTGAGACAGCAATATATGATTTTCTGTCCCATAACGCATGCCGGTTATTTAGTTTCGTTAGCGCAACATTGCGCTAAACAAACTTAGACAGCTAGCAGCAGTTTTCTAAGATTTTGTCAAAAACTAGCTTGAAACTAAATTATCACCTGGAAAAATTATGTTTCATCTATTCTAAATCAATAATAACAAATTAATCTTATGGCTTTCTCTATCAAAATGTATCGGTGTGAGCAAAACATTCTGGATTTGACTATTCACTCACTCGTAAGTATCGTGGGTACATTTGACGAGGTAATTATTTAAAAATGGATTAATAACTCACACACACACACACACACACACCAGCCTATATCAGTCCACTGCTGGACATAGGTCTCCCCTAATAAAGGGGGATATGCCCATAATCCCCACGCTGGGCATGCGGGTTGGGGATCGCAGGGCACAGCTTCTCGCACCACCGACGCTGCTGCCCGTCGGTAATTAATAACTAATAATAATAATAATAATTAATAACTCAACTTCCACAATATATAATAACATTTAGAACATAAATCTGTAAGAAAATATGCCAAAAAGTTAAATTCTAATTTGTTTGGTGCCTGCATTTGACCTGAATTTTCCCCACTGCACAATAATTTTTGGCTCAACTTTCCTTTATGTGTAGTGAGTTAGGAGGCTGAAACTTTTGCCACAGATGGGTCTATACCTAGGAAGCCTAAATCTAAAATGGCGTTGTGCCGAAAACAAATATTTTTGAGATATGATTTTTTTTAAATCACAATTTTTCACGTAATTTTGTCAATTTTATGACATTGTGGCCATATTTTACTGTCATGGCTAAACAGCAAAAACATGATCTTCTTCTTTTTATTTATGGCCTGTGGATGAAAACATGGTATTTTTTGGTAATCTGACAACGAGAATGACATTTCTCATTATTTTCATTCATTAGATTATTTTTAGTTTTTTTTTACAACCACGCGGAAATCCTTCCTGCAGCAGTAAGTTCTAGAATACCCCTGAGTTTAGTAGATTCGGTTCTAAATAATCACAGAACCGACGCAGAGCACCTCGATGCCGCGTAGTCTTGTGGTCCATATGCGTTGAGTGGATATAAAAAATGCGGAGCCAGAAGCTCGCGTGGATGTTCCTGAGTGGAGCTAGCCCACGAGGACGAGTGGACGAAGCGACACCCAGGGCCAACCAAGAGAGTTTTCTTGGTTGGCCCTGTGTCAAATATACATTTTTATGAATTTAAACTGTTTTTACAGTGGTCATAGGTCATAGGTTCCCCTATCTTAATACTCCTACATCTCCCATCCATCTCCCGATAGTGTGTTTTGGCGTATAAAGTTTATTTTTTTTCCTCCTCTTAACCTCAAAACTAATTTTTTTTTTCTCGGAAACTGCGAGTTTCCCCCTTTTAGGGGGAGGGTCCTTACTCCCTACCCGCCCTTCCCCACCACATAAGCTCACTACACATAAAGGAAAGTCGTTCCATTTTATATTAGAACTTTAAATAATATATGCCTTGCTTTGGTTCATTATTATTTGCATAGCCCTGTTCAAAGATGAAGTTTTAATTTCAGGCTTAAAAACCAAAGGCCACGTTATTCAATGGATGGTAACTGAAAATAAATGTCTCCAGTTATGTGAATAGTATGTCTAAGATTTTATATTAGCTTCGTACCCGCGGCTTCGCGGCGTCTAACTGGATAAAAAATTGCCTATAATGTTATTCCTGGTGTAGCTCTACATAATGTGCAATGACAATTTGTTAAATAGGTACACCTAGTTAACTACCTACCAAAAAATATTCTCAAAATTAATTAAAACTTGTTAGTGAAGTCAGATAAAAATTGTAATCATGCAGGTAATGTATTAATTGATAGAATAATATGTTTTATTAATTTCTTATTTGAACTGGTTGTCTCTGAATTCCTTGTGCTATATGCAAATATTTTACCCATTATCATCATCATCATCAGTCTATAGCAGTCCACTGCTGGACATAGGCTTCCCCTAATGAGCGCCTGAGTCCCTGTCCTGAGCTCGACGCATCCAGCTTCTACCAGCAGCATTTCGCAGAACATCACCACCTACCCGGAGGGTGAATTATCAGTATATTTTACCAAATAAATAAATAAAAATAAATAATCCTGGACGTTATCACACAGCATCTATGGAAATCTATGGAAATTTTAATTATCTGGCAACCCTGCAGTTGAAATGAAAGACTCATGTGGCCAGGCTCGCTATAAATCTACCTCACAGATATTTAAGAGAACTAATAAAACGAGAACGAATATAAGCATCCCTTTAATGATTATGGTCCAAAGAAATAGGACTAAAGCATAAAAGAAGTCTTAAAATTCATTTATGCTCTGAACATTAACTCATACGACTGATCTCTACTTTCTTATGTCCATATATATTAGCTAGAAAGAGATGCATACATTATCTCAATGCGATTTCTGCGACTTCGTACCAGGGCATTTGTATGAACCTGTATAGAAATTTGTTCGAGCGCCCTGGTACGATTAACTTTCTGAAGTCACATTGATATATGTATGCATCCCTTTCTAACTGATGATAATGGACATAAGAAAGTATATATCAGCCGTATTGAATTTTAAGACTTTATCTAGTTGTCTTCCTATATCTGTGATATGGACTTAATAAAGTAGAGATCAGCTGTATGAGTTGACGTTCGGAGCATAGTGAATTTTAAGGCTTTATCTAGTTGTCTTCTATATTTGTGATCTACTTCTATGCCACGCTCGCTACATTTCTAGTCTTCTTCTTCTTCTGTTTTGGACAGTCGAATTAATCAGCTTCACATTGGCGGTGACAGACAGTCTGTCATTCCAATTGTGTCAAATTTCAAAACCTAACCTCAAAACAAAAAATACATCGGTCATCGGTCGTCGGTAAATAAATCGTCCGTCTGTTAGATCGTCAATGAAAATGAAAATAGACGAAATTACAGAGCTCTGGTAGGACAATCACCTATGCTAATGGATTTCAAACCAGTTTATAAGTGCTAACACAGAAGATGTGGTCTATAAAACGATTGCCAACGCTCTCCGCGTCAAAAATTCAGACCAAGTTTTGTTTTGATGTGCGAAATTCAGGCGCAGAGAAACAAGTAAACAAACATTGTCATAGAAATTTTGTAAAATTGTGCAGATCATTCTCAGTGTTACATCATTTGACTAGTAAATCCAAAAACCCGGTAAGTTGACTAGAAATTTTGAAAATGATTACATAATATTTTTATTTTATGATTCACATGACGACGTTGAGTGCCGTCTTTAAAATATGAGCGGTACCAAGTTAACTGTAAGAAAATGAAGCCTAGATTTGGATGACAAAAGAGCAATCATCAACCTCAAATGTATAGCCATGCTCCGTAGTCCGGAACCAATTTATCATTAAATAGTAAATGTAAATGGTCTGCCTGTTCTGCAATCGGACTACTTGTTAGCCCATTATGCGTGTGGGAGATCAGAATAAGTCACAGTCACATTAGAATTCAGTTACTGAATATGGGCCTAACTGCGCTCAATCTAAACTTTTATTAACCAGGTATCTTACCAAAATAAAATACAATACCAGACCACTAGTGGACATAGACCACCCTTGATAAGGGGGAATATGCCTCTAAATCCCATCTCTACATGCTGAGCATGCAAGTTGGGGATCACAAGGCTTCTTGCAGCCCTGACTCTGCTGCCCGTCAGCGGTCAAGGAATTTATTAGCATTGCTGGTGTTACACTGTATTGTGCAATAATCTTTTCAGTTAGCATGGCGTACCACATGCAGGTTTGGGTTCCAAAAATCGAGATTAAAACTCACTCCACCTCATATCTGAACCTGGAACTGGTTGATAGATAGAAAATGCGGTATTAAGCCCACCCTTTAAGACATATTTTAAGTATTCGTAAAAAAGTTTTCAAACAAACATGTCAAAATAACTCACTTCAATTGGCATGCTGAAGGTACCATAGTATGAGTGGAACAATAAGGAATCAGCTAAGTATTTAATCAGATCTTCCACATGCACAATGGACCAACAAGGAGTCCAATTGTGGAAACCAGAGTCCATTTACATTACATTACATTAGTAACAAAGAATTACTTTTTTGTGTGTAAATATTTCACATTAAAGAAGTGTAAGGGTTTTCATAAACCATCTCCGAAACCCAAACCAACCTCACCTGATCGTGGTGCACCCAGCTTACAAACAGGGCTCTGGCAGTCGGCAGATTGCGCCATAGCACAGCCTACCAACTACCTGCTGGCACAGCAAAATCCCCTCGCCGCCAATAGGCAGCAGCATCCACGCTGCAAGAAGCAATCCCAACATTCAGCATATACCCCTTTTTGTTTGGGAGGCCTATGTCCAGCAATGGACTTGATAGGCTAATGTTGTGTGCTGTAACATCTGATGTATGTATTCCATAGCAACTTCGGCACTTCAATGCGGAGTACAAGGCAGCCTGTGCGCTGCTGTCACGGTCTAATCTGCCGAGCTTAGCCAGCGCCTACAATGTGTGCATTAGAGATTTGCACACAACACCTATCGGATTCAACAGAAATGAACCAAATGAAGATAAGGTACTTAATCATTATTTATTACACCTATATTATGTCTCTTAGTATTGCCTATTGTCTGTATAATGCCTTATTATCCTCAAAAAAAATTCAAAAAGACTGACTTTTTGAAATGTTATGCAGTAAAAATGTTCAATATGTCAATTTTTCAAAGACGATATAACACCATCAAGTTACTGAATGGGACTAATATATTCTAAAAAGTACCATTGAAATTGCTACGTACATAGTAATGAATATATTTATGTTTTGGAGCTCTTATAGTGTACTGCACAATGCATATAAAACCCCGCTGTGGTGTTTTAAACACTCAAAGCATTACACACTTAGACACTACACATTTAACAATACTGCACCCAGTCAATACTTGGATAGGTAACTGTTTTGTGGCATTTTGGTTTGAGCACTTCCTTCAGAAAGCATTTTTAGCTGTTGGTCGTAGCTTTTTTAATAGTCAAACCATGTCGGAGGCATTTGGGCAGCCAAAAACTCAGCCAGCAGAGTTGGAAGAAGGTAGAAAGAAAAGTGTTTTATTTTTTAAATCTTCTTGTTTTAATTCTAAAATTATTCAAAAGACAAATATTTAGTACAAATTCCGCCAACACTCTGACGAGTTTCAAAACAGCCCAAAAAAAATCGACAATGTTTCTCCTTCCTCATAAGGCATCTATACTGAGGCATGGATACTGATCTAAATATTTGTCTTTTAATATCTTCTAATGAATTTCCGCAAACCCACGCCTGTTTTAATTAATTATGTACCTAGAAAATCAGATATAAATATTCTATAATTTTGTTTTAAAATGTGTGTTTTAGGAAAAGAAGGATAAGAAACAGAATGAGGAGATGTCATCGCTCCTCATGAAAGCTGCCTTTTGGATGATGACGACGATAATACTCATAATGACGAGCTCTTTGCTTATGCCTAGCGACAACACACAGAACGAGGTATGTATTCATTACAGAAAGTTAAGTGCTGAAGAATCGTACCCAAGGATCAGCATCTATGTTAAAGGCTTATTAGACTGCTTGGTATTCAGACTGTCATACTCTTAGCATAGTAAAATAAGAGTAAGCCACTAAGTGGGTCTTAGCCTTGACTAATTAGTCAGTAAGACAGTCTTATTAAAACAGACTGAATACCGCGTGGTCTAATAAGCCTTTTAATGCAGCAAATGTTGAGTTCTAGTTTTAGTCCCTCCATCATCCCTCCTATGAATACTATTAACTCACTTCACAAAAAGTGTAAGACTTTTTGTGTATGTTACTTAAAAGAAACTCATTATTATATATTATAAATAATGCTGCACATTATCTATAACACCATCTAACCCCAAATATATAAGAATTCTACAAAATATATATTGCAAAAGAGCGCAAAAATAAAAACTGCAACACTGCGAGAACAATTTAATGTAATAAAGGGTATGAAGCAAGGTGATCCTATGTCACCAAAGCTACAGCAGGTACATTATGGTTGAGAAAAGCCCGAAATAGGGAGTTATGCAAGAGCCTGGGGAGGCCTATGCTAAAAAGTAAAACAATCTGACAACCGATGCCTTGTTTTATAATTTTTATTGTGTAATATGTAATTAGTTTCAGATTGTTAATAAAGGAAGCAAAGCTTGTATTATAGGAAACAGATGTCTCATGTATATCTAAATATGATGTATATTTTATTAGTATTACTAAAATATTTTTCTAAACACATAATGAACAGAAAACATCCTGTCCTGATACATATTTGCAGATCATACAAACATTTGTCTTGAGGCTTCAATTGAACCTGGAATTAATTGTGTTATTATTTCTTTACTTTTACAGCTGATCCGCTATGTTTCCTGGAATGAGTTTGTGTACTCAATGCTGTCCAAAGGCGAAGTAGAAGAGCTCATTGTGAGGCCTGATATGGAAGTGGTCACAATAATCTTGCATGAAGGAGCTGTCCTTAAGGGAAAGAAGGTATGTACCTCTCAGAGTCCTAGAAGTCCACCTGTTTTCTGTTGTACTATCAAAAACTTACGCTGTATCTATAAACTGGATAAATTTTGATGGGACTTATAATCCCACTAGAGCTTCGCCCCTGTTTCGAAAGAGTCCAAAATGAAGTAATAAGTGTGAAAAATATCGAACTATCTCCCACTTGCAACATACAATCTAACTAAGCCACTATGTGCTTATACTATTGAATGAGAAGAGAAGATAACATTTTCCTCTTATAGTTTTATTCGTCTATTACAGGCCTCCCATCGAGTATACCACATGAATGTAGGCGACATTCATCGCTTCGAAGAAAAGTTACGTGAAGTCGAGCAGGGACTCGGCGTCAAGGAAGGTATTTGCATTTTATCCTAACTAATGTTGTATAAGTGGCTCCAACCTCCATCTTCTTTCACCATTTTATGGTGAATTCTAACGAACGGGGCTCTTGCGGGTGGCTAATTGCGGCATAGCGCAGCCGAAAACTGGCACAGGTAAATCCCCTGGCCTGAGACGAGTATCAACATCGACGGTGCGAGAAGTTGTACCCTGTGATACCCAACCCACATGCCCGGCGTGGGGATTAACAGCATATCCCTCTTTATTAGGGGATGCCGCCTATGTCTAGCTGTGGACTGGTATGGGCTGGTGTGGTGTAGGAAGTACTAAATAATATTTTGAGTGCAAAGCTTGAGGCACTTCCGCATTCAGGCGAAGCCTGCAAAGCCCGCAGGACACTCTGGTTCTGATTTAAGACTTATTTCTCGTCAGTGAGGAACTTATTCTATCAAGATCTTTTCGCGTCTTGGCGCTACCACGCTGAGAGAAGTAGTTTGTGATCTGGTTAGTTTTTGAAGGAATTATTTTCCTTTTCCATACAAATGTATATTTTGCAGGTGTACGTGTGATATACGACCGTAATGGCAGCGTGGCTGGAAAAGTTATCACCTCGCTACTTATCGGCGCCGTGATTCTCTCCTTCCTATACTCCATGAAAAGTATGAAGATGAACATCAATATCGGCGGCTTTGTGAGTATTTTATTTAACCTAAAAATAATTTCCTATGGTGACTGTGTTTTAACTTTTGAGGTAGGCTTTGCGACTGCATATTTCGAATTGAGAAGCTTGAAATCTCTTGTAAAGTTAGTAGTTACGCCATAATTGTTAATGTAGGCGATAAGAGATTTCAAATTTCAATGCTTGGAATTTTAATACAGAAACCTGAAATGGCTTGTAAAATTAATTGCTGCGCCATGATTCACTTAAAAGCTTGCGAGGAAACGTTTGCTTATGTTGTGTTTTGCTAAATTTTACCCTTGATATAATGATGATGATGATTGTAGCTCCATTTTACTGTTATGGTTAACCAAAGGCTTAACGTTTTTGTGTGGAAGTTAGAATCACGTATTTATAACTGAGGCTTCTCACAACTTACTGATAATTATGGAGCTTTCGAGATATAACATGACTCTAACTAACCTTATTGCAAACGTGAATCGATTTGGATAATTTATTGACATATAGTTAAAGATTCTATAGTATTTATTTTATTTAACCCGGCGAGCGTACTGCCAACTATACGCTCAAAATGTTACGGGCAATAAAGACTTGGGTCTATATGTCCCATAACATTTTGAATTGCGTGTATATTTAGTTTTAAGATATTTGGTGCGAAATTGCCAAATTCTCACTTAATATGTAGAACGTAACAGCCCCCCCTTCGTTTATAACCAATATTCAATCAAGTTTATATGAAGGATATACGCGGCCAGAAGGCAAAAATATACATCTGTAATTTATTGAAATATCAGTAGTTTTTTATGGGTCATCTTTTCCCACCCTCACTCCCAGTGGCACCAATTTCCTGCTATACTGACGCCGGGTTAAATTTGCACGCGTGAACGAGGTAGGATAGGATATATTTACATTATACATGCAAATAAATTATTGAATTATTAAAGTAGGCTTGCGAATAACCGCTATTTAAAATAATAAATTGTAATTTTCATGCTTGCCGAAGACATCGTTAAAGGTAGGTTCATATTGTTCTCATAATTTTATTTAAAAACTAAAGACAATTTGAGAAAAATCGCTGTTAGTTACTCACAAGTCCACCAAACATAAGAACTGGGCCGGACATGTTTGTCGCTTGGCGTTTTGGCATAATGATTGCCACTGAGTGGTTTCCACAGGTCATAACTTGGCCGCGTGGCTGTCCCAAAAGGAGATGGAATGACAAACTGGGGGTTTTTCGGTATCCTGGCACTTGCCAGGATCAACCAGGATTCCCAAGATCGGGATGTGTGGAAAGAGTGAAGGGAGACCTTTGCCCTGCAGTGGGATCAGATAGCTCTTAAGAATAAAATCGAGTATTTACTCATTAATTTTTAAAACAGGAATTATTTTGGCTTGCTTAAAATTTCGAATATATTAATATTGTAATCATTGCAACTATGTACTATTTTTTATTCTTATATGCTTTGATCAACTTAACAAAGGGTTTTGCACTATCCGCCCGAAAAAGGGCTTGTCTAAAACTCCGCCAAAACGTATCGGAGTAGCAGTTTTCATTTAGTCGGCTTACTTAGATTTTTTGTCTTAGATCTTTTATAAAGAAGCGATATTTGTATGAATAGCTAATTGTTGGAGCAGTAATTACTACGTAGGTATCTTTTTATAGCATCACGTGCTTTTAAGAAATGATAGCTAGCAATATATGCTACTTTTTTCGCAGTACAGCGCGCGATATCCTTTGTATAGTTGATCGAATCTTACATGTTTCCCTTCTCCTTCTTTCCATTCCAGTCAAGTCAAGCGAGAGAATTCAGTCAATCGATGGCAGAGCATAATGGCGAATATATGTTCGGACATGCCTCTGACTACACTAATGTGGTCATCATCATTAGCCTATAATAGTCCACTGCTGGACAGGCAACCTCAATTGAGCGCCATTGCGCCCTGTCCTCCAATACTGGAATACCAATAGGGCAAATTCAGTAGCAAAAAAACAACAACACTTGCTTTACTGAAGATTCAAAGTGGTCCTAGGATTTTATTGAATAAAGAGCGACTTTGGTAGTCAGTGGCAACTTGGCTGTATATTGGGGAAACTCAATATTTGTACTGAGCAATAATGCTGGACTACATCACACCCATAGCCCCAACTACGAAGCGCTTGTGTTATGGGAACCACATGACTTTTTTTAAATTAACTTATGCTGGCCCACTGCTAGGCAAAGGTCTCTGCCATCTCCTTCCAAAACTTACGATCGCTTGCTGCTAAATAAAAAAATGTGTTTATTTTCCGAAAGGTTTACAGTTAACAGACATACGAACACAATGTTACATGAATGATATATATATGAAAATACCCAGACCCGAGAAGAATATTTTGCAATCAAACAAACATTTGTCTCGCGGCGGGAATCGCATCCGCCACGTTCTGCAGCCTGCACCCGCTGCGCCACAGAGCAATATACGAAAATGTCCGTGATTAGGAAATGTGGTGGTTTTTGTTGTTTTCAGAATCAGCTCGGTCGTGCTAAGTTCACGCTGGTAGATTCGATGAGTGGGCAAGGCAAGGGCGTGAAGTTCGAGGACGTGGCCGGACTCAAGGAGGCCAAGGTCGAGGTGATGGAATTCGTGGACTACCTGAAGCGGCCCGAGCACTATAAGAGTCTGGGGGCTAAGGTAAGGATCTTGCGAAACCTTTATTGCTGTGTAGCGTTAGGGGTTCCTACCTCCGCCGCCTTTACGCGGGTGTGGTGCGATCGATGATACTCTACGGAGCACCCGTCTGGTCGCATAGGCTGGCGGGTGTTAGGCACTCGACATCCTGGCGAGGATGGACGCACGTGTGTTCGTCCGTCTTCGTCACGATGGCGGGGGCGGAGCGGCGCCGGTTGAAGTAAGGCATGAAGAGCGCCGGCGTGCGCTGGATGAGTGGCGCGAGCGGCTCGAGGAGCCGCGTACTCGGGCTAACGCGCCGTCGGCGCGATTCAGCCGAGCTTCGAAGCCTGGCTAGGGAGGGAGGTAGGGCACGTCACCTATCGTCTTACTCAGGTGCTCACCGGACACGGATGTTTCGGTGACTTCCTGAGTAGGATTGGGCGCGAACCGACAAATGCTACCATTGCGGGTGGGACCTCGATTCCGCGCAGCACACGTTGGAGGAGTGTCCAGCGTGGGGCGTGGAGCGCGGAATCCTGGTCACCAGGATCGGGCAGGATCTGTCTCCGCCGAGCGTAGTAGCGGCTATGCTGGCGGAGGAGTCGGCGTGGCAGGCCGTGGCCTCTTTCTGTGAGACCGTTATGGTTCGGAAAGACGTCAGCAAGCGAGATCGGGAGAGGGCCGATCCCGCTCGGAGAAGGTGGCGGTGGGGTGTTGGCAACTGCCACCCTGCTCCACCAGCCCCCCCCTGATGTGGGGCCCGCGGCTCCCCCTGTAGAGGGGGTCTCACCGGGCCGTGGATGGTGGCAGGAGTGAGGGCTCCAGCCTCCACCACTAAGCGGACCCGGGGAGGATGGCGGCGCGTTTGTGGAGCGCGCTTCTGTAAGCACCGCGAAGGCACTGGGGGCGGCAGCCACGGTCGCCCCCCGGGACGTGCATCGGCAGATGCGGGAGGAGTTTTTGGAGGCAATTTGATTCCCTAAAACCCCTCTTTGCGTATCGAGGCTGGACCACCGCGGGAGGTTTAGTGGTTCGGTCGAGTCCACATAACCCCGTCGCACCCTGCATGCGGCGGGGTTTCTGGCAGAAGATTCCTGCTCGCGTTACAACAAAAAAAAGGGGTTCCTACCTCCATCTTCCGAACCCAAGCCAACGTCATCTACCCGTAGTGTGCCCTGCTAACTAATGCAGCCTGACCCTGGCACTGCAAAGTTTCTTGACCGCCGACCGGCAGCTACGTCGGCTGTGTTAAAAGTTGTGCTCTGCGATCCCCAACCCAGCTTGTGGATATTCCTCTTTTTATTAGGAGTGGACTGGGGACTGATATTTGATGGCATCATCATCATCATCAATTCCTTGTCCTTATCCCCTAGGTGGGGTCGGCACAACATGTTTTCTTTCTCCATTCATCCTATTAGCGCCGTTAACTTTGTATATACTCCTTCCACTTTTACACAACCCTTCCATCTCTTCTTCGGCGTCCTTCTACTCGTTCATCCAGTCACATTCATACTCATCACTCTTTTAATCATATGGTTTTCATTCCTCCTCGTCACATACCCATACTATGCTAGGTGGCGTTGTATTGATATAGGCTCGATACGATATACATAATACTAACCTGTGCCAGTGTTAGGGTGCGCTATGACGCGCAATTAGGCGGCCGCCGGAGCGCCGTTTGTTAGTTAGCAGGGTGCATCACGGGTAGGTGAGGTAGGCTCAAAGATGGAGGTTCGAAGCCCTTCGAACCGGTTCGAGGTAAAAAAATCTTGGTTTTTGCTAATTGTTTTGCAACGCCAGGTGCCTAAGGGTGCGTTGCTACTGGGCCCTCCGGGATGCGGCAAGACTCTGCTGGCTAAAGCGGTGGCGACGGAGGCCAACGTGCCTTTCCTGTCCATGAATGGCTCAGAGTTCATGGAGATGATCGGAGGACTCGGCGCTGCTAGGGTCAGGTCAGTAGCCTTCGAGTGTTCACAAACCACTATCTCACTAATATTAAAATTACTATTAATCATTATTTAAAAGTTCCCACCACCCTCTGACTTCTTAGACCCCGAACGTCTTGCACCAGGATATGACCAACCATACAAAATCTGGAAATCATTAAACAGATTGCCACGCTAGGCATGCGGGTTGAGGATCGCAGGGCACAACTTATTATACTAATACTAGCTGACCCGACAGACGTTGTCCTGTCTCAAAGAGGGTATCGAAGTTAAAGAAACATTCAAAAAGGATATCGAAGTGGATTAAGCAATCAATGAGGATATCAACGCGGATTGATGTTAAAGAAGCAAATAAAGAGTATATCAAAGTGAAAAAAGCAATCAATGAGGATAAAACAACAACAACAACTACACCTACCCTACACCAACCCCTACACCTACCCTACACCTACCCTATACCTACCCTATACCTACCCTACACCTACACTACACTAAATAATCTATACGATGGAATCGTCTAGGAGAACTTGTATGAGGGGATGAACATTTTGTATGGGACCCATGTTTTTTTTCGGTTCTGATTATAAAACTATACAAACTTATAAAAACTCCATATATAATTGAACTTTAATATTAGGCGTGATAGATCTGAACTAACCGTGATATGAACTAAGAAATTCAGGTTTTTTTTACATTCTCTTTGTACGAATACATCCTTTTTCACGATATTTACAGCACGCATACTGTAAATTTTATATCAAACGCCATATAAGGTTACATTAAAAAAAGGTTGTATTGTCAAAAGCGCTAAGATCACATTAGAAAATCTAATATGGTGGTTAAGTATTCTTAAATTTTATAATTTTCCGCGCAATTTTCTTTATTTTTTCTTTCATAAGAACCTTCTCCTGACAATAAGTCATTTTTATATATACACATTACTTAACTATGATAATCTCTTAAGAACACCGAAATAGGCCATACCATGATGAGCGCTTCGCCTCATTGAATAAACTCCTAAAAATGTTTTTTTTTTTAATGCTGGACACTATCATACATCATCATCCCCAAACCAAGCAGAGCTGGTATTATGGAAACCACATGACTGATTTACTACTATAAACATTAATTTTTGTAAATTCATACTTATCATACATAGAAAACACCCTGACCCGAGACAAATATCTGCAGATAATGATAACATTTATCCCGCGGCGGGCATTAAACCCGCAACCTTTTGCGGGTTTAATGCCCGCCTTTTGTTAAATGTTGACAAAAGAACGGCAGTCTGTGCTATCTACTGCGATATGACACAAGCTTTTGACTATGTGGATCACAAGATACTGAGCCAAAAACTTGAAGCTTACGGTATTAGAGGAAATGTACTGTCACTACTTCAATGTTACCTCACAGATAGAAAACAGATTACCAAAATAAATAAAATTAATTTCAATACAAAATGTCAAGAAACTCATGCATCCTCGGAACGTATTCTAGTCTATGGAGTACCACAGGGCAGTGTATTAAGTCCGCTCTTATTTTTAATCTACATTAATGACCTGCCTAGAGTGACATGCCAACCAATGACACTATTTGCGGACGACAGTACCTTAACTGTAGCTTGTAGAGACCATGCATCATATGAAAATGACATTAATAAATCTTTGACATCTATTATCTCATGGCTTGGTAATAATAATTTAAAAATTAATCTCAAGAAAACGAACATTATGCATTTTAATCAAAGATCTAATAATTTATCAGAAATTGACATACATTTCAATGATCATTCCGTAGCCGAAGTAGAGACGGCTAGGTTTCTAGGACTAATAATTGACAAAAGACTTAGTTGGAAAAGTCACATTGAAAGTTTATGCAAAAGAATGAGTAGTGTAGCTTACGCTCTACATGAACTAAGCTCTACTATTAACACGGATGGTCTTCTAGCCGCCTATTATGGATTAGCTGAATCTCTGCCCTCTTACGGGATTATTTCTTGGGGGAACAGCACCGAACACAACCGGGCCTTCAAAACGCAAAAACGTTGCCTGAGAGCAATGTTTAACTTAGTTACTATTGATAGTTGTAAGCCATACTTTGTTAAGTACAAAATTCTTACTCTACCAGCTCTATATATTCTAAATGTAGCTATGTTTGTTAAAAATAACCTACATTTATTTAGAAGTTTCTCCGACGTGGTGGTACGTAACCGACGTAACAATAATAACAATAGACTTTGTACGCACCCATCACAAACTGCCCTAATAAGAAAAAGTGTTTTAGGTATGGCACCCAAAATATATAATCATGCGGTAAAATGTTTAAACAACAATTACTCTGATACTGCAAATGTATTTAAAAATAGACTTAAGAAGAGTACTTTCTTATAGAGAAATGCTATTATAGCGTTAATGATTTTCTGCTTGACAAATTTTGATTTTATATACCTACCAAGAACAATGTATAATTAATTTTAATTTGTTAATTTTAAGTTTAGATGATAATTTTTTAATATGGTTTTACTATAATTTATTAGAAAAGACATTCACATAATAATGACAAATCTGCAGCGCGCCCTCTCCTATTTGCACGCCAGTAATGGCAAAACATGTAGGCCATAATTAATTTATATTTTAACATAATTGCATGCTCACACCATGTTAATACTCATGTTATGCAAATAAATGATTCTTATTATTATTCTTATTCTTTTCTTATTCTTTGCGTCTCAGGGGGACATTCGCCCACTGCGCCACAGAGGTCGTCATAAAAATATAGTTAAAACTCTGTTTTTTCATGCAGGGATCTATTCAAAGAGGCGGCGTCGCGTGCGCCCTGCATCATCTACATAGACGAGATGGACGCCGTAGGGCGGGCGCGTTCCACAGGCCACTCCGGCCTCGACCCGGGCGGAGGCGAAGGGGAACAGACCCTCAACCAGCTGCTCGTCGAAATGGACGGCATGAAGACACGGGAGGGTGTCGTTGTCCTGGCCAGTACTAACCGCGCCGATGTACTAGACAAGGTCAGTAACGCAACTATAGTAGGCAACTTCACACCAGCCTATATCAGTGCACTGCGGGACATAGGTCTCCCATAACAAAGGGGGCTAGGCCTATAATCGTTACGCTGGGCATGCAGGTTCGAGATCGCAGGACCCTGCTTCTCCCAATGCCAACACTGCTGCCCGTCGGCGGTCAGGGTATTTAGCGGTGTTGGGGTTAGACTGTGCTATGCCGCTTTCAGCCGGCCACCAGAGCCCCGTTTGTTAGTTAGCAGGGTGCACCATGGGCAGGTGAGGCTGGCTTGGAATCCGAAGATGGGGGTTGGAACTCAAAAACGTTGGAATCAAAAACTGTTTTAAACTGGACTAATTAACCCCATATGATATGATATATATATTTTGACGTTTCTTATTTTGGACCTTTTGAGGATGAAAATGAAAATATTTTTTACTGGCAATCTTATTCAGACAGTGCATTTTAAATCTATACCAAATTTCGAGTCGATAGCTTATGTAGTTCCTGAAATAATCATCTGTGACAGACGGACGGACGGATGGACAAAGCGGCACCATAAGGGTTCGTTTGACCGGTAAACTCCGAAATTACTAATAAATCTGGTAACCAATAAAAAAAATATGTTTATTCAATAAATTATGTTTAGTCGCAGACGTTTTCAACTTTTTAGGCTCATCGCATCACTTGTTTGTTTCCAGGCGTTGCTCCGGCCGGGCCGCTTCGATCGACACATCCTCATTGACTTGCCGACGCTGATCGAGCGCGAGGAGATATTCCACCGGCATCTCAAGTCTATTGTGCTTGAGGAACTGCCCAACTACTACGTGAAACGGTATCTATTTGTTTGTCTGTTGTCTGTTAGTTGTTTTTTTTTTAGATTATACCAATCCTAAATATGAACGTTTGTGAGGATGTGAAAGTATGTAAAATTTATGGTTAAAAGAACTTACCTTTCTACCAAAATTACATTTCGATGTTACTTCCTCTAGATTTAAAGAACCATGTAGTCCGCTTCTCACGCATGCATCGTCACAATGTTTTTATAGCATTATATTTTTTAGCTCAAGAAATAGCTGAAAAAATATTATTTCCTTTATGACCTTTAGCGAGCCCACGGAACGTTTGCGTGTGGGACTAGAGTGAAATTAGATACTGCAGGGGTCAAGATGTTACTAAACGATATTTCTTCGTTCGCGAAGAAAAAACCTAATGAGAGTCGGTATTTCGTAACTTATGTATTTTTTTGTTTCAATTTCCTTTCATTTAGAAAGGAAATTGGCTGAATTTTTCGACGAATAATATTATCATCACTATTTTTATATCTTATTTTCCCCATAACCACAGAATACAGACTGCTTTTCAAGGCAAAAAAATCATCTAGAGGATGTAACATCGAATTGTAATGGTATATCCTTATAAAAATAACATCGACGCAACAAAAATAATTTAACAATAAAAAGAAGTAAACATAAAGAAAGGAAAATAAAATAGGAGTTGGTAAAAAAATATATGATGTTGGTTCTTGTGTTACCCATATTAAGTATTCATACCATAATTTTGTCACCTGAGTGGGGTCCGAAAAACAAACTACCAGCTAACAAACTATCAGCTTATAGAAAGCGCAGTCTACAGGCTCTAACCCCCTTACTTATGAATGTTGCTCAAAGATAGAAATAATCTAAGCATGGTTTATCTTTTGAAAGATGTTCATAAGTAAGGCCATAAGAGTTTTTAATACTTAATTATTATTCGCAATAGCGCAGTAGGCAAAGGCCTACCTGACACTGTATATTAAGGATTCGATTCCCGCCACCGGACAAATGTTTGTATGATCTGCAAATATTTGCCATTGCCAATAAAGTGCCATTGCGCCCTGTCCTGAGCTCGACGCAATTATATTTCATAATGGAGGCAAAAAACAATGGCGTTGTATTGTTTGTTTCAGACTCGCTTACCTGACGCCTGGGTTCAGCGGAGCGGACATCGCTAACGTTTGCAACGAGGCGGCTCTGCACGCTGCAAGACACAAGCAGACCATAGTCAAGGCGAAGAACCTCGAATACGCTGTCGAGAGGGTCGTCGGTAGGTTACACTCTTGTTGGAATTCACTTACTAAAAATTGCATATTTCTAATCATCATTATCATCCACAGCTCGGCTTTATCCCCTACCGCTGCATACCTCCTGAAGCTTTTGCCATCCACCACAGTCTTGTGCTAGTCGATAAGCGTAAGACCGTGGTGGTTTTTTCTAACACCTCCACCAAATTCTTATCCTAATCTGTGATGCGGAATATGGCTCTGCTCTGACATCCCACATTTTGCAACCCGTATTTTGTATTGCCAAAAAAATTCTATGTGCCTATAAGGTTATTACTGCTAGGCACGGCTCTCGGTATCAAGCTGTAAACTTTTTTTTTAATGTGTACGAATGTTACCGATAGCCATTCGATTTTTAATCGAGGTTGACAACATTTTTGTTTAAGGGATGTTTCTACTGAATTAATTAATTCTTGATAGTAACTACATATTGTTCATTTTACTTTTTAGGCTTTTTGATAAATTTTTATTCAATTTATGTTTAGTTTCTATAATTTTAATCAGCTTCTTTAAATCTAATATTTTATTTCAAATACGATTGTCCATAATTGTTCACGAGTTTCTCTGAGGGATAGAATCCACAACGAGACAATCTGACATAGAACTAAAGTTATCGACATAGCTCAGAGAATTAGCGAGCTGAAGTGGCAGTGGGCTGGCCATATCTGCCGAAGAACCGATAACCGTTGGGGTAAACTAGATGAGACCGCGGCTTTGCAATCGTAGTGTAGGAAGTCCTCCGGCTAGGTGAAGTGACGATTTGCGAAAGGCGGGTAGAAGCTGGATGCGTCGAGCTTAGGTCAGGGCGCAATGGCGCTCATGAGGGCAGGCTTATATCCAGCAGTGGACAACTGTAGGCCGATGATGAAATGAACTGAACTAAACTGTATGTGTACAGGTGGCACTGAGAAGCGAAGTCACGCGATGTCCCCTTCTGAGAAGAAGATAGTAGCGGTGCATGAGTCTGGGCACGCGCTCGTGGGCTGGCTGCTGGAGCACACGGACGCTCTGCTGAAGGTCACCATCGTGCCGAGGACAAACATGGCACTTGGCTTCGCGCAGTACACTACCTCCGATCAAAAGCTCTACTCTAAAGAGGAGGTGGCTACTTAAACTGTTTAATTCCTTTTCTTATTGAGGACTGGGCCCAGTGGGCGAAATTCCGCCTGAGATGCAGAAGGTGGCGGGTTGGATTCCTGTCTTTTTTTATGATACTTGAAAATGGAACAAGCACATGGCCCACCTGATGTTGAGTGGTAACCATTACCTATCACAAAGCATTGCAACATAGATCACGTTTTTTGGAACGTGCTCTACGATGCAACGCCCTGCGTCCATCTACTTGAGACATGATGATGATGTGCCTGTAATTTCACCGGCACTCACATCCTTCAAACCGAAACACAGCACATCTGCTTTACGGACGAAATAGGCATGCTGGCAGTACTTCCCCGGACGAGCCTTCCACAAAGAACTCTACTACTATTAAAACTGCCGAAAAACCGATAACCGTTGGCGTCAACGAGTTCTTGACTGGAGAACGCGGCTTGGCAAACGTAGTGTAGGACGCCCTACGGCTAGGTGGAGTGGCGATTTGCGAAAGGCTGCTGGTAAAAGCTGGATGCGTCGAGCTCGAGGGTGCAATGGCGCTCATTAGGGAAGTCGATGCCCAGCATTGAACTGCTATAGGCTGATGAGAATTATGATGATGATGACTGATATTAACTCATATTCATTTTTTTAAACATGCATATTATAAACATAGAGAACACCCAGTTCCAAAACAAATGTTTGCAGATCATATAAACACTTTTTCCCGCGGCGGGCATCGAACCCGGAACCTTATGCATCTCAGGTGGACCTTCGCCCACTGCGCCATAGAGGCCGTTGCTTATGGAGCTTGAGCGGTGCCGTTGCTTATGACCTTGTTTCTGTTGGTCTCTAACGGCAAAGACATTCCATAAGAATTATTCCGTGTTGGTTACAATAATAATCTACGTTTGTAAAAAAAACATCTTACATACTTTCGCATTTATATTATTAGTAGTATTTTACCTATTTTTTGAAAAATCATATCCTATATGTGTTTTCAGTTATTTGACCGCATGTGTATGGCTCTGGGCGGGCGCGCGGCTGAAGCCATCACCTTTAACTCTGTCACCAGCGGCGCTCAGAACGACCTCGAGAAAGTCACCAAGATAGCTTATGCACAGGTAAATGTACCATGTTTCGCCTTACGATAATTTTCTTTTACAACAACAAAGCACAAAGTAATAAGATTGTTGCGCTCACGCGGACACTGCTGGCTCGATTTCTTATCTGCGTGTCCAAGAAGCCTTGCAGGACCTAGGACTAAAGTCCTTGACTTAGTGAAAGTCCTGTCTGATTTAAATTATCTGTAACAAGCCATTGTACCTAGTAATGTATCGTTATTATTTCCGCCCTTGGCTTCCGGTGATACCGAGATAAAAAGTGTGTTAATCCAGGTCTTAAAATATGTATATTCCAAGTTTCATCTAAAGCCGTTCAGCCGTTACGGAGTGAAGCCACCACAAACCTACTCGCACACTCACACAAACTTTCGCATTTATTATACTAAGGGTGATTATAAATGTTATTATAATAAGTTGAGTAAGATAGTTACTACTTAGATATGTGTACTGATGTACCTACCTACTTATCTTTTGCGCTTTTTCAGTCTCTTTTTTTGTTTCTGTATTATGTTTTGTATGACTTTCCCAATAAATTAACTCTATTTCTTTTATTTTAAGATTTTTAGGAAAACTTACAGCTAGTTACTATTAAAAGAATTTATTATTATTAGAGAGATTAATATTGATACATGAAAAGCATATAATGATGTCAATTCTGTTGTGCATTTTCCTAAACTAAACTCAATTTCACATTCCTAAAAGTGATGCTATTCCTTTCTATTAGGTGTAAATGACAAGGATAGCTATAAATTTAAAGCTGCCAAATTTAGTTAAGTTTAGAAAAGTGGGCAACAGAATCGACACTATTGTACGCCGAAGGCCAATTACAATTTTAATTTTAAGTAATATTGGTAATACACAAATTGAATAACTTATCTTGTCAGATCCGAGTATACGGCATGTCGCCGTCAGTCGGCCTGCTCTCGTTCCCGGACCTGAAGGAGCACGGACGTAGCCCGTTTAGTCGAACTCTCAAAAACCTGATCGATATGGAGGCGAGGAAACTGATAGCCAGCGCATACTACAGGACAGAGGATGTGCTGAAGAAAAATAAAGATAAATTAGAAGCTGTGAGTCATTTGACTGTTAGACGTGGCAGTCCTAGCATAGAATAAGTTTTTCATTTCATACGATGGCATATAACATCAGCATGTAATAGTTCACTGGAAGCTTCCGCCCTCGGCTTCGCTCGCGTGGTACCGAGATGAAAAGTAGCCTATGTGTTAATCCAGGTAACAAACTATGTATATTCAGAGTTTCATCTAAATCGGTTTAGCAGTTTTTGCGTGAAAAAGTAAACACTCATCCAATCATCCATACTCACACTTTCGCATTTATAATATTAATATATAAGTAGGAAGTAGGATAGAATTAGACTCCGCCCGCTTCTTCGCTCGCGTGGTCCCGGTTTAAAAAGTAGCCTGTGGGTCACCAGGTCACAAACTATGTTTATTCCAGGTTTCATCCAAATCCGTTCAGTAGTTTTTGCGTGAAAGAGTAATAGACATTTATCCATTCATCCATACATCTATACTCATATCATCATAGGATCCATACTCATAAACATTCGCATTTATGATATTAATAGTCATAAACGACCCATCGTTGACCTCATCCTTGCCTATGCATGCCTCGAGGTCAAGAGCTGGCCCATATTAAATAAAATAAAAACGAAGAAATATCACAATAAGTGGGCTCCCCATCGGTGGCCTGCAGCTAAGCTGTGCCGGTTTTAGGCTGCGCTATGCCGCACTCAGCCGGCCGCCATTTTACTAAATAAATATATGGGACAGCTCACACACAGTCAACTGATCCCAAACTAGGCAGTCTGTACTATGGGTATATAAGCCCTTACTACATCTTAGTTATTAAGGGGCTTTAATAGCGCTTGTACCGTGGCTTACTTCGATGTTCTTAGTCGATCATCTGAGCTAAGCCACACTTCGTCCGGTCACTACTTGGATGGGTGATCATTCTGTGGCATTTATATCTGAGCGTTTCTGTGCTTTGAAAGGCACATTAGATGTTCATCCCGGCTTCTTCAGTCGTTAATCTATGTCGGGGGCCTTCTAGCTGCCTTAGAAAATAGCTCATCGAAGAAGATACATTAATATTCACAAGATAGTCTACCAATACAAAAATCTTTCTTCCAGCTATCACAAGCTCTCCTCAAAGCTGAAACCTTGAACTACAAGGAAGTAGAAGCGATCCTCGGGCCGCCGCCATTCCAAGGCAAGAAGTTCATTGACCCGGTGGAGTTCGAGAACAGTCTGAAGAACATGGAAAAAGCTGCCGGTGCCGAAAAAGATGCTCCCGTCGGCGCGCCTTCTGCCAAACCGGAGCCGCAGCCGGGCTTGTAGTCAGGCAACATGTTGCGAGAGCGAGCGAGACAGATATGAAATTGACACAGCTGAGCGAGCGAGATAGATATACTATTCACGAGGTAATCACTTGCTAATCATAGCAAGCGATGCCGATAGCTGGATTTCTCATGGTAGCAACTGAAACGTAGTTCGTCATTTTTATATAATCCAGGCTCCGTGGCCTAGGTACCCGTTTTTCTGTTGCATGGTATAATCGTCTCTAGCCCTGACTATACTGCATTTTTGTGTTTCTAATCTGTAAGATAAACCGCTTCAATAAAAAAATGTACTAACCAAAGTAGAGATTGAAATTGTTAAAATTCATGGGATCAAAATAGTTGTGTAGTATTTTGTACTAAGCAAGTGACGTGCTGTTCATTATTTCATGTAAAGATTTGCAAATGTTGTTGTATGTAGAAGAATGCAGGCTGTCTATGTAGTGCCCAATGTCGATAATATGATAGCTGTTTTGATCCAATGCGTTTATGAATCATAAGTTATGTAATAAAAATCATTATATTGTGAATTTGGTTTGATTACTGAACCTTTCCCAGCGTACAATAGTCAGGAATTACAATAAATCAGCAAGTAAGCTTTTATGTCGAATGCACATGAGGAAAATATCCAAAGATGTATCGTGCGTTATCTCGTGATATCAAGGACCTTAATTAAAGTATTTAATTTTAAAGTGGCTGAATATTTTTATATTTAGAAACTTCGAAACCCAAGCCAGCCACGTGGTGCACTCTGCTAACTTACAAACATGGCTTTGGCGGGCAGCTGATTGCGGTATAACGTAGCCTAATAGCAGCACAACTAGGTTCTCTAGCAGCAGACGGGCAGCAGCGTCGGCAGTGCGAAAAGCTGTGATCTACGATCCCCAACCCGCATGCCCAGCGTGGGCATTATGAGCGTCATCATCAGCATATAACAGGGATTTTAATTGGGGATGAGGGTTTAGGAGGCGGGAGGTGCCATATAGAACCAAAGTAGCAAAATTTTTGGTGCACAAAAGAAACAAGACAAAGAAAACTTTTACTGAACGTCGCCTACGCGACCAACAAAAAAAACTCACCAAGTCTTGCCGCCGCCCCCCACCCTCCAAATTTTGCCGCCCTACGCCCGGGCCTACTTGGCCTATTAGGAAATACGCCCCTGGGGAGGCCTATGTCCAGCAGTGGACTGATACAGGCTGGTGTGGTGGTGGTGGTTAAGCTGGCCTTAAGTATATTATGTATACCTACAACTGGAATTTCTCTCGGAATTTAATTAGGTAGTGCTTACTTCTCCACACATACTGGTTTTTAAGATCATGAATTGTGTAGGTACCTGCCGATCTACCTACCTACCTACCTATTGCCGCTATACAGTAGAAGTAATTGGGGGGAGGGGCGTATAGCTATATGGTAGGAAAGGTACCCACAAGGTGGTAGAGATGTTATACACAACACCTTAGTCCATTTCGGCCATTGATTAAAGTCAAAGTCTTACGACGGTAGCCGAAGCTGACCCGGTTAGTCGACTAACTTATTATTACAACAAACAAATAGTTATTCCACTTTTTACTTCAAAATTAACCAACAAAAACGAAATCAACAGAAGAAGTAGTAGAAACAAATTAGGGGCCAACAACTTATTATTCGTTTGGTTAGGGGCCTACAAAGTTTTTTGAGGTCTGTGCAAGCCCTTAAGAAAAGTACTTAGGTACCAGATAAAAGAAGGAAATCCGAAACATCAATAAAACAAAAAGTACCTACATACAAAAAGACAAAAATTCTAGTCCAAAACTACTATAGTATCACAGATAATACCTACAAACACCCAGGTATGTAGGTATGTACGTTAGTAAATACATACATTTAATCAATAATAAACTATAACTAAGAAACGCATTCGGTTTTAGATTCGGAAGCTACACTGGGTGGCTGGCCCAGACCTCAAAAAACGTCCTCTGTAGACTAGCTAACTTTTTAATAGCTGTCGATTGAAGAAAGGCTTTGTCATACCGTACCACAGAGGCGTATGTGAATATCGACCTCACAACGGTGGTACATAGCCACAAGGAAATTCGATGGTTGATGCCCTAGTTAGTCCCCATCAGTCGACTGCTAACTCCCAGGGCCATCTTGGCTTTTTGCAAGACATTGCGTAGGTGTGTGTTCCACGTCATTTTATAGTCGATAGTAACGCCAAGGTTCTTTACTTCGTGGAAAAGTTGATTGGATTACCATTAAGAATTGGCTTTACAAGTTTGTCCAGCTTCTTCTTTTTGACAAATGGCACAATCGCTGTCTTTTCTGAATTGACTGAGAGACCGCTCTTGCCACACCAGTCACTGAGGTCACTGAGGTCCTCTTTGGATGATGCTAGAGATGGTAGATTGGTAGAGCCCTCTCACGACGATCACAAGGTCATCTGCATAGCCCTGCGCTTCGATATGCAGGTCCGCTAATCTGTATAGGAGTTGATCCACAGCAAGTCCATAAAATAGGCGATAAAACTCCACCTTGGGGGCAGCCTCCAGCTGTGGATATCTCAATTGACGTTTATTGAAGTGCTAACTTTTCTCCTCTATGAGTGAGCATCCCCTCTATCCACCGCGTGATTGTTGGATCGACATTCTTGTTTATCAATCCATTTATCAGCAGGGAGAGGAGATGTATCTATATCATTTAGTGCAATTGTTTTGTCCACCATAGCCTTTTCCAACCTATCAATGAGACTCTACAGAGCAGTTTCTGTGGATTGCCTCTTCGATAAGCATGCTGGCTATGGTGGATGGGAGAAGTGACTAGTCTAACTTCTCTAATATATCTGTCTTAAACTTTCTCCATTGTCTTTAAGATGAATGAATTTATGATGTAAACCCTACAATGCTCTGCAAGTAAGGTGGCCTCCCTTTTTGACAACTGGACTTTATGTTGATCGTGTAACAACGCCTTGGTAACCATTAAAATGATTTTTTTGCCTGAATCAGTATTCCGGAACTACTAGGGTAGACATAATTGCATGGGGGTACAGCGTATTCGGGTGCAATTTGTATAAAAATAATTTCTTAGTACCTCCTGCTGTTTTCTGATTGCCTAGTAGGTAACTAACCTAGCCTAAGTACTTTACCACAAAACTAGCGTCTGAAATGTTATTTTCAATGAATACTTAATGTAAAAATATACTTTATTGATCTTTTGAGAATAGACGCAAATGTCTAATTTGTATAGATAAAAAGAAAACCTTTTCAGCATAACGGCCAAGTGCCATGTATTTAGCTAAATAGTAATGAATTTCAAAGGTTTTTAGTAAAACAACCTTTTGGTGAAGAAGACATTTATTTTCCAGAATTTATGCATACACATTCTAACTTACAGCAAGAAAGATACTAAAGCTACGATAAGATAATACAGATTATGTTGGTTATATGTGTGGTTCTAAAATCGTGGACTATTCTACTGACATCTATGCGATACAGGTGACTATTTAATAGGTTAAATAGTTACTAGGTGAAGTTTATCAGAATCCTAGACCATAGATGTGACTAGACTATTAGAAATGCGAAAAGGCTATTTAATAAATCGTGCCATTACGGTAAACTATGAATTCTATGATTTACGCTTTGCCACTGATGTTTTAGTTTACTTAGATCCATTATATTGGGTTATTCGCGCCTTTTCTGGAGCATTAATTTTGTCTACTTTTATATTTATCTCCGTGTGTCGTATACATGGCAATACTAAAGCTAACAATACTCAAGCTAAGGTTTCGTATTATCTTAACAAGATGATAAGATTGACAAATAATATCAACCTTATACTAAAATCTTAAAACTAACCATATACTTGTATGAGTTTAATAACCAATTTTATGAATATTATAATTTAACATTAAGCAAATGATATACAATAATTTTAAATAGTTCATTAAAATAAGATATATTGGAAATACAGCTTCGTCTCCATACATAATAGTAGAACTGAGAAAGTTCTTGCTTGAAGTCGGTTGACATGGAGGAAAAAAAACAAAAATCGGGTCAGATCAACAACAAAAACAGAACAATCACTGAGTACAGTTAAAATTTGGAGCCTTACGTCACTAAAAGTTACTTATTATATATAATTCTAGTTATATTTATATTACTGACTAGATAGTTAATAAAATTAAAACAGTAATATGTACTGAATATGTAGTAATAGTACCTGAGATTCATGCGAAAGAGCCATTACCAAAATGCAATTGGCGCTATCGAACTAAATATAAATAAATAAAGTATTTTATTTTCGAGCTCAAACCATTAACTATACCTACATTTTACATTATTATTATCAAAAGCACATCTAGGCTTATCTTATTTTCCATTAACATTTATAAAAATTTTGTATAAGTTACACTAATAGAATAGAAGTCGATCTAGATATTGATCCTCAAAAATTAGTCTGCGCGATACACCGAGCACCGCACTCTGTTTTCCACACTCTCATTGAGCCGGTTTGAAATATGGACCTGTTTTGATGGGCAGTGTAATATTTGGAATTACTATTTACGATTTTTTCCTATAAGGGAGTGGCATTGCCGCTTTGTGACAAAACACCTTTCTAATTAAATAAAAATAAAAAAAACCTAGAGAGACATATACCCTATATTTAATTTTTTTAATATAGTTAATTGAAACACAATTTTTACATAAAATTAACAATACTGTTAAAATGTTGATAAACGTTTATAAACGAGTACAACATGCTATTTACCTAAAAAATGACTTACTAGTCGTAAAAGTTCTACAGATTTATAGCTATTTATTATTACTACTTCGATAGATTAGGGGTGTGTGGGGGTTTTGGGTGGGGAGGGGGGGGGGGAGGGGGGAGTTTGTGGCCTGCAGTAGGAGAAAATATCTATATTATAGCTATCTAGCTAATATAGAATGGATCTGAATGGACAAGAAAAATGGGGCTAATGCAAGTGATTTAATTATTTTATAAAATACAGGCTAATATGTAAACAAACTTACTACTCGATTACAATGTTAAATATTTAAGACATGAAAACGCTTAAGTTTAAAAAGTTCCGATACATCGCTTGGACCTCTAAGTTGGCCACAATTTAAGATAATTACACCGTGTTTTTTTTAAATTCAATGTTACTGTAACAATAAATACAAAAAAGCCCTAAACTCGCATTCCAATCAAACGTTGCCCAGTTTGCAGTCTAGGGTGTTGAAATTACATTTTCCCAGCACAGAAAATTTCGACCACAATTTATAATGTGAAAACTACCGTATGTATATTAAGTCTTGCCTCTAACTATCTCCTATATCGTATTCTTATATTTGCATACTGAACAATATCTAATAGAAAAAGTCGTGATTATTATGAAAGATTATTATTTTAGCACATTAAAATCAGGCTTAAGTCAAATACTACACGGCTACTGTACTTGTGTCTGACGAATTGTATGTAAAACTAACATGTTGAACGTGCGTAAATGCTAAAAGCGCAGTTATAGACTACTTCTCTCTACACTCTACAGATAAAATATCTGACCTACTGTCCTAACGGTCCTACCTAAGAAATGGAATGGCGCAACAATGATATTCCAAGCATCCCACGTTCAAGTAGGTAAGATAATTAAATCAAACATTTATTTTCTACTTCAATCAACTACTGATCACTACTTCAGCTAGTCTTAAACTAGTCAGAACCTAATAAACTACATCGATACATAATCTAGTTATTCAAACATCAATTAATAATACAGCATAAAACCTAAGCCCTAAGGCCAGCCTAAATCTCCTGATAAGTTTATTCCGTACGTTCAGAGCCAAGTTTAAGTTTACTTCTGTCCGTTTAGATTCAGCGTGTCTGAATTCCTCTAAGCTTCTTTATAAAGCGGAGATACCTGTGAATCAAAAAAATGGTAGTAAGCTCCAGAGATCACTTTTTCCTAATATTTATGAGTTGCAGGTATAATACATAATGTAACCTGAAATGTTACCATAAAACGTTTCTAAGACAGTACAAAGCGGCAAATTATGAATAAAAACTAAAAAAAACAAACAATTTTAAGAATAAATATTGTAAAATTACTATTATCTTCTTCTATTACTGAAAGAAAACGTGATGATTTTTGTTATAGGAATATTATGCCGAGCGCTAAGACACGTAAGCACATGAATGTCGCGGGTTCGAGTTTTGCTTAAGGCGACGATACATGTCTAACCTCCCTCTCGCTCGTACTATTCAACATTTCTAAAGATATAAAATCACTGAATGTAGTTATGCAAAAAAGCAAACCTTCACGGCCTAGAAAATAACAATACAAAGGTTCAGCAAGAATATCATGTTGAGCCCAACACGTTTTCTTACCAAAAAATTTGCACCAAAATTGATCACATTAGTACAAGTTTTTTGGAACGAAAACGTGATGGAATCAAAATTATATTAATGCTGAACCTTTGTATAGTTATTTTCTATGCCGTGACGATTATTGCTGAACCTTTGTATTATTATTTCCTATGCCGTGAAGGTATGCTATTTTGCATAACTACAGTGATTTTTTATCTTCAAAAATGTTGAATAGTGCGAGCGAGAGGGAAGTTTGACCCGTAGTAGCCTTAATTAGATTTTTTTGGATCTATCTTATCTATCCCCAGAAGTCTCATACTTCTTAACTTAAAAAGACATGTGTCTTTTTGTTTTGCAAATACAAAAAATAGTATAAAAAAGCTTTGTTGCGTACATGCACCTGTCATCACCTCGACGGGCAAAGAACCGCGACGGCGCGTCGCAGGCGAAGCCTCAGCGGCCATCCACTGTGAACAACACAACTATATTAACAAAATAGCATTTCGTTGGTTTGAAAATATCGTTATTTCATCATCGTTCATCATTTGTCGACGTTATCCCTACCTATCAACCTATGTTTAATAAACTGTAGTTATAGCTAGGAAATTAGTTTTTTTAAATATCCATCTATAAAAAAAGGATAGCTCCTTTGAATAAATTTAACGAAATGTTTCAGAGTCACAACTATTGTCTTTCATTATTTTTTTATTCAATGCCTTCTGGGATAATTTCTACGATTTCGGGAATGTCAAGTACATTGTTCATATATTATGTTTGTGTAGTGTAGTGTGTAGTTTGTCAATTGACATTCTTTAAATTTCGACAGATGAAATATCAAAGTTTGCAAATAAGATCCGCTGCCGACCATGTCGATGTGCCTTCCGCGAGCCAAGTAGAATGAGTGAGATCGAGCTTCTTCCATCTTCAAACATAATATTAGGTTATTTCATGCAGGTTGGCGCTGTAATGGCGACATTAAATGTACGTAAGGGTAGTGCTACTTGTCAGTAATCATAAAAATAATAATCCTAAAAATTTAATCCTAATACGCACAAATGAGAACTTGCAAATCATCCTGGAGTGAAGTAAATCCTTTGGGTTAAAAGTAAATCTAACTAAAACATAAGTGTTAGTTGTAGGGACCTCGAGGATGATCACTAAAAATGATTGACCCCCTCCTCCCGCAAGTTGTTTTTGATGGGACTGTCATTAAAATTAATGAGGTCATAAAAAACGTAGGCTTGCTTTAAGACAAAAACAATTGTGGCGACCCCAGCTAACGGCACTAAGTCAAAAGACCTTCGCTGCAGCCGCCTCCCTTAAAGGGTTGCGTAATTTCCTTTCGACATCCACCAAAGTTGTGCTTACTCAATAACTGCAACTTCCTATTCTTGACTATGCTGACGCCAGCTACCGTGACTTAACTGAAGACCAATTAAATAAACTTAGCGGCTCCAAAATTTCTCCAACCGCTTCATATTTGGACTACGGAAATATGACCATGTCTCTGAATATCGCAATAAGCTCAAGTGGTTACCTATTCGCCTTCGCCGGAACGCTCACATCCTTTTTCTCTACAACATACTATTCAATCCAACTACTCCTTCATACCTTGAGGAACGTTTTGAGTTCCTCCGCCTTTCCAACTCCCGTTCCTTACGCTCCTCTGAAACCCTCCAATGCAAGACTCCCGTCCATTTCACAAGTTTTTACAGCCACTCGTTTACGCTGCAGGCCACAAAACTGTGGAACGATCTTCCTGTTGCTATTCGCCATGCAAAATATCTGCCTATTTTCAAAAACTTAGATAACAATCATTATCTGTCATCGCTTTCTAAAATATAATTAGTCTATAATGTACTATTAAATTATTTATTTATGTTGATTAATTCTGTTGATTTTTTGTATGTAACTAGTAGATATTTTATATTATTTATTTATTTCTTTATTATAATATCATACTCTATTACAATTATTTAAAGTAAGTAGTTATTAGTATGTATTTGGATGTAGTCTATTGTATTTTAAACATAATTTGGACTAGGCACAGCGCCGTTCCTGTTTGTTTAGAAAGTTTCTCTCCGTCCAAAGGTTGCCTGGAAAAGATCGCTCTTAGCGATAAGGTCGCCCATTGTACCATTATTTTTAATGCCTATTTCATTATATTGTGTTTCTTTGTATGGTGTGCAATAAAGTTATTACTATATCTATCTAAAGTACATTTTTCAAAATTTTATTTGTTCAAACAAACTAAATCACAAATTAGGTAATAAAATTTGAACCATGCAGTGCAAGGGCTACTTACCATTGCCAACGTCGCGCGTTTAGAAGCGCGCATATGGTACACAGCATGATTCAAATTTTCTAACCGTACTTGGGAGTTAGTTCGTTTGAAAAAATAAAATATTGACTCTCGAAAATGAACTCTAGTATTAGGATTAATTTTTTTATGATTACGACACAACAAGTAGCACTACCCGTGTGTCCATTTAATGTCGCCATTACAGCACCACCCTGTATAAGAAATTGGTGATTTTTCACTCTATTTTATTTGTATATCATATCATCATCAGCCTATAGCAGTCCACTGCTGGACATAGGCCTCCCCACATAGGCGCCATTGCGCCCTGTCCTGAGCTCGACGCATCCAACTTCTACCAGCAGCCTTTCGCAGATCGTCACTCCACCTGGACGGAGGGCGTTCTACACTACGTTTGCCGAGTCGCGGTCTCCACTAAAGAACTCGTTTACCAAAACTCGTTTACCGTTTACCCAACGGTTACCGGTTTTTCGGCAGATATGGCCAGCCCACATATTTTGTACATATTTTTTTTTTCAAGAATTTTGTACAAAATTAGTTTATATATTTTTTTTCAACGTGACATTATTGCAAAAAAATATTTAAAATTCTATAAAAACTATTTTTGAGGAAGTTAAACCCCAAAAAATTGATTTCATGTGGTGTCGCTTTCAATGCTTAAATTCGTTGTATGTGTTTATGTGTTAGTTTTCTTTTTTAAATAAGGGTACGCATACTATTCACAATGTTGTCCAAATAGACACAAAACATTTTAGGGGAACAGGAGAATCGTAGTTCCAGAAAACAATACAAAAATGTACGTATTGAGAAATAAATTCTCTCGAAATTCTCCATACAAAACGCCAATTTCATAGGTAAGGACCTAATACAAGTAGGTTGGTTACCTGGTGGCAGGAAGAGGCGCTATGCTTCCTGCGCTGTCCGAGTTGCAGCGAGAGGTTGGAGGCGATACGCTGGAGCTCGCTCAGCGGATGAGCGGGCGCGGAGCCGCGGCGGCCAAACGAGCGCGCGACGAATGTCACCTCCGCGACACTTTCCTCCTCCTCCTCTGCAAACCAATGTACGACTAGAATACGATGTAATAAAGATATCACTATCAATATATGGTATAAAACAAAGCTTCCCGCTGTCTGTCTGCCCCTATGCATGCTTAGATCTTTTAAACTACGCAACGGATTTTGATGCGGTTTTTTTTAATAGATAAAGTGATTCAAGAGGAACTTGCACTCGTGCAAAGCCGGGACGAGTCGCTAGTATAGAATAAAAAAGTCGCTTTTCGCTGTATGTCTGTCCCTACGTATGCTTAGATCTTTTAAACTACGCAACGGATTTTGATGCGGTTTTTTTTAATAGATAAAGTGATTCAAGAGGAACTTGCACTCGTGCAAAGCCGGGACGAGTCGCTAGTATAGAATAAAAAAGTCGCTTTTCGCTGTATGTCTGTCCCTACGTATGCTTAGACCTTTTAAACTACGCAACGGATTTTGATGCGGGTTTTTTTAATAGATAAAGTGATTCAAGAGGAACTTGCACTCGTGCAAAGCCGGGACGAGTCGCTAGTATAGTATAAAAAAGTCGCTTTTCGCTGTATGTCTGTCCCTACGTATGATTAGATCTTTTAAACTACGCAACGGATTTTGATGCGGGTTTTTTTAATAGATAAAGTGATTCAAGAGGAACTTGCACCCGTGCAAAGCCGGGACGAGTCGCTAGTATAGTATAAAACAAATTCGCGTCCCTCTGTCTGTCCCTATGTATGCTTAGATCTTTAAAACTGTGCAACGGATTTTGATGCGTTTTTTTTAAATAGAGTGATGAAGGTTTTTATGTATAACTTGCACCCGTGGAAAGCCGGGGCGGGCGGGTAGTTTATTATATTATTATTATATTTACTTTATTTTTGCCCCGCCATTTACAGGGCGGAGCAATTTTACCACATTGCGGGCATACTCAATGTCACTTCTATTTATTCTATTCGGCATTTCTATGGCACTTCATAGAAATTACATTCCAAAGATATAACTTTTTAATTATTATTTTCACACAAAGCGCTTAGTGCGTGCGGAAAGAATGTCCATCGTGTTTGAGAATGTATTTAATTTTCGTATGGTGACATTTTCGATAAGCGAAAAAGTTCTCTTAATGTTTCTCTTGTTTCTAAGTATTCACGATGGTATCATCATGATGGTATAATCAATAATAGTGTACTCTCTTATGCTGCCTATGCTCAGTAAGGGTCCTATTTTACCCACTGTTCAAGAGCATTACTTAATCTGAGTACCCAATTTTATGATTTATATAATTACAATTTAAGCATGCCTAAATTTTAGTTACTTAGGAGTACCCTTCTATATCTTGGGTGAAATAAATATATCATAAAGGTGTAAGGGGTTTCAACCCCCTTCAAGCCAACCTCATCTGCACGTGGTACAATAAACAAACGGGGCTATGGCGGCCGGCTGATTGCGCAGCCTAATAACGGCACAGCTAAATCCTCTGACTGCCGACGGGCAGCAGCGTCAGCGGCGCCACATGCCCAGCGGGAGGCCTATGTCCAGAAGTGGACTGATATAGGCTGATGTTATGGTGTTGAAATATATATTTTTAAAAGAGAAAGATAAAGATCTTATATTTATCTCACCGACGATGTCGTTCTCGAGGCCATCATCGAGGCGGGTCTCCGAGCTCGGCCCGGACGGGGTATTGGTGGTGGCGGACAGAGATAATAGATGCATGTGAGTACTCCCTCCCGTGCGGTTAGAGCCAGTTTGAGAACTGGAGTCTTCCTCTAGCGTCGCTGATGTCAGACGGATCTTCACTGAAATATAATTGTCGTGAGATTATGATACCATACGGCGAAGCAAATAAATAAAACTACAGCTTGTTAAATATAAGTTTATACGCGGAACATTGACATTGACATACACGTAGTGAAGTCGACGACCAATGATGAACTATGAAGAAAACCAAAATTGCTTTTCATTGGTTTGTTAATCAAATTGGTTTTTGTCGTCGTTTCGTCGTCGTTGCCACTACTACGTTTGTTACTCTTTCACGCCAGAACGGCGGAATCTGGATTAAATTATGGAACATAGATTGTGGCCTGGATTAACAAATATATTACTTTTTTTTTGTAGAGCTATTTGTGAAGGGCTCGTCAGGGGAAGTACTACTATCATGCTTATTTTTGCCGTGAAGCAGCAACTGTTTCGGTTAGAAGGATGCGGGTACCGTTAAAATTACAGGCATATGCTTAAAACCATGCATCTTCATATTTTTTTTGTTATGTCTACCAAACTGGACGTTACACAAATAATCACTATTAGATAATGAAGCCTATCACAAACAAAGTACAGGTCCTTCTAGAGCCAGGTACCTTCTAGAGGTAAACACAACATGCAAAATGAGAATGGATAGGTTGGTAAGTAAATAATAGTGTGACAGAAAAAAAGGAACATTACAAAAACTTTTGGCTGCTATAAAATAAGAAGGTTTGATGGTAAATACAGCTCACTCATTTTATGAGCAAAGCTTTTTTAACTGAATTGACCGATGCACCAAAAACATCGAATATTTACGATGGTTATTGTAGTATAAACAAATACGGCGCATCGGTGAATGATGTCCGTAGTTTGTGCGATAGGCGTGATTGCAGAAAGTTTTCCTGTTCTCAACACGGCTATTACAACGCGGTACATTAAAGTCAAGTCGATCAAGTAAGTCCGGACAATCAATTAAATTTTTAACAATTTTAAACAAAAAATAAATAGTAAAAAATATTTTTAGTATTAAAAAATAATATGTTATTGTGGTCTGACAATAGATTCTTGGTAAAAAGGATAGCACATTTTCACACAAGATTGTCCCTCTGTCGGTCCAGACGATAGTATAGCTAAGTGAAAATGCTTTTAGATTTTGATTTGCCAATCAGAAGAATGTATTAATATCTGTAACTTACAGATTAAATAATTGTACCTTTTTCAGATTCATCATCGCTGGTCACTACAGCTTCGACAAAAATATCATTTTTGTTCAATTGCGGCGGCGAGTGCAAGTCGATGAGCTGGTAAGAGCTGGAGTCGGTGGAGCTGTTTTTTTCCATCGAGTCGCTGGCGGGTTTGTCGCATGGTGCGGCGGCGCCGGTGCGGTGGAAGGGCAGGCGCGGCGCGGTGCCTGCGGGCGCGGATCGGGCGCGCGCGCGGCCCTCGATAGCAGCGCGACGCGCGGCGCGCCCGCGCCCGCTACCCCCGCTCGCTACCATCGCGATATCGAGCGTCGATATGAAACGGGGGCCGAGGCTTTCCAAGGCGCACGCGACGAGCGGCGAAGCGGGCGCGACGATGGCGGCGGCGATGCCGCAGAGCGCCTGGTTGATCGTGTCCGCGCTCGGTGTGGAGCCGCAGCGGCTGGCCGAGCGCGCCTGCACCAGCGCGTGCAGCGGCACGGAGTAGCGGCGGATGTTATCCCACACGAACTTCTGCTTTACGGGACTGTACGAGCGGCGCCGCATGGTGCGCGGCTTGCTGCTAGATTCCTCCTGTTGATACAGAAACTGATGCTGGTTGACCAGCGGCATCATCATCTCCGCGCTCCCAGTCACGGTGCTGAAATCTTCGTAGGATATGAGCTCTGGCGTTGTGTCCAACGTGTCATCGACCATCTCGGCGTCTGTGATGAAGCCCTCGGACCATGCCGAGGGTAGGTCGGAAGCGTACTGCAATCTCAACCAGTGGAAATGGTTTGTCACTAAATTATTTATCATATTACGTGTCGTTTTGCTCTTGAGAAAACGATGCCACTGGGTGAATAAAGGTAAAACGATGTAGTGAAAAAATCCTGGAAAAATAACAAAATTAATTTTAGCGATACTCAACAGATTAGATGTGCACAGGTCGTGCAAGACGTGCAGGTCGAGCGGTGCAGGTAATGCTTACCAATCTGAATAGCCGGGATTGTATCGGTGGCACGATTGCATAAATTCGATATTTTGAGATTTTTCTCCTTTTCTATGTCCCCCTGTTTGAAGAATTCATCGCAGACCTTCATGCTCCACTTTCTGCTAATAATCCATGGCCGTCCAGGGTTCGAGATGTCGGCCGTTTTTAAAGCCATCTGGAGGACCATCATGCGGTGGTCGGGGTCATCCAAAGTCAATATTTCTTGGTTGAGTAGCTCCTGCGAACCAAAACATAAACTTACTCACTGAACGACGACCAAACAAGACAACCAATATATATAAGTACTTAACATGAGTATTCTACGGTTAATTTGATCGAAATCGAAAAACTATATTAGCGGCCTTTACACGCACACTCTATCGCGCGTTCTCAGGAGCGTATATGATTGCGCGCCGGAAAGCCTGCGCGCTCGATCATGCGCAATTATACTTTTGAAGCTGTTTATGCTGCGCGTTCTTTCGCGGGCGATTACTCGCTGGTTTTTGTCAAATCGGAAAGAGCGGCCGTGTAAAGGCTAATCGAACGTGATAGATCGCGTGTTGGAGTGTGTGCAATTAACACAGTTTTACTCAAGTAATGCACTAGTAGTATTACTGTGAAAAATGGATATAAGAAATATCATGACACATCATCTTCGCTGGTGTGAGTTAGCTCAAAAAGAAGAAGAAACGATCCATGTGGGTTAAAAAATATAGACAGCTAGTTGTATAAAATTAACTAGTTGGTACAATGAGAAACCTGTTTTGTGAGAGACTGGAGCCAGAAGTAGGTTTAAAAAAAACTGTAATACTGGCCACCAGGCCTTCACTCCACGGATGCACAGTTATTTACTTTCAATCATGATGCAGACAGGTGAATTTACAAACAAGGTATAATAGTTCCACTTAGTGATTGAATGTGTGTGTGTGTGTGTGTGTGGGTTATCCAGAGCCTCCCAGTCTCGTAAAAGTCTGTCTATCACAGAGATAACCCACGTTGTGAAGAGTGATAGGGTGTGTAGGAAGTGTCAGGTGTAAGTAGGTCAATGTGAGGGAGAACCGTGTCATATAGCAAGTCAGATTATATTAAAAGTTAGAGCGGCAATTTTAAATTAGCAGTCAGATTATCAAGAGTAATAAGTGACTAAAAACAGATTAGGAGATAGGCGATAAGCAGTCTTCGGTATGCTGTAGTTCAACGGTTTGAGCCAGTTTGACATTTCAACTTTACACTTAGCATTGGATAAACAGACAGTATTTTAATGACTTTGTTAAATAAGTAAGGACCAAAAAAATAGAAGTTGAAGGAAAGACTACTGTGAAATGTTTGTCAGCGACTTACAGTACCTTTTCTACGCTTAAATTTGCTGAGGTCCTTATCATAATGCAGTGCGAAGTGTTTTTTGAGCACTATCTGCAATATGAATGATTGCCTAACTGAGAGGACACCCCATCTACTATAGAGCTCAACTGTAGGAAATTGGTAAGGAAGATCAGCACCTACCTTAAGAATAGCCCTTTGTGCTCTCTCGAGCTCGATGAGGTGAGTTTGTGCGGCGCCTCCCCATATTGAGGTGAGGCAGTAACCTATTATACCTTGGCATAAGGCAAAATAGACAGATTTGATAGTGTTTCTGTCAGCAACGTATTTTAATGCCTTATATATATAAATATAATAAGTTTACTTACTCTGTTAACTTGGATCTCAATGTGTCGTTTAAAAGTGAGCGTTTGATCTATGAACATACCAAGGTATTTAACATTATCAATAAGTGTTAATGCCGAACAAGCGCAGGTTTGAGTTGTCGGGGCACAGGTGTGTGCAGTAATAGATAAGGTCGCAGGAGGAGGAGGATTGATCTCAGGGCAAACACAATATAGTTAGTTGGTCGTTAAGCGTCAAGACGTTTGACAAAAGCCAAGTGCGGACCTTGGAGCAGCCGCACTGTGCAAAAGTATAAACTTCGTCCCAGCTACCGCCACTACAGTAAAGTGCAGTATCGTCGGCAAATGTTAGGATTTTACCATTTTGCAACTGCATATTCCATAGACTATTTATGTATACTAGGAACAGCGTTGGTCCCAGGATGTTTCCTTGTGGGACTCCATGGGGCACTGGGAGCTCATCGATTGGTAAAAGATGCACTTTATAATAATAGGCACCTACAATTAGGGTCAAATAGGGTCTTTTAACACCATAATCCTAAACTATGTATACACAATTATTGGTTGCGACCAATCAGAACACAGTATCCTGGATGACTCAATATCTGTTCGTGAAAACAATGTGCTCACGCTCGTTAGCTTACTTTGGTTCGTTAAGTGCGTTTCTGTCTTTGCTGAGTTGTGGAAAACGAAACTTGACACAAGCGGGGGTGTGTATTGACTCAAGTGCGTAGGAAATATCAAGAATTTGCACACAGCAACTTAAAAATTAATAGCTTCAAATGCTTCTAATCAATCAATTAATTTTATGGAAACACATGCGCTTAAACGTTTGCAAACCATTGATATATATTGTTACTATTTGCAAACAAACATACATTTTTGACCAATAAAAATCTATTTTAAACGTCATTTCAATAGCTTCCTTGAAATTATTTAAGTAGTAGATACTAAATCATTACTTTAATAAAAATTATGTTTATCTCAATCCCATAAATATATCGAAACTTTCCGGGAAAAGCATGTCCATGTTCTGATATCATGATGATGCAAGTACTTACCAAAAATTACTCTACCTACTCCGATCTCTGATAATGACTGAAGTCCGCAGTAAAAATGCTAAGAAAATTGACAACTACGATGTAAGTATGAATTTATTATTGATTTAAAATAAAATATTAGTATTTCCTTTATATAATATTGTAATATTAATAACGATATGTATACCTATCTGCACTTTACTTTTTCACACGCCAGCCCAAGCCAGCATCGTTGCCCTCGTTCCTTAGCCGTTTTTGGAACGAAGTTCCCTATCGCGCGTTGCGAAAGGGGACTAGACAGAAAAAATTAAGACCAAAAGTTTGTACGACACTTTGTAATAGTCAAACGGGGTGCCTAGTGCGAGTTCAAATCGCTGTGGTGATTACATCTTTTTGCATGTTTTGGAACGAAGAAGTTCCTTATCGCGTCTTGCTTTTTTGCTATAGTAGTAAGCCGTGCGGCGTCCCTTGACACCTCTCAAGTTTGAGGTGCCTGAGGTGCCAGAGGTGCCAGAGTTGCCGGAGGTGCCTGAGGTGCCGGAAGTGCCTGAGTTGCCGGAGGTGCCTGAGGTGCATGAGGTGCCGGAGGTGTCTAAGGTGCCTCTCTCTCTCATAGAAAGCTACTTCGTTCCATCCGGGTGTCCCTTGACACCTCTTAAGTTGTTTTATTTTTACTAGGAACGAACTCATTACTGTACTAATGCTTTTAGTACAAAGTGTTTGTCTGTACTTACGAATACTACTACACTACATGAGCATAATAACTGTCAGATTATCCTGCGGCCCCATTTTTACTAACTCAAGTTGCCGAAGTCACTCACCGAAATGATCGACACCGGACCTTTATTTGCAACCTTTGACATTTCATCTGTCGAAATTCAAAGAACGTCAATTGACATATTGTCAAAGTTTGTAAAAAGAGGACCGGTGCTTAACATTTCGGTGTGCAACTGAGTTAGTAAATGAGGCCTCTGATCTCAAGCAATGTAAAAATGTAAAAATTACAAATTTAAAGCAATGTACTAGCATAGATCCAGAGTTATTAAGGAAAGTAAGTGAGCTCTAGCCTGATATCAGAATGCCGGGTAATTTCTAAATCTGAGCAAACAACCAACTATATGAGTTTGAAATGACTTTCGTAGCAATATACAAGCAATATAATAATTGTACGTCAAAGTTTTGAAAATACCCGGCATCCTGATATTGGGCTAGCGACACTTACTTTCCTTAATAACTCTGGATCTATGCTAGTAAATTGCTTGATATTTGACGTACAATGAGTACATTGCTAGGGAAGTCATTTAAAAATAATATTGTTAGTTATATCAGGTTGGTTCCTCAAAAAACTTTCGTGACTAACTCTGGATCTATGCTAGTAAATTGCTTAAAATTCGACGTACAATGAGGACATTGCTACAAAAGTCATTTCAAACTCCTATTGTTAGTTGTATCAGGTTGGTGGCTCAAGAAACATTCTTGTATCCCCCTGGATCTATGCGAGTACATTGCTTGAAATTGGACGTCCAATGAGTAAACAGCTAGGGGAAGTCATATCAAACTGATAATATAGGTAATTTGTTCAGATTTTGAAAATACCCGCCTTCCAGATATCAGGGTAGCGACTCACTTACTTTCCTAACTCTGGATCTTTGGTAGTACAATGCTTGAAATATGACGTTCAATAAGTACATTGCTCGTACATTGCTACGAAATTCATTTCGAACTCATATTTTTCGTTGGTAATTTGCTCAGATTTAGAAATTACCCGCCATTCTGATATCAGGCTAGCGGCTCACTTAGTTTCTTAAATAACTCTGGATCTCTGCTAGTACATTGCTTGAAATTTGACGTACATTTAGTACATTGGTCGTACATTACTCTCATGCCTAAAAAGTGACCACTTGATAACATACAATCGCCATCCTGATACACATAATTTTTTAAATATTACATACTAGCTAGTCTGTTATAGGCAGGCTCTTGACCTCGAGGCTTGCTTAGACAAAGATGGGGTCAACGATGGGGGCGAGCCTTCCCAGAAGAGGCTTATTAGCTAAATAAAGGATCATGACGGGGTCTCCTATCACACACTCCACGTGGTTTGATCAAAAACATAATATAATGTAGAAAACATATAAATATAAGCCGAAGAAATACAACTTAAGAATACAATAGGATATAGAATTCAAGAATCGAATTATAAGAAATTATTTTTTTGGCAGATTTTCATTTTAAAAATGTTAGAACCTACTTGAGTCCTCTTAATTCATATCTAAAATACGGGAATTAATAAAAACAAGATATATTCAACAAGACAAAAATAACTAAACGGTCGTCTGGGGTGGTACGTGAATCCAGGGCTAGGCACGGGGCACCCACCTGTTGGCTGTTTGTTAGTTTAGTAGCTCCACAAGGCTATAATACCCTCGTTTCCGTTTAGCCAAAGCTGTTACTTATGCCTTTTAAACAACTTCACTTCTGTTTCAGCGTCCAATATTGCATAGTGTCCAAACTTTATGGTTGGTCTGATTTTGTCGCAGTTAACTCTAATGGGATGGCTAGCCTTTTAATTGAACCAGACCAAACCACACAAGCCTATATTAGTCCACTGCTGGACATTGGCCTGCCTTAATAAAGGGGGATATGCTTAAATCCCTACGCTGAGTATACGGGTTGGGGATCGCAAGGAACAACTTTTCGCTCCACCGACGCTGCTGCCCGTCGGCGGCCAGGGGATTTAATTGTGCCGGTATTTGGCTGCGCTATGCTGCCATCAGCCGGCCGCCAGAGCCCCGATTGTTAACTAGCAGGGTGCACCACGAGCAGGTGAGGTTGGCTTGGGTTCGAAGATGTGTGTTGGAACCCCTTGCACCACAAACAATGTAATTGAACAACACCATTAAACCAAAGAGGTAGGATTTTTTTTCTTTTCAGTAAGCTATACGGCTAGTATTGTCCATGAATCATTATGACGTTTAAAACGTTCAACATCACGGCTGATTGAAAAGCCACTGTAAGATTGAATATGTTGGGTGTGTGACTCTATACAATATTTTTTAATTATCTCGATGGCCAAATGAGAAAAGTTTTACTTGTCAATTTAACCAGCAAATAGCTTGCTTTGACGTTACTAGAAAAAGGTGAACTACGCCTTTAGTGACAAAATTTTATCTTGCGGCGGCACGCTCGCCTCTTTTCAAGTTTTAATTTGGATCCACGACCTTCATATCACATCTCGGGATACATCCCAGCAACTATACTACTAAGTTTAATGATATTTTTTGGTGTTACTATAGTAAAAGTAGTCTATGGTTTAAGATCTTCTAAAATCCTTTCTTGGGTTGTAAGTATTCATATATAGTTTATTTCCACAAAACGGCACATAAGTATACTTCAACACAAAGTAATAAGCTTGTTGCGCCCACGCGGACACCGCAGGCTCCATGGCTTGCCTGCGCGTCCAAGGCGACAACACAAGTATTCTATCGTAGGTTGCGGTAAAGGCCTCAACATATTACCATAACCCAGGCATCAACCCACAAGAGGAACTACCTCCAGGTCTCGAGATGATATAGCGATTTGCCAGGTCTCGAGATGATATAGCGATTTGTAAGGGTTTCCAACCTCCATCTTCAGACCCCAAACCATTATCTCCTGCCCGTAGTGCACCCTGCTAACTAACAAACGTGGCTCTGGCGGCAAGCTGATTGTTGTATAGTTCAGCCTAACAACGGTACATCTATAACTCCTGACGGGCAGCAGCGTGAACTTTGTGAACAGCTGTGCCCTGCGATCTTTGACTCGCAAGCTCAGCATCGGGATGGTGAAGGCGAAGGTGTTCGTCCCGCAGTGGAATGTACATCCTATAGACTCAACTCAGCGTTGTCACTCACTGGTCGCTGGCTGGAGACGCGTGATTGGTGGATCACTTCTATTCAACTTCATACCGCGCGCGCCTTACAGCCACACGACAACAAGAGTGTGACACCGATGTGTCTGTGAGCGTAACTGCTTACTATGCTTATAAGTATTGTACTGGTATATTATTTATATAATTTTATGCTATCTTCAGAGAACCCTAGTGTCTAGATAAACCTAACGTAGGATTAAAGGCACTATTAACTAAAAAAAAAAAACCTACCCTTTGTAAGAGTTTCACGATACGAAAACTTTCATAATTTTCGTTTTCGAGCTATTTTTATGTAATATTATTGTGAATTACACTACTGCTTTTAAATAGAAACTGATCAAACAATGCAGATTTCAATGTTTATCACTCAAGACAGTTAGGTAATTAACGAAAAAATGTACTTTAAAATTTTGTACAAAAACGTAACTTAATAAAGTTTTCGAATTTTGCAGCTTGTATTAGGGGGGTACTGATTTAGGTTGGCTTAAATTATATTTCGTTAAAACTTATATATATTTCAGGCAGTCGTAACGCAAATTCGCAAAATGTGCTCTTTGATAAAATATCAAGGAATTCTACAACTATTTATTTACTGAGATTTGGGGAAATTTATGCGATCTTTAGGTAACTTTAATTAATAAATTAACCGTAGATAATTACTTAGAAAAGTTGTGTTTCATTCTTTAATGTTTCCTACTTACAGTCTTTGAACTGACAGACGGACAGACGCATGAAACTTAAGGGTGGGGTATGTCACTGGACCAATATCTTAGTCGAATCAAGATGATAATTCCTTAGTTCAATGTGACTTTGATCAAAGCAATTGCATAAACCTAATGAATTCATCAAATATGATGATAAAACTTTATCTAAAGCACGTGTGAGATTTACATAAAAACTTATTGTTTTTAGATCATAATATTAAGTTATTAGTATTGTTTTAGTGCTGCATAATAAAGATGCAAAACTTATTACTAATTTTGTTTTGTTTCAAGTCAGTATCTTTTGGACGCGTCGAGCTGATAGCAGGGCGCAATGGGTGTCATAAGGGGAGACATATGTTCAGCCGTGGACTAATAGGCCGATAATGATGATGTTAGCATAATTTCATTCAATCAAACAAAAAAAATCATGACTGCAAAAGATGGTGAAAGGAAAACTTTGCCATACATTTAGTAATATCTGAAACGATGATCTGAATCATCGAGATATAAGAGTAAAAAACTAATAAATATTATATACTACGAGTAGACACATAATATTAAAAAAAATAGACGAAATCTTTACATTGTATTTCAGCCGTCGTGCAAAGCGCACGAAAAGAAGTAAAATAATAATAATAATATAATAATAATAATGCTGAACTATCACACAGCATCATGTAGCCCCAAACTAAGCATAGCTTGTGTTATGGGAACCACATGATTGATATATTACATGTATAAGTTTTTTTTGGTGAATATACATACATAGAAAACACCCAGACCCGAGACAAATATCTAAACAAAAGCTTTTTGAAGATAGGCTGAGATTCAGCAGTTCTGATGTTGGCAGGGAGAAAATTCCAAAGGCGGACCGCTTGAACAGTAAAAGAGTGAGAATACAAAGTGGTATTGTGCACTTCTAGTGAAGCTGTAAAGTCTCAGAGAAGCCTAATGTACAAAAATTGAATTGACACAGATATTCAAAGCGCTCCTAAGACAAGACAAGACAACAATAAATGGGGTTATAGAGGAAAATGTAGGTACAAAAGTAAGAAAATCTAAATATTTCTGCGATCACGAATAGGTAACCACTTAAGCTTATACGAAATTCAGAGACATGGTCATATTTCTGCTAACCATGAATGATGGATAATTTTTTAAGGCGTTCACGTTTATCAAGCTGCTTTCCATTAAAGTTCGAATAGCTCAGTCTTCTCAAGGATGCAGAAGAAGCAAACATCTTTCTGCTCAATTCACCTAGATAAGATTCCTATGATCGATTGACCAAATCCTTTGTTTTTGATCCGGTAGAAAGACCAATAAAATACCATGAAATTGAGTCATGACATCTAGGATTTGTGACGGTGTGACCAACAGAGATATATGAGATACCATCAAAAGCAACAGGAGGGAGAGCAGACTAGTCAATTTTCGATGCCATTCTGGATATGCTAATATAACCTGACTATACCTCATTATAACCGGGGTCCTATTCGTATTGACTTTGAGACCAAATGCAAGTATTTATTTAAAAAAAAAAACTCGACTGCATAGACGAGCATGAAGTTTTTAGTAACTTCGTGTTCGTCTATGCCGTAGGGCCGTATTTTCGAAAAACGGGGATCGGTTCCATAAACTCGGAAAACTTGGAGGATGCAGAGCTTCTAAGAGCATAATACAATGATACTATACTGTTTAGTGTGGTCTTCAAAGGTTCAATGTACCATTAAAGACCACACCATAAAGTATTTACTGATTAGAAATTCAAACTAACCTCCTCGGAGGCTTCACATTTCAGCAAGTATCCAATGCTGAACGTATAATGCAAACTCTATGAAAAATCTTCAGAAAATACATAAAGCCTCTCCCACAGCTGCGTTATTATCTGCAATCTTACCGCATGCGTTATTGCAATAATGAGTCCCATCTCCTTGCACACATATACGTTATCGTAGCAGTGTGTAACTTCGTAGCCTTTCTTATACATAATGTACTAAAAACAGATACAGCAATAACGCATGCGGTAAGATCGCCGATAATAACGCAGCTGTGTGGGGGAGGCTTAATTCTGCTGTCGTTCTACGATGAATTTTTGTATTAAGATTTTTTACATAAATAAATAGTTTTTAGTTACGATTATGTAGGTTGGTTTGATAGGCACACCTAAGTAGGTAGGTAATGTACCTATCTACAAAAATAAATATTTTTTGTTACAATTATGTAGGTTGGTTTGATAGGCACACGTAAGTAGATACCTATCTACTCAAATAAAATGATTCTTCTACCTAGCCAAGCTGCCTGGCTGACAATGAAATAGTGTTTGACTAGGAATCAAAATGTAGGACAAATATTGTTTACGTTTGTCAAAAATCTATGGTCTACCTACCTTGGTTTAAGTAGGTAAGTAGGAACGACGTCCTGATACCAACGACACAGGTGAAATTCCTCTTTGAGTCAGGACTATGTGATTTTTTTGATGTTTTGTTAGATATGTTGTAAGACTTGCGTTTAATTTTCTAGCAGAAAGTGCTAATAGTAGAGTATGTATTCACCTCGGAAATAAAGCTGTTTTCATCTTGAATGGTCTTCAATCCCTCAATACACTTCGGATTCTAGTTAACTCCCTGGCTACGCTCGGAAGTTAACTCTAAAATCCTTAGTTCCGCTCGTCATTAAATATGACGCCTTGGTTGCTAATATAATATTACAATAGACACCTGACCCCTTATAGACCTCGCTTCGGCATGGTTGTGCATACTCGCCGACCACCCATTACAACTGTCATCATTAGGATGAGTATTTTTCCGAGTAATAGTCGCAGTCACGGTCGAGGAAGCGCATCATATTCTATGTGTAACCTAAAGTGATCCAGACGAATATAATAATACCATATTTGTCAAAACCGATCAAGTATTAATTACTTTTTATTTTTAATTCATAAGAATAGCTTATTACAGTTCTCACAATCGCCATATTGATTTTTTTTACATTTCATATAATCTACATGCCTATTTAGTTGACTCCGACTCCAAAAATAACAGGTAGGTATCTAGATCTACCTATGTGGTAAACGCATAGATCGTATCGGATCGGTCGGTTGATTGTTTGTTGTATGAACAAAAATTAAGCAATTATTTTTTACTTTTTATTTTAGCAGCTTTTGTTTTTGATGTCTGTTTTCAGTCCAGCTTATAATTAAATGTGCATCTTACAGTCGCCATATTGGAGTTTTTGACACTTCATAGGATCTACATGTCAATTTAATGATCAGTCAAATCCAATGACACCTAAATTGTGGAAATCTTCTTGCATTTCTTACAGTCACCATATTGGATTTTTTTTATATTTCATATAGCCTATGTCACCTTCGTTAACTAGACGAATCCAACGACACCTCATTAGTAAAAATCTGTCCAGCCGTTTGGGCTACAGCGACCAACATAGCTCATCTAGATACATCTACTCATACTATTAATAAGTAACTAATAACTACCTGTATTCCATCTTCTGAACCTGACCATTGCTTTTGGTCAATAAATATTTATTATTTTAGCAAAGGAAACTTGCATCGGTCATGGTAATCGAGTCAGAGATTAAGTTCAGAACGGATCCGCTACTGGCGACTATACAGTTAACTATGAAAATAGTCCATAGCCGTAGGAGATATGTTATTAAAGCGATGGACAGCTAAAAAAAAATCGAAGTATGACTGATCTCAAAAACTTTTACTTGAAATCATTTATGTATGACCCTTGCTTCTGCAGTGCAACAGGGGTGTTTGCGGAATACCAAACCGATGGCTTTAAAGCTATCGTCCGCAAAAAAACTACTTCCGTGATCCGCAGAGTGCAGGAAAGTCACAACAGCAGCCTAAAAACAACATCGATTGACTCCCCACTGTGGAAGTGCTTCGTTATAAAGATGATCACCAAGTAAATACTAGGCTAGTCGCTCTCATAAATCTAGATTATCATTTATTTTATTTTATTATATTTAATTTGATTCGATTTAATTTGGTTTTATTTGATTTAATTTGATTAAGATTGATGTGATTTGATTTGATTTGGATTTATTTTGTTTACAGTTGTGTTTAATTTGATTTGATTTAATTTAATTTAATTTATTATTTTCTGTTTTTTATTTTCAGTGTTCTATTTTCTATGTTTTGTTTAAATTTTGAGTATTAGTGTATGGATGTACCCATGGGTTTATGTTATCTTACAAAAAACTTTTTTTTTTTTATATTTAAGAATGTTTTACTTGAAATTTTACAACATGAAGCCCGGGTGTCACTTAGCCCAATTTTCGAAAATAATGGTAAAAAATTGTTATTATTTTTGAGGATAAACTTTGCTTGAAGATCATAAAAATAACTAAGTACTTACTAAATTAAGTCCTCAAAAAATGAGCAGCAAGTTGTTATAAATAAAAAGTTTACTCAGGGTAACTTCTAAGCACATGGAAATTGTGAAACTTGTTCCACAAAACGAACCGTGAAATATATTTAATCAACGCTGAAATTTCTCAATTGAGCTCACGTTGCACGCATCATATATGATGCGAATGAAAGGGTTCAAAATTATTACGTGCGGCAAAGTGGTTCGCGTCAAATGCAGTAGATGTGAATGCCGCGCTTCTCAGTACCGATACTGTCGCCTTGTGACATACAATTTCAACACTTCAAAGGCTTTTGAATTTATGAAATTGTATTCAGTAGAATGCAACTTATTTATATAGTTTCATATAGTTTATTTCCACAAAACGGCACATAAGTATACTTCAACACATAGTAATAAGCTTGTTGCGCCCACGCGACTGTTACAATAGAATGTTTTAATATGTATTATTTTCTACTAAGTAACTTTTACTTTGAACAAGTGTTTATTAAAAAAAAACAAAAACCCAACTGCAAAAACATAAGTTTTTAGTACATTTAGTATTTTATAAACGAATCTCAGAGTGAGAGCATATCAAAGTGCAAGCTTGAGAGTTTTCATATCAATTATTTCTAGGGAAACAAATGATTATTTTAAAATTAAATTGCAGTGTGTTTTATAATCAAAATCAATCAATATGTAAACCAAGAAGTAAAAAAAATGTTGACACACAAATCCAGTGTGCTACCGCTTCGCACGCTCGTCTCTGCAGATTCTGCCTTCATAAGCTCTGTGATAAAATCAAAGAGTAAAGTAATAGATCATAAAGGATAAAATTAAAAATAGTATATAATCAGTTTTTTGTACCTTTTCAAATCAGCGTAAAATTAAAATAGCGTCTTGCAGTCGTTATAGACTTTTTGACACCTAATCTGTAGAAATCAGACATTTCATATATCCTATGTCACCCTCGTGATCTAGACGAATTCAACCACACCCTATTAGTCAAAATCCGTCCAGCCGTTTGGGCTACAGCGACCAACAAATAATATTACAAACATACACACACCCTAAAAACATAACCAGACTGAAGAGGACTTCAGTCGGGTAAAGAGAAGGACTTTTCATACCCAACTTCATTCCCGTTTTCACCCTTTCGGGAATGGAATGATCAAAAAAGCTGAGACTCATATAAATAAATTTTCAACCGTCAGCCAAAATACAAAATTTGAAGATCGTAACTTGGAACCAACGGACTTTCATCCCTGTTTTAAAGCGATTTTTTTTTAATATTTCTTTGGAATATGCCAAAAAAGCCTACAATAAGGTTTATATAAATCTATATGCAAAAATTAAATTCGCTAGGTCCAGCGGTTTGGGCTGAGCGTTGATATATTATTACGAAGTCAGTAAAAAACATTTCATATAATCGTCCAGTTACAAAGTTACTTTTAAATAGGCCCCCTCTATAGTATGGTAAGTACAACGAATGGTCTTACCTGCTGATCTCATTCCAATCTATTTACATCGATTACATAGATCCCTTAACATAATTCATTCCGATTCAAGTAACTTTATTCTTAGAACTATTTATTCACAACAAAACTTTCCTACTTATTCTGCATAGGGCTTAGCATAATTCGATTCAAATATTCTTGCAAAATAGGTCAGAAACCACACCGGCGAAACTGAAATAAATATCATTGTTCCTTGATACATTATGGAGCTATTATAATAACCTGCATAATGTTAGTCCCGTTAGAGATATATTAATAATTGCATTAAGTTGAACGCAAAATTGGAAAATTGGAAAATTCCTTCGGAGTATTTCTTCACTGAAAACTTTCATATTTATTCTGGTCCCGCACTTTGGGGCGATGACAACAGCATCACGTTAGTCCCGTTACAGAAATATCAAATATTTATAACTGATATATTTCTAGGAGACTTCGTCATTAGCATATCAAACGGCAAACGTAGTGTAGGACGCCCTCCAACTAGGTCGAGTGACGATTTGGAAAAGGCTGGTAGAAGCTGGATGCGTCGAGCTGAGGACAGGACGCAATGGCGATCATTAGGGGAGGTCCATGTCCAGCAGTGGACTGCTATAGGCTAATAATGATGATGATATCACAATATGGATTAATCGGGCCCGATGCCTTCGTATTTTTTCTATAATACAAAAGTATTATTGTAATGTTTGCATTGTATATGAGCAAGCGACGAGCAACATACAATTTCCATCAATTAGGGAAGACAGAAAAACGTTTAGCTAAATGTTTATTTATAAACATTTATGCTCTTTACATACCCATACATAAATTATTTAAAGGTACATCCATGTTCAGGTTAGAGAGAAATTTATTGCTCGAAAAGTAAGTTGAATATTTAATTCATGTAAATGAAATGACGTGAGCAAAGATTTTGAGCATTGTAATTGGCCACTCGCAGCCCGCTCCACTCCGCTCCGCGTCAATCGAAACGCACCCTAAATATAACATGGCTTCCAACCTAAGATTGCGGATAGTCTAATGCTCTCCTACAATATTGGTATTAAATGAAAGGGTTTGCTTAGAAAAATACGAAAAATAAAATTACTTTGAATGAATTGTGCAACTCGTACTAGGCCCTCAGGGCACAATGGCGCTCATTAGGGTAGGCATATGTCCAGCAGTGGACTGCTATAGGCTGATGATGATGATAATTTAAAGAGATGGATTTGAAAATTAATGTTTATTATTTCTTTCGTTGTATCATGATATTTTTGTCAAAGTGACAATAGTTTTGACGTAGAATAATATCAACGTTTTATTTACCTACGAATATCGTACATAAGCAATATTTTTTTTCATAATTCGCATGCCTATGGATTATTCTACTATAAAGTAAGTAAATGTTGATTTATTTAGAGCAGCTAGTTTCATTTCCCTTCGAGCTAATAAAACCAGAGGCGAGAATCGCAGGATGATGCGACGTAGTAAATATATTTTCAGACACAGATAAAAAGAGAAGGGTTCCATAAAAGGTATGTGCAATGCTGATAAATTTCAGTGTCATTTAAAAATATACTAAAAAATTGCTTTGTCGTAGTTGTTGTATTTTTTTAAAGCTTTGTACTCGTAGCATAGCAATATCCTAAATCTTTTTTTGAAAAACTTTATCTTTAACTTATTATCCTGGAAATGGTTGATGTCAATTACATTTATTTATCTCAACTTAAGTGTGTCGTGCATCATGTCGATACCTACAGAAAACAAAATACCAACCTAATAACGATACATCACATTCAATACGTCCACATCAAGGCATATAGATATTGCATTTCTCCGTTTCAATAGTAGTGCACGAGTTAACTTTAGCTGGAAGCCGATATGTTCGTTTTCACACCTTTCATCTTTCCTCGCAATATTTTCCGCAACATTTAGCACACATGGAAATGTCATGGTGCATGGCTGAGATTCAAACCCAAAAGTAGGGATACATCCTACTAGCCAACCACGCCTCTGATCCTTAATATAACCCTTATTAGATTAAGGTAATCCCCATGAGCATTGAAATTGAGAGGCAATGCTGCCGTTTGTGTCGACGCTCTGGTGATCTGGTAATTGTCTGGGTTAGCTGAAGCACCGTCTAATCGGTTTGATTGCTTTTCATATTGATTTCAAGGATTAGATTAATTAGTTGCTGAATATCTGCATGCATTTCAAGATCACATTTTACTTATACCTTTTCGCGAGCGGAAGAGTTTGGTTCCATTTGGATCATATACGTAGGTACGGAAAGGATACCCAAAATGATAAAGTTATTATTTAAAATCATCGAACAAAGAACTTCTTTCAAAGAAGGAGGTTAAATTATCCTGAGTTATCATCATAAATGTGTAAAAAGAGATGTCGAATGGTATAATTTTTTTTCAGTTTTGTGTCAGTAAAAAAGTAATTAAAATATAACTCTTGTGTAATATTATTTATTCCTACTGTATAGTAAATTCATTAATTCAATAATCAATACGAGTTACGGTAACCAAATATTTGTCGGCTGTACATTTTTATGTTTGAGTTGATTGATAAAGATAGAGAGAGTATTTACCTTGCTAAAAAAAACTTTTCGAATCTGCATAGCAAGGTATCTCTATTTTTATCTGTATCAATCATCTCAATCATAAAAATAGTAATATTTTCTTTCAAAAATAGTCTTAACCTAACATATTAACCTAAAAAAATAAAATTGAATGATATTTTGGTACAAGATTTACCATGGTAAAATTATTTTTTTCACCATCGGAAAGTAGAGATTTCAACGAACAGAAAGCATACCAACTAAAAAAGCCAGGTGAATTTCCGATTGAAGATTAGGGTGCTTTTTCGATATTAATTCAAAATAAGGTGAAAAAATAAATATTTCTAATCAAATAAATTACAGCGTATTTGGGACATAAAAAGGCAAGTTTTCACCTAATTTCGTGAAAAGGTTTTTTTTGTAAAAGATAAAAATAAAAACCAAAAACTTCACATAAATTTTGAGGTTATGTGAAACAAGTGTATACACAAAAGATTTAGATCTTTTTATTTCCTACAACTTTGCTATTTGACTTTTTTCCATAGGACTTTTAGTTTTGCCGGAAATCTAGATAAACCGTTTTTTACCCTTAAAACTCACCCTTCCCCTTCCCCACCTCAGATCGCCCGTTCATTATTTTTCCTTTCATTTTTATAATATTCTCTCCTTTTCCAATGGGTTTCATCCAATTATTTTATTTTGGTTTTAAAAATTATCGACCCTGGTCAATCATGTATTTACCTATCGATAAGTACCTACTGTATTACTACGACCTGATACAACAAATACATAATGGTATTTCTTGTACAGTACAGTTTTGTATCAGGTCAGTTCTGTCAGGAAATGAATGAGGAGGACTACATATTATAATATACAATATAAATTATTTTTCAAAAAAAAATAAACCGACGGTCGGTAGATTTCTTTTTGAAAAATAATTTATTTTACCCTTTTTAGTTCAAAACAAGTTTTAATTAAAATTAAGTGCATGTAAAAAAAATGTCATGTCTGTCCTATTCACTATTGAGGAGTTCCCTCGTTGGAAGTCAACCCTGGGTGCATCAGCCAAGTCATGATGGAATTTAGAACATGGTTATTATGGTTAAATCCATTTACAAAATGTTGTGTCTGTACTCTTCACCGTTGAGGAGTTCCCTCGCAGGAAGTCAACCCTGGGTGCAGCAGCCATGTCATGATGGAGTTTAGAACAGGCTATATAGTAGTTATATCCATTAATAAACAAAAATTCTTTGCTGTTCCCCGTTGAGCAGTTTCCAATCCACCAGTCCTAATAAATAGTACCAGATTATTGCATTGTTACTAAACTTACTTAGTATGCAAAAGAAGGCCGATCATTTCAGACCTGACTATAAATCGAAGCGAATAAAAATAATTAGAATTATGTAAAAATATTCTTGATAATGGAGTATTGAAATAATAACTAATAACTTTATTTATTAAAGCCGAGAGACGCACAATGTGGATGAGAGTGCGTTCAAAAACCATGATACGTTACGATACGTTATGAAGGGAATACTTCGTAAATTAATAATAAATATTGATCGCAATACGCCCTATCATAACGTATCATGGTTTTTGAACGCACTCTCATCCACATTGTGCATCTCTCGTCCCAATGATAACCGTCTAAAAAAAACTGCCACTAACAAAGCACGCGTTTGGTTGTTTTTGGTTTAATGGCGCCAGTGTCCTTATCGATCGTAACCTAACAATAGAAAAAAAATACCCAGAAAATTCTCCAGCTTTAATACCAAAAAAGATTGATTGAACATGATATCCTGCAATAAGAACTATCAATTTGGACATAGGTCATTTCTAGACAACAATTTATAGTCAGGTCTCAGGTCACAGGTTGTATGAAACTGACCGATCTTCTTTCAGGTCAATCGAAAACCGGGAAGTGGATCAAAATTGACTTCTAAGATTTTATTGCATTGTTAGTTAGTTTTTCCTCGATTTCGATGAGATTCCATCATCAGAATCTGACTTGATGATAATGGGACCACCTCGGGAATATACCCTTTTCGGCAACATTTGGAAAACTACGTCGAGTTTTCTCGTCACCCATACCGCAATGTTTGAAATCGAAAGCTTTTAATCAGTGCTTCCTACTCATCATGACATATGAGCTATGAGACTATCCGATATAGAACTAAAGTTGTTGACATTAGGACATGGCGTAATGCTGCTCATTAGGGAAAGCCTATGTTCAGCAGTGCACTGCTATAGGCTGATGATGATTATAAGACAAGTACCTATGGTACCTACTGGCGAACATTACAAGTGAGGATGAGGTTTTTTGAATTTTGCGGGAAAAATATCAATCCCTCAGGAATAAAATTTATATGGGACCACGTCTGAACTATGATCTACGAAACAAAAAAAAGAATCATAAAAATCGATTCATTATTGGCGGAGTTATCGCGGAACATAAATACATAAAAATAATAATAAAAAAGCAACATACAGTCAAATTGAAAACCTCCTCCTTTTTGAAGTCGGATAAAAATAACTTATTTTAATACTTTAAATAATGTGGAGTTTTCCTGACTGTCTGACTGATTATCAAACCCTAGCTTATAAGCTTACGAGGACACATTTTAATGTAAACGAGCAAAAAAAATTGCATATTCCCAGTAAACAAAGGACATACAATACATACAATGCATGATATTACTTAATATGAAACGCTAAGGGGGAGTGCTAGACTCGGGTAAATAAGCCTCCCTGCCGCTGTTTAATCCCATTTACTGATGAAAATATTTCATTGTGATGCCACAATCTATCATATCGTCATTATTATTTTGAGTTACACTCAGCAGTGGGTGAAATCGGGCTTCGGATGATGATGATGATGATTTTGAGTTATTTTCAAAAGATACTTGCTTTTGAAATATATAATGTTTTTAAAATCCAGACAGTTATTTGTTGTCAGTTTTATTCAGTTATATTGTCGTTCATTAGTGTGCGTTTTTATTTTAAAAAAACATCAACCTCGTGGCTAGTTTCGCTCTCTAAAAAACCGAATACAGACAGAAATAAAAATAAACTGACAAGTGCGAGCGAGACTCGCGCCCTGAGGCTTCCGCACCATACAGCTGGAGAGAATTACTGAAAGTGCTGAGTTATGTTGTGACCAGCATAGTATGAACGGGATCCAGGACAGGTACCTTTAAGTCCTGTTAACGTAAGTTAGTTTTTTTGCATACATTCACTTTCGAGCGAACACAGCGAACGGAGTTTTTGTGAGGTTCATTGTAAGGTTCTGCTGCTGACTAGCGTAAATTGAACGGGGTCAGTATACTTAGGCTAGCTAAGCTAAACTTTGAATCATTTTAGAATATATTTTAATAAAAAGTAAGCCTTTATTGTCTTTATGGTCTATTTATAAGATGTTATAATAATCTTAAACTCAGATCTGTCAGATTTTATTTTCTTGAAATCCATAAACAAACTTGCTATTTATAAATCAGAACCAAACTGAAACATAGTTTTAGCCCATTTTAATTAGACGGCCGGCGTTACTTCTTCATAAATGTTGAAAACTGATTTTAAAAAACGCTATTTAAAATATATTTTGATAGAAAATTGCTCAGCCATTATATTTCTAAGCAGCAAAAACATCTATATCTTTAAAAAAAATTAAATAGTGTGATCGCACTTTGAGTTTCATCCATTTTTTCCTACAAACTTTACCATATGTTATAAAAAAAGTTAATGCTCGTCCATTTTGGACTTTTTTCCTTTTTTTTATCAGAAAGGCCTGCAATTTGAAATACTAGGAGTATTTCAAATTGCAGGAGTGTAACGCTACAGATACTACCCTAGAGGTTTTTCATGTTTGCTATTTACATACAAAAAATAGATTTCCATCGCAATATATTTTAAATGCATTGAAGCTTGATTTATTTCCAGCACAATACCTACACACACATTTTTGGTATTAATTTTAAATCGATACTTTGAGGCGTTCTTGATAAAAAGGATCTTAGCAGGCTGATAGACGGATAACAAAGTGATTCTATAAGGTTTCTTTTTTCTCTTGATAAACGGAACCCTCAAAAAACTTCAAAGATGTACAAATTAGGCGCCAACATTACGTTTCTATTTTTCGACATAAAAATATTATGTTTTCAAAACAACTTTTAAACACAAAATTTCTTTCAGTAGACAGAACCATTTTTTAATCTTCAACGACGGTTGTAATTTTTTTCGGTTGTGTTTTTCTGATTTATGTTGCGTAAGATTAATGGCGTTTTAGCCAACCTACGTTAGAAAGACAGTGAATTTATAAATTTTATATACCTTAATTGAGTGTATGATGATTGGTGATACGTATTTCGTAAAATCACAAAATAAAGTCCAGGTACATAATGAGACTTCTAATAAATATTGTAGTTATACCCTCCCGAGGTAAACAACGTTGTACCAAGTGTTTATTCAAAAAGCCTTTGAATTTGTGAGGACCGTTATTTAATTACTTTATATAATGAATTTTGAGTCTGTTTCCAGAACACTCAGGCCTTTTGACCTCCTAGTCATTTATTGCGTTATAGAGAAACTGAAGAGTTCTAAATAAGGACCGGACCACCGCAATAATTTAACTAATTGCACGCGCAACTCAAGGTGTAACCTGTTACCTGTTCAAAATAATTCAAATAAATATTTAATGATTTAGTTTGTCAAAGTGCTTTCGTATTTCACTATCCTTGCCTGTTTTTTCCTGTTTGGTACATACTTTTTACTGTTTTACAGAAAAAAAGACGTGTGGCACTCGGGGACTGCCGCGGTAAAGCTGCATAGCATTTTGTATCAACTTATGCAATTATAATTATTTATTTATTTTATTTATGCAGTATTTCTTTTTCTTTGATATTAATTCAAGTTACACTTTTTGAGCGTGGTGACCGATAAGAAAACATTTTTTTTTCTTTTATTAAATAAACGAGCTTCGTAGAGTCGTACAATACGTCTAGTTGCACGCACACAAACACCGTGTCGAAGACTGCCGAAAAGAAACGACGTTAGACAATGCACGGCCTTCAAGCCACACCTCCGTGCCCGTCGGAGTGGGGAGCGTGAGGTTTTTTTTCGTTACGGAATTTCTAGATTCGGTCCCCGCGCTCAAGGCCCTCGATAGAAGCTATGTAATAGCTTAATACAAAATGCCACTGAGCGCTACCTTTTGAAATAGAGAACGGGCTTACGAATATTTATTTATTAAAACAATCTTAAGGATTTTTTCTTCTTATGAGTTAGTGGCTAACTCTGGTGTCAGTGTTTTTAGGAAGCCCGAAGGCCTCCTACATGACTTACTGAAAAAGCTGGGACCAACATCTTAACATGCCTTTCTAAACATGGATGCGCCCAAATGCCACTAACTAGCCACCTATTTAAGTACCGGGCGGAGTGTTGCTGAGCGCCTCTGTGGCGCAGTGGGCGAACCTTCGTAGACCGTGGGTGGACCTCCACCTGAGACGCAGGCTTTGATTCCCGCCGCGGGATAAATGTTTGCATTATCTGCAGATATTTGTCTCAGGTCTGGGTGTTTTATATGTTTAATATATATGTATTTAAAAAAAAAAGTATTTAGAAGTATGTATCTGTCATTTAGTTCCCATAATACAAGGCTCTGCTTAGTTTGGGGCTACATGATGCCGTGTGGTAGTGTCCAGCATTATTTATTTATTTATATGCGAAGAACAGAAACAGACTTTGTACCTTAGATCAGACTTTGATTTAAGGTACAAAGTGCTTACTGATTTCAGCGGATATCCGGAATCAGAGTCATTCTACAATACGAAGATGGAAGAAAGTTCTAGAAACATATTTTTCGTTATTATCCATGCCGATGCCGTATCGTGCCGAGTTTGTGAGTCAATATGGTCGGCGTAAAGTGGTTGTAAATATTTGTTATTCTGTGATAGAGTAAACAGTTTACTAATGATTTCCGTGGTAACGTCAGCAACATTCAACGCTAGTCATGAACTGACCTTACTCATCGTGATACAGTGCGGTATGTGGCTCCTTGTTGCACGCTAAAATCGCCAACATCATCCCGCCGATGTAGCATGCGGCACTCTATTTTACGCCGAGGCAACATCGTGCCTTCATAATTTTTAAAGCATCGTGCTATTTCTGGATTGTTTTTAGGGATCACTGTAGAATATAGCTGATTTTTATAATTTTGATTGCGGAGATCCCACAATAATTTGTAGTTTTGTAAAATTTGTAGTATTTTTTATTTATCGAATAGAAATATATAAAGAACGTGAAAGTTCGAGAGTGGGGGCTTGTGACGTCACGCCTAGGTAAAAAATTTACTATATCGTGACGTCACACGGAACTTTAATGCACTATATTTTTGTTATTTTCCGTTTAATTGACAAAATAAAAAATACGTGTCCAATATCTGTTTTTGGATATCTAAATGACGGACTAATTAGAATTTTTCAGTCGTCTAGCTTATTGTAGGAATCGAACCCGCAACCTTCTGCGTCTCAGGCAGGACTAAGCCCACTGCGCCACAGAGGTCGTCATGAAGCTGTGTTATAATGTCCAGCATTGTTATTAATGTAGCATAGGGTACTCATAGTTCCCGATACTCGGAAAAAATCATAGAGTGAGGTCAAGGCAAGGCGGGGGGTAGGTGGGGGGGTGTTTAAATACAACAATTCCCTATCATATAAACAGTAATTAGTCAAACATTGAAAAACGTCATCAGCTAATTACGACGCATAAAATCCCAAAGATCTTAGAAAATAACGTGATTCTTTACAAGTTGACCACACCGACAGGAAACAGAAGAAGAGAGGTAAACAAAACATTACAACATCAGCCCTCATACGCACTAGCGGTTAACCACGGTGGCGGCTAGCTGCACGGCCGCCGGCTTTTACATATTATTATGGAACCGCCTATGATTGTACGCACTTAATCATAGGCTAGGCGGTTGTATAATATGTAAAAGCGGGTGGCCGGCGGCCGCGCGGCTAGCCGCAACCGCGGTTAACCGCTAGTGCGGATGAGAACTCAGGCTTTTCCGCTAGGAATTCATTTTCATTTATATTTTTCATTTCTTTTTTGGATAATATAGGTGTAGCTGTGGAATTTGTTCAATAAATTAAATTAACTGTATGTATTGTTATAAAACCTGAGGCTCCATGAACACGCATTCAATAAACCAGTTTTGAAAGACGAAAAATACTTTCTCACGGGCATCAAATACCGATTTGGAATCTGATATATATGATAGGGGTGTACAGGGTTCGAACCCCTATCTTCGGAACCCAAGCCAACCCAACCTGCACGTGGTGCACCCTGCTAAACAACGAACAGGGCTCTGGCGGCCGGCTGATTGCGGCATAGCACAGCCTACATCGGTACAGCTAAATCCCCAGGCCACCGACGCCCAGCGTCGGTGGTACGAGAAGCTGTGCCCTGCGATCCCCAACCCGCATGCCCAGTGTGGGGATTATGGGCATTTCCCCCTTTATTAGGGGAGGCCTATGTCCAGCAGTGGACTGATATAGGCTGATGTGGATGGATGTGGATGTATGATACGGTATGCAGTGACATAGTACATTCTGAATAAAACTTTTAGTCCTACCAATAATAAATGCGAGCCAACGCTAGCCAGATCGAATATACCAAATGCTCTTAATGGACTGCGTGAATTTATTTAATTGCCATTGAACAAACTGTATCAGATTTAACAAGTTCAATAAAAGAATTTCACAAATACTACTCGTAGGCCGTTGCATCGCCAAGTGGGAACTTTTTAGCGCTTTCAGGTTTAGAGTCGCAAGTTATGCCAGTGATCTTTCGATATTTCATACATCCTGTATTTATTCTAATCTTTAAGACCCGCGGGGTGATTGGTTAACTTTGTTGCAAACAGAAATGATTGAGACCGATACTGTTTTTACAAACTTTGACATTTCATCCGTCGAAATTCAATGAACGTCAATTGACAAACTGTCACAGTTTGTTAAAACAGGATCGGTCTCAATCATTTCTGTTTGCAACAGAGTTAGCCGATCACCCCGCAGGTCTATCTCGAGTTCGTTCTGGATCTATGAACGTGAACGGTACGGCAAGTCGGAGTAGGCTAATAGAGATGCACCATCTAACGCAATATGGGACTGGATGGACAAGAAGTTGCAGAACAAGTGCTCGGTTTGCGTTCTGCTGATCTTCAGTCCTACACTCTCTAGTTTTCCCTGCCATTATTCTTGACTGCTCTCCAGTTGTATTTACTCCGACAAGAAAAATGTCGTCGGCGCACAGCATGCACCAGGGTGCTTCCTTCTGTATGTCATAGCCGAACAAATTTTTGACAACTCATTCTTTTTGAATTTCCATACCTTCATATATGTGAACCAGACTTCTATTTTGTGAGAAAGTGTTATTAGAAAACACCCATACTCAAGACAAATTACATTTGCAGATCATACAAACATTTGTCTTGCGCCGGGAATCGAATTCGTAATCTTCTGCGGTTCAGGCGGACTTTTGCTGATTCCGCTACATAGTCGTTTAATGAGAAGCATATTGCTAAATCTAATCTGGCAACGTCGAGAGCTATTTGTTTATTATGTATGTAGGCATTCATGAATCGAATTATAGTATCAGGCTTGCTATTGACATTCAATGTAATAATAATGCATGTTTGAGCCCGGGCAAACTACTAATCCGATTATCAATACATAATGACTGGTTCCTGGTATAATTTTGAATTTCACGGTGTTTGACGCAAACAAACTAGCTAATAAATAAATGAAAACAGAGAAAAATTTATTGGTTTTTGGATTCGATTTTACTTTTCTTTGTAATAAACATTTGCATATGACCCTCCGCGCCAAGGGCGAGCTGCTCAACATGGACCTTTGTATTTCCATCACTCAAAGCGCTATGAATAAAACAATTATATTATTTACATTTTGTGTGACTTGTGCGGTGAGTTTTATTTCTTTGACTTAAGTAACAAAGCGCAACGAATCTCGCTAGAGATAACAAACATGTAAAAAACTATGTTTAAAATGGAAAATCGCTCTTTCAAGGTCTTCTTGTTTATTGATAACGGACACACCCTGTATGAATTGAAATGGCATTTGCTAAAATTAGCTTCGCCGAAAGAAATGCCAGGTCCATATGCTAGCTCCTATTATTACAAAAAAAAACATAATCACAAAACACTGAAAAATCCTTACCTTAATCATGTTATATAATATAGTTATGTTATGCAGTTAATAAATATTTCCAATGTATTTGTCACTGGTCCACTATACAATATAAAATAGGACTTACCTTAAATACTGTGAGGTAATCGTCTTGCCGCGTGATGTCGGTAGCTAAAATCAGCGCCTTCAGCATTGCCTCAATTTGGGGCAGTTTCTCCGGCATGTGGTCAAAGATGCCGCTTTGGAGGATGCAGCTGTAAGCCATCCGCCAGTGGTGGTGCTCCAGTATAGATTCGCTATGCTAAAAGAGAACAGGACGTTTAAATTTCAAGAACCGTTACCCTGATAAATAATATTACAAGGTAAGTCCTAAAAGAAATGCTTTCAGAGTTTTAGTATTTAGTATTTACTCAGTTACCCACTGAAATGATTGGCTCTGGACCCGTATACAAACTTTTTTATTTAATTTGTAGAAATACAATCAACGTCTATTGGAAAACCAACAGAGTTCGTAATAAGAAGACCGGTGCAGTAAATAAGATCTTGATGGACCGGTGCTAATAATTCCCGAGGACCATTATTTAAAATAATGGATGGGGCGATTGGTAATTAAAGTTAGTTTATTACCTAGATAAGTTTTTAGGTCAGCCAACGTAATTTTCCTGATTGAACAAATATACATATTTAGAATACGAATATATTAAAAAAAAATGGATATTAATAAGCATTTTTTAGATGGCCGCATTCAAAACATTTAAAATGTTGCTAAGTCTCCACCCAAAAACAAGTTTTTTCTATTATTTCATCAACAAAACCTTTATTTACGGCTGTTGTCCTGGGCAGGCTGATCAGTTAATTAAATTTTACATTTAGGTGATTGAAACATCAAAAATTCGTTGAACCTTCATTTCAATTAGTAAAATACATTGATATAAATAGGAACAGTATTTATCGATAGTAAAATACTTCTGTAACATGACTCGACTACGCAGCGCAATTCAAGAGTTAATTAATTAAATGTCAGATTACTAAACCAACACAATTATATTATTTTCCACTCTGAATATCAGATTCAACCTACTAGTGAAATTGGATTTTTATGTTATTTTTATAGACTATCGCTGCATAAATATTTTCAATTGTATTGCAAGACAATATGATAATATCACCATTCACAACTTGGAAAAATCTGACTAAAATTATAAAATATTTATTTGACTACTGATACGAAACCCCTGAAACATTTTTTGGAGTAGTTTCGTTTTCCCTCCTTACTTATAACCGCTACTTAATTTTAAACATTGCTTAAAGTTAGGCATGTCATTGTTTGTCATTATCCAATGAAAAGAGATAGCAATAGTTTAAGTATCGTTTATCTTTTGACAGATTTTTATAAGTGAGGCCATGCATACTTCATCTAACCACGCCCCAGGTACTACGACTCAGTCAGTGATCAAAAGTTACCACTTGACGTTGTAAAAATGATCTGGAGTAGATACAAACGCCTAAGAAGTAACAGCATACATATTATTTTATTAATAATAGGGAGACCTATACCAAGCAATTAAAATTACCTCATCGTCATTATCCACAGCGGTGAAATCAGGCTGTGGATAATGACGATGAGGTAATTTTAAACTTGAGATCAATCGAGATGCTTATTTCTCGACATAACATCCATATATAGCCATATATATACAGCCATAATATATAGCAGATGTCTCTGTGGTTTATGACGAAATGAAAAAAAAATACACACTCGGAGTACACGGCGAGCAGGACGACTAGTATAAGATAAAATTAATTACCGATGTAATTAATTTATTAGTTCATGATTATTTATTATGATTTATTTTTATTAGTTCATGATTGAACCCACGCGTAATAGCGCGGCTGGAGTTCGTGGAACATAATATGCCGTAAAGGCTTATAAAACTTACGAAATAATATACGTACATGCTATATAAATTTCAGTTAACTCACTGCATTACCCACCTAAGTCCGTGGCGAATAGACTAAAATTCTTTTCTATTCTATAGGGTGCTTTGCGCCTTCGTCCGCGTAAAGCTTTTTCTCCGCAGCACTGCATTCATGTACGGGCTGCATTTCAGGGAAATCGTTTTAAGTGCTCTCTCTACTTTATTATTAAGATGTCTTTTGATGTGAGAACATTTTACTCTTTGAAAAATAAGTTACCCGCAATAAAGCAAACACTCACAAAGCTAATATTATTACAGGTAGAACCAATTATGGTGTCGCTTACTCTTAGCAACGCTCTGCCCGCTCACTACTTGGATTGGTGACCGTTGTAGCATTAACATCTGAGCGCTTCCACGCTTCAAAAGGTACGTTAAAATGTTGGTCCCGGCTTTTTCGTCGTTCGGTCGTCAAGGAGGCCGCCCGGAGGCTATGTCAGAGGCCTCCGGGCGGCCTAAAAACTCCGCATCCAGAGTAGATAACTCGAATACTTTTTGATTATCTACGAGTATATACAAGTCTGAAACCCGGAGATTTCACTCATAAAACCAACAAACTATCTAACTGTCTGTATTAATTAAGTAATGGATATTATGGATTATACAGAACTTATTTACGTTGTTCATGCAGCGTTATGTATGCGTGACATATGCCTACTACCAATTTTTTGTAGGTTACTTCGTAAAATATAATTGATCTTCAAAACTAAAAATAATAATTTTTGGTGAGAGCTCCTAAGATAGCAATTTTAGGAAAATAATTGATGAATTAGAGTATCCTACGATAGCAATTTTTGGAAAATAAATGAAGCGACAGAATGTATTTTCTTACGTTGTTGGATCACTAAGTTGTCTTAACTAACTAAAGCATAACTAAACATGATCACTCACATATTTCTTGATAGTTTTCAAATGATTATCTAAGATTTTTTTTCAAGTCACAATGATGATTGAATACGGAAGAAACGCTAAGATGTAATTTTTGTCTTTTTCTTTAAGAACAACAAAATTGGTTTGAAGGTACCTCAGATTTGTACCCCTGTTCGATTCCCTGATTAATATTACTGATCTAATCATAAATAACTTTTACTCTCTCCTTAAAGTTTTATGAAACTAGCTAAAAGCTAAAGCTAAAGCCAAAAAGGAAAGTGAACACGTACAGAGCTCCTTTAAATTAGATTTCGATTCTAGGATCTCTAGATTCTCTGTCAAACGATACAAAAGACCAGCCGTCTGTTGCTTCCTCGTCAGGAGCGCGTTAAGTAATTGCTCAAAGTGCAATTACTTAGAAGCTCCTTACTAAATAAACTTCGCAGTATTACTACAGGGGAAAATGTAAATCAATACTTTAGACCATATCAGCGAAACTAAACTACTACGTTCCTGAGGAAGTGATTACATGATCTTGTTAACTACGGGAATGCCAACTCAACTCCTCAACAACTCATACATATGAAGTTCACGAAACTTTGGAGGAAATGCCTGCAGCAAGTTCGTCATCGAGAATGTGTTCAGTCATTTGGAAGGCTTTTTGGAGGTATCAACTAATGTGCTCTAATGAAATTGCATGTAATTTTGTCGTGATAAGAATTCAATTGACAAAAAGTTTACCTGACATCATCGCAATCAGTGTGTAGAAGTAAGCTATTGCCTACCCGTCTGGGAAAGGCGAAACTGTATACATACATCCTACTTCTAAATTTGTGTGCTCTTTCGACGAGTTAATTTTACTATATATTTTTACGCGTTAAAATTTGGTTTATTTTCTTCCTTCTTTAGTAGGTAGGAAGGAGAATAACACAGGGGGGTTTACGGAACACTGAACACACATTCACAGAATTATTAATTGCGAATTGAATTCTAGGTATGAATATGTCCAATGAACGATGATCGTTATCCACGAAAGTAGATATATACAAGTACTGTATTTCTAGGCATAACCTTAGATAAAATAAGCTTCAATGGGGCGCTCACATAAATGGGTTGTCGAACAGACTCAGTTCTGCAGCATACGCAATCAAAAGAATCCGTCAACTTAATGACGTTGAAACGGCTAGACTGGTTTATTTCAGGTACTTCTTTAGCATTATGTCTTACGGCATTTTGTTGTGAGGGAATGCTGCAGGAGGGCAATTCACGGGTTTACTCGACACAGAGTCGTATCGACTAAGAGTCTCTTAACCTGGGTCGAGGGTTTGTGTCTACTTTAAAGTCACGATTCATAAAAATAGCTATTCTTATCGACTGAAGTCGCTGCGACATTTCCGAGACATGGCTAAAATACAGTAAATTTACAGTAATGGGGTAAAATTGGCCGATTTCATACATCATAATTTTAAGCTTTTTAAGCTTATCAAAAATAGTATTTAAAAATATATTTGATTTATATTAACCATAGTATGCTTTTCTTTATACCATAAATGCAACTATTGAGGCTTATTGATAGAAAAAAAGATTATTTTAGGTAGGTACTAAGACAAGTTTATAAGCGTGAAACGAAACGTAAATGCTTGATTTGTTTGTTAACGCGCTGTCAAGCAAGTATCAGTTAAAGCGGGGGTTGCCGGTGGTCGGTAAAAACTTTATCGTTTCTTAATTTGGTCCAAACCTTACATTGCCCAAAAAATTAATTATTTCAGCGTTGAAGCCGATTCTTTAGATTTAATCAATTTATCATGAACAATAATTAGGTATCGATTGTAATACTGTTTCCGAATGAATATTCGAACGGACTTGATTTTGAAGAAATAGAAAAATAGATAGATATATATTTAGAGGGGCCCACATTAAAATCTAAGTACCAGTGAAAAAAAAACACAAACACACGCTCATGCTCATGCCTCATTCTATGATATGATGCTAATTATTAATAATTTCGGTCATGTTCTTGTTTATGTCAGTTTTTGTGGTACATACCAACAACAATAAAACGTAGATACATTTCAAATTACTTTTCTGTATATCTAATCATTTTTAATTCTTGTGTATGTTGTACTCGGTGGTTATTTCGCTACCATTGATTAACAGTCAATTCATTAACAGTCAATTTAAAAAAAATCATGTTAGATCGAAATTAAATATCAATGTTGGAAACCTCGATGTTTATGAACGTAAATATGGCGGCTGTCATCAACTTTATGATCGACAAATCCTACGACAAGCCATGTCGTGTGCTCAGGACCACTCGTTGCATATCTCTTAATTTGAGTCGACTTTTGTCTGTTGGTGATTTCACGAGAATAACATTTTTCTGCTTCCAGAGACAAAATGGCGGATCACTCTACCTAAGCCTAGTAGAAGTCAATGTCTCTGGCTTGAGAATTGCCCCCCAGATATCAACACCATATTGTACTGCAGAAGAGGGCTGTTCGTGGAATTTATAATATGGGCCCCAGTGAATCACTTCCGCTTTAAGTTTACAGAAATAAATATTATGACAGTTCTGTGCCAATACATATAAAACTGAATGTATGTTCGAAAACATATTACCTTGTTCAAAAAAAATAGCGACTATCATTATGTTAACACTAGAAATAAAGATAAACTTGCTGTTCCCACTGTAAGGGTTCATAAAGTCTTTTCGGTTTGGTCGCGTCACGAATTGGTGTAAATTAAAAAAATGTTTCTAAGTATACTTTACAGTGCTTATTGAATCAATACATGTGAATTTGAAATTTGAATTTGAATTATTGTTTAATTATAAAGTCAATATTCTAGAGGAACATTTTATTTTCTTTCATGGAATTCCTCAAAGCATTTTTCTAGACAATGGTCTAAAGTTTATTAGTTCTCTTACAAATTCATTCTCTCACAAAGAAATATAATATTTCTAACATATTTTTCACGCCTAAATACACTCCCACAACCCTGAATACTGTTGAGCGTTATAATAAAACAATAGCACGTATGTATGAATACGTGTGTATGTTTCATACGGAAATGTATTTTACTTCATCAATTTCACTCACAACTGATACAGAATGATTGGGTAAAGCTTTAAAAATTAAGACTTCGTTGTTGGTATTAATAAAAATCAATAAGATGGACCAAAGCTTCGGTTTGAACCTCGGCAATTCGGTGAAGTGTGGTGATATTGTTCATTGGTATGATAGTAAACAATAACACATCAAATATTAAGCACGTTTTATTACTACAGCGTCGATGAAAATAACTCGATATTGAAAATACACTGTTTATTAAAACTCAGTCGTTTCTTTTATTTGTGATCACTTTATCGGATGAATACTTATGTGCTTTATTAACTCATAAGACACGGAAGTCATCCACTAACTACTAAAGCCGCAATTCTAAAATAAACACTCTTCGTCATACAACAATATTTCAGTCGGGAAATAAGTCGGAAAGTTTACGATCGCTATAAACGAGCGACCTACCTCACTAGAAACGCGTTCGACCTTCACGACTATAATAAACATTAACGCTTAAACAACAATGCACAGTGTATGTATAAATGAGGAATTCATAAGAATGTGTCCATCAACACGTTTCTTTATGAAGCTTAACCATCATCATCAACCTTACTCTGCCATTAACCCACGCTATGTGGGGTGGTCAAATGTGTTCTCCTTCCGTCTTTCCCCATCAGTCGTCATGTCAACACCCTTAGTTATCTTAACTCTAATTTAAGAATTCCTCATATTTTCAAGGAAATCTTGAGTTACGTAGCGTAATAGAAACTATTCAGGTCCATACAGGCAGGTCCGTGACTTAAGAAAATACTAGAAAATATTTTGCAGTTTCCTTGATTACCAAACAACTAAACTATCAAAACACCTTTTTAAGGTTCAGTCGAGGTAAAGAATTTTCGAACTTAGAATATGGGGATTTATCTTACTTCCTAGCACAAGACCAGCACATCTTTAGACGCATATTTAACACTATTGTTTCGTATAAAATTGATTCCTTTTCATAACATGCCCAAGCCACGCTACCTTTTTGCTCTGCCATTTTTCCGTTCTTTCTTCAACTCATTTCGTCATTTCGTCAACTTTCTTTGATTTAAAAAATACACCAGCTCAAAGGGCTATTGCCTTTTTACAACGCTTACGACACGAAGGCTGTAAAATATTCGTATTTCGCCTTCTGCGCTCTGATTCTCGGGCCATTCATTAGATATAAATCGGGAGAACTGGGAAAATTAAGTGTAAAATTGACAGATCTTACGTGAATGTCATGTTATTAGACATATATATTATGTCGAACGTGACAATCACCTCTGTTCCTAATCAGGCCCCTGCTAGTAAATAGTAAAGTAGAATAGATAATAGGAGACACAAACGTTTATTGGAAAACAAAACAATGCAGCTATTTCTCCTGCCAGACGCCTCTGTCTATTGAACTCCGCAACTGATCCCGATTACTGTTTACAGACCGTGAGGTACTATTTAGATACGGCTCGATTATATATTACGTATTTTGTAAATACGAGTATTATGTTCGTTTTCGCTTTCTTCTTTGTATGAACTAATGGCCAAGTCTGGAGTTTCTAGGCCGCCCGTCCCCCCGCCCCGCCCCCGCCCGTGGAAATCCTAAAAGAGAGACTCTATGTTCAGTGGACTTTTATTGGTGATGATGATGATGATGATGATGATGATGATGATGATGATGGTGATGATGATGACTCTGAATAGAACATTTAATGTACGTACATAATAACGTAGTTTTAAGAGCTTATTCGACTGGTTTATTATGAGGACTGTGTTGGCGTACGTCTCGTCAACATGGAATTTCTAATTTTACTTATTGGCTGAAGATGTGACTTGACACAGGTTGCTAACGATTGCATAAAAATAGGAATTGTATACTTCTAAAAGTATGAACACAAAATAAAATTGGTTAATATTTATTATTACTCATAAAATATTTATTAAGTCTCTCATACGGAACCTGTGTTGAAGGTAATAAATAAACTTTTTTGGGTTATAGATGATAGACCGAGAAAGAAAACCAGAGAAACGTAGAAAAAATCCTGAACAGCGTTTAAAAATTTGGTTGTTAAATGATTATATGTAAGGGGCAATAGTTTATATTTGAGTTCACCATTTAGGTGGGGTCGCCACAAGTTTTCTTTTTACATTCACTCCTATCAGACGTCAACTCTGTATTCATTTCTTCCACATTCATATCCACTGTCACACAATCCAGCCATCGGCCTCACTCTACTCGAACATCCAATCATATTCCTCATCACTCACTATAAAGTACATCCCCGGTCGTTCTTACTTTTTACTTATTCTCTCCATTAAGGTTGTCTGTAAGAGATCGCGTCCAAACGAAATGCCCCAAACAATTATGTATTTCAAGTTTCTGTCTGTTCTTTCTAAAATTAAGTAGTACAATAAATAATTGTCATTCATTCATTCATTCATACACTTTTCCCCATACCGTAATAGTATCGGTTAGAGTTATTTTCAGTATGTTATATCTTATCTTCTCTTATGTTTTGAGTCTGCCTGATCCTACTGCAGGGCAAAGCCCTCCTTTCCCTCCACACTTTTACATTTTATAGTGATACAAATTTTCGAATCCTACGGACTTTATTAAACATGTGTATCATTTTGATGCAACCAGCCATGTAATTTGAAGGTGAAATTCAGCATCTGCAGTTTCATTTCCATATTTTTTCCAATGGAAACATTAGTATGCACTCCCACTTTAGCAAAAACAACCATATCAGAAGTGATAATATATTTGTTGTTTGTCAGACAAAGATCAAGATATAAAAAAACACTTTGTGGCCATTGTCTCGGGTCTGGGCGTTTCCATGTATCATATGCCTCAAAAACAATGTAACAAACATGTTTAAACAATATAAGCCAAGCAGAGTTTCTTGCCAATTCTTCTCTGTTTGGTCGCGTTACGAATTGGTGTAATTAAAAAAGTTGACGTTTCAAAGAGTTCCTAAGTTATGATCCTATAAATTGAATAAAATACGAATAAAAAGTATTTAATTAGTACGAGTACGTATCAGACGTATACTTTATCTCTCCGAATTACCAACTATAGTTGGTAAGTATGCTTGGTTGAGGCCTATGTCAATTGACTTTCATCATCATCATCATCATCATCATCATCAGCCTATAGCAGTCCACCTCTGGACCTATGACTTGTATACATCGTTGGTACATAGATAGTTATATATATAGTTGAAGATTCATTTATTCATACTATTTGGTATGTACCATTTGACTATTTTCATTATTCCGCACACCAAACTAATATTATAAAATGTAAAGTCGATCTCCAATCTCTTGGACTTTTGTCCGTTTTCGGATCTCGACGTTAGGGACTCGATCTACAAGTTGGATGCCGAGCATAGCTCGCTCGATGGCTCTCTGTGCTATGCTCATTTTATACACTGCCTCATGGGTAAGCGTTCATATCTCGGCACCATATGTCATTGTCGGCAGAACACTTTCATTGAACAAGCGGGTTTTCAGACACTGGAACTTTTACCGATTTTAGGATGTCACCCAATCTGCTAAAGACAGCCCAAACAAGCTGTATTCTTTTCGAGACCTCATTCGTTTGATGGTTTTTGCCAAAGGAAAGAATATGTCCAAGATAAACATACTGATCCACTCTCTGCAGTGTCACGGTGACTGAACGAGTAATAATAGTGGACATTATTCTCAAAGCATCTAGCCCCAAAGGCAGCAGAGCTTGGGTTGCGGGAAATGAATGAAAGATTGAGCGCGGAGCTGATTGACTCGCTTAGAGGTTATTTTTAAAGCGAGGCACCTGATTTCTATTTTTCCATAGTAGCTCAAAGCTATCTTTTCGTTACTGAATTGAATACGAAGAGTTAAAGAATTGAGGAACTGAATATTTTACTTCCAATAAATCTGTCAGTCGTTAATTAACCCGTTAATCTTCAAAAGGTATACAAAAACATTTATATTTGCTATGTGAAAAAAATAATTACGTAAAGCTGTTTTTAACTGATAAAAAACGACAAACGACATTGGATTTCGGCATTTTTCTTTCATTTGAACGTGGACAAAGACTTGATCTTAAAAATGTATAGGCGTTCTTAGAAAGCAATAGTTTTGTTTTGTGATTATAATTGAATATGGTCCAGCAATAACATCGTGCCGCGCTCTGTACCTTGTTTTTTACGCGTGTTTTACATTTCGTTCAATCAATCAGCTCTGACCGCCGCCTCAAGATTGTAAACGTTACAGACGACTTCGTAGTACCCTAGTACTCTTCTCAAACGTCTTACGACTTCATCGATATCGGATAACTGAAATATAAGAAAGTTCCCCACTAAGACAGTTCCGCTTACTATCACCGAGAGCGAGTTGGACTTCAAACTAGTAACGAGCACACACAACGAGAGGCAGTATGAAATTCATATGGTTTTACATTGTTAATCTTTTGACATCGTTCTAGGAAGTAAGGATAGTTTTGGATGGAGTAGTCTATTACCACATCGAGCGGTCGCTTGTATAGGAGAGATAAATTTTACAAACTTCTACTGTGAATAATTTCTCTACAAACCAAAATTTCATAGCCTGTACTCATTTTAAGAGGGAAACGCCCCAATCTCAGAGGCCAACTGGCGGTCACACGTAAGCCTATAAACTATAAAAAAACTACCGATTCGGAGGTCTGTGCAGTGTGCACCTCCGTCGCACAGTCAATCAAAACGTTGAAGGAAACATCGTGAGGGAACCCGGGGCTTATAGCTCCACATGTATTGAACATGTCTTTCGTGTGGGTAAGGCCAACTAGGGTGAGAGGATAGTATAATTAATTGCTGAGCAAACCTACTACATCTAATCATGTTCAGGCACAACTGCTCCCTTATTGAATAAACCTTACCACTTGAAGTTGTTAAAATCATCTACGAGTAGATATAATAATAATCAATGCCTGTAATAACAACAAAAGATGATTCAGCTAACGCTGCTTAATCATCTAAGTGTCATCTGTCAAAAAAATCCAACAATTACGCGTTATATTTTCAAATTATCTGATAGTTGATACCCTGAGTTACATAATTGCAATTATCGTAGGGATCTCTATTTTTTTTACCTTGTTTGTGTGTGCTTTTCCATTGTGTTTGTATTTCTTGATTTGTTGTTATCTATTATTTTATTGGTTAATGTTTATGTCTATTTTATTTAATTGCTGTATAATGTGTAACTGGTCCATGACTTCGCTACCGGCTCTGATGGAAGACTAAAGGCTGTGACCAATTTGCAGCGGTTGACAACCTTATTATTTAGACTATTATACTTACTTGTGTGTGCGTTACAAATAAGTATTATTCTATTCTATACTTCAAAATAATATACAACTATGTTTAACGCTGATGATGTAGCTTCTATAGGTGAAAGAATTTAAAATTGGTTAAGGCAAAACTCTTATTTAAAAATGTGGTTTTATCAATGAACACAGAATAAGCAGTCATGGGTCCAAAGTAACGAACAAAAACTGACGTCCGTCTATCTTCAGCTGACCATCTATCTTCTGTCCCAGGCCCCTTTGTCAACTTATATCAGTAACAGGGCTGATTGGGCAATCGGGGTCAGTTGAGTTATAAATGGTTTTCATACGAGATCGGTCTTTTTTCTTGCTCTATGCAAACAGGATGGGTTTTAGATTGAGTATTACAATAGTGCTATTTTTGATAGAGAATAGAGCGCTCACGACGTGGCTTCCGGTGTAACAGATCATTTTGGTTAAGCAACACCCCGTCCTGTTACTACTTGGTTGGGTGACCGTTTAGTAACATTTAGATCTGAGCGCGTCGAGGTGACCTTAAAACTGCGACAACAGCTGTTGATCACCAGTTCATATGAAAAAGGAAGGATAGAGAATTTGATAAATTATACAAAAATATTTTTTTTACATTTACGGACAAAGACAGAAAGGAAGCGCTTTTTAGAGTGGCATTGTAGTAAAGTGTAATTCACTTTATTAATTTAATGACCTCATAGCTTAGTTGGTAGCTATGCATTCTGAACCGCAGGTTGCGGGTTCATTTCCCGTACAAGCATTTGTGTGTAAAACATGGATATTTTCTGTGCTTGAGTAATCAAATATTTATTGCAGGCTACTTAGGGCTTATTTCATCATAGTAATTTTTCACAGGGACTACCCTGATACTTAAGTTTCAATTTTGTTTAAATTAATTAATATGGAACGTTGCATGAATTTATTTTATTAACTATATATATTTAGACGTCAAAGTAAGCTATCGGCTGGTTAAAGTAACAAATTTCTGAGCGAATTTATCACTTGTAACAGCATTATATCAATGCTTTAACCGGCAATTATCTTATCTTACTTTGCCGTTCCTTAAAAATGGTAAAATGATATATTTTTATTGACAGGTAGAATGATCGAGGCGATGCTTCAAGTGTAACGTGTTCCGGTACTTTAGCTGTATAAATTTATAAAAACGTATGTGTAGAAAATACTATTGTACATATTACATTAAAATAAATATGGCGTTAATACGTAATCTCATAAATATTTAATAGTAAATTAATTCAAATAATACACGAACTACAATTATTATTAGATTCTAAGAATAAGGTAATTATTATAATTCATCAGGTCGGTTTAAAGAGTTCATTCTCACAAGAACAAATAACAGTTCACTTAAAAGGACTTAATTTCTAGTTCTTAAGTAAGTTTAGGCTAGTAGCTAATGAGCATGCAAAAACATTATTAAAATAAGTAGGTGCTTCATATTATAATATAAAAGATTAGATGTAGTACCTAATCAACTCTCAAACCATAACTGCAAGTAGGTAGTTGCTAATAATTTACCCAAAAGTATCTATTACTCCGTCACTGGACTCGCGATCTTTTGTAGTGTTTGTGTGGTTTTGTATTCGCGCTGATTGTATGCCGTGTGCAAGTGCGTGTGTGCGTGTAGTGTAGCAACAAACATAAGCGAGCGAGGTGCGAAGGTGTCTGACGAGAGACTTGTAGTGTGCGTGTGGTATTAGTGTGTCGGTGTCACTGAGTTGTTAAGTTGTGTGCGTAAGCTGCCGAGATTATGAGTCCAAGAGCTAATATCCGCTTTTTATATGGTATCTCGATTGACTTATGCAAAAGTTAAGGTTATATAAGGTTATATAGGTTATAAAACTGATAATTATAATAAAATGTTTTAATTTAGGTAAGTTAGTACATATATTCTTTTAATTATTTTTGTATATTTTTATGCTTGTGCATTCTTTTATTTCGTTAGGAAGTTTAATGTACATTATAGTGCCCTGGAACAGTATGTTCATTTTGCCATACCTATGCCTACATGTTCGAGGAGGGCACAGGTGAAGCTTATCTGTGCATCTTAAATTATATTTATATTTTTTGGTTATTAATTGTATGTTTGTCTGAATTTGATTATCTAGGATCTTTTTAATCAGGATACAAGTTTGATAAGTAAATATTTTGTGTCATCGGCGTATAGTGTTAGGTACCCTGTAAGACTGATTTAATTCATATTGTTTACGTAAATAAAGAATAGCCTTGCGGGACTCCGTATGTTATTTTCTGTGGAGTGCTCACGTACTTGCCTATCTTTACTATTTGATGTCTGTTGGTTAAATAGGAAGACAGTAAGTAATACGCTGTTTTGGTAATACCGATATTGTTCAATTTCTCTAATAGTTTCGGGTGGCTGACTGTATCAAAGGCCTATTTAATTCATATTGTTTACGTAAATAAGGAATAGCCTTGCAGGACTCCGTATGTTATTTTCTGTGGAGTGCTCACGTATTTGCTTATCTTTACTATTTGATGTCTGTTGGTTAAATAGGAAGACAGTAAGTAATACGCTGTTTTGGTAATACCGATATTGTTCAATTTCTCTAATAGTTTTGGGTGACTGACTGTATCAAAGGCCTTCTTAACACGTTGGCTGCTGGCCTCGAGGATGACGACGTGCAGAATCACATTTGTGTTTTCAGCACTCAAAGCGTTATACATTATACATTATGGTCGATGAAGATTCCTAGACATACATTTTTACTGTAGATATTTGTTTTAATGTTAGTTACCAAATCTATTGTAGCGGAGAGTGTGTTTGACTTTTGTCTAAACCCATATTGTTGATCCATTAAGTATTTTTTGTCAGTAAGGTAATAATTTAGGCGGGTGTAGAAGATTTTCTCGAAGATTTTGGATATTACGGGAGGACAGAAATAGGTCTGTAGTTAGCCGGATCAGACTTTGTACCAGATTTATGAATTAGTTTTGCTAGCTTAAGATCGTTTGGAAAAATTCCTTCTTTAAGGTATTTATTTATACAGTTTGTTAGCGGCTCGACTATTGCCGAATTTTATACTTTTTAATAATTTTGTGCTTATTTCGTCATAGCCAGTGCTGCTATTTGTTTTCAGGGTGCCAATGATTTTAGTTACTTCTTTCATAGTGGAAGGCCTAAATCTATTTAATATTTTATAATGTTCTTCGTTATACGCCAGTGTATTGCCAGAGTGGTTGTGGTATTGACGAGGGATTTTACTAGCTAGATCGGTGGCAACAGAGGTAAAGAATGTGTTAAATATTTCACAGATTTCGCTACCGTCAGTCATAGTTTGAGTGTTCAATATTATTTTAGGGGGTGAACAGTTAACATTTAGCTTATTTGCAGATAATTTGTTAATAAGCTCCCACATTATCTTAGGATTTACTGTACATTTTGTAAACTCATTGTAATAGTATCTAGTTTTATATTGCATTGTATTGCATTTATTTATTTCAGATAATAAAATCCATATCACACACACACAATTAAATTAAATTCCAATAAAATAATTATAAATTAGATATAGTATCTAGTTTTATATTGCATTGTATTGCATTTATTTATTTCAGATAATAAAATCCATATCACACACACACAATTAAATTAAATTCCAATAAAATAATTATAAATTTTCTTTCTAACTTTGTATCTCATCATCAGGAACTTTTCTTTTAGGTTTACTTTTTCAATGTCCATGTTTAGTTCTTGCCATATTAAGTTTCTTTCGTTGATCATATTTATGATGTCTATATTGATCCAATCGTCCCTTGGCAAGTTCATTATTTTCGTTTTGCATGTCTTGTTTTCCTTCAAATCCATTTGTGAATATAGCCTCCTTGATTTTTTTGTATAGATTTTCATAATCAATAGCTACGTATTTTATACGCTACTTTGCCTTTGATTTAAGTTTAAATGTTCCAGATATATTTGTTTGTGGTCGGATAGTGATGAGTCTATTAGTCTGAATTTGAATTTGTATTTGGTTAGGTCTGTAGTCACATGAACCAAGATTGTGCCTTTTGTACTAGTCTGTCGCGTAGTGTTTTGTTTGTTTATTTTATAAATAATTTTATATCCGTTTCTTCAATTATATCTAGGTAGTGATCCGTCTTAGCATCAGTGCATAATAGGTTCAAGTTGATGTCAACAAAGATCAATGATCTTTTTCGTTTTTCGAGCTGGCCTGAGAAAATGTCCAAAAAGTCGTTTACATTTCCAGGTCTATAGATACCTCCTATGTTAAGAGCCAGTTTCGGGACATATATCCGTTACGTTTCCGTTGGTTACCGTCTTTGTGAAATTCTTCTGTCTTGAAACAAAGGGTTTTATGTATGTAGATGGAAACACCTCCACCTCTACGATCGCTTCTATAGTTATATACATGACTGTAACTTGGGAGTTCGTACAATTTTGCATCTTGGTCAGAAGTTAGCCAGGTTTCAGTTATTATTACAACATGAATTGTGGTGTTGATCGCTTTTAATATACATTTTATTTAAAACTGATTTCTATATTTTTTTGTTAAAGGATCAACTTACTCTATTATGATAAGTCCAATAATTTATTTATTTATAGCAAGCTTTTTGTTTTTCGAGTATGCCCTTAGAATCACAAACATCACAGCCTTGAAATTTCTATTTTGGGACCGATAAAGCATTGAAGCGACGACCAATGACGTCCGACTATGTAAATAACATTATATACCTATGGATGCATCTGAAACGCAATACAAACACAAATAAGTTGCGATCCCTAACGCGCATGTCAAGCGTGGGGATTATGGGCAAATCCTCCTTTTTAGGGGAGGCCTATGTCTAGCAGTGGATATTTTTTTATAAAAGAGTAACCATATTTTTTACATTAGTGCATCGTGATAGAATACTCGAGAGCTAAATCGTAAATCATGGAAAAATGTTCGCACTAAAACTCAGCGCACGCTGCCTATTAGGCCGGTAATGAAAACTATATGATAAACTGACTGACTGAGTAATGTATCAACGCACAGCCCAAACCGCTGGACCTAGAGACTTGAAATCACATATACCTTATAGTGTAGGCATCCACTGTGGAAGGGTTTTTAAAAATTACAGCCTTAGGGGAAGAAATAGGGGATGAAAGTTTGAATGAAAGTCCGTCAGTTTCGAAGTTAGTATCTTCAAAGTTTGTATTTCGGCTGACGATAGAAAATTAATTTGATGATTTCACTCTCGAAGGGAGTGCAAAGGTAAGTTGTGAATGGAAGGTTCTTCATTTTCAATGAAAAAATCTCTAAATAAAAAAAAATACTCTACGTGGATGAAGTCGCAATCGTGCATAAGCTATCTAACGTCTAAATTAGTGCAAACTATTTAATTGATGTTTGCATGTCAACAACTTTTGACATATTTGACTTGAAGACCGTGACTCCATAAAATACTTATCTCGATGATAGTAAGTCATTAACAGGTTCTCACGTTTTAGAGTTGAATCCTGTCAGCTTTGACGGATTCGATTTTGATTCAGACGGATTACTAGGAGCTCAATGGCTTCTCATGGAGATTATGAAGACTAAACGCTACGACATATTGCGTCACAACATAATGAGGGTATCTGTTCTGCATTATTTATTTTATTTTTACCTATGCTTCAAACAAATAAAATGTTTGTATTTGTTTTTGTAAACACAACCCTCATAAACACAAATGCGATTGAAATAGAAAAGTACTTAGGAAATTGTATTAAAATATTTATAAAATAACCATGAAGCAGCAATGGTAATCTATATATATAAAAGAGAACTATCCTCACTCACTCACTGACACACTCATCACGAAATCTCAGAAACTACAGGGTCTACAGATCTTAAATTTGGCAAAATTATTCTTTGTAGGGTGTAGGCGCTCACTAAGAAACGATTTTGGGAAATTCAACCCCTAAGAGGGTGAAAAGGGGTAAAAATGTTTGTATGAAAAATCGTATTCCTTGAACTTAGAAACTTGAAACCTGGGACATGTATTGTTCCATACAATCAATGAATATTGGTGTCATTGAAAATTTAAAATAGGCCTCGAGGGGGTTGCAATGGGGTGGTAAAGTTTGTATGGGAAAATCTTAACGCGTGGTGTGATTTTCTTGAAACTTCGTCAGAACACTTTAAATAGTAAATAATAAAAGACCGCATACCAGGTTTTTGAAAAAAATACCTTAATGGAGGGTAATCTATACATATAAAATCCTTTGTCCTGAATGACTGACGGATCAACACACAGCCTAAACCGCTGATCGTAGAGACCTGAAACTTGGAGGGCGTGTTCTTTGTATGACGTAAGCATCCGATAAGAAAGAATTTTTCGAGATTCTACCCCTAAAGGGGTGAAAAACGTGGGCAAAGTTTGTATGGACCAACGTGATTCCTTGGTCCAATCTACTTCAAATTTTACATAAACGTTCTGTAACAAAATTGATGAAAGACGTGTTTCGTATATTATTGAAATTTATCGCCTAACGGGGTTAAAAAGGGGTAGAAAGTTATTTTAGGGGTGATTTGCATCGAAGTTGATATCAATACTCCTTAGTGACACATGTTATGCCATTTTATTTTGACACTGTCGTGTTTGAAAACTCATTCCAAATTTATTCAAAAAACGTTGTTCTCACATAAAGGCTCCTACACACAGGTGCGTGGGCATTGGTACGTTGAAAAATATTGAAAATGTTTAAGTTTTTCTGATCGAGTATAGTGCATGAATTGAGAATTCATGAAATTCTGACATTTGCTTGTAGTTTCACAGATATGAGCGGGGTTGTTGTACATTTGCCACAAAGTAAATTCATCACATTTTTGAAAATCCATACATTGAAAGAAAATTCGTCACATGCATTAAAAAAATATGTGTAGGTAAATGTGATCGGTCACAATTATATGTCAATATTTGCGTCTGCCGGAGGGCTTCAAAGTGCAAGGCTTGAATTTCCAAAATCGGGTTGTAACTTTTTGAGATTTTCCAAAATTTGTCAAATATCAACAATTTTCTGGATCGAGAATTTCCCAATTCCTTTTTTTTGAGCTCGCTATTCAAGAAACGGAAAAAATGATATCCCTAGTTTGAATTATGTTGCAAGTCTGCCTCGCAACAGGGTCAATACCTAATAGGATACTGCCGATAGTTATTTCGATCAAGTAAACGCTACGATAGGGAATCCGAACCAATCAATCAAACCACATACCTTTAACCACTGCACCTGTAGATAATGTACCCGGGTACGCGTCTTCTTCTTGTAGATCCAGCCAACCACAATTCACAGGAACTTTTGGGAACCGGGAAAACTTGTGAAAAAACTTATGAACGTTCGTAGTAGTGTCGTACCGATACCAAGGGGAGGAGGAATGCCGATGCGGTTTTAAAAACGCCTGACGTTGACATTTACTGTCACTTCAGGCCGACTGGACGAAATTCCTCTAGGTATCATAGACTATTCACCATATCAAAATAACTTCGGCAGTAATACGAAACTTGAGCTACAACTTGAGCCATCTTAGGAGGCAGATGGACAAAAACTGTAGGCAGTAGAAGGGCCTTTACGCGCAAAGCCACTCTGCGCTCCGTTCACTTTTTCGTCAGTACATTATAGTCAAATTTTATCGTGTGCTTTATTTCTAAATTACTTTGATAGTTGCGCGTAGTGTGAGATCTGTAGGATTTTAGTACATTATGTATTAGGACGGCTAGAAAGTTACATACAGCTGCGATTACGCAATTATGTGCAGGAATTGGGACGCATTATCGCAATAACGCATGCGAAATTATCGCCGATAATAACACACCTGTGTGGGGGAGCCTTAAAAGCTTGGTGCAATGCGATACTCTTTAAAATTGGAATATCAAATAAAAAATAATATTTAAATCGGATTAGAATTCGAAATTTCAATGTCATTCATTTGTTCTTGGATATTTGAAGACCACGGGGATAGCAAGTTTTTTTACATAAAGAGTTGAGATTTTTTTACAGAAACTATAACGAAAATAAATAAACGCCTAAAGCGCTGAACCATGGGTGGGACCTTGGAGAAGGACTTGCTGCTTTTTGTAGCGAAAATGAAGTTATTTATGTGATGAAATTTTGCATGGGTAACCAATTTTACCAACAGGTATGTAACTACTACGGGGTAGGTAGTGTAGTAATATCTAGGGACTTTTTATTCTATTCATATTTAGAGTTCCGTGTCAAATCACCAGGCTTAGGAAACATTTCACATGAAAGGACATACGTAAAAAAAGAGTATAAACGCAAACGAAGTTGCGAGCGGGTCAGCTAGTTTTATATAGTTGTGTTACTTACCTATGTTTTTACTTCTTAGTTTTTGTGATTTTACTAATATACTCTTAGCTGTTTACAAAATGTGGATTCAAATTGGTTTACGTACTTTGAACTGTAAAACTGCGAATCCTTCTTTAATTAAATAAATAAATATACTATAGACGATTAATTGCGTCCACAATCGTATTATTTATCCAAGTTACAGTTTCGACACGATGAATGAAACGGGTGCTATTAATTTGACAATGAAGATCGCGTACATTCTTGTGAGAAGGGAGAACGGATGAATAATTCTGCGCACTGCCGTACCGTTCCGAATATTTATAAATCATCTTTTTTCGAAGATGGTTTGGAAATTTTACGAACGCTTGTAGTTAATCCTGCAGAGAGACTGACAGATTAGTCCAGACAGATTAGTACAAAACCTCAGTCAAACTACCTTACTATACCATTACCAGTAGACAACAAAGGCGCTTACTTCTTAACTTCTCGGTAACTAACAAGATAGTAAAAAATTTCCTACATTTAAATATTTTAAGTAATAAGAAGCCTGGGTTGGTTTTTATTGGTACTCATATTCGCTTGTCCCGCACTGTTTCTAACCTACAAAAATGTATGAAAATCTATTTATTTATCTGAAAGGCAACGTACAGCTAGTTACATTAAATTACATGAGTAGGTATATAAGTTCATAGGTTTGGATAGTCAGTTAAAAGTTTTCACAATTAGCTACAGAATAGAAAAATAATAGTTTAGCAGTAGATGGAGAAAGCACTCGTGGATGAAATTTGGAAGCAAAGATTATTCAAAAGACGTTTTATTTGTACTGACGAGGTGTTCAAAAAGTAGATCTAAATGAATATCTGTCATAAATGTACGCTCAGGTCACGATTCCGTTTTCATGTTACAGACACAGGTCATAATTAACTTTATAGCGCTACCTCCACGAAAATTTCTTACTCTCCCTCTCCCTCACTCATATATTCAAGGTTTTAATTTTTTCACGCGCAAAACGCTGCGCCGTCTTTGGTTTGAACGGAAATACAGACTATACAACGTCGAGCGTGCTTACGTTGGGGCGACGCTCTACGACACACACACACACACACACACACACACACACACACACACACACACACACACACACACACACACACACACACACAGAGAGAGAGAGAGAGAGAGAGAGAGAGAGAGAGAGAGAGAGAGAGAGAGAGAGAGAGAGAGAGACAGGATGTAGCTGCGCTATGCCGCAATCAGCCGGCCATGAGAAAGTAGTTCAAAAAATGGCAAGTTCGATTCCAAGATTGAAATTATTATTCCTATAGCAAATGGTAAAAACACAGTAAAACATGAAGTTTTCATCGATTTGTCTAGCAGTGCCTTGTTACAAAAGTCCAGATGTTGCATTTAGTATATTGCTCACTGAAATGTTATGCACCGGTCCTGTTTTTACGAACTTTGACAGTTTACCAATTGATGTACTTTGAATTTCGACTGATGAAATATCAAACGCAAATAAGGATCCGATGCCGACCATCATTTTTTTTTTAATTTATCTATCGGTCTATCATTTCGATGTACAACTGAGTTATTAAACGCGGCCTCAGAGCTACCTGTTGTTGATATTGTTGTTTTGAAAAAATGCAAGCTGTTGATTTGTCTAGAGCAATATGCGTCGCTGGTAAAAGAACTAGCACTGGATCCAGCGAGATATGATAACTATAAGATATGAGAGGAATACTCACCACTGGCGGCGGGTACCAAATCCCGTTCACCACGTTCCTATAGGTTGTTTCGTTTTTCTTCACGTTCTCACTTTCTTGCTTGGTTTCTCCTTTCTTTACCTTCTCAACCCGAGCACATTTTTTTACATCTTCCTTCGCAGCATTTGCATTATTATCTTCCTGAACATTTTCCTCTTTCACTTGCTCATATTTAATCTCTCTCTTAGTTGAGATCTTTCGGCTGGCGACTTGCGATGTTAATGGCTGTGTCCCAGGTTTTACGCATTCCTGATATTAAAAAAAATATATTTTACTAATCTAACATTACAAATGTCGCGGTTTTTTTTTAAATTAAGATCGAAAAGAAAGAGTCAGCAGTATTAAGCGTTATCAATAATCCAGCATAACTTGGCTGATCAATACAAACATCGAGATTTACTCTTTAGCCACAAACATGAAAAAAATGTCCGCTCCAAAATTCGGCGCACATTACCTATGGCGCCGACATTGAATATTAATTATTCAAGCGACCGTCTAATTTAGTGCAAATGTATGCCACATTGATGTTTAAACGACGCTCTGACACATTTTGTCTGTTTTACATAGACTATCTCGATGAATACAAGGACGCAGAAGGTAGCGAGTTCGATTCCCGCTGCGGGGCAAATGTTTGTATAATCTGGGAATATTTGTCCCCGTTTTTACCTTTTGAACCCTAAAAAATACTACCCCTAAGTATTCATTTCTTTGAAGTCCGTTTTTTTAGCTAAATTATTTACGTACCGAAACATCACCTCTTCTTCCCATGGCCTCTGCCGCTAGATGTTCCACCATAGATTCCAGACGCTAAATAAAAAAAAATTATAAAGGGTGTCCAGCGGGAAATTTTCAACTTTAAATTGCAATTATCGAAATACTAGCGGAGTGAGGTAGGAGGAAGGGATTTCATTTGAAAAGCAGGTTTTGCGGAATTGCTAGTCGCCATAGGTCAGTGGTCGGGGGCACACCGTGCGTTGGCGGTAGGGTAATACATGAAGTGCAATTAATCAGTGGTACGAGCGCGTCGAGCTTTTTGTAGATATTCGACGACTAAATGATGGGCCGAGCACGCAACTCATCTGGTATAAAGATTTAGGTAAGAAGGGACAATGGTCAATAGAACTAAACCTGGACCATTACGTCAGCAACAACGCTAGAACATGTCTCAAGCTCGAAATGAAATTATTCGAAATTCACGTAAATCGATAAGGTTTAGATTGCGGCCTCCACAGGAATAAAAAAAACGATACATGTTCTTTTTTAAAGCTCCACTGTACACAATGCAAATTGTTCAGGTTCTCAACGACAGTGACTATCCTTTGCAAGAATTCTTCGCAAGAATAATGCTGGAACATTTTCAGACAGCTGGAACATTTTTTACGCTTGGAAACATTTTTTTCAGTGACAAAGCACCTTTCCATATCGATAAATATGTTAACAAACAAAATTTGTGATACTGGTTCCCCAACAACTCTAAAAAGCACCATCGCAAACGTTTACATTGTTTAAAAACGTCAGTTTGGTGAGCCATATTAGCCAGAAAGGTAACTCGTCGCGTAATCGCAAACGTAAGGGTCCAACTGCACAAGTGCATTGAGAAAAACTTTCATCATTTGGACGATATCGTTTTTATAAGATAAAATCCGCATTGTTATGCTACATTTTATTGAAATTTTTATAATGAATTTTTAAGTTGAAAATTTGATGCTGGACACCCTTTATTTATTATGATATTTTTGGACCCGGTGTCATCATGATGATAATGATAGACACGGTGTAGTTATATTTTATTTTAAACTCCCCGCACCCTACTCCCCCCCACAACGCACTTTACAGACTCCAGTAGAGATCCTACTAAAAATAGAAACCCTTTATTTATTATGATATTTTTGGACCCGGTGTCATCATGATGATAATGATAGACACGGTGTAGTTATATTTTATTTTGAACTCCCCGCACCCTACTCCCCCCCACAACGCACTTTACAGACTCCAGTAGAGATCCTACTAAAAATAGAAATATGAAAGTTTGTGAGGATGGATGCATGGATGTTTGTTACTCTTTTACGCAAAAACTATTGAACTACGGGTTCGGATAATACGAGACTTGCAGTCTTATTCATAAAAGTTCTATAAACCTCATATAGCTAGAATGGCGTTAAAATATCATGTCACCTCTTTTTATTGACATATAAATGACAGGGACAAACAAGCTTACTTTATTGAGTCGTTATAAAATTACATTTACATTTGGTTATGAATGAGGGGGTTGGAATGTACCAAGTTTATGACCTGGATTAACACCTATGCTACTTTTTATCCGGGTGCGACGAGAGCGAACCCGCGGGCGGAACTCTGTCATAAATACAATGTACTCACAGCGTTTATTCACACCAGGGGGCCTAGTGCGAGTTTTTTACCAGCTCGATCGCGTTTGCGTTTACGCATATTTATATGGAATCGAGGTAGCGCCATCTAGTGAAAAACGCGTGGCACTGACTCCTTTCCATACAAATTTCCGTAAACGCAAACGCGATCGAGCTGGTAAAAGAACTCGCACTAGGCACCCAGTTTATGAATGAGACGCTCTAACCAAATGAGCTATCGTAGCGGTTGGCAATTATGACGAAATTTTAAGTTACAGTATACGTTTATTATTTTGTCTAGGTATGAATGGATGCGTCAGCTAGTAACTTTTTCATTTGTTTATCACGGTAGTGCGCAAATACTTAAAATTATTCTGTGCAGCACTGGACTATTGAGGGTAGTTGTGTATTAAATGATAGTTCAGAACAAAAGGTTACTTGTTTCGTCTTGGGTGTGTGTCATTGATTTTGTTTATGAAAAATAATTGTGCATATATAACAGCCGAAAAATTGAGCTAAAGAGTGCGTTTTGCAAAATAACATTTCGGAACGCTACAACCCATCAAATGTAAGAGGAAATGGCAGAATAACAACATTAGGTAAGTGGTATGACCATTATAAGTAGGATTATCATAAACAATGTGCTTAGTAAACCTATTCCCTTTTATACACACAGTCATACGTTTATAAACACAGTCATACGTTTATAATATTGTGTTTTTATTTTCAGGTTATTGGTGATGGATGTCATCAATGGGACCAGGAGAAATTGTTGAAGTGAGTGGACGCATAATTGGCCAGTTTTGCAAGAAATAATGCTGTTAACAGTGCAAGCAGTGGATAAGCGTCCAGAAGGAACAGTGTATTTAGTTCATGATAACTGCGTGGTTCATCGTTCGCGAATTCTGACCAATTGGCTTGCTTCTCAGACGGGCATAATCACCACAGCATTGGTCATCTAAAAGTCCAGATTTAAATATGTGGAGAATGTGTGAGCATTTGTGGGGTCAATTTGTCCTAATTGGGACAAGAGTGAAGTGTTGTCCACCTGCAACAGGAGGTCCTAAGAACCTGGGAACTGATGCGTCGTAGTGGTTTTGGTCGGACTTTGGTTACCCAAATTAAAAGAAGGCTTCGACATATTATTTTAAGTGAAAGACATCCATCCCATTCGGTATTAATAAATATTCAGATATATAATGTTTTCAATAATAGATAAAATACCAGAGTAAGTATTTGCGAGTGATCTAAATTGTTTATTGGATTTTATACGGCAAGTATAACCTGTTCCAATGTTAACATGTTTGTTCACTCGTTAATCATATATGGGTAAATTAAGTATTATTCTATCATTTAAAACATTATTGAAAATTCTAAAAAATAAGTATTAACTATCTATATTGCGTTATGTTAAATGGTGTTTTAATAAATTTGTTATAACTTTTGAAAATTGTTTTATTATTTTACCTTAAATAATTAGGTAACTTACCTACTACACTTAAAACGTAGTCTATTGTTAGTAACGAAAATAAAAAAAACAAAAATACATTTAGGCATTGAGGGATTTGAACCCAGTACTCTTATAACTTAATGTCGAGTGTTGTAACCGCCACTTCATCGTCTCTTATAGAGATATATGGACGAAATTAAATATGCCTAAGCAAGGAGAAGGTTTATAAAACACACATTTGTGCAAAAAGTTCGAGAACCACGACCGACACCGCGACGATTTGAACCTACTAACGTTAACTAGGGGGGTTACCAGACTCTGACGCCGTCTGTATACCGTCATAAAACGGATAATTGGGCCGTTCGGGCCTGGTTCCCCAGGATACCAATGCCTCCAGCAGGAGGAAATCACGGACCGGGAGCTACAAATGTCATACTCTTTGGCATCCATGAAAGTGACTCAGAAGTTGGCACTGATAGAAAAGTACATGACGACACGAATGTGAAGAAGTTTTTGAGTGAAGTAAATAATGGAGGTGCTGACTCCGATAAATTGTAGCAGTTCAGCGTCTGGGTCGGCGTGACCCTAATAATGCTAAACCACGTTCTGTAAAGGTGGTTCTGAAATCAAGAGACTGTGCTATCGGGATTCTTGAAAATAAGAGTAAGGTAGAAAGGAGGTAAGAATTTATGATGGTAAAACACCTTTGCAACGCGAGGAACTTAGCAAACTTAGGAGACCCTACGGAACAGGGTTTAGAAAGGTGAATCTGACCTGACTATAAAATATGTGAAGGGTATACCCAAGATAGAAGAGGACAAGGCAATAACGGGAACCCTTACACCGATCTAACATTTATGTACACAAACTTATTTTCTTTATCCCCTAAATTTGATCTTTTTGTATTTGTATATTAACAAGAATAATCTCTGTATTGTGATACTAATGGACACTTGGCTGAACAGTAAAGATCGCAGCAGCACATACAATATTCCAGGGTATTCATTGTTTTTAAGTTTTGATCGTAAGCATAAAACAACCAAATCTGGAGGTATATCTATATTTTTGGTAATAGGAGTGTACCGATTAGAAAATATGGAGAATAAAAAAATCAAAATGAACTAATATGGAGATCTCATGATACGAAGTTAATGAGTAACCTCCTGACTGCTTCTGAAAATAATACTGTGATATTGCAGGTGACTTCAACTACCCCACTATAAAATGGTCTCCCCGAGCAAGTTCAGTCAGGACCTGCGGAGCTTTTTACTAACATGTTTCTGAACACTAAACTATTCCAACTAGTAGATAAACCAACCAGGTTCAGAGAGGGGCATGAACATTCACTCCTAGATTTGATTATGATGAACGATGAATCTCTGATCAAACATATTTCCCACAAACCTCTCATTGGTAAAAGTGACCACTGTGTTATTGAATTCAGCGTCCAATGCCAATTAAAAGTAACAATATTGAAAAACTCAAAAGGAACTTCCAATACATTGACTACACCAATTTTAACCTTGTATTATCTGACTGCATTAACTAACTCAATCTAACGACATGGACACAGAACCTTTATGGAGAGGTATCTTAGAGTCTATCAGCACAAACATTGACAAGCATGCGCCGTTGAGAAACAATAGAACTAGAACCCATAATAAATCTTGGATTAATGATGATATTCTAAAATTAGTGGCTAAAAAGAAACTTCTATGGGTCGATTATAGAAACACTGGCTCCGTACTAGACTATTCAAATTTTTGAGAAATCAACAGTTTCTTTGAGACAACAGAGGAGCCGCTTTGAAGCAAAAATACTGGATTTTGGTGACAAAGTTTTCTACTCCGATATTCGCTGATGCACTGCTTCATAAGTTAGCATCCCACCTGCAATCAGAAGCTCCAATGGTGACTTAGTCACTAACCTAACCTAACCTCAGTGACATTGCAAACGTTTTTGCGGATGAATTTGAAAAAGCCTACTCAAGAGAACAAGATATAGTACAGCAGTTAAACTCCAGCACAACTAGACTAGAAAGTAGTCTCAATGATGTCCTTTTTCTGGAGAATGACGTGAGAAGGGTTATTTCTAACCTCAAGATTCAGTTTTCTCCAGGCCCTGATCAGATACCTAATTGCATCCTCAAGAACTGTGTAGAAACACTTGCTCTGCCACTCGCTGTACTAATGAACAAATCCTTCGAGACTGGTTATGTACCGCAGGACTGAAGGCATGCTGTGGTAACACCCATCTATAAAAAAACCCCACAAAACTCAGCCAAGCAATTTTCAGCCCATCAGTCTAACCAGCATCATTGTGAAAATCATGGAAAAGATTATTTCTAAAAAATTAACACAATTTCTTAATCGTGAATGCGTTATCCCTCCAAGCAGCATGGATTCGTAGAGAAAAGATCCACTATTACCAATCTCCTATCCTGTTTGCACTGATGGACTAAGAAACTGGACACCAAAAACCCTGTTGATGTTGTGTACTTTATTTTGAGCGCGCCTTCCACAAAGTTCCTCACGTACGTCAATTGATAAAACTTAATCACTTTGGAATTCGTGGTAGACTACTGAAATGGATAGAGGGTTATCTGACCGACAGAACATTTCAGGTGCGCATTGGGAACACTTTGTCGCAACAAAAACCGGTTCTCAGTGGTGTTCCTCAAGGATCAGTACTCTCAGCACTTATCTTTAGTATGTACATAATCGATTTGGTGGATCTTCTTGAAACTGATTGTGCCTTTATTGCCGACGACGGCAAGTTCTTTGCCAATCCGCTGATTAACCCCGGCCAGCTGCAGGATGACCTAAATCGCATACAGGGATGGAGAGAAGACTGGATAATTAGACTGAATGTATCGAAATGCAATGTACTTCATCTTGGTAACACTAACCCCAAGATTAATTACTACCTCGGCAGAAACAACATAAATTCTGTTATGATAAAAAAAGACCTAGGTGTTTTGATTAACTTAAACTTGAAGTGTGAAGATCACATTGCGGGAATTGTGAAAAGAGCAAACTCATTTATTTATGTAATTAAAAGATCATTCCAATCAATGACAGTAGAATTCTTTCATAAAATATACAAAACTTATATAAGGCCACTTTTGGAATAGGGTTTCGAGGTCTGGAGCCCCTACTTTTAGAAAGATATAGACCTGCTTGAGAGCGTTCAAAGAAAAGCCACTAAAATTCCACGAGGCTTTCGTCGTTTGCCCTACCCAGAAAGACTGCGCGCACTACGCCTCACTACCCTAGAGGAAAGATGTCTCCGTGGTGACCACATCGAGACCTTCAAAGTCCTTTCTAGCATCTTTAGTCTGCCTGAAATTCACAAAATTTTTATAATGAAGGAAATTGAAATCTTCTAGAGACCACAATTGTAAAATAAGCCGTGCACAATTTAACAGCAATACTGGAAAACACTTCCTGAGTAACAGAGTGGTCCACTGGAATCATTTGCCAGAAGAAGTTGTTACTGCTTCCTCTATAAACTCGTTCAAGAATAAGCTGGATAACTGATTATAAACCCACTAACTGTAACTAAATTAAGTACATAATACAGTGCTAAAACAGATACAATATACAAATTAGAACATTTCGACGCTGTGTGATGTACATAAGCGAAAGCTGCTCGTCTATAAACTACTAAATAAATTAATTAAACGGGTGTTTAGCTTATTTGCTCTATGAAATTAATGCATCGGTCACCAACTCATCACTCGTCAAACTGGTTACCTAACTGTCTCAATTATGTACAGTACTAGGACCATTTTTTTTCATCTTGAGTTGTGTAATTTTTGTTTGATTTTATTTTCAAATGTTTTTTTCTTCAGGTTGTGTAAATTGGCGTTTTAACCAGCCTACATTAGCAATAAAACATGCAACGTAGCAACAAGTGTAGTGAAATTAAATAAAAGTGAATTCGGACTGGGACTCTGGGATAATCGGTTTTTTGGAAAGGTTGCCATTGCTAAAGCAGAACAGGTCCAGTAGACTGGACTTATACCACTTATACCACTTATACGTGATATTGGAGTGATTATATAATTTATATTAACACAGATGCCAATAAATAAAAAAATGAATGAATATTACGGTACAAATACAAAAAAAAGCTAAATTATTTATTCATAAACTACAAGTTGGTTATTGAATGGGCTGGGATATCTTATTTTAAGTTTAAACAACCTGAGTAAGAAGAGTCTTCTTTTCACGACCTAAATGAGAGAGTGTGGTCCTAACCGGCTTGTATTAAAATAAAATGGGCTAATATTTTTTGCTTACCTTCTTTCTCTTGGCCTTCTGCACAAAGTAAGACAGTTTTTAAAACGTTAATTGACATGTGAATTTCCGAAGGGTGTAGTAACAAAAAACCGGCCAAGTACGAGTCGGATTCGTAAAATGGTTCTGTACCGATGTATGGGAGCCCCACTTAAATATTTATTTTATTCTGTTTTAATTGTTGTTATAGCGGCAACAAAAATACATTCATCTGTGAAAAGTCAACTGTCTAGCCAACATGATTCATGAGATACAGCCTGGTGACAGACAGAGAGACGGACGGACAGTGGAGTCTTAGTAATAGGGCCCTGTTTTTACCCGGGTACGGAATCCTAAAAACTGCACTTTATAGGTGCAAACTGAATTATGCATGAGCGTTAGTATGCAGGCTGGCTCTCATTTACAGGTACGAGTAAATCCTATGCTGCTTTGACGTATACATATATAACTTTTTATCTTTTTTTTATGGTACCTGAAGATGGAACAAATACATGGACCACCTGATGTTAAGTGATAACCATTATCTATCACCAAGTATTAAATCGTAGATCAAGTTTTTTGGGATAAACTCTACGATTTAGGCCATGAAGGTGATAAGCCTGTAGTTTCACCATGAGTCTGTAATTTCACCGGCACCCACACCCTTCAAACCGAAACACAGCAATGCTGCTTCTCGGCATAAATAGTCATGGCGGTACTACTTCCCCGGACGAGACCTTCACAAAGACCCTTTGTTTTGATCATAGGTCATCTCACAAATGAAGAGTGGTATTAACAGTGTGTTCCCCCGTCGTCGAGCTTGTCCTCAGGGCGCAATGGCGCTCATAAGGCGAGGCAAGGCCTATGTCCAGCAGTGGACTGCTATATGCTGGACGTCTGACGATGATGATGAGGTTTTAAGCATCATCATCAGCTATAAAAATGCTCTCTCTTCTTGGGGTCAAAGTGTCTAATATGTATTATACTGGCTAGTTAAGTAAACTAGGCTTTAGGGCCTTTTTACTGTAATGCGTGTTTCAACCCGCATGCGGGCCAGGTACGCATGCGTGTTGCTCGCAACCTATCATATCATAGAATGTTTTATTGTCATGCGCGCCACGCGGATTATATAAGTTTAATATTATATATGAAGAACAAAACAAACCAGAATCTAACTAGAAAAGAAAAGGTGGCTGCCCTCAATGAGGTAAAATTCAACCGCATCCTGCAAATTAGTCGTGTTTACTGATTTTTAGCTTACCTCACTTGGTACTGGCATGCTTGGCAGCGTTGTGACGTCATTGCCTCCCTGCACAAAATAAACAGTTTTTTAAACTCTTTTATTGGATATACTAAAAACAAGACTTCGTAACTAATTCTATTCCATCTAACGCTATTGACATACGTTAATTTGCAACTAAATTGAGAAGGGCAGTCACAAAAACTGCACTTTTTGGTGCAAACTGAATTATGCATGAGCGTTACTTACTTTCCTATCGAACAGAAGGTTAAACACTCATCTACAGGTAGGTGAATAAATCTTTTGATTCTTCGACCTTACCGTCAAGAAGATGTAAAAATACCCATAGGCCATTCCTTATCGTAAAAGGATTAGATACAAATGTGCAAATAAAAACAAGAAATTATTTGGTTAGCAAACCTAACTTACTAGCAATGGAGTACCCAAACAACAGGGTTTAGTAATAATCATTTCTTCATTTCAATATGCTTCGACAATTATAATTAATAATAAATAATAACGCTGGCTTGAACTTATATTATGGGAACCACATGACTGATAAACTACATAGATACTTTTTTTTTAATACATACGACCTGAGACAAATAATGCAAACATTCCCGCGGGAATCGAACCCTCAACCTTTTGCGTCTCACGCAAAAACGGCTTAATAAATGTTTATGATATTTACTAAGTTTAATAGCATATTTTTTTACTTTAAAAACAGCATACAGTGTATAGCTTGATCTGTCCGAAGTACCCGCATACTTAACAGATGTATATTCTAGTGGTCTTTTAATGTACTGGTCCTTCTAGACTGCAGAATTGGAGTTGCGCGTGGGTCGGATACATACTCGTATATTACACCACAGACTTGTATTACACGTATTAGTAAGCGATATAACATTTCTTAGATATCCAAAAATGTTGACTTCAAGTGCCAAAATATGTGACATAAACGGTTTTGACTGTGTAAACTAAGTTAATGTTTGATGTTTTCACAACTCCAAAGGATTGCAGTCCTGTGTATTTAATATTAATTTCAACTTGACAGTCTCTACGCGTTAGAGAATAGCTTGATCTGCCCTTTCTTGACAGACAGACAGACAGACGGACGAAGAAGTAATCCTAGAAGTGTTCCATTTTCCTTTTAAGGAACGGAACCCTCAAAACCAAAATCTTAATTAGCTTGTTTCACTTTGGAACCGAGGAGGTCTTTCAATGAACTCTCTCAATCGACGGGGCGACAGGGTGACATGAATAAGCTTATACCCCGTCAAAGTGTATTCGCTATGCATACATCATAAAGGCGGGCTGAGCTACGTCGTAGGCGAGTCGATAGGCCTGAAACGTACTGGCAAACTCACAAAGCAAGTAAGATGCTTTGAGGATGGCAAATACTGATTGATAGATAACACCACACCGCCGGTCGTCATATATGTTCGTGTATAGTATATAGGATTCGCAGCGGTCTTTGAATAGTATTATGGTATTAACTATATGCCTAACAGTACATACTAGTCTCTTTCTTTCACTTCACTTTCTTTATTCGACGACCTCTGTGGCGCAGTGGGCGAAGGTCCGCCTGTGACGCAGAAGGTGCGGGTTCGATTCCCGCTGCGGGACAAATGTTTGCATTTTCTGCAGATATTTGTCTCGGGTCTGGGTGTTTTCTATGTATGATATGTATGTATTTACAAAAAAAATATGTATCTATGTAGTATATCAATCATGTGGTTCCCATAATACAAGCGCTCTGCTTAGTTTGGGGCTACATGATGCTGTGTGATAACGTCCAGGATTATTTATTTATTTATTTATTTATTTATTTATTAATTGGCTTCTGGGATAGTTTTCCACAGTTGCGTTAGTATCAAGTATAATTGTTCATAATAATATGAGGCAACGTAGTACGGTTTATAAGTCCAATCGTCTAGTCTGCAGTCAGTGTCTGTTTTCTGTTATAGCAATGGCGACTATAACAAAAAACGATCAGCACACAATTTTCTTCATCAGAGAATTCCCGTTCATATCTTCTTTATTGAATCTGAATGCCCCATGACTTAGACAAGCAACGGCGTAGCAATGGGGATGTTAAATAAATAAATATTTACAGTCGGGATTTTTATTAGAGACTAATAAATAAATAATGCTGGACGTTATCATATAGGATCATGTAGCCCCAAATTAAGCAGAGCTTGTATTATGGGAACCACATGATTGATATACTACATATAATATAGTTTTTTTTTGTAAATACATACATATCACACATAGACTCGACAGAAGTTGTCATGTCAAAATTATAGTTTATACACCAATTCCATAAAATAACCCTTAGTTTTTCCCGTATTTTCCAGTTTTCTTTTGGGTTTTCTGATTTTCTTTTATCTAAACACCCCCTGAATCAAGGCGAACAAAACGAAAAAAAAACAAATCGGTCGAGCCGTTTCTGAGTCTTCTCGACATACGCACGGCGATTGATTTTTAATATACTTAAAATATAGATGACCCGGTGAACTTCGTATCACCTAAAATTGATTTATTAAAATTACCAGTTTAGATTGTTTAGCTTTTTCGACTGTTTCATTAGGCTTTCCCTAATTTCCTTTAATCCCAAACCCAATATAAAAGCAAAAATTTAAACATATATTCAAACCAGTCGTGCCATTTCCTGTTCTTTTTATACATAGATAGATAGAGTACATAGGCAGATAGAGTAGTAAAAAACTGGAGATGATTTATTTTCACAAATTTGCAGTCGCTGTCCCACTGCAGGGCAAACGCCTCTCCTCCCTTCTTCCACTCTTCGTAATTCAATGCTTATCATAGCGTCCATGTTAGTAAAGGACTCGCCACGCCAGTCGTTCACGTCGTCGCTTCGACTTCAACTAATCATAAATTTAATTATTGCATAAATACTGCACCTTAAATGAAACCCATCAAATTACTTCGTACTATCACGATTTGTTAAATCATTTTAAGAACAATGGGCTTTCCGTTTTAGACACTCTATTTCAATGCTCTATTTGTTCATTGTGTGATGAAAATTGATATTTATCGACTTTTCATAATTGTTGTGCTATTTAAACCCACACAATATTAAATAAATCATTCAAATCAGCGCGATACTTTATTCGCGTCGCATTTACTAGTTAAAAACGGAAAACTTCGTGGTTTCCCGAAAAATGATTTCGTCTGTCGTGATACATACATATGACGATGCATCACTATTGTGAGTGCACCATGATAACGATAAAAAAAAAACATCTTCACGACTTTTTCCCCATTATGGATATCTTCAGGTATTGCTCAGTACGCAAATCTATTGAGGATACCTTAACGGGGGTAGTCAGAGGCAAGTCCAAAAATTACGTTCGATACACGCCCACATTTTGCAAGCAGCTAGCATTCCACGTGACAGATTGCAAGCCCATCGCCGCTTTTTATTGGAACACTAACCTAGCACATATCATTCGAACTTTTTCTAGTACGAGGGCACACCTTTTTCCTCGTGAGGTTTCCTCACGATGTTTTCCTTCAGCGTTTCGAGCTCGTGGTAATGATGAGCATTTTTTGAAACGAAAAATCCATTGGTCCACGGCTGGGATTCGAACCCACGACCTCTAGATGTGAAGTCGATATTAACGATAATTTCGATGATAACGATCCGAATCCGATTGTTTCAAAAACCTCATCGGTGTTCCAAGTATCAAGAATTTTTCTTAACATGAAATTTTATTATTTTAGTAACCATGTCTAACATCAAAAATAATGTAAGAACAAGCACCCAAAATAAAGCGCTATTTATACTATGTATCCAAGGGAAGAAAACCATTTTACGGAGATGTGATTTGACAAACTTTGGAAAACTCTAGGCTTCAATTAATTTCCACCCTCTCCCTGCTTCTTCTTGTACACAACTTACATTTATTAAGTAAAGTAAAGTAAAACATATTTTTATTCATTAGGAACTTTAAGTACAATCGTTTTTTTTTATTTACACTATTTCGTAACGCGACCAAACCGAGAAGAATTGGCAAGAAACTGCGTATATTATTTACGGTTTTTTTTTTTGAGTGAGTTGGAGGCAGAGTCCTTCCAAGCTTTTTTACGCCTAGATAATCAGCGGCTAATTCTGTTGCATACAGAAATGATTGACAATGGTCTTGTTTTAACAAACTGTGACAATTTGTCAATTGACGTTCATTGAGTTTCGACGGATGAAATGTCACAGTTTGTTAAAACAGGATCGGTGTCGTTCATTTCTGTTTGCAACAGAGCTAGCCGATCACCACGCAGATGTATAAGCTTTATTACAGCGATTACGTTTTAAAACATTTTTGAATTTCAATACAGATAAATTAATTCTACTTACACATCCTCTGGTGCTCACATAATTCTGGTGCTTGCCTTATAATTTTCCGTATTAAAAACACCAGAACTAAGACTTTTTAATGAATACTGAAGACGAATGAATGAGCAAGTGTAGATTTTTTACTTACGAGATTTCTATCCTTATATAATATGGCGAGGGTGTGGTTGGTGGCCACAAGGAACGACTGGTTCACTCCGGGATGGTCCAGGTCATGGGTCATAGCGGCCAGAAACAGCACCATGACATCCATGTGATGAAGGGATTTGCGTAACTACGACAAAAAAAAATACTCTAGCAAGATATGTAAAATTGTTAGTGATATGTAGAGGAAGTTATAAATAAATCTTATATGAAATTAAAAGCTTGTCAGGGCATTTCACATATGGACGATATTATCGTTTGTAGGACCGATACGACAACGATTACGACAGTATTTAGCTCACAGGGGAGCAAATGTGTGAATACCTTCTTCATTTACACTATCAACGATCTATCGTAACGACACACAATAGCATTTTCTTTGCTGCCGATATCGGGTCGATAGACTATAGTATCGTGCGTATGTGAACACTCTTTAGTATGTTTTGTTTATTTTTCATTTAGGCTCGTTTTGGTTTCCACAATATTAGGTCTTTACCTATGAAATTGGCGTTTTGTATGGAGGATTTCGGGAAAATTGATTTCTCAATACATACATTTTATCTGGAACTACAAATCCTATTCACCTAAATTTATTTGTCTAATTGGATAACATTGAGAAAAAAATGCGTAGTTTTATTTAAAAAAATATTGTAACTTAAAAAATACAACGAATTTAAGCATTACAATTTAAGTAAAGACATAAAATGAACTGTTTTTAAGTTTTATTTTTTGTGATGTACTTCCCCAAAAATAGTATATTGAATTTTCAATCTTTGCAACAATGTTACGTTCAAAATATAAATTAATTTTGTATATAACTGTCGAATAAAACAAGACCGGATAAGTGCGAGTTGACTCGCCCACCGCGGATGACGTCAATGGCGTGCGATAGTAATTAGTAAGGTTTCTTCGTAATTAAAATGAGTACGTCCTATAGAAAAATAAAAACCGGCTTTAGCATGGGCAAATTAGGGCCTTTTACACCATATTTGACCAGCAAGTTACCCAACTTGCTTTATAGCTTGACCACAGCTGTCCCATTTATTGAGGTTTCTACAAAACCATATTAGCTGGAGACTGCTACGAGTATATGTTTCCTAGATATACTTCTATAATATGTATAAATTTCAGGTTCAGTTCACTTCGCAAACTTTGGAGTTAAGGGGGTATGGTAATTTTTTGGACTTTTTTCATCCTATCCAAATATATCCAATATATATATCCAAAAACTATGCATGATATAAAAAAAATACAGACTGTTATACACTGTTCAAATCAAGCCTTTTCATTTGATACCTCACTCGCCTCACCTTTTATTATTCTCCAATTTTATAGGTAAGGACCCAAAATTTAGAAGCTCAAAAGAAACCTTGGGTTATGAATCGTGGCAGTATCATTGTATTGGCTCTTTCCATTTCCACTCTGAGAAGATGTATGTAAACTGGAATGGCACCTTTTTTTATCCCAAACGTGTCTTGTAGGGAACGCAGTAAAAATATTTTATATTTTCAAACTAGGCTAGAGATGTAAAATACTATGTCCGTTAGAAATTTTAGAAGCCTCTACTATTTTTTCCTGACACACTACATTATAGCGAAAGTATTTTCAAATTTCGAAACGTTTCTTACTCGGGAACGTTCGAAAACATATCATGGTAGAGATGACAGTCATTTCAACGACCGAGATAATAAAAGCCACTAGTAATTGTAAGTAACTAAGTGTTTGTCACGTCATGTTTAGTCATCATGAGATTTTTCAAATGTTTCCGAGTAGTAATATATAATTTCTCTAATCAATTACAAATGATCAATTGTAGATAATGTATTGTAACAAATAAAAAATAACAGGTTATCAATTAGAAATGATTCAACTTACCGGTGAGGTCTGAAGGAAACAGTGTACAGACTGGGTCACGTCTGCTGCATGGATAGAGTTGTGATATGGATTCGCGTGGTAGTTGTCATCAATAAGCTGGAAAAGCTTCCAGCATTTTTCAATGGGCAGTCCGAAAAAGTCGATTAGGTCGTAGCAAAGGAAGAAGTGCATACCCAGAACGGGCAGGCAGCGACCTGTCGGCAAAAATTACAGAGATGAAGATTAATCAAGATTATCTATTGCACTGTTTCAAAGAAAAAGCGTAGGCGTGGCTTAACTCAGTGTTTTAAGCTGGTAATCTCATTAACGCTTTGAGTGCTGAATAACACAACCCAACATGTTCACCATGTTCAGCACCCACCGAGGCCAGTAGTCAACATGCTATGCAACAATCGATCGGTCACTATGTGGCTGAGTGAAAAAAGTGACTGCGTTTCCGAGCAGGAGGAAGGCACGTTAAAATCTTCCCGGCTATTTCGATCGTCATGACATGTCGGAAGCCATATTTGAGCTATGTTTGCGCAAAAACCGCAACAGCTGATTTTTAGCAATTTTACATTTTAAATAGTTTTATCCTAAAAGTGTATCAGACTATTCATAATACGAACTATAAAGCCACGTAAAAGATAAAAACTGATCAATAAACATAAAAAAAAGAACAAATTACATATAAGTGGTCTTTCTTTTATTTATCATCGGTCGTGATTGTAAATAATAATGCCATCCCCATCCTCTTACTATTTTGGAAGAAATCTTGAACATTTTTGCACATTTAATAATAAATAAATAATTAATAGATAATACAAGTTCTGCTTATTTTGAGGCTACATACTGCTGTGTTACTGTGTTATAACGTCCAGCTATATCTATTAATTTTTTTTTTAAATGTGCAACAATGTTCAAGATTTCTTCCAATATATGTATGTTAATAAATTGTAATAAATTTGTAAGAAATTAAATAATAATTTGTAATAATAATACAACATTAATATAATTGCTAATACCAATTAATTATAATTAATTATAATTACAAATTATTATATATTTTATATATTATATTTATATATAATATATAAAATTTGTAATTGTAATAAATTGTATAAATTTGTAATTTTTTTTTTGATTCCTGAATATTGAACAACAAAACACATGACAACAACACATGATTAACAAGCACATGGCCCACCTGATGTTGAGTAGTAACCATTACCTATCACAAAGCATTGCATCGTAGATCACGTTTTTTGGAACGTGCTCTACGATGCAACGCCCTGCGTCCATCAACTTGAGGCATGACGATGATAAGCCTCTTGTGCCTGTAATTTCACCGGCACCCACACCCTTCAAACCGAACCAAACCAAAATAAATTGTAATAAATTTGTAGAATATGTTATGATACCTAATATGTCAATGATACCTAATGATTGTGACTAAATAATTCAGTTTTTGGTTGGAATATAGAAAAGGGTGTGCAGTGGTTTAGTACGGAGCCGAAACAAAAAAATTGTATCGTATATTATTAGCGTTTCTTATGGACCTCGTAAAAAAAAAAGGTTTTTCTTCGTGCATTTTTTTTCATCCGATGAATATCGACGATTAACGTGGAAATTTAAAATACATTAAGATTTTATTTGAAAAAGTATAACAAACAGACGCTGGACTGGAAAAGTATGGGCATAAACATAAACGGCGAGCACATCTCACACTTGCGATTCACTGGTGACATAGTCCTTATGGCGGAGTCGCTGAAAGAGCTGCAACAGATGCTGGACGGGCCAAGAGGAGGAATCAGCTGGGTTGGGCAGCATTTGGAAAACTACGTTGAGTCTTTTCGTCACCCATACCGCAATGTTTGAAAAGGAAAGTTTTCAATCAGTGTGTCCTACCGTATGTGTGTATGGAGTAAATCGATTTCTCCATACATACGGTTTTGTATTTTTTTCTGGAACTACTAATCCTATTCTCCTAAAATTTTGTGTGTATGATTGGAAAACATTGTGAAAAGTATGCGTAGTCTTATTTAAGCAAGAAAACTAACACATAAAAAAATACGACGAATTTAAGCATTGAAAGTGACAACACGTGAAATGAACTGTTTTTAAGTTTAATTTTTTGCGGATGAACTTCCTCAAAAATAGTATTTTATGAAATTTTCAATTATTGCAATAATGCTACGTTCAGAAAATAAATTAATTTTGTATATGACTGTTGAATGAAATAAAATATGTGCAAAATGAAATAGAGAGAAAAAACGCCAATTCATAGGTAAGGACCTAATAATATGACAGGATGAATAGGAAAATAATCCTAAATACATTAATATTTTGTATAAAAATGTTACCAAATGCGTTGCCAGTTACTAATATAAGAGGATAAAAAGTCCGCCGAAATCAAATGAAGTCCGAAAACGGACCAAAAGTCTCCATTCAGAAGCACTGATGGAAGTAGTGATTGCAGCTATCTAAATACTTGGTTTAGCGATTTGACAACGTAAAATCGATAATCAATTATACGTCTCGGTTTTAGTTGTTTGACATAAAATAGGTATTTTCAATTTTATGTTACCATTATATTTAAAAATGAAAATATTTAAAAATAGGTATTTCCAATATAGTGGGATTTACATAGCAGGTATGTCGCGTGGCATAGTAACTGCTTGTAAAAAGTGATCCGTCTGTCAAATATAATCTTTGGACTTCCCTCTGACTATAATACTCCATTTTACGGATTCCTCAATCTATTATAATTTATTCCCATATAGATTGGCGTACTAAGCAATATCTGAGGATATTCATTTTGGGAAAATTCATGATGATGTTTGATCTTTGTTTTCTTCTGTTATACGTAAATAGTAATAATTACAACCTCTTGTGTTCATGTGAAAAAGCAATCGTGAAAAGCATTTTCCTTTGACGCATGCTTGTCACAGTTTTCAGGAGCATCAACTTCATGTACCTATTTTCAAACCTAAGTTATTTGACAAAAGAGTTTTCATGTCTTTTTCATTCAAAACTTTTTACGCCATTTAATTATAACATATTTTCTACAATATTAACAATACAATTTGGACAATGCCAAATTGTGTTTAAAATAAAAATAATTATAGTTATTGCTGAAATAATTAATTTGTTGAGATATTAAGCTACCCAACAATGATAATGACAAAATAAGGATATCAGTTTTTTTATTCGACGGTGTCAATAATCGATTCAAAAATCGTTCAATATTATGTGGCTGCAATCACTAGTTCTGAGGCCTCATTTACTAACTCAGTTGCACACCGAAATGATAAGCACCACCCTCTTTTTACAAACTTTGACAATGTCAATTGACGTTCTTTGAATTTCGACAGATGAAATGTCAAAGTTTGCAAATAAAGGTCCGGTGCCTATCATTTTGGTGTGCAACTGAGTTGGTGAATGAGGCCTCTGGACTTTGACATCTATCAAATATACATATTAAAAGATGGAATAGGTATAGTGGGATGTATCCCGACTGATCCGATTCGAATCTCGGTTGCGCACCAATGGATTTTTCGTTTTGAAAATGTATGCGCATTACCACGTGCTCGAAAGGATTAAGGAAAAGTTTTGCAAGGAAACCGATATGCCCTACAACTAAACTTCTAAATAATAAATGCCTCAATTCTTTCAGCGACAATACCATTCTTTCATCATTAATATACTAATTTGATAGCCGAACCCATTTTAAAACTTTAGTTTATCTATTACGAAAAATCAGTAAAATAGTAGAAAATAACCACATTTCTCGAATTACCTAAGCCGTAACAAAACTTATTGGATGGAGTTGTGATACGCTTGCCCGGCCACTTAATGTAAGTGCTCCCCGACTAAAACTCGCCCGGTCGGTCGGCCAAGATGACAAATTTAGAAAATCATATTATTTCCGTTCGCTAACTCGTAAAATTCGTACTCGCATAATTATAGTATTATACATATAGACTTTCCAGACGAAATTCTCTACACTATAGTGAAAACCGTATCAAAATCAATAAAAAAAAATCAAATCCATTGCATAGTTTAGAAGGAATAAGCGCAAGAACAGACATACGCGAAAAGCGACTTTGTTTTATACTTCATAGAGATCCCGAATCGTCACACAAAACCTTACGTGGGTCAGTATTTGTTTAAAAATTTAACAATCATTGATATTACAAACAATTGACGTAAACTTAGTTTTATTATGATAAAATGTAATCTGAAAATCATTGTTCACGATGATAGTCTCCACAAAACAATGACCATTAAACGAGAAACTTGAGGTAGAGCTTTCGGTTTTGTTCGCGTGGTACACTGATAAAAAGGACCACAATATTAATAAAATTTCCTGTTCCAAAATTTTACTTTTACGTAATTTTACCAAAGATTTCCTTTAAGATAACAAACACTCCTTGTAACACCTTAACACCTTGTAACCTTACTTACTGACAACATACTTGCATCTATCCTAGATAATTTATACAACGTCAAGTGGTTTCTTTCACACACACACCGAACTGTTACATATGTAGTTAGGCTAGCCCAACGCCTAGCATCTGTACCACCTCTTATACTCGTATATCATTTTATTCTTGTCGGTCTAACACTCTAACCCATAAAAAAGACATGTTCAGTCAGCGGGTTTCCTTCACCGTTTTGAGCAATGCAATAACACATATTTTTTTTAAAACAAAATTCAATAAATCGTAATATTTGTAGTATTTTTCTGTTTTGCTAATATATATGATTGCATTGTAAGCGAAAATAATAATACCAATTTCTGTTTATAAATCCACAAAGTTTCACGTAATGTCGTCTTGTATTCCGGTCGCGGCTGTTGATTTGTAATCGTTCGTTCGTACGAGCCTTCATTGTTTCACCACAAATAATATTCAAGGTTGTCAATAAGGATTGATGTTGTATTTTGTAAGATCTCATAACACCAGTACGTGTTAGACGCTATTACACTCTATTTTCCTATACTATGATAACCTTTGTTTACTATAAGATTATATTGTTGTATCTTGGTATTAAACAAAGTAGGATTTTGAATTTTATTTGAACTACAAGTTTACGCTGATGTGGTATTTATACCTGTCATATTTATTTAGATACATAACATATCTGAATAAATATGATATTATTTTATTTTCTTTCTTACATTTTACAAAATATATTATTATTAAGTATTCATTGACATTGTAGTTATATACTTTTCGGAATAATTCTAGTTTATCATAATAGTGACTTGCTTATAAATCAAATAAGATATTAAGGTTTTCAATTAGTTTGTCTACTTTCTACTACAACACATAGCATGATAGAATTACAGCACATAAACAAGTTAAACAACACAATATATTAATAGTAGATACAGCCATGCGTGTTTGAGGTGACAGAATGATGTAAAATCAGAAAGATAACAATATATCACAAATTATAAAAATACATATTTTTTAGAATCGTTATCACAAATACACATGGATGCGTCCAGCTTGTTAAGAGTAAGTATATTTACCGCCTGTAGCTCGATCCAAGTCATGGGTGTCGAATTCCCAAATGGTGCTCCTAGATAAGAGGAACTGTGAAAGAAGAAAACACGTAAGTTTTATGTATTCAACCATATATTATTTTAAGAACATTGGCAGTGAAATCCTAACAAAGTTGTAATTCGCGTTGTGTTTGTTATTCGCAGGAGCATTATGAGGGCAATTTATAATGAATAGATAAGAGCTATTTTTATAACGTAGACATAAAATAATGATTATTCCTAATTTAATTTGAATCGGTACGTTTTACATCCCTTCAAAGAAGCCGAAGTTTCGGTAAGACAATATTGTTGTCTGTCCCGGCTAATCTTTATCGGAGACTAGATGCCCTGGTGAACTTAATTCGCCGTGGCCACTACCTGAAAAATACTAATTACGATTTATGACCCCAAAGCAACTACTTTGGAGTTTTCCGTAATTTTATATTACAGCGAAATAAACATAAAAAATCGATAAATCGGTCGAGTAAATTCCGAGTTTTTGTGAGACTTGTCGGGAAATTGATTTTTATACGAGTATATCGATGTACGGGTAAAACAGATATTTACAATACTCTGTATTGACTGCTTTGCCGTGCCGTATTGCAACGTTTGGGAGGATAGGGGTACGCCTGGATGAGGCTGAAGAGAAGACTCTTCGCCCTCGCCAGAGAGGTCGGTGTATCTGTGCAGTATTTTCTCTGTCTACTATCTACTTGATGACGACATCTCTGGGGTAGCGGTGATGATGTGGTGGTCACGAGTATCCAAGACTGTGTCTTGGTCAACGGAAGACATACAAATCACTAAATAGTATAAAACAAAGTCGCGTCCCTCTGTCTGTCCCTATGTATGTTTAGATCTTTAAAATTACGCAACGGATTTTGATGCGTTTTTTTTAAATAGAGTTATTTAAAATAATATATAAATAAAAAAAATAATGCTGGACGTTATCACACAGCATAATTTAGCCCAAAACTAAGCAGAGCTTGTATTATGGGAACCACATGATTGATATACTTATTTTTTTTTGTAAATACATACATATCATACATAGAGAACACCCAGAAGGAAGGTTTATTTATATTTACCGCCTGCAGCCCGTGTGAAGCCGGGGCGGGTCGCTAGTTAATTATATGAGGCGCGAGCGAGCATGCCATTAATAGAACATTAAGATTAGGCAACAGTCGCATTAATAAAAAATCAATCGCCGAACAACATCCCAACAGTATATGTTGGGATGTTGTTCGGCGATTGATTTTTTATTAAGGACCAAAAATGTAGGCTGATTACGAAGATCAGATAACCGATCACTATATAGGACTTCGATATGACAATTTGTGGTTCTCATGTCGTAAAGCGAGTATAGCTTTAAGTAACGGGCATCTCGATTTCAGCAATAGTTTTCCAAGAATATCAAGTGAGCCGAACAATGTAGTCCAAATCACTCTTAACCAGAAATTTGGCCTGTTATCAATTGTTGCAGGAAAGACATTGCATGTCGTTCGGACATGTGTGCCTGCACGATAAGGTATATAAACTTATTGCCTCATATCATCGACTTCCTTATAGAGATGTAAACACATAAAACACATAGATTGTTTACCAAGGCGGTAAGAACTAGTAATGTGTGTGTGTATACAAACAATACACTTCCTTCAATGCTTCTTAATCGCATAAGTTCTTTAAAAAATATAATAAGTCTACTATAAAATTGATATTTATCTTAAATGAAGTACGAATTTGATTTCTTGGAGATACAGAAAAGGTACTAAAATATTAAAATGACAGACACGTTATCCATCGTAGTATATCGGATCCTGTTTATTGTATGAATGTTTCCCAGTTAGTATCAAGAAAGCGTGAAAAAAGTAGATCGAAGGAATTGCAGCGCCGCAATCACAAATCGCAAACGCAGTGGAACGCGAATAGACACACAATAGCAACATCGATGTTCTGCTTACAGAGTACATAAGAAGATTAAAATCTACAGATCGCGTGCCTAAACAACTGCGCCTATACCTGATATAATCCAGGATGGATCCATCCAGGATCGCACGGCAATGGAGGCTCTCATAGTTCTCACACTATTTACCGACACCACGCACGATCCTGTGCAAATTACAATCATATTTACAGCTGCCTCTCTACAGTCGTCATTACATAACTAACATTTGAATACGTGGAGGAGTTTTTAGTTAAATCATTTATCTCCATTATAAGTCCCAGCCACCAAAAGCTTATCTTGAACAAATCGAATATAGCTTTGTTTTAAGTAGGCTTCGATCAAAAAGCATCGACTCGTGGTAAACTGGGACAGAAATTTTATTCCAAATGTTCTTGCACAAGATAGTTGAAGCAAAGCGGCTTAATAATATGTCACCAGCATACGTATAACGTCCTATACGTGAGGACGGTTCATGAATACAAATAAATGGCATTAAAATTTGTGACGGATCGAACAAAACAATGCTCCTTGGAGGACTGTAGAGTGTAGAATTACCGTGATAGAAGAAACAATGAGAAACGCCTTATGAGGCAATTAAACGTACCTAGTGTTACAAATTACGCGTATCTATTTATCTAAAACCTTGCTTCACCGCTAGTCAATAAACTATGTTAATAAAACGAGAGTTTAGTTTCATCGAGGAACCGCACAACTATCATATCAGTCTACTTCCTTCATACATAGCGAGGGCACGGCTCTTGACAAAACGTAAACGATCAAGAAAGAAAGAAATAAAGAAAAGACGAGTCGGGTTAACATGTTCATTCTGTGGAAACGCAAAATTACGCTAACGCCCGCGACGAACTGCTACGCAAACTAAAGAATTTAAAGCCACGCTTCCTCGTCTACGAGCGATTTAAGTCCATTATTTCTCGTCAACAAGTGTTTGCTTCTATTCTTAAATGCTACATACGCAAAGCATTTAAAATAATGGTAAGTAACGAAATAGCTTGTTGAAATCTAAACTGTATAGGGAGACAATTAAGTCTTAAATTAAAATTATATGTACACCACCGTCTTTTGTTTTTCGTGCTATCCTGTACATCCAAAGGTTGTCTGGAAGAGATCGCTATTTGCGATAAGACAGCCCATTGTACCTTTTTTTTTAATTGTAATGTTACTGCAAATTTTATTTTTTTATTTTGTGTACAATAAAGAATTTATCTATCTATCTATATATAAATATCGATGCACTAAATATCAATCTTAATCACATCACTCTTAACACTATCACACTAATATTATGTCAAAGTTTGTGGGTTTGTGTCTACTCAACTGCGTAAAAGTCCTTTGAACGAACTTGAATGAAATTTGAAATACACATAGATCCCAGGAATTCACTTTTCATCTGGGTACCGCGCAAGCTAAGAGCAGAAGGCTAGTTCAACATATAAATTTTGAGTTACATACCTCCACTTGTCTTGGGAAGCAGTTCGTAGTACTAAATCCATACGCGTTCGTTCTTCTGTAGGTGTAGCACGTAAAAGGCTCGTGATCGGTCATATCATCACATATTATTTCTGCAACAAAATAGAATAATTTTGATATTGTCATGTTTTGTTGATGTCCGGACGGGAGGGACTCTGGTAAGTAATGGGTAACCATGCAGGACCCTTATTCCCTATGACTAAACAAAAACGTAACGTGTAATCTTATTCTCTATGCCTATGTTTTTCTTAACGTGAAGCCATGGCGTGTTTTGGAAATGCTTTTGTGTTTGAAGCATGTTGTGACGTAACACGTTATCGGCAAGGAATCTTTTGTGTCATAGAGAATAAGGGCCCAGGTAATTGTGGGGGCGGCAAGGCTACTGCCCGTGACGGTGAGGAGCCTTTACGTTGTGGGTCTCTGAGCTTCAGAATTTATATCTTATTAGCATTAGATAAGAACGAATTTTCTATAGTAAATTTAAAATCCCCTGCCCTGCCATCCGCCAGTTTTCGCTGGCCTTAAGGCCTGAAGAAGTGTTAATATGACCCTAATACTTTTGATTTGACTACAGTTTATTTGAGGCAAAAGACTGTAAAGTATTTTTTCAATTCCTATTCTCCTGCAATTAAGCATTATTTTGAAAGGCTAACATTACTCCACCCCACAATCGTTTTTTTTATTAAATTATTATCGGTGAAAATTATTTAAAATTATATAGAACTAGCTGACTCGTTTGCGTGTAAACGCTTTTTGAAGTACGTGTTTTCTTATAAAGTGTTTCCGAACATGGTTATTTTTATACGTAACCCTAATAACTATGTACGGAATACAAAGAAGGTACAAACCTATATTGCCTACATTACCAGGTTAGGTCCGGGTAGGAGCGTTCCCGTTCTCACTCCCACTTCCACTGCCTTTTCCGAGCTCCTTCTTGCTCCCTTTTCCGTCGCCAAGGTAACAGCCAGTTAAAAAGTATAGGTTTCATGAGTTTTTATATCCCTACTCGTAACTTGAGAAATGATTAGTTCCCCTCCCCCTGCAAACTTTTATCCCCTCTATATCCTTACTTCATAGCATAGAGTTACTATGCTAAAATTCAGTAACACCTTGAGTGCTGATAATACACTTGCTCTAGAGCGCGAGCTGTGCTACTCGACCCGCTGTTAGCAGGCATGTGGGCCAAACACAATATTTGGACTTGCCTCTGACTACCACCGATTATTTTCGAATGATCTATAATTAAATAAAAACTATTTTGGAATGAACAAACCAAACCTATATTCATATGACACCTTATTCAATATACCCTCGAGAGCAATGAATCCGGGTCACTCAAAGAATCCAAAAAATCTCGGAAAGTAAGAATGCTAGGTTAATGCAATAAATTGTATTTAATAGACAATTTAATACTCCTTAAATGAAAGTTAAAAAAATATGAGTCACCATACATTTTATTTACACAAAATTACCTAAAGAAAAAAAAACTGCTGATCTCTCCTTAAAACAAAAATAGGAAACATGAAATTTTTGAACTTTATGACGATTTTCTTGAATTTCAATACTTCGTATTACCTCCTCGTGCTTCCATTACTGCGTTTACGCGGTTTGGCATGCTGTACACCAAGTTCCTTATACGATTTTGGGGAATATTCTCCCATTCCTCTGTGAGAGCAATTTTGAGCTCAGGAAGCGTGATTGGGGGAGGGTTTCGTTGTTTTACGCATCTCCCTAGCTCGTCCCAAGCATGATCGATCGGGTTGATATCCGGGCTGCGCGCTGGCCACTCCATACAAGTAATGTTCATCTCTTGAAGGTAGTCATTCACAATCCTACCTGTATGAGGTCGGGCATTGTCATGCATAAATATAGCATCCTCACCCAAATTGACCATAAATGGACCAACGTGCTCGTTGAGGATTTCTTCCACATATCTTACGCTAGTTAAAGAGCCGTTTTCTATGATCACCAGCTCTGTGCGACTTTCAGAGGAAATTCCGGCCCACACAAGTACAGACCCACCACCGTAGGCTACTTTTTCTTCGATGCATGCTTGCTTGAATCTTTCCCCTGGTCTTCTATACACTCTGTGTCTTCCATCGTGCTTGTAGAGCATAAATTTTGATTCGTCGGAGTACATAACTTTCGACCAATCTTCAATACTCCAATTTACGTGGTTCTGGGCATATCTTAGTCTTGAAATACGATGGCCACGCTCCAGTTTAGGGCCGTTTGCAGGTCTAAGGGGTTTTAAGTTAGATTCAGCAAGTCGACGTCTTACTGTCCATGCACTTGGGTTACTTCCTCCGAGGCGTCGAAACTGATTTGTGAGTTCAGTTCCTGTGAGAAAGCGATTTCGAAGCATGGTGTTCACCAAGTATCGGTCTTCTCGTGCTGTGGTACACCTAGTTCTGCCCGTTCCTGGTCTGCGTAGGTTAGAACCAGTTTCTTCGTAACGTCGGAGAACTCTTTGTACTGTTGACAGCGACACACCGACAGTCCTGGCTGTATCGCGCTGACTCCGGCCGGTTTCCACCAATGTAAGTATTCTGGTGCATTCTTCAAGTGTAAGCGACATGATTTCAGCTTGAATAATGAATATTGAGCACTATCAACCTGGTTTATGTACCAACATAAATGACAGATTACAAACAAAAGCAAAAACAAATCCTGTAATTTCGTAGTTCCATCTTCGACAGTGTTCCCTTTTCAAATTTGATTTTTTTATGATATAACTTTACAATAACTAAGAAGTTTTAATACTTTCATTTAAGGAGTATTAAATTGTCTATTAAATACAATTTATTGCATTAACCTAGCATTCTTACTTTCCGAGATTTTTTGGATTCTTTGAGTGACCCGGATTCATTGCTCTCGAGTGTATTTACGTAATATGTTTAATTTTTTTTGGCCCCTTTTGGGACTCAATATCTTGATGACCGCCTATCTGATATAAACTCATAATACGTCCCAGCAAACATTTCAAATACAACCTATCGACCAACTAAATTGTATGCAGATACAAAGATTGGATCAACGGTTTGAGAGTTATGTTGGAACAAACATACAAAAGAACTTACAACAAATACCAATGTAATCTGAACTGCAGAAAAGTCTGATCTACGATGTCAACGAAACTCTAAACTAATGGGAGTTCATGCTGTTCATGATGATATCAATACTCCTAAGTGCTTTTGATTTAAATACTAACCCCCTTACTTATAAAGCTACATAATTTTAACCAGTGCCTAAAGTTAGCCCTTTGACGACCTCTGTGAAGGTCCGCCTGGGACGCAGAAGGTTGCGGGTTCGATTTTCGCCGCGGAACAAATGTTTGCATGTTCTGCAGATATTTGTCTCGGGTCTGGGTGTTTCCTACGTATGATATGAATGTAATTACAAAAAAATGAAAAAATGTATATATGTAATATATGAATCATGTGGTTCCCATAACACAAGCTCTGCTTAGTATGGGGCTACATGATGCTGTGTGATAGTCCAGCATTATTTATTTATTTATTTACTGTTTGGTATTATCACATGGTAAGAGGTGGCTATAGTTTTAGCAACGTTTAACTTTTGTTAGATTTTCATATGTAACCCACTTCACTTCACTTCTATATTAAATGGCTTCTGGGATAGTTGTCCACAATTTCACCAGTATCAAGTATAATAATTGTTCATAATCTTTTATATTTGACATTGTAATTTTAATGAATTTTCAAACATGTGTCATAATAAAATGAAATTAAATCAAAAGTCAAATTCGATGCAAATAACCCCAAAAAAAACCCCTTTACCACTTTTTTCTACCCCTTTCTAACCCCGTTACGCGATGGATTTCAATAAAATATGAAGCACATCTTCCATCAATTCTGTTAAAGAATGTTTATGCAAAATTTGAAGTAGATTGGACCAAGGAATCACGTTGTCTCATACAAACTTTGCTCCCGTTTTTCACCCTCTGAAGGGTAGAATTTCGGAAAATCCTTTCTTATCGGATGCTGACGGCACACAAAGAACCCACCCTCCAGGTTTCAGGTCTCTACGGTCAGCTGTTTAGGGTGCGTTTCGATTGAGGCGGAGCGGAGTGGAGCGGGCTGCGAGTGGCCAATTACAATGCTCGAAATCTTTGCTCACGTGATTGCTCACGTGACGCAGTGGTAACATTATATTGTTGGTGCTAAAACAGCGAATAGCTGTACATTTTTTTTTAAGTTAAGGAAAAGGTATTTTAAAAATATCGAAATCTCTTCAGTAATAAGATCCTAGTACCACTTTTTTTTAATTGTCGGTAAATAAATGTTGTTGTTTTTTGCTACTGTATTTACACCGTATACATCGCGACCAAGATCGAGAAAATAGCCCACAAACAAGGCTTAGTACTATTCGTATTATTTTTAAGGCAAACAATAGATAAAAAAAAAAGTTGTATATTATTTTTTCTCAAACTATTTTTTCTTATAAAATAAGTTGGAAAATATATAGTTATCACATTAATATATACCTAAAATTGAATTTGTAAGTAAATAACCTTTTTAACAAACCTTACACATGAGCCATTTTTTCACCTCAACAGCGCCGGGTCAAATGGATACAAAGTCACAATCACAAGCACCTCACCAGTATGTCGATTTAGATTGCAATCTAGAACCTACTTTTATTTAAATCATAAATTTTATCAGTCTCAAAAAAGTTTCCATTTATGTCGGGATTAATACGTAAGTATACTGAAATCGAGCAAAGCCGGAGGTAGAAGGTAGTACGCATCTATCAGAGACATGGACGTTATCGAAGAGAGGAAATTGTTTACAAAAGCATTGATAAAAATTACAGTAAAAGCGAATAAGGACGGTCATGGAGAGATTATCACTAATCTAACCGAAACCTTATGTCTGCTGAAAAATTAGTAAATTTTTTGTTGCTCACTGGCCTCCCATATAAATATTTTATAGTCTTCTCACAACGCCTAGTCAACACAATTTGCTGCGTTTCGCTCGCAGACTTATTCAATGAGCATTCGATTTGATATATTCATACACATCATGCATATTACGTATCACCTAGCCAACAAATATTTGCCTGAGGGCTTGCATCCATTTTGCAGCTCAGAATCAGCTAACTATCCCTTTACAAATATGCGCATCAATGTCTACTTATACCGCGTACTACACGAGCGAAGCCGCGGGCGGAAGCTAGTATATAATACAGAAAATCTTATTGAAAAGTATATCGAATTTTCGAAGTACAGGCAATATTAGTTTACGCAAGTGAAGAATCAGCTGGGGTTGTATAAAGGGGTAAGAGCGACCTTTGCCTTGCTCTGCTTTGCTTAGGACTTTCTGGAAGCGGACTCAGTGGAACATGAAACATAAAAAACCAGGTCAAGTGCGTGTGGGACTCGAGAACGAAGCGTTCCGTACCATTATATATGATGTATGGGAGCCCCCCCTTAAATTATTTAATTTTAATTATTTATATTTGAAGGGAATATACAACCAAGCCCGCGCTGAGCATGCTCGTGTCTTTACGGTCTCGGAAAGGGAATCAGGACTTACATGCACTAGCTTTAAAAAATATAGGTATTCTACTCTAATGTACAATAATAGTTTTCGTATTATTGTGATTTACGGGCATTCGGGCTATGGCCGATCGTCTATACGAAACTTTACCATTAGTATTTTCGTTTTTACACGTCCTTCAATTACGCGATCGTGTTGCCTCGGTGTGGCAGACGTCGATATGACGAATCGATTCGCCATTAGTTTTGTTTATACTTTGAGCATGTTATCAAAATGTAACAAGCATTCTCGATGTGATAGCGCGCTGGGAGAAAAAAACATTTTATCAAATGTTAAGTAACGTTATCAGGTTAGTGACCCAGATTTCGTGTTCGATCTCGAATCATGTGATCAAATAATTCCTAATCGCTGATTACGTGGCACTGGCAATTTAAAGCTTATAGTTATCTATTGGGTAAACTATAATAATAAATGTGTATAATCACGTTGATCTGATTCGGTTCGAAGGTCATCTCTACGGATAAGTCAACTGTATTAATGGATACTGGATTATTATACGCATTTCGGATCAGACGGTTTTGAAAGCTAAATGTTTTTGGGTACATAGAAAGTAATAAAAAATGCTCAGACAGCAAAATGTCCTCAAAATTCGCAATTTAAAACGTCATGAGAGTTAAGCTAGAGATATACATGCCCGTAGCTGCACATTAGCATACCAGCACCTTGCACGTGCCAGCTACTGTCACGTGTATACGCTAACTGGCATGCCTGCAACTGGCATGACATGTAGCTAGCGCACCATTTGATTTACTTGCATGCTTGTTGAGGGAAGGGGCGCGGGGGGTTACCAAACCGGCACGTGTGAACAGACGCGACAGCTACGGGCCAGCGGGGTGATCGGCTAAACAGAGTTAGCACGTTAGATCGGTTAAACAGGATCGGTGTCAATCATTTCTGTTTGCAACAGAGTTAGCCGATCACCCCGCAGTAGCTGACTCGTGGCCGTGGCCGTAGTTTCACGTTTTTTTTCGAAGGTAAAGTTTTTTAATCTTTCTGAAATGGTTTCTGTAACCATCAGGATCTTCTTGACGCATTTCTTTAAGCAGACAACTACTTGCTCCTAAATTTTCCCTTCTACTAATCCAATCTCTTACCCAAACCCGTTTAGGGTTTTTTATCTCTCTTTAATTTAGCTACACATTCAATTGCTAGTTACAACACGATTTTGTTTTGTTTCACTTCGATTGCTTTCCATTTTTGGCGCGCAAGAATAGGTACGAGTTACTCTCACGAACTGTCCAGTGTATACGCGAAGGGAAAACGGGTATGCTAGTATTACTTGCAATTGTATCCGCAGTTTGCCATTTACTCGTACATGCCCGTAACTCGTGTGCCAGCTACTTTCCCGATTTACTGGCATGTGTATCCCCGGCTTAAATGTCCGCAATTTGAAATGTACCTATGCCAGACATTTTTAAATCCTGTCTGCCTAATCTTCTTTTAAGAATACGTGATACTCAAGGTAAGAAAAATTAAAAAATTTAGAAAACCCACCACGTAATTGTAATTGAAAAAAGATAAAATCATTTAAATACCCCGACTTATAAAATAATAAATGTACCTATAAACTTAATAAAAACCCAAGAATATCCGTCAGGGGCTGCCATTAATAAATAAATAAATAAATAAATAATGCGGGACGTAATCACACAGCATCATGTAGCCCCAAAATAAGCAGAACTTGTATTATGGGAACCACATGATTGATATACTACATAGATACATTTTTTTTTTATAAATACATACATATCATACATAGAAAACACCCAGACCCGAGACAAATATCTACAGAACCATTAAGTGAAACTAGTTTTTCAGTTTTATAGTAACGTGAATAATTGGAGATTTTTAGCGCTAATGGGTAGAACGCCTTAATGGGTAGACCGTGTCCCCACTAGAATTTGATGATGATACTTATTTTTATTTGCGATGAAATTCAAAATAATGTGATAGCAGCCCCCGACAGATATTCTTGGTTTTTTATTAAGTTTTAAATTATTTTATCCGTTTACAACAACTTTTTAAACGTCATGAGTTTTTTTTTAATTTCTAATTTTGTTTTTTATTTTTAACTTTCTAGTGAGATATTAAAAATTTATAACTGCAGCGCCCTCTAGTGAGTTATTACCGTAACATCTATTTATGAACCCTCACTAAATAACCACAAACTGCATCAAAACCGGCCTAGTACCAATCAAACCCGAACCCATTACTGAAAACTGCATCAAAATCAGACGTTTTGGAGAAAAATGGCAGCATACATTTGCACAAGCATCCTCTCAGCCCAAGTGCATAAATACCATCTCCGTTCCGTCGTGGGTAAAAAAGATTCAATACATATTTTCTACCTGTAAATAAATAAATAAATTAAACAAAATAAAATAAATACTTTCTGAAATTAAGAAGGATGACTTGCTTCTTGGTTGTTTTTCCGTAATGGTCAAAAACTATTGGAAAGGCCATTAAGCTTCCAAAACCAATTGAAATAAAGGTTGTTTTGCTGTCAGAGCATTTTATACTACAGCCGATGTGAACCAAGAACATTTAGCTTTCAAAACCTCCTGATTCGAAATTAATATACAATACTCCATGTGACCCGATAAGTGAAGTTCATTACTTACGACGTTTATTGAATGACACCTAGCGAGCAGAGGCTGCAATCGCAGATAAATTTGCAAAGCATATAATAAGTCGACATCCAATATTATCCAAAAATTTCTTAGCTATGTTTAATTAGATACTGACCAAATCACTAAGTCTCTTTTTCTAGGAACTTTAAAGTTATCGTTACTCCAGTACCAGGTTGACACTTGTAATTGTCTGTAGTAAATACCTTTTTTCTTTTTTTAATTACGTGATACAAACTAATTATTTTCAAATATTGCGTATTTTTTATAATGATTCAGTTTGGGCTGCTTTTTAATATTCGAACCTAAGTCAGTTTTAGAGACGTTTAGCTATTTGATAATTTTCGCAAGTCATTTACACCAAACTTTAAAACTTTAATTAATATTTTAATTGTATTTAATATCTGCGAATACAAATATAACCAGAATAAAATCTGCTCATACAAACTAGAGTCCAAACCAAATCGGTCGAAAATCACCGTCGAAATTTTTGGGATAGTTTATAATCGACCACTAGAGCACAAAAAGAAGCTTGTTTAAATTCCCAATAGAAATTAACAGTTAAAAACAAAAATTTCTCGCACAGTAGTTTTCTAAGGAAATGCTCAGATGTAAGCGAGAGAGAACGAGAGCGTGTGACGCAAGTCAAACAAGTCAACAACCAATATATTTGTTTATATAATAAAAATATATTTCCACGATGGCGCTTCCTTATGGAAACTGATTGAAGTTTTCAGTACTGGCGGTCTGAGGTAGCTTTTCCAATAACTGTGTCAGCTTGGGTCAATTCAAAGAAAATATTACGTTTACAATTCAGGCGTTGAGACGTTAACGTGAGTTTATAAGGAATAATACTTTCGAGGTTGATTGGGAGGGTTAGTAAAGTATAAAAAGGAAATTACTATATTTATATTATTAGATGTTAGGAATAGTTGTCATGGCTCATGGGGCAGAACTGCGCGGGAATACGATAACCATGAAAATATTTACCGAAAAAAAAGCTGCCGCAGGCTTTACCTACTTGAATGTTCTTTATACATTTATAATAGACTTTTACTGTGATAATAAAACTACGAGTACATAATAAAGTGAATAAACATAATAAATTGTATTGAAAATGGTGCATACGAGGATACTGTGAGTAATTGTACTATATCATCTCGCACAAATAAATATTGTTTGCTTGTGACAACCCTTGCTTTCCTTCACTGTCGCGTCACTTGTCGGCATTTACCGCGAGATCAAATGCGTCCGACTACTGTATGATCTTTATGTGGTTACGTTTTTTAATTATATCTATTTACATTTTTTAGACTATATGTACCTACCTACGTACTTAGAAATTAAATATTTCAGGTGCATAGATATAATAATAAATAAATATACGGGTCATCTCACACATGGTCAACTGATCTCAAACAAAACTGAACTAAGGGTAACCAGAGACTGATAAACATTACATAAATACTTGAAAAACACCCAGACACAGAACAAAAATTAATTATCATCACACAAATGTTTATCCTGGGCGGGAATTGAACCCGCGACCCGCAGCTCAGAAGGCAGAGATATCGCAAACTGAATTATGAGGCAAGTCAATATGAAATCATACATATTAAAATATTCAATTTTTGTCGAAAACATGAGTAAGTGCATGTGGCCGGGATTCTAATTCACGTGCTTTGGAACTGATATTAGGTTAAATCCCACAATCACATGGTTCAATAACGACTTATTTAGTATGGCAATGCTAGAAATGATGTTAGTTTGTTACCCCACTCCTTTGTGGTCACTCACTCTTTATTCTTTCTTGCACTGCAAAGTTGGTAGACAAAACAAGTGCATCAGTTAGGTAATAATAATAGTGATATTCTCTCTAAAAACACGATCAAGTTCACAACACTATCATCAATCATTACAGCCAATGTTTTTTTTGGTTTTGATTTAATAATTTATGGTTTTAAAAGTTTTCCGTCAATTGCGCACGAGTTCGTCGAGCAAACTAGGGGGGACAAGGATAACAAACGCTCGGAACTACGGATGACAAATAATATCTACTTTGACATTTGTATTTATTGGAATAACAAGGTATTTACCTAATTATAAATAGACGTATGTGGTTGCTAAGCGTAGTGATTGTGGCATAGCCTCCTAAACGGGAGGCCCATATCATGTCTGTAATGAAAGTTACTTGCATTGGAGAGTTCATGGCGTGGTCGCTCGCATCTTGAATTTAACTTTTTGGAACTCTTATCACATAACACAAATATTATAAAATATTGTGTGTGTGAGTATGTTTGTTCCCACTAAACTCCACAATCAACGGATTCAGATGAAACTTAGAATATACCTACAAAGTTTTTGACCTGGATTAACACATAATACTTTTTGTCCACGTACCATGCGAGCGAATTCCCGAGCGGAAGCTAGTTTTAAATAAAAATATATCCATTATAACTCAATTCGGTATATCAATCCCTCTTGCACACAATTATTTATCGCTCACACAATGCAATTTATTTAATCAATAAATTTATAACCGTGCCGTGGTAACCCAAAAGGCTATCTATCGTATTTAAAAAAAAATCCACTACTGCAGATACATTTTAAGTATCGTTGAAAGTGAGATCTGCATAGAAATTTAATTGCATATTTCTATTTTTTTAGAATTTAATTACATATTTTTATATTATTTATCCTTAAGTGGCCGTGCCGCTCTGTACAAGTACCTGCAGAGTTATCCATTACTTACTGGACACCTTGTCTGAGTAAGGCAACCACCACACAGTAAATAATACAAACTATATTATTAGTTTTTAGCAAATCTGAATGTAGATACATTTTGTGCGAACGAACGATGCATCAAAGTCAGAGCATGTGAATGCCTACTGGGCATGTTAGCTTTGGTTAATTTCACAATATTTACGTCCATTTGTATATTTTGCAATCAATTCAAATATAATATTGTTGAATATAATATTATCAATATAATTTGAGACATCTGGCGGGAAGTGGTGATGACAGGTGGTGCAAAATGTTAAAATAATTCAAACAAAAACATTTTCAACATTGAAAATATCAAATAATGGCAGAGTCCCACTACTCTACTCATTATTTGATATTTTCAATGTTGAAAATGTTTTTGTTTGAATCTTATTTATTTTTGTATGGCCAAGACGATACTAGAAATAATACCTACCTACTTAGTATGGTTTAGTAAACTTATCCCATATATTCATCATCATCTAATTCGGTCATTTCGTCTGCTGATCATAGACCCGCGCTAGTTTGAGCTAGGTGTCCTTTGCTGTTTTTCTTATCAGAAAACATATCTACTAAACGACAAGTCATTGAAATCAATCTAACTTATTCTTTTGAAATGAAAGGAAAGGTATTCTGTTTATGTTAAAATTATTTTTTATAACCTATAATTTCCTTATTTAAGCTATTCTCAACCTAAATACTTAAACAGATTAATGAGTTGAATTTAACACTGGAGAAGTGGCTAGAGAGGTCGTCCATGGAGGCTGCAGAGGTCAATCATAGGCTGGCGAGGTTGATCAATAGAAAGTCTTCTACTATTTAATTTACAGATAGAATTTAAATTTATACTTAACGCTTTGAATGCTGAAAACCCAACAGAGCTGCAGGAGCCACTCGCCCTCCTCGGGTATGTCCAAGGCCTGCAGTCAACGTGTTAAATCAAGTTCGACGAACAGAGATCAGTAACAAACAGGCAAATGGTTTTTTAAGACAAGTACCTACCCACAACACAAACCTGGGACATGTATTATTCCATATAAGTAATGAAGATTGGTATCATAGAAAATTTGAATTAGTCCTCGAGGGGGTTGCAATGGGGTGGTAAAGTTTGTATGGGAAAATCTTAACGCGTGGTGTGATTTTCTTGAAACTTCGTCAGAACACTTTGAATATTAAATAATAAAAGACCACATACCAGGGTTTTGAAAAAAATATCTTAATGGAGGGTAATCTATACTTATAAAATCCTTTGTCCTGAATGACTGACGGATCAACGCACAGCCTAAACCGCTGATTGTAGAGACCTGAAACTTGGAGGGCGTGTTCTTTGTATGACGTAGGCATCCAATAAGAAAGGATTTTCCGAGATTCTACCCCTAAAGGGGTGAAAAACGTGGGCAAAGTTTGTATGGAACAACGTGATTCCTTGGTCCAATCTACTTCAAATTTTGCATAAAAATTGTTTAACAAAATTGATGTAATACGTGTTTCGTATATTATTGAAATTTATCGCCTAACGGGGTTAAAAAGGGGTAGAAAGTTATTTTAGGGGTGATTTGCATCGAAGTTGATATCAATACTCCTTAGTGACATGTTATGCCATTTTATTTTGACACTGTCGTGTTTGAAACCTCATTCCAAATTCAAAAAACGTTGTTCTCACATAAAAGCTCCTACACACAGGTGCGTGGGCATAGGTACACATATATATAATATCAGACAATATAACAAATATATCGCAATATCGCATGCACAAATATTGAAAATGTTTAAGTTTTTCTGGTCGAGTATAGAGCCCCGATTTATAAAATTCGGACATTTACCTGTAGTTTCACAAATAGGACAGGGGTTGTTGTACATTTGCCACTAAGTAAATTCATCACGTTTTTGAAACTCCAAACATTGAAAGTAAATTCGTCACATGCATTAAAAAAAGATGTGTTGGTGAATAAAGTGATCGGTCACAATTATGTCAATATTTGCGTCTGCCGGAGGGCTTCAAAGTGCAATTTGAATTTCCAAAATCGGGTGCTAACTTTTTGAGATTTTCCAAAATTTGTTAAAATTCAACAATTTTCTCGATCGAGAATTTCCCAATTACTTTTTTTGAGCTCGCTATTCATGAAACGGAAAAAAATATATCTCAAGATTGAATTAAGCTACAGCTTGAGCCATCTTAGGACGCAGACAGACAAAAACTGTAGGCAGTAGAAGGGCCTTTACGCGCAAAGCCACTCTGCGCTCCGTTCACTTTTTTGTCAGTACATTAAAGTCAAATTTTATCGTGTGCTTTATTTCTAAGTTACATTTTCAATGCCTTTGATAGTTGCGTGTAGTGTGAGATCGGTAGAATTTTAGTACATTATGTTTTAGGACGGCTAAAAAGTTGCTGCGATAACGCAATTATGTGCAAGGAATTGGGACGTATTATCGCAATAACGCATGCTATATTATCGCCGATAATAACATACCTGTATATATATATATATACACCAGATAATACTCTTTAAAATTGAATGTCAAATAAAAAATAATATTTAAATCGGATTAAAATTCATTTGTTCTTGGATATTTGAATACCACGGGGATAGCAAGTTTTTTTTTACATAAAGACTTGAGATTTTTCACGGAGACTATAACGAAAATAAATAAACGCCTAAAGCGCTGAACCATGGGTGGGACTTGCTGCTTTTTGTAGCAAAAATGAAACTTATAGAGGGTGATCTTTGTGATGAAAGTTTTCATGGGTAACCAATCATATAACTCTTGATACATATGGATTGGTATATAAAAATTCATCATACCTATACCGGCTGTTAACTTGGCGACGGGTTGCCAACGGAAACAGGGAACTCGGGAACAGGTACCTACATATTACTACATTATGGGCTAGGTAATGTAATATGTAGGTCATTTTTATTCCATTCATATTTAGGGTTCCGTGTCAAATTACCGGGCTTGGGAAACATTTCACATGAAAGGACATACGTAAAAAAAGGGTATAAACGCAAACGAAGTTGCGAGCGGGTCAGCTAGTACCTTATATTATCACTTGCAACGATACAATAACGGTTGTATTATTTTGGTTTAGAGTTTTACAATTTGAAAATTGAAAGTTGGCACTTACCTAGGTGTAGGAAAAGTGAGTACCTACCTAGAAAATAGTAGCTAAAAATTCAGATGGGTAGAACACTTACCTAGATATTAACTCAATACAAATTAACCTAGATAGTTACCATCTGAAGCGCTCGTGGTGTGGCTTACTTCGGTGATCTTAGCAGATCATCTAGGTTAAGCAACGTTCAGCCAGGTCACTACTTGGATGGGTGACCGTTTAGTGGCATTTAGATCTGAGCGCTTCCGTACTTCGGAAGGTACATTAAGAAGTTAGTTCCAGCTTTTTCAAACGTTACGCCATGTCGGAGGCCTTCGGGCGGCCTAAAAACTCCGACACCAGAGCTGGCCACTAGCTCATACGAAGAAGAAGAACCATCCACTGAGCTTTCAACCAAGTTAGGTACTACCTACATACCTACAACCTACGTACAGAACCGTCTACGCTAGGTAAGATAATAGGTGCATTTAAACAATTCATAAGTAGATAGGTGCCGTATTTAATAAGTAGCTTCGTTTTAATATAGGTAAGTAGTGCCTAGTAATATTGGTCTAAGTGTACTAAATAGTCTAATAGGTACGTTCCATTATAAGGTATACCTAACCTAGGTAGGGAGGTACCAATTATGATTTCAAATAATTAACTTTTTTAGCAGGTATCAGATAGATGCAATGCTTTATGATAGGTAATGGTTACCACTGAACATCAGGTGGGCCATGTGCTTGTTGCATCTTCAAATAATTAAAAAAAAAATTAAAATAAGGTATACCTACTGAGCTACTTACGCATGATTGGTATACCTACTGCCAATCAAGGTAAAATAATCCATTCCGATACTATTTCAATCCCATTCATTTTATCCAATGTATTTAATTTTATAATTATTTCCAAAAACAACCACACCAACCAACAAGGAGTTCCTAATAAAACCTCTAAAGCCAGATACCTACTCAAATATTTCGAACAAAAACTTCTTATGTGGATACCGTTTCCGTTTCCGTTCGACTTTTGATGATCATTAATGAGTAGCAAAATTTTGCGACTTTTGATGATCATTAATGAGTAGCAAAATTTTGCGACTTTTGATGATCATTATGGTCATTTAAGGTAACTTTGATGGCATATATCTTGTAAAATATTATAGCTACAGACACGAAATTGTGTAATTGAGGTTAAATCTGTATGATGTCAGGCTGCGTATGATGATGATGAATATTTTAAATTCGTAATTATTAAAATAATTGGTAACAATTTGGTAAAGTCTACTTCTTTTTCTAGCTTCTTCGCAATACTAGGGTAAACTCAGTTAAATATAAAAATTTTAAATACATATAAATATATAACCCAGCATATCTAAGAACACAGCTTTACAATTTCTATAATTTACAGAGTTTCACTACCCTAGTATTGCGAAGAAGCTAGAAAAAGAAGTAGACTTTACCAAATTGTTAGCTGTTGGGTCAAGTGCTTTCTTGCATCAGAAATTTTCGGATCTCTTGTTTGTGTTGACTGTAGTCTGTATCCAGTAAGTAAGTTCAAGTAACATAAAAAAAAAAGTTCTCGAAATATTTTGTTTGGAATAAATAGCCGCGTTGGCGTAGGATTTTAATTCGATTAACAAGTATTTTACAATTCAGGTATGCAATTTTTGATTACCTATAAAATATATACCTTTACAAATGTAGTTAAAAGTATAGGAAAATGTCTAGAAAAAACATTCCCTCGTGTTGACCATGGTCAATGTTAGCGTTACATGTCGTTAAGGCAAACTAGTTATAGGTAGGCCTAGATAATAAAGCCTACTCTATCATATACAGCGGCATTGTTGACCGCTATATAAATATATGATGTGATATAGATATCTCAACTTGCGTGTGTAGATATTTATAAAGAGGAAGCGAAAAGTATGTGTCCAAAATCTACGCATACAAAATACCGTACCGGCTGTTTAAAATACGAAATGCCTACGTATTGATACAATATTTCCCCGCAAAGCGACGTAAATAGAACTCTTCGCAAAATATTATGAGCAGTGTTATTTTCGTTTTCCAGCGACAGCTGGACAGCAGACAGTGCTATATTACTAAAGTAAACGTACCAGCGATCTCAAAGTCATGTTACTATATTGGGGTAACCCTACCGTTTGATAGAATCTTCATTTACTTGTGTAAGAAGATTCGTGGCTTCGTGAGTAAACCGGAATGCTTTAGCTAGAGAGAGGCATGTGCTAAGTGGTCCAATAAAAACGGCAATGTGCTTGTGATTTACATACATCGCAAGCCCATCATAATAATCCATCGAATAAAAAATGGGAATGTACCCCAATGTAATTTTAGACTAGCCACTCACTTTTGAGAGTTGCGCACTGAACACCCAACTTGCACACAAGCTGCTTATACATACTTTATATAGCCTGAGAGTTGTATATCAGCCGTTAAAATGCTGTACAGTTTTCCTTAAGATGTACAGTAGTATATTTTTAAACCCTTTAACAGCAGGTGTTACAGGAGCCGATTTTGAAAAGAGTTACGAAGTTGTCTCATCCAAAACAGTTGGATAGCCCTCCTATATCACAAACGGACAACCGGGGGGTCAAAACTCCCTCTCGCTCAAAAACGTGATAGAATCAAAATGATATTCTTGCTGAACCTTTGTATTGTTATTTTCTAGGCCGTGAAGGCTTGCTATTTTGTATAATTACATTCAGTGATTTTATAAATTCAAAAATGTTAAATAGTACGAGCGAAAGGGAGGTTTGACCCTTAGTCGCCTTAATATACGGTTTAAGCCAGTAGAATAGATATAACTAATTCTGGGGGCTGTTATTATCGAGACGCTATTACGGGTTTTCATAAAAGTATGTTATAAGGTTATGCCACATTTTGAAGCTCGTATACATACATAATTTCGAAACTTTTGATGAAATTTAAGTCGCAATTTCTTACCTGTGGCCCTAATGAGTCTTTTTGCATCATTTAAACTATTATTAAATAATGTAATGTAATAGTAATAATTAATAATAATGTTAATGCATAAAAAAATTACATTTGGAGGGCGCGTTAAAATTTTGTCGATAACAGATATATATATTTTAAACAGCAAACTGGTACTCGCATCGCAAATTCACGTACATAAAGGAATAAACACAGTTAATAGGTATATAAGTACCTCATTAATGGTTTTGATAATCCTTCCATATTATTTTTATCATAAATCTACTATAGAACTAATTTAGAGCGATGAGATTTAATTTAACAAAATAGAAGCAACGAAATACGGCGAAGATGGCACAAAAGCGCTATAAGAGTATTTTCGAATTCTTAAGGCGCTTTTAAGCCCAAGGGTGGCTAGAGCCATTATAACTCAAAGTAACGACCACTTTAGACCAATTGTAGAGCTTATAGCTCCATAATTTGGGGCCTATTTGACGTTACAAAAGCGCTATAGCCGCTTATAGGTCTACTATATTTCTTACTATTGGAGCTGATGCCATAAACAAAATCCTCTAACCGGCTACTGTACTGTATAGCGCCTGTGTGCTAGTTGGGCAATATATGAAGACTTCCAGACATTAATTACTATATTGCTTTGTGAATACTGAAGCTCCACATCTCTATTACTATTAGCCTTTTGGTGGTTTGCTTACCGTGAAATAGCCAGGTATTTTCGATAATTACTGATTTGCAAACTGATTGGGCGAATGGTTCCATTGAATACCATTCTGCCCCAGTTAAATCAATAATCAATCCTGTGAGGCGGTGAGCCGGAATCAATTTTAATCAAGGAATAATGGACATTGGACAGCCTTAATTTTCAAAAGCATACTTGAATGTTGTTTCAATGAGGAGTTTTTCTTTCTTTGATAGAGGATTTTTCGAAGGGAGGTATTAATATTTTTATACTTTTGACTCTTGACTAACTTCTAATTAATTATATATTTTATTTATTAAAAAAGGACGGTAACAACATCATAACCTGCCTTCCAAAGCACGGAAGCGCTCAGATCTAAACGCCACAAATCCGTCACCCATCCAAGCAGTGACCGGACGGAGTGATATATCAAGAAGACTTTATAATTTAAAGTTCTATATTCATAAAACAACGGCAAGTATAGGTAGTAGGCGACTAGGAATATTGTACAGATTCTTTAGTTAAATAAATAATAACGCTGGACACTATCACACAGCATCATGTAGCCCCAAACTAAGCAGAGCTTGTATTATGGGGACCACATGACTGATATACTTACTAACATTGTTTTTCTTGTAAATACAGACATTATCGTACATAGAAAACACCCAGACCTAAGACAAAAAAATGCAAATATGTGTCCTGCGGTGGGAACGAACCCGCCACCTTCTGCGTCTCAGGCAGACCTTCGCCCACTGCGCTATATATGTCGTCAAAGATATTCGGACATAATTCTATTACATATTCTGTGGTTAGGTCTCAATTTCTCAAATAGCTAACAACTCGAAATAGCAAGCAAATTCGAGAACACGACATGACAGACAGAATATCGGCAGTAACTAATCAATGTTTTGTGAATACAGGTATAACAAGATTGTTTCGTATTTATGTCAAGTGTGGCGCGAAACAGTGTGCTATTTCTAGTTAATAAATGGAGAAAGTATTTTTCTTTTACTATAGGATACCGAAGGAGTTCTATTTATATCACAGTGCGAATTAAACATTCGCATTTATGTCAAAAAATTATATAGAACATAAGACTCATGAGACGCTCTCGCGGTATTTTTCAAGTGTGACTCGTGCTATCATAACGTGGGGCGCGGCTGGAGCTCTGTAAGACACATCTGCTATAATAACTACCCTTTCGAGGATACTATATACTCTATATTATACTCTTAATTTTGGTGGAGTTTACATAGGTAAGTATTTCTTTGCAATGATATCGACACAAAAACACTTCTTTTTTAATTATTTTTTTATTCTTCTTGATTTGAATGAACACTTATTTGTATTTAAAATTAAGTGAGGGTAGAAATATTAGTAGATTTTACAAAAAGTGCACGAAACGAACCATTTTCATCCGACTTTTAATGTAATGTCGAGGGTGACATGGTTTTGTGGACGAGTTATAAACTCTGCTTTTCATTTTGATTGCGAGGAAATAAAACAGTAGTGTAACATAACATTACATTTTTAACAACTTTAGCAAACTAAAGAAATTAATAAACGCACTAAAAAACAAGAGCTGTTTCCGACGCTTTATTTTTTTTTAATATTACTGCATTAATATTAGGCTTGGGCTTCAGACCTATACAGCCTACTATAAAATTTAATTTGTAATAATAATTTTCTTAAATTAATTAAATAATCTACCGTACTTGAATTTAAATTTTAATATCTTTTATGTCTTAAAAACAAAGCAAATAAATTAAAGTAAATATTATAAAATAACAAATTATATCTATGAACTTCTTATTGTGTTTGTATGGCTCATTTTCTTTGCCTTCATAAAGAAACATATAAGAGTAGCCTATATCCTGCACAAATAAGTACTTTCAGAGTATGAGAAGTGAAAAGTATATTTTTTCATATTATGAATGACGTAGATTTGCCCTGTTTATTAAAGCTAACCCAATGCTGAATTTCATCATATATAGGTCCCTAATACTTTTACTTAGGGCACCACTTAGCTCTTATTATTTTATTCGTTAATTTAATCTAGCAGTAGTAGTTTTGTTACGGTAGTCATTAGCGTCCCACTGAGCGAGCCGTCGTGAAACCACACGAAGTATTTTATCGTAAAAGATGCTTTGACAAACAATGATACAAGCTGTTGAAATTGTTTTCAGTTGTGAAGAAATCTAGTGTTTTGTTGAACGAAAGTTGCAACAATCTTCAAAAAAATTCAAATTCAATTTGAATTCTTCGGCTTCGCTTTGTTTCGAAGTTGCGAACATAGGGTACATTTATACAGTAAAATCTTCTTCTTCTATCTTCTATAATATTAAAAGAGAAGTCCTTTTTCTGGAATCAACGCACAGCCTAAACTACTGAAAATACAAAGATGAATTGTGTTGGAGTGTAGCTTCCTTTTATAGCAAAACCACCGAATAAGGAAGCATTTTTGGAAACTCAACCCCTAAGGGGGTTAACAGGGGTGGCAAAGTTTGTATGAGAGACAAAAAAAAATCTTCGCCAATTGACTTGAAATTTTGCATAGAGACTCTCTACTTAAAATAAATAAGATCATATTTCAAGATTTTTCGAAACTGGGTTGAGTTTGGCTAAGTGGGTTATAACAGTGGTGGCAAATTTTGTATGGGGGACAAAAAATCTTTGCCTATCGATTTGAGATTTTCCACAAGGACTAAGTAATATAAATTAAAAATAATATAAATATAATATAAAAACAACTATTTCCGTATTTATCGAAAATCAACCCCTAAAGGGGGTAAATGGGGATGGAGAAGTTTGTATAGGGACGAAAAACACTTTACTTATTGATTTGAAATTTTGCAGACTTTCCAAAAAAAATTAATAAACACCTATTTCAGCATCTTTCAAAACTCAGCCTCAAAGGGGGGGTAAACGGGGATGGCTTAGTATGTAGTAGTTTTCGCAACTCAACTTTTACATGGGGTTAACAGGGATGGCAAAGTTTGTATGGTGTACAAAATAATATTTAATTAACTACTGACTTGAATTTTTTAACAGAGACCAATTCAAATAAAATTAAACATCTATTTCAGCATTTATCGTAAATCTACCTCAAAAGAGATTTACGGGGCTGGCAAAGTATGTATAAGGTACAAACAACATATTCACTCACTGACTTGAATTTTGCACAGACTCTAATAAAAACAAATAAACACCAATTTCAGCATTTTTCGCAATTCAACATTAAGGGGGTACACGGGTGTTGCAAAGTCTGTATGGAGGTCAAAAAAAATCTTTACCTACCAATCTAAAATTTTGCACAGAAACTCTCTAATAAAAATAATGAACACCTAATTTAGCATTTTTCACAATTCACCCCGCAATTAAGGGTGTAAATGGTAGTGGCAAAGTTTGTATGGGGAACAAAAACAATTTTCACATGACTCGAAATTCTGCACAGAAAAATAAACAAAAACCTATTTCAGCATTTTTTGCAACATCGGAGGGGGTTAACGGGAGTGGCAAATTTTGTATGGGGGGACAATACGGGTTTCGGTTTTTATTCAAATATTATAGGTATCCTTAAAAAACCAGGTGTGAGACAGATTGAGCTGAAGTTTTTGCACCTAATATTTTAGTTCTAGACCAGGAACAACATAAAAGGCTACTTTTTATCCGGCGACCACGCGTGCGAAGCAGCGTTAAAAAAAATTGTAACATCAAATAATAACACAACCGAAGAGGACTTCAGTCGGGTAAAAACAAGATGTTGATTTTTTTTGTCTTTTAGATCTCGATTGTTTTGTGTTGAAACATTCAACCTTTAGGGTGAAGAAGTACGAATTTTATTTCGTTACTAAAACAATAAAGAGAACAAAATTTTAAAAATTTAGTCTTAAAGTGCGAAGTAACTTCACTGTTTCGTAAATTAAACACATATACAACATACATATATGTTGCAACACACATACGAGTACGTACTTGGTTTGTATTTAGATTCAAACATTGAGTAAGTTGTGAAATTGTTTCCGATATACTTTTCATGAAGGAGGCTTCACGGGCGAGCTCAAGTGGACTGCTTGCGACAGTTACCATAATTCCCTAATATTCTAATAAAACTTAAACTTAAGAAGCCTATTCTGCTCTGCTTGCAGAGTTATTGAAATCAAGTTTTCCGAGTTAAATTGTAATTGAGTCAACTTCAGAAGAGCGACCATCGAGCTGAGCGTGAGCGTTCGACGGTTAATCGATTCGAACTCGCAATCGCTACCCGAACAAGTCCGATTCCAATTTTGTTGGTTTAGCTTTTGGGACAAACTTGATTTAAATATATTTTCATCAATCTATTACTACTCATCGCACCCGCTTCACAGATAGAGTTCATCCAATACGTTCGACGGTTGATCAATTCGAACTCGCAATCGCTACTCGAATAAGTCCGATTCCAATTTTGCCGGTTTAGCTTTTGGGACAAACTTGATTTAAATCATATTTTCATCAATCTATTCCTACTCATCGCACCCGCTTCACAGATAGAGTTCATCCAATACTAATACCTACTCGATTTACACTTTACAAAAACACTCAACTCTTTTGGCACTGAGAGCTGCTAGCTAATAACGTAAAATGAGAACTGTCACTAACCACTTATACCTTATATTGGATATTATGAATATTATTGATAACAATATCATTTTTTTGGCTGGTAGTAATACAGCGTAACGCCATTAGTTCTTAGGCGTAGACATAATTATACAAGTTTTTTTTTAGAATAAACATAAACGAACCATCTCTTTTACGATAAAAACTTGCAAAAATAGCACCGATAGCACTTATCGACTAACTGTATTAGTTACCGAATCGTATGCAACTGGTATACGCGTGTAATTAAAGCAGTGTAAATATGTGAAACAAGGCTGAATTTTAACTGATAATGATTTTTATCGTCGGATTTGTACTACGTATATCGGATCGTTATTGATAAAAAATGTACTTAAACTGATGATTGATATGATTATTACCAAATTAATAATAATGACGGTAAAATTTCATCATTCTCCTTGTCAGTAAATATTTAAGCAAAGTTTTGGTTAATAATCCTTACTAATAATAATTGTTTGTTTGTTCGTTGCGCTTTGACGTCAACTGTTACTTTGCTACTTAAGCAATAACCATTAAAAAGTACTTAATTAAAAAAAACTATTCGGAACCCAAGCCAACCTCACCTGCCCGTGGTGCACCCTGCTAAGTAACAAACGGGACTCTGGCGTTCGGCTGATTGCAGCATATAATTCAAAAAGAGATTTAATCAAAATTAATAATATGTTTGTTTATATTATATAAGAACTTAAGAAAAAAAACTAAATCACTTAGGAAACAAATTAGGGCCCTGCCATTTTTTAAGGTCTATGCCAGCCTCCAAATCTAAAACCGAATGTGTTTCTTAGTCACAGTTTATTATTATTATATGTACTAACTAGATGACTTAGGTTGCATACCTAAGTGCTATTTAGTTAGTACCTACATAGGTACAAATACATATTTGTACTTTTCATTTTTATATTTAACAGGTAGATACCAGCTCATGTATGTTCTGTATGTACTGTATGTTCCAGCCCTTGAGAAAACTCAAGGGCTGGAAGAGACTTCAAAAAGCCATTGTAGGCCCATGTGTTTCTTAACCTGTTGATTTTCTTTTTGTTGGTTAATTTCGTGTATGATATAAAAATATCATTTCTAAATTTTAATCAATATATTTTTGAAATCGATTGAATTTTTTTCTTTCCTTTAAATTATGTAATTTTTGGTTTTAAGTAAAAACTGGTCTACTTATTTGTTTATAATTATAATAATAAGGTAGTCGCCGAACTGGGTCTGTTTCGCCTACGGTTGACCAATAGCCGAAATGGACAAACTGTTGTGAGTAACATACCTACCTACCTTACCTACTACCTTATAGGTCCTTACCTGCCGTCTAGTACCAACCTGGTAATCAACAGCTATTATGGACGTATAGCCCTCACCTAATCTGACTTCTTCTGAATAGCGGAAATAGTAGGTAGATTAGGTAGCAAACGATATTCTTAAAAATCAGCATGTGTGGAGGAGTAAGCACTACCTAAGTACCTAACTACTCTACATATATTCCGAGAGTAATTCTAGTTGTAGGTATACCTATACCAAATGTCAGCTTTGGGGGGCGTCCATTAATTATGTGAGCCATTTAGGAGGGGGAGTGGGTCGAGCCAAATCTAACCAAATCTCACGTGGCGGTCGGGAGGAGTCCCGGCAAATCTCACATTTTTTATTCCTCGAGAAAAATAAAGTAAGCCCTGTCAATTCCACGCAGGCCAAGCCGCGGGCAGCACTAGTTCATAATATAAGTGTGATATGAGATATTTATTTGCATGAATAGTGTAATTTGAAGTCTTAATTTTAGTTAAGCACTTTATTTATAAGAGCTTGCATATTTTCGTACGTTTTTGCGCTGCGACGAAAGACTACATAGTATAAAATTTGACTTGTCTAAGTGCTTATTTAGCAAGTTTAAATAAATAATTTTGGTTTTGTTCTGTGGAAACTATATATTTCTTCAGACATCTGTCAATGGAATTTCTTCTTCCTTAAAAATAAGCCTATAGTTTCCACAGAACTGTATTTTTTAACTACAAAAGAAAAGTTTCTATCTGCCCTCAATAACGTAAAATTTTACCTCAACCTATCTGTTTATTATAAGACATTTCAAGACGCAACTGGAACTAGTAAATAGTATGGTAGATTAGGTTATACCCGTGGCTTAATTTTTCTATCCCTCGGCAACAGTACATTTGTCTGGACGAAAGGTCCTTTGTCCTTTTCTGTACCCCCCTGACAATGTATTCTAACCGACTTCAAAAAAGGGAGGTTATCAATTCAACTCGTTAGTATCTAACTCCTCTACTCGTATGTATGTGAAAAAACAGACTCTGAGACAATAAATAAATCGAATTGAACCGAACACGATTAGGTAACATACAGGGTGGCGGTGAATTTTACTTCATCGAGGGCAGCTACTTAATCTTTTGTTGTTTGAACAACAAAAGACTAGGTAGCTGTTGTCTGAGATAAAACTATTACGTCCAATAAAACAAAAATCTGCTTTTGAAGGGAAACAGTTTCAAAGCTGACAGGTACTACAAATATAAATATATGTACTTAACTAGCGCAATACCCACGATATTGCACTGCAATCCTCTTAGATGTTTAATTTCAGGAAATCCTTTCTTAACACTATGCGAGGAACCAACCCACGAAATTTCAAGACTGTAAGGCTAGCGCACACCAGCGAACGGCATGGCAACGGATTACAAATTTTAGAACGTAAATTTGTAAGTATGTAATTATAATGATCGATACGTGCGTTGGTACATTTAAAATCCCTTACCCTGCCTTCGTTTGCGCCGGCCATTTAAGCTGGATGTTGATTGTCAGTCAGATCTTCATCATAATTTCATATGTTCCGACATTCTTCTGTTATTATAGTCGTTGAAGACTACACGAAAAGTAAGCTCTCCCAATTTGAGAGGGTTTTCCACAATGCCGGCAAAACGTTTTGTTACTGTGGGCTACACAGTGTATAGTACGACGAATGACCATGCTAACATAATCTGAGTGTAGCAACAGCAACATTTGTGATAGTAAATATTGACCCGCTTACCGAATTAAGCGATTTACGAACATAACGTCAGACAGAAGACACATTTAACCTTATAAGGAAAGGAGATAAAAGAAGTTTGTAGGCCGAGGTCGCACCAACCGTCGCCCGGATAGTGACAATCGACGCTCACGTGTTAGGCCAAGATAAGTCTGCACTTTGTTGATATATAATTTTATGTGCCTCACACCAAATAGTCATACTACTTGTAGTTCTGTGCTTAGAAAACAGGAACTTCAAGTAGGTACAACAATACCCAGACTTGGCACCTCTTGCGTTACCGTCGTTACGCGTACCAAGTACAAGTGCTCTCGCCCGTCTGCTCGGCAGGCTGAACGCTCGCTCGAGAGAGTAGGTACTGCGGCCATCTACATACGTTACTCGATCTAGCGAAATTTTATGTCTAATCAAGGCATATACAACCAAAGGGCCCTAACTGAAAACCAGCGCGGCATCTGACAGTTTGTCTCTAATGCTGCCTATGCTGAGTCATCGAGATACTATTTTGCGCGAAGTGCTGAGTAAGGGTCCTGTTTTACCTAGTGTTCAAGTACATTGCTCATATCTTGATACCTATTTTTGAGGTTTATGTCATCCAAGTTTAATCATACCTAACCTAGTTACCTAGTTCCTCACTACTATTTACTGTAATTTGGGTGAAAAAATCAATAATCTTTCGTTCTTTTCTTTCTTTCTTTCTAATCAATAGTAGACATCTGATCTCTTTGGCAATAAATTTAATTCGGAATCCTCGTGACGACTCCAAATGGGTAGTTTATCTGCAGTTTATCGAATATATACCTGTTACATAAATAATATTTAAGTAATTGAATATTGCAGTATTAAGAATTTAAATATATACATGCAAAAAACAATATATCTATAGAAAGGAAAGAATAGTTGGTATTTTATGACATTTCACGCCCATTAGCACTCCGCGAAGCCGGAGCGGATTGCCAGTTATTTTATAAAATTGTCGGCTAACTCAGTTCTTCCCCTCAACACTTCGTGCAATTTCTTAGCTTGACAGTTTAATAGAATCTGAATACTAACTTCATAAAGCAAGCTTCCTACTTGACAGAGTGCCGTAATAAAACATAAGTTTTTCTAGCAGATGGACAGAATAATGTGAAGTCAGCGGCAATTAAAGCAAAAACCCTTGGGAGTGAACTATATTTTGCGGACTTTTGCAGGTTAAAATGATTATTTAAAAGTACCTAAGTAGGGAAATCTAAATCATCATTCTTTACCTAGGCAAAGAAAAGTTTTACTTTAAAAAAAAAAGAAACATTGATCCAATAACCGAACAAATAAAGATTATAACTGGAAATTTACAGACAAATTTTCTGAACTAATATTATAAATGCGATTATTTTTGTGTGACTATTTTTGTACCCACTCAACTCCCGTAACGGCTGAACGCATTTGGATGAAACTTTGAAAATACATAATTTGGTAACTGTATTGACACATAGGCTACTTTTTATCGGGGTATCACGCGAGCGAAGCCACGGTCTGTATAATATTACAAATTAATATATCATCATCCGAAGCTCGACTTAACAAACTGCTGGGCCTCCCTTTGTAATTTTTTTGTGCAAACCTACACGGTCCAAAGATCGTCTCATCCAGTATAATAATATATGTATCATGTCAGTTTATTCTACTTGATGAGCTAGCTTTTCACTTTGACTGCGTGGGCAAGGATGGAGATACTCTTACCTAAAATAGTCTATTGACTCTGTTCTTAAGCCGCAAGCAGCCTATGCTAAGTTGAAGCAGTCAGTCATTTAGCTAATCCTAATAACGTCGTCAAAAGTAGACTTGAGGACATAAAGTTCTACATGTTTAGGATCCTCAATAAAAATCTTCGTAAACAACTTATGAGAAGATTACAGTCTGGCGTTGAACAAGTATAAGAACTCCTTCGGGTTTTTCTTCGAATTTCATGAAAATGTGTCTTCGAAATATGTGGATTTCTCTTTGTATTTCATGGAAATATGTAGGTGCAGAAGCCCTCTTTGTGCGGCTTATTTCAGTGATCTTATCAAAATAATTCCTGTCACTTTTTGGATGGGTTACCGTTTACCATTTAGATTTGAGAGTTTTCGTACTTCAGAAGGAACGTTAAGATGTTGGTCTCGACTTTTTCAATTTTTTTGTTATGTCGTGGGCCTCCAGGTGGCCTGAAAGCTCGGATACTAAAGATGGCAACCAAAAAAGATGGCATAGTTAACAGGAGGACTGCGGACATTTATGTCCTATGTATACATATATTATGTTATGTGTATTTTTATCTACAAATAATTCAGACACTGTTAAATTGAGTAATTTCAACACTGTAAAATTGTTCAAAAAATGGCATGTGCGGGTCTCGGACATGATCCAGCGAATGCAGTGCGTTTGTATTATTCAGCACTCAAAGCGTTGAAGTTTAGGTTCGCTGAAACTTGCAATACGTCAGCGCTTCTGAACTACGTATATATCCATACATCTCGGACATGAGAATTTTAGAGTTTCGCGTTCAATAGATACGAGCTATGTCCCCCAGGGCGAATTACTGGAGTAAAGCGTTAAGGTATGTCAGAGGCCTTCATTTTCAATATTAGTATTCCAGTTTAGAATATGATAATAATAATGAAGTAGTTCAAAAGTTTGAGATTAATAAATACAATATACTAGTTTTTTTTTTGTATTAACGACCTCTGTGTCAGAGGGAAACATGAAACACAATGTCAAGTTTCTTCATTTTCAATGTGGAGTTATAGAACCTATGTATTGAATAAATTCATGCAGAGTACTATATGAATAATAAAGTATTTCTTTTTCTATTTTCAAATGAGGTATCTTACTTAGATAGTTTTAACTTGCATTTCATGTACGCCAATTAATTTTATTTAAAGGTAAATTTTTGATAGCCTACATATCATAGCAATTATAGCAGGGACCTCTAAAAAAAAAACGGTCTAGTGCGAGGGGACTCGCACACGACGGGTTCCGTATCGTTATAGCGCCACTTAAATATTTAGCTATCACGGTTCATGACATACAACCTACTGACAGACAGACAGATAGACAGACACAGACAGACAGACAGACAGACAGACGAACAGTGGAGTCTTAGTAATAGGGTCCCGTTTTTACCCTTTGGGTACGGAACCTTACAAAATAAAGCCCATGTTTAACACTAATAATGTAGCTTTCTATAGGTGGATTTAAAAAGGTTAAAGGTTTTTGAGTTTACCATTACCAAACAAACAAACATACAAAAGATCTATTTTTTCAGCTTCAAAATATTAATTGTAGATAGTGTCGATGATAATGAAGTAGATTGGTACTTAAATTGTCGATCTTTATAAGATTTAAAGCGGTTCTAGAAGCTTTTTGGCAAAATGCGCATTCATTTAACTTTGATTTTACCTAGCAACACCTAACAGTATCAAGTACTGAATCTCCCTACACGTATCGGTTGCAGCGATCTACCTAAGCACCGGCTAAGCCGATAAAGTTTAAAATAATAAAGCGTTCGGCGAACCATAGGTACCATCGGATTGGTGTCATGTGCAGGTTGAAATTTCTAGGTAAATAACGTAGCAATAAACACTTCTTAAAGTCAATAATAGGCCAACTTAAATACTTAAAGTGGAAAAGCCAAAATACCCTAAGATTTTTTAAAATTTCTAACGATGAACTGCGTCCAAAACTCCATTTAATGCAGTTAAATTACTTCCGTTTAGCTTTATTTCCTTTTCAAAAGGGTTCTGAGCGCGACCTTAGAGATATTACGCCAGAGGCCTCTTAAGTTCATTTAATAGAATTCCGCCGAGTCTCGCCGACAGTCTACAATAAATTATAGCTCACTTCTACGACTTCAAAATTTCCTCACAACCAGAAACGTGGTCATAATTGGTTGGAGCTTTCCCAAAGAGCAAATCAATTTATTTTAATTTAATGTTTTATTTCTCAGAAAAACAAAAAAGTTCGAATCGAATCATGTTTTAATATTTTTAATAACATTGAAAAATGTTCATTTGATACGATGACCCATTTGAAAGATTTGAAATATGATTATTTGAAATCGCGGAGCTATTTGAATCGAACGCGTAATTTACTAACTTTCTAGCTTTGAATTCAAGACGTTAAACCGTTAGCTGATTCGATTCGTAAGCAATCAGCATTCAGCTTATTTACCTTAGCGGCAGACGATTCAAAACTATAGTTAAATAAATAAATAATGCGGGACTTAATCACACAGCATCATGGAGCCCCAAACTAAGCAGAGCTTGTATTATGGGAACCACATGATTGATATACTACACATATATTTTTTTTTTTTGTAAATACATACATATTATACATAGAAAACACCCAGACCCGAGACAAATATCTACAGAACATGCAAACATTTGTCCCGCAGCGGGAATCGAACCCGCAACCTTCTGCGTCTCAGGCGGACCTTCGCCCACTGCGCCACAGAGGCCGTCAGTTGTGGTGGTTCCGCTGCTATGACCTCGATAAAGTCGGTTTGACGAATCTATCTTGGATCTGTTTGCTTATTTAAGAGCCGGGAGCGGTTCAATAACACCATCAGTTAAGCAGTATATTTACGAACTGCAACTCCAATCAGCTTCTTCTGAGATGGCGTAATGTATGACCTGCAGCGGGAAGGGCTGGGAAAAAAATACTGGACACCAAATATAACTTCTTTTCCTACATATCGCATCCGTACTTACAATGCTACTGATTCTATAATTATTAAATACAAAGAGATTGTGAAGAGATAATAAAAATAAAAATCACAGGTTATAACTAGATAACAAATGAAACACAATATAATAATCAGCGTAGCGTCTTTTCCTGTACAGATTTTTTCATAATGCGGCGCGTACAGACATATATATGGCGTGTTGCCATACCGTGGTCACATAAATACAGTGATGAATATGTTCTTGCTTGGCTTTTAAAAACGAAGTCTATCTAACAAGTTAAATCTCAAAACAGATTTTGTCTTATACGATCTGTTCAAAAATTTCGATAAAACATTTGCCAATGCTATGCAAGTCTATATTCGAAAGCGACTGTACTCACGTACAATGTTATCGCATATTTCCCGACAATAACAGAGTTGGAACAGATCCCAGCACATAAAGTATTAACAAGGCGAGCTGTTTATTAATGTTATGTATTGTATTTGTGCAGTGTGCACCACCTAAAATGACTCGTAAACAATTGCAAAAGTAACAAGCAGTATAGGTACTGCCACCAATTTACTAATTAAATTAGGTACTATAACAGCTTAAGAAAGGAGTTTTCTGGCATTTTAGTATAACACGCGATAAAGAAGCATCCGCGACCGCTCCTGACATGCGGCGATATTTAGTCAAAAGTCGTTCAGCATATTATGCGGACGATTTTAGGTGCAGGCCACATGTATATGGCGTCCGACGCGGACATGTCACGGGCGGTTTCCTATTCCATTTAAATTTCATACAAAAAGAATGAAATAATGTCAGCTACCCAAGATTAAGTTCACCGTCAAGTTTGCAACGGACTTGATACGGCGCCCAGTAGACCAGTAAACTTGATTTGTATGGCTATGGGTGTGCATGGCAAGTCTACTTGAAGCGAAAATAGAATTTTGTTCTACCGACTTGATCAAGTTTGCAGCGTCATGTAAACTTGAAGATGTGTGTGAGCGTTCAAGTATGCATGACGTTAGTTAACATTGTGAGCGACGCACGCACATGTTCGACTGGCAGCCATCAAGCAAACTTGCCGGTAAACTTGATCGTATGTATTATATTATGGACGAACTGCAAACTGGACGCCGCATCAAATCCGCTGCAAATTTGACGGTGAACTTGATCGTGGGTGGCTGGCATAAAGCACAACTTATGATTGACGTGATTATGACGCGCCATGTCATATCGCGTATGGTAAATTGTGCTTTATTTCTATTCTTTAAGTATGAAATTTAAATGGCGCCCGTATCATGTCCGCGCTCGACGTCATTTACATGTGGCCTGCACCATAGATCACCAATGATAGCGTAAGATCTGTGATTTTGTTAGAAGTGGTTCAAACCAATTACCGGTAGTAATTCTACATTGACAAATAAGGGGCAAAAGTAGTGGTTGAATACCACTAAGGAGAGAGTTAAACTCAGACGTAAATTCACTACGTTAGAAATGGAAAAGTTAAAAGAATCTACAACATAAGAACGTACGTTGAAGTAGCAATTAAGCTTGTCGTGGTGTCGAAGATGCATAACACATGTTCGTGAATACGGTATTCTTAAATCTATGGTAGCCGCAAGCTCAAGGGGGATGAACCAAAGCCTGCAGGTACGCTGGTTGTGATTCAGATCAAAGCCTACAAGTACGCTGACTGTGATTATAATGAGCTGGAACACCTACACCTTCACTGATTATGGATGAGCATGAATATCTGCGCTGAAATTGAAGAGCTACGAGTTACGTCTACAATGAAGACAGCTGCAATCAAAATGTGGATGGAAATCTCATTTCTATACCTACGACGAGGATTATTGATGGTGAATCTACTATGTAAAAATGTATGTAAAAGCTGGATAATGTTGTTTTGTGCTGTATAATTACACCAAGACTGGATGGTTAGTATAGTTATAGTAACAACGGCTTTATATACCAATGTTAAATTAATACAAAGTATATACATCATAGTACTCAAAGTTCTTGATTACTATATTCGCTGGCAATGCTTATGGAATCTGATATGTGTGAGCAGTGAAACAATATAAAACAGTGTTAGATAACAGTATGCAAATCTATCGAGGATAGCAAATATGGATAAGAGGTAGTCAGACGCAAGTCCAAACATAACATTCGGCACCTACGTGCCCAGTTTTTGCAAGCTAGCATTTATTTTAATCGATAGAATGAAATGATACTAAAATGAAATTCAGTCAATTTATTTATAAACATTTTTGGATCACAATTTTTATTTTACGGAAAACTCATGCTTGACACAAAATTTAACTCTAGATTACAAAGTAATTTCATAAAAAAGCCAACGGTTACTCAGACAGTTTGCCTGTATCTGCTATGATCCGTTTTTCCCATACTGACCCAGTTCAAAAAAACACTAATATTTTCCTCGCAGATTTTGTTTAGTCTCGGTCAGAAGAATGTTTAAAAAAACTTACCCTCCGCCGGTTGTCCATCGTTCTGTAAAGAAATAAATTACGTTTAATTACAAAATATTATTTATCATCATTATGCATGATGTTACACATGTTACATGTTAACACATCACTAAATATCTCTACTTACAAAAAATACTTAGGTGGTTTTTAAACGTGAATTCATCGATGTCAAAATTAATAGCAATAAGGGCATTTAAACACAGTTCTTAAAGCTAAAACAAGACCGGTTAAGTGCGAGTTGACTCGTATAATAAAAATTGCACTTGAACTTGACCTCCCCTTTTATTTTTCAACCCCCCCATTTCTTTATTTTGACGTTTCTTTCCCCCCATTTTGACGTTTCTTTATTTTTTTGTTTCTTTATTGTATCTTTCATTTTCTAGGATATTAACTGACATTTGTATGCCTGTACGGCGAAACATGTTACCTATGTTTCGAACAAATAAATAATTTGTATTTGTATTTGGCATTATGGTTAAACGCTGGGACTGTCAGAACGAAAGAAACTCTGAAGATCTTAGATCACATTGTGCACGGTTTTGGGATGACATCAGGGGGTCTGATTTATGCGCGCGCCTTGTCGCAGCTATGCGAGATAGACTACGTGCCGTCATAGCTGCTGATGGAGGCTATACTAGTTATTAAAACAATGTTATAGTTTCCTTAATAAAATAAAGACAATTATTTACAATTTCTACTTGATTATTTCTTCAAATTTCTTTTTGTAATTTTTAGTAACAAGCTCGATCTCGCTTGGGTGAATCTCTATTGCTTTTTCTATGCTCTATGCCTAATCTATGCTCTATGCTCTATGCATAATCAAATCACATAATATCATAGACCTAGTGGCATAGATTTGTGCATGCAATTCCCAACCTTAAACATTTTCAGACCGCGAGTGTATGTATGTATGTTTGTCCAGGCATATCTCCGAAACTACTTATCCTATTTTGACCATTCTTTTTTATTAGCTTACAGTTACTTCAAATTAGGGAACAGTGCAAGTTTCATCAGTTCAGCAAACCCAAACCACCGAAAAAAAAAAGTGAAATCGGTTCAGCAGTTTTCAAGATATGGACTAAATACGTATCATTTAGTGTGACCGCCAGGAGGTACAGGCGTGGTGTCAAAGGGAAAAATCTCTCAAAACCTTGGTCAAATTCTAGTGCATGCAAGAAATATGGGATTGCGGCATAGCGCAGCCTAACGGCAGCACAGCTAAATCCCCAGGCCGCAGACGGGCAGCAGCGTCGACAGTCGAAAAGTTGTACTCTGCGATCCCCAACCCGCATGCTCAGCGTGGTGATTATGGGTGTATCCTTCTTTATTAGGGGAGGCCTATGTTCAGCAATGGACTGATATGGCCTATGTCCAGCAGTGGACTGATTTAAACTGTTGTGGCGATGGCGGTTAAGCTTGCCGTTAAGTATACTTACAATTAGGAATTTCTCTCGGAATATAATTAGGTAGTACTTAGGTACCTGGTGCTTACTTCTCCACACAGACCGATTTTTAAGATCATATAGGTACCTACCAACCCCTAACTATTGCTGCTATTCAGAAGAAGTCTAATTGGGGGGAGGGCCGTATTGCTGTTAGCTGTTAAGTACCAGGTTGGTACTTGATAGTAGGTAAGGTACCTAAAAGGTAATAGGTAGGTATCTTATATACAACACTTAGTCCATTTCGGCCATTGGTTAAAGTCGTAACCGTAACCGAAGCTGCCCCGGTGAGGTGACTAAATTATTATTATTATAAACAAGTAGATATTCTATTTTTTACTTAAACCTAAAAATTACGAAATAAAAAAGTAATTAAAAAAATTAAACCGACTTCGAAAAGAAATTAGCTCAAAATTAAGAAAACATATTTTTATATTGAACATGAAATTAACCAACAAAAACGAAATCAACAGTAGTTAAGAAATAAATTAGGGCCACAATGTTGTTTGAGGTCTGTGCCAGCCCCTATGAAAAGTACTAAATAGAAAAGAAAAAAATACTAAGAAGAAAATAAAAAGTATGTACTTTTTATTTTCGACCGGAGAGAAAAATCTATTACAAACACTACTATAGTACAAATACACAGGTACGTAGGTAGCACGTTAGTAGGTACCTACATTTCATAATAAAGTAAAACAGAAATGCATTCGATTTTAGATTCAGAACGCTGCACGCAGCACAGCTGGCACAGACCTCAAAAAACATTGTAGGCCCTAATTTATTTCTTAACTACTGTTGATTTCGTTTTTGTTGGTTAATTTCTGCGATCCCCAAGTTATTCATATACAATATAAAAAAATATTTCTTAATTTTGAGTTAATTTATTTTTGAACATGGTTTAATTTTTTTAAATTACTTTTTTATTTGATCATCAGAATAGTATTTAGCTCAAATTGATAAAACTACCTATACATTTGACCTAGAGAAGTATCTTACTTTATTATCTACAGGCATGCTTGCACCTCAGTTCAAAGATCTGGTATACGTGGTATGTAGTGACATTATAATATGATCATTCCAAATAACTCTCACAGAAAACTAAACAACTAGCTAGTTAGATTAAACCAACATAGGCGGGGAGCTTATCTATTGTAACCTTCAACACTATTACGTATTTACATATTAATTAATTGCTTTACCGACCATTGCAATGGTGATATTTTACCTCAGCCAACGTTATTTACACCATTATGTAGCGCGTCCGCGACGTGCCCGGAGTGACCGGTCATCTATCACGCCTAGAGGGTTGGGTGGATACGACAGAATGCTCGACTGTTTGGATAACAACCTCTAAAGCAGAGATCGATTTTCTTTTGATAAATCAATCGAGTCAAGTCGATTAGTGGCCGTAAAAAATCAACCCCATCATCTGTGCTAGATATTATACTTGGAATAACGCCATTTTATTTGCATTGAATATACACAGCAGGAAGCCATGACAGCTGCACCTATAATAAAGTAGAAAAAGTGGCAGAACCACTGACTAGTGCTGTAAAAAATACTTAATTGATCAATAAATAATATCCCTGAAGCATCAAAGGCTACAGATAGAGTATCAACAAAGAAGTTATATATATATATATATTATATGGCCATTGGCCCAGCGTTAACCACTACTTATTATTCGCAGGTGGTTTCAAAACAAAACCTGGTGCGTACAGCAGCTTTCTCTGCCCCGAAACAAAGCTATACAGAACACAGGCTCTCAGCAAAACCACCACCAAATGTAGACAGAAACTAATACCGTCTTGGTTCCTAAGTTCATGGGGCCTGTTTCTGACGATTCGATATACTTGATTGTATTAAATATATATCGCAGAAACTGTCAAAACTGTTTGGAATTTGATAGTTCTTGCGATACATATTTATTAGAATCAAATATATCGAATCGTCAGAATCAGGCCCCTGACCTGTGAACTTTGTTTAGTGAAAAGCGGTTTAGTTTGACTTCTTCAAAGATACATTTTACCTCATTATCATTACATACTAAACTACACAAGCATTTTAATTTTAGTGTAAGTTTACGCTTTTTATATATTGTTTTATACAATATTTTTTTGTTTTTTCAATGACCTGTGTGCCAAACTTTTATAAAATCGTCGCTGATCAGACGTTACTTTAATGAGACAATGATTTAAGCCTAAATAATCGGTGACATACTTTCAAGAGAGAGTTTCCAGGTTAGGTGCCATTATCGAAGAATGGATTCTAACTGGAAGAAGTGATGGAGACTGTGTTGTAGGCATGACTTCCTAATTGTGTGTAGCTGTGGCTCGAACTTCACGTAACAGAAACAGTATAACATTATGTCGTTCAAGGTAAGATTTAGTAAATAAATGGATTTATTTGGGGTGGGTGGAAACCTCTCTACGACACATCTCAACAACAGTGTCAGTGTCAAAAGACCATATTTATTTTTTATTTGCACTTTAGATTGATGCAAATGACACACAGAATCAACAGAATTTCAACGAATAGTTGCTGTATGGAAATGCAAACTTTGTCATATATGTGTTTAGAATATTCTGACAATAATAGCTACAGAAGTAGTTAGATAGGTAGGGGCGCAGCGATGCCAACTCCTAGCTTCTGAGTGGTAGACAAACATTTTATTGGAAATATTTTTCTGTTGACGCAAGTAAATACGGCTAGCCTTCACAAATATCCATAACTTTTTCTTACAAGTATTTGAAAACATTTGATGTAAGTAGTTTTCGTTATTTGTTTCATATTTTTCGCGTGATCATAGAAAATCGCGTGTGCCCAAATATAATTATGAAGTCTGAAATATATTTAATACGTCATTTTAAGTATAAAATTTCTAGGTATACAATGAATGACTTTATGCAAACTTTTTTATTAAATACCAACAATGGAATTGTTCAAGCTGACAACAACCACAACAACCTACACTTTTCTTGAGTTGTATCAATTTATTTTTATAAATTATTCTAACCAGCAATCGGGATGTCTATAATTTATACAGCGGGGTTATCGAAGAGAGGCCGAAGAAGACTTGGGTGCGCTCGTTGCCGCGAACCCTCACTACGCTCGCTCGTCTTACACTACTCACCAGGGGGCCTAGTGCGAGTTTTTTACCAGCTCGATCGCGTTTGCGTTTACGCAAATTTATATGGGATCGAGGTAGCGCCATCTAGTGAAAAACGCGTGGCACTGACTCCTTTCCATACAAATTTCCGTAAACGCAAACGCGATCGAGCAGGTAAAAGAACTCGCACTAGGCCCCCAGATTGCAAACTGATGGTGAGATTCGAATTACGTCGTCTATGTCATCACAATATTATACCTACGACGACGTGAATCCTACTATTAGGCATCAGAAAAGGTAAAGCATCAAAACTGATAGAATTTTCTAATACCTAATTTATGCCCACACCATTAAACCACAGAATATCGTTTTTCCGCTACAAAGTTATTAATGCTTTCTCATATAGATTTACAAAAAAAAATTAAAAAAAGAATGTTGGAATTATTTTGGCATGTCGTCGTATCGCTGATTTGTACATGTGCGCATCGCAAAAATCTACGACGTCACACATCAACAACAGCCTATATCAGTCCACTGCTGGACATAGGTCTCCCCTAATGAGAAGGGGGATATGTTCCCATTTCATCGCACAACGCATCGTGGAAATTTCCGATGCGCCGACGTAGACAAAAGTACTCGCACGATGCCGAATGTGACGAAATTTCTGGGTCGAATTTTGGTGCGACATCGTTTTTGCAATGCGTACACATCGCAGGGTTGTGGCACTTGTTGCCTTGCCCTTAGAGCTGAGAGATTTTTGAAGGCTTTCTTCTCATTGAGGAATGAATTTTTGCTTCTAAATTAACTGTATGTCAATCAACCTTTCACCTCTTTATTGTATCTACACAAAACGTTCCTTCCTCAATAATCTTAATAATTTATTATGATAAGATTTTTTTAAATATAAGTTCAACGATATTTTCAACAAAAAATTGGCATTTAGTTAACATCCATACAATGTTGAATTGGGGCATGTTACTTTCACCTGAATGTCGTTTAAGATTGTATCTTCATAATCTTCTTGGGGGAGGCTTTTCCCCAGCAGTGGGATGAAATAGGCTAGTTAAAAAAAGTACATGATCTTTTTAAGTACCCAATCATTTTATTTTGAGATATATAGGTAACAAAATAACGTAATTTTTATTGATCTAATGCAGTGCCAATATCACACAGGATTCTTTTTATCCAACTTCAGAAAAAGAGGAGGTTTTCAATAAAGTTGAATTTTAGTTCTCTCACTTATTTATTCTACAAACATTTAGTAACCAATTTGAAAAATCAATAATAGATGTATAGATTTTTCAAATTGGTCTAATTCAGTTCACTCAATCGGTGCTAAGGTGACGCCATAAGTACCTACCTATCTTTCTCAATTATTGTAAAAACCTGCTTCGATCAGCCTAGCTAGACAACCCATCTAAGAAAATTCTGAACTTAAAAGGTGAAACAGCCGTAGCCATTTTAAACAAGAAGTGAAGTGAAGTAAAAGGTGGGAATGCGGTGACACTTGCTTTCAACTTTAATTCGAGACTCGAGCAAAAATCCACAGAAATATATCTAGATAGAAGAAAAGAGTTCAGCAATTTGTAACGAGATCGACCGAGTAACTTTTTGCGTAGGTACTGTAACGTAAAGCCAAGTGAACTAAGGTGAAACATGGAAAGAAAAAAACCCTGGAACACCCTGTTACCGCGATGTGGACCACGGAAAGAAAAAATGCCCCTGGTACAGTCAGGTGTACTATATAGATAAGCGGACCACGGGCAGGGACCGCTCTAGCCACGTTGTCACCCAGTCGCTGTAGACAAATACAAAGCGTTCCACGAAAGGTATAAAAAAGAGAGAGCAAACCATCTTGAGACGAGCCCCGCGCTTCCGCTCCTTTGATGTTATCTTACAGATTCTGGATAATGCTACAGCATCAGGTCATCTCCTCTTGCAATCAGTGATTCTATTATAAGACCTAAGCCTCGAAAGCTGTAACTAAATGGCCCTGCCTTTCCAGATCCTAGTGCTTAAAACGCGAAAGTCTGTTAATTATGAATCATGCTTTCATCATCAATCAAAGTAATTTAAGAAATATTGTAACAAACGTAAATAATTAATACTTTTTTGCTTATGAAGCAAACGCGGGTGCAACGTTTAATCATCGCGGGTGCAACCCGTCTCATATAAGTGAATTTAAACGTCATTCCACTAGCCAAACTACATACTGGCCAAAATAAGAGATCAAACAATATAACACATTACTAATTAATGCACTTATTCAAGAATTTGAATAATTCCTTTAAATATTCATAAATAATAATTCCAACAATTTCAATAAAAAATACGTACCATTTTAGGAATATGCGTCTAGGTTCACTCAACGCGATGGTGGAATCGCTCTTAAGTAATAAACCTCGAATGGATGAGCAGCTTGAGTGTGGAAAAGTTTGCGTAAACTATATATTTTTGTATTGAGATGTCAAGTTTTACAAACTTCCCAACTCTCCATTTTCATAAAAAATAAAACGTCGTATTTCTGATCATAATTGGTATTTTTCACACACAGGCACACCTGTGCATGGAAGTTACTCACATTATTTGATAAATTTATATTTACATTATCAACAAAGTTGGTCAGCCACCAATCTTTTTGTGTAGTTACAAAACCTGCATTATACTAAAATACAATAATAGGTATTAAAAATAGGTGAGTGGAGGGAGCTACGTTTTTCTTTTTCTAGTAGGTAAAGTTGAATTTAATCTTGTTAAAATACAAAAATGTAACCAAGGTTAAAAAAAACGAAAAAGTCCCGTAGACGTCGTGATCCGAAAAAAATCTGCTCAGGCCCAAAAAAGTCCGAAAACGGACCAAAAAGTCCGCGCCAGCAACTCTGTCGGGAGCGGACTAAAGAAGAAAGCGAGAAATGGAGCCGTCGAGGCAAATATTTGCCACACGAGTTTTCTTCTATCTTGCATTATTTCTGTGGATTTAGCCGTGCAATAAATTGATAGCCATTCAAAATTTGATATGAATTTGATTGGGTTCTATAATACCAAAAATGATGACTGAAAACTTTATGTATTCCTTACATAGTATTGTTATTCTGAAACTAGATAATATATGCTATATTCCTAAACAAACAACACATAAGATATTGTTGTTTTTAATATGAAACAAAAAAGAATAAAAGTGGTCAATTTTGAAATTGAAATGTGCAAAATGCTATTGGATTAATAAAACTATTCATTTTAGGTAAGTATTTTGTAAAAAAAGGTATCTAGGAATCTAGACAAATACTATTGGAATACAAATAATACAACAATATAGCAGAAATATGATTGAATGAGAAATCATTTTGGTATTACATTTGTATGGGTAATTCATCCATCGGAGGCTCCTTACTCTTATAATTTACAGTCATTGAATATATTTTATTCCGGACTAATTACTTAAATAATAAATAAATAAGCCTTTTATTCAGACAGTAACAATTTTTTAAACTAAAATTATAATTATCTTAAGTGCTATTAGTAAATCATATCTGCCTGCGTGCCTCTTTGGACAAAGGCCTCCTCCAATTGTGACCATTGTTCTCTATCTCTGGCCAATCTGGACCATGTGCCACCTGCTGTGTCCTTTATTTCATCGACCCATCTTCTTGATGGTCTACCTTGCTTCGACTTCTTCTTGCTTCGGACTAATTACTTACTTAGGTATTATTATTTCTTTTGTCTGTGTGACTATGTTTTACCATCATGTTATGAATGAGATATTCTGAGCATTTTAAATTTAAAGAAATATGTTTGTTACTCCTTCGCAAATAAACTCTTGCACAGATTTGTAGATTTTTTTATGCACGTAATACAGGTTGTTGTAGTTACAAAGTTTTGTTCTTACAACACCATAAGTTATTTTGAAGGAAAAACAACAGTATTTTAATTTATTTGAAAAATTTAGATGTTAAATGAAAATAGACAAAAAACAAGTTGATCTTATTCCACTCAATTTTCTATTAGGAAAACTTTATCCAAAGTAATTTACCAAATCAAATCATAAGATTTTGCAATAAAAATTGAAGCGACAATCGCTACAGTATTGGGTTCACACATGCCTTTTGGGCTAGTTAAATTTAATCTTTAGTTAAATATAATTTCCTTACAGTTCATTTTCTTTTCTCTGGAAATATTTTGTATCAGTGTATTTTTATCCAACCTCTTCAGTATGTAGGTAACAACATTTTAAATTTTTTTGATACTGACTTTGTAGTTCAATTTCTATTTGCATTTGTTAGTTTTATGAAATTTATGTTTGATAATTTATTGAGAATAAATTTAGTTACATTTTAATTAAACTTATCACTGGGTTATGGGCAAGAAAATGACGATGACCGGTTTCCAATATTGGTCTTAAAAAATTTAAAAATAAATCTACAAAGTAAAAAGTTGGTACCAACCTACTACTAAAACCTACTAAGACTGAGTTTATTATTAGCTAAGCAATACACACTACAACACATTATTGAATGTCAAGAAATTCTGCTCAGGGGAGAAACTATACTTTCACTTTTGAGCACAGCACAAGAGTACATGCATACAAATTAAAAGAAAATAAGTTCCCAATGACAGTCAATGCCAAAGTAGTTTGTTTTCAGGTAACTATTGTTTGTGTTTACCTTTGTATGATAGTTATAAAAACATTTGAATAGGATGGTAGCAATTATTGTGGCCAGTGGGCATAAATACGTGTAATTAATTAGAGTATGGGTAAACAAGATTTTTAATACCTAATAGGTACTGCGTACAGACTCCAACCGTCCATAACCTCACGTGCTTACCAGCTCATCCTGGTTTCCCAGCTCGCGGTAACAAGTATCGCTGCTGCCCCGGCGCTTACCGCAGATAAACCTCCTCAAAAGTCTAGTAAAGAGGTTACAAAACCCACATTTGTGTACGTCCGACATGTTCACAACAAGTTTATTACCTACAAATTAATTGCATCAAAAAACACAAGATCGGTACACCAGATATTTATCTCGTGAGCTCGGATAAGTTTTGAAATAGTTTACAAGCTCAACACAATTTCTTGTTTTCAATGGATTTGGGATCACGGCGTGAGCTTTACGGGCACATTTTCGTCTCATGTTTATAATTTCTGTACGTAATAAAATTTAGAAAAGTTTTATGCGGTGACGACGCGACGCACAAAGTACTACGACTCGCGCGATTCTTTTGTCACTGACTCACTAACAAAAAACAACGGCGGGTCGGCTCCGGGCGAGTGATTGGTTGCTCAAGCACACGCGCGCGGCTGGCAGCAGAGCAAGACAAGTCGCATGCCACAGGCATGACACTGACATCAGCAACACCGCATGACATTTAATTTATAATATCTCATGGGTGGGTGGATTTACTCTTATGAATTTATTCACACAAAGGTTTTTATCTATGCGATTTTATCAAGACATTGGGAGATCCAGTGTGGAAATACATTGTTTAGCTCTATGAAAATATCTTGTATTACCTAGGTACTGTTAAGAATTTAAACAGTTGAGATGGTATTGACGACGACACGATGATTTCGTGTGTTTGATGATGGTTTATTTTTATTTGTAATCTAGCATAAACCATCGAGGCTTCGATCACATTGTTCGTACATTCCCGGTTCTCTATTGAATCACCATTTCTTATCAACATATTTACTGATTCCCGTTAATTAGACCAGCTGTCTAAACCCTTAATTAGGTACACCCTGGATTGTACATTTAAAATATATGCCATGTCTATGTGTATGTCTATGTATGAACATTAATTCAATGTAATTTCCATCTTTTAATCATCGAGCTTTTAACTTAAAAAATCATTTGACCTGAATGACTCCAATTACCGATAAGGAAGGACTTTCCGAAATTCTACACCTAAGGGGGTGAAAAACGGCGGCACAGTTTGTGTTGGACAACGTGATTCCTTGCTCCAATATACTTCAAATTATGCGTAAACAATATTTAACAGAATTGATGGAAGATGTGTTTCATATTTTATTTATTGGAATTCATCGCCTACCGGGGTTCAGAACCGGTAGAAAGTTATTTTGGGGGCAAAGAGATTTCATACAAGAGGGATAGACATGGAAAAATAATATCTGTTCCAAAACGACGCGCATGCTGCCTAATACGCAGAATTTTTGACTACCTAGTTGCTTAGTTTCTGCTACGCACCAACTACAATGCGGCGCGATGCCAATGTCAATCAATCAAGCTGCCCGAATAACAGCAGATTCTTGAAAAAATGGATGGTGTTTCATATTTTATGTACGTATTGTAGCAAATTTATGTATATCTAGGTACATCAAGGGTTTTCATTTAATTTCAATAATTTTCATTTTCTTAATCACAATTAATTGACACAAGTGAAAGATATATAATCCAAAGAAAACGCTTCAAGCTGTTCAACTGTTTATTTTCAGTTATGCATGCATGCTATCGATTGGACGACTTTTTCAATTCCATCAGCAAAACAAAACACTAAAAGAAAATTCCATTGACCAGCGTACATTTTCCCGCCTCAGCTACCTTAGTTCCCTTTTTTTTTTTTAAATCGCAACAACTAAAATGCAAGACTCAACTTGCCATCTATTCTTTTTATAAAATTCGAGATTATTTTTAAATGTTGTCAATAATTAAAGAATTATTTTAGTATTTCGTTCCATACAATTTATATTCATTATCATAACTCTTATTTCTATAATCTAACACAAGAGTGACGCGCAAAGCGAGTTCAATCAAAAAGCTATGGAGTGGATTACATTTATATTTTTTTATCACAAAAAATTGTTGGTGTGTCGAAATAATTTTAGTTTTCCGAACCAAAATTTGCAAAGGCAATATTATTTTAAGTTACGAATTCATAATAATTATGTATTTCTTTTCATTAACAATTATTATAACATTTTTGTGTTCTGTTTTTAGTTTTCCTCGAAATGCTATAAGGTGTTTTGAATGCACAGCTATTATAGCAAAAGCCCGTATATTTATTGCAAGCCATTCAAAAATTCTGTCGTATGCTCTGCTCACTTTCCCCTCTCAGACATCTATGTACAACAACTAAAGGTTTATAATGGGCATAATAAAAATGCAAAACCAACTTTGCATGTGTGTATTCTTCTTTAATTATTCAAATGAATACGTTAGGAGATGAAGGATTGAAGAACTGATCAAATTGTGGTGTATTATCGGGGTACGTTGTACGCCACATTTTAAAGAAGGTCAAGTGTGAAATTTGTTGTAATTTGATGGCTAAAAATTACATTCCACAATTGAATCGATATCAAAAACATGGGAGACGACAAGCAGCGGGGGAGAATTTTCATACATTTTGTTGTTGTCCGTACACACGGTGACAATCGCGACAGCAAGATATGACAGACGCTCGCGACTAAGCGCGACGACACAGCGTCGAGTTTGCGAGGTCTGTTAGGTACCTACCTACCTGAAAATTCGTCAGAAATATTTAAACGTACCAGGTTTTTCAAAACAACCCTTTTGGTGGTGCTTGGTTTGTTAAAGTTTGTATGGGAAATTCTAAACTAATAACGCGTCTTGCAATTGGTTTGCATAAATTTTCTTCACCTCAAATAGTTAAGGGGAAACCCTTTGAAAGGGAAGTCATGTTATAGTTTTAGTAAATGGAAATTTTTGAGCACGTTGTGTGATTTACATGAACTTACAGTGATTATTCTTTCAATCCAATTCGATAATGGGGGTGCAATGGGTAGCAAACGCACCATGGGGTGTAAGGGGTTCCAACCAACATCTTCGGGACCCAGGTAAACCTCAACTGCACGTTGTGCACCCTTATCGGCGTATATAGAGGGGGCAGCGTGTCCACCCCAGGATGGTCTAGTGCCCACCCCAGGGTGTTGGGTTACCGATTCGAAGTTTTAGGCTGGACACCTAAGAAACTTCACACATAAACCACTGAAATCAAAAAATAATCAATAACAAATAATACATTACGTATATAATTTGTTATGATTTTAATACATATTTCATTTACATTATATTTATAATACAGTGCCTACATTCTGTTTAGTTACTTTTGAATTCACAGTGTAAATAAACAATAATTGATTTTCGCGCCATTACGCAAAGCAACTGGCAGGTGTATCTGTTGACTGTTCGCCATTTGATTTTAATTTATTTTAAGTTAATATAATGGTAGGTTGGGTACCTATCCATTTTCTAATATATATTTTTGTTTTGGTTGTTGTGTCGTGTCAAATAAATGTTTCTATTTCTATTTCTATTATTCTATTTCTATCTGGTCTTTCTAAGACAAACCCATATTATGGTATTTTATACCCATGGATGTTAGTAAGACGTATACCTAATGGGCTATCATGAGAATCGTAATTTAACTATTGAGGGCAGTCTGGTCTGGTGGTTCACTGAGTGAACGGTGTCATGGCAAAGGCCGCAGAAATGACCCACAGGACCAAGTTTTGGGTTTTGCATGGTATTAATTAATTATTAGGTTGATATCCAGAAAATAAATGGTTGTTTTCTTTTCTGGGGGCCACAGAAACGACGAGACTAGGACCAAGTTTTTGGTCATGCATGGTAGTATTAATTAATTATTAGGTTGATAACCTGATGTAAATTGTAGTCACTTTGTATCATTGTAGTCATTTTGTATTCACCTTTGCTAGAAAAATTTCGCGGCTCGCTCTGCCGATTTTGTTGTCAGCTTTTGTTTCTTAATGGCACATAACAACCATTGACATAAATAAACTAATTAAACAACGCGCTAAAATATTGACCAATAAGGTTGTAATGACCTTTAAAACTACCGTAACCCATCCTAAAAAGTTTGCAACTATGATGAATTAAACACAACAGCGTTAGATAGGTATTTCAAAAATCACGGCTCGCTCCGCTCGCCAACTTCGTTTCTGCGCCAGTTGTGGCAGTTACAAACAGTTGTTAAAAATAAAATTGCCACCGTTTTCTTTGTCTTGTTTCTTTTGAACATCAAAAATGTTGTGGCTCGCTATACTCGCCGTTTTGCGGCTTTTGTTTCTAAGAAGAGTGCTCTGAGTAGTGAATTTTACCTTGCTTGGTCCAATATAAAGGCGAAACCATTATTACTAGTAGGATTTTTTATTTTTTCCGTTAATTTATGGGGCGGAAAACCTTACAGGCCCGGGGCACTGAATCTTAAAATACGCCTTTGGCCACACCCTAAAAATGACAATGACGATAATAGTGACGAATTAAAACAACAGCGTAGTTATCTATTTTTAAAAAAATTTGCTCCTGTCGCCGACTTTGTATTCTTTTACTATTATGGTCTTCGCACAATGCATCGACACAACGCCGACTCAACTCCAACTCAACTCACAGTATGGCATTGAAATGTAAGCTTTATGACAGGTTACTGAGAGAACTTGTCAACTTGTAAGATAAAGGTTGACGACGCGTGGACGACGCGCGGTCCACGCGTTGTTCACCTATTGACGTCACCGACCCGTTTGACAAATACACTTATAAGAAACATAGCATAAAGCTTACATTTCAATGCCATACTATGAGTTGAGTTGGAGTTGAGTGAGCGTTGAGTCGATGAAATGTGCGAACAGCTTATAACTGAGAACAGTGAATGGTTTGAGACAAAATCTAAGTAATAAGATGCAGTCCACACACCATAACTTACATATTTCACGGGAATTTAGTGTAATAATTGCAGGTTAGCTAATATTTTGTACAAAAAGTTGTAGTTTTACAATATGGTGTTTTTGTATGTTCGTATGTTCGTATGTTCGTATGTTCGTATGTTCGTATGTTCGTATGTTCGTGTGTTCTCTATGTTCGTATGTTCGTGTGTTCGTGTGTTCGTGTGTTCGTATGTTCGTATGTTCGTATGTTCGTATGTTCGTATGTTCGTATGTTCGTATGTTCGTATGTTCGTATGTTCGTATGTTCGTATGTTCGTATGTTCGTATGTTCGTATGTTCGTATGTTCGTATGTTCGTATGTTCGTATGTTCGTATGTTCGTATGTTCGTATGTTCGTATGTTCGTATGTTCGTATGTTCGTATGTTCGTATGTTCGTATGTTCGTATGTTCGTATGTTCGTATGTTCGTATGTTCGTATGTTCGTATGTTCGTATGTTCGTATGTTTGTATGTGTCTATGTTTATGGCTGTTTATGAGCGACTTACCCCAAAAATGCAGCCATATCTTGAGCACAGACGTATCACGAAGGCTGGAATAGTTGGACGAGGGACGCTCTTCTTAAGGCGCTTCCATGCTGCTTGGATGCTATTCCGCACCCTAGCCCCTCTTGAGGTGGGTGCGTCACCCGGACTCTCCATTATCGACTTGCGAAAGTTACCGTTTTTGTTTCGCTGCATTCGAAAAAGTAAGTGATTGAGTTGCAGTTTTGTTACGTAGGAACCCAAGTACCTACCTACCAACCTATTATCTGACTATCATTATGATCGTATGATTGGCTCCTGGAATATCGAGGGCACTTTTGAAATAGTATAGGCACACCTATAACAATTTTGGTATTTTTTAGTACGTCTATCTTATTAGTCTTTCAAAATCAACCGACATCAAAAAAGGAGAAAGTTTTCTATTCGGTTGTATTTTTTAGCCTAAAACCACCAAAATTGATGGCCATTAGGAAAAGGAAGAAAGTACCTGTCTTTCTATACCTACCCGTATAAGGTAGGTAATTATAACTGTTAAGTTTATGGAAAAATTTTGCTCGTTGGTACCTAAGCACATCACTTGAGTAAAAACGGCTAGGTTAGCTAGGTACTTAGTAGTCCAAAAAGATTTTGCGCCTCGGAAAATAGGGTAATACGTGAGAAACCGACGGCGCTTGTTAATATATTTGACATATTATAAAGAATTTATGATTACCAAGCAACTTCGTTTGCATATTTATTTGGGCTTTCACCCAAAATAGTTCCTCAAATTGGTAATATTACGTGGAACCCTAAATAAGTAATATACCGAATAAAACGTAACCCATTTGCATACATCTCTAAATTCCCTTTTAAGTCCAGTTAAATACACAGACAAGGTTTCATTATTTTAAATTACATTTTTCAAACATTATCCTTAAAAGTTTGTAATACTTAATTCGGGGCGCGATCATCTCCAAACATGAGTCAAATACTCAGAGTGTAAAATAAAGAAACACGTATATTTCCGGATTTTTCATGTCCACCGCTTAAAGGGACATCCCCTCATAGGTTGATAATGTTTGTTTATAACTGCTACTATCTAGGTAATATTTGTGAAGGTTGTTTGTTTGATCGAATAATTTAATTCGTGTATTATGTGGCTTGACCTATTCGAATTTTGATTTGGGGTGTAAGGGGTTCCAACTCAACTGCCATCATCGGAACTCAACCTCACCTGCCCTTAGTGCACCCTGCTAACTAAAAAATAGGGCTTTGGCGGCCGGCTGATCGCGGCATAGCGTAGGCTAACCTAACACTGGCCGCCGACATGCCGTGCGTATCCCCCTTCTCATTAGGAAAGGCCGTTAGGATAGGTCCAGAATCGGAAACCATGTATAAAGAACAGTGGTTGGCTTTTTGATTCGGGTGCATCATTGTTAATCGTGAAATATGAAGTACTGGAATGTCATGTCCATAAAGTGAATCGCCTAACGGGGTTAAAAAGGGGTAGAAAGTTATTTTGGGGGTGATTTGCATCGAAGTTGATATAAATTCTCCTTAGTGCTTTTGATTTAAATAAAATTTTAGTTTTGACAACATGTTTGAAACCTCAATCCGATCTCTTTAATATTGCAATGTCAAATCCTCTACTCTACTCTAGAGCCACAAACGTGAAAAAAAAGTATCTTCACCAAAAATCAATGCTGTCAATTGCGCCGACATTGAACACTTTTCAAGCGACTTATGGTTAAATTAGTGCAAAGGCTATACCCGTGTAAGGGAACAAAATATGCCCCTGACGTTATCAGCCAATGAATACATCTTAAGTATTGGTTATAATGATTTATATAAAATATCAATTATACTCGTAGTACGTGTATACCTTGGTGATGTACTAGGCCGGTATACTCAAAATTAAAAAATCACCATGTTGCTCCAAGCCGATTGATTTCAGACCAATATATATTTGTACGGAAAGAGATGTCACATCAGTGTAAAAAAAATGGTGGGTGTCGCTGAGTCAAAAGTGTCAAAAAAAAAGTTTTAAATATTTGACATCAAAAATGACCAAGTTAATGTTGACCGAGAGACGTCTTGTTTTTTGCGAATTTATTCCTCTTCAAGCCATTAACAACATACGTTAATCACAAAAGAAACGGATCAGTACTTTTCAAGATATTTAGAAAAATAAAAAAAACTTTCAAGTGACATTCAAGGAAACAGTCAATAATTATGACATAAAACTTGGCAGATTAATAACAAGCATTATAACCAATACTTAAGATGTATTCATTGGCTGATAACGTCAGGGGCATATTTTGTTCTCTTACACGGGTATAGCCTTTGGCATTTTTAAGTTTATTTATATCAAATACGCTTCGACGATTTTTGTCATTTTTCACTTCAAAACTGTGGCTCTATAGAGTACTTTCTTATCTCGTGTCAAATATTAAGTCCTTACCTATGAAATTGACGTTTTGCATGGAGAATTTCGAGAAAATTGATTTCTCAATACATACATTTTTGTATATTTTTCTGGAACTACAAATCCTATTCCCCTAAAATTTTGTGTGTATAATTGGACAACATTGTGAAAAGTATGCGTTGACTTATATAAAACAGAAAACACATTAAAAATATTATTAATTTAAGCATTGAAAGCGACAACACATGAAGTAAACAGTTTCCAAGTTTTATTTTTTGGGATGAACTTCCTTGAAAATTGTATTTATTGAACTTTTCAATCTTTGCAATAATGTTACGTTCAGAAAATAAATTAATTTTGTCCAAGACTATTGAATTAAAAAAAATGTGTTCAAAATAAAATAAACTGATAAAACGCCAATTTCTTAGGTAACTACCTAATATAAAAGAATATTTAAATAAAAAGCATTAAGTAGTATTAATATCAACATGAACTCCCTTTTGTTACTGAGATCGTAGTTCAGTGGTATTTGTTATAAGTTCGTCTGTATGTTTGTTCGAGCATAACTCTCAAACCGTTGATCCAATCTGTATAGAATTAAGAGGTCGATAGGTTGTATTTGAAATTTTCTTTGAGAAGAATTATGAGTTCTATCAGACAGGGGGTCATCAAGATAAGGAGTCCCAAAAGGGGCCAAAAAAAAACATAGTGTAAATATATTGAGTGAGGTGTTATATGAATGGGTTTTGTTTGTTCATTTAAAATTAGTTTTAATTTTAAATCTAGAATGTATAGATCATTAGATAAGTTAATCGGTGGTGGTCAGAGACAAGTCCAAATATTGTGTTCGGCATACATGCCTACTCACTAAGTGCACAGTGCTCACAGTCAGAACACATAAATAACAGCTCGCTCCCTATAACAAGTGTGTTTGATGAGTTGCCAACGGAAAAGGGAGCATGAACGGGAACGGGAATGGGAACGCGCCCGGGTACCGACCCGGGCTTAACCTGGTTATGTAGGTAATGTAAGTTGGTACTTGTTATTCCATACATAGTTAGGGCTTAACTTAAAAAGCGTTTACACGCAAACCAAGTTGCGGGTGGGTCAGCTAGTCTTTAAATATAATAGAGAAGTATACTCACTCATTGACAAACTCATCACGAAATTTTAGAAACTACAGGGTCTAGGGATCTAAAATTTAGCACAATTATTCATTGTAGGGTGTAGGCGCTCACTAAGAAACGATTTTGAGGAATTCAACCCCTAAGGTCATAAGTGGTCATAAGGGGTAAAACCGTATTACTTGAACTTAGAATGTAGATTAGTATCATTAAAAATGTTGAATACTCTTTGAGGAAGGTGTAATAGGGTGTTAAAGTTTGTAAGGGAAAATCGTAACACTTGTTGTGATTTGCCTTAAACTTCGTCAAAAAACTTAACCGCATACCAGGTATTTTGAAAAGTACCTTTAGGGAGGGTGACATTAAGTTTTTTGGGAAGACATTTTGTTTTTTTTTAAATAAATAAAGGATATTCCTTGAATTACAACATTTGAAACTTGGTATAAATATTGTTCAATTCATGTAGTATGAGACGATTTGAGGAATATCCAAAAATACGCCCTTTAAGGGTATGCAATGTGTATTTAAGTTGCAGGGAACTTTTTAACGTGTAGTGCGATCGGTTTATAACTTAGTATAAATATTTATAACAAATTCATAAGGATAAATAAATACTAATTGATGAACCTTTCAAACGGGATGCAATGATATATCATGTGGATCGGTTTGAAACGTTGTACCTACAAATATTCTTTACTACAGATAGTTATTAATTTTAAGGGATCTTTTAAACGCATCGTTCAATTGGTTTGAAACTTTGTTTAAACATTCTTCACTAAAAATGATTACAGATTAACCTCTTAAAAAAGGTGCAATGGGGTGTTTATAAAGGATCTTCTAAACGCGACTTGCAATTGGTTTGTATGAACCTTTGTATAAATATCCTGTCTCTCTACTTATGGTTCAGGATCAACTCCTTAAACGGAATGCAATGGGGTGTTATCAGGGAACTTTTAAATGGGTTTGAAATAAACCATCTACCCCATAAACGGGGTGTTCGGGGCAATAGGGTGTTATAAGGGTGCAGTCAAGAGATCTAAAATTTGTTGATCCTCAACTTAATTCATTACGAAACGATTTTTATTAATTCCACCCGTAAGATAGAGTGTAAACGTTTGTGAGCAATCGTATTGCTTGATACTGACTAATTTGAAGCTTTGCTGCTAAACTGCTATGCTGAACCAATTTTAATAAATTTTGGCATACAGATAGAGATGGGTCCTTGGAAAAATCATAAAGAGGATGAGATAGGGGATAAAAGTTTGAATGGAACCAATCATTTTTCAAGTCAGGGATGTAAAAATTCATCATACCCATCCTTTTTTACAGGGGGGGTGTACAGGGTTCCAACCCCTATATTCAGAACCCAAGCCAACCCCACCTGCACGTGGTGCACCCTGCTAAACAACGAACGGGGCTCTGGCGGCCGGCTGATTGCGGCATAGCACAGCCTACATCGGCACAGCTAAATCCCCTGGCCACTGACGGGCAGCAGCGTCGGTGGTGCGAAAAGCTGTGCCCTGCGATCCCCAACCCGCATGCCCAGCGTGGGGATTATGGGTATATCCCCCTTTATTAGGGGAGGCCTATGTCCAGCAATGGACTGATATAGGCTGATGTGATGTGATCCTTTTTTATCGGCTGTAGACTTAATGACGGGTCACCCACGGGAACGGGGACAAGGAACTGAAAGGGGAGTGGGAAGGGGTACAAGCAGGTCGGTAAAGGTATATTTTATTTATATATATAAAAGAGAAGTCCACTCACTCAGGTGTAGGCGCTCACGAAGAAACGATTTTTCGAAATTTTACCCCAAGAGATTATGTTTGTATCTATGAAAAAATGTACTCCTTGAACTTAAAAACTTGATTGCATGATGATGCATGATTTCAAATCCAAACTAATATCATAAATGTGAAAGTAACTCTGTTGGTCTTTCTGTCTGTCTGTTAAGTTTTCACGCCAACGACACTGAATCAATTTTGAAGAATTTTGGCATAGAGATAGATACAGGTAGGTAGGTAATGTTCGTATAGGTTGGTACTTTTTATTCCGTACATTAGGGCTCCATGTAAAATTACCATTTCGGGTACTATTTTAATGAAATAACATACATACAGAAAGCATACATGCAAACGAAGTTGCGGGCGGGCCAGCTAGTATTTAATAAATGTAATAGGAGGTACTGATAAATACAAAGGGATATGCTTACATTGCATTGTCTGTTAATGGAAGTATTATGACTTATGAGACATACGTTTTATGTTTTGTAACACTAACCATCACCTAACATGACTGATGGAATGTAACTACAACATTTTTTGATGACAAATAAAATTTTGAAAAAGCACATTGGCATATTATAAATTGTAATGAATAACAGCTGTTACCGTTGATACTTGGTTCTTAAGGGACTAACAAATTTAATTTAAATAAAAAATTTCATCATGATGCGTAAAAATATTTTTCACTTCTCTTGCTCAAAAAGTGTATCATAATAGTGTAGCTTAGCGGGCCTAAAACTCGAGTTTAATACCTAGGGCTAAAAAGTATTTTTTCTTTTTAATTTTTGTCTAAAATCATCAGCCCGTACAAAGCATTCGTTCTCTTATATAAAAACTCGACTTCTTGGTGCTCCGTCAATCTTTTTTTTTGAAAATAGAACCGTCTTGGTGATGTTTTATGAAGGTTGATTCTTCCCTTCACGGTAGAATGCGAACTGTTTCGTTGAGGGTTATTGAAGGTATAGAGATTTAAAAAAAAAGATGGTATTGGCGCTAAATCTCTAGAATTTTCTTCATTCCAAATCACAAACTTTTATGTTTAACTTCCTGACTTTAACTTTCAAATTGTGAACGTGAAAAATGTCATCAAGTGATAGTGAAGATGCTAATATGCAAATGGAAGAAAAGGGCAAAGAAATAATTATGAATCTGTTGCCGACAAAATCACGTGAAATATATTTAAAGAGTTACGAAAATTTTATGAAATGGAGAGATGAGAAACGTGTGGATTCTTTTACAGAAGGGGTTTTTCTCACTTATTTTGATGAATTATCGAAAAAATTCAAATCGTCGACTCTTTGGAGCACATATTCAATGTTAAGAATGACCTTAAAAACAAGACACGACGTCGATATTAAAAAATATGTAAATTTAACGGCTTTACTGAAGAAATTGTCCACTGGATACAAGGCAAAAAAATCTAAAGTCTTGACGACACAAGAAATCGAAACATTTTTAAATAACGCTCCAAATAAACAATACTTGGCAACAAAGGTAACCTACTTATGTACTCTACTCAAACTAAATAAATAGATACCTACCTACATACCTAAATTATGTACCTAGGTTATTACGATTATTAACACACTTATTTTTTTGTTCAACAGGTTGCTTTAATTTATGGAATCAGCGGTGCATGCAGAGGAATAGAGCTTGCCAATATAACGCTAGAAGACGTAGAAACGGATACAAACCTACAAGCTGTGAGTCTGCCGAACACGAAAACAAACAAAGAGCGTAAATTTGTCATCAGTGGAGAATACCTTAATATAGTTAAAGCCTATCAGGAGTTACGTCCCACTAATGTTTCAACGAGAAGATTTTTTCTAAATTATCAAAATGGTAAATGCACAAGGCAAGTCATAGGCAAAAATAAATTTGGTAACATGCCTAAAGATATTGCCACTTATCTAAATTTACCAAATCCGGAACTCTACACGGGCCATTGTTTCCGCAGAACATCCGCGACTCTGTTGGCGGACTCTGGTGCGAATATAACGACATTAAAACGCCACGGTGGATGGAGGTCCGATCAAGTGGCTGAAGGTTATATAGAGGACTCTATACAAAACAAGTATCACGTCACGCAGCGGATTATGGAAGGAATCAATATTCTACCAAACATTACAGAACCCCAAGCATCTACATCGCGGGATTGGATGAATATGTGAACTCAGCTGAAGCCGCGCAGGAAACTCAAGCATGTTTCGAGTCTCTCCAACTTTTACTCCACAACAATCAACTCAAAATATTATCACATCCCAATCACAGAGAAACGAAATAAAATTGCCCGGGAAAAACATATCACTAAACATTCAAAATTGCTCTAACTGCACATTTAATTTTTAATAAAATTTCTGAAAATTGACTAATTTGGAATTGTTTTATTTTCTCGCAATCGAAGTGAAAAGTAGAGTGTTTTACTCGGGCCAAAACCACCCATTATAACTCGGTCTTGTCATCCTCCCTCGCTAAGCTCGGGAGTATAACAACCTCGTATATAATGGGATGGTTTAGTCCCTTGTAAAACAATCTACTATTATATCAACACAAGTTTGGTGATTAGTCGAAGAACGAATGTGTGATTAGTCCGAAAAAGTTATGCTTCTATCTAGGATCGCCGTCCACATAGCCTAATTTATATAAGATTATGTTTATTTATCTAAAAACGTGCCTGTTTTTTATATTTTTTATTTTTATTTTTTTTATTAACCTTGCAAAACAGATTACAATCCACTTAGCTTTAACAAAATTTGAGAAAACATTCTTATCCTAGATTTGTAATCAAATATGCAAGTATAACGTAGTTTTAGTGTTGCATGCATAAAAGTTATATTACCCTAAATCTAGGAACAGCAAATCTTAATAAATAGTAAATTTAATACAAAGTAAACTAAAGTTTAGTAAAATATAAATTATCATAACTGATCACCAGTAACTATTCAACAGCTGCACCAAATCCCACCAATCATAAAATTACTGTACCATTTCCCCTCCAACACTTACTTAGCATTCCCTATTACTTAGCACTCAGTGCTATATTTACAGGATACGTTACATAAATACCAACAATTCAAAGTAAACTGGTTATTTTCATTAAAAAGTCAGATCCCCTCGCAAACAATAGCATGAAATTATTTTCATACATTCAATGGTTTTTGTCATGGAGATAGTAACAGTATAATCAATGGTTTTAACAGTTTTCAAAGATTTGAGTTCACCCCTGAAATCTGATAAAAAAAATAAGTTTTTTTAAACTGGTTTGTATTCCGAAATATCCTATCTAAGTATTTTATCTTACTATTATCAACATCAGCCTATAGTAGTCCACTGCTGGACATACACACCTATCTATCAAAGTCAAAGTTCTTTATTGCGTACAAATTTTCTTATCTAATGTAAATGCTATCAACATGAGCCCAGGAAGGGCATGGAAACATTTTCTAGGTAACTTATGCACCTAGTAGGTACTTTAATATGTTATCTATCTTATCGATTTATTTTTAATATTAATAAGGTATTATGTTATTTTTATCGTAGATACCTACTACCTAAATAATTAATGTAAATTGTGTATTTTAATTATTGTGTGTTACAATTAGCAAGGTGAAGTGGCAGTGGGCTGGCCATATCTGCCGAAGAACCGATAACCGTTGGGGTAAACGAGTTCTTGAGGGGAGACCGCGGCTCGGCAAACGTAGTGTAGGACGCCCTCCGGCCAGGTGGGGTGACGATCTGCGAAAGGCTAGAAGCTGGATGCGTCGAGCTCAGGACAGGGCGCAATGGTGCTCATTAGGGGAGGCCTATGTCCAGCAGTGGACTGCTATAGGCTGATGATGATGATGATGATGATGATGTGTGTGTGTGTGTGTGTGTATATGGTAAGATTTTTTTTTAATCTATCTATATATCAGACACTATCTAAGCACCTACGTAGTTATTTTCTTAGTTACCTACTTCCTTGTTGACTTCTTTAAACCATTTAACTAGAAATCAGCCACCGACATTCCGCCTGGAGTGCTCGTACCGCACGTGGCCTATTTAGTTGTTTTTAGGGTGACCGAACCGGTCAAACGAACCCTTATGGTGCCGCTTTGTCCGTTCGTCCGTCCGTCTGTCACAGCTGATTATTTCAGGAACTACATAAGCTACAGACTTAAAATTTGGTACAGATTTAAAATGCACGGACTGAATAAGATTCCCAGTAAAAAAAAAATAAAAAAAAACATTTTTCATCCCCAAAAGGTCCAAAATAAAAGATGTCAAAATTTCGAACTGGTGCTAATAGGTCGAGTGACTTGAGTGTATCATATGAGTTTTTTTGTTTTTTTATACGATGTTTGGTTTTCATTTTATGATCATAATTCTCCAATAAATGACCATAACTAAAGTTTGCAAAGCCAGAAATCTGAAACTAATATATGTAAAAGAAAAATATCTTTATTTTAAATGAAAATTATAGCAAAGTCCCAACCCTGAAACAGTTTTTGAGAAATTTTCCAAAATGGGGGGGTGAGGGGGGGATTGAAAAATAAAAGGGGGGGTTGCTAGGTCATGTGGGGTATCAATGATTCTTCGTATCAATGATTCTAATAATCAATTGATTTGAACAATATAAATCCGTTTTTATTTTTTTGATATTGTGCATAGTTTTTGATTTAGGATGAATAAAGCTCAAAACATGACCATACCCCCCCTTAACTCCGAAGTTTGTGAAGTGAAAAAACTTAAATTTATACATATTATAGAAGTATATCTATATTTTACAGAAAAATTATAGAAAAGTCTCTATATTATATGGTTTTGTAGAAACCTCAATAAATGTATTGACAGCTATGGTCCAGCTATAAATCAAGTTACACGGTCAATTATGGTGATATCTGAAAGGCCTTATTTTGCCTATTTTAAAGCCGGTTTTTATTTTTCTATAGGAAGTACACATTTTATTTACGACGAAACCGTACTAATTAGTATCGCAAGCCATTAACGTCACCCGCGGTGGGCGAGTCAACTCGCACTTAACCGGTCTTGTTTAGTTATGCCACACTCCGCCTGGTGATGGGGACCTAGTTAGTGGCATTTACACTGAATAATTTTATTATTGAATAGAAACGTTCAATAATAAAGTTATTCAATCTAATTAAACTTTGGAATTTAAAATTTTACCTAGATAACTTTGTCTATTACGCCTATGAAAAAGTTAGTGTTCAGAACTAGGCCACCCAGCCCTCAGCCCCCTGAACCGCAATTAATAAATCAAACGATATCTATTTTTAACTTCATTATTTTTGACCTCGTTAGTTTCGACACTAGGATTGGATGGATTGATATGGATTTATTAAAAATTTCGTTTAGTTAATTGTGGATCAATGGAAGCCTGAGGATGTCCTCCTCAGAAGAAAAGAACTTAGGTGGAATTAACGGGGTGTTGATTATGCGAGTACTAAGCCTAAGCGAACAATGACGCTGACTATCAGAGGCCTATATCCAGCAGTGGACTGCTATAGGCTGATGATGATAGAGCCCGAATGGCTTGTTTACAAAGTTATGGCAGCCATAAGAGCTGAATGATTAACTGAACGAGTTGTAAAATACGCGAGCAAAACCAGAAAGAGTGCGGCATGATGTTGAAGCTGCACCAAATTAAATACCTAAAATTAGCTATTTTTTAAAATATCTCAAAATAAAACTATTGAACTTCAAAAAACTGTCTGTATAATTTCCGGCCAGGTGGAGTGACGATCTGCGAAAGGCTGCTGGCAGAAGCTGGATGCGTCGAGCTCAGGACAGGGCGCAATGGCGCTCATTAGAGGAGGTCCAGCAGTGGACTGCTATAGGCTGATGATGATGATGATGATGATGATAATTTGAAGATGACCCCCTTATTCCAACCAAATCACAGAATAGAAAAAGGACCAAATGTCATTTTATATCGGCTCGTTATAGTAAGCTTTTTTGTCATTTTAGTTATTATTTATCATATTAGCCATTTTAGCTATCAGAGGTTATGTCATGAATAAGTAAGGCGATTAATCTTATGGACATTTGGATGAAGAATGACAAAATTAAATTTTGAGTTGTCATAAAATAATACAGTTGAAAACAGCTTGACGCATTTTTTTATATTTAGTAAACCTATCAACGTAGATTTGTTTTGTGTATATTTTAATCATGAAAGACTGTTTTTGCGGTGGTAACATATTAATTACTTAATGAGGAGAAAACCTCCAAAAAGATTAATCAGCCGCCTAATTAACTACCCAGATAAAAAAGTATCTAATGTCCTATTCCTAGTCTGGAATCTATGGAATCTCTGGAAGCTCAATTTTCAATGTCTCGCGTGAAAGACTAGTGCTAAATAGACATCAAAAAATATTTTATGACTTAAGTAGATTTAGATATTATTTTATCAAAATCCAGCTGAGAACGAGGCGCAATGGCGCTCATGTCGAGCCGAGAGGACTGCTACAGGCTGATGATGATGACGATAGGTAAGTACGATTTATCTTCTCTTCTCCAAAGTATGCGAAATTATACTCACAGTAGTTCTATGTCTATGGGTGGTCTTTAGAGACCAACATGATTGATTCTAAACTACTACTAGCCGTCTCGTGCTTAGTTAATCGTTTTTATAAAACCAAAAAATAAAAGTATAAATACAATATAAAACAATTTTTTATTTAAATCTCTAAAAAAAATATTTTTTTATTTAAATCAAACCAATCAATTGATTACATTATATGATTTTTATGATATTAAAGCTTGTCGCGAGATTAATGAGGTGCGTGAAAAATAACTAGGCCGCCATGTTGAATTTATAGTAAAGTTATTTTATTTTTCGTACTTTTCTCAGCAAACCCTTTCATTTGATACCCATATCATGGGAATGCACAAAAAATAACTAATCCGCCAGCTTGAGCCGTCTATAATGTTGGATTGAAAATAAAGTCATTTTATTCTTCGTATTCTTCTCAGCAAACCCTTTAATTTGTTACCCGTATCATAGGAACCGTGGTGGCCTAGTGGGATGTATCTCGACTCAAGATCTGGAGGTCGTGGGTTCGAATCCCAGCCAATGGATTTATCGTTTCGAAAAATTTTTACGCGCATTACATTTATTTATTTTCATTTTATTTATTATTACCACGAGCTCGAAACGGTGAAGGAAAACATCGTGAGGAAACCAGGATGCATGTATGTGCTAGGTTAGTGTTCCAATAAAAAGGGCGGGCTTGCAACCTGTAACGTGGAATGCATTGCATTGCAAAGAGTGGGCATGTATCGAACGTAATGTTTGGATTTGCCTCTGACTACCCCCGTTAAGGTATCCTCAATAGATTTGCGAACTGAGCAATATATGAAGATATTCATAATGGGGACAAAGTCGTAAAGGTTTTTTTTTAATATCATAGGAGTGCACAGAAAATAACTAATATGGCCCATATTGGATTATAATGAAGTCACTTAGTTAATTAATCATGCATTGCCATCCAAACTGAATGTAAATTCATTTCATTCAAACTGAATGTAAATTCATTTCATTCAGTTTAGGATGACTTAAGGATGCTTCAAAAATAAGTTGCAAGACTCCACCCGAACAAAAATCATCATCATCATCAGGATCAGCCTAATTCGCCCACTGCTGGACATAGGCCTGCCCTGCGAATATACATACCACCACCACCACACCACACCAGCCTATATCAGTCCACTGCTGGACATAGGCCTCCTCTAATAAAGGGGGATATGCCCATAATCCCCACGCTGGGCATGCGGGTTGGGGACCGCAGGGCACAGCTTCTCGCACCACTGACGCTGCTGCCCGTCGGTGGCCAGAGGATTTAGCTGTGCTAATGTAGGCTGCACTATGCCGCATACATACATTGCAAGTTACATAAAAATTCGTAAAAAACCCTACTTCGTCAATTTATTTATAGCAGATCTAATAAGCATATTAAAATAATTAATATGATTGGTACATTTCTACCATCGCTATGAAAAATTATATTTTTGAATACCCCTTCCCCTACCTACTCGATAGGTTTGGACAAAAATATAGTAACCCCTTGATTACAGCGTCCGTAGTCCACTTTTTTCGTGCCATCTTTTCTATGACACTTGGGCGGCCAAGATGAATCTAACGGTATGTACCTACCTACCTTAATTGTAGAAATCCATCCAATAGTATGTATACGAGGTACCTACTTATACAAAAAATATGACCATACACACATAATACGCGTGAAAATCATAATCTTTCTATGCAGTCGAGTATTAAAGATCCATTTTGGCTGAGGGCCACGAAGGTAAGTACAGTCAGCAGTACATTAAACTTGACTTTCACAAACTGCTCCAATTCAGAAAATTTTGAGGGTAAAGCAAATATAAAAAAAATCTGTTGATTTGATTTTATGCAATTTATAAAATTAATTAATTATTTTTATGGTTTTTAAAAATTATTGTTTAATTAGAGAAGAGTTTTGTCGCAGAGTGAATATGCCACTTCCGTAAAGCATATTCACAAGTTAAATAAATATAAGCAATAATTTGATTTAGAACAAAAGATATACTAAACCTTTTTCCTAGTTATTATTTTAAATATAAAAGAGCAAAATTATTATGTAACTCGATAATATTATCAAGTAATTTGGCGTCAGCGTTCAGCGTTGATATATCAGTATACTGTTACACACCCCAAAACACAATACATAGCATAATCCGAAAAATGCATTTAGTTAAAAAACTTCACTAGCTGACAGTACTTGGTGCTCTGCATCATGTAGAGTTCCACGCATCGCGTCATCACGGGGTCTCGCGTCAAAGCGCTAAGTAAAATTTGCTATTACGGTGCCTACGTTCGATCAGAAGGCATTTACTAGGTATATAGATATCAAGAGGATAAATGAGAAATCTCAACAGAAAAAAGAAGAAATAATCTTCTCTAAACGTCGAATCTCTTACGCTTAACTTTTTGAAGACAAAGTCTGAAAAAACCGCGATTGAATCTAAGCAACCGTTCCGCTGGTCCGATGGAAAATCACTGAGACTTCTACCAAACTTCCAGCAACTCTCTTCAGAAATAATAAAATCTAAATCTCAAACTTGCACAATAGAATTTAATAAAAGTTTTAGAAAAGCAACTTACCCAAAAACTATCTTCAAGTAACTCAAATATTAAGTAAATTAATTAACGTAGGTAACGAAATATCGCATAAAGAAGTTAAAAGTAATTTAAAATTGTACTATCGAACACTTATAAATTTTCGAATGCAGCGCGACAGCGGTAGCCCGTTCGTAAATTCAATGGGATGACCTCGCGAATTGCAGGCGGACTCCGCGGACGGTAGCTCTCCCGATAGTGAGCTCTGCTAGGGTGTCTGCTGAAGGCCATATTTCCACGTCAAAAGCAGGTGACCCGCGCCGCCGCAAACAGGCTATCCGCCATATTGGCTGGAGGGTGCAGGAGGCACCGGTGGCTTGCTTTTTACTGTCTGAATGCGGCCGGAGTGAGGCGGGAGGGCGCGGCCGACCAACCACTGCTTTCCAGCGTTGCACACACACACATGCAATTTGCAGCCATTTCGCATACACATTTGAACACTACCGTTCTCTTTGTAACAGCCTTTACAGGATAAATCTGTATGTTTTCCGGGTTTAAACGGGTAATATTGACCATGGATGTAAGTTGAGAAGTTGTGAAGTTGTTACCTCAATTAGGTATACGATAACCTTCATTAAATCACTAAAAATCTTGTTGTTTGTTGCAGCCATGGCGGAGCTACCAATAATCATCATCATTCTAATTGTAAACTTTAAAGGCTTCTAGTGTACTTCTCGAAGAGGAAGCCAGCTTCTACCATACAGCCATTATTACAGCCATGCTAGGCATTTAGGTAATAATACTTACCTATTTGTCAATAACGATTTTACAAGCTGACAGATAATTTTTATTAATTTATGTTTATGAAAAATCATTATCATCGTCGATGAAATGATCGCGAGCTGAGGACAGTGCATAATGGCGCTCATTTGGGGAGGCTCAGGTCCAGCAGTGAACTGATATAGGCAGATGATGATGGTGAATACAATTTTCTTCTATATTTAAGTTAATAATAAAATAATAATAAATACGTGGACGTTATCACACAGCATCATGTAGCCCCAAACTAAGCAGAGCTTGTATTATGGGAACCACATGATTGATATACTACATAGACACATTTTTTTTTTTGTAAATACATACATATATACATAGAAAACACCCAGACCCGAGACAAATATCTGCAGAACATGCAAACATTTGTCCCGCAGCGGGAATCGAACCCGCAACCTTCTGCGTCACAGGCGGACCTTCGCCCACTGCGCCACAGAGGTCGTCTCATTGCCCATGTTATTGTAAAATGTAATGTAATGTTCATAGACAATTCTACTACACAGAAACTTGTAGAACTGTACCTAGCTGTAATCTGCAATTGTTATTAACATTTTTTTTTAACCTTTCTCGTCCCACTGCTGGGCAAAGGTCTCGCCCATAAACTTCCAAACATATCTATCCCGATCTACCTCCCACCACTCTCTTTTGAAGGCATCGAGTATGTCATTTTACAAATATTTTAGTTTTATTTATCGGGGCCAGGTTAAACACCTCGTTTAACAATAAGTTTATTATTCCAAAATAAGTATTCAACATTGTGAATCATTGTTGGTAAGCATAAGCTGGTATGACCTTATTTCTGAAAATATAAATTCTGTCTTAGTCATGTTTATCCACACGGTAATATGCTATGAAAGACTAGATTTGACATCAGCTGGTTGTACCTATCATATTAATATGAGGTTTGCATTCAAGCAGCGTCTATTTAAGCAACATGGAGACTTTTATTTTAGGTACAGGCCCCACTTGTCTGACCTGGCGCGGGCATGGCGCGGGCGCTTTCCTATTCCATTCAAATTTAATACAAAATTCATGGAAATAAAGCACAATTTAGCTCGGACGACTTCGCGTCATAAGCACGTCCGATCAACCGGACTGTCTGCGCCCGACGCTAGGTCACATTCATCGGGCACGGACATGGCGCAGACATGGCATAGGCGGTTTCCTATTCCATTCAAATTTCATACAAAATGCATGGAAATAAAGCACAATTTAGGGCACACAGTATGTCGTTGCTCGGACGTATGACGCCCCATTTCGGCGCCCGCGCCCGAACGCCGCCAGATGGGCGTCAGATGGCCACCAGTTCGTAGTATGTACTTGCTTGCGACATACGTCTGTTAGTGATGTAAAAATGCGTGACGAATGACGATATCGAATTTAATATTGAATTTTTTGAATTGATTGTAAAATATGCAACGCTTTATGATCATTGTCGTTCCATTATTGTAACTGAAATGTTCAAGATAAATTGTGGCTGGAAATCGGAAAGAGATTAAACTAAACCGGTATTAAGATTTTTTTATGTAATACCCATGGTAATACTAGCTGATCCTTGTGCAAATTCGTTTGCGCGTATTTTCTTCAACTGTATCAGGGCCCGATTTGGTAACCCGATGAAGAGGTTTTCGGCAGGGTTTTTCCAAAAGTTTAGTTAACCCTCTCCGTATGGTTAACACTATTATTTGATAGGTTAAACAATTCAAAACCCTTTTGATTAGGTTACCTGATCATGAGGGTTATCAATAGTATTGGGTTTTGGTATTATTCCAAAACCTATTCCTTAGGGTTACCCTTTTTATAAAGAAAGAAAGAAAGAAAGAAAAAGCATTTATTTGTGACAACAACAATGACAAGGAAACTTATATAAAGAAAGAAAAACACACACCCTAAAATACCTTTAACAATAAATAAACATAAAAAGTGTGTCTCTCGGACCTAGGCATATTACGCCACAAATGTCGTCATCACAAAAAGGCGTCCAACTCAACATTTGTTGTGTCATGTCAACACAACACAACGCTGATCTTCCGTTGGAACCTAAAGTGAAAAGAAATCACGGATGCCTGCCTGTCACATACCTGTGTAATAGATATAATATGGTTTATAAAAATTAAAATAAAATAAAATAAGAGGTACCTAGTAGGTAGGAACTGAGTCCTCAAATACTCAATCCAAATGAAATTAAAATCAAGTAGGACAACCGGTTCTGATAAACCAAGCAGCGTTTTAGTGTAAGTTAATTTTACCTATAAAATCGATACTTCATTTTTTAGAAGTCCAGTAGCTTCCTGATGGCTGGTAAGGAATATTTTTAATTTGTGTCTAAACCCCTGTATATTATTTAGATTACGAATCGGTGGTGGGATGTTATTCCAGCACTTGGATGCAGCGTACCGGAAGCTGCCTCTAAAAGAAGCAGAGCGATGTTGTTGTGTGGAAAGCTGTTTCGAACACTTACGTAAAGTTTTAGTGTTAGAGATCAACGTCAATCTCTCACGCAAATATTTGGGCGAATTATATTTAAGTACACCAAAAAGTAAGCAAGCTAGATGTAATTTTTGGCGGGCTTTCATTCTTAAAATTGAGTGTTGATTTGAGAATGGCGTTACATGGCTTCTAGGTGGTATTTTAAAACAAAATCGAGCGCATGCATTTTGTACTCTTTGTATGACGCATTTTTATATTTATCATTGTAACACGGGTTATAAGTGGGTTATAGGAGATAATGGAGAAAAGAATTTCGGTCAAAAGATTAAAAATAATTGCGGTAATTGTGTTCTAAGCATTAAGGGTGGAAATGCAGACTACTAATTGTTTATTTTACGCAATAATAATTATATTATAATAAAATTGGAATAAATTTTCAATGACAGCTGTCAAACTTAAATCGACCATATCTCGAGAACTACTTATCATAGACTTGCTTTTACTAGCTCAAATGATTGCTATTGACATGAACTTAATTTTTGATAACAGTTGTCAAACTTAAATCGACCATATCTCGAGAACTAGTTATCTTAGACTTGCTTTTACTAGCTCAAATGATAGCTATTGACAAGACCTTAATTTTCGATGACAGCTGTCAAACTTAAATCGACCATATCTCGAGAACACTCATCCTTTACTTGCCGTTACTAGCTCACATGATAGATATTGTTAAGATCTTAATTTTCGATGACAGTTTTTAGTTTGACAGCTGTCATCGAAAATTAAGATTTTATTAATAGCTATCATTTGAGCTAGTAACGGCAAGTCTAGGATGAGTACTTCTCGAGATATGGCAAATTCAAGTTTGACATATGTCATTGAAAATAAAGATCTTGTCAATAGCTATCCATTTATGATGAAGATGAATTTGTAGAATGAGTTTCGAGTGGAGCTTTGAGTTGAGTTTTGAGTTTGAGTTTTAGAGTGACAGTGACAGTGACAATCAAAAATTATTATTCAAAATAGTTTAGAGGTCATATTTTTTCTTTTTAACACGTTGACTGCTGGTCTTGGACATAACGCTTTATAAAATGCTCATTATGTGTATGTACTGTTGGCTTTGCCTAATAAAAACAATAAAAATAAAAAATAACGCTACGCAGAGTACTCTGCGATGATGCCCTATGAAAACTGACTGAAACACATTTTTTTCTTTTTAACATGTTGACTGCGGGCCTCAGTCATCATCTCAGTCGTCACATAACTGATGACTTATGAACACTGAAACACCTTTTTTTTTCTTTTTAATATGTTGACTGCGGGTCTCGTATATGACAACGCATACTCTGCGATGATGACCAATGAAAACTGACTGAAACGCAGCACTTTCCTTATGTTTTCAAAACTTTTCTTTAATCCAGTGACGCTCTTCCTTCAACCAAATAAAGCGATCCGAACTAATACCTAATGATTGATGACATAAATCAAGAGTCAAAATCTAAATTCCCCTACTCAGTGTCAGGCGTAATGATAACTATTGTGTAACATTCAAAAAAACCTATCAATAGGTAACTCCATTCATTCGTTTAACCTTAATAAGAGGGTAACCCTATTGACTGAAAACCAAAAGGAACGGGTTACACTTTCGCTTGTGTTAGGAGGAGAATACCCAAACGAAAGGGTAATCCCGTTAACTGTATAACCCAATGAAGGGGTTTCACTTTCGAAGCAACTAACTCGAAATCGGGGTTGTACGGGCCCTGATCTGTATAATAATTATATTAATTGTATATTAATTGTATGCACGAGAGCAAGAGCATCTTCGTCTTCTGAGGATGACATGCTGACACATCGATACCGGACAACAGACTGCACTACACTTTTGCCTCTGTTACGTCATTTCTGCGTCATGTCCGAGCCATGTCCGCGCCATGCCTGCGCCATGTCCTCGCCACGTCCGTGCCACGTCCGCGCCATGTCCGCGCCATGTCCTTGCCCGATATGTGTGACCTGCGCCTTAGGCTACTTATATTTATGGGCAAAGACTTCTGATACAAGTTCGACTCTCGCTCCTAACCTGCGCATGATATATACCTTACGTCTATTGCAAGATTACACATTGACAAGTTACTGATCCGCGTAACTCAGGTCAGTTACGCGAACCGATTTAGTCAATAGCTAATAAGAATAATAAGATATGTATCAAAGTAGCTATCAAACAAAATAATTATGTAAGAGAAAAACAGAACGAGTGGTTTCATATCCTACTACCTCGAACGTAGGATCATTAAGGAAAACAAGACCGGTAAAGTGCGAGTTGACTCGTCCACGCACCAATGCTACGAGCCCATTATCAATGCAAAAAAGTTTGTATATAATAGAAAAAAGTACATAAGTAAATTTTGAAACAAAATTTCTCGTTTATTTAATAACTTAAACCAAAACTATTTATACTATTAATGATGTGCTCTGCTATTAATTTGTTATAAGTATAAAAAAAGCAACCCTTTTTGGCAATTTTATTTGCTAAAATAGTTTCTTGTTGTTCCGTATGAAACTATTTAACCGGTAGTATAGAACAGTGAAGACACCTTTTTTGTCAAAATCCGTATTTATAGACTTGGATGCAATTCATTTTGAAGGCCAGACGAACTATTTTGCATTAGGGCTCGTAAACGTCAACACGGGGATATCTCAAAAGACCAATGATTTGTAAACAGCACGATGGTTGATGTTATTTAATGCTTGACTTAACTTGTTAACCGACTGGAAGGAAGGGTTATTTTTTTGTTATTTATTACACAACTGAGCTAGCTACATACCTAAGTCTAGGATAAGCAGATTGACAAATATGAACTTTTGCAATTTGACAGCTGTCATTAAAAAAAGAGATATTTTTAACTACTATGATTTGAACAAGGAACGGCAATGGGTGGAGTACATAAGGGTGGTCATTGTTTATTCATCATAAATAAAAATCGGTGCATGATATAAAGAAATAAAAAAAATGTGTTAAGCTGTTTATATCAAGCTTTTTCATATATCATACCCCACTTGACCTGGCATCGTCCTTTTTTATTTTTCAATCCCCAACTATGAAGATTTCCAAAAAACTGTTTTAGGTAGGATAACTTGTGTATAATTTTCCTATAAAATATGGATATTTTATTTTGACATAATATTTTAAATTTTGCAAACTTCGGAGGTAAGGCAGGGCATAAAATTAGGGTAATATTTTGGACAGTTTTTATCATAAATCGATAACCATGCATCGTAGAAAAAATGTACTATAAAAACTATTTTAAACTGTGCTAATCAGCCCTTTCATATGATATGCCACTCAACGTGTTTGTACCAGTTAGAAAATTTGACATTCCTTATTTTGGACTTTTTGGGGAAGGAAATGAAAACATTTTATATTTTTCCCTTGCAATCTTATTCAGTAAGTGCATTTTAAAGTAGTTCTAGAATCAGCTGTGCCAGACGGACGGACATACAAAGCGGCACAATAAGGGTTCGTTTGACCGGTTTGGTAACGCTACCCTAAAAAGATATATTAAAATAACGATAAATAACTTACGGCCATGATCGAAGTATGTAAGATTTTGGTTATATGCTCAATTTTAAAGGAATATAACGAAGTGCAGTTACTATAATGTGCCTATGGTACAAAGTGTATGGAAAAGATTTTAATAAATTTGACCAAACTCTGCTGTCCTCTTGTTCGAACAAGAAACTGTGAAAAAAAGAATTTGAATGAATCATTGAATAATAATAGAAGCTTATTTGAGTTCCACTAAGTTCTGCGTTCCGTATTTTTTTGTTCGATATAATGAAATGATACCTATTGATACTGGTTAAATGGAACAGGGTCGCTTTATGTAAAAAAAAAAATGCTGCCTTTTATTATTTTTGGGTAAGACTCGCTTGACCAAAAGTAAACTAAACAAAAAGCCCTTACGGCAAGCAAACGGTCTCTCTACTAAGACAGTTTCTCTAAATCCGCTATTCGATATTTTTCATATCGTCCCAGTAAAAAACCTGTACAATTCCAATTTCAAACGCTAAACGGATTTGGAGGAAAATTAGAGAAATTAAATTGCAAAATACACACAGTTTGTAACCTGGAATGATTGCAATTTACTCTTAACCAGATTCCACGAGAGCGGAGCCGCGGACGAAAAGCTAATAATGAAGACTTTCGAAGACAGCGGGTTTAATACAAACTTTTACGAAAGTTTCACTTTAACCTACCGGACAAGACAAACTTTATGGTACAGGTATTATAATCATCATCATCTTTTTTTTGCTTCGCAAATATGTTGCTCTGTCGGTGAAAACTTAACTATTTGAAGAATTGTAAAGCCGGCTTTTGACTATATAGGCTGTTATATATTAAATCTCGAGATATAATATGTTATCGCTCATCATACATTTAGTACGAGACACGTCCACGGACACTACACCTCCCCCTGCCTCGCCCTGAGTTTGAATTGTGACGTTTGTGTGCAAAAGTGCTAAATAATCATGTGCAATATATATACATACATACATTACATACCACAGACAAAAGCCGACTTAAGGCTTCCTGTCCATTGACGCGGAGCGAGGCAGCGGAGCGGAGCGAGCAAGTATTGCGGAGCGGACTTGCGGACTGTGTCGGTCCATTAACGCGAAACGACTTGCGTTGCGGACTGTCCCATCCCCCCGAGGTCAGTCCGTTTCTCCTCCGCCTCCCTCCGCTGCCCCGCTCCGCCGCCTCGCTCCACGGGCTCGCTCCGGTACCACGCGCCACTTCCAAAAATGTATGATTTTTTAAACTAATTCGCAAACCCTGGACACCGGAGCTGAGCGGAGATTTTATGCAATCTTATTGGTTATTATTTTTCCATTTTTCCGCTCCGCAGCCCCGCTCCGCGTCAATGGACAGGCAGCCTTAAAATTGAAAAAAGGTTTGAAATTGAAAGAAAAAGAGATGCATATAAAACAAACCTTTTTATAATATATCTGAAAATGGAGTTAGCACATGGCTCACCTGATGTTAATTAGTAACCGTTATTTATAACAAAGTACTTCGTAGGCTACGTTTGAATGTAAGAACGTGCCCTACGATACAACTCACAGGCATGCAGGTGTTAAGTCTCTTGTGCCTGTAATTTCACGGGTATCCACACCCCTTAAACCGAAACACGGCAATGCTGCTTCACGGCAGAAATAGGTATGATGGTGGTAGGTACTTCCCCGGGTGAGCCCTTCACAAAGAACTCCACCACTTCTAAACTTGTTTGACTTGGGACCTGATAATACGTTTCAGAGCTATCTCAATTTATTTTAGTTTGATTATAGAAAAAGTATCGTCTTTTCTCAAAGTATATATTTCAGAAAAAAATTCTAAAAGTGCCCTCCTACGATTACTTCTATCTATACTATGTGTAGTATAAACAATACATGAGTGTTTGACCATTATATGAGACCATTTAGTTCCAAAAGACAGTGGACATGGCGAAGCCCTGACGCTATGACAATAAATGAGATAGAAGTCTATCATATCATATCATCATATCATAGCGGACAAGAAGCACATGTTCAGAGATGTCTCGGTGATAAATAACTTCAACACGGGTAGTGACCACCGAATGGTCCGTGGCACTCTGAACATAGACTTTAAGCTTGAACGCGTCCGCTTGATGAAGTCTAAACTCCGCCCTAACCTACTACAAACCGTCATGGGCTCCGAAAAATTTCAACTCCAACTCGAAAATCGATTCGCTGTCTTAGAACCTACCGATGACGTCGACCAGGATCTCGAAAATATTGTGGACATTCTCAGAGATGAGGGGACAAAATTCTGCCAACAAAGGCGTACGGGCAAGAAGTCTCAGTATTCAGATGATACTCTTCGGCTTATGGAAAAACGACGAAAGACACCTATAAACCCATCGACTAGGTCAGAACACCAGGCTCTCAATAAAGCTATTTCAAAGCGCATACGATACGACCTCCGATGCTACAACACTCTTCGCATTCAGCAAGCGATTGAGCAGAATCGGGGGTCTAAAGTATTTATGCAGCGACTCGGTAGAAGCCATCTGGCACAACTCACAAAATCGAACGGGGTAACCGTCGTCTCCAAGTCGGAGATATTAGATGAAATCGAGGACTTCTATGCCCAGTTGTATGCATCGCAGGCATCACGTCCCGAAACCAGCTCTGAAGATCCTAGAGCCACACTAGTCCGCCACTATACAGAAGACCTGCCAGAGATTAGCCAGGACGAGATCGAGATGGCCCTAAAACAGCTAAAAAATGGAAAAGCCCCTGGAGAAGACGGAATCACTTCGGAACTCCTGAAAGCAGGAGGCTCTCCTATTTTGAAGGAAATCTGTCGTGTTTTTAATTCCGTCTTGAACCTTGGGAGAACTCCGAAGGCAGGAGTGTTGTAGTACTGTTTTTCAAAAAAGGCAATAAAGCCTTGTTGAAAAACTACAGACCGATTTCACTCCTGAGCCATGTCTATAAACTGTTTTCTAGGGTTATCACGAACCGTCTTGCGCGGAGACTTGATGAATTTCAAACACCCGAGCAGGCTGGGTTTCGGGGAGGATACAGTACCATAGACCACATCCACACAGTACGGCAGGTTATACAGAAGTCCGAGGAGTACAACCAGCCCCTGTGCTTAGCGTTTGTGGACTATGAGAAGGCTTTCGACTCCCTTGAGACCTGGGCTGTTTTGCAGTCTTTGCAGCGATGCCAGGTTGATTGGCGATATATCGAAGTGTTGAGATGCTTGTACGACGAGGCCACCATGTCCGTCCAAATCCAGAACCAGCAGTCCGAACCTATCCATTTGCGTCGCGGAGTGAGACAAGGGGATGTTATATCCCCCAAATTGTTCACAAATGCATTGGAAGATATGTTCAAGACGCTGGCTTGGGATGGCCTGGGCATTAACATTAACGGGGAGCGCCTCACACATCTTCGATTTGCTGACGATATTGTCATAATGGCGGAGTCGTTACAGGACTTGCAACTGATGCTGAACAGCCTTGATATTGCTTCTCGACGTATTGGTCTGGGAATGAACTTGGATAAAACAAAAATTATGGTCAATGATCGTATTACCCCAGAACCGATAACGGTCACCGGAATGCCTCTTGAAGTTGTGCAGGAGTATGTATATCTGGGGCAAATCTTGCAGTTGGGTAGACACAATTTTGAGAGAGAGCTAAACCGGAGAATTCAACTGGGCTGGGCAGCATTTGGTAAGCTTCGTCAAGTCTTTTCGTCATCCATCCCTCAATGTCTGAAGACTAAAGTTTTCAACCAATGCGTCCTACCCGTTATGACCTATGCGGCTGAAACATGGACCCTCACGGTGGGACTGGTCCACAAATTGAAAGTCACTCAGCGTGCTATGGAGAGAGCTATGCTTGGAGTTTCTCTTAAAGATAGAATAAGAAATGAAGTTATCCGACAGAGAACGAAAGTGACCGACATAGCTCAGAGGATTAGTAGGCTGAAGTGGCAATGGGCCGGCCATATATGCCGACGAACCGACAACCGTTGGACCAAACGAGTATTGGGTTGGAGACCCCGTTTGGGTAAACGTAGTGTAGGACGTCCACTGGCTAGATGGAGTGACGATTTGCGTAATGTAGCTGGCAGACAGTGGATGAGAAGAGCCGAGGATCGGGCTCAGTGGCGAACCTTGGGAGAGACCTACGTCCAGCAGTGGACTGTGATAGGTTGATGATGATAGTTCCAAAAAGCCACATCATCATCGTCATCTAACAACAGTAAACACAGCTATGATATAGCGGCATAAGTCTCCCCAACTGAGTGGCATTGTGCCTAGTTTGCCTCGATTTCCACCAATAGTTACTCTAACTACACTTGGAGAAAAAAAACAAAATAATATTTTAACAAACTTTATTAACTTTACACAACAACAAATTATACAAAATGCATAACACCAGCCAACGCACTACGTTTATATTCAAAATTTTCTTATTTTTATAAAACTAATTAACAGAATACCTATGAAAACATAATTTTACCCACACCGAACAATGGCAGTTCAATATTTCACAAGTATTGTGGTACATCCAATTTGATGAAAATATAGATGAGCAGACAAGAATATACCTATAATAAACAACTCGCAGACTTGTTAACAGAATTTAATTGACTTTGAGACGCAAAACGAAGCTACCTCTAGACCTTTAGACATTCAAGTAACAAGTATCAAAACTCCCAGACAACGTAAAATATTAACTATACTTAGATATGTATTTTATTGCTTTTTTAGACATAGTTCTCACAGGAAATTTATATCTAGCTACTTAGGTTTATTAATATATATTATAGGTATGTTCTATTTGTGTTTTCTGATTATTTTTCAAAATGAAGTTTTTATAGGAGAGTAAACATGTGCACATGATGTAAGTCAGTACAACCCATTAGCATCATCGTTTTTATTTTTATTAAAAACCTGAAAAAAGAGGTCACGCATATTTGGAACGTGTCCTACGTTGCTCCGACAATCAACATGAGGCATCAAGGTGTTAAGTCTCATGTGCATGTAACTTTACCGGCACCCACAACCTCAGCTCAGTAATGCTGCTTATTATTATTGATAGTAAGATTGAATATCAATGTAGAGCATCATATAAATAAGTGCCTACCTACAAACATGGTTCAGTCGAAAATCGAGTAAGATCTATATAAATATCAATACTAAGTAAATATCTGACAATAAAGTAAATGTTACATATATCAAGATTGTTTCTTTCATTTATTAGGAACATTTGTCCGTCTAGTATGTCATATAATGGGTTTTTAAAAAAATCACACAAACATTGCTTATTCTTTAAATGTCTGTACCTAAATGAATAAACCAATGTAAAGCGACCGAAGTTTAAGCCGAAGAGAAGCTTATTACCCGACTACGGCGAAGCAAAAAGGAGGGTGTATTTTGTTCAGAGCTTTACCTAGGCATTTAAATATGTATATAAAACGCATTATCTGGTTTCGAAGAAAATTGGCATAAAAGATGTAAAAGAGAATTTAATAAAGTGATAGTCAAGCGTAGCGAGTACGTAGGTAGATTATGTAGTAGGTAGGTTTATAAGTAATTAAACAAATTGATAGTCAAGCGTAGTGAGTAGGTAGGAACATTATGTAGTAGGTATATATATAAGAAATTTTCATAAACTGCAGTGGAAAGTCTGGCTTGTGTAAAACAAGTGTAAAATGCTTACAATGACAATAATAATAATTTTATAATAGCTTCGTAAATTACAGTAAATATTTTTATTATAATATATTAGATAACTCATTGACTAGGTACTAGGATTACCTAAAGATGAAATAGAAAATAAAAATTTGCAAATTGAAAATATGAGCTTACACTCATTAAAATTTCGTAAAACACCTGTCCGTTGCACGCTCTTCGGCGTGCAAAGCCAACGACAAATTAATTAATGTATAAATAAATAATGTCGGACATTTGAATACAAAATCATTAATTAAGTAAAAATACAGGTTAAAATTCTGTTGATTTTCAAATTTAAAAATTTGATCATCATTAAGAGCTTTTAAAGAAAACATAATTTAAAATAGGTGTTTGCATTAGTTTCATCTTTGTTCGGCTTCATCTTTTTGTATAAATAATTCGATAAGTTCGCACGGTGTTTAGTAACATCAATTATAAATTAAGTTTTAGGATGAGGCTGCTCACTGTTTCCCGTCGGGAGGGTTGAAGAATTCCCAGTGGTGGTGGTGTATCGCCCGGCTGTCGCTGAGACCGAACATAATGAGGCCGGCAATCAGCACCAGGAATATCACGAGCGCCATCTGCGCATCCTTCTTATCCTCGGTGCCGCTAACATACGACATGAACAGGCTAAACATGTTCCTCAGGGTCCGTGTGATGGAAGAGTGGCAGACGCGCAGGAACTGTGCCCCAGCCTCGGCTATGGTGGTAGGCTCGTGTAAACGCACGGGCGGAGGCAGGCGACGCGGGGATGGACGTACACGCGCCTCCTCAGAACTCGACTCCGAGTGCGGCGCCGCTGGCTTGCGTTTCACGCGCCGCGTGGGCGGCAACGGCGTCGGCGGCTGAGGCTCATGAAATTCGGGATAAGGCATTCGTGATCCACCACCTCTTGGACCATATAACGATGCAGGTGGTATCGTCATATCTTGCAAGTAAGAGTACAGCAAAGGTGTCAAGTCTGGCGGTGGAGGTCTCTGTGGAGCGGCTCCTCCATCCTCTGTCCGTGATTCAGGTCTCGGAGGCAGAGACGGTGTCGCACCTATTTTCTCCGACTCTACCGAGATATCAGCTTTTGTCGCTGCCTTCACATCTAATAATTGGTCCACGGATTCCGATTGCTCAGTCTGTGTTTCTTCCTCTCTGCTCACCGGTCTTGGGCACTCTGGCACTGTCAAATTATCGTGTGTCGTGATATGACTCGTCGAAATTTCAGCAAACTTTTTAACGATTTCGTCGATAACAGACTGCGAAAATTCTATTCCGCTAACTGAAATGTGGCCAGATTTGGAGTCCAGTTCACTAACCTGTAACGTCATTCCTTCTATATCGGAAACAAGAATTTTATTTGCTTGCAATTCGGAGACGTTCAATCGTCCTACATCTAAATCTCTAACCTGGAGTCGCTGTGTTATTAGATTATCTAGTTGCACGTCTCTGCTTGCGTCAGATATCCTTTCAAGAGCTCGTTCCTCGCTCGAGGGCGCTGTATTTTTAGAACTTTGGATTGTGTTGGAAATGCGTCTTGACCTTGGTAGCGGTGGCACATCTGGAATCTGAGATTCATCGATATCTATAGGTTGCACGGTCAACGATGCTTCTGTTACCATTTCTTGGCGTTCGTTGATTCGAGTTGGACTTGAAACTCGTTTTTCTACTAGTATTACTGTTGGTGAGGTTCGTCCTATATTTGGCTTAGAAAGCTCGGATATTTTTGGATCTGAAAGCTTAACAGATTTCTCAGATCGAGATGTGGGACGAGAAACCCGAGGACTTTCAGCTAATCTGCTGTAACTCTTAGCTAAGATAGAATCTTCATCAATAATATCTCTCAACGAACTGGACATTGACATGTCAAGGTTTTCATCGTACCCCAGTTCGAAGTCAACGTCATCTGGGAGAGGATCTGTTTGCGTTGATACTTCGATTTCTACCACATCATCCGGCTGGTGTTCTTGAGGATACGAATGAGATATCTCTATCGGTGGTTCAGATGGTGGTATATTGGAATCATCATCTTTTTCTTTACCTTCCTTCTTCTTTCTGGATCCCCTGGGTGGCCTAGGCGGTGGAGGTAGAGGTCTATCTTTCATTTTATTTACAACATCTCCAGATTGCAAATCTTTATGAGGCTCTTCAAAAGGTTCGTCAATTTCGACATACTGGGTTACATCTGAATGTTTCGTGAGGCTGTCTAGCGTTATAAGGCTTGTTGAAGATTTTTTTCGCGGTGGTCTATCAGGCATCACATCTTTGCTAGAGCCAACTGTATAGTATTTACGTTCAGAGCTGTTGCTTTTGCGCCTTCTGACGGGTGGTGTTTTGCTAATGGATCGTCGGATACCTTTGTTAGGAGCGTAAGGTCCTTTGTCTACGGTAGCGTAACCTGGGCTTTCGTGTCGTACCTCCCTTTCCATTTGTATGTCATCAACGTGGGGCATATGTGTGTCGAGAGTAAGTGACTCGGCGCCATGCGATGTTCGGTCGTCATCACACAGGGACGTGCAACGAGAGCTGCGTGAGCGCGCCCGTCGCGGCGGCACAGGGCTCTGCTCAGTGGCAGTCTCCAGCTCGCCATGAGGCACGATATATTCATGTTCTGTTCGATATACGATTATCTGAAAATCGCAAAAAATAACAATTTTTAATGTGCATGCATGGGTTTGTTGGTTCTTCTTATTTTTAATTAGAGGCCTATACCTACCTAATGAGTCCACTCTGTTGTTCTAATAAATAAAATTATTAAGGCTAAGCTACTATAAGAGTGATTCCACAAGCACAATGATTTGAATGCACTGTTATTTAAATTAGTTTACACGACATCGCATAGCATTGTGATTTATATGTAAAACACTATATATATAGTCTCACCGCTCATCTCGGCCCGCAGCGCACCAGTAACAGGCTGTGTGGCCTCACTCTTATTGGTGAGCTATATGTACCTACGGGTTCTAATTTATAAAACCACGCTTATTTTTAGTAATGTATACCAACAAACACAGACAAAAATAGTTATTCAAAGAATCCAAAATTCAGTTCAGTTGAACTGGGTCAACACACGGCTTGGATTGGAATGGATTCCAAAAATATAATTATGAAGATTTTGCATTGGATACGTGCCAAGAACAATAATTATTCCTACAAAATTCGATCATAATGTTTGTTTTTCACTTTTATCTCAATAGTGCAATGACGTTAATTTTATTAGCGTTCCTAGTCTGCCAAGGAGCTCTATCTTTTTATCGCTTAGTCCGTATGAGTGTCTGCTGTCCATCCGGATTTACAGGCGTTTCAAGCAAAACAATTTAGTGCCATTGCATGCATAGCATATACACAAAATATGTTAGTATTTAGTGACAAAAACATAATTCAAATTCAAATTTTACTCAATTAAAAAAAACAGAAATGAAAATAAAACTCAATACCGCTACTGCAAGGAAACCTATGTGAAGTCGGGATACATAATTTTGACATTATTTTATCGAATGAATTCTTCGTTCGAAATGGTTCGAAATGGTTTAACTATCTGTATAGTTGATAAAACGATAAGTTATGATCTTCAAAATGGAAATTTTTGTTAATCACTATTTCCATGCCCAAACAACCTTTGAAATAACTAAACTAAAATAAAATAAAGTTTAGGGCCTCATATCTGAAACTTGGCACGTATTCTTTGTATGTAGAAGTTTTTTGGGGAGAATTTTCTCATAAAAAAATAACAAACGCTTATAAGAGTAATAAAAACTAAAGATATTTAGAAAATTTCCCATTACTCTACTCCAGAGGGGGTGAAAAGGGGAAAATTCCTTGAAGTCCAAAATTTGAAATTTGGCGTAAGTATTGTATAATAAAAGTAATATGAGATGGTATGAAAAAAAATAAAATAAACCTTTAAGGGGGTGCAGTGTGTTAAAATGGGTGTTAAAGTTTGTTGGGAACTTTTTAACGCGTAGTTAGATCAGTTTGAAACTTTGTACAAATATTTTTTACAACAGATGGCTATAGAGGATCCACCTTTTAAGCGGGGTGTAATGAGGTGTTGTATGATAACCTATATACGCGTAATTAGATCAGTTTGAAACTTTGTTAGAATATTTTTTCCAACAGATGTTTAAAAATGGTGCAATGGGGAGTTTAAAAGGGAGCTTTAAAACGCGTCTTGCAATAGATTCGTTTTAAATTATTTTTACATATTCTGATGATGACTGATAAGTCATACTGATCTAATTACGCGTTTAAAGTTAAGATCAGAGGATCAGTTAATTCTCAAGATCCTAAGGTAGGTCGTAAGGTAGATCTTAAACAGAGTGCAATGGGGTTATAAAAGTGAACTTTTAAATGCGTAGTATGATTGGTTTGAAACGTTGTGTGGAATATTTTTCACTACAAATGGTTTTAACTCCATAAACAGGGTGCAAATGGGTGTTATAAGGGTGCAGCCAAGATATCTGAAAGTAATAGTTTCAACAGATTTTTAGGGTTTCGTACCCAAAGGGTAAAAACGGGACCCTGCTGCTACTAAGACTCCACTGTCCGTCTATCTATCTGTCTGTCACCAGCCTATATCTCATAAGGCGTGATAAAACACAGTAGAAATACGAAACGTAGTGAGATAGTTGAAATTTTCACAAATGATTTATTTCTGTTCCACCATAACATCAAATACGAAAAACAGAATAAAATAAATACCAAAGTGGAGTTCCCATACTACGGTACGGAACCCTTCATGTGCGAGCCCGACTCACACTTGGCCAATTTATGGAAGTTCCCCCCCCCCACCCCCTTAAGATAAGGGGTGTATGAGAAGTCGTATTTTGAACTCTTAAATTTGAAACTGCATAAATCCAAACTAATATTATAAATGCGAAAGTAACTCCATCTGTCCGACTGTTAAGTTATTCTCGTAAAACGAACGGAGAACGAGAGCGGGACGGGATCGAAACGGGAGCGGGAGTGGTATTGGGAACGGGTACGGGTACGTGTGTAATGTAAACGTTGGTACTTTTTATTCCGTATATATTAAGGTTCCGGGTAAAATGTTGGGAATGTTTGGGAAACATTTATCGTCTTAGTAGGTACTTAAACAGAAAGCGTATACACGCAAATGAAGTTGCGGGTGGGTTAGCTAATTTTTATGTATATTTAGCTAAGTGACGACGGTTAAAATAGGTGTTATAGAAGGCGTCATACTTACATCGTCGGCATGTTCGTGCTGAAAGGATTCTTCCCACAATTCATCCACTGGAACTTTGTTAAAATCACCTAAAGACGAATGCTTTAGATCTTTTTTACCATACTTTCTTTTCCTTTTAGGTGGCATGGGAAGGGTCTGTGATTGTATCGGCACATTCTCAGGATACTGAATTACGTCATCATTAGCATATTCATGTATAGAATGCAAATCTGTTGAGGGAGTAAATTGCAGTTGGTTATCTCCATTTACCAGCTCGTTTTCGATATGATCCCGTAGAATTTCTTCATCAAAATGGTGATCGTGAATCTGATCGTCATGTAAGCCTAAATCCACTTCAGTAAATTGAGTACTAGGATCCGCACTATCATCAATGTAAGGAGTAAGTTCTAACTCAGTTTCATAATCGATTTGCTTTTTCTTTCTCTTTGCTCGTGACGGGCGTACAGGAGGGAATGTATAGTAACCGTCGTCTTTGTCATTCAAATCTTCGGTTGAGTACCTCATCGCATCGGTATCATCAATCAATTCTGGATCTGCATCTTGATCATCCATGTACTGATCGTCATTAATCTCTGAGCTACTTCCCATATGAGCGAGTACGTTTTTCGTATTTTTGAATGCGTGTCGTGTTTCGTCGCTCAAGTATTCTCTTACTTGAATATCTTCGCGAGAAATTCCTCTCGGTCGAACAAAAAATTCGTCGTTATTAATTTCGGTTATTACAGGTGTGTAGTCTTGTTTAGACGGTGATGAATCAGGAATAGAAGAGGTGTGGTTGTTATCAAAATTATTTTCGTCTGTGTATTCGGTAGCTAGTTTATCAAAATCATATGTAGTGTCATAGCGTCGTGCACTCTCTGTGTTACTACTTCCCACGTAGTTGATGTCTTCACTGCTTACATTACCATATTCACGTGGTTGTTCGGGGCTATCAGGAATATAAGAAGACGCTGCTTGGGTAGCTTCACTGTTTTTCTTAATGCGTGTGAATGTGAATGTCGGCGGTGGTGTTTCTTCTCTATTAAGTGTTGGCGACGATGATGTTTTTGGTATTTCCGCTTTTTTCTTTTTACTAAACCATCTAGGATAAGTCTTGGTTTCAAATTCTACAGTAGCAACATTCTCTAGTTCGGTCGTTGATCCTGTAGTATCGGTATCTACTTTGTTCTCTTTCCTTCTACCCAAACTTGAAAAGTTAATTTTAGGTCTGTCAGGCATTCTGAATTTAGGCATTTCGGGAACATTAAACTTAGGTCTCTCAGGTAAAGTAAACTTTTTACGGTCCCCTAGACTAAGTTTCTCTGATATGTTTATTTTTTTGAATTTCGGACGATCGGGTAGACTAAACTTTCTTTTGTCTGGTAAAGTGAACTTGGGCCTATCAGGGAGTGTGATTTTAGGCCGTTCTGGCATTTTAAATTTAGTCCGATCAGGCAAATTAATTTTTGGTCTATCAGGCATAGCAAATCTACTAGTTTTCATGTTTTGTAGTTTTGTTTTTAATTTACCTGCTTGAGTCTTTAATTTTCCTGTACCTTCACGAAGTCTTTGTTGAAATTTATTGTCTGCCCCTGCCGTTCGACTATCTCGTTTTAATGGCAACTGTTCTAAAGCGGACGAATCTACTTGACTTGTACTGACTTCACATTCTGTTCTCGATGCGGTTGATGGCGTGTTAACAAAAAATCTGTCTTCGATGTTTTTCTGGAGTGCTTCAGCGTTCATAATTGCATCATTATCCTCCAGATTTTCTTTATCTTCTGCAACTTCTTCCTCATCTGATGTGTGTTGCAAATATTTTCTCTCCAAGGAGGTTGTACTAGACAGTTCATCATCTGTTTTGACCATGGTTGCACCTTTTTCGTCTACACTTGGAGCAGTGTAAATAATATTGGGTGGTGGTTTCTCGATAATTTCATATTCGTGATCACTGAAAATAACATAAAAAGTTGGAATTAAAGAACACAAAGCATAATGAGTGAAACGTATGACGGAATAAATAATTCGCGTAGATACCTCATATCAGTGATTAACTACGACAATTATCATGAATCATTCGCAGAGCGCATTAAAAAATGAGAGTAAAAAATATAAGGTAAATCGCAAAAATTGTGAATCGTCGCACTAGATTTGAGTTATATTTAACATCGGCGATGTTACTCGGATCACAATTAGGCCAACTCCCGGCGCTCGTTTTAGACTCAGCAGCGGCCGGGGAAAAGCCGTTCAAATTTATTTTGCACCTCGTAATGTTAGTCATAAAATGTCAACAAAATCATCCAAAATAATTTAGGTGGGACTCACCTCCCATACGAAACAAAATTGCTCGCTCGCGACGTCGGCCTCGTGCCTATCGGATTGACCCGTTCCGGCAGTAGCGAATCACATTGGAAGAACTGGCAGGCGCACCGGACATCCGGCGTGAATTGCTGCACGCTACCTTCACGGGTCGGTCTCACGGGCTTTTCTAGTGGAGTCCCACCCTCGGAAGTCCATCGCCGAAGCGTACTCATTACTACTAACTACCGGACCCTAGGCATTGTTATACGACTTTCCCGTGAACTACCGACCGGACAGTCATTTGTCCGAGGACAATGAGTCATCGAGCGTGTTTGTCAAAGCCAGGCTGTAAATGAACTAATCACAGACGTGAAAGCAGCCGCGAGCACTGATCACTGATGACAATTTTAAAGAGCTTACCAATGTGCAGGAAGAACGTACGGTCGATCTATATTTAACTAACAGTCAGAAGCTAGCGCGTTCGCTTTGCATGTGTCGAAATACGTTATGTCACTATTACGTGGGTACCTATTATGTAGCCGAGTTTACGATACAGTTATTTATTGCTTCATAAATAAGAAAATATATTTACCTGCTGGGTTTAGACCATTCTCTATCGGCGAGATCGGCGTTACTTCTCTTCCCTCTTTCTAGTGGACTTGGGCTTGGCGATGATTCTATGGGGGTTGCATGTCGTTGCTCGCCTTGAGCTTCTGGATCGTCTTCAGTAATTTCAGTAATAGTGATGTTAGGGGATTCGTTATTGGGGCCCCTCTCATCTAGTTGATTTTGGAAAATTTCATCAACATTTGGCTCTTCGGCGTCCATTTCTTCATCTAAAAGCAACGCTTCTTTGTTTATATTATCTACCTTGTGTAGCTTTTCCATAATATGGTCTTCTGTTTTCAGTGGGGTATCTTCTGTGACTAAACTAGGATCTTGCGAGGCAATTGATTTTTTCTCTATATTTGATAGGTTTTCATTATCTGCGTTGCTCCCACTTTTGCTTTCGTCGTCAAATTTTTGCTCCAGTTTTTCACTATCGTGTAAAAAATGCAATGATTTTTCACCAGCTTGGCCTTTTGAATCTTCTATGTCTTCATAAATATGTTCTTTCTTTTTTCTAGGCGGTGGCGTATCGATACTCATAGTTTTGCTCATTTCGTCAGAGTCTCCTAATTTAATCGCACTGAATTTTTGCCTTCGGACTGCACTTGGAGATGATTTCAATTGTCTTATTTCTTGATCTCCATCATTTTTTTTGCGTTTGGAAAGTGGTGATTTTTCATTTTCAGTTCTATCCAATTTATGTAGAGTTTTGTCTGCCAAATGCTTAATTTTATTGACTAACGGATGACAACATTTTGTCTTTTCTCTAGTTTCTGAGACCCCTATGTTATATTGTTGTTCTGGTACCCTTCGTTTTAGTATACCTTTAGGTGATACGTTTTTGGGTAATTCTACGGGTGCTACTAAATGACTGCTGGATTGACTCTCAGGACGTTTAATAACGTAAATGTTCATATTTTCAACCGTGGCACTGTCATCTTCTAATGAAATTTCTTTAGAAAAGTTTGGTATGTGTACTCCTTCATCTTCACCCTCTTCTCCGTGCCTTCGGCTGCTACCTGGTGAGGAGTCAAGGTTCAAAATCTTCTGAACCTCGCCATCAACCGGCGAACGCGTTCGTGACCTTGATACTTCACGTGACATGCTTCTCCTCGGCGTCGTCTCCCTGATGATGTCCTCAGCCGTGACCTCGCCCTCTAGTGGCACTTTTAACAGATGAGTCCAAGGGTAACACCCCGCTTCACGAGCTCTTCGTAAATCTTCCCATTGGTATGTTTTTATTGGCACTGGTGGTATATCCTTCTGATCATCTGGTGACAATTCAGATTCCATATGTTTTACTTATAAAATAATTGTAAAAAATATATGTGTAGTTGCTATGAATTACGCCAAATCATATGTTTTTTTTAAAGTTTTTTTTATGAATTTTGTTTCTCACTGGCCCCGCAAAAAGTTCACTTTATCACCGTATAAACTAAGAGCACAACGTTTCGTTTCAATGTGAGCATCGGTGACTGAAAACAAGCAATGTTTGCGTGGGCCTGTGTAGAAATAGGTGTGAATAGGTTGTGTACTATGACCACGGCACAGATAATTTTGGACTCATGCACTGCGTTTACCTTGAAACGTGCGGGACAACGGCTAATCCTCAGCCACCATCCCTGATACTTGTTTGTTGATAAATACACTACACGGGATTTTTGTAAACTTTAATATAAAAACGATCAGTGATCGGTTCAGAATCCCAGTTGGACTGGCCGACACGGCCTCGTCCGACCGCTTGTGCTAAATATAAGATTGAGCATAAATTTATTTTTGGTGAGCATTTTGCGTCATCATTTTAAACCGTAGTCTCGTTGTTGTCTATACTGGATGCTGAGGTGATGATGATGATTATATTAAAGACGGTGATTATGTCATAATTTAAACATAATTAAAACTTTTCTAAAGTTACTAGTTAGCTAAATGGTATGTGGAGAGTAGGTAGGTACTCACGTACGCCAGTTCTATAGAGTTAAAATCGTCTGGAGCGTTCTGTCAGCAATACCTATACGTGACAGGCTAATTTACGTGAGCTTGTAACAAAATAGGTACTCAGTTAGTTATTATACCAATATAAACAAATCTATAGCCACTTATTTGCCAATCATGTTATTGGTGTGTAGGTACTTACGGAGCATGAAGCGGTTGTGAACACTGTTTTCACTGTGACTATAAAAAGTATCTCTTTTCTGTTATTTATTTATTTAATGAATTCACAATTCATGTCGCAATCAATTTAGAACAATTTTATATTATATTATATTTATATCTAGATTAGTAATTGATTATGTGAACATGAAAGATTTATAGTGTTGCAAGCTTACAAATTAATTAACCAAAAAGATATAAAACAATAAAATTATACACATTCTTTGCCCATAACGTCATTTTATACAAGGTAGCAATAACAAAATTCTATGGACATATCGTTAAGCTTATGGTCACATAGGGCCAAAAATATCGGAATCTCCAGAAGGAGCTCGTCATAAAGATGACACATTCTAAGAAGAGATTTGTTATAAGAATCGTTGTTTTTATATACCTACGTTTAAAGCAAACACTTTGGAATCAGTAGGTACTAAGTAAGTATCATGTTGCTATATGAGTTTAAAATGTGGACATTAAATAAAATGACATGACAGAATGAAGAATTTTGTGGAGGTATAGGTTGATGGGCCGTACGAGTGGATAGAGAGGCTACTTGTAACAAAGCCTTTTACGTTACCTTTCACGCTTTCTATCCTGTTCGTATGGAGCTGAGCTACTAAAACTTTATGCCAATATTGTTATTGTACGTATTTATTATTAGATAAACGTTACTCGTATACTTCAATTTTGATCACGCTGATGGATTTTTTTTATCCTAGCCTGTAGTTACCGTATTTCAATAATAAATAAAGAAGACAAACAGCAGAGTGCAGTAAAGTTTATTATTTCATTAAAGCAGAGTACGTACCTATGTAATAAGGTTCTAATTAACGGCTAAACATTTAAAAAATACATACAGTCATGCAAATTACCTATATTTCGTTTGACTGTGTAAAATTCGACTTTAAGTTTAACATTTTTCTAATGAATCATTAATTATAACTTCCTAAAATCACTCACGTTTCCTTTAGTTCTAATATTTATGTATAATTTAATTTTTAGAGTCTCATAATAAGACTGATAGAATTTTATAAAATCTTCTATAATTAAATCTTTTAAGATTCAATTTTCAATCACACATTTCATTCGACCCTGAAAAAATATTTATTTACATTTATAAATTCCATTCCATTCCATTTTGGTAGTTATTTATTTCCGCAACAGGTTATACAGGTTATACATAAAGGTGTATATGATACATTTATATACAAAGAAACATTATCAATTCATAATTTTTGTTATGATATTATACCTATATAACATAGTGTCAAGTAGATACTATGTTATATAGGTATCCTGATACTATGTTAAATAGAAATCACGCATATACAATAAGCGAGATTCTTTGTTCCAAAGCTGTGGTGGAAAGACACCTTTAACTATTCACTTTATTGTAATTAACATAACGTTTACATTATGGTTTGTATTGGTCATAAACCTTACATAGACAAGCTACTTTATGAAACATAGGCTATGTACTGTACATCATCTTATGTTTCTAAATAATAACATAACACTATGTATATCAATTAAAAATTATACAATGTGAGTTGAATTTGTATGTCATCCCGAAAAATATTAAATATTATATTTTTTCTGTAAATAAATATATTATGCATAGAAAACACCCAGACCAGAAAAAAATATTTGCAGATCATACAAACATTTGTCTCGCAGCAGGTATCGAACCTGCAAACTCCTGTTTCTCGGGCGGACCTTGGCTGTTAGTTATTTTATAGCGGAAGTTTTGCCATAACTTTACTCAAAAACTTGTGACGCAGTCATAGAAAGCTGATTGTGATGAACTTTGTCCTTGATTTATCAATGATGATGAGTATGATGACACAATACACAGATACAGACCTCGCAAACACGACGCTTTGTCGTCGCGCTTAGTCGCGAGCGTCTGTCATATCTTGCTGTCGCGATTGTCGCCGTGTTTGCGGAGCTTTGAACAAAATGTATGAAAATTGTCCCCCGCAGCTTGCGGTAGCGTCTAATTGCTGATGCTTGTCGTCCAATGTGCGCAGGCTGTTAAACTTAAAGTTTTTACAGAAAAGTTAGTACTCACGCACTTTTTTATTAAGGTTTCACAACTTGTGGACAACAATGGTCCAAATCATCTCCTCTCGAGATAACATATGAATTCAAACTCACCCTGTTTAGTAGATTTTTTATAAAGTTGTAGGGATTTTACAAAATATTTATTTTAGGTATAGCTACTTATATAGGTAAATAAAATATTTTTACTTTACAATAAGTTTGACACAAAGTATATCATTTATTCAGTTTATCGAGCCTGAATATTATAATAGCTAATAAGTAAGTATACTAAGTACAACTTTACCATATATATACCATTTTAGGGTATCTTATTTATTTGTTATTTCATATAAATAAGATATAGCATAACATTTCTATTAATCTATACATTCAGTACAATAATAAGGTTATCCAAGTAATGCTGACAATTATATAACTCTACTACAAATGAACTCTTATTTGCAATAAGTAGATAGTTATTTTGATGCAACTATGAACCCCCAAGTCCCCCTTCTTCAGTGGATATTGAACACACATCTACATTAAAATTACGCAACAATTAAATTGTCCAATGTTTTCTAACAGGTCCAGGGGCCTGATTCTCAAGATTCGATACATTTGGTCCTATATATATATCGCGGATACTGTCAAAACTGTATGAAAATTTGTCAGTTCTCGCGAGAATCAAGCCCTTCACCTGACAAAGATGTAGTCAGAGAAGAGGGTATAGGTCCAACCTCTTCTCTGTTTGCATTTTTGTCGCGCTCTAGCGGTTGTGACACAAGTCCGAGTGATTCTGTAAAAGTTAATTGAGCGAGTGAGAGAAGCGAACGAAAAGAATTTAAACGAATGCATTTTTGACGAATGCAAGCTACTTCCCTAACATTCCTAAATTTTTTCGACATGGGACACAAAGTGAGTATCAGCCGACGAATCCCTCTTTAATCATTCGGAGTGCGAAATAGTATCGCACCCAACCTTTGACAAATGCCAGGTAAAACCTATTGGTATTTAGAACTCATGTCTATTTTTGCCGAGGTTTTATAGGAATTGGAATTTGCAGATTGTAAAGTAAAGTGATTGGCCTCACAGCTCAAATGGTAGTAGCTTTGCATATACATTTTTAAAACAGTGTAGGTCCGTGCTAAGTGCAGCAAAACACTTATCAACATTTTTGTATCTAAAATATAATAAATTCTACAACGCCCATTTTTATTTTACTTTATTAACACAACTAACATCCCCCGCAGCTAGAAGTTTATTAAGTAATTCCAAGTCACTAGCTATGTTTAATCCATCATCATCATTATCATCAGCCAATAGTAGTCCACTGCTGGACGTAGGCCTGTCCTAATGAGCGTTTAATGTTTAATCCATGTCTTATCTAAATCCATTCAATCGTTACGAAGTTGAGTGGGATCAAATATACAAACTCATTTTGCGCATTTAGAATAGTAGAATTGTGAAAAAATATTTTAAATATGAAAAAAATATTGAACCAATGTAATTGAAAACTGAGCTTCAATTGAAAACACATGTCGGAGTTTCGATGGCTTCGTAACATGGCGTTATATTTCAAAAACTATTCATCCTACAATTTTTTTGCTAAAATTGTTTTATGTAACGTAAGAAGTAGGTACCTGACGCGATCTTATTTCACGGCAATCCACTATTTATGCTATATTGTGATACAAAATAAACTAAACTTTCATATTACAATTCCCTGTTCCTAATTTTGAATTCTTATGTTATTTCAAAGTGAGGTTCTCATTATTTGTCAATTCAATCAACCATAGTCGAAATCATCCCTTGGTTCAAAATCTGCTAACTAGCAAACGGGACTTTAGCGGCCGGCTGATTGCGGCATAGCGCAGCCTAACATCGGGACAGCTATCCCCAGACCACCGTAGATGGTTAAAAGCGTCGGCGGTGCTCGAATCTGTGGTAATAATAATTAATTACTTTATTGAGGACCAATACAGATGTGGTATCCCTAGCTCGTATGCCTACCGTGGGGATTGCCGGCCAGGCTGTTGTTGTTGGTTCAGAAACAGTTTTCGCTAGGCTATACCTTAAATTTCGCTAAAACCTTCGTATGCTACTTTGAAATATGTGCTAGGTCATGGCTCCTGTGGTCTTTCGAGGGCACCTATGAAATGAAAAAAAAAACCGAAATAACAAAAAAAGTGCATAAAAGTGAAGATATCTGTCGATCGTCAATATTTTTCAATTGTCAGTATTCACTATCTCTAAAATAATTTGAAAGTAGAACGCTTGATTATATTACATTTTCTGCATCAAGATACAAACACATAGTGAGTCACAGTATCCGAGTGATAAATGTCAAAAATTCTCCGAGCGTTGTAAAACCTTAGAGAAAAAAGTTTTTATCCAATCTCTTTGCGTTAAAAATACTTGTACATAAATCTTTTCACAATGCCACATTTGCACTAATATAGACGTTATGTCGCTAATATAGTGTTCAATGTTGCTTGTCCGCTATGTTATCGTAGTTCACTCAATTTCATGCGGATGAACTAGAACACAACAGTAATGAAGTCGCTATTTGAAATAAAACAATAATAATATAGAATATTTTGTTGCATTTTTGTTAGCTTACTGAAACCTTTAGCTGTTTGTTTAAATGTCTGAAAGAGAAAACTTCATACCACAAACTTTAATTTTTTTCAATCGGAACCTTGACTTAGATTCACTTTGAATCGTCTACTTTTTTAATTTAAACCAATTCGTAACGTGACCAAACAGAGAATTGGCAAGAAACTTTGCCCAAGTCTTTATTACTTGGTAATGTAATAGTTAATAAAAATGCAAATTGTTTAGATTTATATATTAATCAACAATTTATAAACTGTATACGACGTGTTTTAATACGGCAGTTTGACCCTGCGCGCACTCTGCCCTCTATCTCGAAAATGACTGAAGATATTAAAAAAATGTTTAAACAAAAGTTATAAAAAAAAAAATTTCTACCATATTTATTAAGATATAAAATAGCATAAAACCCATTAGAAACATGATATTTGCATTAAATAGATTTTTTGACCTTTGACCATGGAATATCTGTAGAAGCTAACACCCTACGATAAGTAGGTTTTGAGACAAGTTTTAGGGTGCTCAAATAAAGGTAAATACAAGTTTGTAGCCGACTATATCTCATTCCGAGGTGAAACTCCTAATTTTTCTGGGCTATAACTATTACATTGTTTTGAGGGAGTTCGAGACAGTTTCATCCCAAGCATTTTTGTCATCTAAATAATCAGAAATTATAAAAAGCTTTATTGAAGAGGTTACGAACAATAACATTTTTGAACTAATTTACACATAAATTATGCACGTCATTAGGGATTTTGTTAAAAAGTGATTGGAGCATACACACATCCTCTTAATGACTTGTAATTAATTTCGGGCTTTTGTTATAAAAACTGTTTATTCAGAACGTTTCAAGGGTTCAGAACAAAGGTTTTCAAGGAAAACATAAAACAAAACACGAAATGTTGTTGATTATTATAAATTCGTAACTCAAAAGTAATATAAATGCTATAAAATTCGAAACAACTTTGCAACTTTTTGTTTGACTAACTAAAAAATAAAACATACCAAAAAATAGTTATAATAAGTACGTACATTCGTAAATACTCGATTTAGGTAAATTATATAAAAAAAATGTAATCGACTCCATAGCTTTCCGTTTAACACGATTGTGCGTCACTCTCGTGTCACTTATTAAGCCAAGAAAATAAGAGTTAATGAATATAAAATAATAAATACTCATAAATAAGATAAATTACTTACCTAATATTATTTATACAAAGAAGCAATGCGCAGCGTGAGCCAAATTTTGGTGCGGACATTATTTTAGCACGTTTGTGACTATATAATTGCAATGTATCTCGTTTTTTTTCATGCTCATGCTGTGGTAGAATCTGGATGCACCGAGCTGAGAACTGGGTGCCTAGTGCGAGTTTTTTTACCAGCTCGATCGCGTTTGCGTTTACGGAAATTTGTATGGAAAGGACTCAGTGCTACGCATTTTTCACTAGATGGCGCTACCTCGATTCCACGTAAACGCAAACGCGATCGAGCTGGTAAAAAACTCGCACTAGGCACCCAGGGCGAAATAACGCTCATTAGGAGTGGCCTATGTCCAGGAGTGGACTACTATAGGCTGATGATAAGGATAATGATGATAGTCTACTAACTCTGTGATTATCTGATGATTAAAAACTTGCCTTAAAAGTGAGTTAAATAAATACTTAATAAATAACGTTGTTACGTAAACGTAACTACACATCATCAAGTAACCCCAAACTAAGCAGAGCTTAAATTTTAAAAACCACTTGACTGTTACTTGCTACTTATAAACATTTTCTTGTAAATACATAAGATTAAGAATAAGATCAGGAGAATGCCGTCTGATGTATGGCGCTCGGTACCAAGACTAAAGTGAGTGCGACAAAAAAATATCAAATAAGTTTTTAGTCGATTCTACTGTCAAAAAAATTAAAAATGAGGGTTATTGCCATAGTAACACTTTACATCGATGTTTATTGCCATAGCAACGTATATATCATTGGTTGTTGTAGTCTAATGGCGGCGTGCAACGGAAACCAAATCAACAAAATATTTTTTACTTGATTATTAATCGAGTCGGTGTGTAAAACTAAAGAAAATATGATGTCATTTATAAAATATAATAAATTTTATGGGATACGTTCGGTTTTGACGCAATTGATACGGATTCTCGGCATTCTCCTTTGTCTTGCGGCGGGAACCGATCCCGCAAACGTCTGCGTCTCAGGCGGGCCTTTGCAGCGATGTATATTTTTTAATCTAGCCTAGACAAAGTCACAAGCTACGTCATGGGTAGGTGACCCTTATGGGTTACTGCTGACGGACCTAGGTAGGTTCATAGTGTCTTCACGACGATCGAATATGATCTATTTTCGACAAACATCTTATAAACAATTCACATAACAAACTTATATGTAGGTATATAAGTAGCTTCCACCTGCGGCTTCGTTCATATGGTAGCCCGTTAATACAAAGGAAGTTAGTATATCTACAGAATAATAACTATAAATATAATAGACAGACATTATCACATCATCTGGCGCGAAACCAAGCATAGCTTGTATTATGGGATTCACATACTACTTACCTACATACATATTTTATTGTAAACACATATCACACAGATCAAACACACCCATCTTCCGCATGCAAATGATCACTTCGCTTTAAGCAAATTCGCTTACAGAATTAAACAGATAATTAATTAATCTACCAACTGATTCGGAACTATGTAGACAAACCCTAATACCATAGACATACAATAGGTAATAATGCAAGATCATAATCATCATCATCATAATCATCAGTTTCTATAGTAGTTCATCACTATATTTCTATAGAACTCACTCACTCCCTACGAGCGCCATGCTCCCAGTCCTCACAAGATTCAAGATTTTATAGATTTACCTACTAAGTTACTCAACCTCCTATGCCCCAGCATATTATTTTTTCTACTAAAGTATACCCAGTGTATAAATATCTACAAACTAGGTTCCGCCCGTGGATTTTGTAAAATATATTCATCCCCCTTTTCACCTCGGGTTATCAAAAACGCTGCGACACGTATTAATTAATTTTCAATCGTTGGACTATGTACAAAATTTCAAAATCCTATCTATCTAAGCTCGGACATCAAAACAATAAACAATTCAATTCCCCAAAGACGTGTGCTTGGATGTACACTTTTTTTATTATACATTAATGACCTTCCAAAGTGCATCAACACAAAATGTATACTATTTGCTGACGTATCCCACCTCTTTAGCAGTAACTTAGCGATTGATTACGATTTTATAACAAAAGTATTTTACATATACATAAACTGGCTTCACGATCACAACTTAGATATTAACATACTTAAAACCAAATTAATGCAGTTTCGATCCTACCAAAGAACACCCTTAGCATACTATCAAGCACACTAAACATTGACGAAGCAAACAAGTTCAACCTCCTAGGAATATCGCTGGACACTAACCCGAATTGGAAGGCCCATAATCAAAAAATAAAAACAAAACTATCGCAATTTGTTTACGCACTCAGCATACTAAAAGTCCTCTCTGTATTCTGTGCTAAAAGCAAATACAAATTATGAGACAGCACTATCTGCTTACTTTGCCTATGCTTATGGGTGGCTTAATTACGCCATAATCTTATGGGGAAATAGTGTCGAATTCGACCAACTATTCGTAATACAGAAAAAGTGAATTGGAATCCTTGTTAATATCCAATCACGCGAAAGCTGTAGATTAAATTTCATAAAAAAATAAAATATTAACATTATCTTGCATCTTCATTCAATTTACTTTGTGGCAAATCTACAATAACCCCTACTGGCCTCGACAATTGTTAGAAAATATAAAACATTATTTAAATCAAATTATGACATGAATAAAGACTATAATAGAAGAAATAAAAATAAGTTAATCCTTCCCTTGACCAAACTTAAACTAGTCAGCAATAGCTCGCTCTTTAGATTGATCAAAATATTTAACAAAATACCCGAGCGCATAAAAAACTAGGATAAGGATTCTTTGTTCTGTAAAAACTTAAAACTACTTTTACTAGAAAAATGTACTCAATATAAATACTCTGTTGAAGAATATCTTTCCGACAAAGGATCATGACGTCCTGTAACATTTAAATTTGCATGATTATTAAGTATAGTTGAATAAGTGGGTATTGACAATGACATTAATTTTTATTTGTATTTTCCTCTCATTATTTTATTTTAATTTAACATAACCTTTATTGACTTGATTACTAATTTTATTTTATTTCATTACGTAATTACATCATTTTTAGTATCTATTATTGTGTTGTTGACCAATGATAAATGTATATTGTTATTAGCATGATATTATGTAAAAATAAGCTCAGACAAAATTGCAATGCCCTAACAGGGTGCATGTTTAAACTATTAAGCTACCTACTATCTAAGCTTTGTTATTTTGTACATGTAAGCAAATAAATGAATATGAATATGAATATCTTTAAAATTTACGTACTTTCTTCCCATATTTTATCCCGTTAGGGCTGGAAATTATAAAAACCCTTCCTTATATACTTAGACTATAAGATATCATATAAGATATAGACAAAATCACTCTTAAAAACATAACATAAAGCTTATATATCAATGCCTTACTGTGATTTGAGTTGGTGTTGAGTCGGCATCGAGTCGGTGTAATGTGCGAACAGCTTTATATTGTGCTAGCGGCCCGTCCCGGCTTAGCACGGGTTAGGGCACTTTTTACACCTTGGGTTACGTTACTAATGTTTTAGTAAGAATCCCTAATCTTTTCTAGCAATAAATATAGCCTATGTTACTCAGGGTGAATGTAGCTTTCCAATGGTGAAAGATTTTTTGAAATCGGCACGGTAGTTTTTATGTTTATTCATTACAAACATACACACAAATACACACACACACACACACACACACACACAAATAAAAAAATTTCGTCTTTATAATATTGGTTTAGATGTAGAAGTGTAGATAGCACCTTAGATATTTTTTTGGAATGTTATGCATGTGTATTCTGAATACATTGAAATTGAAAAAAAAATGGCAGCACGTTGGAAGGCGTTGTTGTGGTCGGTCACGAACGATGGCGGGACGAAATCTTCGTGATAAGATGGTTGGATATTTCGAAGGATAGATATGGTTGGTGGAATTTGGGGGAGCCTTTGCTTAGCAGTGGGACGATGCAGGTTGACTAAATAAAAAGTAGATAGGTATTTAGGGTGGTAATGATAGCACCCTAAGGTGCCACTTACACGAGCGAGTGCATCGCGTCGAATCTACTTCTATCATCGTGTCGGCTAATATCCACGAGTTGACGATTATTCCGTCAGCGTATCGACGCGACTCGCTATTGAATCTCCGCGTGATCACGCCGGCGGCGCCGACTCGTTGTACAATTGTTTCCACGACGAGTGTGTTGCGAGAAGACGCCGCGTATAGTGATAAGCTCGCATCGTGTCTTTGTCTTTGTTGCAATTTCTGGGCCACTTTTTATGAGAGCGTGGCATACATAGCACGACGATAATATCGTCGCGATGCCCTCGCTCGTGGAGGTGGTACCGATATATATTTAATTATAATTGTAAATAAGTAATATGAAACACTTCGATGAACAAACATCTATGTTTACTACGCATATGTTTGACCTGGTATTGGACACGTGACTGCAGGATGCTGTATGAGATTCAATGATTTTCCCCAGAGCCCATCAGAGCATCTATAAAAAAACTGATTTTACTTTTTACATATGAAAACTCTAGTGACGGAGCATTTTATAATGCCTGAAGGCTTCCGACATGGCTAAACGAATGAAATGCCGGGAGAAACCTCTTCTGAAGCAAGGCCAATAAAACGGCCACCTATCAAATAGTGACCGGGCGAGTGTTTTACTAAGATCATTTTGCAACTAATGTCATATTTAATAATGCGGGAGTCGCACCCGCATTCTTCTGCGTCTCAGGTGGACCATAGCCTACTGCGCCACACGGACGGGACAAAAGAATTTTTCCTTTCCGGTAAATCACAGTTATTCCGGGACAACTCTCATTCTAGGAACTCTGCAGCATTCTAAAAGCAATATTGTAGAGTACAGTAATATTTATTTTTCCTACCAAATTTTTTAACTGTTTTATGAAGTGGCCAAGTCTGGTGTCGAAGTTATTAGGCCACCCGAAGGCCTCTAACTGAAAAAGCCCCGTATACCAATTGGCAAATAGATATTCTTATATAAAGAAACCTGTACAATACTTGCTTAAACTGCAATATCGATCGATAAATAATCTCTTCCTACTAAATTATGTAGATCTAAACTACAGTACCCACCAGTGAGGTTTATAAAGACTACTGTTCAAATCAATACTGTAAAGTTGCGAGAATTTTGCTTGGTAGTGAAGGATTTCCTAGAACCCAGTGTAGTACAAACATGATGGCGAAAATAAGTAGGTTAATTAATGGCCCCAACTCATCCAAAAAAGATTCCCACTCACTTCCAGTTCGTATTGACATAGAGTATTTATACTATTCGTGTTGATATTTATATCGAGCAATATATGACAAAATAAATGCAGAGAATTTAAACTTAAGATTGGATTGCTGGGTCTACCTAAACTTTTGTATGGATAAGAGTGGGAACAAATGTAAGATTTAAATTAAAATATGTTTAAAATCCTACGAAAGTTTTCTTTTCCAAGTCCATCCTCTCAGTCGCAGTCACTTAGCCACAAAATACAAGACAGGATAGGTAGTACGACCTACGTATAATGTATTATGCTGATCAAAGAAATTACTCGGAATCATCATAAAAAATGATCTGCTGACTTCAGGGAATAAGTATTGGAAGCTCAGCTGTCGCATACTGATGCAACAGAATTCAACACCGACCCAACAAACTCCTCCGGCGGTGAAACAGCTAGTCTTTTTGACACAAGATTTATTCTATTCTGTTTTAGAGGTTGGATCAGCGGGAACCAGAATTGTTTTTCTGGTATGTCTTGAATGGGCCATCTGCATTACTCGGCATATAGCCTTACGGCATTTTTTGGTAGAATAAGAAGTCACTTCCGGATTCTCATTCTTCCACCATTTTAACTATGTGCGAATCTTTGGCCAAAGTATCGTCCGACATATTTGCTGTAGATGTGGCATGAATCGCCGATGATAAGTCGCGGAAGTTTTTAATGGCGATAACTAACACGAATCTGCGGTACACTAACTGCTTTGTGTGCTTTATGCTATCAACCACCGTCTCCTTAGTTATTCGTATAGTAAGCCCAGTACGCTTAGGTTCTATACGACTGTTTTAAATAATAACGATGTTTAGCACCACTTTAGCACTAATTTTCGGTAGGTTCTCTCCGGCTGATAGCAGTTTAGCACAGCCTACCACCATCAGCCCAACTTTAATATTCCCTGACCACGGGCAGCAGCGTCAGTGGTTCGAGAAGTTGTGTCTTGCAATTTCTAACCCGCATGCTCATGGTAGGGATTATGTGCCTATCACCCTTATTAGGGGTAGATCTATTTCCAGTGGACTTATAAAGGCCTGTGTTGTTATTGATCGATTTATATGCCTAAGTACGATAAGGTGAACCATTGGAAACACAGTACAGCGTTACTTTGTTTATGCCAATACATTACTGCAGCTAAAACACAGAAGCATATTCACAGGAGCTTTTAATAAATTTTAAAAAATAAATGTAATATCCTCTATCTGAAATATTCATTAATTTTATTAACTTATTCTTTTTAATTTCATTGTTTTTTTTTTCAATTTTAGTTTTTAGTGTGTTCTAGGTAATTGAATTTTAATATCTAAAACTATTTGTAAATACAATTTTTTTTGTAATTAATGATTTAAGTGATTTGAATTTGAATTTTTTGTACATTTTGTTACATTTTTGTTAATTAATTATAAATTTTTATTTGTTTAAAATTAAGTGCATGCTGCTTATAATCCCTTTCGTAGACTTTTCATTATTATTTTTTTACTTGCTCATTCCTATTATCAATCTTATATGCATGTTATAATAATATATAATCTATAATAATTATAGTAATACTAAGTTCAAGTCCCAATACTTGTTACCTCTTAAGAGCCTTAAAATTTTATGCGCGTATATAATGTTGATGATTCTTATTAAATTAATAAATACACCCGAAGATTTTTTCTATTGGGGTAAAAGTAAGATAATTGCCGGTTAAAGTGACAAGTGTCGGTCAGAGATTTGTCACTTTATGTACGATTCTCACGCAGCGGATCTATTTATGTCAGTGTTTGACAAAACTCAAAGCTGCGTAAATTGCATGCAAATAAGGAACTTAACTGCTTGATGATGATGTTTTGATTTCCTCTAGCATGTTTTAAAATAAGCTCTGATACTCTCCGACGCGCGACGGTAAGCGTGAATCGTACATAAATCAGCAAATAGCTTACTTTGACTTAATTTAAAATGGTAAAATAAGACCTAATAGTAGCAAAAAAAAAACAAATATAATCACGCCTTTTACCCCAAATAGAAAAATTCTTGAATAGTTTTGTTTGAAAATTGACATTTTGTACATCTTTATGTGCCTTTAACAATTATAATATTCGAGAAAATTACCAACTTAAAGTAGGGCCTTAGTATTTTTTGCATCGGCTTAAAAATATTTCACAGCACAATTATCTAGTTACTCACATTAAGTTCATTCACCACAGGCCTTGCTTCACTTGCCACAGTCCGACAAGTAGAGCGTAGACAATGAAGTGATGGTTATTGGCGATACCCAGTGGCCTAATAAGAGGTCTACTTTATTCAAATCCAAGGGTAGTCTCTGCGGAGCGCGCGCTAACAAATCTAGAACAAAAAAAGTGCATCTTTTATCTCTTCAATGCGAAAACCGGAGCTTTTTCAGCCAATTAAAATTATACTCGTTTCTAAGGTGAAGCTGGCTCTCAAAACTTTAGTTACCTACGTAATAGTTTTAAATGTGGGCCCAACACGTGTATCTTTTTCAAGGTCTTTCAAGTTCATGACAGATTATAAACCTACGCGAGATTAAATATTTTCTAATATGTTTAGAATCACGGCATTTAGTAAGCATAAGGAATATTCTGATATAGCCTCCAATGTGATACAGTTGGCTGGCGAAGACACAGGGCTTTGACAATAAAGTTTCAATTCTTACGTACTTTTACTAGCTGACCTGCCCGCAACTTCGTTTGCGTGTATGCGTTTTTCATGTTGCGTGTAACGTATGTATGGAATAAAAAATACCTCCTTTTCCGAGCCCGTTCTTGCCCTCTTTTCCGTTGGCGACCCTTCGCCAACTCATCAGCCAGTTGAAAAGTATAGATATATATGTATAATATATAATATAAATTATTATATCCCTTCTCGTAACTTAAGAAATAATTGGTTCCCCTCCATGCAAACTTTCATCTTCTATCTGACCTTCCCACATAGCATAGAATTACTATTCAGTAACTAACACTTTAAGTGCTGAAAACACACTTGTTCTAGGGCGCGAGCTGCAACTCAACCCTCTGCTGCAAGGCCCGCAGTCAATATGCTAGTGTCTGGTCCATGAGTGCCAAAACACACTTGTTCTAGAGCGCAAACTGTTGTTTAAGTGTTCTGACTGTGAGCACTGTGCACTTAGAAAGCACGCATGTGTGCCAAACACAATATTTGTACTTCCCTCTGACTACCACCGAATAACTTATCTATTGATTTATACATTATCCTTTTAATAAAAACTAATTTGGAATGACCAAACAAAACCCATTCATATGACACCTCACTCAATATAATACACATACATACGGGTAATTTTTTTTGGCACCTTTTGAGACTCCATATTTTGATGACCCCCTGATTGATATAACTCATATACGTCTCAGCAAAATTTTCAAATACAACCTATCGACCTACCAAATTGTATGCAGATTGGATCAACGGTTTGAGAGTTTTTTTTTAATACACAGCATCATGTAGCCCCAAACTAAGCAGAGCTTGTACATAAGATACATATATCTACAAACATTTGTCCCGCAGCGGGAATCGAACCCGCAACCTTCTGCGTCCCAGGCAGACCTTCGTCCACTGCGCCACAGAGGCCGTCGAGTTATGGTCGAACATACATACATACTTTACGAACTTACAACAAATACCATTGAACTACGATGTCAACGATACTCTAACAAATGGGACTCTTTAGTGCTTTTGATTTAAATTATTTAATACATATTTGACACATCGAGATAAGAAAGTAGGTACTCTATAGAGTCACAGCCATCTAGCGAAAACTGTCAAAAATCATCCAGGAGTATTTGACATAAATAAATTTCAAAATGCCAAACTTGCGCTAATTTAGACGTCATGTGGTTTGAAAAATGTTAATGTCGGCGCGATCGACAACGTTCGCCGAGTTTTGGTGCAGACACTTTTTTCCACGTTTGTGGCTCTAGCTAGAGTATAATATTTCGATGTATTGACATTCCAATTTTAAAAAGATTGGTTTGAGTTTTCAAACGTATCAAAATAAAATTTTATTTAAATTAAAAGCACTATAAACACAAGCATATATTATAACTATATAGTATAGTATACTCATCGCCTAACAGGGTAAAAAGCTACATAGTCTATTATAGTATACTTCAGCATAATATATGTATACTAGTATAGTATTGATATCAACTTCGATGCAAATCACCCCTACAAATAGATTTCTACCCTTTTTAAAGCCTGTTAGGTGATGAGTTTCATTAAAATACGAACCACACCTTCCATCAATTCTGTAAAATAATATTTATGCAAAATTTGAAGTAGTTTGGACCTGACCTGTCCGATACAAACTTTGACCCCGTTTTTCAACCCCTTAGGGGTAGAATTTCGGAAACAACAAGCGGTTTAGACTATGCGTTGATCCGTCAGTCATTCAGGACAAAGGATTTTATGAGTATAGTTGATTTGTATGACTTATAAAACTATAATTTTGCAACTTCTGTATTTTACTTTAATGTTCATCAAAACTAAACGTATGTAGATAGATATGGCTTTTTCTCAGGATTTCACAGATTAATTCACACCAAATCCTCGGATTTTATATTGAGCAATAATTTGATTTCCAGGGCTTCAAAAAATGTATACCTATTAGTAGGTACAAATGAGATCGCACATGTCTGGTGACATAAAAAGAACATCTAATTGAGAGTTCCTAATGAATGAGGAGCGAAAACTTACTTCGGCAGGCTCAGGCATCGGCTCTAGACGAAACCTTCGCTATGCTCAGATCGATAGCAAAGCCTTGGAGCGACCGTCACGACTGTTCTGTTCGCTGGTATGGAATAGTAAGCAACTGTGTCGTACGGTGGTGGCACTGGCGGAGTCGCTGGCGGTGGCCCAGCTGGTCGAGCGGGTTGACATGCTGGCGGCTCCCGTCGCTGCTGGTACCACTCCCGACTCCTTTCTCGGGATCGATTTGCCCGCCACATCTCCTTGTCGAAAGCTGGAACAAATGAGGCTATCTAAAAAAAAAATAACTTGTAACCATCCGCGGCATCGCTCGCATGACACCCGATAAAGTAGCCTATCACTCAGATAATGTTTGACCAGACTTTACAATGAGAAAATTCATTATAAGATATCAATAAGTATGGATCCATATTAGGTAACTAAACTTATTTTTTGTATCGACCTCCGTCAGATCTATTTCCGCGAGCCGGAATTTTAAATTGATGACCCTATGTTTCGATTAGTGGGTGGTTGGTTTTGACCTTCATTCGGATCTATTTCTGCGAGCTGGAAATTCAGCGCAGTTTGCTGTTACCAGTTGGATTCGGGGAAAGGGGTCAGTATGCGGTGCACAAATTTGTAATTGCTAGCTGAACCTTTCTTACTCTTGTTCTCTGAGTTTTGCATTTTGTTGAACTTATCAAAGAAAAAAAAAATTGAAAAAACATTAAGTAATTACTAAACATCTATAAAATAATGCATTAGGTACAACTTATTCTATGTCAGTTCCCCTAAAAATAACTTATTTTGATTTTTTAGATTTTGCTGATATTCCTTTGGGATTTCTTTTCTCGTCTTTTAACCTAAAAGTCCCATGAACCAAAGAGAACAAAAAAATAGTATTGCCATTTCCGAGCTTTTGCGAAACACAATCCCGACAATTGATTTTTATATAAATAGATATCCGTACTAGCCGTGTGGGAGATGTTATTGTGGAATATTCCCACTCTTTGTATGAAAAAGAGCTTCGTTAAAATTAAGTTAATTGGTTCGTAGGATGAATTAAAATAAAACTAGTTAAAATGAGCTTGTAATGGCCGACTCAGGTGTCGGTCGGAGTTTTTAGGCATTGAAATGGCTGACAACCACTGAAAAAGCCGATACCATGAGCTTAACATGCCTTCCGAAGGAAGGAAGCGCTCATAAATGCCACTAAATGGTGACCGAGCGGAATGATCTGCTGAACTGAACTCACCACAGTAAGCAGAGTGCGAAAAAAGAACGTAATTGATTTGTGACCCAATCACACAGCATGAAAAACCTTTACTTCACGAGTCACAATTTCATGGTGGCATCTACCCACGCCAGATAAAAAACAAATTTTAAGTCAAGTTTTTTTTTTAAATTGGTAATAAAAAGAACACAAAAGGACGAATTTTTGGGCCTAAGCTCAATGGCGTTGCGTTGTTTTATTGAAGAGTTACCATGGTCACATTCCGGCTCCACCATCAGATCAACTCCAAGTCAATTTATATTGTCATCCAATTTATGCATGTAAAATTGGAGTTCAATCGGGAACCGGCAAGTGGGTCTAATTTATCTTGCAGTATTAGATTATGATTACAGATCGACTGACGACGGGTGAAAATAAACAAAATCTTGTAAAAAATAACAAAGCTTCTAAAAAGGAAAAAGTAAGTATCACTAATTGCGTCTAAATTAACAGTCCCTTCATTATCGAATCACGATAAGATAATCCGTCATAAACGGTGTCTGTTAACGTGTAATATTATATTTTTTTGTAATATAAAAGTGTGAAACTGTATGTTTACACAAATAAAATAAAAATATTACTCAGCTGTTTGTATACCAACAAACCTCAAAATCATTTAAATATCAGTAAACTTTTGTACTTGTTGCTTGAATCAACAATCTGTATGGTAATGAAGTCTGCGAGGCTGTAAAGCGAAGCTTGAAGGCGGGTATTGTCCGGCTCACGACCTCGGCGCACTTGATCTTGACTTCTTGTTTACCTTACCCCCAACGCGTTGTTTAGACCACTCAAATCAGTAACGATTGCACTTTTTTCTAAAAACACTATGTTTTCAGCACTTAAAATAGACCATACTGATTTTATTGCTGTTAATTTACTAAAAAAATCATAAATTTAATTTTTATTCTTCTTTTGGTGTGAAATCCCGTTATTTATTTAATAAACATTTGTAAATTTTGATATGAAAACTCACTTTCATTTGATACTGTAAAACGTAACATTTTACAAAAATTTGACACCTTACGAAAGCTTTTTTTAATATTACCAAGTAATATATAATTTGAAAAAAAAAAGTCATAAACCTATACAATTAAACATTTCACTTTTCCACTTAGCACCACGAAAAATATAAGCAAAAGTTCTATCAAAATCACTTACCCGGCCTGTTTAAGTGTTCAGTATCATTATTTTTATTATTTTGATAATAAACTGCTTCACATAAACATAAAGAACATATCATGTTTGCCTAGAGGTGTTTTCAGCACGCACGTCACACGTCGGTTACATCGTGTTGCACACAGCAGCCTCCGGAAGCTTATGCGGACTGCACTAGTAGAGCCGGGCAGCCCTATAGCGCGCCCTTGAAATATAACGTAGCACGGCTGCGCGTCTCCTCAACCTACGAGCTATCAATAATCAAATTTTGTACTGGCTAGGTATTCTAGGGCTGCCTGATATGCATGTGTGAATAATTTGTATTTTACCTATTTTATGAGCTCAGTGGCGCGATTGAAGCGAGTTTTATGCAGATATAAATATTTTAAAAATCAAATGCGATCTGTATTCGAATCTGTGTTGATGATTTATTTACCGACTTCAAAAAAATGAGGAGGTTCTAATTTATAAACTTTTATTTAGTTTCAACGTCTGTAATCGAATCTCGCAAGTCGAATTTGATCCACTTCCTGCTTTTTGATTATGCAGAAAATGTTTCATGTAAATCAGATGACAATGCAGTAATATGACATGGAACTATTCTGATGATGGAGCCAGAAGTTGGCAGTGGGAACTCTGTAACAAAACGACGCAACCCCATTGAGTTTGGGCTCATTTCATTCGTCTTGTCAAGTACGCAAAACAGGATAAGATCTATTAAGGAATATAACCTCAGCAATGATCAATATGGGTTAAGAAGAAACAAAGGCACAAGAGAAGCAATCTTAGCATTTATACTAATTACCGATAGAAGAATGGACCTAGGACTTAATACTTACATAGCATTCAGAAACTTGGAAAAGGCTTTTGATAAAGTTGACTAAAAAAAAATTATAGCAGCACTTAAAGATTTCAGAGACAGAATAATAATAATCAGCTATATTAAAATCAGGAAAATATATTAGAAGTAGGAAATGAAAGTGTATCAGCTAAGATTAGGCAAGGAGTACGACAAGGATGTTCTTTCTCTCTACTCATATTTAACATTTTTATCGAAGTAGCAATAAGAAAAACAAATGAAAAAGCAGAATAAGGAGTTAATTTAATGGAAAAAACATAAAATACTTAAGATTTGCAGACAACATAGCGGCATTTGCTGAAACTCAGAACGACTTACAAATACTACTATATTAAAACAACTTTCACTTAAAATTAGCATCAATAAAACTAAACACTACATCTAAGAAAAAAGAATATCTATAGATAATACTATAATAGAGAGAGTAGACGGATTTAAGTATTTAGGAAGCCTCTTAACAACAGTTTCAAGATATTCAATCTAGAATAGCAATAGTAAAACAGGCCTTTCTTATTAAAGAGCATATTTTCACTTCCAAAATCTCCAAAAAAGTCAAATAGAAATTTATCAAAACATACATTTGGAGCATAGTTTTGTACGGGTGTGAGACGTGGACAATTACTCAGAGAGACAAAGAGATTTTGGAAGCATTTGAAATGTGGTGGTGGAGAAAAATGGAAAGAATAAGCTGGGTAGATAAAGTAAAAGTAAAGAAGTTTTAAGTAGAGTCGCCGAAGATAGACTTATGTTTGAAAATATAGAAAATAGAAGAGGAAAGATGTTTGGACAAAGACCTATAAGGATACGACATGACAACTTTATACGCAACATCATAGAGGGAAAAGTTGAAGGAAAGAGAGGAAGGGGAAGACCAAGGATAAATTATTTATGAGCCACATTAAAGCGACAGTAGATGTCATGTCGTACAGGAAAGTAAAAGCGGGGAATTCAGTACACGGACATGCCCGCGGCCAGTTCTACAGACATGTGCGCCGGTCCTCGCTACTATAAGGCTGTGCAATGTTTTTTGTGTAAGCGGGGATTGCAATTGCACAAACCTATAGTATCGAGGTCCAGCGGGCATATCTGCAGACTTGCCCTGTACGTGCATGTTCGTCTAGTGAATTTCCCGCTAAAGGAGGCTGCTTTGGAGAGAGCCAGATGGAAGGAGCTGCAAAAATTGTGCGACCTATACAAAAATAGAAACTGGCTTTAGAATGGGCAAATTAAGGTTGCTGTAAAATATAGTTTTTTTTTATGTTACTTGAAGATGGAACAAGCACATGGTCCACCTGATGTTGAGTGGTAACCATTACCTATCACAAAGCATTGCAACATAGATCACGTTTTTTTTAAACGTGCTCTACCATGCAACGCCCTGCGTCCATCAACTTGAGGCATGATGATGATAAGCCTCTTGTGCCTGTAATTTCACCGGCACCCACACCCTTCAAACCGAAACACAGCACAGCTGCTTCACGGCAGAAATAGGCATGGTGGCAGTACTTCCCCGGACGAGCCCCCCACAAAGAACTCTACTACTACTAGACATACTAAATATACTAGATATACTTCAATAATATAAATAAATTTCAGGTTTCTCATTTCGCAAACTTCGGAGATATGGTATGGTCATTTTTTGAACTTACTAAAAATGTAACCGATCTGTCTGTCTGTACATGGAAGCTAAATGAGAAAAAATATTATATCCCTAAACAATGATTGTTAGAATTTTTGTCTGTTTGTCCGTTTGTCCGTTTGTCTGTTTGTCTGTTTGTCTGTTTCTTCCTTGTCTTTGATCACTATGCTAAGCGAGCAGCCCCCTTAGCACAGGGATTTTGTCGTGTCTTCCATAGACTTGACAAAAATCTTTGTTTATCATTCGTTTTCTCTACCACCCAGAGCGTTTATTCAAGACGAAAGTTTCTTGGAAGACAAGGGCTTTCCATAGCAACGAGGTTGTATCTAGTGATGTACTCATTTCATCCAACATAACGTTCATTCTTTTACGTTTCGTTACCAAAAATATGTCAAACAATAGATTTAAACCTACTTTCTGTAGAATTTTGCAACAAAGAAAGAGGTTAACGAAAATACGTAAATGTTTATTGTCAATTTGAAAATTATAGAATACTCATTAGAGCAAAGAATATAATTACTAACGGCCGGTTCCTATAATATACCGTTACCGATGACGCCTCGTTTTCCTTTGAAAAACTGTCAAATATTAACAACGAGGCGTTGAAAATTTGACAGTTTTTCAAGAGAAAACGAAGCGTCATCGGTTACGGTATATTATAGGAACCGGCTGTAAGCAAGGGCACGGATGGCCTATAAAAGTCTAGGTAAGTAATTCATTATAATCTTAACGTACCTATTAGTTAGGTTGCTACATGTAAGAAAAGGTAATGTCAAAGACTTTTCGCGACTCTTAAATCACTCACAGAGGTAGAAGAATTTAGGCAGTCAGACTAGAATCTGCAGTGATTCTAGTCTGACTGCCTAAATTTTAGTTATGGTCCGCTCCGCTCCATGATGAGCACCGGCGAGCCTGGCAACATCCATCATTGTTTAACTATTGGCTTGTCTTTTTTGCAAGTACCTCTTTTCAACATAGGTCTCATCTAATGAGCGCCATTGCGCTCTGTCCTCAGCTCGTACCTAACTTTTTAAGTTATTACGTATTGTACTTATTCATCTTGGTATGGAGATAAGCAATCTTAGTTAACATAAGCTTGTTTTAGCTTTAAGAAAAATGTCTAGTAAGTAGGGAAATAAACTTTTGATAGGTACTTTAACCAATAGGTACTAACCTAATACTTATTTTTGTTTTATAAAATGGAGCGTGACAATTCAAATTATTATTGGACTAATGGATCTACCTTGTTTGTACAAAAATGTACAAACTTGACCATTCAAGAATGGCCAAGATACCAAGTTGTAGAACTATAAATATTATAGGGTTTGTCAAATAAAATAAACTTAACTACTATGTACTCAACCGCAATGTATTTTTTTACATCCACCATCACCACACCAGTCTATATCAGTCCACTGCTGGACATAGGCCTCCCCTAATAAAAGGGGATATGCTCGTAATCCCCACGCTGGGCATGCGGGTTGGGGATCGCAGGGCACACCTTCTCGCACCACCGACGCTGCTGCCCGTCGGTGGCCAGGGGATTTAGCTTACATTATTATTTCTCACATTATTATTAGCTTATTTTTTACATAATTTAATTAAATATTGTATTAAAAAAACCTTTTTTTTTCACGTATATAGTAGGTACCAACTTATATTTATAGAGCGAAAACTCTATCAAAAATGCGACGGCATACAAAAAATATTATGAGACGTGACCTAGTATTATAGGTGTGCATGCTATGCCACTAACGCTTCAAAAAAATTAAATGAACTTAAGATTCGCAGACAACATAGCGGCATTTGCTGAAACTCAGAACGACTTACAAATACTACTATATTAAAAGAACTTTCACTTAAAATTAGCATCAATAAAACTAAAACACTTACTACATCTAAGAAAAAAGAATATCTATAGATAATACTATAATAGAGAGAGTAGACAGATTTAAGTACTTAGGAAGCCTCTTAACAACAGTTTCAAGATATTCTATCCAGAATAGCAATAGTAAAACAGGCCTTTCTTATTAAAGAGCATATTTTCACTTCCAAAATCTCCAAAAAAGTCAAAAACAAATTTATCAAAACATACATTTGGAGCATAGTTTTTTACATTACATTCATACTTTTTAAAAGCTTTTATTTAACTTTCATTGTAACTCATTTCTTATGAGGATAGGTTGAAATACTTTGGCTTAAACAAACTCGCAGAGCGTAGACGTATTCTTGATAACGTTTTTTTTACAAGCTAGTGAACGGTATTTTCGAAACTCCTGATCTGCTTTCTGATATATTAATAACCTTGCCTTTGAAATCGCCTAGAGTGTCCAGATTCAATCTTTTCCACAGCAAAGGATCTAAATCAAATCTTAGCTACAACGCTCCATTGGCCAGGTTAGTCAGAGAGTATAATACAATTTCTAAGTCCATCAATATTGACCTATTTTTTAGACAAACTGTGTTATTTTAGGAAAAAATTGTATGCATAACCTGGCATACAATTTTAAATAGTGATAAATTATTATTTTCATCATTACTTTATTTTGTATTGTATGTTCATTATTTTTCTCATTAACTTGATCCTCATTTTTCTGTAGCGTATATATATTTATATATAATATATTAGATTATTACTCCTTCAAAGGATTGAGCTGAAATTTTGTATACACGTTTAGTTTGGGTGACAATACATGGTAAGCTTTGTGATATCATCAGGCGCGGATTCAGCTCTCCAAAAAGGTTGTGGCCGCACAGCCACTCGAAAATCGGAAAAATGCAAGTCGGAGTATGAACTTGCTCATGATCGATTTATTGCAGTGATTCTGGCATATTATTAGTAGCTGCTGCGGTGGCTGCGGTTGCCCTTGCATCACTATCTACACTTGCTGCACCAAGATTTGCTAATCGCAAACAAAGGCGTGTTGTCGCCTTGGACGCGCGGGCAAGCCATGGAGCCTGCGGTGTCCGCGTGGGCGCAACAAGCTTATTACTTTGTGTTGAAGTATACTGCCGTTTTGTGGAAATAACCTATATGAATATGAATTCTTAACCTTTTTGTAGTTACGGAATCCGTTTAAAATTTCAGACCCATCACGGACTCCTTTCAAATGCAGTTGTTAGAAAAAACCGGGCCTGTTATAATTTGATTAGCTCGTATTGACCTAAATAAAGACTTTAATCTAAATCTAATATGGCGGACCGTCCATGATGGGCAACTTGTTAATTTTTTACACACTCCTATAATATGGGTATCAAATTGTAGGGTTTGCTGAGAAGAATAGAGGGTTCCGTATAAACTTGTAGGTAAGAAATTATGTTCTGTGATGTAGCAACAAAACAGTATTCAGATTTTTCCCTAATTTATAGCACAAATTAGGAACACATTGCTTCTTGCTAAGTTTCATGGTTATTTTTATGTCCGTATCTTTTGTGTAATGTACTCTCCCAAAAGAAGGTTGTGTCTCGTTTCCTTTTCCGTTTTTAACAAAAGAGAAAACGAGTGGCAACCCTCCTTTAGGTATTTTTATTGAGTAAACTTAGGTACAGAATTATGATCAAAGCGCGGACTCCCCTCTAAAAACTTTTTGCTACTAACATGCTTCTGGCCAAACATCTCATGTGTCTCACGCACGTCGCACGTCGAATACTACACTCACCTCAGGAAGCTGTTATGGCACTACGGACTGCACCGATACGATGCATGATGATTGATTGAGTAGTGGTGTGAAAGCGCATCAAACAAACAAACTCACTTTCGTACATACAGCCCTAGAGTCAACCCTGCAACCAAAACGAAACAGATGACGCTCCTAAAATCTGCATCCCCTTCGAATAATTTAGCCAAGTATTTGAGCATTTCATCTGTCAATAGTAGGTACTTTTATCTATTCTGTGCTCTATACACTGTGAATAGTATGATCGCACAAGAAAATGGTGTACTTACCAGTTTTGATTCAGTTTCCTAATTAGTAAAAGCCAAGCTTTTGGGCGGTCTGGAAATTACGATACTTGGTTGCTAGCTCATACGAAAAAGATAGTGAAAACATCAGTAAAGTTTATACTTAGAATCATTGAAAGAGAGTATTTTATGGAGACACTTTTTTGACGTACAGTATCTATTGGTTAATAGAGATACATGCTATTTTAACCTCTTTCATCATGAGACATAACATATTATTTTCTATAAAATATTTGTGTAAATACATGATATTACTAACTAACGACAAAGTAAAAGGAATTTTAAAATACAAAACTAACGCTGACATTTTGTAGTATTAGATAGAGGTATTAAATGTGATGCTTATAATGCTATATGGTGCTGTGTTAAATGGCCAGCGTTACTGATTAAATTAGATTAAATACAGATAAATGGACCTTTGTTTTTAGATTGTGTAGACTCCTGACTCCTTTACTCAAACGAAACTTTGGCCTGTCTCTCTTGATATCCTAGCAGGAGGTCTTCGTACAAAACAGAATATGGTAGTGATTCAGGAAGAACTTAAAGGAGCTGTCTCTTTCTTGAGACGATATGACGTTTAGCTAGATAAAATTAGTTTTAGCTATAAATAGTATTACTCAGAATACACCACTATGAATGTCTAAATTTATACCTACCTTTTAATTAGATTTAATACTAGTTTGGCGGGATAAAAAGTATTCACACACACACACACACATTAGTAGCATAAGAATATAGTTATAGATACGGTTGGATAGGATAGGATGGAATAGGATAAGGTAGGATAGGATAGGATAGAATAGGATAGGATTCCTTTTACTGTTTACTGTTTAGTTCTCCTGCTGGGTGCACCCTGCTCTACTCCACCTTATTCAAATATTTAGGAAATTAGGTTAGGTTAGGTTACACAGACAGTGTCACCTTGTCTTTTACCGGTGACACAATATCTAATGTTGGCCATCAACTACATTTACTACTCAATTATAAAAATATTCGTTATGATAAATTTTATTAACAACTGTTTATATTCTAGTGCCTTTAATACTTCTGCTAGGCAGGTACTTATTATTAGGTACATACTATGTATATTTGTTAGTTTTCTATAGCTTTTTTTAAATATGTACCTAATATTATATACCTTGAGTAGATATTATGTAGTTACCGACATACTAGTTTTGCATTGTATTTTTTTTTGTTCTTTGAGTTTTAAATTACAACCGGTTACTTTGTAATTTGGTCCTCGTGTATATTCTCTAGATATTCTTGGTACTTAGGTTTTATCTAATTGCGTAATTTGGTAGCGGGTACCCATAAACAGTAATAATAATTATTTTAATTGTTTTATCTTTTTGTAATGCGTATGTAAATTTATTTGGAATAATAATTTTATAATAGGTAAAATAGTTATGGTATAATAATAATATTTTCAACAAGATGTCCAGTTTCTGATTGTATTATGGTAGTTTTCTCTCGTTAAATGATACATCTATTTTTATCATTTCTCACTGTTACAAGCACTAGTATACTCGTCTGCAACCTACTGTAGGTATCTACTGGAATGCCCCTCCCAGCCGCTTCGGGCCAGTCGGTCAGCTATGTAGCTGTCTCACATTATTTCGTCTAGACTTTGTATTTTGGTTTATTGTTTACCTGCAATTAGACTGTAGCTTTTTTTTGTATTTTAGTTCTCTGTTTTGGTAAATGAAACGCACAAACCTAAATAATGATTGTAATTCTAAGTATAAATAAAATAATAATTTTCGTACTTACTCAAGTCTTATCTCTACCTACAATTTATTATCAGCTGTATGATGCAGGTAACCTGGCAGGACTGCTAAGCGATGTTTAATGATTTTTGATTTTATATTAAGTTATAATGTGTTTTGTAAAATTATTTGTTTGCATTTATTTATATAGCTCATTAAGTAATTTAATGACGCTATCTGAAATTTGATTTGATTGATTGTGAAGGTGCTGTAAACCTATCATATAATGTATTTAGGAATTGGTAATTTAAAATTGTATGCTTTAAATGAGAAAAATAAATTACCTATTCTATTTAATTTTATGCTAACGAAAGGCTGCTGATTGCGGAATAGCCTAACCTGTGCTTAGGTACATCGGTAGAGTAGAATTTTCTAGTGCTATATACTGTCCCAGCGATTCCCAACATGCCCAGCATTTAGATTATGGGCATATTGCACAGGCCAGTGGACTGATCATGGGCTGATTTTGTTGTTTTATTTGCTGTTGTTGTTGAATAAAAACTTATATTTATCCATCTACAGTATCACTATGGGTTACTCATCCATACCCACAATGTGCTGGGGGTGAGATAGGGGGATGTCATATCTCTGAGGTTGTTGGAATACCTCTATACAATACATCAATCATAAAAGAGTAGACCAAAAAATCTTTTTTTGTAAAAGTGTATTCCATTGAAGCATACAAAAGGTAAAAAATTTTTTTGATCGAATACCTTTCTGTATGTTTGTAGCGAACTGGGGCGAAAAGTACTGAACGGATTTTGATGAATGTTGAAAAATCAGATCGTTAACCATAGCACCTATGCAATTTTTTATTTGTCTACAATGTCAAGAGCAGAGTTATAAACGAAAAACAAATCGTTCGGGTACACTTGTAATCTGCTAAACTGGTGTACTACGGATCAGTTGGGTCATATGAAAGGAATTTATTTGTTTTTTATTTGTGTTACCCGAAGATGGAACTTGTACATCGCCCACCTGATGTTAAGTATTTACCATTACTTATAATAAAGCATTAGTTCGCAGGTCACGCTTGTTTATACGGTGTGCTACGATGCAATGCCCTGGTCCATCAACTTGAGGCATGAAGGTGTTAAGCCTCATGTGCCTGTAACTTCACTGCCACACCCTTTAAACCAAAACACAGCAATGCTGCTTCACGGCGTAAATAGGCATGATCGTAGTACTTCTCCGTATGAGCCCTTCACAAAGAACTCTACTTCTGAAAATTGATATAAACCGTTGAAACCTGAGCTCCTTTTGTTAGAGTTTCCATCTCTTTATAGTTCAAGTTAGACTGGAAAACTGGATAATAATACGGCCATGATTATGTGCCGTTATCCAGACTTTTGGTACGTTGTTGTATTCTTGAGATCGCGCGCGACATTTTAGTTAGAGGCGAACTACTATTATAGTAAATTATTCTGTAATATGGCATACAACATTTAGACCACTCTATTTTTTTTATCCTCTGTAATATGCATCATTTTTTGACTATGTATTTATTTGTTTAATATATCGCTGACAGATATCGAATCACTAACACCTATATATATAGGCCTATATATATAGGCTATATCAGTCCACTGCTGAACATTTGCCTCCCCTAATACAGGGGGATATGCCCATAATCCCCACGCTGGGCATGCGGGTTGGGGATCACAGAGTACCACTTCTCACACTGCCGACGCTGCTGCCCGTCGGCTGCCTGAGGCTTTTGCTGTGCTGGTGTCAGGCTGCGCTATGCCGCAATCAGCCGGCTGCCAGAGCAGCAGAGTAGTTAGTTACCAGGGTGCACAAAGTGCAGATGAGGTTGGCTTGAGTTCTAATGATGATCATCATCATCATGATGATGAATGTGTAATCCTAACTAATATTTTAAATGCCAAAGTGAGTTTGTTTAATATGCTTTCACGTTTAAAATATTACTTAGGTTACACATTCATAAATCATATAAATTTATATCTAAGATATCTGAAGTAGCTATTCATTTATTATTGATTACTGTGGTCATGAGAGACACGTTTGCGCATTAGTTGCCCACATTCTCCTAGCAGAGGAAGAGACAATTCACCCGCCTCTTTACAGAACCTGCAGGTTGTAGTGTCGCAAAGCCTTAACCTACTAAACATGTGCTTGTTGAGGCGACAATGTCCAGTCGAGGCTCTGACCAAATGGGTATGTAGGTGGTTTCTGTTTGGAATGGTTCATGCCCGGAAGTTATTCCAGTATCTGTTTTTTTTGCCAAACTTTTCGGTATGCTTCAGAACGGTTCCGGATATAACTGTGTAACGTTTGGTCCGGCCTTTAAGAGTTCATGGCTATTCATTTACCTATTTTAAGAAATATGAATTATCAGTTTCAAGTTCGCACTGTTTTTCGAAATAAAATAACGTGACTAAGTTTTTAGTTTTTTTACTAAGTTTTTGAACGGACGCACTTATTACACGTAAAACTTAGGTACAATATAATTGAAGACTTGACTAGAGTTAATTAGAATGAAGCCAATAAATTATTAAAATTTTTAATATTTTCCTAGGTAATATTTCAATAATTTATTAAAAAACATGCTAGGAATCTCTGGAAGACGTGGGTTAGACTAGCGCAGGATTGTGGTGTATGGCACAAGTTAAGGGAGGCCTATACCCAGCAGTGGGTGAAATCGGGCTGTGGATGATGCTAATGATTAAAAAACATGTACACCTATCCTTAAGGGCAAACCCAATTCAATAGAATACCCTAGTCGTAGAGTAGTATCTAAGGTCTATCATAGTTATTATTAATAATAAAAGGGTAAGGCTACGGAAAAGGCTCTCTGTCTATTCACTTTCAACGTACAGTTTTGTGGAGTTTTGGTTTGGCTTGTTAAATATAGATATTTTTCTTTAACATATATTAGTTTCAGATTTCTCCATTTTTAAGTCGGTGGCTTATGTACTTCCTGAAATAATCAGTGATAGACGTACGGACGGGTTCATAAGGGTTCTTTTGACCGGTTCGGTAACGTAACCCTAAAAAGAGGTTATAACATTCATTCCCTCATTCCCTCATTTAGTGAGTCGATGCACATAGGCATATATTCCTTCATGCTACAAAGATACAAAAATATCCCACTGATTAAAAATTTATAAAGTAATCACGTTGGTTTGATGTCAGAACATGCCGTACTGATACTGGGCCTGCCCCGACAACAATACAAGGCATCCGTGTCAGGAATCGGAGCAACAGCTAAAAGGGGAAAGGCATCGTTTCCATTGAATCAATCGAATTCAGATTACATGTACGGGCCAGTAGGTTTTATTTTTGCATAAAATAGTCAAGCGTTTGACCATCACACTTGAAACAGGTGAAGTTGTGGTCTAAAATGGAGCATGCCTGCCTAGAAGGAACTGATTCACTCTGGTTTTGAAGACTCCGAGATTGTACTGATCCGATATTTGTTGTTTTTTTGTTTGTTTGTTTGCTTTACTTTAGGTTTGCTGGATGAGTGGTATATAGGCTTAATCACGCGCGGACTTAACACAATGGCATTAGCCATGTGTATTACCGCATAGCGACACTTCATCACCGAAAATTGAGTCCCACTATCGAACTGAAAAAGTTATGTGTGGCATCAGCCTAATAATGCGAAAAAATGCAAACAAAATAATTATTTAAATATTAGATAATAGCTCGATTATGTACAAAGGTGAAAAAAAGCGCTTCCAATTGCGAAATAAACAAAGTGCATCACAAGCGTTTGTACAGACAGCTACAGTAACTACAGGCGGCCCTTTTGATTATGAAGATTGTTCGAATTTTTAAAATTTGTGTAGATAATGTCCTAGAAGAAAAACCAACACGCGCGACGCACGAGAATCCATATCATGATGATTATAGTATTTTGAAAATGGGTGGTTGACAGAATGAATTACCGAGTCCCAATGAATTACCGAAACACCCTGAAATTTTATCAGCTCACAACCTGGTGACCGAACTTATAATTAATCTGGTTGACATAATGGCGCTACATTGTAGACCGCAACTAACAGTATCATTTATTCGCAATTATTATTGGCTTATTGGCGGTCTACATTTTGTGAAGAATCTTATGGCTGTGTAAAAAGTCAGTAAGACATGATCAGACAAGTTGTAATAAGTTTCAAGTTTCTGCCCGTTGTGTACCCTGCTACAATAAAATGAGGCTGTGGCATGAATGCAGCATAGCACAGCCTAACTTTGGCGATCAAAGCTAAATTCCCGGACCGCCAACGGGCAGCAGCGTCGACGATGCGATGAGCTGTGTCCTGCGATCCACATCCCAAATGCCCAGCGTGGGGATTTTGGTCATATCCCCCTTTATTGGACACGCCTATGTCCAGCAGTGGACTGATATACGTGGTAGTGTGGTGTGTAAAGTGCTGACGTTACAGTAAATAATAATCATATTAATAATAATAATAATTGCAGCCCTAGCCACCGACCGTTTGAGCCTTGCCCCGCGGTCGGTGGTCCACCATTTTGTATATATTTTTTACTATAATGGTTTTTTATATTATTTTTGAATATATAGTAGATTAATAATGATTTAAATTTTATAGTAAAAAATGTATTTTTGATGAGTTTTAAAATGAATAAAGCGTCATAATAATAAATGTATTTATTTCAGATTACAATTATTACACATACAAAAACACTAAATAAGAGAGTCCATAATACAATATAAATAACAACGTTCACACACACACACAACTAATACTTTGAAAATACAACATTAACAGATTATGGCTGATCTACCTGTGTCGGTAGTGACATAATCGCGCCCCTAATTATTCTTAATTTATTTATTTAATTGTCATCTTTTATTTGTACTCTGTCTTATTTTCTTTCTATCTTTAATTCCTTCTGCTTTGCTGTTCGTGTGCTTTATGCACGGCCGTGCACCTAGAACTGGGTGACAGACCCTGCTTTGCAAGAAGCCCATTACGTCTACTCTGACAATGGAACAAATTTTACTGGCGCAGACCGCGGTTACTCTATGTATTTACTTCCTTCGGTAGCAGTCAAGCCATTCATAAATTTGGGATTCGTCCTTCTTACTCACTTCTCAAATTATTCAAAGGACACTTCCTACAACACGAAGGTAACTTCTTCCCCTTTTAACCCCTGTGACGCCTTAACCCTCCTTTTTTACCTTATATAAGCTCTTATGACCGACATCGTAGTAGGAACTACGTTTCTTTTTCAACTTGGTGTGTATATAATCCTAATACCGCCGAAGCCAATGAAATAATAAAAAATAGTAAGCCGCTGAATCAAGTCTTGTACGGTAAATCCGATGAGGAAATCCAAAGAAAATCAATAATTTCCCCAATGATCGGTCGTCACATTTTCCAATTTACCTAAATAAATAATGCTGGACACTCAACATCATGTAGCCCCAAACTAAGCAGAACTTAGAACATAAAATGTTAAAAAACTACATGATATACTTTTTTACATGTTATACATACAAAAGGGGGGTATCGGCTCTGGGACAGATATTTGCATTTACAAACATTTGTCTCGCAGCGGGAAACGAACCCGCAACCAGGGCTTGATACCGGTACCAATAATACCGGTACTATAGCGGTAATACCGGTATATTCTTTTCGGTAAATTGGAGTATCGATACTTTTGAAGTATCGGTACTTACTATAAAAATACCGGTATTCAAAGCGGTAATCGCGGCGTTGCCAGTTCTCCGGTCATCGCGACGTTGCCAGCTCTCCGGTCCTAGCGTACTGAACGGGGTGGCGCGTGTTTGCCAACTTGTGCATATTTCGCGTGCGGAACATTGCACTCGACTCGATTGCGAGGTTCGACAGTGACCAAGGTGCAAGCACGTGTCGCTTAGCTTGACGAAACAGAAAGATGGGGCGACCAAAATCTAATAATGTGTATGATTATTTTGATCTTCTAAAGGTAAATCTTTTATTTCATATTAGAAAACTTTGAATAATATTTTATTTTGTATCAGTATTGTTGTTTTCATTGTAATAGCTACACGTAGGTACCTCACTTACCGTTTTACATTACGCTTTGTATAATTATTACTACCTTATTAAACAACTGACCTTCTAATTACCTACCTACGTACATATTTTTTATATGTAGGTAGATAAGCTAGTAAAATATTAAATATCTAGGTATGTGAAACGGTAAGTGATGAATTACGTACCTACTTATTGTATCTTACAATGAAAACAATAATATTTAGACAAAAGAAAATATCAATCAAAAAATGTAATAGGTATCTATCTTTTATCTAATATCATTGTTTGTAGGAAAGTGATTTCCTAAATTCAATCTTATGATTTCACTTACTCGTATGTATGTTAGGTTTTGACTTGTATATTTCATACCTACCTGGTCGTTAATTAAACGGAGTCGTACCTAACATATTAGTCAGGAGCCTGGCACAATATAGTAGGCAGTTATCATACATACATAGGTCGCACATGGATGACCTATACTCAGCCGTGGGCTGCGGATCCTCAAGTCTGGCTGCGGATGATTATGATGATGGTGGTGAACTATCCTAAATAGTTAGGTACTCAAATACTTACTCGTACATACTTGCCTACCCACTTATACAAAAATATCGTTTACAGAGTCAGCATGGAAATAATTTGTTGAAGCATCTTCAATTACACCCTAGTAAACACGAACTCGTAGTACAAAAAAACACAGAAGTTGTGACGACAGTTTCAAAATTTACACAAATACCATTATTCTCCAGGAATGTGTTAACTACAGTACATGGCAGACCTTTCAAGCTTGTAGATGACCAGGTGTTTCAAAACATAATCAATTTAATACCTGGTAAGCACATCGTAAGCTCGAAGAAAGTCAAGGAATGTGTTTCTGAGACGGCATCTACCTTACGAAGGGAAATAGGATTCTGAATTCAAGATCAAATTGGTGTCATTGAAAGTAGATGCAGCCACTTCAGGAACAAGATGTTTCCTAGGTATCAACATTCAATATGCCTTAAAAGATAAAATTACGATAAGAAATTTAGGCGTCAGTCATCATCATACTACCTATAGAAGTCCACTGCTGAACATAGGTCTCCCCCAAGGAATTCCACGAAGAACGGTCTTGAGCCCTTTCCATCCACCGATTGCAATCTTGACGATGTCATCGGTCCATCTGGTGGGGGGTCTCCCCACACTTCGTCTTCCAGCTCGCGGTCGCCATTCGAGAACCTTTATTCTCCAACGGTTATCGGTTCTACGAGCTATATGGCCTGCCCACTACCACTTCAACTTGCTGATTTTGAGAGCTATGTCGGTTACCCTGGTTCTCTTACGGATCTCCTCATTTTGAATTCTATCACGCAGAGAGACTCCGAGCATAGCTGTCTCCATAGCCCGTTGTGCGACTTTGAGCTTTTGTATGAGGCCATTAGTTAGCGACCAAGTTTCAGCACCATAAGTGATCACTGGCAACACGCACTGATTAAAGACTTTTGTCTTGAGGCTTTGTGGTATCTGTGACAAGAAGATATGCCGCAATTTCCCGAACGCTGCCCATCCGAGTTGGATTCGTCGGTTGACCTCTTTGTCGAAGTTGGATCTACCTAGTTGAATTGTCTGACCAAGATAGACATAGTGTTCAACAGCTTCGGTGATATCGTTCCCAGCATAGAGTGGTTTAGGTACGACATGGGCATTTGACATGATCTGCGTCGTACTCATGTTCATTTTAGACCCACCTGTTGGGAAACGATATTGAGGTCTCTGAGCATTATTCCAAGGTCATCCAGCGATTCTGCAATGACAACTATATCATCGACAAATCGAAGGTGAGTGATGTATTTGCCGTTAATATTGATGCCTTGTCCGTCCCAGTGCAAAAGCTTAAATATATCTTCCAATGCCGAGGTGAACAGTTTCGGAGAAATAACGTCTCCCTGTCTCACCCCTTTGTGCAGTTGAATAGGATTGGTGCTCTGGTCCTGGAAACGAACAGACATAGTGGTGTTACTATACAAACACTTCAACACTTCAATATATCGGTAGTCAATTTGGCACCACTGTAACGACTGTAGCACTGCCCAGGTCTCGACTGAATCAAAAGCCTTCTCATAGTCCACAAACGCTAGGCATAGCTGCCGATTATACTCCTCGGTCTTCTGTATAATCTGCCGAAGCGTATGTAACCAGCTTGTTCGGGAGGCTGAAAGTCGTCAAGCCTGCGAGCGAGACGGTTTGTCAATACTCTCGAAAACAGCTTATAAACGTGGGTCAGCAGAAAAATGGACCTATAGTTCTTTGGAAGGGTACTATCAGCCTTCTTGAAAAACAACTCCACTACGCTTTTGTTCCACACTTCTTGCGTTTTACCCTCGAGGATGACGGAATTGAACAGCTTCTGAAGGACTTTAAGTACCAGTGTTCCACCCGCTTTCAGAAGTTCTGATGTGATTCCGTCCTACCCCGGTGCCTTGTTGTTTTTGAGCTGTTTAAGTGCCGTCCGGATCTCGTAAAGGCTGACGTCCGTGATGTCCTCCGTGTAGTATCAGATTAAACGGGCCCTAAGATCACTAGTCCTACTTAGAGTAGGACTTCGTGCACTCATGGTGTATAATTGTCCGTAGATCTTCTCGAGCTCTCTCAAAATCTCCGATTTAGACGAAACGATATGGCAGCGGCCAGCGACCGACAGCGGTCGGTCTTCAGTTTCATCAACTGGCTTTGCCCAATAGACAGATCTTTTGCAAACACTTTAGAGCCTCTATTGCGCTCTATTGCGTCTTTAATACAATTTGTATTAAAGAGCCACAAATCGTGTCGCATGGACTTAGAGATCTGTTTATTAAGCATGCCGTATTTTAATGTTTCAACTGAAGAATGCAGTCTTATTTCGTTTCGTTCCGCCAAGAGTGCGAGTGTATGCTCAGACAGTTTTTGGGTTCTATTTTTGCGATGAGTCTTATAGAACTCTGACCCAACCGCTTGGACAATTTCCACCAACCCGTTATTTAGCTCGTCCACTGTCTCGCATTCAGCCTGGCATTGGAAGCGATTTTGGAGTTCTAACTGAAAGCTCTCGGGGTTTTGGATCTGGACAGAACTTGGGCGAAGAGTAGACTTCAGAAGTCGAGACCTCTCAAGCTTGATGTTAATATGTAATGTGCCTCTTACGATACGGTGATCACCGCCGGTTTGAACGCTGTTGATCACAGGGACATCATTGAATATTTGCTTCTTGGTCGACATAATAAAATCTATCTCACTTTAGTAACCTCCGGGGTGTAGCCAAGTCCATTTCCTGGACGGCGGCTTCTTGAAGAAGGAGTTCATCGCAAAGAGTCCCTCCTTCTTCATGAAGTCGGCTAAACGCTGACCTCTTTGGTTTCGTTGCCCAAATCCGAATTTCCCCACTCTCAATTCATCGCCGTTCCTCATGCCTAGTCGCGCGTTGAAATCCCCCATCACAACCGTAAAGTGTGTTTTTGAGGCACGTATGGCATTCGTGATGTCATCATACATAGCCTCCACTTCATCGTCTGGGCGTTTCGAGTGCGGTGCGTATACCTGTATGACCTTCAACGAATACCGTTCTGTGATTCTGAGTATAAGGTATATCACCCTGTTCGAAACGCTCTCGATCTTAAAAATGTTGTTGACTAGGGATTTATGGACGAGAAACCCGACACCGTGTTGAGATAGCTGATCACCCTCCCGGTAGTAGAATAAGTTGCCGGAATTTATCCATTTTCCGACAACTGCTCGAGACCACCTCATCAAGACATACCACAGAATGGTTTACTTGGAGAATGACCCGAGAATCCGCTCTTCTTTTGAAGAAGTCACAAAAAACAAATGATTTACAATCGGCAGCAGAAAGTACAGGACTTGAAGATGTTTTCGCAAACGAAACAGATACTCTACAAAATAAACTAAGAGATTTTATGAAAACCAGATACATAGAAGCCCATCAAAATTTATCTGCTGCAACAGCAACAACATCCCAAACTGAAAAACTGAAAGACTTGTTGATCACTTTTCTTATTGAACCACTTCTCGACCATTCAGCAAATATATTTGAATACTGGCAAACTAAGAAGTCATCAGACCCATTGCTATATCAGATAGCTCAGGTTGTGCTATCTGCACCTGCGACTCAAGTAAGCGTGGAACGCTTGTTTTCAGCTCTTAAGTTTATTTTGTCTCACTTAAAAATTGCATTAAAAGTACTTACTTACGGTACTTACTTTCCATTTTCACTTATTTTTCAACGTTATTCGTTAAAACGCGCATGCATAAGGAAGCTATTGTATAACAAAACATCAAACACAAAAACCACTGCGCGGCCGCCAGCGGCGCGGTGGTTTTCCTTAAAAGTATTCTCTCTCGCTCGCACAAAATTGAATTGTTGATACCGATATTTTACGCATATATTATCGGTAATCATACCGATACTTATTGAAAATACCGGTATTTTAGTACCGATACTGAAGAAACTACCGATATCGCTCTAAGTCTGATTATACCGGTACGTTATACCGGTATCATTTATAACGATACCAAAGATGTACCGGTACCACGTCAAGGTCAGGCGAACCGGTATTTGAAAATACCGATATTCCAAGCCCTGCCCGCAACCTTTTGGTCTGCACGCGGACCTTCGCCCACTGCACCACAGAGGCTGGCTGAGGACGATTTATAATCAACGAGGATCAAAACCCAACAAGTTTTATTTTAAGGGAGTGTACGATTTAACAAAAATAAAATAAGCGTAAATGTATTCTTCAAAATACCTTTTAGGGCATTTCTATGAAGAAAATTTAGGAACAGATTTTTGTTCAAAGTTTGAATTCCCTTGTATATAACAGTACATAACAATGTTGTTAGCTATTAAACTATAAAGTAATTCCATGGGTTCAACAGGGTTCACGTAGGTCACAGACAATATATATATCAATGGTCACAGATATAGGAAGACAACTAGATAAAGTCTTAAAATTCAATACGGATGATACCTACTGTCTTATGTCCAATATCTTCTGTTAGAAAGGGATGTATACATATATCAATGCGACTTCAAAAAGTCTTCTATGCTTTAGTCTTTAGTCTTATTTCTTTGACGTAGGTAGAGACTTTACTCTCTTTGGTATTTCCCAAGAACCAAGAATCTTGTAGGTACGGTGGGCCAGGAAAGTGGTTTACCAGTTTTGACAAAACTTCGTATGCAATCAAAATAACACTAAGGTTGAACTTTTCTAATAATAAAAGAGATGCCTATTCATGACGTATTGTTTGTTATCTGAGATGCCTAACATCTTAAGTCATGGGTTAAAGATGTTATTTTCAACCTTATTTTTAATGCGATAGGCTAATGTTTTCAACAAATACAACCATTAGTATTTTTTGTTCATAAAAGAAAACCTCTTTTTAACTGAAAAAAAAGTACCTAAATATTACTGACAACTGTCAAGATATGACATCTTTATTATGTAAACATAGATTACAATTATTGTTATTTCTCAATTTTGCTAAAATGCCTCGCAATTTATCAATAGCCGAATTATTTGCACTACATAGCGATGGCCTCAATATTAGTGAGATTTCTAGACGTATAAATGTTGCCAGCCGTTCGGATTTTTTATCCAGAAAATGAAAAACCAGAATTTCATTACTTACAAGACAATATTGTTCTTTGCATACAGCAAGTGACGCGTGCCTGGTTCAAGCACACCCAGAAATAAGCACAGACTACTAGGATGCAATAAGGTCCAGCCAGATCTTAACCCAATAGAACATTTTAGGGATTTTAAGAACAAAGCTCTGGAACGGCACTGTTATGAGATATGGAAGGAAGCCCGCGGATTTGATATCTGATCAAGGCTGGGTTCAATGAGAGACCGTCTCCAAGCTGTCATAGACGCAAGTGGTGGTTACACAGGATATGATGTCCTATTTTAGATTTCAGCTTTTTTATTGAAAGGTTAATTTTTTTATTATTACAATACAATTTTACAGCAACCACTTAGTTCAGAAGTTCGCAATTTTTATAAGTTAATAAATAGCTATAATTTAATTTGTATTTTATTACGTATATAGTTGTTGGAAAAGCTTACTCGTATTCTTCTTTTACTCGCCTATCCCTATTAATCCATACTTTTATATTATAAATGTGAAAATGTGTATAGTTGTTTGTCCACCTTTCACGACTGAACGACTGGACTGGAAGATAGTTTGAACTCAGGAGAAGGACATAGCTTACCTTTTGGCGCTATTAACGACATTAATGTGGGCGGAGCTACGGGTGAAAATTAGTTATTTATAAAATAAATGCGAAAAAATTAAACAAAATGCCCCTTACCCTTTTAAAATATAAATAAAGAGCATATTTGCAAGACAATTATTATTAGAATTATTTCAATCTATCCTTTTGATATAAGCTAAGCTGATATAAAAATGTATTACAAGAAAATTTGGCTCATAATTCGCCTTGCGCCGGATAAACATAATTTTAGCTATCAGATAGGAACACAAGGCAAAGCATTTTTACAAAATGATAAAGAGAGCATTAGTAGCTGTCAGAATAATTGCAAGGGAAAATGAACATTGTTGTTTTATGACGTGCACATGAACTTCAACCGTAGGGTGGTAAACCAATTTCTTGGCCCACCGTACCGACTAGTTTAAGTACCTACCAAGGAGGTAAGTATATATTAATTCCATGGTACCTAGGTAATCTTGGGTAATCTGTAGACTCGTCGTTTCCATGGATTGTTTTCCTGGTAACTTTACTCATTTTTAGTTTTTATATTTTTCTAACAATATATTTACACTTTTATAAAATTAGAAAAATGCTGTGTCGGGCTAACATTTACAGGAACAACCATATTTTGAATATGTTTCAATCTGAAAAGTGAGTATGTAATTTAGTAGCTCTTGATACGGAAAGTAAGGCAGAGTCTATTTCACGAAGACCGTTGAATTGATTGATTTTGAATCTTATTCACAAAGCCATTAAAGTCATCCAACGAGACTTCGTTGAAATAGATGAACTCTCATCACATCCACGTAGCACCCATATGGCCCAGTATTTGTTTGTTGGAATATGCCTAGTAATCACTAGGCCTTTTTTTTTAACGTGGGGAAATCCTCATTGATACCATTCTTGGTGCTCTTAGAACACTCACAGAAGTAATAACTAGGCCTAAACCAACCTAACAATAGTTCGGTTGGTTTTTGATACGAATGCAGCGACGGAAGAAAACATGGACACAGTCCTATGGCTAAAATATACCCCAGTGAAAACCGAGTCCGGGTGGGTCAAAACTGCCCCAAGCATTGCCCCAAGCGAATTTAGTTTGCCTGTGACTAGGGCTGCTAACTTTTTTTGGACGAAATATATTATTTATGAGCATTTCACCTCTAACATTAGTATGCGCCAACCTCAACCTAACACTATAAGCCTAACAAGCAAAAAAAATCAACAAAAATATAGTATGTAGTTTCGCATGCTATAGGTATAAATACATATATTTAAAAAAAAATATTAGTTTGGCCCTAAGGTGACCGGTAATACATTTGGTCTATGTTTTAGTAGTATATATACTATTATACTCAGTAGGGTTGGCAACCCTACCTACCGGTAACGGTTGCCAACCCTACTCAGTTTTCACAAATAAAAATAAGGAGAATGACTAAACGTGGTACCCAAAAGTCTCATGCACCAAGATCAAAATATAATAGTAATTATTTAATAATTTTTTACGACATTACGCGTTGGGGATTTGATTTTTAAACAGGGAATTTAATTGAAAGTAAAAAATGTTGATATTGTTAAAAGCGACGTAATTTTTTATGACCATCGAGCGCCGTGGCGCTCATTAGTGGCTCGCGATCTTAGTGTGAATTTTGGTGTTTCTTAGCTTAAGAATTTTGGAAAATCCTTTCTTATAGGATGCCTACGTCATACAAAGAGAACACCCTCCAAGTTTTAGGTCTCTACAACCAGCGGTTTAGGCTGTGCGTTTATCCGTCAGTCATTCAGGAAAAAGGATTTTTTAAAGAGATGTCAAGGTTTTACAAACTCCCCGCTAGGGGCGCTGCTCCATTTTCATACAAAAATATAGATAAGCAAACTTTGACGTTAGGTATTGTATTGCCACATTTGACGGCAATTGGGATGATGCCTGGGTAAAAAAAACTAATCAGTCCGCCGGTTACTTCAACAAAAAATAATGGATATTTTTGATTTATCAAATCAATAGAAATTGAAGTTCGGGAGTGGACTCGTGGCGTCACGGGTATGTAAAAAAATTACTATACCGTGACGTCACGCGGAACCTCAACGCACTATATTATCTTTGACAGAAAAAATACGTGTTCAATATTTTTTGATATTTTTTAAGACTGACTTCTTATTTTTCAGGCATCTAGCATATTCAAACGGAATGCGTTTTAATATGGTTAATATTAATATAATTTGAATACCCATTAATAAGACCACGCGAGCCCATGTGGTCAAGAGCTAGCCCATAAATACTTTTAATGTGAACCATTAAAGAAAATGTGATGTTTGAGTTTGTTGATTCTTTATGATGTGAGCCTAATATCACACTCACACAAACAAACTTTCACATTTAAAATATAATGTGAAAGTTTGTTTATGTGTTAGTATGTTTGCTCTCACTCTCTGGATGAAACTTGTAAGTTTCATCCATTGAAAGTGGTTTGATAGCTGCTCCCATATATAGGTAGGTACTAAATTAACCGACTTGGTTTTGATTTCACAACTTTTTATGGTACAATTATGTTGCGAGACTAGTGCATGTTTTTGATGGGATTAAAAATTAGAAACAAAAGTTACATTCATGACGTCATTTTCATCAAAAAGTGGATACTTTAAAAACTATTGGGCGAAGGTCCGCCTGAGACGCAGAAGGTTGCGGGTTTGATTCCCGCTGCCGGACAAATGTTTGCATGTTCTGTAGATATTTGTCGCGGGTCTGGGTGTTTCTATGTATGTTATGTATATATTTACATAAAAATATGTGTAGTATATCAATAATCTGGTTCCCATAATACAAGCTCTGCTTAGTTTGGGGCTACATGATGCTGTGTGATTACGTCCCGCATTATTTATTTATTTATTGGATTAAATAGAAACTGTACCTTTTATCTACAATATCAACAATACTAAAGTGTTTTTGTATCATTATCATCACCATCATTGGGCGGCCTGACCACTGCTGAGTGTAGGCCTCACTTTGCTCTCGCCACTTGCCACTTGAGGTATGGGAAGATAAGTGTATGTTATTGTGTACGTGAAATAATTTATATAATTAATAGCTGACCCGCACGCAACTTCGTTTGCAAGTATACGCTTTCTGTAATTCACAAGTACTTTCACGATAAATGTTTATCAGGCATGGTAAATTTTACTAAATATGTATGGAATAAAAAGTACAAACTTATATACGTAATCTACCTACGTACCCGTTCCTGCTCCTGCTCCCTTTTCCGTTCCCGTTCCCGCTCCCACTCCCGTTCTCATTCATTAAGTCCCATCCATCATTAAGTCTAGAGCCGGTTAAAAAAGTATAGGTATGATGAACTTTTATATCTCTAACTTGAGCAATGATTGATTCCCTATGCAAATTTGGTCCCCTATCTTTACCTCTTCAAAATTTATTTTTGCGACTCAATGTAGCCTACGTCCTTTTCCAAGATCCTATCTATCTATATGCTAAAATTAATGTAATTGGTTCAGGGCTGAGGCGTAAATCTTAAAATTAGTCAGATAGATGAAGTTAATGTCGCATTAACAATACCAATATTTATACTATTTTGCAAAGTGTCCAATTTGTGAGATCGAGGAATATGATTTGTCAGACAAACATTTAAACCCCTATGACTTGGAATTTCCAAAAATGGTTTCGAAACGATTAATTTGAGGATCAACAATTTTAAGATCTCTTGACTGCACTCTTATAACATCCTATTGCACCCCGTTTATGGGGTAGATGGTTAACAATTTTTTGCGAAGAATATTCTATTCAATATTTCAAACCCATCGCACGACGCATTAAGAAGCTTATTAACACCCCATTGCCTGTTTAAGGAGTTTATCCTCAACCATATTTAGACAAGAATATTTATACGAAGTTTCAAACAAACCAATTTCACGACGCGTTTAGTAGTTCCCTTAAAAACACCCCATTGCACCGAGCTAGATCTGTAACTATTTGTTGTGAAGAATATTTTTCATCAAACAAATTGAACAACAACAACTACAACATCAACCTATTTCAGTCCACTGCTGGACATAGGCCTCTCCTAATAAGGAGAGTATGCCCATAATCCCCACGCTAGGCATGCGATTTGGTGATTGCAGGGCACAGTTTCTCGCATCGCCAACGCCGCTGCCCGTCAGCGTTCAAGGAATTTAGCTGTATTGGTGTTAGCCTCCGCTATGCTACAATCAGTCGACCGCCAGAACCCCGTTTGTTAATACAGTAGGGTGCACCATGGGTATGTGAGGTTGGCTTGGGTTCCGTAGATGGAGGTTGGAACCCTTTACACCCAACCAATGGTGTGGCATAAATTATGCCACGGTATTATGCCGCAAAATCAGATGTTTTTAGCGTGGAACCCTATATTATATCAGGTCAGGCGACTTAAAAATTCCGAAACCAGAGTTGGTCGAATAAATAAATAATGCTGGACGATATTATCGAGCCCCAAGCTAAGCATAGTTTGTAATCTGGGAACTAGATGACTTTTCGAGAAAACATACTTATTCAAACTCAACAAACCACACTATATAGATATTTTTTGTACATACATTAGAAATAGAAAAAACACCCAGATCCGAGATAAACGTTTGCAGATCATACAAACATTTGTCTCGCGGGGGAAATTGAACATGCGAAGTTTTTCTTAATTTATATTTGTCCATATTTTCACATAATGTTAGTAGGTCTAGTATATATTGTGATTCTTTGTATTCACCACCAACAAATTACATCATCCTAATATTATAAACGATATCACTAACAGTAGTGTGTGTGTGTTTGTTTTAGCATGTTTGTTCCAACCCCGTAACTGGAAACGTTACGGGGTTGGAACAAACATGCTGTTACAACTGGAAGTTTGTAAATATACAAAATAAATGAGTTTTAGCTTCCTACAGTTATAAACATGTGCGGATTAGACATTCCTAAATTAGAGCTAAGCACATTTTAAAATATCGAACCCTAATTATAAGGAAATTGTTCTGAAGAATAGTTAAGAATAATATATAAATAATTTTTTTCAAAGATTTTATTCTTCTTTGACTATTTCTTATCTGCTCAAAGTACATAGATATTAAAATAGCAACCTACCAAACACCAGCCTATATCAGTCTACTGCTTGATATAGACCTCACCTAATGATATGATTTAAGATACAAAATGTATTAAAAGGATTTGACAGGAACTATCGTTTTCAATAAAAGAGATTTTCAATAAAATTTACCATTAAAACTAGCGCTCTCGTTTCAATATTAGATCTGGTTTAAAACTCGAGCCGCGTCGATGAGTGTCCATTACCAGCATTTCAGTTTATTAATTAAAAAGCTTTCAATACCCACCTTCGGGCTCTGGTTCCGGAGTATCACTTCACTAACGTTTTGTTTGGTATCATACTATAACATACTATACATACTACATACGTACAGACATACTTTATTGATGAATTGAGTCGTCACATTTACCCTCGTTAATATTTTGCCAATGTTGTTTAGTGAGGCAGGATTGGGTATTTGATTGTACCTTGTCTGGATATATCACTCAAACTGCATATCCTTTAGTGTTCGCACAAGCGTACAGTTTTAATTAATTGGTTGTATTGATATTCCCCTCACACGCCCGTAAATTTCAAAATATTAACATTCATAGTTGGTGCGGCTCTCCTTTGGATCCTATTATTACGTGAAAAAGTTTGTGGGTGAAATTTGAATGTTGGTGCCTCAACGCTAAAACTAATAAACTGATTGAGCTTAAATGTTGCACATATTTCTATAGAAATAATTTACGTCCGTGGAATGCCCGCGATTTAGTCTGTTAACTCCGTTAACTCCAAACACGGCTGCACCCTTTTACGGAATTCATTCCGGATAACTCTTTTGGTGTATTTTTTTTATTGCCCCGTATATTCGTAGTTCCAGGTACTGCCAATACTGAATTGAGGGTGGACATCGTTCGGATGGTATTCGAAGCACAATGCCCTCTGAAGTATAGAGCTCGGTACCAAGGCTAATGTGATTGCGTCAAAACCAAACCTAGTTTTTTTAGGAGATATTAAACTGTTCTTCGTGGAACATTGTCTTTTTAACATAAACGGCAAATACTGTTTCATTGTTCGTATAGACATAAAAAAAAATGCTTTCCTGGGACCTTGTATGGTCAGTTTTGTCTAGCTATTATAATTATTAGATTATAAACATTTAACTATTATACAGATAGGTACAAGGGTGTTATAACTTCTACTCTGTAGGTACATTAAATAAGTCTGTGGTCTACTTTATATTATGTACAAATAATCATAGTGACCGGAAAGTAGATAGTTATTTGCATCATTTATGTCAATAGTAATTATTATTGTTTACAATATTTTTTATAGTTAGTATATTTTTTTACACAAATGGTTATATTAAGTATTAATAGCTACTGCTGAAGCTCAAATCCAAGCTAAGATCCAAGATCTTAACACATTCATCACAGCTAAGGAATAATAAGGAATGCCACGGAAACCTCTTCCAAACTAAAAAAAAAAACTTTCGCGTCAAATATAAAAACTGGTTAACACAGTTGATGCATCGATTGTTCATCGTGAATTATTGTAATGATGACTAATAAAATTACAATTTACAGGATAATCACTGCTACCTAATACCACAGAATACGGTTGGTTTTCACGCAATTGGTACGGGTCCTCGGTATTCTCCTTTACGTTTTAGCTTACCTTGGGGCGATGGTGATCAAAAAATGTCCAGGATTATTTTTTACTAGATTCCACCCGAGGCTTTTTACTCACGGAGCCACATGAGAGATATGAAAATTCAAAATTAAATTTTTCTTTCTCCGTGCGATTGGAAAAAGACAACTAGGTCTGGATAAAAATCTAGGAAAAAAGAACTGGATCAGGAATAGGCAAATAACTTTTTCCAATCCCTTGGAAACTCTACTTTTATTCTAGACGAAAATCTATGTTCTTTTGGTTTTCGTGAATGCAAAATTTCACTGCGCTAGGGCGTAACAAATAACCTCACTTTCGCATTTATATGATTAATTAGGATTAGGATTATTATAGAAATTCATAATAGTCATTTATTTGTAATATTCATTATACGTCAATGGTGTATGTATACATTTCTTAGGTATAAGAAGTAGTGTAATATAATATAATAAAATAATCATCAAATTAAATAAGTATAGAAAAATGACAAAAGTACTATATAGTGTTTTAGGTACCTACATTCAGGTAGGTAGGTACTTATAGTCAATGAATTCATCATAGCTATTGTTCCGTTCTCATAGAACATAAGTAATTTTAAATCAAACAATATCGATGTTCATATCCAAGCTTACTCAGCAGTATCGAGGCGCCATCTATTGGTTGCTATGCACGTACGTAAAACGTCAAAGCTTGGAGTGACAGTTGAAAGAAGAGTTCGTTCGGCCATCAATCGCGACGCACGCGCATCTTCATCGGGAGGCCAACATAGCTTTCAAATCTAACGGTTCCGTGTGTGATTTTCATATCTGGTGTGCCTTTCGTGAACCCTTACATCTCCAATCATCATCAGCTCAGAAACCATCTAAAAGTGGAAGTTCATCGTGCAGTGCTGGTCGCAGTCCGAGGTATGTACGTTGCATATATCTTTACTGTTGCCGGCCTGGATCTTGAACATCGTTTTTAACGTGTAAAATCGTCAGACCATCATCAGGTGGTCTTCCCAGAGTAGCGGAAAGCCATCATCTCATTTCGGCTGATGCGTACGCTACATCTTTATGGTGCCGAAACCCGGGACCTTCCATTTTTAAAAATCGTAAACGGTCGGTTTCAATTTGCTTGTGGTATTTCTGGATAAAATATAGCTTAGGATATCTCAATCTACCTATTGCTTTAGTCAAAACTATAGCTTATCGCATTCTAAGATATTCCATTTTACCTGTGATTTACTTGTGAATTGAATCTATCAACTATCCTTCCTATCGTCCACGAACAGTTTCACGAATTATTCTAAGTCGATCTATCTATCTAATCGTATCTACATAATTATTTGATCGTAAATTATTGCGAGATTAAAAATTGTGCAATCATTCACACTCATCGGTGCATAATTTAATATCGGCTCGCAATAATTCGCTCATCTATCTATCGTACCTATTATTTATATATTTTCGTAATCAGTTAAATATAGGTAATCAACATAAATTTCGCATCAAAAATCGTTAAATCATTTTGTTCCCATCATTTTCACTAATATCCGAAAACTTTAAGGTAGTTTTAAATCTCGCCGCTAGCGCATACGCCGAGCGACATTCTTGTGAATATTTAAAATATCAAGTGAATGAACAGATTAGCTAACAGTTAGTACGAGTGTTGTACAGCTCACCCCGCAAAAGCAACTTTTTATACGAAATCGACCCAATTTGTGTGGGAGGTTGTACGACATTGGAATCTATACATATCTATCTTTTTACCGTGGCGATCAGCTGTGCTGCCTGGGTTTATGCTTTGTTCATTCGTACCTAGCGCCAACGAGTTGTGTTCCTAGCTGCATAATTACGTTTTCTGCCGGAACTACACATTAGGAAACTAAACTTTTTTGTCAAAATATTAAGTACGCAACTTATCTTTTGTTTAAATATTCACATTACTGGCTATCTATCAATGGTAGGTCGGTACTAAATACTAATTTAAATACGTACCTAAATAATATCTACGCCTAGTACTAGTACTTAAATATAATCGAAAATGTCTCTTCTAAAGCATTCGTCTCGTAAATTAAGTACCTTAAAAAAGTCAAAGTCAAAGTCGATCGACATCGAATACACTGCGCAAGATTTGCCATCTTTACGTCGAAAACGAACTATCGCATACAAACGTTTGACTAAGGCTTTAGAGATAGGTATTTTAGCCGCTAACGATTCTACTCAGCGAGATTTATTTTTTTCGTATCATCAAGAAGTAAAACAAATCGCTGCTAATTTTGAGGATACGCACTTCACTATCCAGGAAGTTCTTGATGATCCTGAAAATGAGGATAATACTATTCAGGAGCAATTTGACGAAATGTATTTCAGAGTTTTAGCGATCCATCGTAACTTATCTAAACCGGAATCGTCTAGTTCTCGCGGCAGTTCTTCATCGAACATTCGATTGCCAAAAATCGTACTTCCGACTTTCAACGGTGATATCAAAAAATGGCCGGAATATTTTGACACTTTTAACGCATTGATACACAACTCGACAGCGATTACCGACACTGAGAAGTTTCATTATCTCTTGTCATCTCTCAGCGGCGATGCGTTAATGGTAGTCAAGCCGTTCCCGTTAACTCACGAGTACTATTGTGACGCGTATAGTGCACTTATTGCGCGCTATAAGAATAAACGCGATCTAGCCTTTACGTGTTGGCGGGATATTTTAAAGATCGAATTTAAATGCACTGACGCTCACGAGTTTAGGAAATCGCTTGACTTATTCGAGGAAAACTTAAGTATTCTGAAGACGATTAACTTGCCAATTAGTCAATGGGACTTTATTTTAGTGTATCACATTTTATCGAAACTAGATACGAAATTGCGCCGTGATTTTGAAGAAAAATACTCGGAAGTAGAAATGCCTAACTATAATCAATTAAAATCGTTTTTGCATTCGAAATGTGAGGCATTATTGCGAGATACACACTTTAACGAATCGAATAAAACAAACAAACCTTCACACAAATTTATCCCTGCGCTGCCGCATCAATCGACGCGCAGTTCAACGTCACATACACTGGTCGCCGCGACCCCCGTAACCGATCAAACCCAAACCGGAAGTAATGCGTCCACTATTACGTACACAAGTAAATGCTCGTTTTGCAGTGATTTTCATTCAATAGCGGCATGTACCGAGTTTCTTAAAAAATCGGTGGATGATCGAATGAAAATCGCTAGCGAGAGAAACTGGTGCTTCAATTGTTTAAGGCCATCTCATCAATTGAAGGACTGCAAATCGATCTTTTCGTGTCGCATATGCAAACGGAAACATCACACCTTACTCCATAGCGATAAATCTAAAGAATCGAATCAAACCGTATCGTCTTTGGTTTCAAGGTCTCCAACTCACACGACCGTTTTGCTTGCAACTGCAATCGTTCAGGTTAGGGATGCGTCTGGTTCGATGCAATCGTTCCGTGCTCTATTTGACACCGGAAGTCAAAGCAATTTTATCACGGAGTCAGCGGTGAAGCGTTTGAACTTACAACCCACTCAAGCTAACGTTAGCGTAAGCGGTATCGGAGAGGCAGTAGCTTCTACACTCGGTGACGTCACTTGTGCAGTAGGTACAATCAATAAAACTATTTTCAACTTGGACTTTCATGTCATCTCAACAATATGTGGCGATCAACCTATCGCAAAACTAAACACATCGGGATGGTCACACATTAACACGTTGCCTTTAGCCGACCCCGGTTTCGATATTCCAGGACCTATCGACTTATTGTTCGCTGCGGATGTTTTTGCGGATTCACTCCTGAATCAACACGTCAAAGGGAATGTCAACCAACCTACCGCCTTTAACTCCGTTTTCGGTTGGCTTCTTTTAGGCAAAACGCGCTTGGCTTCTAGCACCTTAGCGCACTCATCGCTGGACATCGATAACGAGTTGAACTCATTAGTTCAACACTTCTGGGAATTAGACTCCGTACCTAAGGCTTCACTTCTAAATCGGGATGAAGCTCTTTGCGAACAAAAATTTTTATCCGATCATAGTCGAAATTCATCCGGACGATATATCGTACGTTTGCCCTTTAAGGATAACTCGGAACCTACATTCGAAGGCTCTCGCGAGGTAGCGATGCGACGGTTCTACGCTATAGAACGCAGACTGTCACGTGATCCAGATTTGCAGGTTCAATACGCCGACTTCATGTCGGACTATATCAACACCGGTCACATGTCGCTAGTTCCTGCGGACGAACTAAGTATGGGGAAGTATTACATACCTCACCATTGTGTCTTACGCCCAGAATCGACAACCACTCGTCTCCGCGTTGTTTTCGACGCCTCTGCCAAAGATGCTCATTCCCGTTCCTTAAACGATTCTCAACTCACCGGTCCGAAATTACAACCTAACATTTTGGAAATTCTCTTGCGATTTAGGGAACATAACATCGTTTTTATGGCCGATGCGCGACAAATGTTTCGTCAGATTTTAATCTATCCCGCCGACCGTGATTTTCAGCGTATCTTTTGGAGAGCTTCTCCTAACGATTGTCTTCAAGAATATCGCCTGAATACTGTCACGTATGGCGTATCATCATCCCCCTTTCTGGCTTGCCGTACACTGCGACAGCTTGCTGTAGATGAGGGAGATGCGTATCCCATTGCGAAAGACATCATTTTATCTGACGTGTACGTTGACGACGTAGCAACCGGAAGTGAGTCCATCGAAACCGCTCAGCAAGCAAAAACCCAACTGATCGCTTTGTTCAACCTTGGCGGATTTCAACTCCGAAAATGGGTGAGCAGTGATGCGCAACTTTTGTCCGATCTTCCTAGCGAGGACTGTTTAACCGGCTCCGTCTCTCTCGACAATTCTGAACCTTCAACTCTAAAGGTGCTCGGCCTCAAGTGGGACCCGTCATCCGATTCCTTTCTCTTCGAAATCAAACCTTCAGATCGACTATGTACAAAGCGATCTATACTCAGCGAACTCGCTCGAGTTTTCGACCCATTGGGCTTCTTATCCCCCATCACAATACAAATCAAATCCTACATCCAAAAGCTTTGGATTCTCGCTATCGGATGGGACCAAACGCCGCCTGATGAAGTAATCAGTACGTGGTCAGCTTATAAAAATCAACTACCCCAGTTGAGTCAGCTTCGAATCCCTCGCAAGCTAACTTGCATCGATTCCAAATCGTGCGAGCTCCACGGCTTTTGCGACAGCTCCGAGATAGCCTACGGTGCTGTTGTATACTTACGCGTCACTGATAAGGACGGTGCAGTCCACGTCTATCTCGTCTGTTCAAAGGCTCGCGTAGCACCGCTCAAACGAACTTCGTTGCCTCGACTGGAGCTCTGCGCTGCAGTTCTTCTTGCGGATCTTTATAAATTCGTCCGAGATACTTACCTCGCTCGTATCAAAATCGATGCTATCTACCTGTGGTCAGATTCCACAGTTGTCCTTTCGTGGTTACGCTCACATTCGTCTCGCTGGGCCACATTCGTTGCGAACCGGGTAAGTCATATTCAAGAACTAACTCCTACAGAATGTTGGCATCACGTGTCTTCGGGAGACAATCCCGCGGATATCTGCTCGCGTGGACAGTTTCCGAGTGAACTCGTTCACAATTCGCTATGGTGGGCGGGGCCTTGCTGGCTATCGCAAGATTACAACTCATGGCCTTCGAGCCTGCATATCGTACCTCATGAAGATGAAGTGATCATCAAAGCCGAAGAACGCAAACCAGTAGCATTAGTTACCGGACAAGCTGATGAAAGCGGGATCAACGACCCGTCAATAATCGACGGTCTGCTTAATCGTTTTTCTTCGTTATCGAAAATTGTTAATGTTCTCTCTTACATTCATCGTTTCATTAACAATACTCGACATCCTAATCAAGCAAATCGAACGCAATATCTCAGTAACGTTGAACGTCATCGAACTTTGATGCATATCGTAAAACACGTCCAAAGTCATGCCTTTTCGGAAGAAATCTCAAATCTAAAATCAAGAAAGATGTTATCAAAACCCTTTCGCAAACTTAACCCGTTTCTTGACGACCAAGGTGTGCTCAGGGTGGGCGGTAGAATCTCTCGATCAGGATTAGAATACGAGCAAAAACATCCAGCATTCTTACCGTCGGACCACCCATTAACGTCCCTAATCATCGACTTTATTCATCGAACATATTTACATCCAGGGGTTAACACTACGCACTTCTTATTACTTCAACAATTTTGGATTATCGCTGCCAAACGTGCCATTCGTCGTCGCCTTTCGAGGTGCATTCAATGCTTTCGAACGAACCCACAGCCATTACAGCCTTTCATGAGCGATCTCCCATCATATCGGGTCAATCAAATCAAACCGTTTTCAGTAGTAGGCGTTGATCTAGGCGGACCGTTTCGCATCAAACTAGGTTCACATCGGGGAGCTAAGATGGACAAGGCATATTTATGCCTGTTTGTCTGCTTAGCAACCAAAGCGGTCCACCTAGAAGTAGTGTCGACGCTGTCGTCGGAGGGTTTTATCGCTGCTCTACGGCGTTTTATAGGACGGCGCGGTCGCTGTAACGTAATTCACGCGGATTGTGGAACCAATTTTGTCGGCGCTAGGAATCAACTTTCGTCGTTAATGCAGCAGGCGTCCAGCGCAGAAAAAATTGAATTCAAATTCAACCCTCCCGGCGCCCCGCACTTCGGTGGAGTCTGGGAAATCCAAATCAAAGCGGCGAAATCTCACTTGTATCGGGTAATAGGAGACCAAGTCCTCACGTTCGAGGAGTTAACAACCCTCTTCGTTCAAATCGAATCTATTTTGAACTCGCGGCCCCTTAGCCCTATTAGTTCTGATCCAAATGACCTGTCATGTTTAACACCTGGTCATTTCCTCACCTTAGAGCCTTTGACATCTGTGCCCGATGAAGATCTCTCTTCTATCAACTTAAACCGGCTTCATCGGTGGCAGATGTTACAAGCATTCCAACAGAATTTTTGGTCCAGATGGAAATCCGAGTACTTGAACTCATTAACACAACGCGCCAAATGGACCAAGGATTCAAAACCGTTATCGATAGGTTCGATGGTGATAATCAAAGACGACAATCGCGCTCCATTGCAATGGACTCTCGCTCGCGTCGTAGATCTCCATGTCGCTGGTGATGGAATAGCTCGGAGCGCATCTGTTAAAACAGCAAACAACCACATCATAAATCGACCGTTGGTAAAACTTTGTCCTCTACCAATAGAAGACTAGTTTTAATCGTATCAATCTTAATATCGATCTTAGTTAAGTTAATTAAGAAATTAGTATCTAGTATGTATCAATCAAACTTATTATCGTTTGTATCATTATCTTTATAACAAGCTTTTCCTTTTTTCGTTTATCCAGAAAATACCATAGGTATTTTGGTGGGCGGGATGTTCCGTTCTCATAGAACATAAGTAATTTTAAATCAAACAATATCGATGTTCATATCCAAGCTTACTCAGCAGTATCGAGGCGCCATCTATTGGTTGCTATGCACGTACGTAAAACGTCAAAGCTTGGAGTGACAGTTGAAAGAAGAGTTCGTTCGGCCATCAATCGCGACGCACGCGCATCTTCATCGGGAGGCCAACATAGCTTTCAAATCTAACGGTTCCGTGTGTGATTTTCATATCTGGTGTGCCTTTCGTGAACCCTTACATCTCCAATCATCATCAGCTCAGAAACCATCTAAAAGTGGAAGTTCATCGTGCAGTGCTGGTCGCAGTCCGAGGTATGTACGTTGCATATATCTTTACTGTTGCCGGCCTGGATCTTGAACATCGTTTTTAACGTGTAAAATCGTCAGACCATCATCAGGTGGTCTTCCCAGAGTAGCGGAAAGCCATCATCTCATTTCGGCTGATGCGTACGCTACAGCTATAAAACGTCTGCTCGATAAGCCACCTTTTTAATTTAGTTTTAAATGAATGCATACTCGGAGCCTGAGTGACAGTACCAGGGAGTTTGTTGTAGACTGTCGGTCCCATGACGTGTGTCAGCCTGGAAGATTTCGACAGTGAACGCGATACCGGGACTAGGTTGTGGCGACTGCAATTCAGACAGGATTATTTAAAAAGGATCATTAATTTTGTTTACTAATTGAAACAGTTGATAAACTAATTACAGTAATTAGTTAAATGTACTTAAAAAATAGATACATTTAAATAAATTTGAAAAAAAACGTACAATGGGACAGCGTAGGCAGACAGCGACTTGCGGTGATGGCCAACAATAGATCCTAACGTACTTAATTTTCCATTAACACTGTTAACCTCCAGGTATGTTTGGATAAAATGCTTCAAACATTGAGCCTTTAGATACTTTAATCGTGCAATAAAATAGTTTGCGTGCTTTAGTTACTCGTACTTTTATTTTGTAAAATAATAATTTATTTCACCCAAAATATAGAAGTATGTGAGAACCTAGGTAACTATAATTGGTTAAGTATGAACTAGGTACCTATAGATATAAGTAGGTAATGCACTATACTGCAATTCATGACACCAGCCTATATCAGTCCATTGCTGGACAGAGGACTCCCCTAATAAAGTGGGATAATTATGCCCATAATCCCCACGCTTGGCATGCGGGTAAGGGATCGCAGGGTAAAGCTTCTCGCACTGAAGACGAGGCTAGAGGATTTAGCTATGCCAGTGTTAGGCTGCGCTATGCCGCATTCAGCCAGCCGCCAGAACCCCGTTTTATGCAGCAGGATTCACCACGAGCAGGTGAGGTTGGCTTGGATTCCAAAGATGGAGTTTGGAACCACATACAACCATAAAGCCTTATTTTGCAATCTATATATATATAAAACTCAATGTTTGTTTAATTGTTCTCGATGCGTTCCGAAACCATTGATTCATTAGATTGTGATATGTATATTAGGTAGTATACACGCAAGTAGTTGCGGGCGGGTCAGCTAATTACGTACGGCTACTAGCGAAGATGCAAAGGAAACCGAAATACTTTTGTATAACTAATATATTAACTTGAAAATACATTTAAGTTATTAATAAAATAATGTACGTGACGATCGTCTGATATAAGGATCAAAAGTGAATCATAATCACGAAACACTAAGTATTGGGAAATGATGATCGGCGTCCCCACAGTCTTTCGCGGTAGCGCTCGACACTTGTCGTTACTGATTGTGAAACGCGGATTCTTCCTGGTATGGCTCTCGGATTGCGATTGCTTAACACGGTAGTAAAGTATAAAAAAACAAATAATTAACAAACTTTTGCCAGAAATTATAATTTTGATTATTCACAGCATCCGTATCCCGAGTCCCTGGCTTATCCAACGCAGCACGACATGCGGCGGTATCACTGAGAGCAAAGGCAAGCGCGAAGTCCGATACAAGCCGTACGTGAAACCCTGCGCCCTTGACCACGACCACAAGAATATGGCGATGAGGAGGCCCATGTCCCCCCACATGTTTATTTACACACCGACACTGCCCGCTATGACGTCTATCCTCCAACGGATTACTGGTAAAACTAGTTATTTTGTATCTAAAACAAACAAATAAAAAAATCATTACATAAACTTTTTCCCCAATAACCATATCTTCAGTTATTGCTTTGTTCTAAAATCTATTGAAGATGCCATTTATAGGGAACTCAGCGGCATAAGTTAACAATATTTTCGGTTCACGTCCACTTGTGAAAAGTTGCCAGTGAATCGCCGCGTTCATTGGAACACTTCGAATATACCACATGCTTTTCGATTTTAGTTCTAGAGCAAGCCGGTCTTCTCACGATGTTTTCCTTCACCGTTTTGACCACGTTATGATGCGCATATCAATTTTTGCATTACACGAGCTTGGTTGGGGTTTGAACCTATGACCTCCGGAAGCCGAGATATATACCAAAATAAATAAAATCAATTTAGTGGAAGCAATACAAAGTGGCAGTGGGCTGGCCATATTTGCCGAAGAACCGAAGACCGCAATGGTTTTTGGGTAAACCAGTTTTGGGTTAACGAAACGAGACACCGTCTCGGCAAACGTAGTGTAGGTCGTCCTCCGGCAATCTAGCCGGAAAACGACCTACACTAACGTAACGAACTACGAAAGGCAGAAGCTTGATGCGTTGATGAGAAGTCAGAGCGCAATGGCGCTCATTGAGGTAGGCCTAAGAGTATTGGACTGCTATAGGTTGATGATGATGATAATGATGATAATTACTAAGAATTTAAAACAATAGACATCCTGATAAAAAATTTAGAAAACTCCTATGGAGTGCCGAAATAGCCACAGAATTAACCCATTTTTCTTGAAAGCTTTTCCCAACCACCAAAAACCATAGAACTCTGCTAAGTATTGTTGCGCGTTATTCAGAGAGGTCAAACAAAAGCGGGCGTGTAGAACTTGATCTCAATTTGCACGATTTTATAAAATAGTCTATAAAGCCGGGGATACACATGCCAGTAAATTGGGAAAGTAGCTGGCATTAAAGTTACGGGCATGTACGAGTAACTGGCACACTGCGGATACTTTTGCAAGTAATACTGGCATGCAAGTAGTGCCCTTGCATGCCATTATTCCCTTCGCGTATACACAAGACAGTTCATGAGAGTCACTCGTACCTATTCTTGCGCGAAACAAAAAACGTACACCTACGTCAACAACGAGTCAGCGACTGGTACGCCCGTAGCTGTCGCGTCTGTGTACACGTGCCAGTTTGGCAACCCCTCGCAATATCCCTCAATGGGGATGCAAGTAAATCAAATTTTGTGCTAGCTACATGCATGCCAGTTACAGGCATGCCGGTTAGCGTATACACATGACAGTAGCTGGCACGTGCAAGGAGCTGGTATGCTAGTGAGCAAGCTACGGGCATGTGTATCCGCGGCTTAATATTTTAGTTACGAGTTTAGAACCTTGTTAGATCGATAAAAGTCTGGCTCAGACTGTCCGAAAATATCAGTGACAAAAATGTAATTCCATTAGCGACTAAAATAATAGAATTGACACATGGATTGACTTCGAAATGTCAAAGGTTAAAGTTGGATTTCTCTACAACACCGATGGAGAAATACTAAATAAATGTAAATAATATGGACAGTTATCTAGTCGAATAGTAGCCTTTTGGCCAGGCGACGATTTACGAAGGTTGCTGGTTGAAACTGAATGTGTCGAGCTGAGGACAGGATGCAATGGCGCTCATTAGGAGAGAACTATGTCTAGCGGTGGACTGCTATGGCTGATGGTTATGATGATGATGATGATGATGATGATCCAGTCTTACCGTCTCAGCAAGACCATGTTTTGACATAATACATTTGCAATGTATATTAAAGTAAAAGCTATAATCAAGAATATGTCAATAATAGTTATTTATTATTCAAGAGTGTAAAGTTGCTTTTTAACCGCTCGTTTTTGATGACCGAGCAAACGAATGATTCAGAAATATGAGCGTCAGTGAGGGAATAAAAAGAGCATGAGGTAAAAAATCTTTGCACTCCAGTGCAACACATAACTTTTCATCCCACCTCAGCGAGAAAATGACCGAGGTACATATACTAGTCTGTGGAAATGACTAAATGCAAAAAAAAAAGTTTAACATTTAAACCAAAGAAATAGGACTAAATCATTGAAGAAGTCATAAAATTCATTTATGCTTTGAACAATTACTCATACGGCTGATCTCAACTTTCTTATGTCCATATATGTTAGCTAGAAAGAGATGCATACTTTATCTCAATGCGATTTCTGCGACTTCGTACCAGGGCATTTGTATGAACCTGCATAGAAATTTGTTCAAGCGCCCTGGTACGATTAACTTTTTGAAATCGCATTGATATATGCATGCATCCCTTTCTAACTGATGATATTGGACATAAGAAAGTATGTAGATACTGATATCTACATATATCATCATACGGCTGACCGTATTGAATTTTAAGACTTTATCTAGTTGTCTTCCTACATCTGTGATTTAAACACAGATATAGAAGACAAAAAGATAAAGCCTTAAAATTCACTATGCTCTTAACGTAAACTCATACGGCTAATCTCTACTTTCTTATATCCATTATCATTAGCTAGAAAGGGATGCATACTTTATCTCAATGCGATTTCTGCGACTTCGTACCAGGGCATTTGTATGAACCTGCATAGAATTTTGTTCGAGCGCAATAGTACGATTAACTTTTTGATCTATTTTGAAGTCGCATTGATATATGTATGCCTCCCTTTCTAACTGATGATATTAGACATAAGAAAGTAGAAATCAGCCGTGTGAGTAGATGTTCAGAACATAGTGAAGTTTAAGGTTTTATCTTTTTAAGGTTCTCTTCTATATCTGTGCATTTAAAGTTTAAATAAAGTACACCAAGAAGGTTCTGAGTCTGAGTTTTTAACAAATTAAAAAAGGTTGTATGATAAATTCAGCACCATGGAAGTAGAAGTAAATAGGTTTAATGTTGTTTTGAATTCACAAACATAGTGCACATGATGTTCTAAATTCAATTTACTTTATTCTCTAGCGGATAAAAACGGATTTTGTACTCAGGTGTTGAAGAGCAAAAATACCTTTTCCGAGATGGGGGGATGAAAAAGTACTTATCACATCACTAAAAAGCAAAAGTGAATTTTACTTTTTGTTTTAAAATTTTGTTAAAAATGCAGGATTGGATTTAAACGGCAAGAGCTATGACCAATAATAATTATGGGGCCATGTAAATAAGATACAAACAAAACTAGCTTTTACACTTATAGCGCTCATCATTGTCACCATCATCAGCCGATAGCGGTCCACTGCTGCACAGAGGCCTCCCCAAATGAGCATCCCAAATGAACCCTTGCACCTTGTCCTCAGCTCGCATCCAGCTTCTACCGACATCCTTTCGCAAGTCGTCACTTCATCAATTTTCACTGGCTTGAACGTTAGTAGAAAATATAAACTCATGTATAAACTTGACTTCCGTTAATAAGCGTCTCAGAACCTTGTTAATGACACAAAGGTACTTCTGAACATGGGGAGCATAATCCTATTACACCAGGTCCTATACGTAGGCTAGGCACCGTTCGGGTAGCACGCAGGCATCGTAACTAATTCTACTATATATCTATAGCGACTTCCACCCACAGCTTTTCTGGAAGACCTGAATAAAATGAAATAATATTTTAAAATACATTAAAATAACTTTTATCAACTCTTCAAATTATTTAAATGAAATCGAACTCAAACAATTTATTACACGATTTATATGATTTGTCGCGATATTTTCTTGTGTGAATGAAGACAAACTTAGGCAGCTGTTTCAAAATTTAGCAGTTGTTTATCGTAACATGACAGTTTTATAAATTTGTTCCATTTTTATAAAAAAAATATTTATGGATAACTTTGCAGTAAGGCATGGACACTGGAAGTTCGTTAGTAAAAAATCTGTATAATGGCACAGCCCTGGTGTCGCATTATCATCATCACCATAAAAATAATCATCATCAGCCTAGCAGTCCACGCAGGGACATAGACCTCCCCTAATGAGAGCCATTGAGCCCTGTCCGTCGCATCCAGCTTCTACCAGCAGCCTTGGCCGAGCCGCGGTCTCCACTCAAGAACTCATTTACCTACTTCAAGGGTTATCGGGCCATATCTTCGGCAGATATGGCCAGCCCGCTGCCACCTTAATTCATCTGCAACAGCATAGAAGGTTTTGCTTGCATAAAATTAAAATATTAAATAATATTTAATTTAATAAAATTAATTTTAATGTAATTGTATGTACATCCCCAGGGTTGATGCTGACCGGCTATGCGCTGCTACTCGCTGGTGGCACCCTGTTCCTTTCCAACGGAGTAGAGACTTACGTGAGCATAATACAGAGCTTGGATTTGTCTAGACCGAGCACTTTTATTGTCAAGGTACATACAATTCTAAATTACTAATCACGCTTTAACTATCATGCGCAGTTGATAACCCTAGGCTTAAAACTCTTCTAAAATAGGCTTTTAGAAACTAATAAATATTCACCCGGAAAAAAAGCAACCCATCTCACATACTATGTAAGAGTTTCAGTTTCATCCAAATCTATTCAATCGTTACGGAATTGAATAGGAACAAACAAACATATATACACATACAAGGTTTTGCATAATAATATTAGTGTGATATAATATGATAATAGACCTGAAGAAATTTAATCACTCATTCAAGAAAAAACTTAACGATTGTACAAGTCTGGCCATTTGTATGAAAATTACTTCATATTATTAGAATGTTTACTAATTCCGAGAATAGTAGAATTCTTGAATGACCTAATTCTTGAACCCTCTACAGACCAATTGGTCTGTAGAGGGTATGTTAGAGGGCTTTATAATGAGCTATGTAATATGAATCATGCGATACACACTCAGTTTATAGTTTTCGTGGTAGGACCGCAATGAATATAAAATTACGTACTTTAGGGATAAATTTTTTTACTGATGGAAAAATATTTCCATTTTATCCCTCCTGACCACATTTAAAGTTTTAACAGTTTAATATGGAACAAGTAAGCATTTTTTCTATATTTATATTAGCAGACGATGTCGATGACAGTGAAGCTCAGACTAAAATGAAGAGCGTCGAATCCGGATTACAAATCCTAATTTGAACAGGCTTGGTACATACACTTGCGGGATCTATATACATTGATATCTGTGGATTGTACCTATTTTGTTTTCTGTGTATAAGTAAAATATCATTCGTTGTTATGAAACACGTAAAAAATACTGATTTTTCTAATATTCGATTTTGAAAATTTTTGGTGTTGATTTAACACGAGAAATCCTATGTTGGTACTCACACGTTTAAACAGAAGGCAATGTTCTTACCTAACATGTTAACGAATGGAATGCTCGTGTTTTTCAACTTCCGCTCCCAGCTTTTGAATTTGAGAGATATTTTCTGAGTGCACCCTTACAATATGAAAGGAACACACCCTCAAGTTTCTAGAACTTACTGCTTAGGCTGCGCGTTGAATGTCAGTCGAAAGATATATTATTATTTTACAAAACCTGCCCCAGCTTTCTCTCGTTAGAGCTTTTGATCGGCTTAAGTATGAAAAATACACTACAACTTAGTTTATTTATTTGTAATTGTTATATGTTAGGTTCGCCTTCGCCTAGAATTGTTGTGGCTTAATACCACTTTGTTAGAAAATACTTTTTTTTTTAAATTTATAATGAACATGAGCGAGTAACATAAAATAATTTAAAGAAATCAGATGGTCCACAAAAAATATTTACACAATGAATGAATATTAGCCGATATAATTTAGCAGAGTAAATTCTAACAGATTTCTGAAAATAAAATAGAGATAAGTTTAATTTAAAAAATGAATAAGAATTAATGTACAAAAGCAATGAAAAATTAGAGTAAATTACGATAGTATTTTATGTAAACATGCACCTTATTATGAAAAAATAAAATGTGATTGTACAATATGTCGGAAATGGAAGGCTTTGAGTAAAATATGTCGCTGTGAAATAGTGATTTAAGTTTAGTACTAGCCACAAAATTATCCAATTGTTGGAACTTTGATAAAGAGTATTACGCCGAGCCATTCTTGCAAGAGGCGCATTGTATCCTAAATTAGTTTTCGAGCCTTTAAATTGGAGGAGATTGTATCGGCTCTAGGAAGTTCATTTAGAGCACCAAAAGATAAATTAGTCGACCGACCAGCAGCATCGAAGTTTACAAGTTTAAATTTAAAAGCTATTTCCAACATCCGTCTCCTATCAGTAAGTTTAATTATTTTGAAGTGAGACAGCCTTTCCTCATAAAAAAAAAGCTTTTTAGCCATGTAGCAGGAGAAAGTAAGACGCCAGAGAGAACGCTTCTGCACGCTCTCCAAACGCTTAGGGTCTCCGCAAACGGGCCACACGCGAAAGCTACAAAACGCGGCCACTGGCATATTTCCTGTAGTTTCCATACATTTTATATGGACTCGTCGAACACGGTTGACGCCGGAAGCCGCCACACGTCGCGTCGCGGCTTCTAGCTTCACCTCGCGGCGTTTGTGGCGGTTGCGTGTGGCCTGTTCGTGGCGACCCTTACTGTGTACATCGATTTGCGAGAGCTTTAGGTTACTAGGTTAAAAATGAAAATGTTCTTGTCTTCTTTACTTTGTTGTTATATTTTAAAGTAAGTTAATATTTTACTTAGGGACGATATCAAGTGTAATATTGTGTGTTTATAACAAATTAAATGGACTATGAACTGAAAATGAAACTGCGTAATATTTAACTTTGAAATCTCCATAAATCATTTCACATCTTTATTTACAGTGGCCTATAATTTTAGTAGGATTATGGTGTTTATAAATGATCAAGTTTAACGTCAAGTTTGTAGCGGACTCAAAGCGGCATCTGTCATGCAAAAAGATAACAGATACGTCATGCAAAGTTCACTGGATGCACACTGGATGCCGTTTTAAGTCAGCTGCAAAATTGACGGTAAACTTAATCATGTATGGCTAACAAAGTGGTTTTTTTGATAGTAGACAGGCGTCCAACCAAAGATAAATCTCGCAAATGTATGCACGTGGGTCGGCTATTATCTTGCTAATACCCAATAGATACCCATCGATATAGTATACTCTAGAGCCAAAAACGTGAATAAATGTTCGTACCAAAACTTGGCGCGCGCTGTCTATTGCATTGAACACTATTCAAGCGACATTAGCGTCTAAATTAGTACAAAAGATTTATTTTTGTCATTTATGTACCTATTAGCTTCCGCCCGTGGCTTCGCTCGCGTGGTACTAGGATAAAAAGTAGCCTGTGTGATAATCCAGATCACAAACGATGTATTATGTATTCCAATTTATATCGAAATCTGTTCACCCGTTATGGAGTTAAGTGGGACATTCACAACATATTACCCACACAACCTTTCGCATTTATAATATTAGTGTGATTTCGACGACGCTCAGATGATTTTTGATAGTTTACACTCGTGTCTCTATCTAGTACACCATATACTATTATCTCGATTATAATAAGGTTTTTTGCTTGATGCTAATACATTTTTGTTTTTGTGAACATCATTGTTAAACTATGATTTTTTATACTGAAATTACTTTATTGTTGTTTAATGAAATTGTTTTTGGACCTACCTATACGACTGGCTGGCTCGACAATCTTTAATTATTGTAAATTGGGTACTACTCGTGTTAAACTAAACCACTAACCTAACTAAGCTTTAATTTTTCAGTTCATTTTGGGTCTGCCGTTTGCGTTCCACTACTTCAATGGCATCAGGTTCTGCGCGTGGAACGCTGGCCGCTGGCTCTCGCTGCAAGAGGTGTACGGCACCGCACGAAAGTCCTGGATCGCCACCGCGGGGCTCTCTTTGCTCTTTGCCATTTTGTAGTTTGTCGAAAATTATACAAAGTTGTGTGTCTATTTGCGTTTTAATCACAATAATAAATATGGGACAGCTTACACATAGTCGACTGATTACAAACTAAGCAGAACCTGACACTAGGAACCTGTAAAGACTGCTAAATATTATAGGTACGTACGTTTACCCAACGGTTATCGATTCTTCGGCAGATATGGCCACTGCCACTTCAGCTTGCTAGCACTTAATTCTTATAGTAGGGGAGCCCACGAGGCTAAATGGGGATTTACTCGAGCGTCGTAGAGACCTATTGGGATGCAAAGCTTAGATGATAAGAAGAAAAAAATGTTATATGATATATACCTTTACATCGGTGGGGGAAGCGGCTATAGATTTTTAAATATGTAAAAAAAAACTGTTGCATGGACATCCTCGAGCGCATCAGATATTGATAGCATCAATGCCCTACGTATTTTTAATAATGTACGTATGTTAATCTGATCGTTTGCATGATGCGGGTGGTTGTATTTAAGGGTTGAAAATGAAAAAAAAAAAAAAAAAATCGAGCGCGTCAGATTTTCTAAGGGAGTGTTAAGTACACCAAAAAAAAGCTCTCATTCACTAATCTGACGATTTCGATGGGACGCAAACTCGCGGCCATTTTCATAATGTGCAAAAAAAAATTGCCATTTTGAAATACTCAAGCGCGTCAGATTAAGATATATATGGTTCATCTTTATGTTCTAAACGTACTGTCTCATAATCTGACGATTATCTAGAGGGATTCGCCTGATCTGACAAAAAAAAAATTAGAAAAACGGTTCACTTTAAAGGCCATTGTTGTTTTTAATGTGTTTTGAAGTGTTTTAGTGTTGTTTGTGTATTTTAAGGATAAACAGGTATGTTTTTAACGTTTTTTCATACGTTTGTAACGTTTTACGAACGTTTTCATTCGAAAAAGGTAATTTTACGTAACACGGGAATTCTCGACTTTTTTTTTACTTTCTCTACTTTCACTTTTGAATAGCGATGTGTTTATCAGTAAACAAGTAATAAATTAATTTTCGATAGGTAGAATATTTCAAGCAGATTCCATGGAGGTATGATACTATAAATAGTTATAAAGTAAAATATAAAGTAATTATTAATTATATATTACAAGGGGGGCCCGGACCACCCACGATGGCCGACGGGGGGCGGGGCCCCGCAGATTTCCCATTTTCCATTTTCTTTTCGACGCAGATGAAGGGTTATAAAACGCCAAAACGTTGGAAACATGTTGTAAACAGTATGCCACGAACGAGTCTTTATGATCAGCTGTGATGGCGTCATGGCAACAGAAACCAGAGTGGGGACGGAGTGAGAGAGTAATAGATAGAGAAAGAGAGAGAGGAATAGAAACGCGGAGAAGGAAATGTAGGCATCACGCAGCTGCACGCATTTAACTTTATCGACGAATTTTTGTTATTTCGGCTTGCGGAAATCGTCAGATTATATATTTTTCATTATTCTTGAATTATTTCCTTCAAAATAAAAAAAAATTTAGCCACGCTCGAGAATGTCGAGATGACGTTTTTTTTTCCATTTTTGTTGCCCTCCCCTTTTTTTACGTCACTCTCAAATTGTCAGATTAGTGGAATATACACTTTTTAGGATGTAATTAACTCACCCTACCTTAATCTGACGCGCTCGAGAATTTCTGATGGTCAATTTTTTTTTACTAATCTGATCCTGTATCCTTCACGGGCGGCCTTATATATGGGCCTCATGTTTTGTGGAGGTACTTAACCGGGTACAAGGTATCCCCCTGTATATTAATCTGCCGCGCTTTAGTAAATCCCGAAATCCCCGCTTGGGCTCCCCTACTATTATTAAGATGTTGGGTAAACGATTTCTTGAGTGGAGACTACGGCTCGGCAAACGTAGTGTATGCCCTCCGGCCAGGTGGAATGACGATCTGCGAAAAGCTGCTGGTAGAGGCTGGATGCATCGAGCTCAGGACAATGGCGCTCATTAGGGGAGGCCTATGACCACCAGTGGACTACTATAGACTGATGATGATGATGATGATGACGTTTACCCAGACAGAACAACCCTCGACCGACGGCGCAGAAGGCAGAATTACTTCCAAATTAACTGTGTGAAGAAGAACTTGGCAGTTCCAGAGACCCCTATGTCGGTTCCGGAGACCGTAACGGCCGGCGCAGATCGGCAGAGCAAGGGTTTTAATATGACCTAGGAAGCTTTAAGTAACTAGCTTCCGCCCGCAACTTCACTCTCGTGGTACCCGGATAAAAAGCCTGTGTTAATCCAGGTGTAAATCTGTTCAGTATTTTTTACATGAATGAGTAATAAACATCGATACATACATCCTCACAAACTTTCACGTTTATAATTATCATACGAAGGAAGCAAGAAGTAGGATAGGATATATAGGATAATAAGTAGGATGGTTACTGCTTAACATAACAAGTGAACACAGGGGCGGATTCCCCAATAGGCCAAGTAGGCCCGGGCCGAGGGCGGCAAAATTTAGGGGGCGGCGAAAATTGGTGTTTTTTTTAAAATTTAAGTAGATATGTACCGAAAAGTCAACCCTCACTTCATTTATATGCGGAACGCGAGGTGTTTATTCTATTGTGTCTGGTATCCAGGCTTAACAGAGGTAATGGCAACATTACGTATCATAAATGTTTTATTGTCATGCGTGCGGCCCGCAACATAACGTATCATAAATATTTTGATCGTCATGCGTGCGGCCCGCAACATAACGTATCATACATGTTTTCATTGTCATGCGTGCGGCCCGCAACATAACATATCATACATGTTTTCATTGTCATGCGTGCGGCCCGCAACATAACATATCATACATGTTTTCATTGTCGTGCGTGCGGCCCGTAACATAACGTATCACATAGGTACATGTTTTGATTGTCATGCGTGCCACATGGCATATATGGGTGGGTCGCGGGTGGCTCGCATGGATGCGCGCCTGGCCCACATGCGGGCGTAAATACACATGATAGTGGAAAGACCCTTACCGAACTGACGTATGACACATTTCACGTAACATTTCGCAAGCCAAAGGCACAGGTCACATTTATATAGCGTCGGGCGTGGATATGGCACGGGTGGTTTCCTATTCCATTTTTTATTTCTATGCATTTTGTATGAAAGGACAATGCCGTCTGATGTATGGCGCTCGGTACCAATGCTAAAGTGATTGCGTCAAAATCAAGCCTAATTTTTTCGGAAGTTATTAAACTGTTATTCATGGAACAGTAAGTCTTTTTAAGATAAACTTCAACAAATGGTTTTTATTTTGATATTGAGTTTTAAATTTCGTTTTAAAAAAATGCTTTCCTGGGACCTTGCATATTCAGGTTTGTCTACATAATTATAAGTGTAATTTCGTAAGTATTACATTACATACATTGCCGTAAATCTTCCTCTCACAAGTCCAAAATGACCTAGTTTTTACGTTTAGGCTCGAAACTGTCTAAACAAGAGTCCAAGAGTAAAACAAATACTTTTTGTGTAGAAAAAGGTTTCGGGTGCGTTGCTTATTTTTTTTTTAACTTAAAATTGGACTATAGTAGTTATAGGAAGCTCACAACTCTGATCCAGGCTTGAAATTACATGTTTATCGGTCGATTACTCTAGAATGGTCTAGAATTCGTAACTGATTTGCCAATCAAATTGTTCCTCAACTATTACTTCATAAAAAAACAGAAAAAATTACCATCACTGTATTTTTTTTGTTAGAAAAGAGACTATCAATATAAACAAAAAATATTTTTACAAAATTTTAACAAATCAACAATAAGGTATAAATACGATGAAATCAAAAACAAAGTTAAAAAGAAAAACAATGTTTTAAATAATTTCTTTGTTGTTTTGTTATCTGTATGGCGTGATGGACAAACGATTTTCCTTCTCATCAGTAAATGCGCATTTAGGACCCGGTTTCGTGTTTGTAAAAACTACCCGCTCGCTGCAATTTTCGTCTTAGTATGATAGAACTTCGCAGAATATTCTATTTCGCCGGAACTTACCTTTGGCTGAGGACTTTATTGTCGATTGCTTGAATGCATTCATTTTCATTCATTCTATCCTCGGAGTACTGTTTGTAGGGCCAGCACCCGACCTTACGCCACGATTTAATCATGGTTTATTGGCCTACAATGAAAAAAACAGCAAGATTATACTAAGATCAAACTTAGAATTTTACTAAAAAAAACTATGACTAGATTGGACAAGCATAATTTTTTGAAGTTTGTCAGATCATTCCAAAAATATTTGATAAATTCATTTGATTTCAACATTTTCACTAGCTAGATAACTTACCTTTACCAACTAACCATCAAAGTTAGCACAACTCAACTTCAAACCGGGACGGTAGACAGAAAAGTTATAATAGGTATTAATATAATACTGGTGAAGATGAAATTCAAGGAAATATCTTAACACATTCATCACACAAAGAACACGAGACACAGATATAAACTGTATGTAACTCCGTGTCGTCTACAAATTGTTAAGCGGAACGTGTACCATCACGCCATTACAATCTACAACAAATTACCAAATGATTTTAAGGAACTAAGTTTAAATTTATTCTAAAGAAAAGTGAAGATATGGTTGTTGGAGCATTGTTTTTATGACATTAATGAATATTTAAATTATAAGAAGGTCAGTTATTAGAATTATTATTATTTTTGACTCAATTTGTATTATACATTTTTATTTTTTCTCATATGTTATTATTTTTATCAATTGACATTCTGTAATTATGTTAGATTTTTATTAATTTGATTCAAAATTTGCACGCCTGATCAAGGTAGAATATAAATGGACATACTAGATTATAAGAACTTCTGTGCATATATTCATGCAAACAAATAAATAAAATGAAATCACAACCACGAAAAGGCCATGGATGCTTCTTCCAAACTATGCTGGTTTTGCGTCACCGGTTATTAGAAAACAGTTGATGCAACGATTGTTTATCGTACATTATTGTAATGATGTCTATTTTAATAACTATTTACAGAATAAGCACTACACTACTACGTAATACCACATAGATAGAATATTAGTACCAGAAAAAAGATTCTGATCCAACCTCTTTGATTATACAAACGTGAAAAATTCTCCAATAAGTTTTTACTGCCTAAATGATTAAAAATGAGGATTGTTGCAGTGTCATGGCATGCGCCGGAAACTAAATCAACGAATGATGTTTTTGGAACGAAGTTCCTTATCGCGCGTTGCGAAAGGGGGCTAAACAGAAAATATTAAGACCAAAAGTTGTAACGACACTTTTTGCCATAGTTGTAAGCCGTGCGGTCCCTTGACGCCTCTCAAGTTTTAATTTCTTAGTGTAGGCCCTGAGGTGCCTGAGTGGGTGAAGTTAAAGGAACTTCGTTCCATCCGGGTGTCCCTTGACGCCTCTCAAGTTTTTTTACGTGATTATGAATCCGAGTCGTGTGTAAAACTAAAGAAAATGTTAATGTAATTTATAAAATGTACGCAATTTTATGGGATACGTTTGGTTTTGACTCAATTAGTATCTCTCGGCATTCTCCTTTATGGAAACCGCCCGTGCCATGTCCGCGCCCGACGCCAAATAAATGTGGTCTACGTCTGAGGCCTGCTTTTTTTAGTAACTCAGTTGCACACCGAAATGATCGGTACCGGACCTTTATTTGCAAACTTTGACATTTCATCTGCCGAAAGTCAAAGAACGTTAATTAACAAGCTGTCAAAGTTTGTAAAAACAGGACTCGTGCTTATCATTTCAGTGGGCAACTGAGTTTAATCGCCACGTCTGACTAGCTCTCATAGCAAACTAAGTAATTTTGATATTCGAGATTATAATTACCTTAGGTTGCTTGCTTCCACCTAAACTTCGCTCACGTGATATAAAGTGGCGCCAAATTATGCTAAAATTGCGCACTGTTCTAGAACATAGCCTATAATGAATAATACTTATATAGTTTTTACGTGAAGGAGGAACAAAAATATTTCACATATTTTTTTACAACCCCTTTTCTTCGCCTTTATAATATTTAGTAAAATTATATCAGATCTTTAGTCTGTATAGGAAACATACGAGTCATTTCTTATGAAGGTAGTCTGAATAGGTCCAAAGCTTACTAAAACTTCGGTGCTCCAAAACTTAGGCGATCTAATAAATTACACTCGTTCCATTAAAGTCATCATGTAAGGCTTTGCCGGATCTCTCAGGGAAAGTTCCGGATCATACGAACCAGGCACTAAGTAATAAGCTTTCGTTTACGTGCTTTGATAAACTTTTCTTGTACGAGACAGGTTCTGTCCTCCTTTTGAAGTTACACTTGTATGTATTTAACGCGTGTACAGCAACTCCATTTATTTAGCAATTTTAATTCCAACTTGATCATCGAATTGAATGAAATATTTAAAGCAAAGTTGTTATAATTATTATAAATTCATATATCTAGTAACAGTATTATCATCATAATCATTATCAGCTATGTCCAGCTGGACCTATGTCCAGCAGTGGATTAATATAAGCTAATGTAATAATGTAATGACCTAATGGGGGAGGCATAGGCCTCCCATTAGGTCAACTCACTGGGTCTCACCGGGTCACTGTCAATGACCTACTGTCCTACTCGACGCTTATAGCTTCTAATAGCTAATATCGATGCTTAAATAAAATTGAATTAGATAGGTACATAGGTACCTACATACTGGCGGAAATTAATTTTTCACACATGATCTAGCCCCAAAGTAAAGAGAGCTCGTGCTATGGGAACCACATGTACGCAGTACGTTACATCGTAGAGCATGATCCAAACATGCATGACCTATGAAGCAATATTTTGTTATAAGTAATTGATCCCACTTAACACCAGGTGTGCCACGTGCTAATTCCATTCAGGTATCATAAATAAATAAATAAATAATGAGGGACGTAATCACACAGCATCATGTAGCCCCAAACTAAGCAGAGCTTGTGTTAGGTCCTTACCTATGAAATTGGCGTTTTTTCTCTCTATTTCATTTTGCACATATTTAATTTAATTCAACAGTCAAATACAATTAGTTAATTTTCTGAACGTAACATTATTGTAAAGATTGTAAATTATATAAAATACTATTTTTGAGAAGTTCATCCGCAAAAAATTAAACTTGAAAACAGTTCATTTCACGTGCAATTACTTTCAATGCTTAAATTCGTAGTATTTTTATAAGTGATAGTTTTCTTTTTTAAATAAGACTACATTTAGTTTTCACAATATTGTCCAATCACACACACAGCATTTTAGGAGAATAGGATTTGTAGTTCCAGAAAAAAATACAAAAATGTATGTATGGAGAAATCAATTTTCTCGAAATTCTCCATACAAAACGCCAATTTTATAGGTAAGCACCTAATATTATGGGAACCACATGATTGATATACTACATATAAATATTTTATTTTTGTAAATACATACATATCATTCACAGAAACACCCAGACCCGAGAATATCAACAGAACATGCAAACATTTGTCATATTTTTGTCCATAAAAAAAGTTAATGGTTGATTCACTCTGCTCTTTGTCAGTAACATTGTACCCTGTCACTACTTGGATAGATGACCGTTATACTGGCAGTTAGCCGTCTTTCCGGGAGCTGAGATCCACTTCCGAACTTCGGAAAGCACGTGAAGATGTTTGCATCTGAATTTTCAGTGGTAATACTATGTCTCGACACCAGAGTTCCTCCACTGCAGACCCATCATAACACTGGTTATACTTCACTAGAAGTATGACCTATGGTTATATACATCGCAATCATACTACCATCGAGCCCACAAGCACGGTTATGTTCATCTGTTTGGAAGTAAATGTGATAAAGGAAATAGCCAAACAAAGCTCGTTTGGGAAATATTCATAAACGAGGTCTGCAAAATATGTTTTTGAAACATCTCTAATTAAATTGATTTTCTGGCGGCCAGTGTTCTACAGGTTTTATTTTTACTCTTCTGTCCGTGTCCATTTTTTGCATGTATTTTCCTCGTTACGTTCATTATGAGCCCAGGTTTTTCCAATAATAGCTTTTGTTCTCATGTCTTTGATACATTATGAAAGAAAGCAAAAATTTGCTTTAGCTTTGTATGGCGAGCGAAATATTTTTTGTTCTATGTGTACGTTAAAAATAGTGTTGCGGAAATATTAACAGCAGTTTATATACAGCGAAGAGATTATGAACATAATACCTACCTTTTACTTTGCACTGAAGAGTGGTGGCAAATTGGCCGTTTTAAGGTATAAGTTCGTAACCCACTGCAAGCGACAGCAGCAGACAACGTGTTGCCGCGTCACATCGCGACGACACAGCGCGGCGTCGTCATGTCGCTGCAGTCATTACCCCACTGCAGGTATTAAATATACCATTTAGTTACTACTGGTCTGCGGTCGGGCGATAGACGTTCGGCCCGTAGCAGCAGACGATGTGTCGCTAGCCATGGAAGGTATTTCATAGAAATACATAAACCAGTAGTGTCGCAGTGACATGTCGTCTACTGCTGTGGCTTGCAGTTAGCTACGAACTTATACCTTTATAGCTTTTATCTGTTTTCTTCAACATATTTTCACTTAAGGTTTACACATTTCAAAATATGCAAAGGTTATGTATGTTGGTATTTGATCCACTTTGCTACAGCTCCATGATAGCTAAATAGGTTTATGAAAGGATTCACTAACAAGCATCGTGGGCGGATGCATGTGAAATTAGTCTGTAGAATCGTGTCAAAGCTCCATTCATCTTACCAGTATGTAACGTATTTGGCATGTAACATATTCGGCACGTAGCGTGGCCGAGATAGCAAAAGCACCATAACATTTTACCTACAGAAAAGTCACAAACCTCAGACCAAACATTCTTGCTAAGAACGGGGTATCTCGTAAAGTATAAATCTCTCTATTCGTAGAAACCTTGAAGTACACTTTGAATCGATATTTTTTTACTTGATACGAATTCAGAACACAAACAAACGGAGAAGAATTGGCAACAAACTCTGCTTGGGTTATATTTTTTAAACGTCTTTATCTACCTATAGCATAGCATAGGTATTTGTTTACCTATAGCACGATAAACATGGGTAATGATAACAGCTAGGGCACAGTCTCGCCGCTCATTGTAAGAAAACGTCAGTCTGAATAATGAATTTGACGCGCGCCAGAATACATTTTCTACTATATAACCTTGAAGTTTGAAGGCGATCAGAGCGTTCAAGATCAGTGCCGGATTAAGCCAGCGTAGGGCTTATAGTAAATTTTATCAGGGGGCCCTTGGTACGAAGAAGGAAACTGAAGAACCAGGAAAATGTTTAACTATAGAAACTGTCCAAGTATGAGGATGAGTAAACTGGTGAATTAGTGAAATTGACGAGTATGGAAACTGACCAGTGGTTCGCCCTCCCATTGCGTAAGTACTAAATATAATTAATATTTTTTTCAAAATCTACTCTGTTAGAAGACATTGATAGATAGCATTTTATTGATCACCACATTCATACACAGGGACCAATAAAAATAAATTAGTCTAAGGAACATGAAGAAAACACAATTGGCTGCCTTATCGCTGAAAGTGATCTCTTCCAGGTGGTGTCATATTATTACAATTAAATATAATGTCCAGCACTGCTATAGGCTGATGATAATGATGATTATGATGATGATAAAGAAAGACTTAAATACTATACAAAAAACACTAATAAAATATATATCATATAAAATTGAATAATACATATCATGAATTAGAGCTCCTATTCCCGTAAGAAATATATCGATTATTCGTTAAATTCTTAGGTCTTCGAGAGAGTTTTTGTAGTCAGGGATCTGGGCGTTTATTTGGATTCCAAGTTGATGTACGATTTCCATGTCAAACAGATTGGTGATAAAGCCTGTCGCGTATTGGGGTTTATTCTGGAATATACATCAGTCGTTTGGAACCTCCGTTACGGTACTTATATAGATCAATTAGATAGAATCCATAGCAAAGTAAAACACCTATTTTTCCGTTCGAGTTATTCAAAAATGCCAGTGCCTACTAATTTACTAACACTCTCTGAACGTCAACAAATTAGGAATCAGATGTTTCTAGACAAAATTATCAACAATCATGTCGACTCATTTTATTTGCTTGGGGAACAACTATTTAAATATCCTCGAACTAACTCAAGGAAGAAAAATGGTTTTCAACCTTCCACAGCCCGAACCAACTATGGAGCTAAGTATATATCCGCAGATCTTGTAATAATTATAATCTGAATTTCTCCGACATTGACATTTTCTCTCTCTCTCTCGTTTCCTAAATAGTTTTAAAGGTAGTTTAGTACCATCTTGGATTTTACATCTAAAAAAAGAAAGAAAACGACGAGATTTAGAAGTAAAATTATAAAATTATTACCGAGACTTATATTATAATGTATGTATGTGAGTATGTGTGTTTCCATTCGACTCCGTAACGGCTGATCGGATTTGAGATTACAGATTATGACCTGGATTAACACATGGACTGCTTTATATCCAGGTAAAAGGCAAGCGAAGCCACGGGTTGATAGTAGTACTCCATGGATAATACCATAATGGTGACAGTACACTTAATCAATTGTTTCTTGTTCTATTACTGTTATTATCAATAAATTATTTTACCTGATTTCAATAGAAAAGGAACTTACAGGTTTTTTTCAATGCTGGACACTATCACACAGCATCATATAGCCCTAAACTAAGCGGAGCTTGTGTTATGGGAACCACATGACTGATAATTGAAGGTTCTACTTTTAAACTATTCTCGACAAAAAACACCCAGACCTGAAAATAATGCAAACATTTGTCCCGCGGTGGGAATCAAACATACAACCTTCTGCGTCTCAGGTGCACCTGCGTTTCAGGTGGACCTTCGCCCACTGCTCCACGGAGGCTGCCTATCCGTCTCGTTTCACTGCTGAGCAAAATTTTCCCCCATAGACTTCCATACATCTCTGTCCCGAGCTACCTCCCACCGCCCGCTTTCAAAGGCATCGAACTCGTCCCGCCAACGCATCCTCGGCCGACCCTGACGCCGAGGATAATAGAAAATAATTTTATGATTAATTATAACATTTACTAGCTTCCGTCCGCGGCTTCGCCCGGATAAAAAGCCCATGTGTTAATCCAGATCACAAACTATGCATAAGTTCCAAGTTTCATCCAAATCCATTCACCGGTTACGAAATTGGTGGGCAAACACACACTTTCGCATTCATTTATAAGCGAAAGTTTATTATTTAATTAATAATCGGGGTTATTATCAAATTCGTTCAAATCTTTTCATTTATTTATTCATTATGAACTATATATATATATATATAATGTCTGGGTACGGTTTTGCTTCCAATACCCAGAATGATGATAATGATGATTGCTTGCTTTGATGGGACCGGTATGATAATGAGTGAAACGACTGTTCGTCACCGATGTGAAGTTTCCACTGTTTTATTATGGAAAAATTACTACTAACTATGCACAATTTGCTTATTGTTTGTAAAGGCTGAATGTGCGGGATGCGGCCCGTACATGCTCCCCGCGAGAGAAAAAGAATATAAAATAAAGCCTTCATCTAATTTGTAAAAATTAAAACATGATTATGTTTGCTTATAATGATTTGATTTAAAGTTATTAGATTATGTTATTGCTCTAAAGTCAAGTCTTAATATTAAAACTTAATCACTGGTTAGCTACTCGTACACTAAATTCATAACGAGGGGTTATAGGCGACGTTGCCTTATTCACTCGCGCACTAACACTTTGATAAACTACACTATCACTGATTGTTTGGTGAGGGGGCGGGGGGAGAGGGCGGGGCTGGGGCGCGGGCGCCGTGGCCGGTGCTGCTGCTGCTTGGAGAGACCACGCGCCGCGCCCGCGTCGCCACCACCATACTGAGCCTGCTAGGACCCCCAATCCAATGATAGCGTAGATGACGGCATAATGGTGTATGTCATGATATGAAATGCTGGTTATTGATGCCTCTTTTTCTTGCACAAACTTGATTTGCTTTTGTATATTCTCGAGCTCTTTCTGATCTTTCTGTTCTTCCATCTGTCTTGGCATCGAGATATTTATGATGTGATTTATAGGGGCAATTACAGGGGTGAAAACTTTTGATTCGACATACGTCTCACTTGCATGATTATCGTGGGCAATGATTTCGAAAGTTTCTGATTTTATCACACAACCATTTCGTATTGTAAATAAGCCAGCGCGAGTCAGCTGATGCACGGTAACTTGATCTTGGCATAGCGCTCGCAGCTGACATTGATCACAGCAAAAATAAAGGTAATTGTTTAGTGAATTACATTCCAGCCAAATATTTTTGCAAGGTTTGATAGAAGTTTCACATAGTGAGTCGTTCTTCTGGCAGAAATCATTATCACTGCTCAATTTATTGATAGGTCTGCTAATATGACAAAGGTAAACACTTGCATCTGCTACTAGACATGATCTGATTCCGTTTTCCGTCATAGTTATGTAAGTGTCTTTCTTTAAATTTATTGCTACATAGTTTGATATCGGTATAATGCTAATCATGCTGTCTTGTCTTTGCTCAGGGATTGGGATGATCTTGAATATTTCGTATGAGTCACGGCTGATTAATGGGATCCTTAATTCAAAGAGTAGGTATTCGGTGATCATTCTGGCTTTCGTTGTCATAAGCTTGAATATTCTTAATATGTCGACATGAATGTTATTGATAGGGAGGGTGACGTCATTGGAAAGGTGGCTTGATATAATGCTCAGCTGATCTTGTAATTGATTTGTTGTTATTAAATTGGGGTTCAATCTGCCATGGTAAGTATCGGCGATTGTATCTAACAACATGTTTTGTAAATGTTTCAGATTCTGTAATAAATTGCTTGCAATAATTGCTCCCATGTTGAATTCGTTTCCTAGTTGTATTTCAGTTTTTAATAATCCCTCCGTTTTTTCAGATTTAATAAGTTGCTGATGAATGATTTTGTATTGCTGAGAGGTCGTATTTTCGACATACAGTACATTGAACTCGGCTTCGATGATAGAAGTTTGATTTTTAGATAAATACGACGCATGTTGTTGATTTGCTCGTAGGAGAGTAATGTCTTTGTGATACTGTTCTGCGAATCTACTGTCGAGTACGCCGAATAACGAGTTCGCCAGATATCCGACACCGTCGATAAGGCCACGGCGGTACCTGTGTTTTGATAGCGGTCGCGTGCTGTCCTGCTGATTAACAAGTACTTGGTTGTTGTAATTTAACTCGTTAAGCTCGTGCTTTAATTGTAACAGTATCGTATTACAATAAGCTTTATCTTCAATTAATTTACAGAGCCGCTCTAATATGCTTGTTGTTTTATTTAATGCTGTGATTCCTTCCCAATAAGGTTGCATTTTGTAGTACACGACAAGTTTCCACTCATCGCGAATGATATTCATGTTTGATACTTTGTCAAAATACATGTGCTGATTGTCTCTGAAGTTTGTTAAGTTTAATGCGCATTGGGAAGTTGTTATAATGCTAAGGAACAAAAATAATGATACAAACATCGTTGATAGTTTAAAGCGACATTTCGGTTCTGCTTTTTTATTTAAGTTATTTGTTTGTTTTTGTTCATTTTGTTCTTGCTCTTGAACAGGTAAAATTGATATTTTTGTTACTGGACGTTTTAAGACTCCGTTTTTTGTCTTTAGAGTCACAACTCGAACACGTGAATCTGCTCCTGGATGTAATTCTATGACTCTTGCCATTAACCACTTTCCCGGGGGTAGGTTGGCGTCGTGTATGACGACGACGTCGTTCAGGCTAATATTTGCCCTCGCTTGCTTCCATTTGCTCCTTGCTGATAACTGAGTTAGATACTCATTCCGCCACCTATGCCATAGGTCTTTTACAATTTTTTGTGTTAATTGCCATCGCGTTCTTAGGTCTGTTTCCGTCTCATATTAGTTAACGTCGGGTCCCCCGGTGAGAAAATGTGCTGGAGTCAAGAAGTTCAACTCATCGGGGTCCTCCGTTATTGGACATAGAGGACGTGAGTTTAAGCATCCCTCAATCTGAGTGAGGACGGTGTACAGCTCTTCATATGTCAGAATTTGCTCGCCCACCACTCGTTTGAAATGATGTTTGAAGCTCTTTACTGCAGCCTCCCACAGCCCTCCCGCTGTGGGCCATAGCGGTGCGTTAAAGTGCCAATTGATTTCCATATTTAATACTTCTGCTTGTACCTCTGCGCTCTGATATGCTTGCTTTATTACGTGATATTCTTCCTGTAAAACTCTGTTAGCTCCGACAAAGTTACGACCATTATCACTGTAGATATGGGTAGGCGTACCTTTACGTGCCGCCATTCTGCGTAGTGCTGCAATAAATGACGATGTGCTGAGGTCTGAGACTAACTCCAGGTGAACAGCCTTTGAGGCCATGCAAACGAAGATTGCTACATATCCCTTTGTGCTTCTGATTCCACGACCTTTGCTTGATTTTACTGAGATATGTCCGGTGAAGTCGACCCCTGTGTGCGTAAATGGCCGTGATGGGTTACTTCTTGATTCCGGTAGATCTCCCATGATTTGAGCTCTCATAACTGGGCTCTGCTTCGCACAAACGACGCAACGTCGTATGCGTGCTTTAATTGCTCGGTTGCCTCCTACTACCCAATACTTTTGTCTAATAAAGCTTAAGGTCAGCCGGGCACCTCCATGTAACATAGTTTTATGTGCGTCGTCAATGATCAATTCTGTGAGGCGACCACTATGCTGGAGTATTATTGGATGCTGCTTGTCATTGCTCATATGTGCGTGCTGTAATCTTCCTCCCACTCTTAGAAGGCCGTTGCTGTCTAAGTATGGGTTTAAGTTTATGATTTTGCTATTTGCTTGTATTTTGCTGTTTTGCTTTAGATTGCTTATTTCTTGTGAAAATTGCTGTTGCTGTTCATGCTTGATAATGTTTTGCTTTGCTTCTTTTATTTCATCTAGCTTAAGGTATTCTTTTTGTTTTTTGCTTGATATAAATCGGTATACCCATGCTAGGATGCGTGATATTTTTGATATAGAGCTGTGTTGCTTCAATAATTTGCTGATAATGCTTTCTTCTTGCTTAGTGACAGTATGAACTTGCTTTTGATTTTTCATTTCTTCGTCTGTCACATAATTTGCTTGATTTTCGTCTTTTTGTGGCTTCCAGGTAGGCAACCACATAGGTCCTTGCCACCACAAAGAATTGCTAGACATCTGAGTTACTGATAAGCCTCTACTTGCACTGTCAGCTGGGTTTTCGTGTGTATTTACGTAACGCCAGCATTCAGCAGGCATGCTTTTTGTTATTTGCTGTGTCCTATTTGCTACAAACGTTTTCCATCTACCAGGATCGCCATGCAGCCAACCTAGTACTGCTTGAGAATCACACCACCCGTAAACACTGATATCGTGTTCAGCTAGGCAGTCCTTGACCTTGTTCATGAGTTTTGATAATAACAATGCACCGCATAGTTCTAGCCGGGGCATTGATATGCTTTTGCTAGAAGGTACCAATCTTGATTTTGCTGCAACCAAGGTAACCTTCGATTTTTCATCATCTTTGATTTTGATTTTGCAGTAGATGACGGCTGCATAGGCTTTTGTAGAAGAGTCACAAAAGCCGTGCAGTTCAACTCTACTTGATAACGTTATACTTAACCATCTTGGTATTTGAAATTGATCGATGCTTTTTAATTCTGCTTTGATTTTTATCCACCGAATCTTAATTTTTTCAAGTACTTCATCATCCCATTGAATGTTTGCTACCCAGACATCTTGAAACAGGATCTTGAGCTTAGTAGTTATCGGCGCTATCCATCCCAAGGGATCAAAAAGTTTGGATATGTCTGATAGTATCCCTCTTTTAGTTATTTTCTCATCAGATGTCTCAATTTTCGATGAAAATGATAATGAATCTTCTGTGGGATTCCAATGAAGCCCTAAGGTTTTCGTGGACTCTGCTTGCTTGAAATTGATAATTTTTTGCTGCTCATCTTCTTGATCTTTATATAACCTGGAATCGTTTGATGACCATTTTCTTAAATTGAAGCCACCCTGCTTCAATAAATTGATCAAATCTTGCTGTAATTTCTTTGCTGATGTGATATCATGGCTACCATGTACTAAATCATCCATGTACATAGCTTCTTTGATGACTTTAGATGCATCTGGGTACGTATCCTGTTCGTCGTTTGCTAATTGCTTTAATGTCATCATGCTCAAGAAAGGCGCTGCTTTTGTACCGTAAGTGACAGTGGTACACTCAAACTCCTTCAATTTTTGACAAGGATCATCTCTCCAAATGATTTTTTGAAGTTTCCGATCTACAGGTGAACCCAAATCTGACGAAACATCTTTTCTATATCTGCTTTATATGCTATCTTTTACTGTCTCCACTTTAAAATAAGCGTTTGAAGGTCTTGCTGCAAATTCGGTCCTTTATGCATAAGATCGTTCAAACTTCTTCCGCTTGATGTCTTTGCTGATGCGTTAAATACAACCCGTAACGCCGAGGTAGTAGAATCGTCGCGAAGTACACAGTGATGCGGTAGATAACATTCCGGTGTCTCTTTACAAAGCGGCGATCCCGATAACTGCATGTGACCTAAAGTTTGATACTCGTGGATAAATAATTTATATTCATTCGAAATGTTTTTGTTTTTTGATAGTTTTTTCTCCAACTGAACGAATTGAGCTATGGATTTTGATTTTGACTGGCCAAGTTCTTCAGCCAAGTTTTGTGATAGAGGAAGTCTGACTTGATATCTTCCGTCTTCCACACGTTTTGTTGTTTCTTGATAAAACCGAATGCATTCCAAGTCCTCTGATGAGTATGGTGACTCCTCGCTAATATCCTCCAACTCCCAAAATTTTTGGATTTCACAGATGTCAACTTGAACTACATTGCATTGCAGTGTCTTGATACTTCCACATAAGATCCAACCCAGGGGGGTCTGTTGTGCAATCAATGCGGACTGATCTGATCTACATATACCTTCCAAAATGATACTGGAGTATACGTCTGCTCCTAACAAAATATCAATCGAACGGCTGATATTAAAATCTGTATCTGCTAGATTAATATTATCTAAGTATTCCCATGATGGCTTAGGGAATGTGTATGATGGTAAATGCTTCGTGAGGTTTTTCATGATGTAGGTATCTGTGTTGAAATGATAATTATTTTTCATGGATGTGCAGCTGATATTGATGACCCCCTTACAACTATTATCTTTCGCTCCTATTCCACTGATAATACCTTTGCATCTTTGGCGTGGTAATGCTAACTGCTGGGCAGCGTTCTCAGTGATCAGAGAAGTCTGCGAGCCTTGATCGATAAGCGCTCTCATGGTTTGATAAGTACCATCAACCCTTTGCACCCTAATCATTGCTGTTGATAGTAAAATTTCGGGTGTCTCATGCTGCTGCGCCACGTGAGAATTTGAGTTTCGTGATGATGATGATGGTGGTACATGATTCCGTGTAATATTTTTAGTCTGAGTGGCGTTTTGCTTGTAGGTATCATGAAGTATCGTATTGTGACATCCATTACATTCTCCGCAACGCTTTGTGGAAAAGCATTCCTTGCCGTTATGATCATAAAGACAATTTTGGCATAAATTGTATTTATGCAGGCATTGTTTCTTGCTTGTTGGCGGCAATTCCAAGAACCTTTTGCAATAGAATATACGATGTCCGCCGTTACAAACTGGACAGGTTTTATTGTTAAAGAATTTGTTATTGGAAGTTGATTGCGAAATGTCTTTGTTACTTTGATATGATTTATAATCGAATGATTTGCGATTATTGAGATTGATAGTTGATTTTTGAACAGGCGATATTTGATTGATATTTTCTTGCTTTCTTCTCCCAGACTCCATGTTTGTGAATAGGCTCTCTAAGAAAGAAAGAAACTCTGATAGGACAGGCAGCTCTCGCGGCTGCTTAACTGCTTTCACATATTCATTGTGTGTCTCACTGTCCAACTTTTGACACAAAATGTGGACGATTAGTGGCTCCCATGATGTAACATCAACCCCTAGGTTTTTGATAGCATTCAAAGTCTCCTGCGTAGTATCATGAATGCGTTTGATATTATTGATTGATGGTTGTTGAATTGTAGGCAAGTTCATGAGAACGTTAATGTGCGACGAGAATATCATCTTTTTGTTGTTATATCTCTGCTGTAAGATGTCCCAACAAATATTATAATTATCAGAACTAATAGTTAAGTGTTGAATTAGGCGTTCGGCCTCACCTTTAACCTTTGATTTTAAAAATTGCATTTTTTGTGCATTTGATAAGAAGCTGTTGTTATGAATTGCTTCGGTAAAAAGATCTTTAAAGCAGAACCATTGATTATAGCTCCCATGGAAGCTTGGGACGTCCATTTGTGGAGTTGTTTTTTCTCTGTGAGCCATTGACCAGAGTTTGCTGTTTAATGATTTTTTCATGCTGTTGTACGTCTTCTCGTGCTCTGAAAAAGTGATCTCATACTGAACGTTGGTGCCGTCAAATTCACTATCTAATTCCCAATGAGCTTGATCGATAACCGACCATCTGTTTTCCAAATTCTTCAGAATATCTTGGAATTCCCACTTCTCCGTGATATCATCTAAAACTATGCTGGAAACCGTTCTTGCGAAGGCCTTAAAATTGCTTAATTGTTTTTTGATCAAGTCGTCTTTTTTGCTGTGGACTCCTTGTGATTTCGTTAATGATTCTGTAAAATCTGCTGGTTTGCTACCTAAAGGAGTAGCTGGTCTTATGATCGAAGTGGTTGGAGTTGATAGAATTTGCTCTCTTACTGATTGATAAAATTCTTGTGCTTGCTGATAATGGTTGCTTACGAAATACTCATTGCTTTTGTCAGGATATTGTAAAAGTTGCACATGATTTGCATGATATTCCTGCCAATAACCGTCTAACGTCTCAATACGTCTTTTGATATACTCTGATGTTTTGCGATCCGGCCCATCTTTTTTAAAGTTTTTCAAAATAGTATTTATGCCCCCTGTAATTTGCTGTTGATTTGCTAAAAGATCTTCTATCGCAGACATCTTTATAAATTTAGTGTCAATTTATAAATGGAAAGATCTTACTTGAATGCTCTGCTTTGCTCTGCTCTGCTCTGCTCTGCTCTGCTCTGATATTGATGATAATCTTGATTATCCTGGTGGCCTGCACCAACTCAGGAATGCTGCTCTGCTGTCCTGGCAAACTGCTATGCCAAGGACTGGTGCTGATTGTCTCGGCGGCTAATGCCAGCCAGAGACTGATAATGCTGATAATCCTGGTGGTCTGTACCAACTCAGGAATGCTGCTCTGCTGTCCTGGCAAACTGCTATGCCAAGGACTGGTGCTGATTTTCTCGGCGGCTAATGCCAGCCAGAGACTGATTGATAATCCTTGATATGCTCACTTGCTCACTGCTGGTTTTTTGGGGAAACCACGAACACGAATCACTAAAACTGACCGCACTTATGGTCCCGCCCAGGTAGGCTTCGAAGGACCAATGTCTGGGTACGGCTTGCTTCCAATACCCAGAATGATGATAATGATGATTGCTTGCTTTGATGGGACCGGTATGATAATGAGTGAAACGACTGTTCGTCACCGATGTGAAGTTTCCACTGTTTTATTATGGAAAAATTACTACTAACTATGCACAATTTGCTTATTGTTTGTAAAGGCTGAATGTGCGGGATGCGGCCCGTACATATAATATATAAGGGTGTTTGTATTTTAGGGTGACGTTACCAAACCGGTCAAACGAACCCGGTGCCGCGCCGCTTTGTCCGTCCGTCTGACACAGCTGATTATTTCAGGAACTACATAAGCTAAGATTTTTTATATATTCCAAAAATTTCGACTCAGGCGGGATTTGAACCCGCGACCTTCCCATCAATACCGGGACGCGCTAACCAACTGAGCTACCGAGTCAACTCCTCGCCTTGTTGAAATTTTCGGGCAGTCACGACTAAGCGCCGTTTGCTTGCGAAATCGGGGCCGAGTTATTTATGAGCTCCAGAGGCCTCAGTTGCTCATTGAAATGATAAGCATCGATACTATTTTTACAAACTTTTGATGATTAAATGAACATACATACCTACATACCTTGTATGTGAATTTCTATCTTAATTATACGAGCACCTAGTCCGAAGAGATTAGTAAGTAATTTTAGTTGTTATACAGGGTGTAATCGTTAAATGTGTCCAGGCGATTATTCCATAACTATACAGATACCAAACAATTTTAAACTGATATCAAAAGTACTTTACCTAATCAGTAAAATGACATTAATAACTTTTTGAAAATCAAACGAGAAGTATCCAAAATTTTGACATTAAACTCTCCCATACATTTAGTAGAATGGTATTCGTTTCCATAATTTAAAAGGTTATTTTAGCTTAGTACTGATACTTGACTTGATTTGACTTCTCTATCTGGGTACCCTCTTCTGTAGGTGATAAATACTGCTCTTTTGTTACAATCGTATTTGTAGTATATTTCAAACTTATCCCTCTTCTCTTTTCTATTGGAATATGCCATTTTTCAATCAATAAATGAAACAATCACGATTATTAACAATTGGCGGGAATGACAACCCGCAATATAAAGGTTTTGAATTTAGAACGAACACCGAAGAGTATGTTGCTTTTCAGCCAGTTCAAATTAATGCGATGGTGAACAAGGTTTATTACTAATTTGAAGTGGTAAGTTAATTAATCTACACTTGTCTACTTGTTCTACTTGTAAATAATTATTATCATATCATACGTAATTATATAATAAAAGGAGATTATGGTAAAATGAGTACTAGACCACTTAAAGTAAGGAAACTAAAACCTTTCTACTAATTTTATACAAAATGTATGGGAGTGTTTAATGTCAAAATTTTGGATAATTCTCGTTCGATTTTCAAAAAGTGATTGGTGTCTTATTGATTAGGTAACGTAATTTTAATATCAGTTTAAAATAGTTTGCTATCTCTTATAGTTACGGGATAATCGCCTGGACACACTTAACGATTACACCATGTATACACATGTAGTGTTGCATAGGTACTACCACTCTACACTTAGTTGAGTTTTAGCCTCTTTTTCATTTTTTTAATGCACTTTGTACTCCTTGCTGTAACCACGGCCCTGTCAATCATATAGTAGAGTCTAAAAATAAAATGAAACTAGAGCATCGTTGATGTATTGCCGGAAAATTACAGGGAGCGTAAAATACCAGGGAGGGACTTACTAATCTCTTCGGACTAGGTGCTCGTATAATTATGATAGAATTTCACAAACAAGGTATGTATGTTCATTTAATCATCAATTATACTTCGCACTTAGTCCTTCTAGATTAGTAAAATTTTAGTTGTTATATACAATGTAGAGTTTGAGAGTTTTTTCTGGTAATACCATCAAAGAAAAAATATTTGACTACAATTTGCAATTTATTGTAAGTTTTCAGTTCTCAGTTATCAATAACTTTCCTCCTGAAAGGAAAAAAAAATCGATGGTCGATTGCGACCATGATAGTGTAAATGAATCTATTGCGAAGGCATCGGAATCTCTGCCATGAAATGTAGGTATGTTGTGCATTATTATATTGATGCGACTTGCAAATAAGTCAATGTTTAGGTAGCCGTAAGAAACTTTTTATGTACTTAGTTAAAGTTGGGTTGTTCCCATTCGATGTCTCGGTGACTCATACTCGGATATATGCTATATATCTAGAGGCTTTATGTACGAAGCAATTACAAAAATAAAATCAACTTTCGCACCAGTTCCAAATATTAAATTTAGTTTTTGATTTAGATAGAGGTATTGTTTACCGCCCATCTAGTTGCAATCGAGTTGTCATCTCGTTCAAAATTTTTAAAACAATAAAAGCGGCAAGGTGTTCAATCTGAGTAAAATGTTATTGGCACTCAGTAACTGACCATTGACCCTTAGCTGTCTCTCCGTCACCAGTAGCCCCCCACACAGTAGTTGAGCCATCAGTAAAAATTTAGGTGCAGAAGTCATCGGTTCTTATACGATGTACTGACTGTTCAATATTGTTGAGTCACCAAAGCTTATCGGAGTGTAGCGAGCGAGGCAGGTATGTTCATGTAGATTTTAGAAGTCGTTATTATTCTTTAGATTGAGATATTATCATTCGCTTTATTTTGTGTGACCAGCCGTATTCTATGGCTGGACACGCTGTTAATGTACCTATCAATTAAGCGAATAACTTTTTCTTACAGTGTTATATTCTTAGAAGGCTTTCTAGTTGTGTTTTGATTTTTATTCTTTTATCTGGCTTTCAACACAACAATAGATCGTGTGAGCTTATGACCTGACTATACCTAAGTATTTACAGTTCCTTAAAGGTGTGAGCTTTTCTCATCGTTAATAATAAACCCAGTGAAAATAATAGTCTTTTAGTTATTATTACGTTTGTTATGCATTGCTGGTAAGTATTACTAATGATCTAAATACATAATAGATACCAAAACCTCTCAAAAACTCTGTCACAGTTTGAATATGAATATTCAGCAGGTGGTGTTTGTTGAATGATTAAATTAAATAATTCATTTTTTTTACATACCCTTTGAACCAAGATAGGATAGTTCGATCATTTGTAATGTAGGCCCAATGGTCACAGAAAGAGAACAAACGTCCAGCGTGCGTAACTGTGTCTAGAAGCGATGGCGATGGTAGGCCTGTGAAGTCTTCAGTGCACGCGCGAGGCATGCAGGGGGTTCTACTACAATTCACCGAAGTATGAAATTACGTGTTTCGTTTCTCGCGATTGGAACCCATGATCAAACGAAAACCGACATTTCGGCACGAAGTTTGTAATGTAACAGTCTGAAGTCTGAGTCTGAGTCGCGCATCCTACTCTATTTCACAAAACATACGAATGCAATATTGAAATTCACAGTGTGAAATATGACCAATCGCACGAAACGAAACACGAAATTTCGTACTTCGGTGAATTGTAGTAGACCCCCAGGTACGGCACGTGGCTCCGAATTCGACGGCGCCTGCCCCGGCAGGCGGCTTGCCGGGCTGGAGCTTTGCGGTTTAAAGGCTTCGACCCAGTTGGTATTTTGAATTTATTCGTAGACTTATTGGCAGAGTCTGCTTTGAGTTCAACACCTGGTTTGTTCACAGCTTCAGTTCAACATGACTATGATGTGATTTGACTATTAAGTATTGGAATTTATAATTACTGACATTATTATTATTGACAATGTACTAAATATCTACTAATTTAATTCTGACAGAACTGTGTGTGTAAGTTTATTGATAGTGTGTGTAAGTAAGATATTGATTGATTTGACTACCTATTGAATTTGTTATTACTGACTATTATTGAATTTTGACTATGTATAGGTAAGATGTAAGCTCAACCAAATTTTTATAGTTAGAATAATTGGCGCAAGCCATTATAGTTATTAAGTCAATAAACAATAAACAGCTTTTGCAGACTTTAATGTTTCTACAAAATTGTCCCCAAAAAGAAACGAATCTATCTTCGTACATGCTCTTTCATACTCAATGTATAGCAAGTAAAACAAAGTTTTGTTGTGTGATAGAATACGGCTGACGTCTGTAAGCTTCTATAAAATATAATTACCTATAATTCGCTTTCTGGTTGATATGGGTATTTATTTCGTCACTTATGCAAGATACTGCGCTAGATAATTGTTTCCTTTGTTTCAATACCCCTTCAATACGCTTAACCGCTGTCTTTGTAGTGGCTGCTTTAATCTCAGGGTTAAATTGGGGGGATCGATTTGAACGCAGTTAGATGGTATCGGATAATTTGACAATAGTCCTTTACTGACGTCTTCACTAAGACCCTCGGTAGAGTATTTACTAATCAGCTAGCCAAATTCCCTGCTCAATTTTCTGGTCCATATTTAGTGACATTTGAGGGATCTTCACCCAATATGTATTTCCAGAATATCGTATTCGATCTTTTTCATGACATTATCATCATTGAGTAGAGGGGTAGTAGTTGAGGTGCTAGGTCCTAGTTGCGGTGAGGTAGGTACCACGGGATCGACGGTGGTTAGAGTTATACTTTTTCTCTTTGGATCATCATCATCATCATCATCATCATCATCATCAGACTATAGCAGTCCACTGCTGGACATAGGCCTCCCCTCTTTGGATAAATCTAACCTATCGCTTGCTTGTAATGCAGGTGTGACTGAAATGCACTAGGATTCGTGAGAAGTAAAGTATCGCCATGTTGACCTTAGTAGGTAGGTATCACCAGATAATAACTAACTCACTCAATAGTGAAATAGTTTATCCAACGTAAATACGTTCAAATAATTCTTAATATAATCAGCAAAGTTACCTAGATAGGTACATTTAAAAGAATTTGGGTGCGAAATATAACACTACGAAACTTATGTACTAGCATAAGTCTGGGTACTTGGATAGGTACTACCAAGTATTACTATTTCTTCTAGCAGGCGTACTCCAAACGCACAAAGAAATTCGCTAAGGCAACGATCGCTATCTGGTATAACTTTAATGTTAAAGTATACGTAATATGGTTGTTTTGGAATCCCCAATGTGACCGTGATTCCATGAGTTGAGGCATTCCCAGCGACTGTTCAGATTGCATATTTTGGTTAGGTATACGTCAATACGTAGAAAGTATGGTATAATACGGTTAGGTTAAAATCCCCAATGGAAGAAACGCCAACCGTGATTCCATGCGTCGAGGCAGTCCGATCAACTGTTCAGATTGCATTTAGTCAGTACCTGTGATCGATCCATCTGTTCGATTTTATTTTCCGGTTCTGACTGATGCACAATATAATGAGTCAATCTTCATTTGCTTTTGCAGTTATCGCTCCAATTTTCTGATTTTTCTTCTAATATGGGCAGTTTTTTTTATCACGTGACTTTAAACTCTTGCATTTTGGCATTATTTCAACAAGATCGATAACTCGCTATGAGTTATCGATAAAAATAGGGAGAAAACTGTTGAGTGGCAAGCACTAAAATTGCGAATGATTGACAGGGCCGTGGTTGAAGAAAGGAAGACAAAGTGCATTAAAAAAATGAAAAAGAGGCTAAAACTCAATTAGCAGAGTGTACTTACGCGATACTACATGTATATATTTACTTACTAATCTCTTCGGACTTGGTGAGAAGTATAATGATAGTTTGTCAATCAAGACGAAATGTCAAAGACCATTTTCGATGAGAAACTTAGTTGGTTAAAGGGACACCTATGGTCTATTACTTTACTTTTTGGGGTCACAATTTTTTTCATCTTGAACGACGGTTGTCATTTTTATAAAAAAATATTTTCTAGTGTTTTTCTCATGTATGTTATTACTCATGGTATTATAACCGTTATGCGTTAGTTATAAGACCCAAGTATTAGTGAAGTGGAATAAAAAAAATTAAACGGGAATTCTCTGATGAAGAAAATTGTGCGCCAATCGTTTTTTGTTATATTCGCCATGGCTATAGCAGAAAACAGAACCGGACTGAAGACTGGACGACTGGACTTATAAACCGTACTACGTTGCCTCATATTATTATGAACATTATACTTGATACTGACGGAATTGTGGAAACTATCCCAGAAGCCAATTAATAAAGGAGTGAAGTCAAGTAAGTTGCATAAATGAGGCCTCGCGTGCAGAGATCAAATACGTAGGTACGTCAAATCCCGCGTGAGATTTTCCAAGCAATCAGAGTGGCGTACTTCGGTGTTCCTAGAGTTTGTTAAATAAAGGTTGATACGCGCGACATTGACATTCACATACACGTAGTGTGGCCAAAATGGCTTTTCATTGGTTTGACAAACCAAATTGGTTTCCTCATCTTTCATGATTGGTCGACATTGGTCGTCGTCATCACTACGTGAATGCCAATCTACATGTAACGATTATCAACCTTTATTTAAAAAACTGTAGCAGATCACCTTGGTTAAGCAACACTCCGCGGGTTACTACTTGGAAGGGTGACCGTTTAGTGAAATTTAGATCTGAGATCTGAGCAATTCAATGCTTCGGAACGCACGTTAGAGGTTTGTCCCGCCTATAGTTGTAAAAATGCCGTTAGCTACCGATAAAATGCAGTTATTAACGGTTTATTTTCCGACTGCAACAACGAAAAAGGGTAAAGTTGAAGCTAGCATCATCGCGCAACTTGCAATATACATTTCAAGACGCAAGTGGCATCTAGCGGTGGTATTTTTAACCGTAATAAGCATTCGGTTAATTGACCGTTATTAACGAAAAATGCATATTTAACCGCTTGTTTAAAATATTTAATAACCTGCTTCGCATCTATAGTCCCGGCTTATTCAGTCGATAAACTATGTCGCAGGCCCTCGGGGTCAGCTTGTAATCAATAATGACAAGAATTTGGTTATTTTTATCCACGCCCAAATGAAGTTAAGCCATCTATAGAAAAAAAGGGTAACAGAATCCCCAAGCTCCTGGTTTGTGGAAAATTCATCCGGGTTTCAACTTGCTAGACCTACACTTAGTTACTAGGATAATCAACTAGATAGCGTTGTTTCTATGTGCAAATTCTAAATTTATTATCTCATTCTATTTATTTTGTAATTAGCAAGAGTATATGTTGTAGTTAGTTGAGTTTGCATAGAAACTTTTACTTTTACTATCTACATGGTAATAAGTAAACCGAATGATTTATAACATCTTAAAAATACTTACTTTTAAATTATCTTTGCTGGAATTTTAATAATTATTTGTATCTAATCCAATTAGGAACAAAAGACGAGTTATACTCGTAGTACCTATATGTACCTATTGATCCTTTAGTTCCTACTACTTAGTTATTATTATTATTATGAATGCTGTGTCCGCCTGTAATTGGTTTCTATATCAGAATGAAAACTTTGTCAGTGTAACTCTACAATGTATTGATAATTAAGCTGTTGGCGTTCCTATTAAATAAATAAATAAATAAATAAATAGTAGTAGTACTTGACATAATATTAATAAACTTATAAAATAATTTGTGTGTTGCTTTTAATTTGCGTGTCGATATTAGATCCTTCCAGATAGGCGATTCGCTCGCGCTACTTGCTCGCGCAACTCGATCGCGCGAATGGAGTCGCGCAATTGATTTTGTATCATCATTTAATAAGTTCATGACTTTAGGTCCTCTACAGGGCACCATATTCAATTTTATGTAACTTAAACGCTTTGAGTGCTGAAAACACTAATGTGATTCTGCACGTCCTGCTCCTCCTCTCCTCCCTCCTCTGCCTCATGCACGAGCAGCGAACGTGTTAAAGCCTATAACCAGCGGACAATCAAAACGCTTCCAACGATACCTCATTTGTTATCATCATCATCATCATCAGCCACAGCCCGCCTTTATCCACTGCTGGATATAGGCCTCCCGGAGTTTGTGTCATCCACCACGGTCTTGTGCTAGTCGTATCCACGCTCGCCCGGCGACGCCTACGGAATTTATAAATATTATAAATTATAAATTAAGTTATTTAGAAGTTTTGAGGAGATCGACATACATGCACATACCTACCCAAACATAAACCTACATAGTACATGCCTACCGGTCACGGTCAAAATCATGACCATCTTTTGGCTTCGCCGTTGTCGAGTAAAAATTATTTTATTATTTTCTAGATACGTCCCCTCGCTGCAACAATCGTGCGTGTGGTGGATCTCGACTCGCACGACTCGGCATTGGCACGATCTGCACGCAATTCACGCGCGAGCAAGCATGACGTCACATCCACGTGACATTCAGCAAGCCTGATTGAATACGCATGTCAAACGCGCGCTCAACACGCGCGAGCAAAACGCCTATCTGGGAAGGCTCTTTAATAATATTACAATTTCAATACAAGCTTAATACGCCATCCAGCGGATAAGGTCAAAACTACATCATGACAGGGGCCACAAATAATGTTCAACAAGGGGATAATTGTTCGAGTTCAGTATAACCGGTTTCTTGCAATGATTAACAGATATCGCTTTTTGAAATGTTTTGTAAAATTGGAGTTTATATTTTTTACTAGCTTCCGCCCGCGGTTTCGCTCGCCTAGTACGCGAATTAAAAATAGCCTATGTGTTTAAACAGGTCATAAACTATATATACTTATTTCAAACATCGACAAACATACATCTATCCAATACATCCGTACTCACAAACTTTCGCTTATTAGTAGAATAAGTAGGATTAGAGATAGGTATTTGCTGGTTTTCTGATTTTAGATACATATCATTTTATTTATGCACATTATTATTATGGCAACACTTTATAAGGCATTATTTTAGTTGAGTATAGAGGGCGGGGTAGTAATAGTTGAAGGAAAATATAGTTCCACCGTAAAAACTCACACTTTCATTAGCTCACATACGTACATATGTACCGTACAATATACAGTATACTCCGGAGGCCTAGATAAATGATGGTACACCATGACCTAGATAAAAGGTAAAAGCGGCTGTTTCCTCGTGGTCATACTAGTTTGTCATACCAGTATGACTATGAGATGACTATGGATATTCATGTCCTCGTAGTCATACCATCATTTGGGAACCTCCTGTAGAATAAATAAAATAAAACGAAAAACGAAAATATTGAATTAAGAATATGGATTTTTTACCGACTTAGAAAAAGAAGAGGTTCTCAATTAGTCGGAATCTGTTTTTTCGACTTTTTTATCTAGAAAAAAAATAAAAATTTCTCCATGTATGAGATCCATAACATCGAGATCAAAGTACCTACTGTTGATAATAAAATAATTTATTGTTTATTTATTTTTTATTCCATTTATAATATCGGCGGCACCTGGTTCAGAATAGCGCAGGATCGAGGCAAGTGGCATAATCAAAGAAAGGTCTAGGTTGAAATGATGATGATGAAAGATGATTATAATATGGGACTTTATTCAAAAGTGTTCAAGACGCAAGGAAGATAATAAAATAATATTTTAGGTTACTTGAATAGTGACTGATCCCCGTTACTTATATTTTCTAATGCAACTACAATTCCAAATTGTACTTCCATTTATATATGAACGCTGTTTGTAATGCTGGTGAACGTTCAATAGCAATACCTATACTTACTTCTTTTACCATTAATTAACAAAATACAATATTACTCTGCGTATGACACAATATTTATATTAGGTATATCTCGAAAATTATTCTCTATTTATTTACTTCCTTTTTTGTCCATTCTGGCACATTCTTACGCGGAAAAAAGTATATAAAAGGAATAAAATATTTATATATAGGAGGATGTAAAACCATTTTACTAATGGGATGAAGTTATAGTATGACTACGAGGACATGTATATCCTCATCATTAATGATCAGCCTATAGCAGTCCACCACGAGACATAGGCCTCCCCTTATGAGCGCCATTGCACCCTATCCTCAGCTCCGCAATTTTCTTCATCATGTATACCTTCTAAAGATAAAAATAAACTTACATACAAAGACTTAAATATCATATTATTGTTTTTATTCCTATTGCCTAGCTCTTGTTGGTGTAATGATGCAATTCTCTTAATTTAGCACTTTCCATTGCTGCCTCTTTTACTTCCCTATACGACAAGACAGCGACCTTCTCTTTTATCTAGATCTACATGAGCCAGATAGCCTCTTTAAAAAAATATCATATATAAATTACATAAAGTGGATTTTTTTTCATTGACCTTTTTGTAGAGACATAAAATGATTATAAAGTTTGGATACGAAAATTCCTAAGGAGACAGATCTACGAATATCCACTGGTAGCGAATTCGACGAACAGAATGCAGAAATAGTAAATGAATCCGTGTATAATTTATTTATACTTATGTTGGCTTCAAACAGGCGGCAAAAAAGAATTAATGGGCTCTCTATCGTCTGAGAAAACTCTGAACATCGTCGACATCATCCTTGCCCACGCAAGCCTTGAAGTCAAGAGCTGACCCAAGATATACAAAAAAGTTGTCTTGTTTTAGTTGGTTCAAGTCGCTATGGTCAATCTATCTTACCCGGAAACTTTGAATGATGCGGTTACAACTAATCGACGTTCTAACTTGTATTGGAGGCTAATAGTTTCGGTTCAGCGATCAGATACTGACTATCTTAGAGTTTGTTATTACAAGCCTATTCTATGTTGCAGAGTGCATTGACCTGTGGTGTCGACATATATTCCAAAGCACGGAACCGTTTGGATTTGGATCTTAAGATTGACCGTGTGTGGGACTGCCCTTGTTAGATATCTAATCGACTCTTGAAAAACTCTCTACTAGCGTTTCGTGGAACGTAGGAGATACTATTTTCTTTGAGTCGCGGCCACTCAGACACAGAACAAACATCTATGTTAACCACATAAATGGTTGGTCCGGTTGGGGTTCGAACCTGCGACCTACACCGCAGAAGGCATTTTTTTAGTTTTTACACTATGAGGTGGGGTTGACAGTGCTTCGTTCGTTGTGCTACGCAGTGCTACGATACGTAGTATTTATACTAATTCCATGGTGCTACGTCCTAAAATTCCTTGTGCTACGCCAATGAGATTGTAGCCGTGAAGTTTGTACCATATAAACTACTTCATAAAGATAGGTTGTAGCTTACGTCGTGGCCATGTACTTCGACTACCTTCTGTATTGTTAAAGTACAAGTTCATAGCTAACTGCAGACAGCAGCAGCAGGCGAAATGTCACTGCGACACTACTGGTTTGTATATATTTCTATGAAATACCTTCCGTGGCTAGCGACTTGTCGTCTCCCGCTACGGGCTGAACGTCATATTACGCTTGACCGCAGACCAGTAGTAATCAATTGGTATACGGCGCTGTCTGCTTCTGCCACTTGTATTTATGTTCGGATTTGTGACTGCAGCGACATGACGCCGCGACGTGTCGTCACGACATAACACGACGACACGTGTCCTGCTGCTGCTGTCTGCAGTCGGCTATGAACTTATAGCTTTACTACATTGCTACATTTTGAAACTTTTTCTCCCAATTCATAAATTTTTTTGGCTTTTTATACTATATTGTAAAGTTTTTCAGTTTTATGAAACGCCGTAGAGTTTTTGTCTTAGGTAGGCTACGCCGTAGAGCTTGTAGCTTTATGTGTTAAGTAAAAAGTTTATAACTTTATATGTAATTACTACGCCATAAAGTTGGTCTTCAATATGCTACATCGTAGATTTTTTAGCTTTATGTGCTACGCCGTGGAGGTTGTTGCCTGATGTGCTACGTTGTAAGGATCGTAGGTTTACGAGTATGTGCTACGTCACAAGGATTGAAGCTTGGCCGTGTATAAATTATAAATAAATAGAATAGTAATAATATAATTAGAAATCAAAATAACTGATTAGATGAGTTTGTCAACATCAGTTATCATTCATCAATTTAATAGAAAAATCCTTGACTTGACCTTTGCTCTAACCAATAATTCCATAGAATTACCTTTTCATAAGAACAAAACCTTCTAACGACAAAAGAAAGATTCTCAATGAGGTAAAATTTTGCCCCACCTTGATATGGGTGAAATTGCGGAATATTATCAGAAGCCATTGATTAAAGATTGAATGAAATATAAAAGATCTATGGAATGAAGGCACAATTGAATCGGGACGTATTAACGCAATAACGTAATGGGGGAGCCTTAATAGACCAAGAATAGACCATAAAACCTCCCCTACACAGCTGAGTTATTATCGGCGATTCTTAGCGCATGCGTTATTGTGATAATGCGCCCGATCTCCTTTCACATAAATGCATTATTGCAGCAGTGTGTAACTTCGTAGCCGTCCTTAATACATACATATGTACTAAATACAGATATTGCAATAACGCATGCGGTAAGATCGCCGATAATAACGCAGCTGTGACAGGGGAGGCTTAGGATCAAACAACAAAGCTAATAAGGAATTAAACATCTACACATTGCCTTACTCTCAATGTAAGAAAAAAGTAACATTATGGTTAAAAACACTAAACTATCATCAAACCGAAGAATTATTTACATAAAATAAAACAACGTATTTACAAAATTCATCATACCAAACTTCATCCTAACATTAAAATATATATAATATAAATAACAAAAAAAAAAACTTTAATAATTATTTTATAATAAACTTACGCTATCAAAGTACCTACCTACCTTGTCACACCTAGATATACAAAATCTCCAAATAAACACCGTTCACACGCACCTACCTCAATCACAATCAGATACATACTTACTTCGATAACTAGACTTCCACAAGACTGGTTTTATCGAGTGAAGTCACACAGTTTGTATATTTTTTTTTTCTTTTGCATGTTTAGTTACAAATAGTATATTTTTATGTTACAAGTGAATTTATGTCGCCACAGAGAAGAGGGGACTCCTCTAATACAGGTCTTACGACTTAAAAGAAGAGATCCCAAACCATGTTTTTTATGTACTTGTAATATTGAATAAATCATTTTTGAATTTGAATTTTTGAATTTTTGAATTTGAAAAAGGATCAACGCACTTGGGCCGCACGCGACAGCCACAAAACGCGGCCACTGGCATATTTCCCGTAATTTCCCGTAGTAGAATGGGACTCACGTACACGGTTGACGCTGGAATTCACCACACGTCATGGCTTCTAGCTTCTCGTCGCGGCGTTAGAAGCTGTCGCGTTTATATATCTCAAAGGCTGTCGCGTGTGGCTTATTTTCGGCACAAGAGCACAAGCTACAGAAAAGCCAAAAGCCAAAGAGCAAAGAACTATGACTAAAGCAAGCATAGTAGAACCCTTAAAATTAATTCATGCTCTCAACATCAACTCATACGGCTGCTCTCTACTTTCTTATGTCCAATATCATTAGTTAGAAAGGGATGCATACTTCTCTCAATGCGACTTCAAATGAGATCAAAAATAAAATCGTACCAGGGCGCTCGTATAAAATGCTATGCAGTTTCATAGAAATACCTTCGTACGAAGTTGTATGGAGTATGCATCCCTTTCTAGCAAATGATATATGGACATAAGAAAGTAGAGATCAGCCGTATGAGTAAACGTTCAGAGCATAGTGTATTTTAAGACTTCATCTAGTTCTCACTTCACTTCACTTCTTTATTAAATGGCTTCTGGGACCACTCCACAATTTCATCAGTATCAAATATAATTGTTCATAATAATATGAAGCAACATAGTACAGTTTATAAGTGATGTATATGCTAGCCGGAACGCGCCCGGTCGGCAGTAATAAACTAGCTTGCTACTAAGTCGGTTGTTTCATTACGCTCATACATCTCACTGGCGAACGAAGTTGATCTACCCACGCATAAAGAAAAATGAACGCTTATTTGGGAACTTTGCCTATTTTTGACCATAAAACAAGTGAATGGCTAATACATAAAGGGAAATTAACTCAGTTCTTGAAGATCAATACTGTGGACGATGAAAAGAAGTGTGGTATCCTGCTAACTCATCTCACAGACGAGACGTACCGCTTGGTGCTTAACTTAGCGTTTCCAAAAGAGTTGGATGCGCTAAGCTTTAAGGATCTAGTTGAATTACTCGACGGTCATTTCAAGCAAAAGAAGTGCACTTTTGTGGACAAGGCGAAATTTTTTGGTGCCAGCAGAAAAACAGGCGAAACTTTAGGTGAATGGGCGGCGCGATTAAGAGGTTTAGCTACCTACTGCGACTTCGGCACCGCTCTGGAAACGAACTTGAGGGATCGTTTCGTCCTAGGTCTGGGTGCTGGTCCAGAACGCGACAAGCTGTTTGAACAGAGCCCATCCACGCTAACGCTTATGCGGGCTATTGAATTGGCCGAGCAGGCAGCGTGTGCTAAGGAAGCGAAGCTTATGCTTGGCACTAGCAGCAGCGACGAGTTTTCTGTTAAGGAAGAACCTGTTTATCGAGCGAGATTCCAGGGTCAGTCCAGCAGTGGTCGCGGCGCTGGCGGTGGTAGCTTGGGTGACGCACTAGCGCGCCGCGATTCCACCCGCTGCCCGGTTTGTGGAATGAAGAATCATAGTGGTGATAAGTGCCGTTATAAGGGTTACAAGTGCCAAAAGTGTGGTGTTAAAGGGCACTTAAAAAAAATGTGTGGTAACTCAAAAGGTTCGTGTGTTTATCATGTCAATACTGAACAGGAAGGCGAAGCCAACCAGGAACTGGATAAAATTTGTGAGGAGTGCCAGAACTTTAATATAAGGTACGTGGCAGACCAGCCTATCAAAATCGATTTAGTCTTAGGAAATCAAAATATAACAATGGAACTTGATTCAGGATCAGGCAGTAATGTTATTTCTGAAAAACTGTACAACGACAAGTTTTTGCATTATCAATTACAAAACTGCAATATTAAAATGTGTTTGTACAATGGTCATAAAATTTCTCCATTGGGGGTTTTCACAGTTGAAGCTACTTTTAATAAAATAAGGAAAAATATCAAAATATTTGTTGTTAAAAATGGAGGCCCCCCTTTACTAGGTAGGGACTTCATGTCCGCTTTCAATTTAATTATTACAACGGAGATAAATTCTTTAAATTGTAGTGATGCGGACGTACTTGACCTACTGGAGAAATATCCTGATCTGTGGCGAGATGAATTGGGTTCGTTTAACAAATTTAAAGTAAGCCTAAAACTGAAAGAAAATTCGGTACCTAAATTTTTTAAGCCTCGACCGGTACCCTTTGCCCTAAGGGACAAAGTCGAAAAGGAGTTGGAACGTCTAGTAAGTTCGGGAATTTTGGTATCAGTAAATCATTCACAATATGCCACTCCGATAGTGCCTGTGCTGAAGGAAAATGGCAAGGTTAGAATCGCTGGTGATTTTTCTGTCACACTAAATAAAGACCTAATAATTGAAAAATATCCATTACCTAGGATAGAGGAGGTTTTTGCCAAGCTCGGAGGAGGTGAATTATACAGTAAAATTGATTTAAAAAATGCTTACAATCAGTTCGTTTTAGATGAGGCTTCCCAGAAATTAACTACGATCAACACACATAAAGGGCTGTATATATATACCCGGTTAGTATATGGGCTAGCTAACGCCCCAGCTATCTTTCAAAAATCCATGGAACTACTGCTAGCCGGTATAGATGGAGTGAGCGTTTGGCTCGACGATATATGTATCACAGGCCCGGATCGGAATTCTCACATAAAGCGACTAACAGACGTTTTAGGTAGATTAAGTGAAGCTGGTCTACGATTGCAAAAAGATAAGTGTGAATTTTTTAGGGACAGCGTCGTTTATTTAGGCTACGTGATCAGTAAAGCGGGTTTAATGACTAATCCCGATAAAGTTAAGGCTATATTGAGTGCACCGGAGCCAACAAACATCACCGAAGTGAAGAGGTTTTTGGGTGTCGTTAATTATTATCGTAGTTTTATACCTAACGCTTCATCCTTATTGAGCCCTCTCCACGAGCTGCTCCGCAGCGAAGCACCCTGGCAGTGGGGGGAGAGGCAACGCCGTGCTATGGCGGCGGTGCGCCGCGAGCTGGCGTCGGAACGCGTGCTGGCGCATTTCGAGCCCGCGGCAACGCTGGTACTGACGGTGGACGCCGGCCCGGCCGGGCTCGGCGCCGTACTGGCGCAGCGCGGCGATCAAGATACGCACGAGCGTCCCCTAGCCTATGCATCTCGTTCTTTAACTGCTAGCGAGCGAAACTACAGTCAAATACAGAAGGAGGCCACCGCTATTGTTTTTGCTGTAAAACGGTTTCATCAGTATCTGTATGGACGAAGCGACCCCTTCATTTTAAAAACCGACCATATGCCATTGGTCTCGATCTTTGACAAAAAAATCGGCATACCGGTAACAACAGCTCTGAGGCTGCAGAGATACGCTATTATTCTATCGGCATATAATTATGTAGTACAATACGTTTCGGGCGATAAGAACTTAGTGGCCGATTACTTTTCACGCGCGCCTTTAAAAGGCACAAACAAGTCTGAGGCAGCGGAGAGCGATTTAGATACCTATTATGCACTTAAATTTTTAGATGCAGCGTCGCCCGCTATTACTGTTCGGGAAATAGTCCAAGCAACAGAGCGCGATACGACGTTTCAAACGGTAATAAGGTACATGAATAAAGGTTGGCCCCGGAGAATTAACTGTAAATCAGTATCACCTTTTTTTCAATGCAAGTGTGACTTACAGTTCGAAAATGGCGTTTTATTTAGGGGACACAGAATAGTTATCCCTAAAGCCCTCAGGGAAAGGATGTTAAGCGAATTACATGATACTCACCTTGGCATAATAAAAACTAAAAGTAACGCGCGGAGTAGGATGTGGTGGCCGGGCATCGACAGTGACATCGAACGCTGGATCGGTTCGTGCACGACGTGCGCCAGCCTGCGAGCCGCGCCGCCGCGCGACCCCCCCGCTCCCTGGCCCGCCGCCGCCGCCGCATGGCAGCGCGTGCACATCGACTATATGACCGTCGGGCAAAGGGTATATCTCGTGGTGATAGATTCATTTAGTAAATGGGTAGAATGTTTACACATGCAAAACGGTACTACGACTAAAGCTTTGATAACAAAATTAAAACAAATTTTTTCTACCTTTGGTATACCTGACGTGCTAGTGTCAGATAATGACGTTAAAATAAACTCGAATGAATTTAAAACCTTTTGTTCGAGTAACGGTATTAAATATATGACGTCCCCCATTTATCACGCCCCTAGTAATGGTCAAGCTGAAAATTCTGTTCGAACGTGTAAAAAGATGCTAAAATGTATAATGAAAGATAATTTGTCGCTGGCTCAAATGAATGATTTGTTATTGGGCTATTTATTTAATTATAGGAATACCGTGCACTGTACCACTGGCAAAACCCCAGCGATGCTAATGTTCGGAAGAAATCTACGATCACGCCTCGATTTAGTGCTTCCGTCAAGTGAGCCGCACTCTGGTTCAACCACGGTGCCTCGTAAAAGACAGTTCGCAATAGGAGATATAGTTTGGGCGCGATGGTATAGTGCACAGAAAGAAATTTGGCAGTTAGGAATAATAAGAAATAAAGTAGGAAACAGAATGTACAGTATCTATATAAATGACCTCGATGTCTCTTGTATACGACATGTGGATCAGATAATTAGGTATTCAGGAAATGATGTTCAGCCCCTTACTATAAGTAGTGATAGGCTTGAGTCTCCCTCAGGCTCTAGTACTTCAAGTCAAACTGATAATTATAGTTCTGCAGATGTCACTAACGAACAGACTGTCCAAGAAGACATACCAATATTGGTGCCAGAGCCAGAGGAAGGCGCAAATGGCAATGATCATGAAGAATGGGGTGACTGTGAGGCTGGAGAGAGTGAGGAAGCGACCGCGGATAACGCGTCCGTGCCGTCGCAATCCGAGATTTTGGAACCAGAAGGCGAGCCACCTCAGGGTTTGATTGAATTGCCGCCGGCACCGTCACCCACATTCTCACGCCGCCAGTTGCGTATAAGAAAAAATGTTGATTATAGAAAGTACTTTAAGTAATTGGCATTAATTAAGTAAGTACCTAAGTTTTGTGTTTTAAAAAATATCTTAATTGAGTTTTTGTCATCAGGTTCGAAATCTAAGTGTGGAGGAATGATGTATATGCTAGCCGGAACGCGCCCGGTCGGCAGTAATAAACTAGCTTGCTACTAAGTCGGTTGTTTCATTACGCTCATACATCTCAATAAGTCCATATAAAAATGGCCCATCTAGTTCTCTTCTCTAACTGTAGTACTTTAGTACTAAACTTATAAATCTATGAACTGTAGAGTGAAGTGAAGTGACGTAGTCTTTGTCAAATTCAAGGAGGCCAAGTCGTAATCACAGACTACTAGGATGCTAATGCATCAGACAGGGCACTCCCATAGACAATTTTTTGTCACATCTATAGCTCACTTATCATCTATAGCTCACAAGTAATTTTGTTTTAATTTTGAAGTTATCTTTGGGCAAAGGCAAGGTATTGCATTATACCATACATTTTTTTTCTATTTGTAAGAAGGTTACATAGCACCTATAGGTTTTTATTTTATTCATTTCTAATGTTTATTTATAATTTCTGTAATGGTTAATAATATACACACATTAGTTTATAATTTATTTATTTATTTTCGATTTGGCTTTACATTTATTATATGACTTTAATTGCATGCTTGGTAATATTTTATTTTCTAATCGGCATATATCTGTGCCTATCAATATATATTTATTATATTAACCCAATTAAATACTGCTCATCTTAAGGTTAGCTATACAAATAAGTCTGCAACCTCATCTCTGTGCCGTTCACAGCCTAGAAAGTCAAACTTATACTTAGATTTTATTATAATTGTAATGGTTTTTATTACAAATGTTTGCTGTGGTTGTTTCTCCAAGTATTTGTTTGCTTCTAGAGTGATGTTTCCAAAAAACCTCACCAGAATCACTAGGCATCTCTGATGGATAAGCTAATTCATTTCGTTTTACACTTTTAAACTCTTTATATTATAAGAAATCTAATTATGAATGGTGTCTTTTTCAAGGTTGGTTTCGTTTGTTGATAATTTTTCTTCTTTTCTTAATTCTTGACCTGAGGCCTCATTTACTAACTAAGTTGCACACCGAAATGATCGGCACCGGACCTTTATTTGCAAACTGTGACATTTCATCTGTCGAAATTCAAAGAACGTCAAGACATATTGTCAAAGTTTGTAAAAATAGGACCGGTGCTTATCATTTCGGTGTGCAACCGAGTTAGTATATGAGGCCTCTGGAACCAAACATAAAAAATATTATAGATATATTATATTTAGCACAGAGCTACAGAAATAAATATTATTAAGTATACAACTATAGGCAGCTTACTAACATTGATACTAGCAAAATTAACACAAAATTATAGTATGTTCACATAATAGTCAACATGGGGACGTTCAATAGGGATTGATGGACTAACTTACCCAAAATAACTTGTTATCATTGTAATATATATATACAATAAATAATGATTTATGAATACATTCTTACCCATTGCTGTCAGTGTGGATTCACTGTGGGACGTTGACGCTGGTGGCAACTGAACATTGATTTCTGAAATAAAACATAGTAATAAAGTTAATTAACTAGTCATAAACATACTCATTATTGCATTTATGAGAAGTATCTAAATTACAGGCTAATAAAAGAGCTTAGGTTTAGTTTACTACCAAAATTGCTTACCAGTTACAGTTTTGGAGCGTTTCTCTGATTTGCAGTTGGTAACCGTGATCCACATGTTGTCGCTCAATGTAATCGTGTTCACGGTAGACATTCCCTGAAAAAATATATCCAAAATTACAATACAATAGGTATGGCAATATCAATAATTATCCCTATATTCAGTCAACTCAAGCAAGTAGATATGAAACTGATGAATTTGATACCGCTGAGATAAATGTTTGCATGACCTGCAGGTATTTGTTTCAGGTATGGGTGTAGTGGTACCAAGGTATGATCGTTATTCCCGATAATACCAATGACACAGGAGAAAATCTTAGCCCCACACTATTTATAACATAATTATATCTAGAACGTTTAAACGTTCTAGATTTGGGCAAGAAAGTTTAAAGGTACATACCGGTTTTATCAGGGATTAATGCAGATGTTTCAGGAACACCACTAGACATCTCGGTAGCGGTAAATAACGTTGCATAAGCATCGGGGCGAAGACGAGCTCTATCGCGCGTTGTTGCGAGAAAGTTTTTCTCATGCTTGCGACACACAAATTGCCTGCGATAATTATGGAAGCTCAGGCTTCGAAGTCTTGCACAATTTATGATCTCTAGCCACTTTTGGAGTCCTATCTCACTTTTTGGAAACTTATGTAGGTAATCTGACGTCCTTGCGTCTACTATCACAGCTCACAACACAGTACTTGTACCTCTGTGGCGCAGTGGGCGAAGGTCCGCCTGTGACGCAGAAGGTTGCGGGTTCGATTCCCGCTGCGTGACAAATGTTTGCATGTTCTGCAGATATTTGTCTCGGGTCTGGGTGTTTTCTATGTATGATATGTATGTATTTACAAAAAAAAATGTATCTATGTAGTATATCAATCATGTGGTTCCCATAATACAAGCTCTGCTTAGTTTGGGGCTACATGATGCTGTGTGATAAAGTCCAGAATTATTTATTTATTTATTTATATTGCGATATGAAAATACAGCTTCCGGAATTAGAGGATAAATGTTACTGAAATAAATATCAACGTAAACTTCACTCGAATTTTTCATAATTTCTCTTTTGAATCTGCAATGGGGGTTAGAATTTTGCCTGCTTGACAGCACCACAACGTCATGAATGATATGTGAGCACAGAATATAAATATGGCTAGGTTCTCAGTTCACAGATCACCGACCGTGGTCGTAATTGGTTTGTCATTAGTGTTCTTCAATGAAATCCTGATTTAGATTTTGTAGTTAATTTTAAAATAATTTAATATTTTATTGAAAAATCATGTTATCAATCGTAAGTTTGTGTACTCAGATATATTATTAATTTTTTTTCACTATAGGTTTTATATACTATACTATAGGCCTTGGAGACTGATATCAACAGAAAGTAAAAAAAAGCCTGTAAAAATAATGATGAAACTTTGATTTCAGGTAATTTTAAACTCATTCAAGAATAATAAATTGATTAGTATCAAGCTTTTGGGGGGTAAGTAACATAACCTGTACCTTGTTTTTAAAATACCTACTATTATTTTACTGCAAAACCTACCTACGGTAGCTATAATATCCTTCATCAGTACCTCTATCTCCAATATTCTTTAAATACTCTCTTTTGGGTGGTTTGAATAGACTAGGGTGGGTTTGAGAACGGTTGGCACAATGATCGAATAGCCGACTTGAGCACCACAGAGGTATTGTGAATTTGTGGCGTTTTACTTGCCTTAATTCCAATCAGGTGTTAGTTAGAGACAAACAAGTTTTAATAATAAGCTGTAATGAAGCTCACTGGAAATCAATGCAAAGCTAAAACCATAAGTCCTAGAGAATTGAAATTTAGAGTGTACTTTCTTTGCATAGCAGTGCAATAAGAAAATATTTTCGGGCATTCAATCCTAAGTGCAGCGGGTAGAAACCTCGAGGTGGACGAAGTCGCAGCATGCTCACTAGTATTTGGCTATGTTTAAATTCTAGCATGTGGACTTCACGGGTCAGTCATGATGCTTCGCATACCAGCAGCCTGGCTAGAGCAAGCACTATTAACTGCTATAAAAAGAAGTAAAAATAAAACATTTTCATTCTGTATATTACCAGCTGGTAATATGCTGGTAGAACCAGCAGCCTTTAGCAGAATGTCGCTTCACCTGGCCGTCTTCTGACAAGTCGAGTTCAGGACAGGGCGCAATGGCGCTCAAGGATGATGATGATGATGATGATGATTTCAAGGTTGAGTTTTCAGGGTCCCGTCATGCCAGCTGCGTGATCCACCATCATTCCTCCGACGCGCTCGTGATAGGAGCTGGCGGTGCTGGCCTAAGAGCCGCAATAGGTCTCGCCCAACAGAAGTTCTCAGTGACGCTAGTCTCCAAGCTCTTCCCAACGCGTTCGCACACCATTGCCGCACAGGGTGGTATAAATGCTGCAATTGGTACGCTATAGTCAAAACTAAATATTAAAATAATTTATTTTATGGTTCTATGGAAGATGAAACAAGCATATGGCCCACTTGATGTTAAGTGGTTACCATTACCTACCACAAAGCATTACATCGTAGATTACGTTTTTTTTGGAATGTGCTCTACGATGCAACGCCCTCCGTCCATCAACTTCCGTCATGAAGATGATAAGCCTCTTATGCTTGTAATTTAATCGGCAGCCACACCCTTCAAACCGAAACACAGCACTGCTTCACGGCAGAAATAGACATGGTGGCAGTACTTCCCCGGATGAGCCCTCGACAAATAACTCTACACTTGGTCTTCACGTGGTCGGAGAATATTGTGAAGGCATTAGGAGATCAGTGGATCGCCACCAGTGGCGTACATAGAGAAGCGGTCTTTGTACAGCAGTGGGTGCTGCCGGCTGATTAGATAGTTATAAGACCAAAGGGCTTTTTATAAAAATAAATTACATCTCATTCATTATATTTGTGAAGGCACCGATGACGTTTCAACTCTATCAGAACATTCTTCAGGGTGTACGAAAGTGCGTGATTCTTAAGACTACTTGGATGATACAACGGCTTAATTTTTTAAAATCAATAGTTTACCAAAATTGATTATTGTTTACAGAATTTGGTAAATCAATATTTCTAGTTAAAAAACCAGCCAGTTGCGAGTCATACTTGCGCACGAAGGATTCCGTACCGTTGTAAGGGAGCCCCACTTAAATATTTATTTTATTCTTTTTCGTCTTTGTTGTAATAGCGGTAACAGAAGAAAGATCAGAGAATTTGTGAAAATGTCAACTGTCTAGCTATCATGGTTCATCGGAGTATTCCCGTTTGAGCACCTATGCATTGAGCACCAAAGGTGTGCCTATTGAGATTCAGCCTGGTGACGGACAAACAGTAACAAACCACAGATTTGGCTGATAGAAAAAGTTCGTAGCATTAAGCCCACCTTTTTGTTACATTTATTGTGCAATAAATTATAAATATAATAGAATATACAGACAGACGGACGGTGGAGTCTTAGTAATAGGGTCCCGTTTTAACGCTTTGGGTACAGAACCCTAAAAAATACGTTTTTGACATAGGTCAAAAGGCCGCTCGCTCCGCTCGCATAAGGCCTACGTAGGCGACCGATTCCCAGGAAAAGTGATTTTACGCAATTTAATATTAAATTATACTTAATTTAAACTGTGGGCCAAGATTACCATCGAGTAGAGCCATTATGCAGTAAGACTGTGGCATGGCAGATCACGCAAGCGAGGGTGCGAAGATCTTGCTTTGATTTGATGCTTTGAGAAATTCATTTTTGATTTAGGGAACATGCATGACGACGACTGGAGGTGGCATTTCTACGACACAATCAAAGGCTCAGACTGGTTGGGAGATCAGGTAATTGTCAAAAATATTCTGTTTGTGATGCCAAAGCTCTTCAGTGATCGTAGCACCCGTCTGAGTAGGGAAATCCACACCACCACACCATACCAGCCTATATCAGTCCACTGCTGGGCATAGGCCTCCCCTAATAAAGGGGGTTATGCCCATAATCCCCACGCTGGGCATGCGGGTTGGGGCACAACTTCTCGCACCGCCGACGCTGCTGCTCGTCGGTGGCAATGGGAATTAGCTGTGGTGTTAGGATGCACTATGCCGCAATTAGCCGGCCGTCAGAGCCCCGTTTGTTAGTTAGCAGAGTGCACCACGTGCAGGTGATGTTGGTTTGGGTTGAAACCCCTTATACTCCCATTTTGAATGAGGTAATGGCCAACCTTGAAGTTAAGGGGCTTTTGAAGTACGAATTGCCCATACAAACTTTATACCAAAATGATTTCTAATTCAAGCATATTTCCACTATATTATTGTATTATTTGTATTCCAATAGTATTTAACTGTGTTTCTGGATAGGTTTTTTTTTACAAAATACTTACCTAAAATGAAATAAAAGCCAATAGTATTTGCACATTTTTATGCCAAAATTTACCACTTTTCTTCCTCTTTGTTTTGTATAAAAACAACAATATCTTAAGAGTTGTTTGGGAATATAGCATATATTATCTAGTTACAGAATAACAATACTATATAAAAATATTGTAAAGAATACATAAAGTTGTCAGTCATTATTTTCGGTATTACGAATACAACCAAATTTTAGAAAAAATTTAACGGCCAATATTGCTAACCCGCATGGCTGAATCATCCATCAGCTACAGTACAGAGATGCGATATACGGAGCAATCCTTTGCTCGCGTCTCGAATTGAAGTTGCGAGCGAGGTTCGCCGCATTCTTAACGTTTTTTGGCCTGAAAGCAAAGCCACCTGAAAGCCTAAGCATTAGGTATAGCATTTAGTTTAGATTATTTACAAAAAAATGCGGTGTATTCGTGGATTTAAAATATAACTTTCGAACCGTTTATCCAATCTGCGTGAAATTCATGGGTCAAAGTTGTGCGGAAAATTGGGTGGAATTAGAAAGGGCTTTATTCATATATTTTTTTCTATTTTTATTAACTATTTTGGAAATAATTAAAAAAAAATTTTTTTTTAATCCTTTAATCTGAGCTCCCTTATCTTAGTTTCAATGTCTTCATAGTTCAGGTTAAACTACACATAATATAGTGATGATCTACCTAGTTATTATATAGTGGAATCGTTGCGATTTGCAGTAGGAAGGTATTTGTGTTTGTTACGTCTCATTATAACAAGAGTCGATGTAAAGTCTTTGTATTGTACTTTATTCAATATATTATATCTACCCACTCTTAACTTTTTCTAAGATTAAACCACTAACGGCCGAATACTGAAACGCTACTTTGAGGTCATCCTAAATGTTTAAGACACCGCTATCCTTCAAAATCGTATACCGAAACAATAATTAGATGACGACTTAAAATTTAAGGATGTCAGATTTAAGTTCCACTTAAATTACCACTAATGTTCCAAACGGTATACTGAAAGGATGATTAGGCGTTTGACGTCTCCTTAAATATTTTAGGTAGCCATCAAATCAGAGTGGACTCGCGACCTCTCCTAAATTTTGATATGTGTATGAATTATTTCGAAAACATTTATATTTTACAGTCAAAAATAGGATATTATAGATACTTATTGATAAATAACAGTATAAGGTAGAAGGTAGTAGTACCTAGGTACCAGTTGGTAGGCAGTTACTTAGGTATAAAATCTAAATAAAACTAAAAAGGTATACACGCAGTAGTAAGAAAGTTTTATTATTGTTTTTGGTAAATAGCACAATAACTTTAGGCAAAATTTTGATATAGGTAGGTACGCCTATTGGTACACTTTCACATTGGTAGGTAAGAAGGCTTTTCTTTTTCTGAATGAAGATGTGATTTATTACCATTCCTTCTTCTTACTACTTGCCGGCTGACTTCGGCACAGGGCAGCCTATTATTGCCCCTGCAAGCCGACGACTGAGGCCCGAGACAGGCAGCAGCACTACGTAGGGCTTAGTGACAGCTTCCACAGCTTAGCTCCCCTGTGGAGCAATAGTGTTCTGTGGGGCATAGTGCCTACTTGATAGGAAAGGCCTGCCAGCAGTGGACTGATAGGTATGCGTAGGCTGGTTGTAAATAAGCATCAGGTTTTTCTTCTTGTTTTTAGCTTTTGTATAAATTAATAATAAACCCGGCTTTGAACAAAAAAATAGTTGACAAAACTTGACTGACAGTGATGAAACATGACGTTGCATTTTACGTTTCGATACCAGCATTTTCTGAAAATTAGTCTTGATCTAATAAAATTGACTAAAGGAAGTCCTGATTTCTGCGTAAAACGAAACTTTCTTACCAAAATAATGAAAAATGTAATAGGAAACAAACTTAAAGGAGAATTTGATGCGTGCTTATCTAATCACGGTCTCAATAATGTTAAGTGGCGTTTGTGTATACCATTTAAATTTAGGAGTCCATTAGAATTAAGTAGCCCTTAGCTGACAGGATCATTTAAGTTGCGTTTCAGTATTCGGGCGTAAACCTAACCAGTAAATCTAAGTAGATACATAATGCAAAGCTTGCGGATGGGAGAGAGCGCGTGATATCTCAGTTCGGACGAACTACTAGTTAGCGTTTGACATCCCTATGAGTTCCTGAAGTGCCTGGCATATTTTGAAATGAAGAAGGTATGGCTTCACCACTCTAGTTCTACCCTCACCACCCAACCTTTATCCACATGGAAACCACGTATGAAACTGACTAAGCCTAAGTTTAGTCACGATGTTTTCTTTCACTGTTTGAAGTACAAATATTTTTCTCAGTTTATTTCTTTCAAAAAAATCGTCGGCTGCAATATAAACACGACTTTCTAATCAGTTCTCTCATCATCCTGTGACTGAATAGAAATCTGATCGGAAATCTCAGTACCTACAGCCCGCTAGACAAGACTATCACTAATTAGCTTAAAAACTAAGTATCCGTCTAGGATTCTGTCCAGCGGCTAGCGCGAGATGCACCGACGGTGGTGTTTGAGCTGGAGAACATGGGTATGCCGTTCTCGAGGACTCAAGATGGGAAGATTTACCAGCGCGCCTTTGGAGGCGGCACCATCAATTATGGCAAGGGACAAGCAAAACGCACCTGCTGCGCTGAAGACCGGTACACCACTGATTTTTTTCTATGAATATTAATTAATAATATAATAGATACGATAGTTTGTGTGTTAGTGAGTGTATTGGAGAGACAATCAAAGCTATCGACCTAGCTCAGAGAATAAGCAAGCTACATTGCGTTCTATAACTGTGAACGCGCCTTATGTGTAGGCAGTGGGTTGGCCGGGTAAACGAGTTCTTGAGTGGAGATTGCGTCTCGACAATCGTAATGTAGGACGCCCTACTTCATGAAAGAACAAAATTCATTCAGAGCCTTCTCAGATGCGCGTTTTGCTCGCGCGAGTTGGTCGCGCGATTGATATGCGTATCCAATCAGGCTTGTTGAATGTCACGTGGTATATGCAAGCACTTCTCATTCTACGTGACATTCAGCAAGCAATTTTATACGCATGTGAATCGCGCGACCAACTCGCGCGAGTGAATCGGCAATATGGGTAGGAATGTTAAGATGGCGGCCAGCATCGAGAACGCCCTCTATAGCGCAAGTATGAAGCTATAATAGAGGTACCAATTTTTGTGTATTTGTTACGACGGCGCCATCTAGTCTAGTCCCTAGGAATATTTTTTAATAAAGTGAATAAATATATGTCCCTCGTTATTATTCTAGTGTAGGAAAATGCGGGCAGATGGCGGCACAAATCAAAATGCTAATATTAAACAACTTCGATAAAATAACAACTTAATATTAATCATTTTCTTAATTAATAATCTACAAACGAATGTTCTTCAGTTCGTCATTTATTAAATTGCTAAAAACAGTAATAGGAAGCTTAGTTTTCGTTATTAAATACTTACCTTACTTATTTTATTTTTTACTTATTATCTGTGATATTGATATTTACGAAACCGTTTGATTTTACTCTTCGTCTTTGAATCCTTGAATGTTCGGGGTCACAACACAATTGACCCCGGACATTCACACCATAAGTAGGTATAGGGCGAACCTGGGAGATGGCGATAGAGTACCGAATATTTACAAATTCGTGTTTTTTTTTATGAAATCATACATATTTTGAGTAAACAGAAAAAGTTTTGCATCGCGCGCGCAGTGAAATTTGTGTCGGTAATATTATATGCAAAAGGCAAAGAAATGCAGAGGTTAAGCTATTTATTTGATTTAGAAAAAGTCATAAATCTTCGGCGTGGCAGATATCCTAGAGCAATATTTTCAGTTTAAATTAAATTGATGACCATCAGTGGACCAAAGCAAGTCTAATACGCAAATGTTTCTGGTTCGATTTTAAATGTTTGTTTCGAGTCTGGGTGGTTTTTTTTTAAATGCTACACATGTTTTAACAAAAAATATATAAGTAGCATATCAGGCATGTAGTTCCCATAGTACATACAAGCTCTGCTTATCGTTTCTGGAGGTATTCCTCGTAGCGCGCCCAGTTGAAGCGCACCAAGTTGAAGCGCACCTATGTACTTCCTCATAGCGCACCCGTTTTGGTGTGCTTCATTCAGTAGGTACAAATGATAAGTTTTTATTCCTCGTTGCGCACCACTGATAATATAGGGATATGTCTAGTGATGGGATAATAATGAGTCGATATCATTGCTAAACACTTCAGTAACATTTGCGTTATGTGAATATGAAAGTACTATAAACATTTGAATGCATACATAATTAAGCGTTATTGATTAGCTAAATTATAGCAAATAACTCCCGCAGCAGCGCACGCGGGGAGGGAGCGGGAAGGGAAGCGGTGCCTCATAGCGAGTGCAGCGCATACCGAAATGCTTTTAAATCTGCACTATACGCAGATTTAAAAGCATTTCACGAGTCTATCCAAGTACAGCCAAATACTCGGGTACCTTGTTTACATCACACGACACTCGTAATTTGTTTAGTTCAAGTTTTCAAAATCAGCAGTTTTTACGCAATGGTCTCTTATATTTTCGTGTTTTAGTCAATGTGAAATAATCAGTTGTGTTTTGCGTGTGGTTTGATACCATGTATTTTGTGACTTTTTAAACATGAAAATGACGTCGACGACATCAACTACACCTGCCGAAAAATCTTTGAACTTTATCACAAGCAGACAAGAAAACCAAAATAAAGGTTTTAATTATGGAAGATATAGAAAACCTAAACAATATAAAGGAGGAGGCACATTGTTACACACACAAAATCAGGTATGTTATCTACCATATCAAACCCCTTGTCAAGAACTTCATTTAGAGCACCGCCAGCTCTCAAAAATTCTGACCAGCTGTGAAGAATTAATTAAAGTCACAGAACATAGCTGTCTCTTTGACAGTTTTAAGTATTAACTCAAGCAATATATATGGGTAACTTCAACATCTTCAAATGAGCCAATACCCACCTTATTTAAGTCAAAGGAGAATGTAGTTCTTGACAAGGGGTTTGATATGGTAGTTAACATTTCTGATTTTTATTAAATATAAACGGGCTTTTACATCAAGAAGAAACAGATCTCAGGGAGTATAGCGTCTATTCCCAAAACCTCCGAAGGATGTCCAAGTAAGTTTCTCTAACTACTTTAGCGTTAAATAGTCCATCAGTTTGTCAATTATCTGTAGTATAAGTCTCCAAATTGAGTTCAATCATTCCCAGCCCAGCCCTAGTTGGTATTAACAGTTAATTTCATACAGGATAATATTTATTAGGTTCAGTTTGATCATATAACTGTCCAACATACCACAATAGCTGATAGTTCCCTGAATCATAAATCCCGCCAAACCGTATCGACTGTCGTGCCAAATGGGACAGAAAAACCCGCGCGCCCTTTGCAGGCCTCTAATCAAGGTTTTCATTAGTACCGTCAAATTGATTAAGTGGGGCTAGTAGAAACTTGATTTCCCTACGATAGTGTAGATAGTGTGGCTGGTGTCAACAAACAACCCCATCACTAAACCCTACATTATCATAGGTGCGCAACGAGGAATAAAAACTTTTTAAAAGTCATTTGTACTACTACCATCATTTGTATCTACTTAATGAAGCGCACCAAAACGTGTGCGCAATGAGGAGGTACTTTGGTGCGCTTCAACTTGGTGCGCTTCATTTGGGTGCGCTACGAGGAATACCTCAGTTTCTGTTAAGGGATGTTAATCTATCATCATAATGAGTTTCGATTCGCTGAACTTTATTGAGTAAAATTATGTACGGGTAAAATAAAATAAGTTAAAACAATGTACAACCAAAATAGAAATATGTAAAAAATATCATAATTTTTTTTCTTTTTTAAGTGTTAGCCCACACTTCAGGGAAAATTGAAGATTTTTATATATTCCAAAAATCGTTATCATCATCATCATCAACAGCAGCAGTTCACTGCTAGAGGCATAGGCCTTAATGTAAACGTGTACCTAAACGCTTAAACAACATTGAAATTGTATAAAATTATGTAAATATTCAATTTTAATCTAATGTCCGTTAAAGTGTCCTATCCTAAAATGGTCAAAAGTTCTCAATGAATGTTCATAAAAAAGGTATTAAATCACTGTCACTTACGCCTAATCGCTATCACTCACGGTAGAGATATTTAATTTTACCGTTTTCAATCGTGGAACTAATTTTGGTGGTCACACTAAACACCCTCTTTGTCCAACACTCGCTGGTCCTGCCTGCTGAGCTGTAGGCCCTGCGGAGACCTCCAAGGCCGCCCTGAACGCTGCTGCCAGAAAGAAGGAGGAGTGTTGCTGTGTGGCGTATTCTGTAGTCGACGTACTCATGTGATGATGTAGGGTAGCCGATCGCCGCTACCACTATGGTGTGCAATTGTACAGCAATGCGTACGGCGTACATGTACTTCCAGAGATACGTTAGACTGGGGTCTTAGGTCTTCAATTTGAGCATGTGATCTTATGATGTGGATTAAAAAAAAATTATACGAGCGAAGCCAAGAGCAAAAGATAGTCCTTTAATCATACTGCATTTCTCAGTACGGGTCACGCACTTCTGCACACGCTGTATGGATACAGCACCAAGTTGAAGAATATTCAGCTGTTCCCTGAGTTCTTTGTGCTGGACCTGCTCGTGCAGGATGGCGAGGTAGTCGGCGCATTGGCTATGGACATGGACGATAGCAGTCTGCACAGGTACTCTAATAGGCCCCTCTATCACAACAACAACAGCACCAGCCTTTATCAGTCCACTGCTGGATTTAGATCTCTAAGAAGGGGATATGCCGATAATCCCTAGGCTGGTTGAGGATCACAAGACGCAGCTTCTCGCACCACCGACAGTGCAAGCCATTGGTGACCAGGAGATTTAGCTGTGCCTGTGTTAGGCTGCACTATGCCGCAGTCAGCCGGCCGCCAGAGCCCCCTTTGTTAGCAGTGTGCATCACCGATCTGTGAGTGAGGTTGGCGTGGGTTCCGATACTGGAAATGGCGCTTACAATTACGGGTAACACTATCGCTAATCATACATTTTTGAAGCGCTCGTGGCGTGGTTTACTTAGGTATTTGTACACTTCCGTGATAGATAATAATGATAGGTACATGTTGCGAGCATATTGCGACTGCAAAAATCCACCGGGTTTAGTGAGAAGTTTAATAATGGTGTATTTTTTAGGTTCTTACTGTAGGGCATTGTTAAAATAACAAAATGTGCTGACCCCCTCGACTGACTCCGTACGCGGTCGTGGCAAGAGGGCGTGCGGCATGGATACAATTTTGTAAATTGCCATTGGATAGCCCTTATTATTTAAGGCTCAATTCTACACTAACTAACAAATTGCCTTACAGGTTCCAAGCAAAGAACACTGTGGTAGCAACCGGCGGGTATCCCCGCATGTTCTTCTCCTGCACGGCGGCCCACACTTGCACCGGCGACGGCTGCGCCATGGTCCATCGAGCTGGAGTGCCGCTTCAGGACATGGAGTTTGTGCAATTCCATCCTACAGGTGAATGCATGCATTTTTTACGATATCAATTGGTATTTTCAGGTGTAAGAGTTTCCAACCTCCATCTTATGCACCCAAGCCAATCTCACCTGCCCGCGGTGCACCATGCTGTATAACAAACGGGGTTCTGGTGGCCCACTCTTTGCGGCATAGCGCAGACCAACACTGGCACAGTTAAATACCCTATCTGCAACGGGCAGTAGTGCCGCTAGTGTGACAAGCTGTGTCCTGCGTAGAGATTATGGGCGAATCCCCCTTCTCATAGGAGAGGCCTATGTTTAGAAGTGGACTGAATAGGCTCGTGATGTTGTTGATTGGTATTTTTGGCTATCATAGCAGAGTTTCATGCCAATTATTATCTCTTTCATTTGTCTTGAATTGGTGTAAATTCCAAAAAATACTTAAATTTTACATTGCCCAATTCTCCGGTGGCACCGTCAAACATGAATTAGTTCACAAAACTTTATACTGATAAATTTGACCGTGCCCGTTCACCGGTTCTGGCACGGTGTTACCTTTAACTGTTTTTAAAAGGTGCGTACGGGTCTGGTTGCCTGATGTCGGAAGGTTGTCGGGGAGAAGGCGGCTACCTTGTTAATTCAGAAGGGGAAAGATTCATGGAGAAGTATGCTCCAAACGCCAAGGATCTGGCCAGTCGTGATGTAGTCTCCAGGTCCGTAGCCACTGAAATACGGCAAGGTAATATGTTTTTCCACGCTTTAACTATTGTTATGTTATAACTTATAACTGTATTGAGGTGAATTAAAAAAATATGAACTTTCATAGCGCAGATTTTCAGCCAAATAACCTTTTTGTTGAATGCACGGACATCGAGCTTTGTGCTAAATGTAATTATACAACATATAAATTGATTGGTGCTGAATAACAACTATCGATATCGAACGCTACATGCCCAAGGCCCGCAGTCAACGGTTTAAATGAAATTTACTACTAATTAAGAACATTTACCCACAGGGCGCGGCGTGGGCCCTAAAAAGGACCACATGCACCTACAACTACACCATCTGAAGCCAGAGGTGATAAAGGAACGGCTGCCTGGCATCTCGGAGACAGCTCTGACCTTCACGGGAGTCGACGTGTACACACAACCGATACCCGTCATACCCACTGTACACTACACCATGGGAGGAATACCGATCAACTACAATGGGGAGGTGAGTAGACTGGAGTTCTTGTAAGTATAGGCAGGGACTAGTAAGAAAAAACTGGTCCCTAGTATAGGTCATCTTTTGAAGTGCTCATTTATTTTAACATAATACTTTAATTGCTTCTGGAATGACTTTCCACATTTTCTCCAGTATATTTTTTCTAATTCTAATATTGTCTCTGCATGTAAAATGTATACCAACTTTGTGCCTAATCTTCGTATTCTGTGAATAAGTGTTATATTTTATCTATATATCTAACCATGCAAGCGTTCCGGGCGATGTGTAAAAGTTACCACTTGCTTGACGTAGACTAGATTTATTTTATTACACACTTTAATGCACAAAAACAAAAGTATTCTACATAAAAGGACAATAAACATTTTGATTTTAATTAAAAGAAGAGAAAAATTATTGTTGGAAGTAGATGTAAGCAAAATTTTGATTGTTATAAACGTTTATAACGATTGAGAAAATACATGTTTATGATGTTGTCTTCTCTATCATAGAGTAGATAGAAATGGTATGAGGAGGCTGGTTGATAACAAAGTTGGCGTTCAGATTAAAGTACGCACTTAGCTTTAAATTAACAATTAATGAAAATAAACTACAACCTAATCATTACCTACCCTATTGAGCGACAGCGCCATGCGCCTTGTTCTGAGCTCGTGATATTATCATGATAAGGCATATATTACATAAAAACTACCTGAGTATATTATATTTGATGCAAAGATCTAAGTATAAAACAGGTGCTGGTGTACCAGAACGGCAGGGACTGCATTGTGCCAGGCTTGCATGCGGCTGGTGAGGCGGTCAGTAACTGTCACGGCGCGAACCGCCTCGGCGCCAACTCTATACTGGACATTGTGGTCTTCGGCAAGGCCATCGCCGATAATATCGGCAGGATCGCCAAGCCGGGGGATAAGTTACCCGATTTGAGAGATGTGAGTAGATAAATCTTAGCTAAGCTAACACGGTTCAAATGGATTGGTTTGCTTTACTGGTTGCCTAGAAGAGACCGCTTTTTGCGATAAAGCAGCCCATTGTGCAACCGCTGATTAGTTTTATAGTTTTGTTAATTAAATTATATAAATTCTATCAATCTATAAAAAAAGATACAGAAATGTAAGGGTATGCGGATATTGTATTATTAGTTTATTTGGCTAGACTCGATGACCAGGTGAACTTAGTACCAATTGATTTTTTATCCGTAGCAATTCCCATTCAAAATTACCAATGATCCTCGATCACTGCGTGGGCAAGGATGAGGTGAACTATGGGGTGAGGTTTTGGTTGTTCCTTTGGGGTTTTCTGAACAACGAGAGTATGAGGCGTATAAAACATAACAAAAATCAAATCGGCAGATTATTTTAGTATATTGTATGTTGTATATTTCGTCAAGCATACAGTTTTGTTTTACGTAGATCATGTCAGATTCATGTTTCATTAAAAACTTGCCATACATTTTGTACTTCCCCGGACAAGTTTACAAAGGTGCTCTACTAATACTTAATGAAAGACTGTCCATTTTTTAACATTTGAGTTCAGTACATACCAAAGTGATCCGTTAACACAGCCAGTCTCCGAGTCGCTGCCGCGCTGTGTAACTGCGTCGACAGGTGTCGGTTTTGGTCGAGTTGTAAATGTGTCATTTGGGAAAAATACAAAAACAGAAAGGACGGGGGCTCTACAAATAAAAACATGTGAGTGAAATAGAACCTAGGGTATTTTTACTATAACAATCAAACTAACACCTAACCTAAGTAGAAGCCTCAATGTCCCACTGCTAGGCAAATACTTGCCCCCCACTCTCTACAATCATCCCTCATGTGCTACATTGGTTCTAATATCATAACGTATTACTCCTCCTTACTCCTCACGGCAAGTCTCTGGCATCTTTATAAGACAGAATGCCACTATTTTTATGTGTGCTGTTAGCTTTAGATCACGCAGAGCCGAGTTTGAATATATCAGTCACTTTAAGGGCAAAGCCTTCAAGCACATAGGTAAAAAAAAGCCAGTCAACAAAGCCGAAAACGACTGTTTTTTTTTATTTTCGCGTAATTTTACTATTTTTAACCGACTTCAAAAAGGGGAAGGTTCTCAATTCGTCAGAACTTTTTCAGAACAGAAGAAGAAGAAGAACTTTTTCGACTTTTTTTATGTATGCTCGCTCACCGATATCACCTTCAATTGTAAATCATAATATAATAAATATTCGATTTTCAAAATTCTTTTTTTTGTAAAAGAGTATACTTCACAGGTGGTCCCATATAAATTTTATTTCTGAGGGATATGTACTTTACCCGGAAAACTCAAAAAAACCTCATCATCACTTGTATTTAACCGACTTCAAAAAAAGGAGGAGGTTCTCAATTCGGTTATATTTTTTTTGCCCTATGATCACCAATACCTCCGTCAATTGTGAACCGATTATCAAAATTCATTAGGGCAAGAAGTAAGAAGTGATTTATTTGAAGACGGTTTAATTTTTTATAAAAGTTTATACTTGTATTTAAGTAAGTTGCTTTGGGAAAAGTATTTCTGTCGGGAAACAGACCAACTTGTTTTTTTTACAAATCCCATTAAGAAAATGGCTGACAGTACAATTTTCAAAAATCCTAAATGGCAATTGTTTTTTTCTTTCAACAAAATCAGTTTACTCAGAACGAAACCTTCTTACTACAAAAAAAATGGCAACTGGCCCGAATGAGGTAAAATTTTGCCCCTCCCTGTATATCAGTGGTTTCTGTTTCCGTGCCAGGACCTGTGTGAAGCGACCCTTGACAATTTAGACAGAGTACGGAACGCGAACGGTTGCGCTCCAACTGCCGAGCTCCGTGCGGAGATGCGAAACACTATGCAGAATAAGTGCGGCGTGTTCCGCGAAGCCAAGCTGCTGGCTGAAGGTAATCTATTAGTCATTTTTTTATAGCTACTTATATATAAAGCTACTATTTTAGCTTTTGTCCGCGGCTTCTAAGTTCCAGAGTTTTCAGAGAAACAACAATAATCAAGTTATGGATAGGTATACATGTTGAGGTATTCCCCAGGATTTGGATTTGGAATTTGGAAAACTACGTTGAGTTTGTCGTCGCCCATAACGCCATGTTTGAAAACGAAAATTTTCAATCAGTGCATCCTATGATCGGAGTTTCTGTAAAGGACATAATTCGTAACGAAACTTTCCGACATAGAACTATAGTTGTCGACATAGCTCAGATCAAATAGCAAGAGAGATAGCAAGCTGAAGTGTACTGCCACTCTGCTGGCCGGCTCGCTATATCTGCCGAAGAACTGCGGGGTGATCGGTTAGAGTTAACCAAACAGAAATTATTGACACCGATCCTGTTTTCACAAACTTTGACATTTCATATGTCGAAATTTAATGAACATCAATTGACAATCAATTGTCACAGTTTGTTAAAATCGGATGTGTCGGTGTCAATCATTTCTGTTTGCAACAGAGTTAGCCGATCACCCTGCGGATAACTGTTGGGGTAAGCGAGTGAAGACTGCGGCTAGGCAAACGTAGTGTAGGACTACAGTCAAATTATATTTTTTGTTTCCAGCTATAATCTGGTAGAGATTGCAAAAGCCTTTAGGCCCAAGCACTTTACCAGTTTTAGGGCATATGAAAATCCGCTTAAGTAAATCTCAATGCCATCCAGATTTTGTCAAAAACATATTTAAATAACTAAACCATAGACTGTTCAGCTTAGTTAGCTTAATTTACGCTCTCTGCAGATCGTTCTGAATTTTCAGGGTTTCGTTTAAGGTAACCTGAGTACCAAGTCTGACCAGCGCGGTCATCTTTAAAAGGTTTCGGTTTCTCATCATCTTTTAAAAAATTGTAATGTCCAATAATTCTGGTTTCAGAAAAACCACACTTGCCAATGTTAAATAACCAGTCAACCACTTTTTTCTCCCCATCTGTCCATAGTATTGGTTCTGTTCTGGTCCTCTGTTTTTATCTCATCAGTTCTTTTGCCACTGAATCTGTCTAGTAGGTATTCTTGTCTTTGTGTCTTTGGAAGTTCATTCGTTTCTCTTATACCACCATCCCCCCCCCGATCCCCCCCAATCTCTGAGTCTAAAGATTTTTGCTAATGGTTCACAGTCTTTTTCTTTGGTTTAGAATACATCTATAACAAAAACATTATAATAATATAAAATATTTATTTCAAACTCTGCTTCAAGTGGTCGTAAAACAGTTTTATTTAGTTGGCGACCATCCGATTTTCATACATTTTTAGGCGACGCAAACTTTTATTTTTCTTGTATTTACAATAAGGATGATGACTGGGTAAACAAATAATAAAACTAATTAGTCCGTCAGTTTGATTAACAAAAAATATTGGACACGTATTTTTTTATTTATTTAATCAATAGAAATTAACAAAGATAAAGAGCGTCAAAGTTCGGGAGTGGGGGCTCGTGACGTCATTTGTATGTAAAAAGTGTACTTACAAGTGACGTCACGCTGAACTTCGACACGCTATATCTTTGTCATTTTTAGTCTAATTGACAAAATAAAAAATACGTGTCCAATATTTTTTGATAATTTAAATGACGGACTAATTAGAATTTTTTAGTCATCTAGCCTATTCTTTTGGTGGGCGCAAACTAACGGAAACATATTATCAATACTATCATTATCATATACTTAGCATTATGTAAACGCATGGCGTGAAATTGAACCCTTATTGATATAGCAGTTCAAATTAAAAACGAAATTTTAATTCTATAAATCTGTTTGCGACCACATGGACGTAAACTCAAATAACGTAATTATTTATATTTAATTTTTCGACCACCCAATATTGTACACATAATGTAAAATTTTCAAATCAAAAATGATAGAAAGCTCAAGTAAATATACTTATCTAGAAGTAGAACCACACACAATCATCAGCTAAAAAAAGAAAAATTAAGAAATACCTTCCTCGAAAGCAGGGCGTGTTCGCTATTTTTTTTTTAATTTTGCGAATGTGTTTGCGCTCCCAGCGACCGTCCCAGAATGAGCAATTATTTGTTGGTTTGCGGGTAATACTATGCTACCAATTTAAAAAAGTCAAAAACATACATATTTCCTATTCTACATAAAGCCAAATTTGTTTGGAAAATAGAGATAGAACTGCTATTTTCGTATTATTTCTGCAGCGGGATCGTCATGTGGTCGCTTATCGGTGGTGGACGCGAAACCAGCGAAATCACCCTACTACATACTACAATATATACTATAATCAGCTTTTTAAAATGGGCGTTTTAAAATTGCAACGCGCATGTATGCCTCATGGTATTACAGGCATTTATAGGGTACTAGCGACCCGCCTCGGCTTCGCACGAGTGGAAGTTATTCATATAAACATTCCTCTTGAATGACTCTATCTATTTAAAAAACCGCATCAAAATCCGTTGCGTAGTTTTAAAGATCTAAGCATAGGTACATAGGGACCGACAGACAACGGGAAGTGACTTTGTTTATATTATGTAGTGATGGGAGCCGCTTACAATCAGATGCCTGTTTGCTAACTTAAAAAAAAGTTATTAGGTACCTATTCATTTACAGTTTACATGCAAAAATATGTAAGTGTATATTTTAGGACCGTATTGCTATAATTTTGAATCATTCCACGGGCCCATTGTTCTGTTCGTTCTTTTATGAAGCTCTTTCACCGCGGTTCTATCCTATGTCCTCCGTACCCCAGATAAAAGAATTTTTTTTCGGCGGAGTAGTTGGCGTGAAAGAATAACCATTCAACAAGTAGTTATTCTCGTAAACACAGTTCTTGAAAACGCAGTAGAATTTCAATCATGTAGATATTTGGTTTTAGCGCTGTCTTACGTAATTTCCATGAACTAAATGTAGCTTTTCCATCCTTGGAAAATGTTTGTTCGCGCAAGAGTTCGTGGAAAATCCGTAGGATGGGAATCGGAATAATTTCGAGAATATTATTGGTTTGAGAGCCATCTAGCGTAATTTTTATGAACTAAACGTAAATTTTCCAACGTGCGAGTTCGTGAATACACCGTAGGATGTCAGAAGCTAATTTACAACAATGCTGCTTCATCTAGCGTAATTTCTATGAACTAAATGTAACTTTTTTGCGAAATAAAGTTCGTGAAAATATCATAGGATGGCACTGTACTCTTTTATAAGTGTAACAGCCTGTTCAGATTAAGAAATTCAATAGCTTGGGTGGAAATGACGAAAACGTCGAATATGACGACACGTGACTTAATGACGTACGTCACATTCCACATGACATCTCGCAAGCCCCCTGTCTCGACTACCCACCCGCGAGTCACATCCATCCTTTCCGAGAGCGAATTAGCGCTCTCGGAAAGGATGGTGCATTGGAATGGGAGACTTATATTTAACTTGTTATTTCTGTAATAGGCGAAAAAGAAATTCAGACATGGTTTAAGGCCTTCGAACAAGTACGAGTTACAGACCGGCGACTTAACTGGAATAGCGACCTGGTGAGTTACTTTTTTTTACCTCGCCGAAGAGTGGCCAACTCTGATTCGGTAGTTTCTAGGTCACACGAAGGCCTCGGAAATAGCAAAGCATGAGCCAACATTTTCACGTGCCTTATTGAGCACGGGAACGCACAGATTCTAAATGCTGAGCAATTTTTGAAGTAATGCATAATGTAGAAAAAGTCGTAGAGATATTTTTTTTTTTTTAAATAAAATCTGCCGATAGATCACGTTTGACATAGATTCTGGAGATCTATAAACCTAAATATAAGATGCTGAATACTATCCACCCAACATAATTTAGCCCCAAACTAAGCAGAGCTTGTACTATGGGATCACATGACATTATATCATTTTTTGTAAATATGTACATCTTTATAATAGGAGTGATGATCTGCGAAAGGTTTCTGGTAGAAGCTGGATACATCGAGCTGAGGACAGGGCTCAATGGCGCACATAAGGGGAGGTCTCTGTCCAAACGTGGATTGTGATGAAGATATGATAGGATGATGATGATGATGATGATGATGATTCATAGAAAGCACCCAGACCCGAAACAAATATTTGCAAGGTCATTTGTCTCGTGGCGGGAATCGAACTCGCAACCTTTTGCGCCTTTGCCCACTGCGCCACATTGGGCATCACCCAACTCCTAAACTGGCAGATTGAGACCTTGGAGCTGCAGAACATGCTCCAAATGGCGGTGCAGGTGGTAACCTGTGCCAAGAACAGGACTGAGAGCCGCGGAGCGCACTTCCGAGAAGACTACCCAAAGCGAACGGATGAGATGGACTACTCCAAGCCGACTAAAGACCAGGTAAACAATAAACACCAGTCTTTTCAGTCCCTCTTCAGATATAGGCCTCCCCTAATAAAGGGGACCAGCGTTGGGATTATTGTCTTAACTCGACAATTTGACAGTTTAAGGATCGTAGGGCAATTTATCTATGCCAATGTCAGGCTTTGCTATGCCGCATTCGTTTTCAGTTGTTATAGAACAAGGTGCACCACGGGCAGGTAGCTTGACAACCAACCATGCCAAGGAAACCTGGCTGGGTTCTGAAGATGGAAGATGGAATCCCTTACACCACTGGAGATGAAAAACAATACTAGCGTAACCTAGTATTGAGTCCACTGCTGAATATATGCCTCCTCTAAGAATGGGGATGCTTATAATCCCCATGCTGGGCATGGGTCGGTTATCGCAGAGCACAGCTGTTCGCACTGCCGACGTCAAAACGACTAGAAATCAATTTTAATGTTAAAGTTTAATAGCATTTATGTTACTCGTATATTTTGACTTAAAATAGACTATATCAGAATCGGCCAAGTAGAACCCGAAATACATGTTGACCCCTTCAAAGTATCCGCTATAATACTCAGCAGAGCGAACAACGGAGCAGAATAAGAAGGCTGCGCAAACGGCGTGTGGGTTGGCTAGCTTATAATATTATTAGCTTCCACCCGCGGTTTCCCTCGCGTGGTGTTCCAATTACAAGTAGCATCTCTTATTCCTGGTCTAAAACTATGTGCAAAGTTTTAGCTCAATTCATTCAGTCGTCTTTTTTTAAGGAGGAACAGACCTGAACTTCTTTTACCAACTTTTATGATTGCAGACCAAGAAGCCGCTGGACCAGCACTGGCGTAAGCACAGCCTATCTCTTTGCGACCTCTGCACCGGCGCCGTCACCGTCACGTACCGTCCTGTCATCGACACGCCGATGGACAACGAGGTCGAAACCGTACCGCCTGTTCCGAGAGTCTACTGAGCGGCTGTATTGATACGTAAAATTTTTCAATAGCAAAGTATAAGGTAGTGACTAAAAAATGCACCGTTACATTGGTAAAGGCACTGATGACGTTTCGACTCTTTTAGAGGGTCTTCATCGGCGGATTTAAACGCGACGCTCGCCCTCCATGTCGAGCTATTTGTTCCTTTCATTTTTAGATTAACACGCGTATCGATTGCTGAACGCTTGCTGATGATTTTACTGAAATGCATTAACAGAATGCACTTACAATATATATTGTTCTAAAAAAAATATTTTTTTCATTTGAGCAATCATGCTGTCATCATCGTCATGTATTGCGTATACGTAATAAAACAGCGGCTTACAATATAATAATTATATTTTACTCATAAATGCAAAATTTTATATGCATAGTAAAATCGACTGTGTAAATGGTAGGTGACAAGTGACTAAAATCGCAAGTCCCATAGTAGACTGCCATCTGACTTTAAATACTCAGTCGCAGGTGATTCCTTCTACTTTTTCATTGTTAAAATGCTCTAGTCATCTGCGTTTTTTATCGATCCCTATAAAACCAGTTGATGATTCGATTTTTACAAGCGATTTGGGGCCTGATTCTGACGAATCGATATATTTGATTCTATTAGATATATATCGCGAGAACCGTCAAATTTCAAACAATTTTGACAGTTTCCGCGATATATATGTAATAGAATCAAATATATCGAATCGTCAGAATCAGGCCCTTGGTTTGTGACCTGCCGCACGACTTAAGTCATCCGTGTAAATCTACCAGGAGCTAATGTCAAATTTTTGCGATGGATATTTGCAACTATCATAAGAACTCAATATTTTTGAGTAGACACGTTGTAAAAGAAGTCATTAAACAGCTATATTGAACAATTTGTGCTTTTTCTAGAAGGCAAGTCCGATCATAATAATAATGTACCTAATATTTTTAATTTGTATCGTTGATTAAATAGTTTTAATTAATAATGTTTGTTTCTACTTCACAAAACGGTTTCAGCGTTCCGATAAACCAAAATATATTTGTTGATAGTAAATCAAACGTCCTCCGGCCAGGTGAGGTTTTGCGAAAGGCTGCTGGAAGAAGCTAGATGCGTCGAGCAGAGCGCAGTAGCGCTCATTAGGGGAGGCCAATGTCCAGCAGTCTGACTGCTTTAGGCTAATGATGGGTTGATGGAACTCAAAATTTGTTTTTGGAACTTATAAATTATTTTAAGTTTAGGCCATGGGCACTTCGCTAGTAAAAACCTCAATAGTCATCTTTTCGATAAAGTAACTTCCGTTTTCGAGATATACCCCGTGTCAGACACACGTACAGACACAAGGCACTTAGCACCCTCCTGGTTAACCATAAAAAGGGGATTGCCAAACTGCGTGTTTAGCAGCCACACCTAGCCAGGTGAATCGGTGTGCTGTGCTATCAAAGCAATATGTTACGTATCGCATCAATTCATTACAAACCCATCACCGTGCTTTGTTTTACTCGGAGGGGTGTTTATTGATAGAGGGTTAAGAAAATGTGGCCAGATATTTTTATACTTTGCTTGAAAGACGATTTGATTTGTACTGTTCAATGTTGAAAACGTATGAGATTTGAACAAGAAATATAATTATGTTGTGGTGAACCCAGTTTGGTTTATCACAGATTTCTATAATTAGCCGATAACGCTTCGTTTTCCCTTTAAAAACTGTAAAAAATTAACAACGAGGCGTCGAAAATTTGATAGTTTTTCAAAGCAAAACGAAGCGTCGTCGGAACCGGCTGTTAATGAATAACGCTTTGAATTCTGAAAATACACTTAATCTAGCCAGGCTGCTGCTGTTCCAAGGCCGGTAGATGTGTAGATTAATTAAGTCAAGTTTTTTTATATTAATTTTAAATGTTTTAAATTTTTCATGTTTCATTTTTTTTTTCTGAAATGGTTGTATAGTGATAAAAGCCTTAATAGTTACAGTTTTGTTTAAACCCTATGAAGTTTCTGCATATAAAGTGTTATATGGTGAGTAGGTTTTATTGGTTTTACGGAGTTTTGCAAAACATATGATTTCTTTTTCTATGGTACCTGAAGGGAGATGGAACTATCACATGACCCACTGGACACTGGCAAAGTATTGCTTCGTAGGACTCGCATGTTTGGAACGTTCCCTATGATGCAACATCCTGGGTCTTGAGGCATGAAGGTGTTAAGCCTCATGATTCTGTTACTATACCGGCAACACCCTTCAAACCGAAACACAGCAATGCTGCTTAACGGCAGACGTAGGCAGGGTGAGCAAATAACTCACAAATAACTCTACTACTTCTAGAAATAACTTCGCCGAAAGTTCTTTCATCGAAGTGATTTTAGCTAAATTGCTTTACATTCTTCCAACTGTAAGTTAATTATCTGGATGCGTGGTCACTACTATAGCCATAAAATAATATATTTAGGAGGAGGTCTATAGAAATGGATAAACAAAGAAATATATTTTATGATAGCAAACAGTTTTCGTGTTGTTTTTATTGTCGCGAGGTGCTAAAGAATAGTCGGAGGGTGGCACGACCCGCCCCGGCCACGATTAGCCGTCCTCAATGAGCATTGGTCTAATTACCAGGCTTTGCTTGCGAATCACGGCGCTTAAGTGCATTGGGCTGGAGGAGGAAGGAAATAAAATATTTCCATTAGCAACGTAATTTAGAAAACTTTATACAGGCTCATAGTTTATGAATACTTTAGCCATTTAGCCATCTTAAAATATTGCTGCCTAATGCAGTCATGAATCAAAATATTCAGGGCACAATCTATCCCTGCGTGGTATGCTGAGATTTGTATTGAAGACTATCAAAAGTCAAGATCATCTTTGCACCAACTAAGTATTGATAGGGTATCCATCCCTATCTAAGTAGGTATACCTACGCAGTATCCCTTATTTTATAAGTTTGTTATACTATCATAATCATCATCATTATCAACCTATAGCAGTCCACTGCTGGACGTAAGTCTCTCCCAAGGTATGCCACTGAGTCGAGCTAACCATTTGTGAGGTAATGCCCATAATCAGCATGCTAGGCATGCGGGTTGGCGATCGCATGGATACGGTTTGTCGTGCCGCTATCGCAGCAGCCTATAAGCAGCCAGGCTATTTAACTACTCCGTTAGGAAGGACTATACCGCCATCAACCGGTCGCCTGAGCCTCGCTAGTTAAAGCAGGATATAACGCGTGCAGGTGATGTTGACGTTAAGAGCAAAGGTGGTAGATGCTCCTTTACAACCTTACTACTACTTTTACTATATGTTTACCTTTTAATCGTCATCACCATCTGGCTATAGCAGTCCACTGCAGGACATAGACCTACCCTAATGTACACCATTGCGCCCTGTCCTGAGCTCCACGCATCCAGTTTCTATCAGCAGCCATTTTTCAAATCGTCACTCCATCTGGCTGGAGGAAATCCTACACTACCTAAGTTTGCCCAGCCGCGGACTCCACTCCTTTACTCCAACCGACGGTTATCGGTTCTTCGGAAGATATGGCCAGCCCACTTCCACTACAGCTTACTAATTCTTTGAGCTATGCCGACAACTAGAGCTCTATGTTTACCATTCAATGAATGTCAATCCAAATGTATAAAATTGTACAGTACGTAAGTATGCCTCATATAACGAAAGCAAAATCGAAAATATAAAACATAAAAATGTCATAAAATTCACCTGCGTGAATTCAGATATTTGAGATATCTGGCGGTGCTCGCTATCGGCGAACTCCCCCGCTTGGGGTCCGTATCGGGCGCAGAGATGGTCCATCATCCCCGCTGCCGGATGATCCCGCGCAGGCGGGCGCAGTCCCCGCCCCGGGGCGTGGCCGCCCGCCACCAGCCACCCCCGGACGAAGCACCTCACTCTTATTATCCCGGTTTCCTGTCCGCGGACGCGCGCCTAGCTCTCATCTATCGATCTGTTTATTTTTAAAACGACAAATACCCGTCGGTTCCTTCCGAGTGTGACTGTGCAGTGTCAGCATGGATGTGAATGAAGGTCAAGAGATGGTGAATTGAAGGTGAGTCGGAGGGAAAATGCGGCGACTACTGCAATGATATTGTCTTCTGTTGAAAGAAAGCGAAGTATCGTTTTCTTTTTGGTCGTATTCCTACTTTTTAATTTCCTTGTATGATTTATCCTGAGGAATTATGATTGGTCTGAACAAATCCGCTTGCGACAAAGTGACAAATTATGTAAGAGACAACAGTACCTACTTGGTCAACATTCAAGAACCTTCACTCGCAAACGTTTGTCATTTTTACAAGGTTTATGTCCTGCCGGGACTTTTGCAGTCTGTAGAAGAAGGTTATTTCAAAGTTACTAAAGCTCAAAAATAACACCCATCAAGTTAAGTACTAACCGTAATAGGCACCATCAGTCCCCTCACTAGGCTTTCGCCGGGTACCTAATCTCCAAAAAAGATGAACTGATTTTGAAGAGATTTTTACGACAGAACGCACCTGCGTAGGACTTTTATACGGCGATATAACATATTATTTTGGGATTAGACTCACAGACTGTAAAAAAATATTATAATAATGTTGACTTATTGACTCACTTGCAACTACGTTTGCGTATATTTTCTTTCACGTTTCCTTCCTCAATGTAAAGAATACTTATCAAACACAGCTGTAGTTTCATTTTAATAAAATACTAAGCACGTAAAGTACGTACAAACGACATTATAATCATTGTTTGCATTTTCTAATAATAACTTTTAATAACTAATAAGAACGAAGAGAAAGGAATGTTTCTCATGCCTTAAGTTGATTGACGCAGGGCGTTTCATCATAGGGCAAGCATCAAGGACTGACTTTATTGACTTCTATGGGCTACTGATGATTATGACAATACTCATAGTTCAGCATTTACAAAAAAGTTATGTCACTTTTAAATGGAGACTGGTGTGAATGCAGTTTCAAACTGAAAAAAGAGAATAGATATTGTTACAGTATATGTATGATATGGAAAAGCTATGACCGTAAAACAAAGCTAAATTCTACGGGTATTTATTGTAAATAACAATAGAAGGGGAGTAAGGAGTTCAAATCTGCGTATTTGGAACCCAAGTTGGTCCCACCGGCCCCTAGTGCACACTGCTATCAAATAAATATGGCTTTTGCGGCCGGCTGATTGCGGCATAGCGCAGCAAAACATCGGCATAGCTAAATTCCCTGAACGCCGACGGGCACGAAGTTTTTTAGTGCGCGAAGTTGTGTATTGCGATCCCCAACCCGCATGCCAGGCGTGGGGATGGGATGGGCATATCCCCTTTCTTGTCTCTGGTTTGGGTGCTTTTCTTGTATGATAATTATGTATGTATTTAAAAAAAAATATTTATGTATTATAGTCGTCATGTGGTTCCCATAATATAAGCTCTGCTTTGTTTGGGGCCACATGATGCTGTTTGAAATTGTCTGGCATTATATAACTATTTTTTTTATTTTTAACGTTAAAAAAATTATACCGTACTAGCTGACCCACCAGCAACTTCGTTTGCGTATATACTTGTTTCGCTAACAGTTACGGAATAAAAATAACCTACTCGTACGTAGGTACCAGTCATAACTCCAATTGGAGTTGTGACTCCCACTCTCTTTCCTACTCTCCTACTCTCATACCCATATCAGAAATCTATCTCATTCCCATTCCCGGTCCCATTATAAAAATCTATTTCAATCCCGATTCCGATCCCGATCCCGATCCCGATCCTGATCCCAATCCTATTTCCACTGCCATTTCCATCGGCGATTTGTCGCGTCAACAGCTCTAGTATGACCCCGAGATGTTTCAAATAAAAAAAAATTAATCACCTCCTTTTTACGTTGATCGGTCAAAACGCGTCGAAACCCAAAGTTGAACTGAGTTCAAACTATACGTTAAGAACCGCTTATGGGAACTAAAATAGGTATGATGATTTTGTTATTACAAGATATTCTACAAGGCAAAATATTGAATATCAATCCCGCAAAATTTCTCTGACGAGTTCCACAAAATGCATACGAGTGCGCCGCCCTCCTGCCCGAAGATTCACATACAAATTAGATAACAAACAATCAATTAATAAATGGAACCGTCTACTTACTCTTTCATAAAACAAACACGTTAACCGGTTATTAGCAACACACAAATACACAAGAAAAAACCCAACAGAAATTCGACAATGTTTCCCCTTCCCCGCATACTCAGGACATTATCGACTAGCTGGCCACCTTTGACGTCGCTATAAAACAACAACGACGCAGTAATCTGAAGACGTGTTGCGTCGCCGAGAGTTAAACAGAAAGATTAAAACTTGAGTTAACATTTTTGGATGTAAGTCAAATACCAGGTCTGTGCAACACGCGTGAGAACGGGGAGGATGCATTCGTCGATTAATTTGCGCTAATTATCCTCTATTCTACAATAATACGTCAAAAACACAGAAACATTCTATCATTCGCACCAAAAGTGTCCCAAACGCAGCAGTGGGCAAAGTGTATTATGGGAACCACATGATTGATATACTACACATATAATATTTTTTTTGTAAATACATACATATCATACATAGCAAATACCCAGACCCAAAGACAAATATCTACAGAAGATGCAAACATTTGTTCCGCAGCGGAAATAGAACCCGCAACCTTCTGCGTCTCAGGCAGACCTTCGCCCTCAGCGCCACAGAGGCCGTCTAATGATGAAATGATGATGATGGACAAAAACGCAAAAAAATCTTTATTCCTTCCCAAATTAATATGTATGATGAATTTTTATACCCTTACTTGAGAAATGCATGGTTTCTATACAAATTTTCATCCACTATTTCACTTCATCAAGTTTTATTATCGCGACAAATAGTAGCCGTTTTTTTTTCAATTTTTTCTCTTATCAACACCTATCATACAAATAGAATTACTTTCGCATTCATACCATTAGTTAGGATAGTTTGTACAGCGTATTTTATTTTTTGAGTTTGTATAGTCGTCAGATTCAAACAGCAACAATTCAGCACAACTCTCGACCCGTTGATCCAATCTGTAGACTACGCTTTACAAACTATCCTAAGTAATGGTATGAATGCGAAAGTAATATATATATATATATATATATATGTATATATATATATGTATATATATATATATGTATATAGCGTAATCTAAAGATTGGATTTATATATAACTATTACCTATATTACGCATTGCATCATCGTGGCAGTACTTCCCCGGACGAACCCTCAACAAAGAACTCTACCACTCCTAAAAAAACACAAAAATACAAACATACTTACAATTTTACCTCTTTATAATAAGTATAGATTCATATAGTTTATTTCCACAAAAAGCCACTTAAGTATACTTCAACACAAAGTAATAAGCTTGTTGCGCCCGCGCAAAAATCAATGTATCTCTAGCAATATTAATATCAATGGATATAGATGAGTGTCAACCAGACATTATGACTCCACGCTTACTCTGTCGTTCCTCTGTCCTAACAGTCAGTAGCCTTAGACAGCATTGTGTGGAAAAAGAGAAGAGGCCTTTGCCCAGCAAAAGAATACAGCAAGCTTTTTAGTTTAGATAGATTTAATTATAACAAGTTTATATTCAAAAGTCATAAATGCTCTGGCATGAAAGCCTCATTCCTCCCTAATGCCTCTACATCGTCAGATCCTGATCAGTCCACTGCTGGACATAGGCCTCCCTTATAAGAAGCCCCTTATGCTCATAATTCCCACGCTGGGCATGTGGGCTGGGGGGTTCTCAGCTCGACGCATCCAGCACCAACAGCTTTTCGCAAATCGTCACTCCACCTAGCCAGAGGGCATCCTACACTACGTTTGCTGAGCCGCGGTCTCCACTCAAGAACTTGTTTAACCATTACCTATCACAAAGCGTTGTATCGTAGATCACGTTTTTTCGGAACGTGCTCTACGATACAATGCCCTGTGTCCAACATCAACTTGAGGCATAAAGATGATAAGCCTCTTGTGATTGTATTTTCAGTGGCATCCACACCCTTCAAACAGAAACACAGCACAGCTATTTTACGGTAGAAATAGACATGGTGGCAGTACATCCCCGGTCGAGCCCTCCACAAAGAACTTTACTACTCCTAAAAAAATATGAACACTTTCGATCAAGTCACTTTTCAAACAAAAAGCATGGAGTTCCACCATCTCCAAAAATAGAAACCCTTTTTACACGTGAAGTTACACGTGAACAAAGTTGCAAGCATGTTAGCTAATAAGTTGAATAATTAAATTTTAGTTAACATTAATTTTGGTCAGTTTATACTTGAAGACTGTAATCCTTTCCTTCGCAATGAGTTCAAGATGATTTATTCACAACAAAAAAATATTTTAGAAAAACGGAAATCTTTTTTGATATTATTTCATTACTCTTTGTGTAAAATAGGGGACAACCAAGTTTTTTGTGAAGGCCTAAGTGTGTATGGAAAGGAGTCAGTGCTACGCGTTTCTCACTAGATGGTGCTACCTCGATTCCATATAAATTTGCGTAAACGCAAACGCGATCGAGCTGGTAAAAAACTCGCACTAGGCACCCAGGTCCTGACTGAAGGCTGGCCGGCTGGACTACTGCGGTATTACAGTACTGCGTTGCCTCATATTATTATAACAGGCGAAATTTTGGTCAAAACTATACCAGAAGGCATTGAAAAAAGATGTGAAGTGAAATAACTATTTTTCATTACCAAATTTTACAGACACGGGAAAGAAAAACATGCAAACGAATTAGTTAGCATGTCAGTTAGTCATATCGATAAACTAGGATTTTTTATTTTACAAATTATTAATTATTTGCTTACTAATGAACAACTTTTTGCACCAGTTAGCTAAATAAATAAATATTAAATAAATAATTTTCTTTAATTTTATTTAAATTCGAAATTGAATGTACGATTAATTAAGATTAATTCAAACCTTATTGTTTTAGCTGTCGTAGAGTTCTTTTTGAAGGGCTAATACGGGGAAGTACTACCATGTCTATTTCTGCCTGTGTTTCGGTCTGAAGGGTGTGGGTCCCGGTGAAATTACAGGCACATTAGGCTTAACACCTTCATGGCTCAAGTTGATTTACGCAGGTTGTTATATCGTAGGTTGCAAACATCCGTGATCTACGAAGCAATACTTTGTTATAGGTAATGGTTACCACTTAACATCAGGTGGGCCATGTGCTAGTTCCATCAATAGATATGATAAAACAAGACAAATTCAACATTATAAATACGTATCTATATTTATTTATTTCTGTATTATAATAATAATATTGCTGGACAACTATCACACAGCATTATGTACCCGAAACTAAGCAGAGATTGTAATAAGGGAGCCACATAACTGAAATACTACAATTAAATTTGTATATGTACAATGTACATGTATTACGAGTATAAATTAAATAAATCCAAATATCTAAATAGGATTTTTTATAACCATTTTCGACATTATTCGACATAACACATCATCATTATCAGCCTGGAGCAGTCCATTTCTGGACATAGAGCGCCATTGCGCCTATAACCCAGGACCAAAAATAACATGTTTGGTTGTTAAAGGGTTACATTATAAATGGCTTCTTTATTGTAATCACAATCATAATATAATTATGAGTCAAAAGAAATGTTCACGACTTTTAGAAGTTATTTTATATGGGTTCTTAATTCACGTTTTCTTATGTTGGTTTATTTTTATAAGGCTATAGAATTTTTCTTTATTTCAGTATATAGGTTATTGTGAAGTTTTATACGCTGTGTCGACATTTCGTTTGAATTGTAAAGTTTTTGTGTGATGACGCAGGAGGGGACAAATCAGGCTTTTTTGATGACAATTATAATAGCCGTTATTTTAAAAAATTGTCAATAGATAAACCATACTTAGACAATTGCCATCGCTTGCCATTGGATAATAACAAACAGTGACCAGCAGGGTGATTGGCTATCTCTGTTGCAAACAAAAATGATTGACACCGATCCTGTTTTACAAACAGCTTGTGCATTTAGTGGCCCACACATCTAGCAGATGAAGGGGCGATTCATCCGCCTCTTTGCAGAACCTGCAGGTTGGAGTGTCGCAAAGCTTTAACTTAAACATATTGCTCGTTTAGGCTCGTTTAGGTAATATCCAGTTAGCCAGGTGGTTTCTGCTTAGCGCTAAGACTTGGTTGGTATACCGTTTGTCAAAGGCTCTAATTAACAGTTTGGAATGGTTCATGCCCGGAAAGCTATACCAGTATCTAGTTGACTCTACGAAGCAGGAATCAGATAGGGTTCTTTTGACCAGACTTTTCAGTATACCACAGAACGATTCAGGACCGAACTGTGTACCGTTTGATTCGGCACACTCATTGCCGTGTACTCCAGCATGACCTGGAACCCATCTGTAACCACCCTGTTTTTTAGGCTCAGAGTGTTCAAACGTGTCAGACAGTCCTCTACTTGCTTGGACGTGATAACTTTCGAATCCAGGGCTAGGAGAGCTGCTTGGCTGTCAGAATTTATATATATTCGAGAATGAACGAGATAGATTTTTTTTATAAATAAATACATATAAAAAGCTTTTAAAATGTATATTAAAATACACAACATTAATTAAGGTAGTGTGATTGTGGACTATTTATAATTTAAACTTTTTCATTACAAAAATTATTTTGTTAACTTCGTAACTTTTTTGGCTACATTTTTCCGTAGATCGAGACAATGAAACCAGTCTCGCGTTAGCTCTTGTTAAGGCTGGACCGTTTAAAAGTTTTTCAAGCCTTTTTTCATTCGCATCAGAAATCTCTCTTACTCTCACTGCGCACCGCTGAGTGTCCAGTTTCAACGTCGTACGTTCTGATACACTAAGGTGAGTGTTTTATTCAGTAGGTATATAAAGTAGTTCACTGCTGGATATAAGCCTCTCCCATTATACCTTAACCTAGCCTATACTTGTCGTTATACACACTTTATGAATAAAACAAATACTGGAATTTTAATCTTTAGATATTTTCTTGCGACATTTAAACTAAAGTACAACTGTAAATCAATAAATAACCAAGTTCCGTTTATCAACAGGATCTCTACATTTATTACTATTTACCACACAATTATATCTACCATGACTGTATATAAATAGTATTTAACTACATATAATTTGTCTTTGCTATTGCTTCCTAAGAATCTTTTATCATGGTTATGTTTATAAGTTTTGGTTAAGGGTTATTAGTATAAATATTACACTTACGGCTCTTACGCTTAGGCTCTTACGGCTTGAACCGTTGATCCAATTTGCATGAAATTTGGTAGGACAACTTATTGAAGTTGTAATTGAATTTGCTGTAAAGTTTATGAGTTAAATCAGAGAGGGTCATTAAGATATGGGTTACAAATGGTGCAAAAAAGTTAAACATTTGTAAATATATTGAATGGGATGTCTTAAGATAAGATTTTGTTTATATATTCCAAAATGTTTTTTTTCTTTTAAGAAATTTTGGTATTAAGTTAGATTGGAAAAAACAGGCTAGGTACTATGAGGGATGAAAGTTTACATTTGGAACCAATAATATCTCAAGTAAATCATCATACCTATTGTTTTGGTTATAAATAAAGAATATTTCTGCGTTTTTGACCATCATCATAATCCGCAGCACAACTTTTCCCATGGCTGGGTTTAGGCCTAGCTAGACCTAGGTATACTTTTGGCACGAATGATAGAAAGTTTCTGCGTTTTTGACTAATTATTGTAAAATAGGGCATGATTTTGTCGCGGAACTAAGACTTAAGGAAGGTAACATAGGGGATGTAAGTTTGTATTGGAAACCAATAATTTATTCAGCCACCTATTTTAGTTCATAAATGCGGTTCCCAACGTCTATGAACTTTGTTCAACTTGGACCTCGACGTTTTTGACCAATCAATCTAAAAAAGGTTTTTTTTTGGGGGACATCTCTGGGACTGACTAGCTGTTGATGAGACAAGCCGTCAATGGAACGGAGTTATCACTGGTTCCTAGTTCCTTTTTATTTCTTAACTTCATATTTCTTGTTCTGGTTTAAATAAGCGGTTTAAGTAGCGGGTGGGTCAGCTAGTCCGTGATATGCCATTCGTAGGGTGGCCTAAAACTTCGAAAACAGTGTTGGCCACTAGATACTGAAAAGAACGGCACATATTTTTTGCTCACTCTTAAAAAATTACCTTCATGCCTCTGAAGGTAAGGTATAGAACGTAAGGTACCTTACTAAAAATATTATAATAAACTTAAATAAAAATACTATATACTTAAATAAAAATATTATAATAAAGTATTATGGATTTTTTATTTTATTATATATGTATGCATATATCGTCTGCTTACTGCGTAAACTGAATAAATGCACTTTTTTGCTTCCTGTATCTAAATAAATTCCTTATTGTTTAATCATTCAATTAGTTTTATTTATAGACTAATTTTAAGTATTTAAAATCAAAATTAACCTTATTTTTAATTGATTGGTAATTTTGTACGTAGTTTATTGTATTAAATGTCGTTATTACACAAAATTCCTGCAGGTAAAACTAGGTAAATTAAACAAAATCAGAGTTTTTGAAATAAATATAATTTCAATTCTGAATTATACTCATATACTAAGAACAATATACTTAATGCTTCATTTGGCTTTCTAAGGTGAGTTTATTAGAAAATAAATACATAAAACAAAACACAAAGAAAATTTTATAATTACAAGTAATACTAAATAAATGCATGCTCTTCTGCATATTAATTGATTTTTATGGAGATTATGCTTAACCTACACATAAATTAAGAATGCATCTTGAAAGATGGATAAAATTTGCATCATCAGCAGCATCATCAAGATATTTATGGGTTGTTACATTTTAAATAGATCAAATGTAAGGTCAAATCTTTAGATGAGATTTACTCAAATTGACATCACATGCATTTATTCAGTTTACGCAGTAAGCAGACGATATGTGTATATTATCATCATCATAAATAAACCTATTGAAGTCCACTGCTGAACGTAGGTCTCCCCCAAAGAAATCCACTGACGACATTGTCAAGATTGCAAGTAATCGGTGGATGGAGAGGGCTCAAGACCGTTCTTCGTGGTGTACATTTGGTAGTAATATAATTCGTTCAAACTTTCACTTTAAGGTGTAACAGTCACCGAACCCAATCCCACCTCACCCTCACTGCCCGTGCCCGTGATGGACCCTGCTAACTTCTTCTTCTTCTTCTTCGTATGAGCTAGTGACCAACTCTGGTGTCAGAGTTTTTAGTCAAAGTAACAAATGGGGTTCTGACTGATTACGGTATAGGTCAGCCTAGCATCGGCAAAGTAAATTTTCCTGGTCGCTGCCGATAGGCAGCAGCGTAGGTAGTTCAAGTTACTATGCCATGAGGTCCCCCAACCGCATGCTCAGCACGTGGATTATTGGGATATCTCCCTTCTTATGTTCAGCAGTGGACTGATAAAATAGAGGGGTTTTCGTTCGATTTAAAAAAATATCTAATTAAACTGCAAAAAATATCGATTACTTTTAGTTTCTCAAATATTTTCACTGCTCTCTTTCACGAAATAAACAAACAGTATGAAGTTAATGATGTCATCATATTTATCCGTGTAGTGTTGGCACGCTAGCCGCCATTATGGCAACATGCGAATATTTGCAGCTAAATGTATGCTATGTTGCCGTTTTATAAATTTTATGCTTCTTTTGCTTATTAACATCTTTAAACCCGTCCGTTATCGCTATCGCTAAACTGGGTAATATGGAAATTAAGTATAATGTGATAAATCTATAACTTCAATCTCGTTCAAAATTTGGAAGAACTAGATACTAGGAATTGGTAATAACCATAGAGAATATTAATACGTTGACTGCGGGCCTTGGACATGACGCTACGCACCATGACCAAGGATCTAGTCCTGCTGAATTTTGGTAAAATGTACAGTCAGCCTAGAAAAAGTTATTTGTCAAAAAAAAAACAATACACAATTTTTTGAACACTTTTCCCAAAGTAACTTACCAAATCAAATCGTAAGATTTTGCGAAAATAAAAAAGTTCTGCGTATAATTCTTTTACATAAACTTAAGGAAGTTTTATATTTATAGTTGCATAAATGTAGGAAGATAATCAGGAATAAATAAAAGCAGGCATTAAAATATAACAAAAAAAATGAATGAAAGAAAGAAAATGTTTTAAAACCCTAAAAAAACTTCCACTCAAATCCACTTTCATTTTATGAACTGTATTTTCCCAAATCGCGCAATATTTAAAGCCGAAACCAGGTGAAATTTTTCATGTCCGCTTAAAAGAAAGATAAAAACGTTTTGAAATTTTAAAATACACTTGACCACTTAAAGATAGCGCCGTGTTCTGCGACGCAAATGTATTCAGAATAGTACATTACCATGCGAACATAAATCTACGCGATGTACAGACGTGTGTCGGAGTGGTTGAATAATATTCGCATATATCATATGCGAATTAATTATCATACCCGATTTTACTTTTAGAAGTCATGTTTTTGTGTATCGAATACTTGAATAGATCATTAACATCGACTTCATACACTGAAATATGAAAATGAAAATGAAAAATGAAAGAAAAGTATATTTGTTTAGCCAAATACAGCATAAAAATAACAACGTTGAGGCACTCTAAATAATAATATAAAAATATTTGTGTTAGAGAACCTCGCTCTTTCATATCCATATATTTTCAGGTTATAATTTATTATTTAATAAATGACGAGCATCTTGACGCTTATTTGTCCCTTTCAGGAAAAAAATAAATTGTCTCTGTAATTTTTTTTATCACTGATTTAGTCGCAGCGTAGCCAGATATTGAGCTTATTTTTGAAGTTGTTTACAGATTAAGCCGATACAACATTTTCAGGTAGTAAAGTTTAAGTAAGTTCTAATTGTGGACCGGTTACTAAGGATGTGATGGGCAACCACGGTGTTGGTGGAGGCTCTCATTAGTCGAATGTGGTGGCCACGAGATTTACAACCATAATATTACTACCATGTGCTTACTAATGTGTTTCTATTATATTCTATACAACTACCTAGAGAACTTTTTTCATTCCTCTTTTAAAAAACACCTGCACTGTAGTGGGACGATACTCCTTTGCAAAGGTCTCCCCCATATTCCCCCAACCATCTCTATTCTTCGAGATCTCCCACCATGCTCTCTTGAAAGCTTCAAATTTTTCTCGCCAACGCTTTCTAGACCAACCACAACCTCGCCTTCCATCAGGCTGCCAGGGTGGTATGGCATTCACCCATTTGCAAGAAGGCATCTGATACTTTAACTCTTTTTCCTAACCTATTTTTATTTTAGGCATACTAACATATATTATTGTGTAGGTATAATGCTATCATTTACAGTTTATCCTTAACATAGATAATGGTCTTCTTCTTATTGTTCTTGTTACCCTTTCACGCCATAACATTGTAGGAGTGACCACACACGAGTGTCTGTGAAGAAAACTTCTGACTGACTGTCAATCATCTTACAGCCTAATCTGTATCTCCTTAGTCCGCAAGTTTGTATACCTATTTGAAACAAATAAAATTATCTTATCTTTGAAGTTGCGCCTTGAGGTTTCTAGTACACACTTTTTTGATGCACAAAAAAGTACGTAAGTAGGTCAAAAATATTTGATTATCCTGCATTTTGCATCATAATAAAATAAAAACAAAAGATTATGTTGTTACAAGTCTAAAATAATATCTATCATGCTATAGTTTCCTGCTGCTACGTACCTTCAAAGCAACTCTCTACTATCACCAGCTGTTTCTGTCAATGGTGTACTTACATAGTGGCATCGGCACTATGGTATCGGAAAGGCGGCGGCGGTAGGTGACAGCGGGCGGGCGTGATATAGATAAGTACCTACTTAAGTCTAATGGTCTATTATAAATAAAGTTAAGAGTACGTACACGTAATATTTGTCAACTCTAACTTTTTCTATTAGATGTAGCAAACTCAACTTCTGCAAATCGCAACGACACCGCTATCTAGCTAATATTCAGTCTAACCTGAACTACGAAGATATCGAAACTAACAAAAGAGAGGTCAGTTTTCAACAGTTATCAAAATTTTACCTAGGTACCTATTTATTTAAACTATAGAACTATACACCCTAGCGTAATAACAATAACCATTTTGGAATGTACAAATATTGCTCTTTCGTAATGATATTCGCCACATTTGTGGAACTTTTTATCCTTGTGAACTCCAACACTGAATAAGCTCATATGCAATTCCTGCCAAATATTCAGGGTACAACCCAGTGACTTACCAAGTTTCATGCAGATTGAATAAACAGTTAAATGTTATACTCTAAGACGCATATTCACAAACATACATAATACAAATGTATACATACATAAAGCAAAATTGCCCAAGTTAGAGTTCTGAGTTCTTCACTCACTTTGCTCATTCGATCGTGAAGCCGATTGACAATCGGCAGCGTAAAGTAACTCGCTACAGCCGAAAAATCTAAATAAATTGGAATTGGTATTTAAAACTCACGCAAACGAAGTTGCAAGCGGGCCAGCTAGTCCTACTCAATCGTATTTCTAGACAATTCACGATTATTATAGATAAGTAAGTATGTAAAAAGTTTGTTATAAAATTATAACCTATGACAATTTCATAATGTCTTCGTACAGTGTAGTCAACCAAGTATTTATTTATAAAAAACAAAAAACCCGACTGCATAGAGGAGCATGAAGTTTTTAGTAACTTCGTGTTCGTCTATGCCGTCGGGCTGTATTTTCGAAAAACGGAGATCGGTTCCATAGACACTCAGAAAATCATAGATTTTTATGGAAGTGTTATTTTGAAAGTATTAGAAACCAGCAAACATATTTTTTTTAGAATTAATTGCTTAGGTTAGTTAGAATAGTAGATAAAATATTTTTCACCCCACTTGCTCGAAAATGCTACCTTTGTAACCTCAAAATTTGTATGAAGATATCAGCCGCTGTACCCTATAGATCTCCCCAAACAGAATTTATTAATTCGAAATTTAAAGTATACCTTAGTAGACCACACCAAAAAGTATAGTACTGTTTATGAAATCTGAGGGTACATTGTATTCTGCCTTTAGAAGCTCAGCAGCCTTATTGGAGGCAACAGAGCTTCTAAAGGCAGAATACAGCCTTCTTGGAGGCTGCAGAGCTTCTAATAACATAATAATCATAAACAGTACTATACTTTTTGGTGTGGTCTACTAAGGTACAATGTACCTTAAAACTTAAAAGACAACACCATAAAGTATTTACTGATTCGAAATTCGAACTAGCCTCCTCGGAAGCTGCATATTTCAGCAAGTAGAATGCAAACTCTATGAAAAATCTTCAGAAATTACATACAGCATCCCTCCCCCCCACACAGCTGAGTTATTATTTACGGTTTAACGCATGCGTTATTACAGTAATGCGTCCCATCTCCTTGCATACAAATGCGTTATCGTAACAGTGTGTAACTTCTTAGCCGTCCATATATATATATATATATATATATATATCGGTTGCTATTCATTTCATATATATATATATATATATACATATGAAATAGTAGAATATCAACCAAGGCGCCATATTGAATTACGAGTGTAACTAAGGATTTTAGAGTATCTGGTTTTATTACATTATATATATATATATATATATATATAGATATCGCAACAACCAGATATCGCAATAATGCATGCGGTAAGATCGCCGATAAAACGCAGCTGTGTGGGGGAGGCTTACTTCTGCTGTCGTTTTACAATGGATTTTTGTAATAGGTAAATGATTTTTACATGTTTTAATAGTTTTTAGTGATAATTATGTAGGTTGGTTTGATAGGCACACCTAAGGGTAGGGTAAGGGTAGGCTAAGGTTAGGTACAAAAGAGTAGGTAGAAAAAGCATTTTATTGTAGATAGGATACCTATCTACTTAATTAAAATACTTTTTCAAAATGTAATACCTAATATTTTTTTAATGTAGGTTTGCGTTTCATTTTCTAGCACACAGTGTGAAAAGTAGAGTATGTATATACCTGGGGAATAAAGCTGTTTTCGTCTTGGGTGGTCTTCAATGCCTCAATATACTTAGGATTCTAGTTAACTCCCTCGCTACTCTAATAGCCTTAGTTACACTCGTAATTCAATATGGCGCCTTGGTTGCTATTCTACTATTTCAATAATTACCTAGCCCCTTATAAACCTCGCTTCGGCATGGTTGTACATACTAGCCTACCACCTATTACAACTGTCAGCATTAGGATGAGTATTTCCTATAGCCTATGTCACTCTTGTGATCTAACCGAATCCAACGACACCTCATTAGTCAAAATCCGTCCAGCCGTTTGGGCAACAGCGACCGACAAATAATATTACAAACTTAAGTACAAACACCCTAAAAACATAACCTGACCAAAGAGGACTTCAGTCGGACTATTAAAGCCCATAACTGCAGCGCTGATTTTCATGCCGAGCCTCGGTTGACGTACGGACAAAGCACAATAATAATAAAATAACATGAGAAAATAATACAATAATACTACGTACTAAACTTAAATCTCAAGAAAATATAAATTTACAAAATGGGGTAATATTTACCTTATTGAGGGCCGCTACCTTTAATTCTGTCGTTAGAAAGTATTTTGTTCTAAGGAAACGATAGATTTATTTTGTAGAAAAAAACAATTGCGTTTTCGGATTTTTGATAACATATGTAGTCAGCCTAGAAAATGATATTTGTCAAAAAAAAAACAAGTTAGATAGATAGATAGATAGATAGATAAACTCTTTATTTGGCACACATTAACACAAAAATTAAATTAACACAAGAGTAACAGCACAAACAAGATAGGCATAGGAACAAAGTAAAAAGATTTAAAACAGAAAACAACACAAATAGGAGGTTTGGGTAGACAAGCGGAAAGTGGTAAGTAACCTAAACACTGATAGGTAAACAAACCCGTCCGCGTGCCTACCCATCCCTAAAATCCTGATACTGTGGAGCTGATTTTGTCTGTGCTAAGCGTGGGCCAAATTAGGTCTCCTCTCAGCTTAATGCTACTCCGCGAGCGAAGCAGCGCTGGTTTTCAGAGGAAAAAAAAAGTTGGTCTCAATCGACTCTATTTCCCAACATTTATTCGTAAGATACAACAAAAGTAATTGTGGCTGCCCTCAATGAGGTAGAGTTAGTAGCTTTTTCCGTAAGAGTGGCTAACTCTGTTGTTATCGGAGTTTTAAGGCCACCCTAAGGCCTCCGACATGGCAGGGAATAGGCTGGTCGTAGAGTTTTATAATTCAAATAGCTTACAGCCTGACAAAAATTTCGTTTTATTTAGTTTTTGATTAAAAAGCACTGGTTTTTATTTTCGTTTCACGGTGACAATTAAAATACTAATTAAATATAGCATATTTAAGTAATTAATAAAATCAAAAAATATTGTGTACACAAAACAAAAATATAATAAAAATACAATTAATATTTACAAGCTGATTCTAGGTGCTATAAACAGTATTATAAACAAAATATTATTTTAGTAGTATTAATAAATACAGTTTTGATACATTTAAGCAAAGGTATTACTACTACTACTACTGGTACTATTAAAAACTGATTAAATAAATATATTGTTAAAGCTGGTAAAAATGTTTGTATCTAAAACAAAACTTTCAATTTTGAATTCCACATTCCATTGTTTACATAAAATTACTAGAATTACCTCCAAAATAATTAATAATAATATAAAAAAAAGTGTTAAATCAATATTTCACTCCTTTACACACTCATCTGCAGATTAAATTTATTAAAAACTGATTAAATACATATATTGTTAGTAATGATAAAGATAAAATATAAGTATATTTTTTAATTTACTTAAATTATATACATTGCTGATATACAATTTAAATTTAGGTACGGCTGTTAAATATAAATGTATCTATTACAAAACTTTAGTTATGAATTCCACATTCCATAATTTACCTAGAATAAAAATTACTAGAAATACCTCTAAAATATTATATAATAATAAAAATATTTCTCTTCTATACACATCTTCAGATTACGTCTTAAGTCCTCAATGCCACGTTATTCGTTAATTTCAAAAATATATATATTTTTAAATTGAATTATTATATAACTAAATACTGTTAACAACTAAAATTAGCGCTAATAGGAACAAAAAGTGTTCCCTATATAATTTTTTCAAACCTGTGCTCTAAGACCTGTTTACCCCATATTGTGTTGTACATTATTAGGAAAGGCGTCGTCCTACACCTCGAATCAGTGCATTACGCAATTCGCAAAGATAGCAATTAATGGAACCTGGTTCTATGGATTGCCATGGAGTCGAAAGTGGTGCTGAGGGCACTAGGTTATATTTATGAGCAAGCGAGGAAAAATATTCTTGGGCACTCACTGAGGAATATTTTGGAAAATATTCATTGGCAGCACCAGGGATATATTCTTGGGGAGTCCTATAGATATATTCTTGGGAGGGCACCGCAAAGTATCCATTGGAAGTTCCCAGGATATATTCTTGGGAAGGCACTGGAAAATATCTATTGGATTTTCCCGAGTTATATTCTTGAGAGGGCACCGGAAGGAATCCATTGGCACTCACCGGGATATATTGTTGAGACCCCGGATATTTTTGGATAGCTCCAGAGATATCGTTTTGGGTAGATACCGAGATATATTTATTGGAAGTTGTTGGAATATATTCCTGGGAGGGCACAGAAAAGTATTTATTGTCAGTCCCCGGGATATTTACTTGGGATCGCTTTGGTATATATTCTTGGGAGGGCACTAGAAAGTATCCATTTGCAGTTTCTGGGATGTATTGTTGAGTAGTCCCCGGAATATATTTTTGGATCGTCCCAGAGATATCGTTTTGGGTAGATACCGAGATATATTCATGGGAGGGCACCGAAAAGTATCCATTGGAAGTTGTCGGAATATAGTCCTGGGTGAGCACTGGAAAATATCCATTGGGGTCGTATTTTTGGGAGGGCACCGGAAAGTATCCATTGGAAGAAGTTCCTGATATATATTCTTGGGAAGACACTGGAAAATATCCATTGGGATTTCCCGGATTGGATTCTCGGGAGGACACCGGAAAATATCTATTGGCACTTAATGGGATATATTGTTGAGTTGACCCCGGATATTTTTGAATAGTTTCAGAGATATCGTTTTTGGTAGATAGCGAAATATATTCATGGGAAGGCACCGGAAAGTATCCATTGGAATTTCCCGAGATATATTCTTGGGAGCGCACTGGAAAATATCCATTGGAATTTCCGGGGTCGTATTCTTGGGAGGGCACGGGAAAGTATCCATTGGAAGTTCCTGGAATGTATTCTTGGGAGGGCACAGAAAAATATCCATTGAAAATTCCCGGAATATATTCTTGAGAGGGCACTGGAAAGTATCTATTGGTAGCCTCTGGGTTATAATGTTGAGTAGTCCCCTCGATATATTTTTGGATAGTCCCAGAGATGCCGTTTTGGGAAGATACCGAGATATATTCATGGGAGGGCACCGGAATGTATCCATTGGAAGTTCCCGGGATATATTCCTGGGAGCGCACTGGAAAATATCCATTGGATTTTCCGGGGTCGTATTCTTGGGAGTGCGCCAGAAAGTATCCATTGGAAGTTCCTTGGATGTATTCTTGGGAGGGCACAACAAAATATCCATTGGAATTTCCCGGGATATTTTCTTGGGAAGGCACCGAAAAGTATCTATTGAAAATTCCCGGGATATATTCTTGAGACGGCAATGGAAAGTATCCATTGGTAACCTCTGCGTTATATTGTTGACTAGTCCCCTCGATATATTTTTGGATAGTCTCAGAGATGCCGTTTTGGGAATCTACCGAGATATATTCATGGGAAGGCACCGGAAAGTATCCATTGGAAGTTCCCGAGATATATTCCTGGGAGCGCACTGGAAAATATCCATTGGAATTTCCGGGGTCGTATTCTTGGGAGGGCACGGGAAAGTATCCATTGGAAGTTCCTGGAATGTATTCTTGGGAGGGCACAGAAAAATATCCATTGAAAATTCCCGGGATATATTCTTGAGAGGGCACTGGAAAGTATCTATTGGTAGCCTCTGGGTTATATTGTTGACTACTCCCCTCGATATATTTTTGGATAGTCCCAGAGATGCCGTTTTGGGAAGATACCGAGATATATTCATGGGAGGGCATCGAAAAGTAACCATTGGAAGTGCCCGGGATATATTTTTGGGAGGACACTGGAAAATATCCATTAGAATTTCCTGGGATGTATTCTTGGGTGGGCACTGGAAAGTATCTATTGGATGTTCCCGGGATATATTCTTGGGAGAGCACTGGGAAGTATCCATTGGCAGTCTCTGAGATATATTGTTGAGTAGTCCCCGGGATATATTTTTGGATAGTCTCAGAGATATTGTTATGGGTAGATACCGAGATATATTCATTTAAGGGTAAAGAGTATCCATTTAAAGTTGTCGGAATATATTTCTGGGAGAGTGCAGGAAAGTTTTCATTTCTAGTTTCCAGGATATTGTCTTGGTTCATTCCCGGGATGTATTCTTGGGTAGTTCCCGAGATATAGTCATGGAAAGGCACCGGTAAGTGACCATTTGAAGTTCCCGAGATAAATCCTTGGGAGGGCGCTGGAAAGTATCCAGTGGTAGTCACCGGGTTATATTCTTGGGAATCTACCGTAAATTGTCCTTGGTCAATCTCGGGTACGTGGTCTTGAGAAGGCACTGGGGTATATTCTTGTGATCGGAATTCATTGTCCCCATTGCCATTGTAAGTATTTGGGATATAATCTTGGGACTCCACCGTGAAATGTCCTTGCTTAGGCTCGGGTACGTAGTTCTGAGATGGCACTGGGGAATATTCTTGTGATCGGAATTCATTGTCCCCATTGCCGTTGTAAGTATTCGGGATATATTCTTGGGACTCCACCGTGAAATGTCCTTGCTTAGGCTCGTGTACGTAGTTCTGAGATGGCACTGGGGTATATACTTGTGATCGGAATTCATTGTCTCCATTGCCGTTGTAAGTATTTGGGCTATATTCTTGGGACTCCACCGTGAAATGTCCTTGCTTAGGCTCGGGTACGTAGTTCAGAGATGGCACTGGGGTATATTCTTGTGATCGGAATTCATTGTCTCCATTGCCGTTGTAAGTATTTGGGATATATTCTTGGGATTCCACCGTGAAATGTCCTTGCTTAGGCTCGTGTACGTAGTTCTGAGAAGACACTGGGGTATATTCTTGTGATCGGAATTCATTGTCCTCATTGCCGTTGTAAGTATTCGGGAAATATTCTTGGGAATCCAACGTGAAATGTCCTTGCTTAGGCTCGGGTACGTAGTTCTGAGATGGCACTGGGGTATATTCTTGTGATCGGAATTCATTGTCCCCATTGCCGTTGTAAGTATTTGGGATATATTCTTGGGACTCCACCGTGAAATGTCCTTGCTTAGGCCCGTGTACGTAGTTCTGAGAAGGCACTGGGGTATATTCTTGTGATCGGAATTCATTGTCCCTATTGCTGTTGTAAGTATTCGGGAAATATTCTTGGGAATCCAACGTGAAATGTCCTTGCTTAGGCTCGGGTACGTAGTTTTGAGAAGGCACTAGGGTATATTCTTGTGATTGGACATGCAAAGGCAAATATACTTCAGTAGGCTCTTGAGTATATTCTGGGAAATATGTTTGACCAGAATAAGCCATGCGTAACGCTCGCTTCGGTACAGTTACTGGAGCCGTCGCCAGAGAAGATGATGTTGATGACCATTTGCAAGTCTTCTTATTTTTGACTGCAGGATTGTTGTTCACTGGGCCGTAGGGTATTTTCTGAGGTCCAAAATGTCCGTTGTAGCTGTAGTCCGTAGCGCCGTAGGATTCCAGTCCATATTGGCCTGTATCTCCATACACTTCCTGTTCTTCATGCTGGTTCAATTGGTTTTCAGGTCTACTTTGAATTTGGCCTAGAACAGCGACCACACTCAGCATACAGATTAGACTTGGGTTACGCATGGTGACCGTTCACTGTGTAACAAAATACCGTGAAGTGCTATAATACCCTATTTAAACTCTTTTTAGCGTACCGTGAGAATCTGCAACATGATTAATCCCATTTCAAATTATGAGCTGCATGTTTCTATAATCAAGTATAAAATAATGTTTTCGATTTAATGATGTAGCAAATCGGTTAGTAGACCGGCTCTAGGTATAATTTTATTGATCATATTAACACGAGAATAAATGCAAGTGGCTGGTAGGTACCAACTTTGTTAATTACTCCGGATCGAATTCAATAAGTAGTAGTACTTTTTTGAAGGACATGTCCGGAGAAGCACAACCACCATATATCTATCTATCTATCTATCTATCTATCTATCTATATAAGCACCATTGCTGTGTTTCTGTAAATAAATAAAATAAATATTTTTTTTTTCTCTGTACTCAATACTGATTAAATTTAGATTATCATATGATTATAAGGTAAGTATAGTTTTCACTCCGACCTAATAAAACTAATAAAAATTAATTAAAGGGTACTGGTGAATTAGTTCTGGTCCATTTTGAGAATAATTCTTGTAGTTTAATAAGAGTGTGTGGACCTTACATTTGGGTTAAAGATTAATCGAAGCAAGACCAAAATGTTGATTGTAGACCGCGCTAGCAATAATTCACCGGAAGTAACTCAAATTGCAAATTGTAATGTGGTACAATCCTACATATACCTTGGAACTCTCATTTCAAACAATGGTGGTTGCATAGATGAAACTAAACGCCGTATGGCTTTAACTAGAACCGCAATGGACAAGCTTAGGAAAATATGGAAGAATCGAAACATAACCAAAGCTACTAAGATCCGGGTCGTGCGTACTCTTGTATTCCCCATATTTCTATATGCTGCAGAGAGGTGGACACTGCAGGACGTTAAAAAAAAGAAAATAGCCCGAAGTGTGGTGACGATTACTTAGAGTATCATGGACCGAGTTTCGCACTAATGTTTCGATACGTCAGGAGCTCGGTATCAAGCAACGTCTATCAGCTTTAGTACAAACTAGCATACTTAAGTTTTTCGGCCACGTCTCGAGGCAAGACAGTGACTCCATTGAACGCTTGGTCGTGCAAGGACGCGTGGAGAGCACCAGACCGCTAGGAAGGTCACCGATGCGATGGACTGATGAGATCAAATCTGCAGTGGACGACAATCTCCATACGTGTACCCGAAAGTCCACCAATAGACAAAACTGGCGATCTCCTAATCCAAATCATCTCTACATGATGATCACAACCGCTCTGTCAAGAGTGTAATGAAAAAGAAGAGGAGAGAAGAGGGTACTGGTGAAATAACAGGCGCATGAGGTTATATCATTCTAGGTCTCAAGTTTAAGGATGCTAAGCAAGCAAGTGAATCAAGGCCTTACAGGGCACATTCCATACATATGTTAGATCATGCAATACTTCATAATAGGTTATGGTCACCACTTAACATCAGGTTGGCAACGTACTTGAAGGAATTGTCACCGTAAATAAGGTAACACTACTGACACAATATTTAATGTATCTCATGGAGAGAAAATATGGTAGATACTTTTACTAGTCCCAATCTTTCACAGATCTGGATTGAATAAAGAAGTGAGCGTTTGATAAGCATGCGTAAAGGGTATATGACCTGGATTTTATCCAAGCACATCGCGAGTGAAGCCGCGGGCAGAAGAGAAAAAAAACCCTCTTGTTAAGATATGGTATAGAAAATACTACAATCTCTCATCTACACAAATATTTCCTTTCATAGATAATAGATAATGATTGGAAATAACCAACAAAACGTGCTAGAGAAACTAGAAATATCGGTGGATCATTTCTAACTCAGTTGTATGCAGATGTATCAACATTTTTAATGGTATAAATATGGATAACTAAAGAATGGATAAAACTAAGCGTTTGGAAATAAATATAGGTATACATGTTTGGGATATAAAACGTTGTCTTTTCGTATATTATCGTAGAGTAGATATAAAAATCTCATTCTAAAAGGGTAGAGATAGAGAGACCGCGAAATCGATGACCCGACCGTCTAGTAAGACCCAAATGCCATACTTTTTTTGCATCGGCAAAACAATTTATGCAGATGCATCAACGTCTTTATCACATGTCCACGTGTCAAACAGAAAGATAACCAGTAGATTACGCCTAGATAACAACCGGCAACGGAAGCGTCTTTTTGCCGCATATTATAAGGTAATTTCATGTAATACAGACATCCTGCCGACGCGCCCACATCGCCAACACTGATATCCTCGGCCGAGAAACTATCTGACAGCGGTTTGGCGCAGTTTGTTGTAGAAGGATGAGGTTCCAAAACATGCTTAGAGTTTGGTATTAGGAAAGACTTTTAATAATATAAATTTAACAAATAGGGGGTAATACTTTTTATTTGATTATATGCAAATCGAGTAAATGGAAAATATAATTTATTTCACTTGAATGTATGAACAATCTGGATAAAGATATGTCCGTATAAAAACAGTCCATGGACATAAATGACAAGGCCAGCAGCGCACTGCGCACCGGACGCTTAAATATCAACTCCAGGTTAATGAGACAGGTTCCGGTGCTGTAATTAAAATTAAACGTACGCATATAGTGCCAGCAAATTCACGTCAAATCAAACAGAGAATAAATTGCTTGTACGACTTATTTCTCTTTTGCCGGATGCGTCCAATTTGGTCGTTGATGTGCGGGCGCGGCAGTGCGCCGCAGGTCGCGGCTACGCTTGTCGCATGATCCTTTACAGCGATCGATATTTAGCGATAAATCGAAAAATTACACCGCACAAGTGACTACCTATTACAGTTTCGCGCAGTTTCTAGTAATGCAAAATGGACCGTGAAATAAGCCTGTGTTGAAATATATTCACATACTTAATTCCGGGTTTTAAAGTGAATTATTTTTACATGGAAAGTGGTATCACGGTATGTGATACCACGCTCCAGCTTCCACGACGGATAAGTCCAAGAAAGAGAAAAAGCGACCGAAGAGAAAGAGAGTTTCCGACATGAGGTAAGACTTTAGTAATGTTGTACTCTTCGAGGAGTGTTTTCGTAACTAATTCATCTAGATGCAGACTACAACTTGGATAAAATGATCATCATATGTTTCCCATTTAAAAGGGAAAAATTTACTTATCTTATTCCAAACTCCGGAACGATGGCAAGACCTGGTGAAGTGGGACTGATGATGACGAAAATATTATCAGGCACTAAAGCTCATGCAATCAAACTATTTTTTATTTTAAGAAACAACATTTCACAAGATCTGTTTATCCTAAATGAGTAGGTTACACAATAAAATACATTAAAACAATTTAGATGGAATTTTGTGAAGGTAAGGTCACGTTCATAACCAAGGAAGAGCAGCGCTTTGGCAGCGCGCTTGTCCTTGCTTATGTTGAGTAATTACCGTTTTTGTTACCTCGTATTAGAAAATTGTGTGTTTAGATAGATAGATATCAAGCTGTAATATTTGTGTAACACAATAAACGTTTTATTCTTATTATAAACTAGCTGACCCGCGTGCTTCCTTTACGTTTTCTCCCTCCCCAATTTAAAGAATGTCAAATAAAGCTGAAGTTTCTTTTATCTTTTAACCCAAGCCAGCTCCACAAGACCGTGGTGCACCCACCTATCAAAAAAACGTGGCTTTGGCGGCCGGTTGATTTTGACATAGCACAGCGGAACATAGGCGGAACACAGCTGAATTCCCTGACCACCAACGGGCACCAGCGTTGTCGATGCGAAAAGTTGTATTCTGCGATCCCCGACCCGCATACCTGGCTAGGGGACTACGGGCCTTCTTATCTAAGACGTGTGCAATAGACTGTTAAAGGCTGGTGTTGTTGTTGTTGTATATTATGACAAACATTTTCCCATGTAAAAGTAATGTAGATAGTAGTATCTGGCAGAATCAAAAGTGACAAAAGTGACATGCAAAAATCAAAACAAAAATCATCCAGCTGAGCAACCTGTCACGTCCTAACAAAGAGTTTTGAAAGTATGGTAAGGACTTGTTTTGTTTATTTTGTTTATTTATTTAGGGCTTCCAATGAGTAATTAAATGAGGTCCGCCATAATTATGAATGTATGAAGGGTATGCGAGCGATTAGGTTTTCCTTTATAACTCTGCTTTTAGACATTGTAGAGGAATAAAATGTAGCATAAGTGGTAAGTTGGACAAAGTTTACAACATTCACCAAAATCCGTTCAGTATTTTTCGCGCCAAATGGTAACAAATATCTAGACAGAAAAAGTCTTCCGATTTAATTTTTATTCGGTTTTTGCTTTTTCATGCTTTACTGAATACACTTTTGCTAAAAAAACATATCTACAGATTTTTTTTCTACTCTTTTATTATATGTATAGATTCATAAATTGTACACAATTAAGTCAAACTAAAAATACACATTAGCGCTACACTACATGGATACATGTTGTACTCTTCAGTGCTATGTAAAGAGAATAATATTACCTACAGCAATCCTGTGTCAAAGAAGGCCTTGATAGAACCATCATCATCGACGGAACTGGAGAGTTGATTTAATCCGGTCGCGAAATGACGATAGACAGTTCGCCGGTAGCAGGCGATTCATAATAATGAGTCTATTCTTCTCTGATAATCACATCCTGATTTCAAAAATTGTGCAATTTAGTAATCTTTGTTCAGGTAAAGAAGATTACATTATTAAACAGGAATGTTCACGTACCGTCTTATCGATATTTTATTTTATTTTATTTTATTTATTGATTTCACAAATCAGATTACAATCGAGTTAGTTTAAAACAATGTTTACCTTATATGTTTAGATCTAGATTAGTAATCAATTATGTGAACATGACATCTTTAGAGTGTTGCAAACTTACAAATTAAATTAACCAAAAAACATTTAAAAAAACGAGGAAATTATTTAACGTTATATAAACAAGGTAATAGCAAAGATCTACGGACACATCGTTTAAACTTATTTACCCTAGGGTCAAAGATATCCAAATCTCTAGATGGAGCCAACTCGTTATATAGACGACACATTCGAGGAAGAGGATTATTAAAAGAGGCATTGTTTTTATATACGCTTAAAGCAAAAGTTGATGGGTTCCGGGATCTGTGGTAAGTATTAATGTTGATAGATAAAGTTAAAATGGGACAATCTATGACAGAGTGAAGGATTTTGTGGAGGTGTATGAGGTTGATGTATTCCCTACGAGTAGATAGAGTGGCTACTTTAAAGTGATTAAGCCTATTTTCGTAACCTTTAAGTGAGCGGCCTATGTTTTGTCGATACGAAAGGATTTTAAGGCATTTGTTCTGGACGCTTTCTAGCCTGCCCGTATGGATTTCATAATATGGCGACCAGATTGGGCTACCATACTCAAGTACAGATCTGATCAAGCTATTAAACAGATAGAGAACACTGTTAGGTTTTTTGAACTCTTTAGTGATTCGGGTGATAAATCCTAGGAGGCGGTAGCTCTTGCCAATTACATAGTCAAAGTGACTTTTGAAGTTTAGTTCTTCATCAAAATAAATTCCAAGATCTTTTGCGATAGCTTTACGGTCTAATTTAGATCCAGAAATTGAATAATTAAAGAAAATTTTGTTATGTTTTTTTGTAAATGAAGTAACAAAGCATTTGTCTAGATTAAGGCACATACGGTTGATAGAACACCAATCAAATATTGTAGATAGGTCGTTTTGAAGCTTGATGCAGTCATTGATATTATTAATTTCCGTGAAGACCTTCAAATCATCAGCATATAATAAGCAAGGGCATTCGAGACTTACTGCCAAATCATTGACAAACAATATAAAGAAAAGCGGCCCCAGATGAGACCCCTGTGGCACTCCAGAAGGTATGTGCATTGCTAAAGAGGTAAAGCCTTTAATTGTTACGAGTTGACTACGGTTGCTTAGGTATGAGCAAACCCAGCGTAGAAGATTACCGTTAATACCGTAATAAGCTAAGTTTGAGCATAAAATCGAGTGATTGACCTTATCAGGCTTTGCAAAAGTCAGTATAAATAGAATCAACCTGGCCCGAAGAGTCAAATACATTAAATAGATAGTTGCTGTATACTAACAGGTTACTGACTGTAGATCTCTGTCTGACAAACCCATGTTGATTCGTTGAAATAAAAGGTTTAACATGATAGTATATATGATCATATATTAGAGATTCAAAAATTTTCGCGAAACACGAGAGAATACTGATGGGACGATAATTTTCGCAACGAGTTTTGTCGACGGATTTGTGGACTGGAATAATGTGTGCCTTTTTCCATCGGGTCGGAAAAACTCCGATGCTAAGAGATTTATTGAAAATAATGGTTAAGGGTTCAGCTAACTCAGGTCCACATGAATGAATGAACGCGGGTGGGATACCATCAGGCCCCGCTCCTTTGTTTCGATCTAAGTGCTCAATTTTAGTGACCACATTTGGCTTAGAAATACTCAACGAAGGCAAGATATTAATATCGCTCACACAACTTGGGTGTGAACTATCTACCACGCTTGGGTCATCTTTCTCATAAACAGAACTAAAATATTCACAAAATAGGTTACAAATCGTATTGCTATCCGTGGATGATTTACCGTTGTATGACATGATTTGGGGTATTGCAACTGAACCTTTTTTATTTTTGACAAAGCTCCAGAAACTCTTGATATCGTCCACCAAGGCCTCTTCGATTGATAATCGATATAATGCGATAAATGCACTGACGTCTTTTCAGCTCTTTTCGATAACTAGTATTCAGGCGTCGGCGTTGGCGCGTTCACGGATGAACGATACGTAAAAATTATTTTCAATATAAATAACTTAATTCACTATTGTTTCATGAGTTTAAGATATACATTTATTGGCTACTATTTCAGACCTCATTAAAATAAAGGCCCCACACACGTATGTCCCATAAACCCCTGCCAACAGTCGGTATCACTTGTTTATTGAATGTCAGTCCATAATTTAAGCGATGTAGATCCATGGGGCAGATACCACAATGTAGAGCCCCACTCAATTTAGATAACAGCATAGAGTAGGTAAAATTGATTAAATGTTGCAACCGTCATTAGAAAACAAAATCTGTGGTTGCTCTTACCCTCCATTTTCACTAGCTTTACAATTAACAAGACCATGATACATAGTCCTAATAGTCTGTTACCATGATAAAAAAAACATAGTACAGCTTGGCACACCAACCTATACCAGTCCACTGCGGGACATAGGTTTCCCCTGATTCGAAAGGGTATATGCCCATAATCCAGACGTTGGGCATGCGGGCTGGGGATCGCAGAGCATAGCTTCTTGCACCGCCAAAGCTGCTGCCCATTCGCAGTCAGTGAATGTAGCTGTGCCGGTATTATGCGGCAATCAGTCGATCGTCAGAACCCCGTTTGCTAGTTAGCCGCACGGCCAAAACGGTGGGTTAGGCAGATTAGTTTTTGAAGCAAAACCATTTATTTTTTACCATTGTTTTATTTTTGGTTAATAATTTACAGCGAAAGCAGGAGCTGTTTTGGACTTGAAAATTGTATAATGAATTTGGTGCAACGTCATGCCCCACTCTTTTTTCTAGTTTTGCTTGCGTATTTTACGTCTAGATAACATACCCATTTCTTTATCCCTAGGGTTGACATTCGCGGACTGAGGCGTGCACCAGCCCTCCGAGGTGTCAAAGCTGCCATGTACGAAAGCAGCTGCTCCTATGCCGGAGCCTTGGAACTGAAACGCAGTTCCTTGAAAGAGGAACCCTGGACAGCTACCGAGTGGCCTCCGTACCGTCTCCACCAGTCCACTTTCGAGCAGCTAAAGCAGAGCGTTGAGAAAGCGAAGGCGGCACTACAGGACCGGTCTGGACTGCTCGGAACTGCCACTGCTTTTGGAGACTTCTATGGAGGACAGCTGGGACAAGATGCAAGTGCTACTCTCGGTTTTGGAAGGACAAGGAATGACGATATGCTGGGAGCGATGGACAAGAAGAGTTCTGGTGAGTGCTGTGGCATTTCTGTGAGTTGTCTTGAATAATATAATGAAAGGGTACATACTTATGTTCTAAGCACAGGCTGTCGGTTTGCATGCTGTACGACTGAAAATGTCATTAGTTGATTGAACTAGGTATTGTATTGAGCATAAAATGTGATCAAGCTGGACATATTTATAAGGCACTTATTACGTGGCTCTCAAAATACTTTTTAAATATGAAAATACATAATCGATTTTTACGCAAATGGTTACTTTTATGACGTGCAACAGTATTTTCATATCGGACCATACACATTCCAACAAATCACTCAAAACGACGCGATAAACGTCGCCGAAGCCTTTAAATTTTTACACCTTCAACAAAGATACCCAGGTTTCATTGTGCTCCGATGTGTATCATATTACCGAGCACAACTCACAAAGAATATCGATTGCCGCTTCTTCGCCCACCGACTCAGTCTAGAGCATACCACGCTGAGATAGAGTCCCGTTTCCCGCGAACACAGATAGAACCCTTTTAGATTAAGCGATGCTGCTAGGTATAAAGGAAAGGTGGGGGCAACATCTTCCACAGATGACAATCGGTCTAAGGGAGACGCGGGGGCGTGCGGGAAACATGCCCCATAGTAACCATGGCAACACGCCCGCCCACACTCCGCCCTAAAGATCATCGCACACAGCCTTCATAAATACTATTCGTGAAAATAAAATCCTATTATCCCGTTCATTATTTTGAAAGTTGGTCGGTTTGGCCCGGGGCGTGGGGCTTCCCTACTTTAACGAGAGAAACATTTATACCTAAAAAATAGCGATGCATTTTCGGTGCAGGTTTTAAAAGATATTTGGCGGCTGGCGAAAACAAATGGTATTGTTTTTATCTGCGACGTAATAAAGGTAGTCTATGAGCTCGTAAAAGGAGGATTATTGCCGAATGTGTCTCTATTAAGTACGATTCGCGTGATTCAACCGCTTATTTTGCTAAGGTGGGTTTTGCAAATGAAATGGTAATATGATGTTATCAAGACATAAGTATGTTTAATCAATTTTTATATGAATGGTTTTTCACTTACCACAGTTCATTCTAGGTGTTTTTTTTTCGTCTCACTGCTGGGTAACTAGGATCTTCCCTACACGTTTGAAATAAGATATTAAATAATCAGTTATATCTTTAGATGTTATTCATACTGATTATGCAGATATTTTATGTTGTTTAATAAATAATAAATCTTACGATTCACGCAAAAGTTTATGAATGTAACTCATTTATTTCATTATGCATCAGAAACGAAGACGATAATCACAGAATGGAACACTGGGCTAACAATGGATGGCCTTTAGCCTCTGTATTTTTCTGCTCCAGAAAATGGCATTCGAAACAAGGGCCTGGGCGTCATTTTCACATTTCTCGAGAGAAAATCACAAAAGATTTTACTGACAAAAGCAGTGGAAAGACAATAACATTTTACCATTAAAAAGTTCTTTTTACCATTAAAAAGTTCACAATACATTGAAAAAAATGTAAATTTGACGATGCCTCTTTGTGGACTTGGCACGGTTCGCGACTTTGAAGGTAGATTGGGGTCTTCCGTAATTGTTCCTCGTGGAAACCTGTTTACTGTGTAGGCTTAGAAAAGATGTATGTATATCTAAAAACGTTTTCTTATCTTAGATCGAATTGATTAATTTAGAGTTATGAGCTTCTGCCTACTAAACGCATTAAAATTACATAGGTACTTACCTAATAAAATTCTACTACATACATGTAATTACTTATTTGACTTTTGCTCTCAAATATCCTGCGATAAAAATGTTTTTAGAGAAGTAGTTTTTATAATTTTTTCCAAAATATCTGTATAATCATAAACATAATAAGTTAGGCTTTTAGTTGGTAGAGAATGCTTCTTGGTATTTAGTTCACCTAAGTACAATACATTGTATTATCATGTATCATTGTGTCACACTGCGAAAGTTTGTGTATTTGCGAGCATGTTTGACGTCACTTCACGCCGTAACGGCTGAACGGATTTGGATGAAACTTGGAATATACATTGTATAAGACCTAGATTAACACATTGGCTACTCTTTATCCCAGTATCACGCGAGCAAAGCCGCGGGCGGAATCTAGTTTAACTACATAACACTATTACTACGTTCAAATAATACAAATGTACGAACAAGCAAGAAGTTGACTCGACAGTGCAGTGGGTCTCGTGTTGAGGTATTTACAGGAAGGTCGCGGGTTCAATTCCCGCCTAAGTCAAAATTAATTGGGAAATTATAAATAAATATTACTAGCTTTCACCCGCGGTTTTGCTTGCGTGGTAAACGAATAAAATGTAGCCTATATGTTATTCCAGGTTTAGAATATATACATGGAAAATTGCAGTTTAATTTGTTCAAAAATGTTGTGTGAACGAGGAGGGATAAAACATTTCATACATATTGCACATTTTTTTTTATAATGCGGGACGTAATCCGCATCATGTAGCCCCAACACAGCATCATGTAGCCCCAAACTAAGCAGAGCTTGTATTATGGGAACCACATGATTTATATACTACACATATATATTTTTTTATACATACATATTATACATAGAAAACACCCAGACCCGAGACAAATATCTACAGAACATGCAAACATTTGTCCCGCAGCGGGAATCGAACCCGCAACCTTCTGCGTTTCAGGCGGACCTTCGCCCACTGCGCCACAGAGGCCGTTTGAACATTCGCCTTTGTGAGTATAATATTAGTAGGATTGATATGATATGGGTAGTCCATGTCAACAGGCTATCCAAGATTTTCGACAATCACTTACCTATGAACACAATGAGATAAGTGAGCTGCTAGCCAGAATATGTTGAATTGCATTTTTGAAGTATATTATATACACTCTTTGCAATTCCCATTAATACAATGATACAATTGTTTTGGCCAGAAAGTGAACTGCAACAGGCACGTGGCATCTTGATGGATGGAGCGGCGCGCGCCAAGAATACAAAAGCAAAGAAACACACAATTTACATAATATTCAAATAACTGCAAAAATACAGAACCCCTAATCTCAGTCATTAGGAGAAACATATTAAAATTTATAACTCCCAGGGCACTAAAGAGTTGTTAACACGAAAATGATTACGCTGTATCGCTGCAATCTCAGCCGTACCAATTGTCATCAATTACGACGCCGTACTTTAGATGTTATCTGCGTAAAATATTATTAATAAATCAAGTTGCAACTGGTCCGATACGCGGGGAGCGGTATTGATTTTTGAAAGGGTCGGCTAACAATTCATATTCATTAGGAGTCGCGCCTGTCCGTCCGTCGGGAAGTGGCTAGTTTAGACTTCCACGTAAGATCGTACCTACCTAACTGGTGCGAATAGCTAGTTGATTTCTTGCCGGTCTTTTGTCGGTTGTGTTTCATAATGCACTTACCGGATATTAGTATAACCTTTTGTTGTATCATGACATTCTACTAAAAAATAATGCTGGACATTATCCACACAGCATGATCTAGCCCCTAAAAAAGCTTGTGTTATTCCACATGACTGATATAGATTCTAGTTTTAAACATATGTACATATTTTTAGTATTTAAAAACTTACCAAATTTAAATAGAAAAATCCCAGGCCCGAGATTAATATTTGCAGATGATTCAAAGATCGGGCGGATTAGGCGCACCTTCGCTCACTGCGTCACAAAGATAGACATTTTTTTTTATTGATAAGAAGAAGACCACTTCAAGAAATTTTACTGGAAATCGTAGCAAATTAATGAACCATCTGCTACGAAGGCTCTACAAAAGACCTACGAAGGCTCTACGAACCGCCTACGTAGGTTCTACGAAGGTCTACGAGTTACCGTATAATAATTATAGAACTGGTTTAACGTAGAGAATGGTACTGATTCTGAAAGATTTTTACTTATCGTCAAACTTAAAAGAGCTGTCTCTTTCTTGTAGATAATACGAGACGAAATTACTTTTAGCTAGTTATAACTAGTTTCAGCCATAAATAGTGTTACTCAGAATCCATCACTATATAGAACTAAATCAAAACCAACCCCACTAATTCAATATCATCTAAATAAATAAAACCAGTAATCTCTTAAAAGATAAGTCATTATCGCTGCACTACGCTACCCTCCCACAAAGTTTGCTAAACACTTAGCACAGATAATTAAGCATTAACACCAGTAAAGCTATAGCGGAGAGGAGAGTTCCCATAGCATCCCTTCCCCAAACAAACTATTAATGTACAATCAATGGGCACTCGACTGAGCGTTATAAATCAGCGATGATAATGGTGACATTACGTTGGATGACGTCATCTTGCGCATGCGCAAGCTGACAATAGCCAGCGATGCGCTCGGCGCGTGCGCGTGAACAGTGAGGCTATTGATACAGCATGTATTGAAGTTGAGGCGATTTTATTAGCTTAGTCACTTTTATTTCATAACGTATTCAGTATAACGATATTGAAGTAATTAAGTTCAGAAGTGAATATAATATTTTTTTCAATAGACAGTTATAACATTACTTTGAATGTATTCGTAAAATTAATGCACCAAACTCTGAAAATATTCGGTTCCTAATCTGTTTACTTAGCGTATTCAAACATCGACACATATTGTGTCAATGTTTGAATACGCTAATCTCCAAAACGATTTCAATGATATTTTGCTAATGTCTACGGTTAGTTCCAGCTTGAAAGATAGGTTAGTTTTAAATCCGATAGGAGAAGGTGGGCATTGAGATAGTATAAACTAGAGCCGGAAAAAAAATCCGTATCAAAACTCGACGCAAACTGCTTAGTGTGCTAATATTTAACGGGTTTCAAGCGACATAACTACAAGTATTACATTTTGATGTATATGAACGACACACGGACGATTTTTTGCAGTTTTTACTTGGAGACTGTATTCTCTTGATTACTATTGTGATTCTATAAATAAATAAATAAAAACGGTTTATTTCAGACTTACATTAATGTCTGTAGAGTCCTCTAAAAAACCTTTTACGCGGACTGAGTCTCGGGGCATCCACTAGTATTAATACTAATCCATTTTTATGGCCTTGTTTTGTTGCTGACTTTCATGGGAACCGCGGTCTAGACAATACGCACTTAATTGTGCGAATAGACACCTTGACCCCTCAGATATAAAACATGATATGCCGAATGTACCCCTCGGTCTGAAGTACCCCATTTTATCATATAATATAGCTTGGAACATATTGCTTGTGATTTGATATGTTGGTTGTACTCGTGGGAGAAATGGGACATTTCGTTGATGTGATTAATATATCTGTTTATGTTTAACTAATTGTAACAAAAATGGTTTCTCGATAATTTTATTTGATTGAATTTCATTCGATTGATTAAAGAAATAAAGAAAGTAGGAAAGATGAAAGAGAGAGAAAAATCAAAAAACAAAAGGGTTGGTTTCATACCTACGCGGGTTAGTTTCAAATCTCAATATTACTTTTATTCGAGTAAGAGCTGATTGCGGCAAAGCGCCGCCTAACGACGGCGTAGCTAAATTCCCTGACAACCTACCGACAGCAGCATCGGCGGCTGTGCGAAAATCTGTGCTTTGCGATTCCCAACCCACATTCCCAGCGTGGGGATTATGGGCATATCTCCCTTATTTTTAGGGGAAGCCTATCTCTGATATAGACTAGTAGTGGTAATGGCAGGGGCCAGTAAATTCTGATTTTTTAAATCCCGAGTCAACACTATTTGTTAGAAAATATGAAAACAGAAAGATCAATTCAACGATTTTTTTATATTCCATGGATCTATAAATACCTAAGGTCATAATTATGTAGTAAGTATATTTTGTGACTTGTTTTGTAAATTCACTTATTTTTGCAGATTCGGAAAAAATCATTAGCGGACTTAGTAAGGGGTACTCCACACCGTCGCTGTCAGACACACTCCGCACAACAAAATGCTCAGGTTAGTTCTTTCCCAAAAATATTACAAAATGTTGACAATGTTGCTAATCATAACCAATTGTTTGTTAAAAAATTACGCTTCAAGTTTTGACCAAGCTGTAAGATGTCTAAAGATTATAAAAGTGATTATGTCTCGCCATTTTACTCTAGGAATCCCATATCACAAAATATATTATCAGACTATACTTTATTTTTTAGGTTTTTTTTCTGAAACGTGTGTAAAATTGATGGTGTCTTATCCTACTAGTAAAAAAAATAATAAAATATATTTTTTTATTGAATAGCGGTCGTCAATGATGAAGATTATTAATGTTAAATGATTATTATTATAGAAACCGACTAAGAAAATCGATTTTACTAACACTTTAATATACACGGTTATAGGGCGTGACGTCATTAATCAGAATGACGTCACCGCTCAGATAGGCCGTTGGCGACATTTACATAGAAAACAAGTTAGATTCCTATGCGAATAAATTATCGCACGGCAGTGAATAATAATCGAAAAGGGGAAGGGATGATATCAGTGCCTACTTAACTTCATCATCATCATTATCAAAAGTATTCTGTGCTCGTGGCGCAGCTTACTTCGGTAATCTTAGCAGATCATCTTAGTTAAGCAACACTCCGCCCTTTTTTTTGACATCCGGGGTTTTTTTAGACATTGGAATTGGATCTTTTTCTGTTTGACTGCCGGTACGCTGTGCCGGACAGTAAAATTCCTTGTAGTGCACAAGTCAATCATCCGTTTTTTTACTGCCACACCGGACCGGAAAAATCGGATTGCCGGGCAGCAAAAAACCTTGTAGTGCACAAGCGCACTATGGTGCCGCTTTGTCCGTCCGTCTGTCACACCTGATTATTTCAGGAACTACAAAAGCCACCGACTTGAAATTTTGTATAGATTGAAAATGCACTAATTGAATAAGATTTCAATTGAAAAAATATAAATATATTTTCGTTTTCATCCCCAAAGGATACAAAATAAGAAATGTCAAATTTTCAAACTGATGCCACCAGACCGAGTGGCAAATCATATGAAAGGGGTCAATTAGCCCAGTTTAAAATAGTTTTTAATTTTTTTATACGATGCCCGGTTATGTGTTATTCATCAAAATTGTCCAAAAAATTACAATAAACCATTTGTAGAAACCCAAATAAATGTGAGGACTGTACACGGTCAAATATGGTGTTATCTGAGAGACCTTCATTTACCCATTCTAAAGACGTTTTTATTTTTGTATAGGACATACCTACAGTTTTTTAATTACGAAGGAAATTTACTAGTTATTATCGCACGCCATTGACGTCACCCTCCTTCGGCGAGCAGTCTTGTTTGTACCTCTATCCGATTTTTTTATGAGCTAATTGAACCATAGACCACATCAGAACAGTTCAGATGCCTCATTACTAATTCAGTTGTACTCCGATATGGTCGACATCGGACCTTTATTTGTAAACTTTGACATTTCATCTGTCGAAATTCAAAGAACGTCATTTGACAAACTGTAAAAGTTAGTGAAAACAGAAAAGACCCAATCAAATCAAGAAAAAACATCCAACCTCTTTTATCAAATCTACGAAATATTTAACGTTCCCTTACCAACCAGTGGGTTATGAAGCTGACGATTAAACTGGCAAATACCAGGACCAGCTCGCAGGTCTTGCTGCCGAGATGCAAAGCGCACAATGATATCAGGTAAATTACTGAAAACAGTTAGTGAAAACAGGACAGTTTACGACTCAGTTAGTAAATGAGGCGTCTGAGGACCAAAGAGTCCCAACTGTTGTGATGCAATTTTGCTCAATAAGTTTCCATGAGACGTGCCATGAGACTACTTTCAATAGCCGTTTAGCCGCCCCGCCGAGCGTAATGATGTCCTTTCAGAAGGACAAAGGTAACTGGTAATTGTCTGCTCCCTCTAACCTTTGAAGTCACGGCCCAACGACCTCTGTTTGATGCTATCTCTGTCTGAGTTTAATTGCAACGATTATGTTCCAGTTGCATAGTTCAAGATGAAAATTCACCGTTCTTTGATGACTTTCCAACGAATTTCCTATCTTCAAATGCAAAGAGTTTAGGTAAACTTTCTTCGTCGAGGTTTTCAATTAGTTTAATCATTAGCTATTTCATCGGGAGATTAGTATTAGCGACTTTTTATTTCAAAGGCCTTTTAAAAATCTTATTACTATTTTTTTGCGACATTTATATAGTACCTAGGTAGTATATATAAATCTATATGTTAGACATCAGTAGTAGGGTGAATGTTTTGCTTTCCAGGATAGGCCTACCAGACTCTTCCAAAGTCGCGAGCTTTCCTTCTCCATATAGTACACCAGTTGTCTCTTTGAAGTCATCTTGCTATCTGTGGAATGGTCTTTTTACGGTTCTGTACCCAAAGGGCAAAAACGGGACCCTTTTACTAAGATTCCACTGTCCGTCTGTCACTCACGAGGCTGTATCTCATGCACTGTGATAGCTAGATAATTGAAATGTTCACAGATGTTATATTGCTGTTGCCGCTATAACAATAAATACTAAAAACAATAAAATAAATATTTAAGTTAAGCTCCCATACAACGGTACGGAACCCTTCGTACGCGAGTCCGACTCGCACTTGACCGGTTTTTACCTACTTACAATTATATTCGTATTCGTCGCTGGTAGTGTGGGTAACTTTGTAATATATACTGTACTTTTTTGACAATCATGAAAAAACGAAAAGAGAATATTTTTTTACAATAACGTAATGCTTTGACAAGTTTCATTCGATATTAATTCAAGGATCAAGAGTACTCTTAAAAAAATGGACCGGGAGCCGGAACAAAATGCGCACGCGTCACATGCACGGCATTAATTAAGTACCTCTTGGTCTGAGGGACCCTTCCGCACTAGTCCTGCTAATGGCCTGAACAGTTACATATTTTTGTTATAATAGGGAATGAGTGTGCTGATTTTTAACCCAATCTAATACTTTTCCGTTAGCCTGTGCCTATTTTCTAAGGTATATATTCATAAAATGATAACTCTGTGATAATGATGTAATGATAACACAATTCAGTGTTCTGTACACCGATATTGTATGTATTCTGCTTCTGTATCGGTATACGAGACACATAATATTTGATCCTAAACATGCAGAACTTACGAAGCAATACTTTGTTTTATGTAATGGTTATCAATGGTGAAACGATCAGTCATGTCCATCTTCAGTGACATAAAAACAAACTGTATATAGCATCAAAAGAATATATAATGATTTGGCTTTTCATAAAATTTATAAAACAACTAGCTCGTTTCAAAATAACTCAATTATATCAGTGCATTGCTGCAGATTTTTATCAGCAATCACGGTCGGGGTCGCAGTGACCCCGCGTATCGAATCGGCGCGCGCGCATCGTACCAATTTGCGGTGACAACCGTGCACGTCCCGGACTTTCCCATGCCATTATGGAGATAGCACTTAAGGGTTGAATAAATACGTTAATTGTTACGCATTGTCGTTTGTTAAGTTTAATAATGCAATGGTGAATAATATACTTGAGTACTGCTTATGTTTAGATGGTTTGTATTGTGATTTAACTTTAGAAGTAATATTAGTATATTGTCAAACTAAATTTATCAATATAGTATCTATATTTGGTTTTACAAAACAGGCTATTGAAATTTTCATGCAAAAATTTCCGAAGTTTCAGAATTTTTCTATGGCAAATCCGTCAGCCCGTTCTCAAGTGATGATATTTCAGAGGCGGGAATAGATTTTTATTTGTATCTATTTATGTTGATTAAAGTTGGAAAGTGCATATAAAGCTTTAATACTGGACATAAAACAGGTAGTTAAGAATCCTTCTTTTTCCAGAAGAATCGCGTCCAGTTTGCTGCAGACCAAAAGTGTATGATCAATAACTATTAAAATGTAATTGTAAAAATACGTTTTTTTCCCAGACTCGACACAGAATGTGGCAGGTTATTAAAAAACTTTCCAATTCGAAACCTGTCTAAAAGGGATATCGGCCAATAAGCACAATGCCTGTTAGTTTGCACGTTGAACAAGTTGGAACAAGTGTGTAGGATGCGCCCATTTCCGTCTGCCAGTGGAAGTTTGCGAAGTGGACTTCGGTTTGCATCGGTGACAGCCAGTGCGTTATCTTTATATCTATACTTATCTACACTAATATTATAAAGAGGAAAAAATTGTATTTGTGTGTGTGTGTATGTTTGTAATGAATAAACTAAAAAACTACTGTGTCGATTTCAAAAATTCTTTCACCATTGAAAAGCTACATTTACCCTGAGTAACATAGGCTATATTTATAGCTAGAAAAGATTAGGGATCCTTACTAAAACTCAAGTAACTTAACTCAAGATGTAAAAAAGTGCCCTAACCCGTGCGAAGCCGGGACGGGCTGCTAGTGAGGTATATAAAATCGTTGTACTTCTCTCTGCGGTCGGTAACTTCATGACACTCGTGATTACTTTGCGTTGTCTTCGTGATGGACTGAACTGACTACAATACTTATACTGTTGAACTTGTCGTTGATCGTTAAAATTTGGCCAATGACAACGCGTTATTTCGAATCTACACTTTTTTATAGACCAAAATTTCAAGATAAATATGCAGTGTCAAAATATTAGTTGTACGACCTGTGACAGCGCATAGTCAAAATTAAAAAACATAAAAGAGATTGATGATCTTCTTCTTTGTCTTCGCTCGTAATCATGCGACGCCAAGTAATCCGCTGATTTGTGTAATTTTTTGTAAGGCCAAATTTTTTCATGTCCTGATAAATACTTGTCTTCCCCCTTGCTTTTTTGAGGTCTTTCTCTTTAAAAAGTACTCTATCTAATCTATCTATCTACTGTTTGTTACTGTTGTTACTGCTTCCTCTATAAATGCATTCAATAATAAATAAAATAATAAATGACTTCAATAATGTAATCAATAATCATCCCTAAAAAGTTGCATAAATTATAACAATTCGAAACTGTTCGATGTAGACACATCACCGTGAAAGCGGCTCGTATAAATAAATAATGTTTTATTAGAAAATTATCTCGTTTACATACAGTCATCATCAAAGTGATGAGTTGAACTCACACTGACGTGACGAATCGCTCCGGCACGGAACCACCCACCCGCTACACTCGCTGCTCCCACCGGAAACTAATGGCAGTATGATTGACTCGCTGGGGTGGATTAACTTGGATTACATTTGTACACTGAGATTTTAACTAAACATTAGTACTCTGATTTGCAATCTCAATTATGTTATAAGAATCATGTTTTTCGTAGTTTTATCGTTTTAAGCCGACTTCAAAAAAGGAGAAGGTTGTCAGTTCGTCGTTTGTTTTTTATTTACATCAATTCGTAAAGCTCTGGTAAGAAACTCTGCTTAGCTTATATTTTTTAACGCTTTTTTACAATTGTTATTTTTCTTAATTAATGGTTTTTGGGGGATGGGGGATGGCCAGACCGCTGTCTAGGAACTTATAGATTCTGGCTTTTGTAACGGGAAAATTTCATTATTGTTATCATCAATGTTCTCGTATACTGTTGCTATGGTAATTGTTATTGTCTGTTTTATTCTAATATGTTTATGGTGTGAGAATAATAATGAGTTTTTTATATATCTATTGGCGGGCCACAAAGTGTTGACGACGACGTCAATGCGTTGTGTGCCGTCGTCATAGATTTTTGCAACACGTCATCGCACCGCGCAGTGTTGTTGGCCTAGCCATTTTGAAAGCGGCATAATAACTCCAATACCTGTTATCATCATTTCCTTGCCCTTATGCTACTCTAGGTGGAGTCGGCACTTCATGTTTTCTTTCTCCATTCACTTCTATCAGGCTTTAAATTTGTCTTTCACACTCATATCCTATTCACACAATCCTTCCATCTCTTCTTCCTCCTCCTCGTACATCCAGTAATAATTCTGAAGGCCTCTGTGGCGTAGTGGGCGAAGGTACGCCTGGGACGCAGAAGGTTGCGAGTTCGATTCCCGCCGTGAGGCCAATGTTTGCATTATTTGCTGATATTTGTCTCAGGTCTGGGTGTTTCCTATGTATGATAAGAATTTATTTACAAAAAAAAATATAGCAGTAGTTTATCAGTCATGTGGTTCCAATAATACAAGCTTTGCTTAGTTTGGGGCTACTTGATGCTGTGTGATAGTGTCCAGCATTATTTATTTATTTATTTTAATTCATACTAATCAGTCTTTTACTGACGACCTCTGCGGCGCAGTGGGCGAAGGCCCGCCTGAGACGCCGGAGGTTGATTCCGGTCGTTCGATTCCCGCCGCGGGACATGTTCTACAGATATATATATATATATATATATAACTAAGAGCTTGTATTATGGGAACATAATACCTTAATACAAGCTCTTAGTTTGGAGCTACATGAACGTGTGATAATGTTCAGCATTATTCATTATTTACTTATTTATTTTAGCCACATAGTTTTCATCCCTCCTCATCAATGCCCACAGCATAATAGTCTTCCGCTGTCTGCCACAGATGCCGCTTTCAAGCTTTCCCAGATATACTCGTTCTTTATTTTATCCATCCTTGTCACACCACACATCCAATTTTACATTCGCTTCCCAGTAGCATGAACTCATCTTTCGTTTGTCTCTTTCACTGCCCAACACTTTGATCTATACAATGCTACTGGTATGATGATAGTCTTGTAAATTTACCACTTATAAAAGTCAAAAAAAAAGTCAAAAAGTCAAAATTCATTTATTCAGTAGGAACTGTATAGTTTATACTTTGTACTTTGAAATTGATACTTTGAAACGTCATTTTTTTTTAAATTACCACCAATTCGTAACGTGACCAAACAGAGAAGAATTGGCAAGAAACTCTGCTTGGCTTATATTTTTTCAACTTAATATCTATTACATTGTTTTTGATGGAGTTGGAGGCAGTTTCATCCCAAGCTTTTTTGTCATCTAAATAATCAGATATTTTATAATAAGCTTTATTACATAGATTACGTTTAACAACATTTTTGAATTTATTTACAGATAGATTAATCACATCATTTGGGATTTTGTTAAAAAATCGTACAGACATCCCTTTAAAAGATTGACTAACTTTATGGAGCCTTACAGTGGGAACAGCTAGTTTATCTTTATTTCTAGTGTTAACATTATGATAGTTGCTATTTTTCTTGAACATGTTAATATGTTTTCGGACATACATTAAGTTTTCATATATATATTGGCACGGCACTGTCATAACATTTATTTCTTTAAACTTAGTTCTAAGTGATTCTCTGGGGCCCATATTATAAATTGCACGAACAGCCCTCTTCTGCAACACAAATATGGTGTTGATATCTGCAGCATTCCCCCACAACAAAATGCCGTACGACATAATGCTATGGAAGTAGCTGAAATAAACTAGTCTAGCCGTTTCTACGTCAGTAAGTTGACGGATTCTTTTGACTGCGTATGCTGCAGAACTGAGTCTGTTCGACAACCCATCTATGTGAGCGCCCCATTGAAGCTTATTATCTAAAGTTATGCCTAAAAATACAGTACTGTCCATAAGATTTAGATCTTCATCTTTTATTTTAATGTTAGGTTTAACTTGTTTAACATTTGGTAATATAAATCTCATACATTTTGTTTTAGTCTCGTTCAGTAATAAATTATTTACATCGAACCAGTTAACAACTTTCGCTATTGCATTGTTCACGTCGTCAAAATTGGTCTGCCGTCGCTTTAATTTAAATAAAAGTGACGTGTCATCCGCAAACAATACAATTTCGTGGTTGTCTCTCACAAGTTGAGGTAGGTCGTTGATGTAAATTAAAAATAAAAATGGTCCAAGTATTGACCCTTGCGGAACACCCATCTTTACTACAGATCCCGGAGAACATTTTCCATTTACGTCTACTTTCTGTATTCTGTCAGATAGGTAAGAAGTGAGAAGGGCTAAAGCCATACCCCTGATGCCATAGTGATCTAGTTTCCTGATTAATGTTTCATGGTGTACGCAGTCAAATGCCTTAGACAAATCACAAAAGATGCCTAAAGCATCATGTGAGTCCTCCCAGGCATCGTAGATATGCGATACCAACACAACACCGGCATCAGTTGTTGATCTGCCCCGCGTAAATCCGAATTGTTTGACATCTAGTAAGTTGTTAAAGTTAAAATGGCTTTGCAGTTGACTGAGAATAAGCTTTTCAAAAATTTTACTAAATGTTGGCAGTACTGATATCGGTCTAAAGTTAGTAGGGTCAGAACTACTACCGGATTTAAATAAAGGTGTTATTTTACTATGTTTCATTAAATCAGGAAACTCACCACAGTCAATACATTCGTTAAATATAAACGCTAGTTCTGGTGCGACAATGTCAATCAACGATGTTACAACGCTAACAGAAATGCCCCAGAGATCCGTAGTTTTTTTGACATTTATCAGTTTGAATGTTTTAATAATATCATTACTTATTTAAATATATTACATATTTAAAATAAAACGGTATTTCACATTTTGGTACATTTTTATTTAGTAATGAATCCGCAATTATAGGAGAAGAGTTTAAGGATCTTGTGGTAGAAACTGGAATGTCTGTAAAAAAGGATTCGAATGCTTTGGCAACATTACCATCTTGTTTGATGATGGTATTACCAATATTTAATTTATACTCCTTAATGTCATGTTTGACTTTTCCAGTCTCACTGTTTATTATTTTCCAAGTGGTTTTAATTTTATTACTACTGCTTCTAATTTTTGAACTAATATAATTAGACTTAGCCGCGCGACATACATTTAAAAAAAAATTGAGTAATTTTTAACTTTATCTTTAAACTCTTCACTAAAATTATACTGTTTTTCACTGTAAAGCTCATACATTCTTTGTCTGCTTATGTGAATTCCTACTGTTGCCCACTCACAGAATGTAGGACTGTCAGAGACCATGATCGATTTAGGTTTATATATTGAGCTAAATTCTTTGATAAAATTATTAAAAAAAGAATTATAAAAATAATTTGGATTATTATTTTGATATGAAAAGGGTGATCTATTTAACAAATTAGATTTAAATTTTTCTAATCGATGCACAGTCACTGGTACAAAAGTTATTTACCGTTTTACATTTTTCTTTATTTGATTTTCTATTTTGATTAACTGACCAAGGTGGTCTGATTTTATGTTACTAATTACATTTTTACTTAGTATATTAACATTTGAATTTGTAAAAATATTGTCTATGCATTTGGCTGAAGTGTCAGTAATTCTAGTTGGCTCCATAAAGAGAGGTTTTAGATTATATGATTTGAATAAACTAGTAATTTTAGTACTTAATGAATAAACTTCTAGAAAATTTATATTGAAGTCTCCGCATGTTATAATATTTTCGTTCGTTTTAGATATTTTGAACAATATTTCATCCATGACTTTTTCAAAAATATCATATGAGGCGGATGGTGGGCTGTACGCACTTATAACAATGAAACGCTCCAACTCTACGCATGCTATTTCAATTTGGCTTTCAACAGACAAATGGACAATGTCCTTACGTTCCTTAAATTGGATTTGTTTATTTAAAATTATTAATGAGCCGCCTCTTATAGCATGCGTTCTACAAACTATATTACACTATATCTATGGATCCACCAATCACGCAATCAATCAATTTTTCACGTTTCGGTCAACATTGCCATCATTTTGTAAGAGCGAACCTGTGATGCGAACCAAGGTACGCTATAATCGGAACTATGTTAGTCATACAAAAAGAAAATACTTATAGAAACATCAACACCAAAATATGCAACTTCGTATCATTATATTTGTTAAATTCCCCTGAAACGATATCAATACAAACATTAAGATTACAAAGTGCGCCTCCCCCCGTTTATTGCCGTAACAAAATAAATGGCTTAAATTTCTACACCCGTAATGAATACTTCCAGGGGCTAAGATAAATCATTGTTGCATTTTGGGCGATGCGGTCAGGGTCGGACTCGGTATAGGCGCAGCGATTTTTATTAAAATAAGCTCATTTTTACTACAGTAGGTCACGATTATTTCAACCGGGCGTATCGTAAGCACAACGAAAAATTCTAGCGGCAAACAAAGCGTTATTTTGAATCTACGCTTTTTCGTTGACCAAAATTTTTAATAGAAGAATGAATCACATGCTCTAAAAAATCAGATCTAATCTCATTGTGTGAAAGCAGCAATCCTTTTAAAATTCGGAAGTACTGAGCTAATTTATAAAAGATATTTGAATCGGGTTGTTAGGGATTCTCACCTCCATCTACGCAACCCAAACTAATCTGGCTGGCTCGCAGTGCATCCTTGTTACTAACCGGCTGTTTGTGGCAAAGTGCAGCCTATCACCGAGGCAGCTAATTCCCCGGCACAGCTTCCTGTACTTGACAGTGCCCTGCGATAGCCAACTCGTATGCCCAGCGTGGGGATTATGCGTATGTCCTCCTTCTTATTAGAGAAAGCAGAGGACTGTTAACTATGTAGTTGTTATTGTTGTTAAGCTATCATAATATCTACGTCTTAGCTTAGTTAGAACTTTTATCCATTTTGCACAGGCGTCAGTTTTGTAAAAGTGTAAGACCCGCTTGTGCTTACCGCTTCGCCTACAGTTAACCAGTCGCCCTTAGTTAGACGGCACGCGTCACACACCGGAAGCGGGTGACGAGGAGCGCACACGCATCTCCGATCATTCTAGCGCTCAATGGGACGGAGGCGCACTTAAAACATTTTTATTGTAATCGTTGAGGGGCAACGGTCATTGTTAGCATCCCTTACTTTTTTAGATATGGAATAATCAAATTTAGAAACGTGCGAATTTTTAGTTAGAAAGAAACATTTTGGTTTTAACTCGAAAACAAATGGTTTTAACAAAATAATTTACCTAGTTAATTTGTTTATTTAAGCTTTACTAGCTTCCATCCGCGGCTTTGCTCGCGTGGTACCCGAATAAAAATTACCTATTCCAAGTTTCAATCAAATGTGTTCAGCCGTTCCGGACTTGAGCGGGAACAAACCTACTCACATACACACAAACTATCGCATCAATAATATTAGTTACAGTGTCAGTGAGCGTGATAAAAATATTAGTGAATCGTGTGTTAGTGTAAATTCAGAATCTCCCTTAGTGCATATAGTGGAAAAGTGTACCGCCCCTATGTCTAAAAAAGCAAATTTCTCCAAGGGACTTTTAAGATTTTGCATTAAAATCAATATTGGTATCACCTTGTTATTAGCATAAGGACTAAATGGAATCACCTTGTTACTCATATTACTCATACGCACAATCAACATTTCATTCTCTCCCCTGGGAGCATGTACGGTACAAGCAACCGTGTATCTTCCTGGGTCAGCAGGCGCAAAGGCGCAGCGCGTGCGACCCAATTAAATCATTACAACATTTCATTTTATTAAAAGTATTCATAAATCAATCAGTCTGCATTCAGCCACCAAGGGCGCGCGTTCTCGCTAACATCATCATTGTTCACTCATTAACAGTTTGGACAATATATCAAGTTATTGCCATACTAAATGCATTATCATTCAACTAACTAGGTGTACTGGTCACAAGATACCGTACAGTGTGATTACCTATTAAATGTAACAAAAGGTCGCAGTATTTTCTACCAGCCATACCTGTGATGGTTGTAACGTGACAATAAATGATCACAAATCAGTTTTATGTTGTCTGCATTGAGCTTATCATCAACATCATCATCACTTAGCCCTCTAAAAAAATACTATAACAGACGTGTGATTGCCATAATACAAGCTAGTTTGGGGCTAAATAATGCTTTGTGATAGTGACCTTAACTATAAAGTTGATCGTATTGCATGTAAATATTTCCTGTATCTTTTCAAAAATCCTGGGTTATATCCTCTTATACCCCATTTGACGAATAAGCCCGAAAAATCCTGAAAAAATAATAATACTACAAACAAATACAAATATTTTTATTACGAAAAATATCAAAAATACAGAGTAAAATACAGTGATTACCAGCGGAGCCCGCACTAGGGCTAGCCTGTGTCGCGGGAGTCCGAAAAACAAATCAGATTACCTAACTTAAGATAGAATTTAGAACACTAGGTACAGGACTACTATAAAAATCACATAAATATAAGGTAGATAACGAAAAACGATATACTGTTAAGCTTATGAACAAAGAAGGCTAAATAAATAGTAAATACAGAAATTAAAATTAAAATAAAATAAAATAAAAACACAAATGGGCTACGCAAATCTATGCATTGAAACGCGCCATTCCTTGCGCCGCCGACGCCGCCCCGCTACCGCTGACTTCGTGACAGCGGCCTCAAGCCGCGTATCAACTTCGCGCTCCAAGAAGACGAACATCGGCACGCGTTCCGGCCGCGCGAAATGGATACCACTTTGGAACGCGCGCCAATGTGTTCGTTGGAACGCTCGAACGTGGAGCGGGCCGTTCAGAGGGCTTACCACGGGTTTTGATAGTTTTCGAAAACTTTTTAGGTTTTGGTATCTTTCCATACATTTTCGTACAGCGCCTCTAGGGAAACGTGCATGAACTACGAAAATGTATGGAAAGATCAGTGTTGCCGTGTTTTATTTGGAGAAAATGCTAAAACATGTTGCAAAAAATGCTAAATAACTTTTAAAAATGCTAAATAAAATGCTAAAATCTATGTTTTTCTTTTGAATTCCTTAGGAATTTTGAATTTTTAGGTAACGTACAAAAAAATGTTAATCATAAAAATATGCTAAATGCGAATTTTTCAAGCTAACAGACCCGAAAATATGCTAAATTTAGCATTAAAAATGCTAAAACAGCAACACTGGGAAAGATACCGAAACTAATAAAGTTTTCGAAAACTATCAAAACTCGTGGTAAGCCCTCTGCATGCTGTCGAGCATCTGGTGTCGGTTTTTAACCACGTATCAAAGGTAGCTCAGTGCCGTAAATTAATGCAACTACTCGTATATAGAACAATGGAAAATGGCTGTGTTCTTGTCATCTTATAGACGACAAGAATAGAGAATGTCCAATAAATAACTGCTGCTGCTCGTATACGGTACACGAGTGGCCTGCATGTTGAACGATCAAAAACTTGAACTGTAGCCACGCGCGCCAGGCGCGCTTAGTTGTTATAGTTAAAATATTTGGAACGCGTTCCGTAGAACGCACTCTCAGCGCGGTCATTCATGGCACGCGCGCCAGGAGCGCGTAGTCGAATCGCGGCTTAAACAATATGTGAGCCTTCCGTTTCTAATCAGGGTTGCCGAATCTCACGTGGAATGTGTGGTGCGTTCATATATTAGCAAGCCTGATTGGATACAATCTGGGAAGGCTCTAAGCGGCTGGACCGATTTTGATGAAAGGTGCGCGGATTCGAGAGCCTTCCCAGATGGGCGATTTGGTTGCTGAATGTCACGTGGATGTGACGTCAGAATTGCGTGCAGATCGGTCCAAAATATTTGTTCATCTGATCCCTTTACTTCTAAATTACCTTCTTATTGTATGATATTTATAATAAAATATTTATAAAATACTATTTTATATAGAAAACCGAAGAGGAAAGATGTTTGGACACCTTATACGACATGACAACTTCATACGCAACGTCATAGAGGGTAAAGTAGAAGAAAAGAGAAAGGGGAAGACCATGTATAAATTATATTATCATCATCAGCCTATAGCTCTGCTGTCCACTGCTAGAGATACATTAAAGAGAAAGTAGATGTCATGTCGTATAGGAAAGTAAAGGAGGCTGCTTTGGAGAGAGGCAGATGGAAGGAGCTGCGCCGACAAGAGCACAGCTCTTTAATAAATGATGATGATGATATTTATATTATACATAAAGGAGATGGCCCACTTTCCATACATTGTTTGGCCCACAAATAAAAATTGAAGGCTTTTTCATTTTTTTAAGATCCCATTAGATTTTTAAATTCACACGCGTATCCAAATCTGGCTTGCTGAATGTCACGTGGATGTGACGTGCGTTCATATATTAGCAAGCTTGATGCGTACCCACGCATCTCAATCGTGCGACCAACTCGCGCGTGCAAAACGCCCATCTGGGAAGGCTCTTAGAGAATTTTAGTTTTCGTCGGATAAGATTTGTTTCGTGTTTTTTTTTTTGTTACTTGTCTACTGTCAATCACAAAATGATGTCATTTTGGTGTTAGTTTTATTTTGTAAACAATTTTATGTTTTTTTTTTGTAATGTATTTATTATTTATAATTAAACTTTACAACTGCTAGTCAAATTATTAATTTATAAAACCAAAAATGGCAAACAAAGATTACTACGAACGTTGGCTGAAAATCAAAGATCAGCTAAAAGCAGCAGTTGATGAAGATGTTCGCCTTCAAGAGCTCGCTACTACTTCTGTTGGCATCAAACCGCAGGCAACGGCTGTTGAGATCGTCGCCAGAATATACTGTAAGTACTGTGACCTCTACAACAAGTTATGCGATTGCTATGACCAAATGGAACAAGTGCAACGAAGACCTTATATCAAGAAAATAATAGACGCCGTCACTTGTCGCCTCCTCGAATTAAAATGGACTCTAGAGGAAGTCGAATCCTTCGAGTTTACTTACCCGGATAATGCTCTGCAACAAATGCTAATGGTGCCAAAAGACATACAGGTGCTTTGTCCATTCTTCTACCCTTTTGAAACTAGGCAGCAAGAAATGCAATATATCATCGATCAAATCATGGCTGGAAATCGGATTGGTGATCCTGAGCCAACGCCATCAGAATTAGAAAGAAAAGAAGAAGAAAGACTAGAAGAAGAAAGAATCAAACAGGAGGAAAAAGAAGCAGAAATCAAACGGAAATTGGCGATGGGAGAAGATATACCGGAGTCAGTCGAGGAAGTTATACTTTCACCAGAAGAGATTGCAGCAATAAAAGCTCAAGAAGAATATGATCTTCACATAAACACAATACAACGAATGGAAAGAGGTCGTGTCGCGACTAGAGAAAAAGCTCACAAAATAAACAAAGACCTTAATCTATTCCTGGAACTATCGGGATTGAAGGCCCCTCAAGCTAAGGAGCCTCTTCGTCAGCGAGCGACTAAAATAATTCAGCTGGTTTATAGACGTTACATGGTACTAAAACGTCAACATGCCAGAGATTACAAGGTAAAAGAAAAACTAGGTATGATCATGCCGTCGTGGAAACCTCCATCAGCTAAAGTGCTACTAGAAAAGATCAAAGAAGATCGACGTAATTTCAGGCGTAAATATTATGAGGAATGGCTGGCGAAAAATGTAACTGAAAAGGCAAGAGTTTTAAGACTTCGTGAAGGTGACATTATGGAAGATATATCAGCAGAAGTAAGACAATGGTTTCTAGAGTGGTATAAAACAGTGCGTTTATTTGATGAGTATCCATGGCCTGATGAAGGTGGCTCAATACTTGTAGTTCGAGGTGAAACTTTTACCCTTGATGAATTTATAGAATGGCAGCTTGCGGAAGAGAAAAGGTTAAAAGCGGAAGCTGGAAGTCCTAAAAGTGCCGATCAGATCAAAGCTGAAAAGCTTGCAGCCAGGGAAGAAAAAAAAAGATTGGAGCTAGAAGCTCGAGAAAAAGAAAAAAAACGGTTATTGGACTATAAGAAGTCTCGTTTGAACCCTGATAACGATCCAGGTATTTATATATCCATAGGAAAAAATCTCGAACCTGTGTTGGGTGCGTGGAGTGTGTATGAAAACCAGTGGAGAGATATTGACGTACCTGATGCGCCTCTTGAAGCGTTAAAAGGATACATTATGTGTCTAGTAACTGAAAACGCCTACAAAGATGTTCAGTTACAGCTTCGACCAATCGTTGACGAAATGATGAGAATAGAGTTAACTCTTTTGAAAAACTCATTGAAAATTGACAGCCTAGCCGCTGGTCTTGCAAAGCCACCTCAAAGCAAAAAAAGAAAGAAACCTAAAAAGGCAGGTAAACCTAAACCTGATAAAATAAGCCCCGCATCAATGTTTCAAACGTTGGTGGACGAAGGTATAGTAAGAAAATACCCCAAAACTACTTTGGATGACTATTGGGGCGATCAAAATTATGCAGCAGCTGATATGAGGGCAGTTTTGTGGACGCCATCTTTTCCTCCGCCATGCTTAGGTGACGTGCGAGAGCAAGTTAGAACCCGTTGCGTTCTCACACTTGGGTCGTCATGTCCAGATGCCTGCAGGGCTCAACTTTTAGTCGGACCCAAACCAGGAGGTAAAAGAACTCTAGTTTATGCCATTGCCACTGAAACTAATTCTATTCTTATTGATCTGTCGCCTATGAACGTATACGATAAGTTTCCGGGACCAAAACTCTTGAAAACGATGTTTCAGTTTGTAGTCAAGATAAGCAAATTAATGCAACCGACAGTGATACTAATCGATGATGCTGACAAGATATTTCTTAAGAAAGTTTCCAAAGAAGAGAAACTTTTTGATCCGACTCGACTTGCAAAAGATATTTTCAAGGAGTTGATAAAGCCGATAGCGTATAATGACAAAATTTTAGTGTTGGGAACTGCTTCAGAGCCATGGCTGGCTAAAGGTCCCCCAATGTACAAAATCTTTCCATCCACGATTCTGATACCGAGAACAGATTATGGGAGTATTTCGTTCATATTAACGCACATGCTGATGCAATACCATGGTGTTAACAGAGAGTTCAACGTCCACTGTGTTGCTCAAATGTTGAGAGGGTATGACATTAACACCATTAAAAGAGCTGTGACCGCTTTAATGAGCGGTGAAAGAGTAGCTCAGTTGTACCATAAGCCGTTGCAGCCTGTGGAAGTACTGTCGGCTGTTTTGGATTATGAAGGAGCTAAATGCGTGGAAGAAGCAGATGTCTTGTTATTCAAGGAATGGTACGAATCGTATTCACCATGGGGCGAGAAGTATCTGGACTTAATGCTGATGTTAGAATCTCAGATGGTATACAAACTAAAAGCGGACAAGAAAAAAGGAAAGAAAGGGTGAACGGTTATTACGAATATGTGAGTTTTTTTTTCATAATCGAATCGTAGCAAGTTGGTGGTTCCACGAAACTAAATTACAGTTAAAACTTGATGCATGTATTTTATTGCAATTTCTTCTTTTTTTTCCTTTCTTTTTTATTTTTAAAGCTTCCTTAAAATATGAAATTTTATTAATATTATTAGGGCAAAAGTTTAAGTCTTAAAACCAACCTAATGTTCAATAATTGCAAACGAAAATAGCGTATAAATAAAAAAAAGCTTTTTTGTCTACACACCTATGTTATCGAGATAATACAAAGTCACAGTCTCAAAGTGAAAAATGCAAAAATCGACCGAGCGTCGTTACGTACCATTCTGTGATATCATTACATAGACATCAAAAAGCCACATTTGGGCTAAAAACCGACTTCAAAAAAGGATGAAGTTCTTAATTTGACTGTATGTTGTATTTTTTTATGTATGTTATGCGATAATTTCGCCAATTATGATTCGTTTTTATGATATTTTTTGGTCATACTTCAGAGATGGTCCCATATAAATTTTATTCTTGAGGGATTAGGATCGCAAATCTCAAAAAACCTCATCCTCACTTGTAATTTTCGCCCTGAGTCGTCTCTCATGCGGGCCGCACATTTAGTTGGTCTGCTCATGGTACAATATTATCTCATCATCATCATCATCATCATCATCATCAGCCTTTATCGGTCCACTGCTTCCCCTAATGAGCGCCATAGCGCCCTGTCCTCTAAGTCACCAACTTTAGTTGTATATGTCGTATAGTTTCGTTGCGGATTTTATCCTTCAGAGAAACTCCGACCATAGCTCCATAGCTCGTTCCATATCTCGCTGAGCGACTTTAAACTGGTGGTCTAGCCGTACTGTGAGTGTCCTCGTTTTAGCTCCGTATGTCATGACAGGTAGGATGCACTGATTGAAAACTTTCGTTTTCAAACATTGCGGTATGAGTGACGAGAAACTCGACGTCGTTTTCCAAATGCTGCCCAACCCAGCTGAATCCTTCTCTTGGCCTCCTTCTCAAAGTTGTTTCTACCTAACAATATCTACCCGAGGTATACAGTACTTACTAAGTACACTAAAATTTTAAAAATTATAAATAATAGGTTTTGAGGCGGAACACATCGGTCCCGGCAGAAAAACAGCGTCTACTGGTAACGCAGTGGGCATTATGTTGAGTCGGGGCCTATTTGCTGCTATGACACGCAAATTACTACTCCTACTTACGGCTACCTATGTCTTTAAAAGGTTTTTTTGAATACGTAAAATAATTGTTATTAAATGTATGAGTGAATTGTTCCGTTTGCACCGCGTTCCCGTTAGCCCGCGCTTCATAGGCCCGCGCTCCTTAGAACCGCGCTCACCATAGCACCGCGCTTCTTGTCCCCGCGGCTTCTTATCCGCGCGCCTCATATCAGTGGGCATCTTATCCGTGAGCCTTTTGAAGTCGGGGCTTGCTTTTCCTCGCGGAGTACATTCAGACTCAATAATTATAATGTTTTTATGTGAGGTAAGATGGACGGTAGACATTTTCAGATAAGTTTCTGACCATAAAGTACCAGGAGCTCATAACACGATAGGCTGTGGAAATGATAATTTTACTAAGAAAAGCTTTTTATTCCAACCAGTAACCTCCTGGCCGGCTATGTTCTCCTGGTATTTCGTGTCGAGTACTCTACATCAAAGGAATCCGCAAAAAGTTCACCAAAATTTATCAGAACTACCAGGGCAATATAAGTCGTAAGGAGTAAACGGGTGAGCCCTTTGAAATTGGGGGCTTGCTTTCTGAGGTAAGATGGCATGGTAGAAGTTTCTGAGCGTAAAGTACCAGGAGAATATAACTCTATAGGTATTTATGAAACAACGAGATAAATGAAAAGAGATGCAAAGCTCCTTTCGTGTGTCAAAATACAGTAATCAACACAGATTTAGAAGAGAACTAGATAGTCTTAAAATTCAATACGGCTGATCTCTACTTTCTTATGTCCAATATCATCAGTTAGAAAGGGATACATACATATAACAATGCGACTCCAAAAAGTTTATCGTACAGGTGCTCGAACAAATTTCTATGCAGATTCATACAAATGAACTGGTACGCAGTCGCAGAAATCGCATTTAGATTAAGTATGCATCCCTTTCTAGCAAATGATATATGGACATAAGAAAGTAGAGATCAGCCGTATGAGTTAATATTCAGAGCATTTGTAAGATTCATAATTTAAAAATGTGAAAAATAAATACTTAAGACGAAATTTATTCTTTTATTTATAAATAGACTGGCTAGGCCAGAAGCTCTCCATAATTTAGGTAAGAAGCACGTCGGCGATCCATGGCAGAATAATTTAAAATTTAAAATCATGTTTTTTTTTTCAAAACTGGCAAAAAAGCATTAAACTTATGTGAGGGAGTTACAATAGATTTAAAAATGACACGTCTCTTGTGTGATACTCATAAGCCACAAGTTAAAAAACTTGATGACACGCCTGTTGGGCTATACACAAAGAATCGGTTATTGATCAAGATCACTTTGATTCGTCGGTAAGTAAGTACTTATTGCTGTTTTTTTACAAAATGTAATTTAGTTTGTTTCGTTCCGTTGTCTGTGAGTGTAGAACAATTAATCAAATCTTGACACACTGCCCAGTTTTCGATTGAGCTAAAATTTTGCACGCATATGTATATCGCTTGAAGCTGGGTACGGATAGATACATTGGTGCGTACCAATGTATCTACCCGTTCGGTTTTCGGCTGTAGTAACAGGAAAAGGGAAAGAGAGGAAAGGGCAATGGTTAAAGGAAAAGAGAGGGGAATAGGGGGAGTGAGAGGAAGGCAAAGAAGGTGGAGAGGCAGAGCTAGGTAACGGTAAGAGAAAGAGCAAAGGAGGAGTATGAGGAAGGTGAACAGGGAAAATAAGGGGAAGGGACAGAGTTAGAAGTTTGAGTTTTAGTAGTGACGGTGACGGTGTTGCTTATACCTACCTTTCTGAACAATATGGTCGGGGTTCATATCTACAGGCTCAGAATATTTTTTTATTAAGTACTAGCTTCCGCCTGAGGCTTTGATTGCGTGGTACCTGGATAAAAATCCTGTGTTAATCCAGGTCACAATCTATGTATATTCGAAGTTTCATCCAAATCCGTTTAGACTTTACAAAGTAGGAACAAAAGTACTCTCTCTCTCTCTCTCTCTCACACACACACACACACACACGCACACAAAGTTTCGCATTTCTAATAATATTTGTGATGATGTAATGTGATCAGTGATAGACATTTTTGACCACACATCGTCTGATGGTACGCGAAGATGTTCAATAGGTATAAGGAGTATGTAATCCATTCATATATAGTACCTCTTTAATCATGGTATTGTCCTCTTTGCTCTGACATTACAAAGGTATAACTGAAAACAGTTGTCATTTTTACCTCCCGCTGTTTTCTGATTGCCTAGTACTTTAGTATCAGAGGCTGATGCATCGTCGATTTATTTAATGTTGCTATGGTCTGTCCAAATTTCAATTTTGGAACTCAATGTTACCAACAGTCATAACAACAACAGTCCGATCCAAAAGCAAGGTTTGTTTTAAAATCCGATTATTTTCGTAATATTACATTGCATGACTTTCCTATATTAGCGATGCCCTAGTAGGTAAACAGATATCATACAAATGGATAACTAAAATAAGTTCATTGTATTGTTTGTATTTACAATTTTTTATTGATCTGACAGAATTAATTGGAAAATAATGCTAAATTAATTAATAATTTTGACAAAAATGTTACCAAATGCGTTACTAGCTAGTAACCTAAGGGGATAAAAATTCGGCCGAAATTAAATGAAGTCCGGAAACGGATGAAAAGTCCCCACCGGCCACACTGAAGGAAGTAGTGATTGCAGCAATCGAATTCTTGGTTATGCGATTTAACAACAAAAATCGATCATCGAATATACTTCTCGGTTTATGTAGTCTGAAATCAAAATTCATCATCACGCGCTCATGGCGTGGATTAGTTTAATGTTTTTAGCAGATCATCTTGGCTAAGTATATATGGCACTTAAATTTTAGCGCTTCTGTCCTTCGGCAAAGGCACGTTATATAGGTAGGATATAGTACTAGCTAGGCGCCTTTTAATTAATTTATTCTCGGTCATGGCCAAATCATTTATTAACAAAAATATTATTTTTATGTTTTAAAAATTATGTTAAAGCTGCGACCAAATACGACCGACGCCGACGCCCCGACGTGACGCCCCGCGCTGCTGCCTGTGGGCTAACTCGATGGTACTTTTTTTGTTAAGGCATTGAGATTTGCTGTTTTAGATTAAACGATACATCGTAATAAAACACAGTCTATTTGTATAATCGTAGTTTAATAATAAAAGATATCAGTTGTTTAAATCTATAAACAAAAATCATTACTTATATAGTTATTTGTGGTGTCAATGTCAATAATATCGATAAAAAAATCGTAGTGTTATGATGCTACAATCACTAGTTCTCTCTCGACTTTGACATCTATCAATTAGACAATACCAAGTTTGATAAACTGTATGCATGTGTGTGTGGTTTTATACATGTTGTGTATTGTTTGACAAGCCTCTATGATAAAATATCTCCTTACGATTTATACTGCCCTGGTAGTGCTGATTAATTTACTCGTTACGTCTGTTTTCACGCTGTCTTTTTGCACGTTCCATTGATGAAGATGTACTCGACATCAAATACCAGGAGAACATAGCTAACCAGGAGAATGAATAGGTTTGGAATGATGGCGGACGCCGGGAGAGGAGATTTCTATCCGCCAGCGCACACTGTCAAGTAAAATGCATTGCGATTCCGCAAGCGTCTGCCAGCTTGCCGGAGCATTCGGCGGTACGCCGCAGTATCCACCGAGTAGCCACCGCTCGCCGGGATTTGATTTATTTATTCACTAAAGACTACGCAGTCGAACAGTTGCTTTTGAAAGAGTGTGTTGTGGGTTTCGTTTTATGATGGTGGATTGTGGGTTTAGTGCTAATATCAATTTTTGATGATGAGATGCATCCAGCCGCATGCCGGCATATACCGGTGCATAGCGGCGCCTCCCCCCGCGGTATTCTTCAGCGTGCTCCGAGGTCGATCACCGAGCATTAGATACATTTTTGTAATTGTTGTACCTAAAAACCTTGTTAGGTTTGACTAGGTACTCACATTCGTCGTTAACAATTGATAAATTAATTTTCTGCCGTCCTGTCCACCATTGTGCGCAGGCCCTTAACTGTAGAAAAATTATCGTTTTCATAGCCTATGAAGTTAAAATCTCCTGGTACTTTATGGTCAGAAATTGACCATCCTCCATCCTCAAACTGAAAGCCCCAACTTTCAAAGGGCTCACCGTTACTCCTTGCGACTTGTATTGCCCTGGTAGTTTAGATAAATTTCAAGAGTCTCTTTATTTAAGAAAATATCTCCTTATGATTTATACTGCACTGGTAGTTCCGATGCCATCTACATGTTCATCATTTCTTTAAAGACCTATTGCTTTCATTATGATTTTACATTTTAAGCCGAGACTTCATTAACCGACTTCAAAAAGGAGGAGGTTCACAATTCGTTGGAATATTTTTTTGGTACCTACCTAATATAATGATAGGTAGTTAATTTAGTAGTTTTATGATTTATGGCCGGTTCCTGTATTATACCGTTACCGATTACACCTCGTTTTCCCCTGAAAAACTGTCAAATTTACGACGCCTCGTTGTTAATTTTTGACAGTTTTTCAAGGGAAAACGAGGCGTTATCGGTAACGGTATAATATAGAAACCGGCTGTAAGTGGATCTTAACCACGAACAAGAACGAGAGCAAGAATAAGAAGAAAAACAATAACAAGACAAGAATTTATTTATTTGCGACACAAAAGGAAGGTACACAATGTTTGCCTACTTGTGACAACCCTTGCCTTCCTACATTTTTGTGTCACTTATCGGCATTTACCGCGAGATCAAAGGCGTCAGACTACTGTACGAAAGTAGGTCTTTATACTGTTGTATTATCACATGCATAGCCTACAAAGTTATATTCTCCTGGTACTTTACGCTCAGAAACTTCTACCATCCACCATCTTACCTCAGAAAGCAAGCTCCCACAGACTACTAGGATGCTAACGCATTTAGTATTTATTTTTCACATTTTTAAATTATGAATCTTACAAATGCTCTGAATATTAACTCATACGGCTGATCTCTACTTTCTTATGTCCATATATCATTTGCTAGAAAGGGATGCATACTTAATCTAAATGCGATTTCTGCGACTGCGTACCAGGGCATTTGTATGAATCTGCATAGAAATTTGTTCGAGCACCCGTACGATAAACTTTTTGGAGTCGCATTGTTATATGTATGCATCCCTTTCTAACTGATGATATTGGACATAAGAAAGTAGAGATCAGCCGTATTGAATTTTAAGACTATCTAGTTCTCTTCTAAATCTGTGTTGATTACTGTATTTTGACACATGAAAGGAGCTTTGCATCTCTTTTCATTTATCTCATTGTTTCATAAATACCTATAGAGTTATATTCTCCTGGTACTTTACGCTCAGAAACTTCTACCATGCACCATCTTACCTCAGAAAGCAAGCCCCCAATTTCAAAGGGCTCACCCGTTTACTCCTTACGACTTATATTGCCCTGGTAGTTCTGATAAATTTTGGTGAACTTTTTGCGGATTCCTTTGATGTAGAGTACTCGACACGAAATACCAGGAGAACATAGCCGGCCAGGAGGTTACTGGTTGGAATAAAAAGCTTTTCTTAGTAAAATTATCATTTCCACAGCCTATCGTGTTATGAGCTCCTGGTACTTTATGGTCAGAAACTTATCTGAAAATGTCTACCGTCCATCTTACCTCACATAAAAACATTATAATTATTGAGTCTGAATGTACTCCGCGAGGAAAAGCAAGCCCCGACTTCAAAGGGCTCACGGATAAGATGCCCACTGATATGAGGCGCGCGGATAAGAAGCCGCGGGGACAAGAAGCGCGGTGCTATGGTGAGCGCGGTTCTAAGGAGCGCGGGCCTATGAAGCGCGGGCTAACGGGAACGCGGTGCAAACGGAACAATTCGTACATACCGAGGCTTAAACTTGTGACGTGACGTGCCGTGGTTCATTCGTATGAGAATTTTCTTAATAGAAGAAAACAATAAAAGCGCCACCCCTCGCGAACTCCTGCAATATATCACAAGGGAGGGTGCGAGGGCTGAACTTTTGCACCCTTCACAACCTTCATCAATTTAGTTCGCGTTAATTAATGCAGAGGGCGGTTGAAGCTTGACTCTTTAGTTTCTTTTCTTTGTACGAGATGGCGGTTTTCACTACTTTAATGGAGACTTACTACTTTTATGAGCAGCTAAAATTAACGTACAAAGCTTTCAATAATTTATTGCTTATTACAATGGTATCCTGGTATAATTTCCATAATTTTGCCAGTATCAAGTATAATTTTTCATTAAAATATGAAGCCATGCAGTCTGTAGTACGGCTTATAAGTCCAGTAGTCCAGTCTTCAGTCAGGTCTATAAATGAGAAAACAACCGATTTAAAACGTTTTAAATAAAACTTTTACCCATTTGAACCCCCAATAAATAATTTTAAACGGTTGAAAACTCGCCTACAAAAATACAAAGGTGGCCGCGCGCGGCAGTTAATGTATGTACGTGCATTTGTGTGTAGGCACTAGGCAGCTAGGCACATTGCATCGAGTCATAACACGAGTGACGACGTCAACGAGAGTGCGAGTAAGTTTGGTTTGAAACCGAATAAAATTTACTTATTTATATAGTTTGAAAACAATTAACAAAATTGTATTTACCAATACAGAGTTTTTATAACGTAGTAATATTACTACACTTAGTTGGACGGAACAACTAGAACTAAACCCGCTTAGTAGGTATACTCGTAGTGTTACACTATACCTATCACACATAAAAAAATCTTAACACATTTTATAGGTACGTACTCCGTTATATCTTCGATAAAATCAAGGAAAGGTAGTTATAATTAATTGGTAGTTGATAGAGTGGGAATCCTCTCAGGCCCTACAACCTAACCGGGCGTTGAAAAGGTAGACAGCTTCATCTATCTAGGATCTATTATTAATAACGATGGAAGCTGTGTAGCGGAGATCAAACGACGAATGGCCATGGGCAGAGATGCAATGACTCGGTTGGGAGAGATTTGGAAGAATCGGGGAATAACCTGGAAAACAAAGATCCGCCTTGTCAGAGCCCTAATATTTCCGATATTTCTTTACGGTGTAGAGACTTGGACCATCCTGGCCAGAGAGAGAAAAAGGATTGATGCATTCGAGATGTGGTGCTGGAGGCGAATGTTGGGGATACCGTGGAAGGCTAAGCGCACAAATGTGTCTATCCTCTCACAGCTTAATATAAAAGATCGGCTCTCCACGATAAGCCACTGCCAGATTTTGTCGTATTTCGGCCATATTGCGAGACGTAGAGCCGATACTATGTACTATGTAGAGGGGGAACGTTCCAGAGGAAGATCCCCAACCCGATGGTCTGACCAGCTCAGAGACAAAGGAACATCGCTTTACAGTGTTGTGCAGATGGCCACAAATCGGAGTCGCTGGAGACAGGCCGTTAACACCTGCAGGACATCACATAGTGATCACGATCTTCAGCAATGAAGTACCGACTACAAAGAAGTTATAATTAAGAAAAATATAGGCATCAACATCAACCGTTTTAAATCGAAAAAAATTGTTATTTTGGATTTAAACGGATTGATTTAATTGGTTTTAAACCGGCTTTACATCCATAGCCAGGTCCTATTCTGCTATAGTAATAGACTGGTAAACCACAGAATAGAAAATATAACAAAAAAAACGATCGACGAACAATTTTCTCCATCGGAGAATTTTTCCAGTAAAAATTGACTTTTATTTGATTTAATTACTTTTTGTCTTATTACTAACGTAGATTCGTTAAATCACCAATTTCTTTTACACAATATAAATCAGAAGATCTCTAGAAAATAAAAAAAAACAAAAAGACTGGTGGCACTCGGGGACTGCCGCGGTAAAGCTATTGCATAGCATTTTGTATCAACTTATGCAATTATAATTATTTATTTATTTTATTTATGCAGTATTTCTTTTTCTTTGATATTAATTCAAGTTACACTTTTTGAGCGTGGTGACCGATAAGAAAACATTTTTTTTTCTTTTATTAAATAAACGAGCTTCGTAGAGTCGTACAATACGTCTAGTTGCACGCACACAAACACCGTGTCGAAGACTGCCGAAAAGAAACGACGTTAGACAATGCACGGCCTTCAAGCCACACGTCCGTGCCCGTCGGAGTGGGGAGCGTGAGGTTTTTTTTCGTTACGGAATTTCTGGATTCGGTCCCCGCGCTCAAGGCCCTCGATAGAAGCTATGCAATAGCTTAAAAATGACAATTTGAAAAAAAAATGGTTCATGTTCGAAATGTCTTATTTAATATAGTTTAGTTTTCAAAGATAAAGATAAAGAAAAATTTATTTGAGTAACAAAATATACAAAATAAACTATAGTTAAGTGCTTAAACCTAATAAGAGAAATAGGTAGTGACACAAAAAGGTCGCCACTCAGCGTATGCTGCAGAAATATGGAAGCTACTGCACCGCTGGTTTTCAATGGCGCCACCGTGCAGAGTGCAGCAGCAATTGTGAAACACTTCTAATACTACTTACTACAGTACATAGTATAGTACATAGGTACTACTACTAATATATAGGTACTTACTAAAAAATAATTACTTATAAAATATGAAGATTAAAAACAACCATGGCAATGAATTAACCTTAATATGTAAAAGTAGATTGGATGTGTAGGTACGGTACAGCATTAATTATACAATAGAGATGACGACTGGGTAAAAAAAATCTAATTAGTCCGTCAGTTCAGAGATTAACAAAAAATACTGGCCACGTAATTTTTTATTTATCGAATCAATTGAAATTGACGGAGATAAAGAACGTGAATGTTCGGGAGTGGAGACTCGTGACGTCACGCGGAACTTTAACGCACTATATGTCATTTATTTTTTGTTTAACAGACAAAAGAAATAATAAATATAATAATAAATAAACGTGGTTCATATATATTGGATATGTAAATAACAGACTAGTTAGAATTTTTCAGTCGTCTAGCATATTAATAAACGATATGGAACGACCATATTAATAAACGATATGGAACGACCATATTATGGAAAAGGCATGTAAGCTCAACAGGTATTTTCTAAGAGCTATTTTAAAAGAACAAATAGTGTAAGAATTTTTAATTTCTTTAATAATTTTGGAGCAGATATTCCCTCTTTTGTGATAACATACGAATTCAAACTCCCTTTGTATAAAGCACACCCTTGAAAATCACCCTGTATTCAACTTAGATACAATAGATTTGAAATGTGTGTTTTGAGTAATACTAAAAACAGAACAACTACAGCAGTGCAGCCTTTATCGGTCCACTACTGGACAAGGCCCCTAAGCACAGAATACAGAGAGGATAGAAGCTTCACTCCGCGCAATCATTTAAATAAATAGCGACTTTAGCTGCTACGCAATAAAGTGCTATTCAGCTCGCACCGAGCTCAGTGCCTAGCATTTATATTAACCTACAACTTGCATCCCTTTCTATCGTATAGCTTTATCTCTACTGACGTGGCACGTGTAACGATAGGGTTGTCTTGAGAATTATTCTGTGACGAATAATAATAAATCTGAACATTTTACTATCCAGTTACCTAGCCACCTATTTATTTTTAGGAACAATGATAATTCAAATAATATCTACCTACCTACTATTAGATCAGAAAACTATTTTACACTGGCTGGCTGTATTAAGAACTCAGAAAATAGGCATACCTACTGGGTAGGTACTTGGGTCCTTAACACTTACTTAAGTGTTTAGGTGTGTAAATGTACCTAGGTTGGGTTTCAAATATTGCTATCAGTCTACATAATCAAAATCATAATACCTACTTAAGTGCTGCCTACGCCTAGGCATAGGCCGCACTATGTAGGTAGATACCTACCAATGGCACAAAAATTGTCTATGAAAAAATACCTACATTATAATATTACGTTTATTTATGTAGGTAGGTACCGCATTCAAATAGAACTTGTACCGAAGTACCTACTTAAGTAAATACGGGAGACTTCGATATCTAAACAACTCATTATTTGGTAGAAAAACTTTCAGTTCTGTACCTACTATTGGTATTATTTACATTTTCTTACCTTTCGCTGTCATTAGGTAGTTTTAAAAACGTGAGAAGCCGGTCCTTATTATTATTCAGGCAACCAAATGCTTTTTTTGCTTTCATTTGGCGAAAAATTTAGGTATATTACCAAAAACAAACTAAAATGCCGCGGCTGCTCAAGGACACGTTCGTTCCGGGCAGAACTCGACGTAACGAACCACGCTAGCTCGGCCGGCGATGCGTAGGTATATTTTTATACCTATTCTGCCGAGTGAAAGAGGCCTGCCCTAAGTGTCTAAACATACTATGCTAAAGTTACGCAACCGAAAGTGCGGCATGATTACGCCTGCAATGCTATTTGAATTACAGATGACACATTATGCTGAAATTACGTTGCGTTATGGCGTACAGCCGAACTTGTCAAAATCAGCTGCGGATTACGTCGTGTAATTTTCGGCAAAGTGTGTTCAGAAGGAAGGGGGATATGCCCATAATGGGCATAATGGGTGCATAATGGGTAATACTGGGCATGAGGGTTGGAGATCGCAGGGCACCGCCGGCGCTGCTGCCAGTCAGCAGTCAGTAAATTCAGCTACACTATTCCGCACTTGGTCGAGCACCAGATCCCCGTTTCTTAGTTAGCAGGGTGCACCACTGGCAGGTGAGGTTGGCAAGAGATCCAAAGACGAGGGTTGGAACACCTTACGCCCCCATGTAGAAGCCAGCCTGTTTAGAAGAATATCGTGTAGAAATGATTTTTTATTCCTACACGATATTCTTAGACTTAGACTTCCACGCAGGGGCGGCGGTGGCCCCTGCGTGGAAGTCTAAGGTATAGGCTACAGATGCCGAGTGATCCAGGGAGAAGGGCGATGTTCTGCACCCTTGTTTTGATCCGTCCCTTCTCCCTTGCCCCGCGCTCCGGGTCCCGACACCTTTTTTTTGGTTGTTTGGTAGGTTTGACTTTTCTCACATGAACTGTCAAATCTCTCGGTTTGCGTGGCATGAAAGAGACCACAACGCTATCAGAATCTAAGCAACAGGGAGCAAACAAAAAAAAATTTGGAAATCGGTCCACGATTGACGGTGATATCGGTGATCACTGATCATACATAAAAAAAGATTGACTTATTGAGAACCTCCTTCTTTTCGAAGTCGGTTAAAAGACTAATATTTAACTTTTGGGATGAATATTTGGGTTACTTTATGCTATATTAGTAAAAAAAAATATTAGACGATTTTCAACAGAAAATTTGGCGATTTCATTGAGCAACGCCTGGCAACCCTGGTTGTGTCCGACTGTACCACAATGTATATTTTGTTCCTAGAACTTCACATGGACTTTTTGTATTGTTTTACAACGAATTTGCATAAAGTATTACTACCGACAGGGGAACTATTTCACGCACTATTTTTCCATATAGAATTTTCATTAAGAAAAGCTCGTTTTCTATAAGAACTATTGCGTTGTTTAATGGGTACGCTAGCATCACGCCAGCTCGGAATGTTTTTCAAAGTCTTATTCATTATCTCCGTTTCTATAAGAGCAATCATTATGAAATTTTGCATAGCTCGGGAACTATTTATGCTCTATTTTTGTGTGTAAGTTTCGTTCCTATAGTCTAAGCCGTTTTTGAGAACGGTTATGTGTACGCCAGCTTGATCGTTATGCTGGCGTACACACAAAGAATGGTCATTATTTCTTAAACCAAAGAGGAACTATTTATTTTATTATTGCACTAATTATGCTCTATTTATGCTCTATTTATTGGCATATCAACAAACGTGAAAACGGTTATGTGTACGCTAGCATCACGGACACTCGACAAACTACCGCCAAAACTCCTTCTTTGTTCGCGTAACCTATTTAACCATAAGTACAGCTCTACTGATGTAGACATTTTCACGTCGAGGCCCGCTTTGTTCAAGAAGCTAATCAACGTAATCTTCTTTGGCAACAAACTTAACTAAAATTTACTATTTAACAACTAACATACATACTTACGCACATATACCTACTTATTTTTCTCTGGCAACTTATGTACTCCTTCCTTCAATTTATTTATTATATCATTGTTATTTTAGGTATCTGGTATATGTATATTGTATACAACCATCGATTATCGTAAAATTTTACCGTATTGTATCTTAACTCATGTTCTATCATATTGATATGGTTTTTTCTCCTCTTTTCTTCTCTCGTTCATACATTATTTTTGGTTTCTTTCATTTAAGTTAAAACATTGTATTTCCATTTTTCTTTATATTTAGTTTTTTCTTAGATATTCTCGTTTTTACATGTTTTTTTCTATTATCTGTTATCTTATCATATAAGTAAGAAACTGTTAGTTTTCCGAAAATAAATAAATAAATAAAATATATACAAAAAAAATTAGGTACCAAAATCAGTTATTTTATACCCTACACATAAAGTGGCTTCATCTTGATTCCTCTCACGAATGATGGGGAATTCTTCTACCCTTTCGTAACTGGCGGCACCTTGACGTTTCGTTTACCATTGAAAAACTGACAAAAACTAAAAACGAGGTTCAAACAAAACAATGGTTTTGGAGTCAACGGTTATCCACTGGCACAGATTACATAACAGTACCCACTGGTAACATTCACACCATCAATCACGGCAGTCAATCGTGCTGACCACGCGGTAGAGGAAGCTCGCCAATTCCTCATTTACCGGTCCGGGAGTACAGCAATAACGCAAATATCCAAAAGTGGGTCGGGCTAAGGTGGTTGTTCCGCCCGGCTGTATAGAACCCGGGGTTCAGGATACCGCTGTCTCCGCTCACCGCCGCCGCTTCCTGCAAGGAGGAGGGGTGGAGGGAAGTATCTGATAGAACTATAATGCTCGCTGTATACCTTCTGCTAATCTCGTTGATAATTATATTACTATTCGATTTTAGAGGTACTCATATTAAAAAAAAACATTCTACTCACACCAACATGAACATACAGAACAAATTGAACTATAATAATCATGAAAATACAATGGGCCTTATGGCTTACAGTGGTCTCTTTCAGACAACCTTTGGATGGATTGGATCTAGAGAACTGTAGCAGAGGAAGCATAGAACTATGGTGGGATTAGGTGTATCTAGTATGAATAACGGGACCGTATTAGTAAGCCTTAACAGTCCGTCCCTCGGTCAGAGGGCCTTATGTCATGAACTGTAATAGAGAGAGAGTTGAAAATTCACTGCTGGGTTTATACCCAAGAACCAACCAAAGAAGGCTTATGTGGTATATTATAGGTGCCTTCTTTTGATTACGCCACTCGCCTCGATCCTGCTAGTCTAAGCCAGTTTCCGCCCACGATCTTTCTATTATCGATATCGATAATAATATACAAGTATACTACGCGTCCTGTAAAAAGAACGCTGGTTGAAGCGGAATGGGGGCGGGGGGGGGGGGGGGGGGGCGTGGGGGGGGGGGGTTTGGGGGGTGTTTGCGCACGGGTAAATACCGATAAATCGCCTACTGCGCAGCTTCCCCTCAGCGTTCTTTTTACGTGACGCGACCTCTGCTATACATTACAATTAGTAAGTAGTAACTGATAAGTAAGTACATCTTTATCTATTAAAAAAAAATAGAAAAATATTTATTTACGATACATACATGAAAAGAAAGGTATTACAAACAAAAAGAAGTAAAATTAAATAAAAAGTATTATTAATATGTGTACAATTTTAAATATATATACTTACTCAATATTGAATACTTTGAATGTAATACATATTTTGTTGCATACCCCTATGGTTCCCAGCAATGTACTAACACCATATATTTTATTTATAAAAAAACGTCTTTCCCGGACCCCGTTCAGTGCTCCCACAAAGTATTAACGTGAACTCTGTGCGTTGTGATATCACGAAAAAAATTAAATTGATGTGTCCAATCTAAGTTGAGCATAAAATCAATGTTGCATTGCTGAAATTTTGTTGCATTTTACCGAATGAATGTTTTACAGGCTATTCCTAAGTATATTTTATTTATTATCAAGCACGTTACACACCCACTAAAGTTATATTTTGAGGTTTTGCCGGTATAAAATGATTCCGGGATCGCTTTACTCATACTATCATTTTGACAGATTCTTAATAAAAAATATTAAATTATGTTATTGTATTTTACCTACGTAATATGGTGTGTATGTACATGTTTATAATATCATGCCTTAAACTAATTAATTCAGACAGATTTGACTTCTTTTGATGAACATCATAATTTTTGGAGATTTAGTAATTTTGCAAAAGATAAAAGTAAAAAATAATCTTAAGGTAGAAGAAGAAAAATAGACAAAACAGACAAATCAATGTTGACTAGCGCACCCTTTACAATGTTTTAGAAGAGAAAATACAGATAAAAATAGAAAAAGAATCGAAACGAAGGTCATGTAAAAACAAAAGTGTAAAAAGTTTTGTTATTTCTACTTTAATATTTCAGTGTTGATCACTATAGGAATTAAAGTAAACAATTTATAATGTTAAAAATAAACAAAAATCATGAAAATATATAATTTATTTTACTTTTCTTTTTACTTGAACTACAAAAAGGGCAAAATGATCTTACCCCAGAGATCATTTTATACAGCTGGGTGTCTAAAATGATCCTTTACTAATGTTTTGTAAAATCTTAATAATTGTGAAAATTGATGTTATTATTAAATATTTAAGCTGTTGGCGTTCCTATTTAATAAATAAATAAATAAATTAAAATTGTAAAGATCTAAAAATGATGTTAGGCCAAAACTTCAGCACTAAAATTATTCTTCCAAAACCCCCTCAACCTTAGCGCTAACCTTCATATTTTGGACCCAGTAAAGTTTTTCCCTTAGATGTATCACTTTGTACACACTTCCTCTATGTTACAATATCCCCAAGTATTTTTTTAATGCCACCACTGAGTAGGCCACACAAAGTTGATGCTGATGCTGCTCAGCACTACTTTCACCTATGTGCAATGTTTTTTTGTGCAAGGGATCATCTATACATATATTAAAAGAGAAGAGTCTTCTATTGGCATATGTATAAATATCATTAGCTTCAAATCGGACTAACAAAAGTGAGACGTCTCGTCAATTTAATTATCTCCTTAGGTATTTGAAGAATGGTTTATAATTTAATTATTCTCTTGTCTAATCGACTCTTGTTCGTGTTTTACTAAATTAAAGTAACGTTGTGATAGCTCGCGTGTTAAATTTTTTCGCCATTTTTTTCTAACCGTTCCTGTCCCACTGCTGGGCAAAGGTCTCCCTTATAGACATCGAAAGAGCGAGCTGTTTAGACCGAAGCAATCTCCCACCACCCTTTTTTGAAGGAATTGAGTTCGTCCAGTCAGCGTAACCTCAGCCAATGATAAGGGAATAATCTTTCTGTTTAAAATTTTAGTAGGTACTTACACTTTGCAGATGAAATAATTCGCTTCAAAAGGAATTTTATTTTTAATGGTAAAAGTAGATCACTGACGTCGTGTCAAGTCCAAGTCTTGCTCACGACGAAAAGAACGAAGTTTTTCTCATCTAACCACTCCCAACTTCTGTCTCGAACTGTACTACGCAGTAATCCTGCAGCCTAACTTTTTCCATCAGACAAAGCAAACAACTGGTGTCAACTCCCCCTCCTCTCCCCAAAGTAGGAGGTACGACCCTCTGTAAACTAATTAAAGTCCTCGCTGTAAACTTTTTCAATGGGGACCATGCTTTTAAGCAGCAACTACTGCAATCAGGTCTGTGACAGAGAGCTCCGTGGTGTGTGACCGTTCTTTTATCGAATACAGAATACAATTTCGTACAGAAAAAGAAGTGAAAATAATCGTAACCCATCTTGTTTAATTGTATATTAATCAGATATAAATATAATTTCATATACCACAAATACATTAAAAATGACAATCATATTACCTACACAAAAACAAGTATAAACTTTTTATAAAAAATAAACCGACATCAAAAAAATCACTCTACTTTTTTCCCTAAAAAATTTTGAAAATCGGTTCACTATTGACGGAGATAATAATAATAAACAATAATCAATAATCATTTATTTGGTAAAGAATATTTACACGTCAATCGAAAATTAATTAAGTACCTATAATTAGGTAGGTATATATAATTTATACATTTATAAATAATTATTAAGTAGCGTTTGATTAATGAACTCCTCATAACTATAAAATGCGTTACTAATAAGCCAGTGTTTCAATTTATGTTTGAATAAGTTCAAGCTAGTTGCCTCTGTTACACTGTTGGCTAGTCTGTTATACACTGTCGGTCCCATTACATGCGTCAACTTACCCGACTTGGCCAACGAACGAGCTATGGTGGTAAGCTTATGCGCGCGCCTTGTGTTATACACATGCCTATCTTGGTTTCGGCTAAAATGGTTAAGATTAGTACTAACATACATTGCAACCTGATACAGAACGATAGAAGAGAGCGTCTTGGTGATCATAGGGCGAAAATTACAAGTGAGGATGAGGTTTTTTGAGTTTTCCGGGAAAAGTACCAATCCCTCAGGAATCAAATTTATATGGGAACACCTGTGAAGTTACTCAAAAAAGAATTTTGAAAATTGGTTCACAATTGACGGAGATATCGGTGAACTCACATAAAAAAAGTCGAATAACACCAAAACTAGAAACCAGAAAGAGAAATGGAGATGGGGTGACAGATAAGGAAAACCATCGGTACCTACATCGAACAATAGTATCCATAATAGTCTGTGAAGTTGGCTCTAAATAAATAATAGTTTAAAAAAACTAAAAAAACACGCTTGCACGCATGCGTAGTTCGCGCACTAGCTCTGTCTCTCTTACTCGCATGCAAAGGATGCGGAAAGAAATTAATTAATCCTGGCGAATCTAATTAGGATAATCGGATATTTTTATCGGATTATTGCATTGTCATCGACCTTTGACAGGTGTGCAAAGTTAGAATCAAATCTGATCGTTCAAAGTAGGGCAAAATCGAGCTCAAAGGAGTCGGTTACATACATACATACATACATACATACATACAGGTGAAACTAATAAAAGCGTGTTAAAAAAAGGTTCCGACGAATTGATTACCTCCTCCTTTTTGAAGTCGGTTAAAAACGCTTTGACTGCTGAATATACATCGCCGTACCTGCTGCAGGTTATGCTCCTAGGGGATCAGTCAACGTGTTATTACGTAGGTAGGTATTGTAGGCTACAGAAGTAAACAGGCCTCGAGTTTTTTTGACCCACGCTCAAATGCGCTTGCAAGGTCTATCATTTCCATCCATCTGAGAACACTAACATGCGGGCCTTGCACAATTGACCTTCGTCCCAGGAGGGCAGCCGGCGCCGCGGCGCTTGCAGTAGGAGTAGAGTTGTATTTTCAGCACTTAAAGTGTGTGATTCCTTTACTAGAGAGAGTTCCAGCTGTAATTCATGTTTCACTTGCTTGATTTAGGAAATACCTACGATTACAGAAAATACTAGCTTCGACCCGCGGCTTAGTAACCGGCTAAGCTAAGTAACTTCTAGGTTACAAACTTAGATTCCAAGTTTTATCCAAATTCATTTAGCCGTTATGGCGTTGAGTTTGAACAAACATATGTAGGCATCGAGATACATCTCGATGTATGCATTGATATATATTGTTACTATCGGATGTATGTCTGTACCAACACGCACAGTGCAGGCTCCGTTTAGTTAATATAATAATAAATTTAATTATTTCAGTATAATAACGCGCAGTTAGGTTTATATTAGGCCTGAACCAAATGGACTCATGCAGGCAAAAATTTAAAGAACTAGGCATTATGACGATAACGAGAAAGTTCATCCTTCAAAATTTAATTTATATCAAAGAAAATTTACGTGAATTCCCTCGGAAAAGTAATATAACAATGTTAACACGAGATTTAATAATCGTCTTATTGTTTCCATAACACGACTTGCTAAAGTTTCAAAAAGCTATTATTGTACCGCAGTTAAGTTTTTTTTAAAATACCTGACCCTATGAAGAATATGACATGCTCGAAATTAAATTGATGTAGAAAACAGTTAATAGATAAAAGCTATTATAATATAGACGAAGCTTTTGCTTATAAGAAAATGTTTGTTTTTCATGATGACGATGCTATTGCAGATATTAATAATTGATTTATTATTTTTAGTAGAAGTAAGCTAGACTAAGTTATTTAGATCAAATTTTATTATATTTTCATTTTTATTTAACCACCTAACTAAGTGCAATAACTATTGTCTATAGAATAATAAATGATTGATTATTGATTGATTAATTTAATTACATACAAAATACATGTAAACTAATATTGAATACATAATAAAAAATATAGTACCTAAATATAACAATCATTGTGTTGGTATTGTGATAGGGTGCGATGTAGAGAGAGCCTGTCTGTCGGTTCAAAGTCGTAATAAAGTTAGCTTTGAGTTGAAAACACACAGGACTACTTCTTGTGTGCTTTCTGTCTCGGACAAGAAAATATCTGTCTGACGCCCGAATATCGAAACGTTGCGCAACCATTTGAGCGACTCAACCCTGTGTCCTAAATGTATTTTTACAAAGACTATTCTATCAATAATTATGAATGAAAGGGGTACTATCCTCCATCTTGACTAACCTCACATGCCTGTTATGCCCCCTGCTGAATAAAAAAATAGGCTCTGGCGGCCGGCTGATTGCGTCATAGCGCAGCCTAACACCGACATAATTAAATCTTCTGGCCGCCAACGGAAAGCAACATCGGCGGTATGAGAAGACCGGTGAGAACCCCAACCCGTTTGCCCAGTTGTAAGACTATGGGCATAGGTCCAGCATGTCCACTGCTATGGTGTGTGTGGTTAGTGTTGTTGTTGATGCTGTTGCTGCTATTAATACACATCTTGAAGCTCAAATATATCAGAATTCATCGTGTTACTAGACACAGACAAATATTTACCAACATCTCTAATCTAGATTGTTCTTTTCAAAAAATAATTGTCCCATCCTAATATGACGACGTGTGGCGCATTGGCCGAAGATCTGCCTGAGACGCAGAAGGTTGCGGTTTCTATTCCCACCGCGGGACAAATATATTTCTGTCGAGGTCTGGGTGCTTTCTGTAATATGTACCAATATTTTATAAAATGCAGTATTATCAGTCAAGTGGTTCCTATAATACAAGCTTTGGTTGATGGTATTGTGTTATAATGTCCAACATTACTCATTAAAAATATAGGTGAAGTTTTTTTGTTCGTAGAGTGAATTAATGTCTAGAAAAAAAATATACTTCTGATTTCAAAATCATAATGACAAGACCACAAAAAAATACGTGAAGGCTGGGTCTCTTTGGCAGTGTCGTCCAAAATATACCGACCTGTGTCTCTAACTTTACCGACAATGGCCGTGCACCGGCAAAATAGCTCTCAGTAAAGCTCTGTATGCGCCGCCAGACAGTTCGTTATGCGTTATTTCTGTAACAGTTTAGCAATTCAGAAAACCTTTGTGAGACTATATTGGTACCTTCTTACCAACCAAACTACCAACGGCACAGATAACCTAATACCGACTAGTACCAACAACAACATCAACACCTGGCCTATATCAGTCCACTGATGGACAGGCCTCCCTTAATAAGAAGGGTGATATGCCCATGATCCCTACGCTGGGATGCTATGAACCCACATGGGTTGAGGATCGCAGGGCACAGCTTCCTGCACCGCCGACGCTGGTTGTCAGAGAACGTAGCTGTGCCTGTTTTATACTGCGCTATACAGCAATCAATCATCAGCCAGCACCGTTTGTTAGTTAGCAGCGTGCACCACGGACAGGTGGAGTTGGTTTGAGTTCCGAAGATGGAGGTTTTAACCCCTTACACCACAAATACCTACCAACGGTAACCTATAATGCACCCCACACTAGGATTCTTATCTGTTTCAAGGGTAAAAGAACTATCATACCAGCACCTCATGCGTCTTATTTGCCAATTGCAACGCCGACTGCAACTATACCTGGCTAGACGTATGGCATAATTTTATTACTATATTACTATAGAGCATCCAAAGCCAAAACTGAACTCAAGCGTATAGATTTAGCCCTAAAATGTAATGATGTCCTTTTGACCAATTAGCTAATATATTTTCCACAATTTAGTAAGAGGATATAAGGTTTTTAGGGAAAGATAAATAGGAAAATTTGTCCTGCATATTGGAAAATATAGGATAGTGACAGTGTTTTTTTCTATAGGATTTGGCATTAACTCAAGAAATTCGATTTATGAATGTTTGTTGGTTTGTGTCATGCCTAGTTTTCATTGAAAATTTATTTTAATGAAATTTATCTATCTAATAAATACGGGTTTAAAGAACACCATGCTTTAGAAGGCGCGTTAAAATTTTGGTCCCGGCTTTCAGTCGTTTAGCCATGTCGGAGGCCTTCGAGCGGCCTAAAAACTCTGACATGAAAGTTGGCTAATTTAACGAAGAAGAATAACGAAAACCTCTGATTCAAGCTCTGTAGAAAAAGTATTTTATTATACATTTCAATAAAAAAATGAATACCGATCGACTACATTTTAATATGCCTTTCCTTCGTTCAAATTGAATAACGGCTGTATTAAGAAAATACCGAAGTCATTTTTTTGCCAGTTATCAGATTATATCTTCGATTCGAACTAATTCAGAGGCTGCGCGCCCCCGGCGGCAGTCTAAGCTTATTTCCGGTGCGCCGCCTGGCTGTATTAATTTAAAATTAAACACGTATAAAGCTGTCAATTTCCACAAATGTTTGTATATATGAAACGTGTTAATTGGAATGTGTATGTAAAGCGGTGTGTATCTGGGGACTCATACTCATGAATAGAGATTATTATTATCACATTTGACAAGTCGCATAAACTATCAATTTTCCATATAGTTTTTACAGTTCTCACGTCTACCGTTGCAATCATTTATATTTATGAGAATCAGACCCAGGCCCTCGTGAATAGGGATAATTGTCTTATTAAAACCTAAATCGTGAGAACTAACGAATTTCTATAGAGTTTTGACAGTGTTCGCGATACTTTTTCTACTGCGATAATCATCTCTATCTAGAGAATCAGCCACCTGGGCCAAGTGCCGGACTAAGCCAGCGGGGCCTTTAACAAATTCTATCAAGGGCACTTGGTTTGCTTTAGGTTGTCAAGTTTATGGTATTAAATAAAACAAAACTTATGAACTGAACCAATTTGTCGCCAAGGGCTGCTATCCAAATTATCTGCGAAAGCACTAACGTTATTTGAAGATTTTTCAAAATCTCTTCTGTTGAAAGATATTTTGCTGTCGGAATATGCCAAAAACACCAGTATAGTTTCAAGCTTTACGGTGTGAAAGCGTTAGTGCGCGGGGCCCGTAGCATTTGCTACTCTAGCTACGTGCCTGGGCCCTGATTATCGTGAATAGATATAATTATCTTAATAAACATATATCGCGAGAACTGTCTCATAGAGTTTTGAGAACGTTTTCAATACTTTGTCTGCCGTGACAATCATCTCTATTTATGAATCAGCAGACTGGGCGTCGATTTGTCGTTGGCGGAAAGGCTTTGTTCCTCGCATGGGGGCATGACCAAATTCGTGGTCATTTCCTGATGGGGGTGTTAATTAGGTAATACAGGTTCGGGATCGACTGGCCAATAATGAGATTGACGTGCATTGTATTTCTTCGCACGGTTGTACAGTTTGAAGGAAATTCGGCACATGGTGAGCATAAGTTCTCGGACAAAAATACAGCTAGTACTATTAAATTTACCCTAAAAACTGTGAACTTTTCGATGTGAATTTGGTATTTTTTTCAAAAGAAAACGAAATATTATATAAATCCGATTTAGGATTATATTAAAGGAGCCTTCCTTTAGCAGTAAATAGTATATATGTATACTATAATAAGAAAACGAACTTTTATAGAAATCCGATTTATTGGTAGGCACCAATTTCTATAAAAGTTCGTTTTCTTTTTAAAAAAATACCAAATTAACATCAAAAAGTTCACAGTTTTTAGGGTAAATTTAGTAGTACTAGCTGTATTTTTGTCCGAGAACTTATGCTCACCATGTAGTTTATAGAAAACGATGCACCATAAAAAACTGACAAATTGGCAGATGTTGGCGGAAAACGACGGTCAGCGATTACCAACTGTTGTAGAAAGGTGTCATAAGCTAGTGCTAACCCTGTGTAAACGAAACCTTTAATTAGCGATCGATTTGTCCATGATGGCAGCTTACTGCCATATTCCTCGATCCGTCCGTAATCATGTACCGTTCTGGTGTTCCCGGCGCGAAGTGGAAATAGGATTTTTATTAGATTATATGCAAATGTTTATTGTTGATGCGGCAGGAAATAACGATCTAATGGGATTCCTGCTTTTACATTGTCGGTAGAAATTTAGTAGGTACCCCAACGACTTTTTCAAGCGTTGAGTCAACTTTATATTCCACGTGGTTTTGCTTCTATAAATACTAACTGTTTTTCTAGCCTTACCAGACTTTCCCTATACAGATTTTTAAATATCTTTTATGATTATAAATAAGTACCTACTCTTATCATTTGAAATATACTCAAATCCTAAAGCCTTTTTCACATTAAGTACAAGTACAACCAGAAATTTAGGTAAAAGAAAAATTACATACCTTCCTAGTCTTTTTAATCTTCAACCCTCCATAACGAACGTTCAACTGATCTAGTTTTGGAAAATCAGACAGAAAACTGGTGCTGTGAAAAATATACATTAGCACACTGTCAGAAACGCCGCCTAACCGTAAAAGCGAAGCGGCAACGTCGCGACACCGGAAGCAAGAGGAGCGGCAACACCCTCGCGCATCGATCATGACTGTACGGGCTGTACACACACATACACAAGCACGCACACTCGCCCTTCACGCCTTGAGGTGCTATGTTTGAAATCCGGCGTCACAGCTTATTACGTTATCTTTCTCTGATTAAAGGTTTTTTTGTAGCTTTTTCCGATTTTAGCCAGTATCAGTTTCCAGCACTACGCGATAAAGCCTACCAGATGCGGTTACTTTTTTTACCGCTGATATTTACTAGCTTTAGTAATAGTAGAGTTTTTTGTGAAGGGCTTAACCGGGGAAATACTACCACCATGCTAGTTTCTGCCGTAAGGAATCATTGCTGTGTTTCGGCTTCAAGGGTGTGGGAGCCCGTGAAATAACAAGTGTAAGAGCTGTATCACCTTCATTCCTCAAGTTGATGGAAGCATGGCGTTGCATTGTAGGGCACGTTCGAAAAATGGGTGACACGCGATGCTGTGTGGGTTGTGTGATAGGTAATGGTTACAACTTAACACTAGGTAGGTCTTGTGCTTTGCTTTTAAAAAAAAACTTTGTTAAAATTATTGAGCTTTATACATGCATGTTTTACTTAAATGGTATGCGTGAAAAGTTTGATATTTTACAAGCTGCTGGTTCGAGTCTCAATTGAGTTCAGAATCAAATAATGTCATTTGCCGCGCAAAACGATTTACCGATCTGCTAAGTTATCGACGATTATTGTGTATTTTAAAGATAAGTCTTATTAAGATCGGTCGCCGCAGTCGTCGTCGTCGGTGGTTGGTTCATAAGAAGTGTCGGTCGGTCGTCCAGCACGAAGGGCTGACGACATAGTCCGCGTCGTGTGCCATCAGTGGATCAGCATAGCGCAGAACCGTGGCCAGAGCAAAGGGGGGCCTGTACTCAGCAGTGGGTGAAGTTGGGCTGCGGATGATTAAGTCTTATGATAAATAAATAAATAGAAAGGTTTATTTACTTAGATCACACACATGCAGTACAGTAATTAAGACGAGTTGACCCGCCTGCAGCTACGTTTGCATTTACTTGGTTATTTTCCGCGGAACCCTAAATGCCTTAAGTACAAAAAAACAAGTATTTTTTTAAATCAAAAAGCCCGACTGCATAGACTGGAAGTTTTTTTTTAGTACTTAGTCAGTTAAGTAGTCTTTTTAGTTCATCTTCTTACTTCTTACAGTCGCCATATTGGATTTTTGAAATTTCATATAGCTTTTGTCACTTTTGTGATCTAGCTGAATCCAACGACACCTCATTAGTCAAAATCCGTCTAGCCGTTTGGGCTACAGCGACCGACAAATAATATTACACATACATACACCCTAAAACTAACCTGACTGAAGGGGACTTCAGTCGGGAAAAATAGGCAAGCTACCAATGACCATTGACGTACTAATAGTAAACTTTAATAGCTCCTACCAATAAATTCTATATTTCAATTATCTGACAGATATCTTGCAAGCCAAATAATGACTTATAAAGTGCTTTATTAGCTCTAAAAAAACATTGATAATGTAGCTTTTTATAGGTGTATTTATGCAGTTTTTAAGTTTATCCTTTACAAACAAACACACAAATCAAATCTTTCCTCTTTTCATAATAGTAATATTAGAAGAATTTGACCCTAAACATACTTCTGGCAATGTCTGACAATTTCGGATAATTCCTGATAATTTCTGGTAACTTCTGTTATTTCTGTTTTTTTTTATACAATATTAATGGGTGCTTGAAAGGGGTGCTTTACATCCAAGGGTTTTCTTGCATTTTTCTGTCATTTTGAATCCTATATCTTACATACTAATGTTACTAATATTATAAAGGAGAAAACTTTTCAAAATATATTAAATGTTTGTCAATCCTTCACGCTTTCTTTTCTTTTTTATATTCTTCACAACAAAACTACTGAAAAAGTGTGCATTAAATTATGTACATAACAAGCTTTTGCCAGCGGCATTACTCGCATCAAGAAATAATAATATTTACCATATTTCGTTAGGGAAAAAACAATATTCCTAGAAAAAGATATCATTTCTTTTTCTGTACTCCCGACAACGTTAATGCGAAATGTCTTGATGATCTGTCATAACATAAGCGCAACAAACAGACTCACTTTCGTATTTATAATATTGGCTAGTAAGTTAGGATAAGTAGATTTAAACCAAGGATAAAATATAGGCTATGTTTAAGGTCCCGTAACCGAAGGGTGCCCAATGGGACTCTATAGCTAAGCCTCCACTGTCCGTCCGTCTGTCTGTCCGTGGACTGTATATCATGAACCGTAATATAAAATTTAATTTAGATTTCGTTTGTTTTTTTAGTTATTTTTTTTGAAATTATCTTAGTGTGTATTCTATCGCTGCTATAAAGAAAGAAAGAAAAAAATACATTTAATAACCCAGATAAATAAAATACGAAATATGTAGGTAAGGTACCTATAATATGAATACAATACAAAATAATAATAACATATATCCTAGAAGGCACCCACCTAAGTCACTACGTAATTTATAAGAACTTTTTATTAGTTCTTGTTATAGCAACAACTAAAGCCAGGCGCTGCGCTATAACAACAACTAATAAAAAGTTCTTATAAATTACGTAGAGTTATATCTTGTAGGATAGTATGGTACCCCTCGTATGCTAGTCCAACACACACTTGAAATGCGGTAAGTTAATTTATAGTATTTGAATCTCACACGCTTACATTCCTGACGATTCGCATCTCTCAGACTAAATATCCGCTCACTTCCGGCGGATATGGATGCAGACGGTTCGTCTATCACCTAAACCTCGATGGCACAGTGAACAAGTATGTATAACCTAACGGGTTCGATTGCCGCTGAGTTTTTTCAATTTTTTTAACCTGATATTGGTGGCAATTCGGCTGTTTAGTCATGCCTAAATTTAGGTAATTTTTTTTTAGTTTAAAAGCTATTCTGCTGTTACATCAAACATTTTGTTATCGTTCATGAAGTGCTATCTCGCGCACCAAAGCTTGCAAAAAAATTTAAATATCTTGGCTAGGTATTTTATTCACGGTATTTACATGTTTCAGCCAAAAATACACACATTTTTTCAAATTGATCGTACGTGGAAAACCAACTAAAAATTTACCACGTTTCTCACTTCCTAGCACTAGATGGCGTAGTGTAAAAGTGTACAATCCTAGATCGCGGTGACGCAAACGCCCGGCATTCCAATGGGTCAGGATGTTAAAGTGTTCGAAATGTGAACTGAAAGTTACAGAATAACAGCATTTGGATCAATAAATCTCTAAATGTGATTGATCTGAAGGTTTATTTTGAGTTTCAAGAGTTAGATAGGTCCATTAAGGCGTCTTATTTTAGAAGTAAAATCATTATTTCGTGGGATTTGATCAACACTTTTGTAAGTGCTGACTAAATTGTGTGATTATACATTGAAATGATTAAATTTAAGGATAAAACTTTTACAATTTTTCATAAAAATATGAAAAATAAATTTTAGTAGCCTTTCTAATTTAGTGATAGAATTTAAGAACATTTACCTAAAATTTACGCTCATTTGGCAACAACCGAATAGGAATTAGGGTTTTAGTTAGTTTTGTACCGATTTTTAGTTAGTTTGGTGCCAAGCGAATTACCACCATTGTCGCCGCAATGGCGCTTATGAGGGGGGAGACATATACGAGTAAGGTCCAGCAGTGGCCTGCTATAAGCTCGATGATGATTATGATGATGATGGTGATGATGATTGTCACCGTAGTCGTGAGGTTTACAAATCCGATGTTTGTTTCATGATATTTTTGTTTAGTGTCTGGATGGATGTCTTCTTGAATATATCTACCTATTATTTTTCGGACTGAGAATACTTATACTAGGTTGTAGCTCTGCTGTAGGTGTTAGGGCAACAGTCAAGACTTGGTAGTGACGATGATGTCAAAATGGTTCCGTCTTATAGAATAGCATGTCTACAGACGGCCTCTGTGGTGCAGTGGGCCCGCTTGAGACGCAAAAGGTTGCTGGTTCGATTACTGCCACGAGACAAATCTTTCTATGTTCTGCAAATATTTGTCTCGGGTCTGGGTGTTTTCTATGTATACCTACATATATACAAAAAAAAAGTAGTTTCATATCAGTCTTGTACGAGTAGTTCCCATCATACTAACTCTGCTGTGTTTGGGGCTATATGATTCTCACACAGCATCACAGGTATCACAATACTGTCAAGCATTATTTATTTAGGTACCTATTTAATATTTACCTTATCCCACCCTACTTAGGTGGGGTTGGCACATTTTTCTTTTTTCCATTCACTCCTACCAGCAGCCAACTCTGTATTAACTCCTTTCCTCATATCCTCTTTCACACAATCTATCCATCTCTTCGGACACTCTGCTCATTGATCCGGTCACGTTCATATTCATCCATCACCCTTTTATGTCTTATCTTTTAGAACAATAGCAGCTAATTCCATTGCACTAGCTCACTAGGAATCCACACCAAACATTATCTATTGACGGAAGTCATGCTGCAGTCAAAGCGAAATACAGTCATGATGCACACCAAATGGACAAGACAAGATCTGAAAGAACTTTTAAGTGGCTGACTAAACCTATTTACTTATTTACTCATGTGACTCGCTGTATAAGTTTTGCTTTGAGAATAAAATAAAATAAAATAAAATCAAAGACCAAATTTAAAAAAAACATTGGTTATTTATATATCAGTTGGCCAACTAGTGTTACTTGTAAGGTTGGATGACTGATTAGCAACACGCCGCGTTCCCTGAGCGCCACGTCAGCGTCAACGCGCGGTCTTGTGAACGGGTTTCAGTAAGTACCAGGATCTCGTCAGGATTTCGCCACATGAACGTAGGCTAAAACTTGTACCTCAGGTGCTTTAAGCGTATTGTAAAATGTAGGTGCAAGTCCCGTCTAGTTCAATTGCAAAAAAATTATAGCATTTTTTTTCCAAAAATGGCGTCTCCCAATCCTTAGCCCAGACTAAATCGCACTATGATCCGCGATTGTCAAATAATATAAATAAAAGTAGCTTCCAAGACTTCCACCCTGGGTTTCACACGAGTGATACCGGGATAAAAATTTACCTATTTGTCAATCCAGGTCTCAGACTATGTATGTGTTCCAATTTTTATCCAAATCGTTTCAGTCGTTACGCAGTTGAGTGGGTACAAATATACTCACACACAGGCAGACTCTCGCATTTATAATATAAGCGTGACTAAAAGTAATCTTGAAGTTATGATTCCCAGTAACTCCATTTTTAGCCCCATTGATGAGATTTTCTTGTTTTTTTTTTGTGAACATTCAGATGTTTCTTCGCTCAAAACCGAGCTATCTTCAACCGTAACAGCACCGAACTGTCACGATGTCCTTTTATGTAAGTGCATTCAAGCTGACACGAGCATGGGCAGTTGTCCAGAATAAGATTAATCTGGTGCAGAACTGAACAAATTAACTGTGCTTTTGGATTCGTCCATTCGGAAGCGAGTTTGTTTGAGGATGTATCATTTTCATTAGAGGCTGACGAAACTGGACACATAAAAAGAAAACTTACATAAAAGTTTTTGACGCAATTTTCATCTCACCCTATCAGGATAGTAGGTACAAAATAATATTGAGAGTGTACAAGTCCAAGTGTACAAGTGTTTGAGGATGTATCATTTTCATTAAAGGCTGACGAAACTGGACACATAAAATAAAAACGTAAATAAAAGTTTTAGCGCAATTTTCATCTCCCCTACCACGATAGTACATAATAATATTAACATTGTACAAGTTCAAGTGTACAAGTGTTTAAGGATATATCATTTTCTTTAAAAGCTGACGAACCTGGACACATAAAATGAAAACTCACATAAGTTTTTAACGCAAATTGCGTTCCATCTCACCCTACCAGGATAGTAGGTACACAATAATATTGGCAGTGTAACTTCAAGTGTTAGTTAAAATGTTTGTACACTTGAACTTGTACACTACTAAAACTAACTAAAACGTTTCTTATCTAGATATTTATTCAAATATATCTTCTGAGTAGGTAGGCACTGTCTACAGGCTATCCAAGTTTTTCGACCATGGCCATGGCGTCACTTGGACCGGGGTGGTACTGTTGGCTAGTTCGCTGCTGTAGCGTTGCTGGCTTTAGATGCTAGTTCAAGTACAGTTTAGTCAGAATAATTCTGATATCATTTTTAAATGAAAAAAATAATAAAATGTCGCGTCCGCATCAAAAACTTGTGCAATTGTACTTGTGCTCGTGGCGTGGCTTACTTCAGTGCTATTAGCAGATCACCTTGGTTAAGCAACATCCGTCTAGTCACTACTTGGATGGGTGACCTTTTAGTGGCATTTAGATCGGCCGGGTAATAGGCTAGACGACTGAAAAATTCTAATTAGTCCGTTATTTACATATCCAAAAAATATTGGACACGTATTTTTTCTTTTGCCAATTAAACAAAAAAGCAAAAGGACAACGTCACGATATAGTACCTTTTTTACCTAGGCGTGACGCCACGAGCCCCCACTCCCGAACTTTCACGTTCATTTTTTGTTGATCTAACTGACGGACTAATTAGAATTAGAGTTTTTAGACCCAGTCGTCATGCCTATTGTCTAACTCTGTTGCAAACAGTAATGATTGACACCGATCCTGTTTTTACAAACTTTGACATTTCATTTTTATCGAAATTCAATGAACGTCGATTGACAAACTGTCACAGTTTGTAAAAACAGAACCGGTTTCAATCATTTCTGTTTGCAACAGAGTTATCCGATCACCCCGCTGAGCGCTTCCGTGCTTTCAGAAGAGCTTTTATACTCGTTAAGCCATGTCGGAGGCTTGAAAACCTGTCGGTGGCCTAAAAACTCCAACACCAGAGTTGGTCACTAGCTCATACGAAGAAGAAGAAGAAGACTTGTGCAATTACGTGTCATTTAATATACTAGTGTCTATCGTGTCGTACGTGTCGTAATTACAGCTCTCCACGCACGCGTTCAATAGAACTCTCGTTTAATAGACACTCTGCACCCTTTTGTTTCATGATACGACGACTTGTTTCGCATGAAGAATTCGTTTTTTTGGACAAAATAGTAATGAAATTATAGTTTCTTTCTATCTACTACTATCTCGTAAATAGGGTGTAAACGGGTATAAACAATAGTAAGAAATGGGCTGTACATATTAGACATCATTAGCCTATAGCAAGCCAAGATGCCGCGTTGGTTTTGAGGTTTAGCCCTAATGTCGCGTTGACATTAGATCAGTGAACGAATACGTCAGTCAGTCGGCCAGCCGCATTTGGTATATACCAAATGCGGCTGTGGCTGGGTTCCTTTATCAAGTAGGCCTTTTTAGGTGGCAATGTAGGTATCCAATTTTTGTTCTGAATGTTCTAGACCAAACAACACCTATGTTTGAACGCGGATTACTTCCAAGTTGATCTCGCTTTAGATATACGACGGCCTATAGGTATGGCGCTGTGGACTAAGGCCCGCCTGAGACAAAGAAGATTGCGGGATCGATTCCCGCCGCGAGACATGTTTGTATATTCTGTAAATATTTGTCTTGGGTACGGGTTTCTATCTAGGTATAATATGTATATATTTAGAAAGTGTATATGTACTTAATATATTAGTTATGTGAGTCCCATATTACAAGCTCTGCTTAGTTTGGGGCTACATAATGCGGTGTGATAGAACCCAGCATTATTTATTATATATTTTAGTAGCTATTTTTTATTAGAAATTATATCAATCGGCTTGAAGTGAAACTGAGAGCTCGTAATACAAATGAATGATCTATAATGTGTCAGAAAAATGGCTATTCACGGTACTGTCAAACCAAAAGTGGCAATAGTGCAGTCCCCTTTAGTACAAAGCAGCGGGCGGTCCACTCGCCCGTGTGAACCCCTCGCGAGAACTGATAGTCGTATGATGATTCATATTTGATTTTATATTAGCTTCCGTCCGCGGCTTTGCTCATGGAACCCGTATGGAGTTGCCACCTGGCATGGCAAGATGACGACAGGTTGAGACAGGAATATTGCGTCAACAAGTCCTTCAATTCGTATAAATTCATAAAAATATGTAATGAGCTGCCAGCGACTGTTTTACACTGACTTACGACCCTAACTGCTTCAAAAAGAGAGTTAATAGGGATCTTCTGGGAAAGCTCGCCATCGTCGACCTCATCCTTGCCCACGCAAGCCTCGAGGTAAAGAGCTGGCCTATAATAAATAAAGTAAATCGTTGTAGATAAGTCTTCTGAATATTTACCGTCATACTTATAAAATGTCGGGGGCGCGAGGGGTTTAATACCACTACCTTCGGAACTCAAACAAACCTCACCTGTCCGTGGTGCACCCTGCTAACTTGCAAACGGGGCCCAGGACGGCTGATTGCGGCATCGCAGATTAACTGCTGCTAAAGTCGGCGGTGCGAGGAACTGTGCCATGCAATCCCCTATAGGCATACCCAGCCAGCCTTGTTATGAGAATTCTTATTAGGGGAAGCATGTCCAGCAGGAGACTGATAGTCTGGTGTTGTTGTTGCTTTTATAAAAGCTATTCAAAGTTGACCTTGTTTGTCAATATCCAACAGTAGGAGAAAGCAATAGTCTAAGCATCGTTCATCTCTATACATATTTTTATACCTAATTAGGTAAGGCAATTTTCTTTTTTAGCCTTTACTAATTACTATAGATTAAGCTATAGTCCAGTGATGGGGAGCCGTGGCCATTAATCGTGACCCCCATCAATCACAATTTGTTAACCACCTTCGTTTATATGGTTGTATTCAATTATTTTGGTTAACCGTTAGTTTTATGATGCGATTTAGTTATGACGAGAGAACATTGATATTCAAATAATTGTCTCGATTATATTTTTGGTTGTACATTGTAAGGTGTTGTTTTTAGAATTAAAGATTATGTATATATTTTTTCTTTCAAGTTCCTAGTCGTTATTAAGATAACTAGCATCTTTTCAGAGTCACATGTATTTTTAATACTAGTAAAAATATAATAATTATCTATCTTTATTATTGTTTTTCTACGCAGTATACTTATGCGTGTCTATAATTGTTGGTACATAGGTACCTACCAATAGTTAGGCTACCAAGCTAAAGGGAAATTGATGAATGTCAAGCTGCCAATCAATTGCGGTACACGCATGGTTTCGCCCGTAGTGGCCTGGATACCTAGAAAGGCAACGCTGCACTCTTAACAGATACATCATGTAGATATCATGAAACAATGTGATGGGTGTATTTTAGAAAAAAGCTTCATGTGCCGAGTTTAACTTGACATTTGACTAAACATTGTCCGAAATGTATATAGGTATGCCGTCATTTTATTAAATACTTTTTCATTTTCTTTATGCGTTGAGCCCTAATATAGAGTATAGCGGCGCCAGATTTCCGTCCAAAAAGCCTTGTTAGATACGAACCCCTCTCATTCATAAGTACTCTGCCTATATAATAAAATCGAACGCATGGGTGGGTAGTCTGCCAGACGGCACGCCTGAAAAACCTTTGCTCTGAAATTCAGCGCACAATATGCCTAAGCGCAACCAATTATATGGACAATTATCGAGATAGGAAAAGCCGAGCTGTCGAGCAATTTAAAACAAAAAATAAAGGCCGGCACAATGGCCGCGAGCTCGCTTTGTCCGCGCCCAAACGGGACAGCCGAATTAAAAAATACAATATGCGCCCATGACAAACAGTCTCGCCGAATAGGCCGAGTGCCAACTCCGACACTCAATAGGCTTTAATGAAAACCTCTGGACTGAAAGAAAAAAAGTATCGAAGCGTTCAATTTTCGCCAAACAGTCTGGCGTCGGATAAGCCGGTCGGTAACGGAGCGTCGCGGGCCACAAAGCCTCTTGATTATCGGCCCGTCATAGTGTCATTATCTCCCGCCCACCATGTTTATTTTTCTGAGATAAAGATTAGCTGGAGTGGTGTGCGATTGGCGGGGTGGCGCGTGGGGGTGGCAGGGGCGTGAGTGGGCGTGTCGCGTGTGCCGCCCCCGGCTTTCGACCAGCGCACGGCAGACGGCCGCGTCAGCGCGAAGCGACGTCATGTGGACACCGAGCACGCCGTAACCATGCTCGACATAAAGAGCTCCGCCGACTACCTCAGTCGGTCGGGCACCTTTACCAACTTCTCGATGCTTTTTGCGGGTGAATATTTGTATTTTATTTCAAGAATGTGTTGTGAAGTGCTATTGTGCTCGTGTGGTGTGAAGGGTTATTATATAAAATGGTGGTATGGGGGAACCGTAAGTACGGTGGTAGACGGCATCAGATGCTATAGTGCTAATAGGTAGTTTTTTAAAACGACTGTCTAGGAATGCAAATGATTTGGGGTTTTTTTCATAGCTCTAGAGTTACCACTAGTGGTAGGGAAGGTAGTTTATAATTGAGCCCAGTTTATTATAGTCAAAATATTTTTAAAGGTAAACCCTTTTTTTTAATGAACAAAAAATATTTTTGAGAAAATGCTATATAAGTTGAGGTTGAAGTTGTCTATTTCCAAACCCCTATCTTTTAAAGAACTGGAAACCACCTGATTATTTTAAACGTTTGATAAGCAAGGAAGGTAATGTGCAACTCTCTAAGAAATCCGGAGCGGTATATGCTTGCACCAATGCCCAACCGACGGGTATAATTCCTGAAAAGCCTTAAAATTCCATTGCGGGGCATTTTGAGATAATATAGATAAATAAAACTTTAATGTACACCTCAATCATAAATAAATAAAGCAACTTAGCCAAAGCAATTTAAACGTAATACAATATTCAGTCTTTTTGCTGAAAACAATCTAGGTATGTATGTAGGCAACCGCCATACAGAGGTCTCATTCAGGGACTAACATAGTTGCACACCGAAATTAGAAGCACCGGTTTTTCAATTGACATTCTTTAAATTTCGACAGATGTAATATAAAAGTTTACAAATAAAGGTTCGGTGCCGACCATTTTAGTGTGCAACTGAGTTAGTAAATGAGGGCTCTGATAGGAGTCAAGTTTTATTGAGTGAATGGGTCATCGTGTGTTCAAGTGCACAGGTGTTACTGGCCATTTCTGACATAACCTTTGACATAACATTTTTTTCAACCGAGGTATTTCATATTCAGCACCGATTGGTAGATACTATCTCTTAAGTCCAGAGTGAATAGGTGTCTTCTGGACCTTCGTGCTCCATCTTAGACCACAGCGTTACTTAATATCAGGTGAGTTCGAGGTCAAACGAAGGACCATTAATTGTAAAAAAAAAACTTTTTGCAGCGATAAATAATATAAATTTTAGTACCTGGTATGTAATGTCATAACATAAAATTTTGCAGCGATTTATATTTTGGCCTGGTCCTTTATGGAACATACCAATCAAACAAGCCTCTAAGTCCAGCTGTTTACGCTATCCGTTGTCATCAATCATTCAGAATCAGGACCGAAATTCAATGAAAAATCCATCTGTTAAAATATTTTTGCTTTACTTAATTTACAAAGTCACGCATTTTCATTGCAATGCACGGTTTTTTAACCGAATTGATTTGCTTCGGTCAAAAACGGAGTAATTTAAGGATATGCTGACATCAAATATTCATTTTAGATTTACATGGATGAATTTGGTTGCTTTATAAGAAAGGCAGAAGTGAATAGTGTAATATCAAAAACATCATCAGCTTATATTAGATTTCTATAACCCTCACGCTAGACATGCAGTTGCGGATTGCAGGCTGCAGCTCACTCCTCGAATACTATCCGTTGGCGACCAGGAGATTCTAAACTTCTTCTGCTAAACTCTAGTAAACGTCGCACTCTGTCAAGCCGGCCGTGATGATCGATCATGACCGTGGTAGATGGAAGAAAACCATTAACAGTGTCCTTGCACACGGATTCACGGTCCTCAAGTATGGGGGAATGTTTCAGAAAAAGGATGTTAGGCTGAGACTTGCCACAATCACACAACTTATTTACATTAACTTACTATTATATAGGTACTGATTGTTGTGGTTTTGGATTATTTTTTACTATTTCTCACCGAATTAGTCTATTTAGAAAAAGACAAATCCACATACGCCCTGTAATCTTGAACTATCTCATAATGCTGGCAGAGCAGATAAAAAAATGTATCACTTATTTGGATGAACATATGGACATAATAACTGTAGTAGGGCGACCTACAATACGATTCAGGATGATAATAACAACAATTACCATTTTCTATCCTAATCTTAACTTATATTTAAAATGCGAAAGTGAGTAAATATATTTGTTTGATTTTTACGGCTTCACCCGATCATCAAAAAAATTCGCATACTCGTCAGGGGAAAAATAACTTTAACGTGAGTGGAAGCTAGTTTTTTTTTTAATGCATAAATCAATGAAAATTCAACACTTCTTGACCACAATTAATCAGCAAAAGCTTATTTGTCTTGGAAAATTACCTATCAGTGAATAGGAACATTAGATCTAAACGCGCACTCATTGCTTGATTAAAGCCATAATTAATCGTTTTATCTATCACTTTATGGAAAGATTTCATTTTTGTATGTTTATTTCGGAAAATAAATGTTTTTATGTTTTTTATGTTTGTTTGTAATGGATAAACTCAAAAACTACATAATAGATGTTACATTTTTTTCACCTAAAGAACGCTACATAATCGGCTTTAAACATGAGCAGACTTTTTATTTTATACTATTTTGGGTGTTCCGTAAAATAACCATCTTCAAGGAAGCAATTACACAGAAACGAAGTTGCAGGTGGGTCAGCTTAGAATTTTTTTGTACTTTTTATAAAGAGTGAGTGGAGAAGACGGCTGATAGAAGGAGAGGATGTACATGCTGTACCAACCCCACTCAAAGTAGGATAATATACAGAGAGTTAACTAACCATCATCATCATGTTTTAGAATCATCATTATGGAAACTTTTAATTGGCCTTCAGTATATATTCTTCCTATGTATGCATTTAATTTTTGTATGAAGGCTGACATGTTAAACATACGCTCAAATATCAAAGTACTGTTTCTGTCTTGTATGTAAATAATACAATTTATTTTAAATAGGTTTTTATTTATTTTAAGAATTACATTTATGGTTAGATTTTTTTATTTGATTAATTTACTTGCCATGAAATAAAATAAGTTTGATTCTCAATTTTAATAATATTCATGATGATCACCAAAGATTATACACCTATACCAACTAGTTAGTAAATATATATTTACAATAATTTGTCGGGGATTTTAATATATTTCTAAACTACCCAATAATTCTGTACCCCAATGTGTAATCGACATATTTCATGAAATAATCAAAAAATTATATAAACAATGGCTGAAATAGCGTATTAAACACATCAAATTTTAAGTGATTCACGGTAGTATTTTGAAATGGGCTTTATGGCTGAATAGGTTATATTTCTGAGTTATTATAGCTATGCTTATGTATGTACTGTAAAGTTTGTCCAAAAGAAAACATTTACATCCTAGAAATAGTAATGTGCTCAACAAATTTTAAGTATAAAGTAATAATCAGTAACCAAATTATCTACAAATATTTTATTTTCATTTCAAATATTTATTTTATACTATTTTCGTTTTGGCACACCCTTGCACAGTGTCTAGGCTATTAAGAGATGATGGCACTCGGAGGGTGTATTGGAGGTACCTTAAGAGGCTGAAAGCCCTTTCAAGTGTGACTGTCATCCCATAATGCCCTTAAAAAGGGGGAATTTGAATGTTACGCGTTTTCGACAGGCTAATGCATACGAATATGGTAATTTGCGTTTGTAACATAAAAAATAATATTCACAAAAGTGTAACTAAAAATACATAAACACATGAAGCCACTTTCAAAGTAAGATAATCTTTTGAACATAAACGCCCTTATTTATAATCAAATGTCATTTCATAACACTCAATAAAGTGAGCTTATCCCTGTCATTTTAATGTAAATAAAAAGAGATGACATGATATTACGCTATCTGATGTTAATATAACTATTATGAATTGGATTTTGGCGGAGTGGGCGCCTGAAACGCCGAATGTTGCGGCACGGATTCGAGACAAATATCTGTGTGTTCTGCAAAAATTTGACTTGTTTTTGGATATTTAGACTATTCTAGATATTTATATAGTGTCAAGTGACACTTACATACGGACGGGGACGGTGTAAGGTATAAGGCCATACCATTGTTAAATGAAAGAGGCTTGCCTAGTCTACGCCATCCTATGAACCTAGTCTTAGACTTAACCACAGGAAGCATGGTCACGCCTGCTGACGCTGATTAAGCCGCATTTCACGAGGTTTTCCTTCACCGTTTTGACATTACACATAAATATTTCGAAAACCATTGGTGCAAGGCCGAGTTTTTAAACAATAGTGAATGTAGGCTATGAAGTTGCGCAGGGCACAGATTCTCGCAGCATCAATGCTTCTCATCAGTGGCCAGGAGATTTAGCTGTGCTAGGCTGCGTTATGCTGCCTAATACCAGCGGCATAGCGCAAATGAAACAAAACGTATAACAAACGTGAAACGAATAAACTATTTTGCACTAAAAATCGACAAGAGGTTCGATTCTCAACAGGCATTGTTAAGAAAGGTGATAATAATAACAACACCAGCCTATTCAGTCCACTGCTGGACAAAGGTCTACTCTATAAGAAAGGGGCTCATAATCGTCATTATGATCCAGCAGTGTGTACCACGTGCAGGTGAGGTTAGCTTGGGCTCCAAAGATGGAGGTAAGAATCCCTTACACCCCCAGATCGGCTGAAGAATTTAGATGAAACTTGGAACATACAGTGATTGAAGCCTTCGTTTCAGATGCATCGTACAAAAGCACATGGTCGGCACACGCAACGTCACAAGGGTCACAAGGTCAGTTGTAAAATGTTCTTACTTTATTTATACAAATTAAGGTCTTTAAAGATAAGAGCGGCAAACGCTACCGCAACAATATCGGTAGGAAAAAGTGTCAACAAAGATGTAAGAAAAACTTCTTATTTTTCTTTTTATGAGCTACCAACTCTGGTGTCGGAGATTTTAGGCCATCCGAAGGCCTCCGACATGGCTTAACGACTTAAAAGCCGGTACTTAGCGTAACTTCCAAAGCACGAAAACGCTCATATCTAATTCCACTAGACGGTCACCCATCCACGTAGTGACCGGATGGAGTTTTGCCTACCAAGATATATATGATAAGAACACTGAAGTAAGCTACGCCACGAGTAACTTCGCTGCGTTATCGCTATCACTGGCGCTAGTTTTTTAAAATCATTCAAAAAAGTAGCATAATGCTGTATCAACAGCATTATGCCAATACACTCGCGACGGCGGATATCGCTCATATCTGAATAAGCCTTTATATTATACCTTACTTACTGTTACGTATTACGGGTTCCCACGACTCGTTGATTTGCTTATGAAGTAAATAAAAATGATTATTTAAAATTGGATGCAAATATTCTCCTTCTCGAACGCTTTCACATCTAGGTACATAATACAAAGTGATATAAAAAATTGTATCAACTTCCGTTGATAATACTTTCTGACGCACAACACCATATCTCCATTGCACCTTTTCAGACAGAAAAGTCTTTCCTGAAGATAAAACCGACGAAGATTGTAAGAAACATAAGCTGGCTGTAACAATGTAAAAGATATACCTTCTGTTCAGATAGCAACTGGATGAGTAGGTACCTATGTAGATAATACAAAATTCAGTTTACCAATACTATTCGTATAAGCTCACTAACTTTTACCTGTGGATTCGCTCGTGTTAATGTTCATTTTCTTAAATGTTTTGTCATAACACTTTGAGTACTGAAAACACGTGATTCTGAAGGGCAGCGTCCTTCTCGTGCATGTGAGAGGCCAGCAGTCAACGTGTTAGTTAATTTTGTGAAAAGTTTTGAGTTTTCTTTATTGGCGTCGGGAGCAGTATTTTTTTCAAATTATTTTAGGATTAAAAGGTACTCTACATCCTTGTCTGTACCCCTGACCACGTATATGCTGTTGAATAGCTAAGGCGTGAGAGCGTAACAAGCAAACTGTATTAATAAGACCAGTCGTTCAGTCTTCATTCAGGTCCTATTCTGCTATAAAAATGGCGGCTTTAACAAAAAACAACCGGAAATCAATTTTCTTCATCAGATAATTCCAATAAAAATCACTTTTATTTCATTTGACTACATTTGTGTCTTATCGCTAACGTAGATTGTTTTAATTGTCATTATTACAGATTTTCATTATGTCAGAATCCAAACGGAACCTCACTAAAACCAAATTTTAATAATAACATGCCTAACTACATTAGTGATACGTATGTACTTATTCCACCTCGTTAACTGTGACTTAGGAAGATGAAAATTGTGTATAGAGAATTTTTAGCAGCTGTAAGAGAGGGTTATCTACCATGGCTGCTAAACGACATTGCTTACAAATATTTTAATACCTATATTTACTGTATTTTCATAAATTGTATTCTTGTACTCTTTCTTGAATAAATACTAATACTTACTTATTTTATAAACAATATAAATCAGAAAAACACTAGAAAGCAAAAAGGACACAACCGTCGTTTCAGTTGAAAAAAATATAACAGTGAGGTAGAAGTTTGACGTGTTAAATAATAAAAAATAAAAAAGAATTGTTTCATTTCGAATTCAGTTTCGTTCATATTGATTAATGCGGTAAAAACCAGTCGACTGTTGCGCAGAAAACCTTTCATTTTCAGCGCAATTTTATACTGTGACGTCATTTCATTTCACGCGCGAAAATCAAAACAATGGACCCCTAAAATGTCGCACGCGACGCTCAGCCAACCGTGAGGGCGCGCGCCGCACACGCGCCGCTGCCAACACAACAATACAAACTTAATTTTTTGATTGACACTTACAATATTTCGATAAGTGATGCAATATTTTGATGATTATCATTTTACGGGCGCGGCGGAACGCGAAGCTATTATGGTACACGCTCCGCTAGATGCGTCCTATTGTTCGTTGCGCTCTTGACTTTGGATTATTGTGAAATTGGCAACAGATTATTTTAGATGGAGACAACTTTATCTATTGTAACCTTAGTTTACTTATTATTATCAGCTATATTACTATTTTACTAAAAAAATGTATTTTTGAAGAATTTTCTCAGCACTGCTTGTACAATACATAAAGCACTTATCTAAAACTCAAGTATATTTTACACTTACCATCATTACAGATACTAAATATGATTTTAGTACCTATCTATGTAAGAAGTATGTCAATAAATAAAAGCCTATGTATAGGATATGTTCATATATCGTATAGGTAAACCCTTTTGGGTTTTCTTTACATAAAATTCTAGTAAATTATTTATAAAATCATACAAAATATGTGCCAAAGTATGGTACTGATAATTTAGATATCTAAAAAAAGGGCCTGAAAATAGTTTATCCTTAATAATATTTCAATTAAAACCTAATACGACCTAACTCATGCTTAAAAAATAAGACCCTACAGAATTAAATACTAAAATCACACTGCTAATTCCATACCTATCAGATTACAGATTTATTCAAAAACATAAGTAATTCAGAGAGTTTTCCCCCGAGACTGGCGTCGCGTCGGCCGTGACGACTTCTACCCTCAGACGCCACCCCAGGACAATAGTTACGAGCGATTTAACCAACGCTCCCTTGGGCCCGATTATCGATACCATTATTCTTAAACTACTCGATAATCTACGGCAGCAATATGCTTTCTGACTTCAGCTCGGATTAAATAATTGCATTCTTTGAAAAAAGTTGCTAGTGTCGCTATATAATATGAGGAAAGTATGTTTGCTTAGATAGCCTAGCTACTTAGTTAATTTTTTATCAGAATGCAAAATTGGTGTTTAGTCGTTTTATTGAAGTACAAAATCATACTACTATTATAAATTAAACTTATTAAATTAATTGTTAAAGAAAGCGTATGTGTTTGTGAATTAGTGCGTCAGTGCGATTTATTTCCTCTCAACTCTGTAACAGCTGAACGGATTTAGATGAAACTTTGAACACGCATAGTGTGTTACCTGGATTAACAAATAGGTTATTATTTTATATCAGTACGTTACTAGTAACAGTTAGCTCCACGGCTCCTGTGGGGCAAAAGTTAAATCAAAGACATCAAAAATATATAATTTACTACTAATAAAACACTCAGGACAGAACAAACATTTATGTTCAACACACAATTATTTTGACCTGGGTGGTGGTAACCCGCGACCTACAGAGACAGGCTAAAAAGAACTTGATTTATTTCGTAAAAATAACGCAATAATTAGTCACGACATTTTTACTTTCAACTTTCCCACGTACAAAAATAACGAGCGAGCGTATCTAACTTATTCGACATTACATCGAGCGTGTCCGAATCGACCCCGACCCTCGCCTCACCCCAAACGAACTTTAAATAACTAACCCGTGGCATTCATAAACTAAACACCATTTATTAACTTACATTTGTGAGGTGGCTGCCGTGATTATGTTTTTTTTTTTATTTGACGCAAGTGGTGCTGCCCATTCGTTTTCATTAGTTCTGACGCGCCATTTTAGGTGTCTGAAAATTAATTTTAATAGTTATTTTTCATCGCATGAGCAAATGGTCAACTCTGTATCGTCATAGTTAGGCCGCCAGAAGGCCTACGGCGTGACTTAACTACTTTAAAAGCCGTGACCAACATTTTGCATGTTCACAGAGTTGCTCTATAATATTTTTGTTGCGAATAATTTGTATTACTTAATCAATCATCATCATAAACATCAGCCATTGGTCCATTGTTGAACATAGCGCTCCACCAATGAGTGCTATTGCTCTGTGTACTATAGACCTATGTTTACTAACTCTGATAAACTAAAAATGTGTTTCAGCCTATTATGTATATTAAAAACTAGATACTATTATCTAAATCTGTATACAGTATGGCGTCAAGTGGTAACTTTTTACTAATAGTCAAAGATAGGTGCTTCATTTATTCTTATTCTTTGTGTAATTAAAAATAGAAGGTATATACAACAAATTTAACACAATTTAATGAAATTCCAACTTAAACTGAACCTTTGCTTGAAAACAAACTAATATTTCAAGCTCAGACCGCGATGAAATGAGAAGCGGCGAAGCGGTGGCAGGCCAAATTAGCTGAAAGTGCCTTTTGTCCCTATCCTCCGCAGCCCTCGCACTCTAACATCACAGACACGAGTGAAAGAGATGAAAAACTGCTTCAGGCGTCGGAGGGAAGCAGTAAGCACCCTATTGTTTTCCACACCGTGATGGGAGAACGGGAATACAGTTGGCGACAAATACCAAATGTATTAATTTCTCCTTAGGACAATGAAGTAAGGGCGGAAGTAACTGAGGCTGCGTCGCTCGCTGTATAGTCAAGTTAGACAGGGATGATTATAATTCGAAGGCATATCTACTTGGGTAGGGGTGGGTGAAAACACGAGACGTATTCAGACTCTAATCTAAATTGATCACTTTTGCATGACAAGGTAACTAACGAAAGCTTAAAGTACCTATAGCGGGGTAATTCTTACAGTTTTTTGGGATATTGAATGATCATATTTTTCAGTCATCGTCCATTTTATTTATCATATTAAGTTTAATTAGTTTACTTTAATATAGTTTTATGCGCAAAAATATCTTTGGTAATTCTACTAGTAAAAGTAGCTGTCTAATTTCTAAAGGAGGCTGCTATAAAGAGAAACAGATGGAAGGAACTGCATCAATTGTTCTGACAAGCGCATATGTCTTAAACTAGCTGTCCCGTTTGCGACTTCGTTTGTGTGTATACTTACACATCACAACCCGGTCAATGCTTTCAGAACGCATAGAGGACAAAAAACCAACATTGATTTTTATTTGTATAGACAATAAATGACGTTGATGATGATAATTATGGGGATGATTGATAAATCTTAACTTATTTGTTATCAAGCAACAGAGATGTTTGAAATAACGATCAGTTAAAAAATCCTAATATTTTTCGATCTAAAATTCGTGTTCTCCTAAAATATTGTGTAAGGTACCTTACGATAAAAACTTTTCCAGCAAAACACCCCTTTGATTATCCAACCCGCCTCTGCTGCGTGACAAACAGACACGACAAACCTTTGATGTGAGCCAATGACTTATCTAAATTGTGGTTTTGACGCACACCCCTCTTATTAAACTGCTGTTTATGAGATTTTAACCACTTGAAGGGTATCACTGTTTACGAGTGATGGGTCCTGTTTTTTAATAGAATTCGGCAATAGAACAAAGCGGTTTTTGAAGGATTTAATGATTATTTACAGAGAGATTGGATATCTTTAAAGAGAATTCTAATTTATTACGTGTTATTTTGGTATGGGTAGTACTTACTAATTCATTATTAAGAGGAAGCTTTAGAATGTAAGAAGAGAGTTTTTTAGAGCAAGCTTGGTACTGGCGCATTATGTGGCACATGAAAGCAAAATAAACAATAAGATTTTTAACCTTTTATTTGTTTGAAAAAGTTAAACACTAATTATACATTTATTTTTAAAATAATTAACCATATTATATGCCAAATAGTTATGGAGCGCAGAATCTGAATTGTTAAGAGAATCTATAGGGTTCGCAACACCTGGCTTCACTCAAAGACCGGTATCGTCGAAGTGGGCATTAAGGCTATAAGCTAAAATGGGCCGGTCATGTCATCCGTATGCACCCAGAGAGGTGGGCCAACATGGTGACTGGTAACATGGTAACATGGTAACTTGCACAAGACCGGCAAGAGTGGAGGGTGGCGGGAGAGGCCTTTTCTCAGCAGTGGGACAATCTAGGACTCTAGGCTAGGCTAATAATAATAATATTCATTCTAAAACTTATCTTTAAGTAAAAGATTACAATATTTCAAATTCGGAAAGTTGTGAAATGTAAATATGTGAAATGTTTGTTCTTCTTTCACGCCAAAATGGATAGAGCAGAACCTGCTATTCCTGGAATATCATAAAGGCTTTTTCCGCGACCACGCGAGCGAAGCCGCGAGCGGAAGCTCAAAATCACATCGAATCATAAAATAATAGAAAATACAGTATATACGCAGGTTCAAACAGAAAACTTACATTTACTATAAAAATGCTCGTATACCTATCGTTCAAAAGACTATTGTTTTGCATAGAACTACATTCTGTGAGATAGCGAATGCTTTGTGTCAGCCGTATCTATAGACCGGGGTACGAACACTGAAGTAAACACCATTTCTCTATTAACGTCAAGACTGACATAGAAGTGCAGACCATTCACCATCGCTATACAGGGTGCCCTCAATAAGCTATCTATGCTATTGATTCAGCGCAAGTTGAGAACTTCAAGATGTGGAATTGGAAACTGGAGTGCGTTCCAGTAATATAATTATGTATGGAGCTTACATTTTGTAAACGAATACTGATCAAAACAACCACTCTATCTGTGACGCGGTTATACAGAATACAGAAATAAGTTTAGGACATACATTTTTGAATAGTTAATTGGATACCTTTTAGTAAATAAATGGGTGGATTTGCATACAGCTTTTAATAAACAAACCAATTCAAGGAGTCACAAGGTCGAAAGTACTTTTCACCATGCTTCTTATCAAGGTATCAAGCTCCTACAATGCTTGGTACGTGTTTAATTGACTTGAAATTTAAACATGTTTTTTTCACCGTACTTTTAAGTAGAATCTGAGTTTTTTTTTGTTGAATTCTACAATTTCGAGCGTCCTGTACACAGGGTGATTGTTTGAACAGTTTCGCTCCACACACTATCATTGGTTATCGATCACGTTATGTAACGTGATCTTTATTCGTGTTTGGCTCTGTGTGCTCTGGGGCGCTACAGATTTCGCAAACGAAAAGTACTATCAGCTCATTGCCCGATTTCATACGTTTTTCGCTATAAAATAACGGGATTTCTAACACACGGTCAACTGATCCTAAACAAGGCAGAGCCTTGGATATATATAACAAATTGAATTGGATGTATATAATTAAAATTTAATTATAAAAAATAATAATCTTGATTTGAAATTGAAATTTTATTATATACATATTGTGTATCCAGGAAATAAATTCAATGTCAGTTTCCGATTAACTTGAGTGATCGTCCACATTAACACTACCTACATATTTTAGAATCGCTAATTTTTAGACGATTATTTTCAGATATTGCTATCTGAGGAATTATAAAAGAAAGCGTGATCAAAATATTTTTTAAATGTAATTATTATAATTGATAATTAGCCCTTTCTAAGTACTAAGTTACTATTATGTATGTGTATTTAATAAAAACAACTCCTAAGACATTTAAATAAATTGACTCTCTTAAGAATTCATAAATAAATTCTTAAATAAATCTTGTTATATCAACCCTAAGCTAATCAATTTTGTCATGTGCGAATAAGTGGCCTTTATCTTTTTGAGATTTTTTCAAAAACTTATGTAATTATGTATTTACAAGCGTCTAACACAGATTTAGACTTATTTTCATACAAAAAAATATTTCTTTTCACAAAACAAAACTAAATCCAACTACCGGAATCCCCTACAGCATCCAAGGGACCGTGAAACATGAAATCAAAAATACACCCAAAATCAAAGCACTTTTCACAATGTTGCTCTAACACTAACTACCCGTGAAATCCTGTTGAGAGCTTCAAAGAGATTCTCATCCTCATCTACGATGATGCAGGGATCAAAAACTCTGTCACATACAGCAGAGAATCCAATTTCGAATGTCAGAATATTATCGCCCGGGGTATTGTTCACCCCTAAAAGAACAAATGGCCAATATTGTCATCGAATGGAGTTAAATCTCTGATGAGCAGCTGATTACTATAAAGCGATTTTGTTCATATAAGGGTACATGCTGCTTTTGCTGAATCTTTACTCCATTATTACAAATCGGTAAATCTATTGTGTAAAATGTTCAGAGATAATACTTTTACAACCAAAACCACTCCTCGAGTGCAGAGGCTCGCAGTCTAAGCGATCTTCTTTGCTGTAGTGATTTGGTAACGGCCTTTTCATTCGAAGCGTGAATTATCTAGACCGCCCGAATACCACCGACATGTATAACGACTGAAAAACCCGGGACTAACATTTTAACGTGCCTTCCAAAATACGGAGGCGCTCGGATCTAAATGCCACTAAACACCTTCCATCCAAATGATGAACGATTGAGCAAGATGATCTGCGAATAACTTCATAGTTTAAAAAAAGGACACTAAAGTTAGCCACGCCACTAGCTGGACTAGCTCATACGAAAAGTATGATTAAGATCTCTATAAATAGGATTAATTAAAAGCCCGTAGTTTTTCGCTTTAAATTATTTTATTTATCAATGTAATTAGACGAGTCTTGTGATTCACAGAAAAATAAACAGAATCGGTAACAAAAAACGGGAAGGAAAAAATGGCAAATTACCAATTCCTTCCAATCTTTGGAATCATTCAGAAACGCTCGCCATACAAACCATTATAAAGCAATCAAATCTTTGCTCTTTCAAAGAAAATATGGTTTTAGACAGTTGATTCATTATTTTGAATGTTTATTTGCTAGGATACCTAATTGTTTTCACAATTTGTATGTTCATGTATTCAGCTTGCATACTTTCATTCCAGCCTGCAGGCATGCAAATATTATAAAAGTGTCTTCACAATAAAGCTAATTAATTCAATATTCATTAGGTTTTAAAAACAAGTTTGTTTCGCTGCCTAGTGAACACTTAGGCCAAAAGGATTTTTGTAATACTTCTATATTTTCTTCACTGATCAGGATGCTGTAGTTCCTGGTACATGGTTAGAAGTCGGTATTGAGTAGTATGAGCCTTATAATTAACGGTTGTCGAATAGCAATGCAGCCTCGACCGCCACGTGCCAAGGGCGTCGATCGGGCCACCACTACACTTTATTTAACAGTACACTACAGTCGGAATAACCCACAGGACAGACATGGTCAATTCGTGTTGTAACGTGGAGCTGACTAAGCCGCGGGATTCCACACAATGTTTTCCTTCACCATCACATGACAATTCAAAACACCCAGACCAAACAGTAACGTTGTTGTTTATTGCAGGTTATGGCACCAACTCACTATCGGCGATGTCGAAGTCGACATTGGATGCGCACACGCACCTCCGTCAACCAGGTTAGTGTATAGTTCCGTATCTATTGTAAATAATTGCGTTTTTAGAGTCTTTGTTTCTAGGTTTGACGTCTATGTATGGCAAACTTTTAACTAGAACGAGCCATAGTTTATAACCGACTCAAAAATAAAGTTTTCACATTGGCTGTATATTATTCTATATGTGTCTGTCTATGTCACAAGATATTTCCATTCTTATTTAAATTTTATACCCAAAGGAATATGTCTAGATTTCCAAAATCAAACATTTAAACAAAAATTATATGCAAAAACTATTAACATCAATAGATTCTTTCCTAAAATAAGGTGTTTACATAATTATTTAGGGCAAATGTTTTAATCCAGTAAAACACCCTTTTCTTTGAATAAATCCGAAAAATTACAAAATTAATGATTCAATTTATTTTATAGCGTATAATGGATGATTGAAAAATCAGACCTGTAATCCATGTAAGCTAGGCTGTAGTTGACAATTTGTAGGTATTAATTTATCAATATCTACTAATAGTTTAGTTCGTCCATACATTTTATGATTATTTCATTATTTTACCTCTGCCAAATTCACTCTCAGTAAAAGTTCCACTCAGTAACACAGTCACGTACATGGCTCGGCTAGTTACAGCTAACTCCACTTTTTTGATGGCCCTTCGTTAGTAGAACGCTTCTATTAGCAGATTGTAGTGATTGAGTTTTTGTTTGATTGAGGGTTAATGATCAAGAACAGAAATAATGTTGATTTTTTAGAATAATTAGGGCAAAAGAGCACTTTATTATAATAGCAACTTTTTCTTGAAAATTACCTCAGTTTTACCTAAATCATAAACCTAAGTCATAATCTGAAACTAAACTTCCTCTCATTCGTTCACTTGTAGAGTGCACGTTTACCGTGCAAAGCCAATACACTGTATCTTAAACGCACCTTTTCACTTACAGTCTATTGGTTTAACACGCTAGATGTGGAAGAGCTGATGGGGTTCACATTGGGGTCATCATCTTTGGTTTTCCTTATGAGGGATGCAGTTCTGGCGATGCATTTCCATTTGTGTCGGCTAAATAAACACTCCTCAACTAAACAACAGGATAGTACTACTAGATTTTCCTACAGTAATTTACGTACACTCGCCTAAACACGCCTCGTTGTACCCAATGTATAGAAATAGACCATCTGTCCGTCTGTGCCATTCGGTACAATAATATGATTATTATGGTAGTGACCGTTTGGTTTCTACCAATCGGTACAATAAATTATTCTTAAATCCTAAACTCGCGTGGGATAAATGTAATTTATCGCATTTTTTTTAAATTTATGTAAGCTAAAAGTATGATACTAACGATGATAATATCTATTTAAAAAGTGAACTTCTAGTCTATTCACTGCGACCGCACACCGCATCGTGGTTAAAACCGTGAAGTGTGCCTCTTTTTCAAGACAGCAGGGGCTGTTGACAAGCAGGGTCTATGTAGACAAGAAAGCTACGATTATAGAATAAGCATAATTATAAAAACTGTTAAAGTGCCAGTTGGACTCACACACTAAGGGTTCCGTACAAGATATACCTAACACTTCCTGTTTACTTGTTTTCGTTATAGCTGCAAAAGATATACACATTCAGTAAAAATTTCAACTCTTTACCTATCTATGTTATGGTTATGGTTCATGAGAAACAGAACGTTGGGAACCCTGCAAATATGGAATCCTGAAAACGCTACGGTATTTTATATATCAATCTAAGACTTTACAGATAGCCTCCGCTTTCACTCAGATGAAAATAAAAATACCGTCCATCCTAATCCAATAACAAAAAATCTCGTTATACGAATGAAAAAATGTCCCTTGAAGAATATGTTTGGTCACAGAGGACGGGACACAAATAAGCTTTATATGCCCTGTGTAACTGACCGTGGACAACAAACAGGAGAGCTGTAACCTTGGGTCAAATAGGCCGAATTGGACCCTGCTCGTGTTCGCATTTTACTTCACTTTTCTCTGATTTCTTTCACATTTTTTGAAGCAGTCTCTTCGCTGTATTAATTCAGTCGTGTTTATTTGAACTTGTGAAAAAAATACTTTTATTAAATACCGTCCGCGACTTAGCTCAAGGTATCCGGACCGAGTTCCGGTTTTAGAAATAGTAGAGTTCTTTGTCAAGGGCTCATTCTGGGGAAGTACTACCAACATACCTATTTCTGCCGTGAAGCAGCATTGCTGTGTTTCGGTTTGAACGGTGTGAGGGCCGGTGAAATTACAAACACTTGAGGCTTATTATTATGAGGCAAATTGATGACTCAGAGCGTTGCATTGTAGAGCACGTTCCTAATATGCAGGACCTATAAAACAATGCTATGCCATAAGTAATGGTTACCACTTAACATCACTGTATTCTGTGCATCAGGTGAGCCATGTTCTAGTTCCATCTTCAGTATGATGAAAGAAAGGTCTAGAACTACAATGCCCATCATTTCAACGCTTATGATTAGGCGTGAACGAGGAACCATCAATACATCTTCACATTACTTGTATACCATTTTTACATGCCTTTATAATATTAGTAGAATAGCAGAATTAATGATTATTTTCCAAAATTTCGAGTCCTGTTTAAGCTAAATAAGTAGACAAATATTGTTCGACATTATCACACAACATCATTTTGCCTCAAATTAAAAATACCTTATTTACAATTCTTTTAAATACATGCACATCATAAAAAGAAAACACCCAGACCCGAGACAAAATACATCGAACCCATAACGTTCTGCCTCTCAGGCATGCCTTTATCTACAGCGCCACAGAGGTCGTCTAAGCTAGATATTACAAAAGTACTTAAATCTGCTCGATTGTTCAATATTTCTTACCTCCAAGCTTGGCCTATCTATCCGAATATATATTGCGTCTACTAGGGTGTTTAAAAAAAGCAATAATATAAATATCTGGAAAAATAACACTACTCTACTCGGGAAAATAACACTTGAGAGCGAACGCTGCGCGCCATTTTATTAAAACGCGTACACAAAATGGCGGCGCGGCGTGTCGGTTTCATTAGAAAATATAGTTGTTTGCGCTCGTGCCGGCGCGTGGCCGCCGACATGCGATCTCGGATTACAGGGGTAAAGGTCAGATTTGTCCTTGCGGTTGCCTGTTTTAGATAGCTTTATAAATATTGGTCAAGCTTTTGAACAAAACTGCACTATAAGCATATTCTGCAAGTTCACTTAGAGCTATGTACAATGCAATCTATTGCTACCAATCTTTATGCTGTAACGATACGTTTACCCAATTCTACTCATATAAGAACTAAACTGGTTTCAATGTCATACACAAATCATATTAGATAGATAGAATATTCTTTGTTGCACAAAAATTACATGTACTTAATGCTAAGAAGCATTCTCTACCAGCTAACCTTTGTGTAATGTGGATTTACATTACTCGTACCTTTTCGTGGACAATATAATGTTTAAGAATTCTTTAATTCTTTATTGTACACAGAAACATAATAAACAAATTAATTTACTTAAATGCTATTTACAAAGTCGAGCTTAACCCTGTTAGAGTTCTTACAGTAAACCCTTGGGTATATTTTTTTATTATATTGGTGAATTTTGCGAAAGATTAAAAGTTTTCCTAGAATGTAGAGCTTTAGGTGGATGTTTTTCTGGAATATTATTTCTAGTATAGTTAAATAATCTCATATTTAGTCATAGCAATATCATTACAATTTTCTCAATTGTATTCTACTTGATTCCGCCCGTGACTTCGGTCGCATGGTACCCGGAAAAAGGAGCCTATGTGTTCCAGGCCACAAACTATGTATACTCCAAGTTTCATCCAAATCTGTTCAGCCGTTATACGGAGTAACAAACTTACTACACAAAGACATTCATACCCACACACAAACTTTCGAATTTATAATATTAGTCTGTTATTTTACCATAATCAGATAAAGTAGGTAAACAATGTCTCTGTGTCACACAAATTGTGGTATTTGCGAGGTAAATAATGAATTAAACCTCATGATTGAATGTTCATACACGATAATTGCAAAATCAACGAGGTAGTCAAACAGTTTTCAGTGAAACGGTTAATTTGGTCAAAGGACTCTATTTCCACTTTACACTGTCCCCAACGAGACAAATATTAGGTATTTGACAACACAACATGCATTGTGTTGGAGTAGTACTTGCTGTTTTGTCGATTTAAACTATTGGCCGATTCCTAATGTACCGTAACCAATGACGCTTCGTTTTCAAATTTTTGGCAGTTTTTCTAGGGAAAACGCAACGTTCTTCAAAACTCAAAAACATTTAAATATTGTCAAAATTTTGACAGTTTTTTTAGGGAAAACGAAGCGTTACAGTATATTTAAAGGAATCGGTAAATATATGAATATGAATAGCACCCAACAGTCGAAACAAAGCCTGACTCCATCCACCCTAGGATACCTATGTCACGGGTATCAGGAGCTATGAGTACACCATGGTACTAGTGTACCACTAACCATTCAAACGTAGTGCCGCAGTGAGAATCGAACCCGCAAACTCTTACAGAACACAGCACCACTGTGTGCTGCCGTGCACAGTGGACTGATATAGGCCGGTGTATCGACAGCAGCCTATACACATAAGCCTCCCCTAATAATGGGGATATGCCCATAATTCCCACGCTAGACGGGTTGGTTGTGGATCACAGGACACAGCTTCTCGCACGGGTCGGTCGGTGGTCAGGGAATTTAGCTGTGATGATTTTAGGCTGAAACTCTTACAACTCAGGCAAAATTAAGCTGTGCGGCTGGAATTCTATATTTCACTCAGTAACCATACAAAAATCAAGTTTGAGATAATAGTGTAGAATTCACTAGATCCCAAAAATTTTTATATGAATAAGGTGATATAAAAGTACACTAACCATTCAAAATAAATACAGAAAAACGTATATCGTGTAAAGTTCACGTGCCTACATAAAATGTGATGTAATAGTTCGTAAAGTAGGCGCCTTAGTAGGCGCCTCGCATTGTAAACGCGGGTTTGCCGTGTGCTCGAAGCTGTATGGCCCCGAGACATGCAACGGCAAGTGAAATAAATGTAGGCTATGAAAGTGAGATTTGGAGAATAGCCCGCGTTTTCTGTTTGCGCGTATGTTATTTGGTAAAATGGAGATTCCACCATCGAGATAGTAGTCTATAGTGACAGTCTTCGAGTGAAAATGAACAAAAATCGCCCGGGCATCGTTGACGTAAATAAACATTAAAATGCCACATTTACACTAATTTTGAACGTATGTCACTTAATGTTGCATTGACACTTGCTCTCGGGCTCGTGCTGCTCCTCGCGGAACGTCATGTGCGAGGCCAGCAGTCAACGTGTTAAAATAATAATCAAATAAATAATAAATAAAGCTGGACACCCTCCCACAACATCATGTAGCCCCAAACTTAGCAGAGCTTGTTTTAATGGTAACCACATTACTGATATACTATACAAATTACTTTTTATTGTAAATACGTACATATCATACATAGAAAACACCCAGACCTGAGACAAATATCTGCAAATTATGCATATATTTGTCCCGCAGCGGGAATGGAACCCGCAACCATACGGGTCTCAGGTGGACCTTTGCCCTGTGCCTGTACCTGTGCCACAGAGGTCGTTTGTTAAAAGTGTTCAATGTCGGCGCAATAGGCAGCGTGTGCCGACTTTTGGTCATTTGACATTTTTTCACGTTTGTGTCTCCAAAGTATACTATTTCAACGGATTCCACCTTTTGAGTAGGTTTATTTATTTCATTATTTGTTTTAATAGAAATTGTTTTACTCTACTTTTATCTTCTAGTAAAAAGAAAAAAATATATAAAATGATAAAATATATTATATTAAATTATATTTATAATATTTAATTTGTGAAATACATTTCTTAAAGTTTGATTTAAATATGCCACAACATGCTTGACCCGAATCGGTATGTAAACATTGTAGAGAAGAAAATTATTAAGAAAAAGTATAAAAATTAATAAATAAAGGTTCCACCACAAATAAGTAGTACAAACTGGCATTGTTTGATCGGACGCACCCGTAGCTGTCGCGGGTCATGCAAACAAGGGTAAGTAAAAAACCAAGAAATCAAACGTTATTTTCACAAGCGTGCGTGCGGTAGTGGTGTGTACTGAATATTTGAAGGGGATTGAGATAGTTTACGTACAGTACAAGCTAGCACTTTTCTTTATTATAAAAACTGCAAATGCTTATCAAAAATGTACTTAAGAAGGCAATTTATCGAGTGCAAAACTTATTGTTATCCGAATGAACGAAACATAACAACGCTCCTAATTATACAACAGGTTTTTTTTTATTCAAGTAGGTAAAGCCATAGTATGCCGGTACCACTCTTTAATCATCTCTTAGATTATCCACAGCTCTTAAATAATGATGATGATGATGATGATGACTTGATTCTCTCTTAACAGATAAATCTCCCAAAACAATTACCAGCCAATAATCATGCGTCTTAACAAATAGAAACGTCAAAATACTTCTGCGGGCGAGCTTTATTAAGTCAGGGGACGCTTCGCATTCAATTCCTGGTGTAGGGGAAGCATAGTGTGCTGGTCGCTACTGTTAGCAAATAACGGTTTGCAAAAAATTGTGATTTTGTATTTGTATTTTTGTATTTATTTATTCATCAAAACTTATATTCAATACTAAATTTAACAATGTACGCTGTAAAAATCCTTAACTTTGCTTATTGTGTGTATTTTAATTATTGGTTCATTTGAAATTATATTAAAAATAAAAATAAATTAACTACACTCGAGAGCAATGAATCCGGGTCACTCAAAGAATCCAAAAAATCTCGGAAAGTAAGAATGCTAGGTTAATGCAATAAATTGTATTTAATAGACAATTTAATACTCCTTAAATGAAAGTATTAAAACTTCTTAGTTATTGTAAAGTTATATCATAAAAAAATCAAATTTGAAAAGGGAACACTGTCGAAGATGGAACTACGAAATTACAGGATTTGTTTTTGCTTTTCTTTGTAATCTGTCATTTATGTTGGTACATAAACCAGGTTGATAGTGCTCAATATTCATTATTCAAGCTGAAATCATGTCGCTTACACTTGAAGAATGCACCAGAATACTTATATTGGTGGAAACCGGCCGGAGTCAGCGCGATACAGCCAGGACTGTCGGTGTGTCGCTGTCAACAGTACAAAGAGTTCTCCGACGTTACGAAGAAACTGGTTCTAACCTACGCAGACCAGGAACGGGCAGAACTAGGTGTACCACAGCACGAGAAGACCGATACTTGATGAACACCATGCTTCGAAATCGTTTTCTCACAGGAACTGAACTCACAAATCAGTTTCGACGCCTCGGAGGAAGTAACCCAAGTGCATGGACAGTAAGACGTCGGCTTGCTGAATCTAACTTAAAACCCCTTAGACCTGCAAACGGCCCTAAAATGGAGCGTGGCCATCGTATTTCAAGACTAAGATATGCCCAGAACCACGTAAATTGGAGTATTGAAGATTGGTCGAAAGTTATGTTCTCCGACGAATCAAAATTTATGCTCTACAAGCACGATGGAAGACACAGAGTGTATAGAAGACCAGGGGAAAGATTCAAGCAAGCATGCATCGAAGAAAAAGTAGCCTACGGTGGTGGGTCTGTACTTGTGTGGGCCGGAATTTCCTCTGAAAGTCGCACAGAGCTGGTGATCATAGAAAACGGCTCTTTAACTAGCGTAAGATATGTGGAAGAAATCCTCAACGAACACGTTGGTCCATTTATGGTCAATTTGGGTGAGGATGCTATATTTATGCATGACAATGCCCGACCTCATACAGGTAGGATTGTGAATGACTACCTTCAAGAGATGAACATTACTTGTATGGAGTGGCCAGCGCGCAGCCTGGATATCAACCCGATCGAGCATGATTGGGACGAGCTAGGGAGATGCGTAAAACAACGAAACCCAATCACGCTTCCTGAGCTCAAAATTGCTCTCACAGAGGAATGGGAGAATATTCCCCAAAATCGTATAAGGAACTTGGTGTACAGCATGCCAAACCGCGTAAACGCAGTAATGGAAGCACGAGAAGGTAGTCGAGTCGAAGTATTGAAATTCAAGAAAATCGTCATAAAGTTCAAAAATTTCATGTTTCCTATTTTTGTTTTAAGGAGAGATCAGCAGTTTTTTTTCTTTATGTAATTTTGTGTAAATAAAATGTATGGTGACTCATATTTTTTTAACTTTCATTTAAGGAGTATTAAATTGTCTATTAAATACAATTTATTGCATTAACCTAGCATTCTTACTTTCCGAGATTTTTTGGATTCTTTGAGTGACCCGGATTCATTGCTCTCGAGGGTATTTAAATTGGGATATGCCCATAATTCCCAAGCCGGGCATGCAGGTTGAAAATCACAGGGCATAACTTCTCGCACCACCGACGCTGCTGCCCGTCGTCAGTAGCTAGGTGATTTAGCTGTGTCGGTGTTAGACTACGCTATGCCGCAATCAGCCGACCGGCCGCCAGAGTCCCGTTCGATTAGTTAGCAGGGTGCACCACGTGCAGATGAGGTTGGCTAGGGTTCCAAAGATGGGGGTTGAAACCCCTTATACCTCCAATTAGACCATACGTCTAACTAAATGGGCAAAAACTAAGCAATTATGTAAGAAATCAGTAATTACATAAAATCAATAAAACAATATAATATACATACCAATGTATAAAAACAGTTTAATCGCTAGGAGTCAAGCCGCGCCCTCCAACAAGGGTCGGTAATGCACTGAAATCGATTAATTGTCCCTTTATTATTATTTTATGGCCTGCTGTCTTCGCTTTGTTCAGTTGTTACGCAATTTCTGCAGATTGCGGGTTATGATTGCTTTCTTACAGGGCGCAAACATGGATGTCTATGTTTTTAAACGATTTGATTTTTTTAAGCTTTTGTTTAAAAGCAATCGTGAGGGTCAATAAAAACAGTTAAATACACCAAAAATATAGATTTACATTTGTCCGTCGCTGGATGCCTTCATTGATCGCCGGGTGAATCTACCCGCGTCATAATTGGAATACAAATTCGCTCTTTGACGCGGCCGCACGTAGGGCAGTGATTTGGTCCTTTGTGCCGCACACATTAACTCGTTCGAGCCTCCAGCCCCACATTCTACCACACCAGCCGAATCTCAACCCAATCCCCGCGCACCAATGGCCACTATCCCTTAACAGTTACCAACTCACGCAATTCTATATTCTCGTCCAAAGCAGCAGAACTCACATCTGTATACGCATGCCCGCAGCCCTGGCTTGGCGTTTTAGTAGATAACGCACTGTATTTCGTTTGAATACAGTGTGATTTTGCATGAGGTGTGGGGGAGATTAGTGCTAGTAATGGTACGTAATTAGAGTAGAAAAGGCTAACATCGTAAGGTTCATTTGGCGGCTCCAATCAGTCGTAATGCGAAGGGGTAAGTGCTCCAGGCTTCTCAGATACACTGGCAAACAACTCAAGGGCTCTTGGACCGGCCCTTAGAGTTTATTGACACCTGCTCTACGATAAGTCGTTAGTTAGATCACCTTAACCTTTCGTATCATCATCATTAGCAATTAGCCTGTTAACAGCTACTCTTGATAGGCCTCCCGTTCATATAATATAGCTCTCCTATTACGCGATTCCTTTCGGTTCTTTTAAAGTCTCATCCACAGATCCTAGCTTTGTCAACCATGTTGTTCGACCACGGGGTCGGAGTCTTGGCCGTCAAGCATCTTAAAGCCACCACTCTGCCTTTGACCCAGAAGTACCTATCTTCTGTACTGACAGACTGTACACTTCTGTTGTTCTGTACTGCTTTGACCATCTTCCCTTCGTATACCACAGAACATTTTTAAATAGTATTGTATTGTATTCCTAGTCGTACGTTTCCACTATTATATAAGCAATATAACTTTTGAAACTATCATGGTTGTGAATATAATTATGAATATCAACGGGATATTTACCATGATTTGTGAGTTCTGTTGTTTCCTGATATTTCGACGCAGTTATATGCGCCATGATCAAATCATGGTAAATATCCCGTTGATATTCATAATTATATATCAGCAATGATCATATAACAGAGTCTTCTAGTTCATTAAGTAAGTCATTTCCAAGTCATATCCAACTAGGTACTTCCTTCATTCACAAGAAACGCACGGTTAAATCTGATTAGACACGAGGCGCGAAATATAGATTTTCTATTGTGCCTGAAAAATCTGTATTTATAACATTTTTTGTCTGTTTATTCTATATCTTTCTGTTTGCCGTAAAGCAGCATTGCTGTTACGGTTTCAAAGGTGTGTATGCCTATGAAATTATAGGCACATGAGGCTTAACACCTTCATACCTCAAGTTGAGCAGGGCGTTGCATCGTAGAGCACATTCCAAACATACGTGATCTACGTAGCAATAATGTGTCATATAAGTAATGGCTACCACTTAACACCAGGTGGGTCTTCTGCTAGTTTACATTTTCCAGGTTTAATAAAAAAAAAAATATTTATTTCCGGAGCGGGAATTGAATCCGCAAGCTCTTGCGTCCTCTTGCGTTTCAGCTGGCTAGTAGCCCCATCCACCAACAAGGTCGTGTTCGGTACAAGTATCTCGGTGTCACATGTCGGACCCCTGTTTTTCCGCGCCGGTCCGTCGCCTCCGAAACATATCAGTCAGACAAACATTCATAATATGAAGGGAACTTTTGATAGCTATAAAAGAGAAGAAAAAAGTGATACTTAAACAGTCGCCTGCCACAACTTAGGATTTTCATAATTGTCGTTTTAACTATGAGAACATAGACATAATTAAATGTTTATTTAATACATAAGCACACACATACAGCATTATTATTTAATTTAACAGTTTATAAATACCTAAGTAGATAAGTACTCTTAATATTAAGACATAAGAAAAGTTAAAACAATAAAGAAAACAGTTAATTTGGTTAGTAAATTAATCTATAGCAGGGTTGATGTGTATTGCACCATACCTGCACCGGTACCAGAGTAGCTACACCATAGAATCGTAAAGCCCAGACCCAGAACAAAGACAACCTCTGGCGCAGCAGGCTAAGGCCCACCTGAGACGCAAAAGGTAGGATTCGATTCTGCTGCGAGATTTGTCTCGTGTCTGTGTGTTTTATATTTATAAAGTGTAATTCTGTATGTATTAACAAAAAAATAATGAAGTAAATATAATATAACAGTCATGTGGTTCCCATGAGCTTTGTGTGGGGCTAGATAATGTTGTGTGTTAATCTCAAGCATTATTTATTTATTTAAATATCTGTAGTTCATCCAAATATTTAGTGCCTCATCGGAAACCCGGGAACCTCTTGCTTCTGAGTCTGAGCAGCTAACAACACGCAACTACACTAAGTTCGCCTGAGAAGTCAGCGCTGGTTGAGGTCCACCCTACTGAAATTACAAGAGAAATTTATTGCCAGTGGTCGAAACTAGGAGCCTTTAATAAACTGATTTCAACATTTCTTGATTCTCGTATAAACATCTCAGCATCATTGACAATAACCTGAGGGTCCACTACTGAACACTTAGTTTGTTTATGAACTGTGATGCGTTCCCTTATGTTTTATTTTTTATTTTTAGCGCTTTCTCCATCCAAAGGTTGCCTGGAAGAAATCGCTTTCAGCGTTAAGACCGCCCATTGTAGCATTTTTAAATGTCATTGTGTTTTGTTATATTTTTCATGCAATAAAGTGTTCATTCATTCATTAATTCATTCCTGGGCCTCCTTCAAGGATTTCCACAAAGAACTTCCCGCAATCTTGACGATATCATTAATCCATTTGGTGGTGGTCCCTACACTTCGTCTTCCAGTTCATGGTCATAATAAACATCCAATTCTATTTACAATTTATGTTATTGATAGGATTATTATTTATTTTTTCCCTATAAGCCCAGATCCCGTATAAAAAAGCGGGGCATAAAAGCAACACGACCGTCCCACCAATTTGTCGCTAAATCGAAATCGTAATCAGTTTTGACAATTCCATTTCGTATGTTCACGGGGTATAACTAAGTTTAGAACGTAGCAGGTAAATCGGAATCCACAACGTTAAGAACAAGATTGCTCTTAGACGTTAACGGCCTCTGTGGCGCAGTGGGCGAAGGTCCGCTGAGACGCAGAAGGTTGGATTTCGATTCCCGCAATGTTTGCATTATCTGCAGATATTTGTCTCTGGGTGTTTTCTATGTTTAATATGTATTTATTTACAAACAAAATGTATTTATGCATATAGTCGTATTCCCTTAATACAAGTTCTGCTTAATTTGGGGCTACATAATGCTGTGTGATAGTGTCCAGCATTATCTATTTATTTAGTTATTATTTGGATAGAAATCCACTGAAAAGTTAACCTGCTACCCAACAGAAGTCCTGCCTGAGAATTTGTACTTGCTGTCGCCGGTTTGATGTAAGGGGATTGAACCTCTTCGAAATCCAAAACAACCTAACGTGCTCCACAGCGTAGTTTATTATACACCCTGCTGTATAATTATACACCCTGCTGTATAACAAACGGGACGCTGGCGCCTAGCTGATAGGGGCATAGCGCAGCTATGACTAACACCGGCAAAGCTAAATTCCCTGACAAATGGGTAGCAGCATCGGCGGTTCAAGGAGTTGTATCTTGCGATCCCTAACCGGCATGCGCAACGTGGGGATTATTGCCATATCCCACTTCATAAGGGGAGACCTATTTCCAGCAAACTATTATAGGTTGGTGTCGTGTGGTGGTCACCGGTTTTGTTTCTTCGTTTAGCTTTTTTTTCCACCATTTTCCACGCACAATTTTACGGCACTGCCATTGCTGTGCATACAAATACGAAGAGATAGAGAGGGAGACAGAGTTAAAAAACTTATTGACAACATTTTATAAAAATGTGGCAACAGTACTTTTTTTATTAAAGGTACCAGTGGTCTTTCAGTCCCATGACAAACTCACTTTTGCAATTATGATCTTATATAATATTGATAATAGTCATCTTATATGATGAAAGGGGAGGATATTGAATACGTTCGTGAGTACGTTTATCTCGGCCAATTAGTTTCTTTTGAAGACCAGCAGGATAAGGAAAGCGCAAGACGGACCTTAAACGCCTGGCAAAGCTATTGATCGATGAAAGGACTATTTAAAGGAGATGTCTCCCTATCTCTCAAACGTAAACTCATGGACGTCTGTATCCTCCCAATTCTAACCTACGGTGCTCAAACTTGGTCACTTACCGGTGTTCAGAAGTCCAAATCCAAACTCAAGGTTCGCCAAAGAGCGATGGAGCGAAGTATCTTGGGCGTAAAGCTAACTGACAGAATTAAAAATACTCGCTCCAAAACTCAAGCCGCTAGGGCAGGGCACGTGTGTCGCATGCCGGACGAACTGTGGGCCAAGACTGCCGCTGAGTAAAGCGCTGAGACAGTGAGAAGGCATCATAGTAGACCACGCAAGCGATGGCGCGACGAGCTTGACATCTTCAGCGCCAATCAGTGGCAGGCATTGGCGTTGAACCGCAAAGAATGGAAAACTAGAGGGAAGGCCTTTGCCCAGCAGTGGAACAGTGCAGGCTAACAACAGCAACAACATCAACATAATATGAATAAGAACATATATTTATGTCAAAAGAAAAGTTTATCAAATTTTTGCATTTATAATGGACTTTATTTTAAGTCTACCGTTGATGATGACGCCCTTTGATCAAAGAGATTTCATACTAATAGTACGTCTATGTCATTGATATATTAAGTTACTTTATGATGACCCTGAACTGAAAATCTATACAAAAATAATAAAAGTAGCCCTTTAAATAATATTACAACGCTGACAAACATAAACAATATATCAATTGTAATCAATTGCAACTAAGTCAAATTGTCATCAAATCACGTCCAAATTGCAGAGGCCTGATTGAAATTGCGAATCGACTCTATAAATAATGATTTTGCCCGTCCGTTTGATAACTGCATTGATGTACGCAGTGATTGCGCCAGTGTGCCTTAGTTAAGTTGCTATAAAGTTGAGATTTGTTTGAGCCGCTTTAGTGCGGGGACGCAAGTAGAACGGATGTTTCTCTCCTAACTGGGATTTAGGCCACGGTCTTTGCTCGGTTATTGTAGTATTATTACGTTCTTGGTCCAATTTATTTTGGTATAACACCGGCAATATGTGAAAAAAATCGCCTTGGTTAAGCAAACTCTTGTAAAGTTCTTTGTGACGGGCTCATCTGAGGGAGTACTAATACCATGCCTATTTCTGTCCTGAAGCAGCATTTCTGTATTAGGGTATGAAGGATGTGGGTGCCGGTGATATTACAGGCACATGAGGCTTAACACCTTCATGCCTCAAGTTGATGCGTGACCTATGAAGCAATACTTTGGTATGGGTTAGGTTCGTAATAATGGTTATCACTTAACATCTGGTGGGCCATGTGCTTGTTCCATCTGCAGATATCATAACAAAAAACCCAGAATATTTTTTATTATAATTTTAATTTTAATTATTTTTTTATTATAACTTTATTTTGAATTTATTTTATTGTAGTTTTTATTTTTAATCGTTTTTTTATTATTGTTATTTTATTATCATCTTTTCTTTAATTTTGTTTATTTTGTGTTTTATGTATTTGAAATATTGTACACACCCCCCCAAAGGGTAGATCACATTGATACCTTTTTTAAACAATTGCACCATTGTACCAGGTGTACGGGGTTCCAACCCCCATCTTCGGAACCCAAGTCAACCTCACCTGCACGTGGTGCACCCTGCTAAACAACGAACGGGGCTCTGGCGGCCGGCTGATTGCGGCTAAGCACAGCCTACATCGGCACATCTAAATTCCCTGGCCACCGACGGGCATCAGCGTCGGTAGTGCGAGAAGCTGTGCCCTGCTATCCCCAACCCGCATGCCCAGCGTGGGGATTATGGGTATATCCCCCTTTATTAGGGGAGGCCTATGTCCAGCAGTGGACTGATATAGGCTGGTGTGGTGTGGTGTACCAGGTACAATGTAACTACATGCGTTTCGACAATAAATATACTTTGACTGACTTTGGAAAGCACATTGAGATGGTGGTCCCGGTTTTATAGTCGTTAAGCCGTCTCGGGACCTTCGAGCGGCCTAAAAACTCCGACACCAGAGTTGTACTAGTTCAAACGAAGAAGATGATCAGAAAAAAACACAGAAACACATTAGTTTACATCATGTTGCCCCAAACTAAGCAGAGCTTGTATTATGGGAACCACATGCATAAAATTTATACTTCCATATTTTTTTTGTAAATACATACATAATATACATAGAAAACACCTAGCGATCGCTAACTATGTATGTATCAACTGAAACCCCGTATGAATGGTACTTTGAACGCCAAAGCCTCATGTATGTTTTGTTCCCACTCAACTCACTTTTATGTATAACTTCTGAAATGTTATACCTAATGTAATGTGAATAAACTGAAAGTGAAATCGATAACTAAAATTGTAACTACTTTATGGATTTGGATGAAACTTATAATATACATAGTTTTTCGCAATTGGAATAGCATGCACTTTCTTATCCGGATATCGCGCAAGCGAAGCTGCATGCGAAAGAATTGTACCAACTAAAAACCTAATTTTATTGAACCAGTAGAATCAAATGAACCAGCAAACCAGGCCAATTTGCATGAATAAGCCTGTCAAGGCAATAGGAGATGAGATATAGCTTACACCGTGAGTAAGCAAAGTTGGTGCCAGTCAAAAGCACGTAATGGATGTTAAATCGAGGGGGGTTAAACTGCTTGGGGGCGCGGCGCGATCTTATCGAGATTATGATCGATGAGTGGGGCTTGAGAATACACGACTTGACACTGTCCAGTCGAGGCTTAGCTTAAGAGTACGACTTTAAATATTTTTCCATACATTATAATTCGGACTCAGATACCTACATTGATTTATGTATATTGTACTAGCGGCCCGTCCCGGCTTCGCACGGGTTAGGGCACTTTACACCTTGGGTTACGTTACTTAAGTTTTAGTAAGGATCCCTAATCTTTTCTGGCAATGAATATAGCCTATGTTACTCAGGGTGAAAACAGCTTTCCAATGTTGAAAAATTTTGAAACCGGCACAGTAGTTTTTGAGTTTATTCATTAAAAACATACACACACACAAAAATAAAATTTTATCCTCTTTATAATATTAGTGTAGATTAGTATAGATGCAGATTATTATTTATTAAGTTATCTTGAGAATGCATGAAAATAAATGTTTAGGAACGGTTTGGGCAAAATGTCCATCATCATCATCAGCCTATAGCAGTCCACTGCTGGACATAGGCCTCCCCTAATGAGCACCATTGCGCCCTGTCCTGAGCTCGACGCATCCAGCTTCTACCAGCAGCCATGTCAATAATGTCCATATTTCACTTAAACTTTGAAACTTATTATGCCATTGCCAGGCAAGCAAAGACGTGTATGAAAGGCAAGCTACAAATAATATACTAGCTATGCAACATTACCTATTAATTCTCAATGTCATAGTCGGTAAATAACAAACTGCGAGGTAAAGTGCCATGTTTCTCGTATTAGGTTTTCATTTCGAGATTATTTTGTTTCATGTTTCCCAGTTTGCACGCGAATGTCAAGTTCTTTACATTTTTACATAACGATATCAAGAATGTACATTCACACATTAATTTGTAGTGAAAATAAGTATTATGTGAAATATGAACGCTTGCTGCGGAGCGAATAATTATTCGTAATCATCAGTTTGTTTTGATACACAACCATAAAAAAAATAAGCTATGAATATTGGTGTCAAGAAACGTGTCAAATCAGCTCAACGAATACATCGTAGTATTAGTACAAATTGAGGCGAATTTGTCTCAATTTGGGAAATATTTTATGCTAAGGCTTGAAGCATTGTAATATATATATTAAACCAACTTAAAAACAAATGAACAATAACAATAATCAAAGTAAAAAGCTATCTCTTCAAGATTCAAAATTCAAATGTTTATTTGCTAGAATACATAAAATTATTCCAGACCAGCTAAACTAACCTAACCTAACCCGCTCGCAACTTCGTTTTGCGTGTATACATGTAGATATATCACAATCTGATCAATGGTTTCATAGATTACAAATATCCATTGATTTTTTTTACACAATTTAATCAGTGATTTCGGAAAACATAGAGAACAAACATACAAACACTGATTTTTATTTATATACTTAGATATGCATTGTTTTATTGTTCTAAAACCATACTCGCAATAATGCCCTTCTAAGAATCCAGTCTGGGGCATATCGGTTTAACACGCTGACTGCGGGCCTGACGCCGGGCAGGAGGAGGCCAGAACACGTGCCCTAGAGCAAGTGTATTTTCAGCAGTAACAGCGTTATACACCAGTTATACACTAACTAGTAGTTTTAAATTCTATAACGGTCAAGGATAGATTATCAAATCAACAAAAGAATACTGCAATAAGCATGCGCAGTACGATTAGCTTTTGTGTAATACCAGCGAATGTTTTCTGTCATCGAAATGACGTCATTATTAATCAGCTAGGGTCGAAAATTAGTCACAATCTCCCCGCTTTATAGTCCGAGAGCCAACTTAAGTGTCGCGTACAATTACTATTTTATTTTAATATTAACAAAAGGCGAGAACTGTCGTTAGGGGGCGCTTTTGTTTCAATTTGAATGTGCCGCTCGAAATATTACCGCAATTTGCATAGCCACTACTGAATTAATTTATCGGGGTGATTTTTATGGTTCAAATTTTTTATCGTGATTGAGGGTCCGAGTTTGAGCATTTTACATTACAATCTAACTTGTCTCACAAGCGGATAAAAACTCTCGTACCAATACAACTAAATTTATTAAACTGTAAGAAATAATAATGCTAGACTCATCGACACTAACACACAGCACCATATAGCCGAGCTTGTACCACAAAAGACCTATTTCTTTTGTACTTGTACTATGACATCACATGACTGATGTACTTCATTCATGTATATTTTTTATATAAAAATATATCATACATTAATCATATCATATTTGAATAATATTTTTGACATTGTATAATATTATTTGTATTTTTAACGTTTGTATTATGAATTCATTTTTATCATTTTATTATATTATTTGATGTTTCACCTCTGTATATAGTTGTTAAGGTTGTATGCTTTTTTTTAATTGAATAGCTCTCTTTTTCTTAGACTATTCTTTATCTTCTGGGCGCTTTGGAAACCATCTGTTATGTTCTGTGTTTTTATGAAATAAATAATTAATAATACATCCACTGGGTTAAACGATTTCTTTAGTGGAGACTGCGGCTTGGACGTATGTTGGACGTACTCCGGCCAGGTGTAGTGAAATTTTTCGTAAGGCTGCTGGTAGAAGCTGGATGCGTCGAGCTCAGGAGAGGGCGCAACGGCGCTCATTAGGGGAGGCTTACAGTGGACTGATATTGGTCGATGATGATGGTGATGATGAAACAGCTAGACCCCAAATATAAATATTTATAGATCAAATATTTGTCTTGCACGGGAATGGAACCTACAACCTTTTCAGGCGGGCCTTCACCCTCTGCGCCACAGTGATCGTCTTAATGAAGGTACGCTAAAATGTTAGTACCTACCAGCTTTCGGTAGGTAGTCGGACGCTTTCGAGCGGTCTAAAAATACTCCAGCACTAGAGTTGGCCACTAAGCTCATACGAAGAAGAATGTCAGTGGTGCCAGACGGAATAGACGAACTTCGCAAATAGAACGCTTGGGGTCGGATAGTTAAACAAACGGTTGAGTTCCATCGAAGTTTGGTCACAGTTAGTACTATCAACAAGTATTTGTATACGGCGACAAGCGGCGCCACTATCTATGCAAAACCGTTGCAGTCGTCGACTTATTACAGCTACTTTAAATGCAATCTATGCGGTGTATCGGGTTTTTTCGTCCACTGTTGTACCCTGGCTGCCATGGCGACGCTATCTACAGTGTCTTGAGTGATCTAGTGCTGGGTAAAAGGCCCTTCTGCCTACCAGTTTTATAATGACTATATTAGCCTATGTGGATTGATGTTATCATTTATCAATAACTTTATTGAAAATAAGATTAAATTACCTCATAATAAGATACTCGTACAAAAGTATCGTTTGAAATATTTTTTTACCCATGTAGCTTTGTGCCTGTTATAGGTTTAATATGAATTTTGACTAACAGCCGCTAATTTATTAGCCGTGCGAATATCTAGGGCAGTGCGTAGTTAAAATAAAATCTGATAAAAAAAAATTTTATGCAAGCTGAAATTCTACGTACTAGAAAATCTTATGTTTCATGTAGTTCTCATGTCCACCGACACACTAACGGGCGGTTATACGGCATTTTATCTTAATCAGATGTCACAATTGGCCTTAAAAGTTCAAACTGGATGTTTAGCCCATGTATTTAATCTCTACGTCTTCTGAGAGACAACTTCTGTGGCGCAGTGGACGCCGCGAGTAGGTACTTCCCTTTGACCTGGAAGAAAATGAAATTAAAAAAACATAAAACCGTTAATTTTGAGTTAAATCCGACGGTTACGTCTTTAAAATTATTTGATATCCACAATCTACCAAAGAACTGTCGGTGCGCGAGTACCTACAACTCGCACATGGCCTAAATCTTTACAAAAGAAACTGTCAGATTTTTAAATTCTATTGAGGAGCCTTGTAACAGTTTAATAAAACTCAGTTAGGTCATAACCTTGAAAACTAACAAAATTACTTCCAAGCTATTCATGTTATTACTGTGTAAATAAGGTTCATGGGTACTTACTTGGCTTTTTTTTATTACAGATCCATATCAGATGTTTGGTCCGACGAGCAGTCGGCTGGCGAATTCAGGTAAATATACTAATCTAAGTGGAAAACCCAAGAAGCAACAGACTAAGAGCCTGAAGCGCTGGTCTGACCAGGTGTAGTAACAGCTGGAACTTCTAGTTAACGTCGCACTCCATCAAGTTGAATACCGTGACAGATGGAGGAAAACCATTCATAACCCTTGCACGGAATAACGATCCTCAAATGGAGAAGCCATTTAGGAGGAAGTAAAAAATAATTCTACTCGATATAAATCGAAATGGACTCAATCGCCATGTTTCCTGTGAGAATCCGTGGTTATGATAAGTAGTTAGTTATCAAAGCGCTCGTGGCATAGCTTTCTTTGGTGTTCTGTCACTATTTGTATGGGGGGGTGGGGTGACCGTTCGCTCAGTTTCATCCTTCGGAAGGCACGTTAAAAAAACCTAGTATGGATCAAGCACGTTGTTTTCAATCATTAAAATCTCGGAGACCTCAGTGTGGCCTAAAGCTTCGACACCAGAGTTGGCCATTAGCTCCGAAAAGAAGAAGGATCAGGGTTAGGCGAACAAATTGAGCGACTTGTTACAAGTTAGCTGACCCCGGACGGCACGCAAGGTGGTACAATGCAAATACAAGGGATTTTGAGAAGGGAAAAATATACCACTTAAGATGTGCCATGCATGTGCAATGTGCATGGTGGGCCATGTGTTTGTGCCATCTTCAAATGCCATAAAAAAATACTTACTTGCTAGAACTAGGTTTGTTGTTGATAACTAAAAATGCATATTAGTTCGTATAAGTACAATAACTGTAGGTATAAGCAACCGTAGGTTTTATTAGGTGAGAGTTTCTATCTCTAATACCTAAACTAGGCCGAGCCTGTATTGTAGGTATCAGTTTCTTCCTCTGTATACAATTAGGAGTAGGTTTAGGTAGTAGGTAGTGTTACTACCGTAAACTTATCAAACCACCTTTTTAAACTACCCACATTTTACAATTTCTAAGGTTATTATTTGTGTTTTTGTATACATATATTTACCTTATTTGGTACACACGCACACTTTTAACCTTATGCTCACACCTTCGTGCCTCGAGTTGATGGACAGGTCGTTGCGTCGTAAGACATGTTCCAACCATGCGTGGCATTCTTTGCAATACCTACTTTGTTTTATACAATGCTTACCACTAACATCAGGTGGGACAAGCGCTCGTTCCATCTTCAAGTAAAAACATGTTTGAAAGTCTAAGAAAAAGATTAGTTTAAAAAATAGAAATAGAAAGAAAAAGAATCGAAATAGAAAATCTTTATTGTCATAGATCTTTAAAAAACGATACAACTGCTTCAGTTAAATGCACAGACCAAGACTCGTCCAATAAATTACAAATAATATAAAGATCATTATGATGTACGGCCTCTGTGGCGCAGTGGGCGCAAGGCCGCCTGAGACGCAGAAGGTTGCGGGTTCGATTCCCGCCGCGGGACAAATGTGTGCATTATTTGCAGATATTTGTATAAAATCTGGGATTTGCAGATATTTGACTCAGGTCTAGGTGTTTTCTATGTTTAATATGTATGTATTTACAAAAAATATTATTTAAAAGCAGTATATCAGTCATGTGGTTCCCATAATACAAGCTCTGCTTAGTTTGGGGCTACATGATGCTGTGTGAAGTGTCCAGCATTATTATTATGTATTTAAATTAAATTTAAAACATATTCGTTAACAAACAAAAATAACATTTTAGTTTATTAGGTATGAACCGCATCTTACTATATTTGTCTATTCGCTGTGTAGGAAAATTCAAAAAATATAATACCCAATTGACTTGAATAAAAATTTAAAGAAAGTAAGAAGATATTTATTTGAACATCTCTTACATATACACTGCAAAATGAAGTAACTTAGAAGTAGGGTTAAACAGACGTTGAAACAGGTCGCCACTCAGCATGTGGTACGGCAGAGGGCTTGTCGTACCACAGCGCTGCCTGGTCTTCCGTGACGTCAAGTTAAGTGACAATTGGGTTATATTTGTTACATAAGTTCACAAATTATAAAACATATATAAGTAAACTTAGCGGCTACAATTCTTAGGAAGTCTGTCTATTGTGTTGGGTTGTAGTGTAGCCCGTGTTAAGATTGGCACACCACACGACATTTTCATAATTTACTCCCGCTACCGGTCTGAAAGTTTGAGTAAAAAATGTGAAATAACTGTAGATTAATGTCCGTTCCTTCTTGAAGCTATAACTACTTACCAGATTGATCTGAAATGCACTTAGTTCTAGATTATAATAGCATAGCTTACTTTCTATACAAGTAGGTACCACGCGCGCGAAGCTGCGTAGCTACATAAAAAGAGAATTGTACCACGTCGTACTACCATTGCACCGCTTACCGTGAGAACATAGTGGTTTATCAGCGATCAACCCTCGAAAGTCGAAAGCTAATAGTAAAAATGTCACGCACCTTTTCATTTTATGTGTGAGGGTTAATTGCCATTTGATAGCTGTTTGATTAGGGCGGTGATAACAGTAAAGCATACAACAGTATAGTACAGACTGAATAGGTAAATCAAATTACTTGATACGATTGGTAAGATTAGGAGCTCTACTCTTTTGCTATGCTTGACACTATATTTTTAGATATCCAGTAAATAACTTATCGAAAAATTCATGATGATGGAAATGGGAGTCGACACCAAAACCGGCGAAGCCAAACAGCTCGTTACCTACTTGGAGACGAGCAGTGTCGGCAAGTATTGGCATATTAGTGTGTGAAAACCAACTCTCATGTTAGTAATAGCAACGAAAGATAAACTCAGTATCTACTTACTATTACATCTGGTTTGTAAATCAAATACAATTCATCAAAAATACAAAGTTAAAATATGTTAATTTAATAATATGTTCGAATTTAATAATATCTATGTATATAAAAGAGGCCTTTTTCTGGAATCAATGCTGAGCCACTGGAGTTAAAAAGTTGAAGTTTGAAGTGTAACTTCCTTTCATAGCAAAACCACCGAACAAGAAGGGATTTTCGGAAACTCAACCCCTAGGGAGTTAACGGGGGTGGCAAAGTTTGTGTGGGTGCCGAAAAAAATCTACACTTATTGACTTTAAATTTTGCACAGACTCTCTAATAAAAATAAAGAAACACATATTTAAGGACTTTTTGAAATTCGACCCCTAAGGGGGTTAACGGGGGCGGCAAAGTTTGTATGGGGGATGAAAAAAATCTTCACCAATTTACTTGAAATGTTACACATAGACTCTCTAACAATAATAAATACATAAATTTCAGTATGTTTTGAAATTCAACCCCTACATACTCCTACATATTATACAAAAAAGGGGGTTAAAGGGGGTGGCATAGTTTGTATGGGAGACGAAAAAATCTCCAATAATTGACTTAAAATTTTGAACAGAGACTCTAATGAAAATAAACATATGCCTGTTTCAGCATTTTTGTTAAATCAACCCCTTAGGGGTACAAATGGGGTGACAAAGTTTGTATTGGGGACAAAAACAATATTCACTTATTGACTTGAAATTTTAAACAGAGACTCTCTATTAACTATATAACTCCTCTAATGGGTTCAAAGGGTTGGCAAAGTTTGTATAGGGGACGAAAAATTTTTGTATTCATTTCTTGCAATTTGCACACAGGCTTTCTAATAAAATTAATAAACACATGTCATATTTCACGATTTTCTGAAATTCAACCCCTAAGGGGGTAAACGGGGGGTGGCAAAGTTTGTTGGGGGGACGAAAAAATCTTCATCAATTGACTTGACATTTTGTACAGAGACTCTCTAATGAAAAGAAATAAACACCTATTTCACCATTTTTCGCTTGTGAACCCCTAAGGGGTACAAATGGGGTGGCAAAGTTTGCATGGGGGATGAAAAAATCTTTACCTATAGACTTTTGCACAGAGACTTTCTAATAAATAAATAAATACTTATTTGACCATTCTTCGCAATTCCAGAGGGGTAGGACTTCGCTTCGCTTTAGGTAGTTGCGTCCACGTGGCTGACCACCATATTAATTTGAAACAGTAAGTCAAGGAATTATCTAGTGTTCTTCAATTATAACGATGAATGCTGAAATGCAAAAGTTTATATAACCCAGTATATAAGACTACTACCGAAAACTGGGGGGGGGTTGCAATCAGACCATGATTCTGAACATATATATAAAAAAGCAAGTTTTCGTTTTGGTAGACGTCTTTTTGCAGCCACTCAAGTCGTTGTACCAGCCCGAAAGATCGGATTTGCATGAAAATAATCACCCTGTGAAAAGCCTTATGTTATGTGCCTCGAACCTCACCGGCACCCACATCCTTCAAACCAAAACAGCAATGCCGCCTATATTGTATACTCGAAAAGTATACAATATATGGCGAAGTATTCAAGAACACACCATATCTGATCTAATCACGAAACTATAGCCAAAAGGCCATGCATCATTAAACGGCGTTTAACTGTATATAACCCCGTGTAAGAACCATAATAACCCTACATATTGATCGCACAATCACACCTGGCTAAATTCAAAACCCCAGTGCCCACAGTAGCGCGATCTAGTAGTGTCACGTACGTACTATCAGCTACAAGTCTACTTTACCATCATAAGGGTGCATTTTCTGTGCAGCGACTAGCTGCTAGCCCCGCATTGTCAAATTTTAAACACTTAACTAGTAAATGTAAACTAGAGGCTTATACTTAAATTCATAAAAGAGAGAAGAGTCATAAAACAAAGGGCTTTCTCAAAAAAAAGAAATGTTGTAAAAAAATTAATTATTTTTTATTTTTTAGAATTGATTTTGAGACAGCACTTACTGGCAGAACATGCGTTCTATTTTGAACTGTAATATTGGAGATTTAATCGAGTCCTAATTCTCTATATTGATAAAGTTACTTACATGATGTTTGCTTCAAAACTAACAAAACCGATGAATGGCCTAATACTTACAAACGTTTGATAAAAGTGATGGTGGAGATAATCTCACCATGTCGTGAGTACCACGTAGTTCTAGTTAAATCACTATCTTACGAGCTTTCGACATCATCTCGATGATGAGATTATCAAACGTTTCCGGATATAAAGTCCCACATTAATCCACCACCACCACCACCACACCAGCCTATATCAGTCCACTGCTGGACATAGGCCTCCCCTAATAAAGGGGGATATGCCCATAATCCCCACGCTGGGCATGCGGGTTGGGGATCGCAGGGCACAGCTTCTCGCACCACCGACGCTGCTGCCCGTCGGTGGCCAGGGGATTTAGCTGTGCTGATGTAGGCTGTGCTATGCCGCTATCAGCCGGCCGCCAGAGCCCCGTTTAGCAGGGTGCACCACGTGCAGGTGGGGTAGGCTTGGGTTCCGAAGATAGGGGTTGGAACCCCGTAATTAATCGCATCTGGCTTATTTTTTTTTTCTTGTAACTAACTGCAGATACATTGTAACTATTGTACTAGAGAACCTGTACATAACCGCTTTAGTGAACACCAACCTTAAGCAATCAGGCAAATGGTAAAAATCAAAGAGTGTATAATTTAGTTCTATAAATCAGAGGTCGACGCAGGCGCAATTTCAACTAAAACAATTACCGACACGTGCTGGGTTAATTATAAGGGCGCGTTCACACCACGCCTGTGTTTACCTGTCGTTTCGCGCGGTTATTAAAGCGGTAAGCTGACGTATCGCTTACCTGTGTACACAGGCCGTGGGATTTGGGGGAGTTTGTGGGATCAATACAATAATAATTTCATAAATGTAATGATATGTTAGTGTACAAAGTAACGGTAAAACTAGACGACCCACGCGTAAAGAGCGTTTGCTAAGATTTTCCCGTCTGTCAAAATTATGTAAGACCTATGCCACAGTTTGGTTGTCAGAATAAGCTGATTTCTGATTTCAGGACTTTGGAAATGTGTGTATTATACTGTAATACACACATTTCCAAACCAACTTTGGAAATGTGTGTGTGTATTATACTCACTGGTTGTGAGTATGTGTCCGGTATAGTTAATTTTAGTTAATTTTTAAAATATTCATAAATAAATAAATAATGTCAAATGTATCATAAATAATGTCATTCGCTTGAACATATTGATATTTTTTGGACACACATTTGGTTATGAGTATTGGCACGGAACTTTCATAGTATTTATTTCTTATAATCTAAGTTCGAAGTAATTGAGCTCTGAGGCCCAGACTATTAATTGCATGAAAAACAAACAACAAAATCAGAATAAGGCTGTAGGTCATTTTTAAATTAATGAAAATACGAAGATAACATTATTGTCCATACTTTTCATAAATGTGATATAAATTAAATTTAGGTAGGTACACGTTAAAACTACTTCCCTCACTATTTTGGAAAGCAACATCCAGCTCAACTCAACCAAAAAAAAGAATAGATTTCCCACAATCGAGTGGGGTCCAATATTTTGGCGATCGGCGCATTAATTGCAAGTAATAAAACCGATGGTCCGTGCACACAATGGCTCAAGCGAATCGAGATGCGCAGCAAACATTGTGACATACGAAACGAAAATAGTAAATAAATCACTTGCACGGCTGTGTGAACCCGCCTTTATAGATGCAGCAGAACTACTCGTTTGCGTTCGCAGCTATTTATAATACAAGTTATAAAAAGATGATTATGATCGAAACATAATAAATTGTTAGGTACTAACTCTTTAATAAACTGTTTTATAGAAGTAATGCGAAAGGATAGCCAGCGAGATAAAAAGTAGTTTACTTCAAGATTTATAAACTACCGACTTTAATTCTGTACATAATAAACTTCTGGCCAAGTTTATAAGCCTGATATGAAGATTTGCCTCGATTTTTACATTTTCTAGTCATTTGTCGTTGAAAATATTTTTATTTTCTTTTTTAACTTATATTTTAGAATTTTTTCGTCGAAACCGCGAGCCGCAGCTAGTAAGCGCAAAGTACCTTAAGGGCCGTTCCACACGACTGCGTGGCCGTGTTCGTTCGTGCGAGAGGTAACATAGCCGCTCAATATCACGACATGTGGGGGGCGACCCTAGCCGTTAACATATTCGGCTACTGGCGTTACTCCATCCATGTAACAATGCGCTGTTTTATGAGACTTGCGTTTTTATAGGCGTAGGCTTGTTATTTGGAAATAAGCTTTTTTTTCTATAGGCAGGTATATCTTGTATTTTTAAGTAGCGAACCGCCTTGGCTTTGCAAGGGTAAATTTTCTACTAATGTGGCATCAACTTAGCGCTTCAGTGCTTCAGAAGGCACTTTAAGATGTTGGTCCCCCTGGATTTTTCAGTCGCTAAGCCATGTCAGAGGCCTTCGGGCAGACTGGCTTATCTCATCATCAAATAAGTTTAAAATATTTTAGTGAATTATAAAAGTTTCATCAAAATTGATTTCGTAGTTTATTCAACTCCAAATGTTTAGGTAGCGTTTTCGAATATAACAGATACCCATAGTGTATCACAGTATTTCTTACAGGTTCAGGACAGATCCAGCTGTGGCAGTTTCTCCTCGAGCTCCTGAGTGACTCCAGCAACGCAGGCTGCATCACCTGGGAAGGCACTAACGGGGAGTTCAAGCTGACTGACCCTGACGAGGTCGCCCGCCGGTGGGGGGAGCGCAAATCCAAGCCTAACATGAACTATGATAAGCTCAGCCGAGCGCTAAGGTAACCTGGTGACCCTGGTTACCATTGGTAACCCCGGTTACAAATAGTTACCTCTGTAACGCGAGCATTTGCGACTAAACGGGTACCCTTTTACGCACGGCGAATAGCCATTGCAATTTATACGCGTGTGTTTGTGAACATGTTCTTCAGTGATGGAGTTGTTCAGCTTGTTCATGTGAGCAACTTGGCACTAAAAAGTTTGTTCATGCTATTCATAAAAGGTTAATTTGTACCCACTACATTGTATATGAGAGTTGTATAGAGTAAGCACTATAAAATTCGTAAAAACTAGAAATATGATAAGCGAAAGTTATTTTGTTCATTCTCTACTTAAATCATAGAAAGAGAAACTAGGGTATATACATAATACCCTTGTTTCTACTTGGGAAATTTCTTAAACACCCATATTTCGTTTCACGTATTTTTTAAAGTGGCATGTTCTATTATAGAACAAACTATTTGAATAAATAATTTAAAAAAAGGGTTTTGCATACGGATGCTGATTTGTCAACTTTATAATAATTATTTTTTTAAGTAAACGTGAACACTTTTTTCTTTTGTATGTGTTAGTGGACAGAGTTCAGAGTCTGAGTAATTCACGTGAACACTGATAATACCAGCTCACGACAAGTCACTGTGAACATGTTCCTGCGTTCAAATGAAATACAGCAGACTAATAATTTACCTTTACGCAGATACTACTACGACAAAAACATAATGACGAAAGTTCACGGGAAGCGGTATGCGTACAAATTTGATTTCCAAGGGCTGGCTGCTGCTACCCAGCCAGCCGCCAGCGATCCAGCTTACAAGTACCAGAGCGATCTCTTCATGAGCTCCTACCACCACTCGGCCAAGTTATCGTCTTTCATGTCACCGCACGCAGCGATGCCTACATCTACAGGTAATATTAGATTCTGCTTTTGCGAGTTTTTGGCTAAAATGGTTTTAAGAAGTCTCACTTGTTTTCTTGATCTTATATGAAACACCTCAGATTCTGTAGAGGTTAAAATCCCTTGTTTATTGAAGTAATTATTATTCTGTTTCATTATTACTTATCGTTGATCATCTTCGATCGTCTACTCTTGCAATTATGTTGATTCAAACTCTGAACTAAATTGGCCGTTATGACAGCTACAAATCCCGATAGACTTGTTCATTTGACGCTCAAAACAAATCCCACAATGAAATTTTAATTAAGATCTAAAAAATCATGTCACCCCACATGTTTTCACCCTTCACACGCAGTACAGTTGACGATAATCTGCATTTCTACGTGCTAATGCGTCGGTACACTCGCGTGAACTAATATTTGCCCGGTGCTCCAAACGGGTTGTCATTGACACGAGTGCTCGCTCTTGACTTAATGGAGTATTATAAATTAAATGCGATGGCATGGATATTCATCGCCACATTTTTTTTACATTCACCTGCAGCGTGCCTCACTATCTCACTATCATATTGCATGACCATTTATCAATTTTTAATTCAGTATCAGCTTACCCATTGAGATATAATGAAACGCATTCATTTTTTGACATAAATATAACTATAATTGGCCATGGTCTGAATAAAACCTTCTGTCGGGAAATCATCACGAATAATTCTCATCAAAAGAGTATCAAACAAAAGTTCATCAGTCTTTAAAAGCTTGGACCGTGTCGTCTGTCTGTTTGTTTTCACGAAAACCATTTTTTAAACAATATTTTTGATATTGTTGTACGCGACTTTAAAAATTAAACCATTTTAGACATATTGGGCAACATAGGCGAATTTTACATTTTTTTATATTTTATCTTGGTGTTTTTAAAACATGTGAAAATCATGATTAATTTCTAAAGAGGTTTACACTAGCATTAAATTGCAAGCTTATAACAAAACTTCGAGCTTAAATGTTTATGGTTCTTTTGTGAAAAAATACACTCATTGCGGCTCAATGTTCTGTTACAAGTATTAAATTCAATGGTGTGTATTCACGATAGGGTATTTTTTCGTTTCGACATGTATTAATTTTAAGTTGTTTTTATTAATTAACTTGTATTAATTTAAGCAAATATTTATTATTTCGCACACTTGTTGTGTTGATGTTGTTGAATCAATGATATGAATAAAATTTAGTTCTTTTCATTAATCTCAACTAATTTTTAATTAAATTCTGCTCTAAAAATCTTCTCTACATAGCTACAACATTGTATCTAGACTAGCTATAAATATTATACAAAAATGGGGGCTTTCTGTTTCATAACATGGAAGACAGGTGGGCTGGTTTTAGTAGGCATTATACTATTGATCATTTTTTTTTAAATTGGGAAATAGGACAACTATATGTTTATTTTTACAAGAAAGACAAATCGTCTCTGGTTATGTACCTACTTTCATGCACCTTGTTTCAAGTGAACTATGTCATTATGTAACTTATTATTAACACATCCACTTCTTCGTTCACTAAATGTAATTGTTCCAGCTTCTATATTCCCGTCGGCGTCGTGGGGCAACTGGGGAGGAGGGGGTAGTAACCTCTACTCTCCCCACTCGATGGCCCCTCCCCACGTGACGTCACACCTCGGCTCCTACCCGCACTACGCATGACCTGTCTAATTTGAACCACAGTTCTATAACCCACTTATCTGTAGAGCAATCTTAGGCGTCTTTTGCAGACGTAGCTCCGTTCCTAGAGAAAAAATTCGATAGCAATGCGGCAGCAATACCTAACTACGCGGTCTGTCGAAAAATGTATTTATAAATCATAGTACCTACTGAACAAAAAAGTTGTTGGACTATTAGTGTTTTGTGTGTGCATTCCAACCTTGAGCAAGTGATTAGCAAGTGGTCTCATTCGTGTAAAAAAAAGTTATTGTTTAGTGGGTAATTACGATTGTTTTTTTGACCGAATGCGTGACCGAGTGAGTGCTGTCGTTTGTAAAAGTTTTACATAAAGAATCCGCTGTTTCCGCAACTGGCAATGATTTTTACATATATTTTCAAGAAACTACACAGAAAGCGCGAGACGTGAGATTCGACTAGCGACTTGCGATTGCTTGTGATAGTTCCCTTAACTAAAGTTGCTACGACTGCACAGGGCCTTAGGAAATAGAACATTATTACAAAGTCAACTGCAAATACCTACAATGTCCTATCCAGTCATTTTTAAGACCAAATTGATAACAATAATAAAAAAGTTAACGCTATTAATAAATAACGTACATGACTGATAATAAGTGTTATTCATTTTATGTTCGTATCTACAGATAGGTGTGGAAATATATTGTTTTAGATGTGTATAACTATTATTCAGAAATTGTTTCAGTTTGTTGGTTTAAGATTTCTGTTATAATGCCATTTTTATTCAAAGTCCAAAGAAATCCTCGTAATACAACGCAAAATATCATTTTAGATAAAGATAAAATGTTTTATTTTAGATATTATTTTTATGGAAATAATCTTGCAGTTGTGATCGTTAGTATTTTCTCCTTCTCATGGCACATCATGAAAATACGACACTAGTCTTTAACAAAGAATGTTGTAAATACTAGATACTCATTAATATTAAGTAGAATTATTTATTTAGGATAATATACATTTTTTTGGATCTTCGAAAATGAATGAGAAAACAATGAAAAAAATACGTGATATTTCGTGATAAAATTTTAATTTAATTTAATTTAAGTTGTGTAAAATTAATTTAAAAAATTATTGCTTAATATCACGGGAGGCTAGGGTTAGCACGTCGATTGACGACCTACCAATACTCGATTGGATACTCAGTATTATTATAATAATCTCTAAAAATCATTTATATCAAATCGTTAAGTGTGTTCATCTATTAAATGGCAGTTTTGATTTTAAAATTAACATATTAAGCTCAATATTACGTGCCATTTTGTGCAAACTAATAGATCATTGACAAATCCAATGACAATACTTTATATTACAATGTATACAAAATAATTAGTTGATGAATAATCAGTATTAAATATACATCGTGTACCCAGCCTGTGGACAAAGAATGAACACCTCGTAATACTACCTCTCACAAATGCTGTGATTAAAACTCATCAAAAAGATAAAGTAGCATACTGTATCATTATTGACACGAATAAGATGACAAGAGATGCCTGTGTGAGTATGAAATGAATGCTTTTCATCAATAAAACATTTACATATTATGGCCACGTCACATTACTCAATTATTTTAACAATTTTAAAACCATTGTTTTCTCGGTAAATACTAGACCGATTGTTTTAATACTTTGCATATTGGTCAAAACCGTGTAATAAACGTGTAGTGTTCGTCTATGTCCACAAACTGGGGACACATTGTAAACACTCCTCCAATTTTCTCATATACTAATAAATTGTAAATACAGCATCATTGTCAATTGACTGAAAAAATTTAATCGGTTTTCTCTGTAGACTGAAACGTTCAATCAAGTTATATCAAAATAAATTAAGTATAACACAAACAGATGATTAGGTGGGTAGCCTATTCGTCGCTTTCTTACGATGGGAAAATTATTGCGTATGTTTTATAGCTCCGGAAGAGCCGAAATTGTCTGCTGGACTCTCAAGATATCATCAGCATTACGACTGAAACCCATCGTCTACCGTCGCGTCGCTCACCTGAGGGCGAAGTCGTTTCCGATCGCAGCCACTTTATCCATACCTCGATGTCACTGGTAACCAGAAATTCATCTGGATACATATTTTGAATTAGCAAACCACATTTCCAGCTATATATACAACACGAAATAATGAATTCGAATACTTTCAATACATTACAGTTGCAGTTAATATTTTAAAAATCCCCGAGTAGAAAAACTGACAAGAAAGGTACAACTTTTGAGGAAAAACATATTGAGTATTTTTACTCATTCTATGATTTTTATCATGCATTTAGTTTTGGTTACACATTGGAGTAAGTTAATTTTCATTTATTTAAAATTTTTGTTTTACAAATACCTAACTATTTTTATATCAAATCACTACATTCCTGTATTCATTCCAAAAAAGTACATGATATGTTTTTTATTACAACACAGACATGAGATATTATATAAACTTTTTTTAATTACTGATAAAAATGTATATAAATTTAGAATTATTTTAAAAGTGCAATCGTAATAGATATAGAATAGTTTAGCAATAAATAAACCTTTTAATAAGTATATTTATTTGTAAATTTATGAATTTTGTTTGTATATTTTCTAGTTATATTAATTTAAAATAATGTATATGTTGTTTAATTTATTTCTGTAAACTCAAAATCCATGTCAATTTCTCTAAACTGGGTTTTATTTATTTTAATCACAGACTAAAACAAATAATACATAATTTTAATAGGTTCAATAAACCTTGGCATGTATCACATTATTAAGAGTCACTCCGATTCTCGTCTCGTGAACGCGCCATTTGATAAATTATAAAATTATGAACTTTAGTGGAATCGATTTATCGAGCTTAGATTAATATTTAAATTTAAACTACCCTCAATGTCATTAAAGTCATCTAAAATAAATTTTAAAACTGTATTAATTTTAACTTTAAGTTAGTTTCATAAATATTGTGATCATAGATACCAGTCAATGTTTAGATTTTCTATTAACTTATAATTTTAATTTAATAAATATTAAATTGTAAGTTGATATTTTTTATTTTTAATGCATGTGTCAATATAGTGAATCATTTAGACGTAGAAATACCATTGTATAGATGTTATTGTATTTGAAAATGAATAAAACCAAATGAAATGTAGTTTTTATTAACTTTTTGCCTCTTTATGGCTGACTATCTCTTTCAAACGTAGGAGCTTCATAGGTCAACTTATTTCGTATTCTACTCAAGTGTCGAATACTAGCATAGATTATTTTCGATGCTTGAATATTGATACGTACTAGAAGGTATAAACTAATAAAAGTCTTATAATATATTACTTACCTTACACAGATTGTCATACACAATACATAAATCTAACTAAAATGTCCTTGAATGGAATATTGGTATTGTGTTTTACTATAACCTCTCTTAATTTAAAATATAATATTTACAAATTACACCCTGTAAAAAATATCAGTAGTGAAGATATTTACCATACTCAAATTTGTTTTTAAGTTCGACACAGGTAATGTCGTAGCAGTGTGCTACGAAGCATAATACCTCGTCAACGTCGTAGCACTTTCGTAAACCGTACTACGAGGCGTAGGCCTAACGTATGCGGCATGACTAAATATCGTGCCCAATGGCTAAATAATAAATAGTCAATTCGTAATACGTCAAGATTGATATACCTAGTACTATCCAAAGAAGTTGGTTTTTTTTTCTTAAATCTATGGTACCTACTACCTAAGAAATACTATAGGAAAAGTTAGAATTTTCAACCTTACCACAGAATAACCTTACCTACTTCACACTAATATTATAAATGCGAAAGTAACGCGCGTGTGAGTGTGTGTGTGTGTGTGTGTGTGTGTGTGTGTGTGTGTGTGTGTGTGTGTGTGTGTGTGTGTGTGTGTGTGTGTGTGTGTGTGTGTGTGTGTGTGTGTGTGTGTGAGTATGTGTTTATTAAACTTGGAATATACATAGATTGAGACCTGGATCAACACCTGTAACGTTAATGATAAAAACAGTAATATGGGTACTTAAGTATAAATTGAAATACTTCCTAAGTCTCATTTATAAATAATATTATATCCTTAATCAAACTGCTAATTGATTAAAGGAGCAGGCACCATACGTACAAAAAAATATAGATCCCCAGAATTAAATTAAATACGTAAGTCGTACCTACTAGCCTATCTACTCAGCGCACACGCAGCTATCATATAGAAGCGGCGCGAACGCGCGCATGAACTTCAAACTAGTTTAGAGGGCAGCCCACTGGCTGAGGTCTGCACTCTGAGCGCGACCCCCGACACTGCACTGAGCCGCCATACAGATACGCTTTTGCGCTGTGGTAAAAAATAATAAGTTTCTACATCATCGCTTTCAGAAAAGTTAAAAGAAGAGATTCTTTTAAAATGAGAATTTTAACTATATAAACTAAGTGTCTCATCCCGTACTGGGAGCTACGTACGGGTTCATCTAAGCCTGCAACAAGCTACGTACAGGCGCATCAAAGGCCTGCAACGGGCACAGCTACCTGCTGAACCAACTGATACCAAACCCTTGAGCCCTGCAAAAACAATTACTGGACGACTGAACCAACTGATACCAAACCCTTGAGCCCTGCAAAAACAATTACTGGACTGCCTGGATCTACAAACGCGAAGCGAGGGGAGTGGTATAGAAGGCGGATCCGTCCTTGTCTGACCAAGCGTAATCTTAGGCGACCGTACCCGCGGTTCTACTTAAACTTTAGCTTCCGTTCTTCTAGTAATTTAATAATAATACCTAGTTTATGATTTCGTTTTTTTTAAATATAAAATTGAATTGAGACCGCAGAGAGACAAATAAGTAAATTGCTTTTTACCCGACTGAAGTTCTCTTCGGTCGGGTTATAATTTTAGGGTGTGTATTTTTGTAATTTATTTTGTCCGTCGCTGTAGCCCAAACGGCTGGACGGACTTTAACAAGTGTCGTTGGATTTGCCTAGATCACGAGGGTGACATAGGCTATACTAAATGTCAAAAAATTCAAAATGGCGACTGTAAGAAGCCAATGAAGACTGCCCCCTGCGCGACATATGTTTGCACTTTCTCCGAGTTCAGACACATTAAACGGTGGTATAAATACTCTTAGTTCCTGATATCTACAATACAGGCGAAATTCATGCTTGAATGCCTCGTACTGTCCTGCCACTGTTTTTTACACAAAATAGTCAAGCGTTTGACAACTATTACACCTGAAACAGGTGAAGATGTGGTCTAAGATGGAGCACGCTTGCCTAGAAGGAACCGATTCACTCTGCCTTATTTCTGTCATGCTGTTAGTTGTTGCCTGCCAACGCTTCATTATTGGGTAAAATCCGAATGTAGTAGGTACGTATGAATTATATACATAGGTAGGTATGTATGAATTATATACATACTCGTACCCACTACATTCGGAATTTGATACCTATAGTAACAAAACCAAGATATTTCCAAGGTTTCATCATCTAGATTCTGTGAGAAGCCATTTTCAATTTCTCTCAAAATTGGTATGAAGATTTGAGTTGAGTTCCATCGACCTCGGTACGAAAAAAACACACTATACCTCAATGAGATAAGTTACCAATAATTTACTGATTCGAAATTCGAACTTACCTTCTTGGAGGCTCCAGAGCTTCCGAAGATAGATTGTTTTACCCAAGGAGGTTTACTATGTAAGTACCTTAAAATTAGTTCCATTGTTATACCCAAGTTTTACCATAAAGACCATACCAAAAATTAATTACTAATTCGAAAATCGAACTTACCTCCTTGGAGGCTGCGGATTTAAGCCTCCCCCACTATGTCACATGCGTTATTGCAAAATCTGTTTTTAGTACATTATGTACTTAACGGACTTAAACTACTACTAACTTAACGTACTATTAACTTAACGGGACGGCTACGCAGTTACACCACGTTACGCACTGCTGCGATAACGCATTTGTGTGCAAGGACATCTCCAATAACACAATAACGCATGCGGTATTATCGCCGATAATAACGCAGCTGTGGGAGGCTTTAATTTTGCAAGTAAGTAGAAAAACTCTGTTTCATAGAAAGTAGGTAGGTTAATGTTTTGAACATTCAGAAAATACATAATTCCGCTGTCATCTCAACAACAATTATTTTTACTTATTAGTAAAAGGTATTTTTTGTAACAATTACATATGTATGTATTATGTAGGTAAATAATAATTGACACGTGTCATGCATTGTTTATGTATAAATAATTGATTTTGTTTATAAAACACACTATTTAAGTACCTACCACGCGATTTAATTTTAAATTAATCCCGTGTTTGTTATTTTATTTTGATAATTTTATTACTACAGGTAATGTTAAATATAAAATTTAAGTCAAAATTATCATTTCATTTAGTTACATTAGATATTATAATGAGGTAAATAAGGCATTGAATCCTGAGAAAATGTTGTTTGCCAGGGACGATCTTCTCTCGGATACGATGAAGTATTTTCAAAATGACACAATCATAGAAATAATTGTTTTAACAAATCTCCAGCTTGCTGAGGTTTATCACTGATATAGAAGAGAACTAGATAAAGCCTTAAAATTCAGTATGTTCTCAACTCACACGGTCATCACGGTCATCACGGACATCAGTTAGAAAGGGACGCATACATATATCAATGCGACTTCAAAATAGATCAAAATTGTATGCAGGTCACAGATATAGGAAGACTAGATAAAGTCTTAAAATTCAACGTATTGAATTAACTTTTTGAAGTAGCATTGATCAGCCGTAGCTACTTCAAAGCTACTTAAAAAGTTAATCGTACCAGGGCGCTCGAACAAATTTATATGCAGGTTCATACAAATACCCTGTACGAAGTCGTAGAAATCACATTGAGATAAAGTATGCATCTCTTTCTAGCTAACATATATGGACATAAGAAAGTAGAGATCAGCCGTATGAGTTAATGTTCAGAGCATAAATGAATTTTTAGACTTATTCTATGCTTTAGTCCTATTTCTTTGATGCAGGTTCATACGTAGCCCCGTAACCCTGGTACGAAGTCGCAGAAATCGCATTGAGATAAAGTATGCATCTCTTTCTAGCTAACATATATGGACATAAGAAAGTAGAGATCAGCCGTATGAGTTAATGTTCAGAGCATAAATGAATTTTTAGACTTCTTCTATGCTTTAGTCCTATTTCTTTGATGCAGGTTCATACGTAACCCCGTAACCCTGGTACGATGTCGCAGAAATCGCATTGACATAAAGTATGCATCTCTTTCTAGCTAACATATATGGACAAAAGAAAGTAGAGATCAGCCGTATGAGTTGACGTTCAGAGCATAGGTAGTGAATTTTAAGGCTTTATCTAGTTGTCTTCTACATCTGTGCGGTCGATTTATAAAATACGGCGTAAGTAGTAAAAACTTCCTGTCCATGCAGACGGGTTTTTGTTTTTTTTTTTAAATAAATACTTGTTCATTATATTATGTACTTGGCGATAACCGAAAACTTATTTCACAAAATAAACGAATTTATCGAAATTTGCTAAGTCATAGTCATCATTTTAAAATATACGATAAGTTTCAGAATCGAATCCCTCAATACTACAGTCGGATTCGACGGCCTCTGTGGCGCAGTGGGCGAAGGTCCGCCTGAGACGCAGAAGGTAGCGGGTTTGATTCCCGCTGCCGGACAAATGTTTGCATGTTCTGTAGATATTTGTCTCGGGTCTGGGTGTTTTCTATTATTATTATTATAATTACAAACAAAACATGAAAAAGAAAATTGTGATTTTTTTATTTATTCATAGGAAATTGTAAACTCAAAAGCCAGTAATAAAGTAGTAATTTTTACATTAAAGCCTCTGTATCTTGGTATTTTTTTATACTATCATAAAAACAAAAACATTGATTTATATAGCTACATATCTGCATGATTAACAGAAAACGTGAATGATCCTCATGACGGAAACCGGATAACGTTCCATTACTTGTTTTTTGTATGGACACAGTCAGTGCCGTAAATAGCATTTTACGCACCCGGTGCGAGCTTCTATAATTGTTAAGCCTGGATACCAGACACAATAGTAAATCTATCTCGTTCCGGCATATATGAAGCAAAATTTTTGGTGCACAAAAGAAAAAAGACAAAGAAAACGGTGTTTTTTTTTTGAAACACCTAGGTAAATAAAACAACAGACGTAAAAAAGGAAGTTGGCGAGCGGAGCGAGCCGTAATTTTTTTATCATCGTAACTAGCGCTTTTGTGTTCTAATTCGTCATTGCTGCAAACTTTATAGGATGGATTTAAACATTTTTGTGCGTAGTTATGTACCATTCACAACCAAAAGTTGGTAACAAAATCGGCGAGCAGAGCAAGCCCTCAAAATTTTTCTATCAAAGGTGAGCATACAATATATGAAAAATAAATAAATAAATAATGCTGGACTATTACACAGCATCATGTAGCCCCAAAGTAAGCAGAGCTTGTGTTATGGGAACTACATGATAGATATATTACATATATACTTTTTTTTGTAAATACATACATATCATACATAGAAAACTACGATTTATATCTGAATTTCAACCATCCTATATGTGTGAGGTTATAATTATCAACGAAGACTTGGTCCTGATATGGTCATTTCTGCACCACACCAGAAAAGACTACTCAATTTATATCTGGATATCAAACTAATAATTAATTAATACCATTCATGACCTAATACTTGGTCCTGGTCTGGTAATTTCTGTGCCCCCCAGAAAAGAAAATAAAGATATATTTCCGGATATCAACCTAATAATTAAATCTTGGTCCTGGACTGGTCATTTTTGCGCACCCCAGAAAAGAAAACTACTATTATTATCAACGAAATAATTAATGAATACTACCATTCATGGTCTGCGCCCTGTGCCTGGGCTCTGATGACACTGCTTTATTTCGGCACTGGACACAGTATAATTTATACCTAGTTGGTTAACATATGACAATGTATTGATCGTTCCAAATTAAAGTACATAATAAGTAGGTACCTTGTGAATTACTTACAATTTAAAAGTTTTAAAAAGTTCATAATATCTAGTGTATTTTGCCAGAGTTCAGTGGGGGGGCAATTGCCCCTTTCCGTCCTTTCATTTTTCCAGCTACTCTTTTAAATTAATATGTGTTTTAACAGCCTGTCAGATATTTATAGTGAATATTGTTCTAAAGTACGCACGCAGCCCTCCCCTTCAGCACTGCATGTACTAACAAAAGACGGAAGGATATTATACTTAGTTTGCCCAAAACAATCAGTTCACATTCATTTATATCCAAATTTTTTGCATGTTTCTTAGTCCGCTTCTCTACAATAGACTAAATGCGTCAGCTAACATTTATCCTCTTAATTACAGCAATTGCAAAATAAATCCTTTCTACAAAGTATGTCGTACGATGATACAGAGAAATTATTGACCGTAATAAAGTAAAATAACATGTATTGTGTTAGCAATAATTTAGAATAATATAAGTTAAGATAGACTAAGATTTTTCATAATTGTATTAGTTGTACCTTAAACAGGAGGTGATTATTTTAAATTTAATTTTAGCTATTTTCGCCTGAAACACAGGATTACCTTGTTCAGGCTCTTTTGTTACTCTTACCTGATGTTTAAAGGTGATCTTGTGTTTACTTTATGTACAATGTTAAATTCTTGAATAAGTTTGTATTTATTTATTTACTTTGATGCGTTTGCTGAACAAGGCAGTGGCCATACTACTACGCAATGGTAAGCGAAGACAAAACGTATAGAAACCTCAAAACGTATTTAACCGAGTAGGTAACTCTCCTCATAGCTGGGCCACCGTTTCCTTACATTTATTATGTTTTCTAAAAAACCGTTTAAGTTAGACACTTCGCTACAATTTTTCTGTAAAATAAGAGATAATTTAGAACAATCTATAAAATATAAAAAAACAGGTTACGGTAATTTTTTGGAATCATATTCAGTTATATGCAAATTTCACAATGTCTTCTTCTTTTTATTTATGGCCTCTGTGGTGTAGCGTCCACAAATCAAGTCGATAGCTTAAGTATTATAGTTCCGGAAATAATCAGTCTTTGACAGACGGATGGACGGAAAATGTGGCTCGGGTTCGTTTGACCGATTTAGTAACTTCACTCTACTCTACTCTATCTATTTTATAGTAGTCTGTACTCTACTCTAAAGATAACGCAACCCAAAAATACCACCGTACTTGTAAATATCCCGCCACCTACCGGAAAAATTTCAAGACTGATAATACAGTGTATTCCGATCCACTAAAAATGCGGTAGATGGCACTAAACTCTTAAAACATTCTAACTCCTCAAGTCACAACATTGAGTTTATTATTTGATGCAATAGATGGCCCTCGTAGATACTATTAATTCTTCTCCGTCTATGAGCTCTACCGGGCCCGACCGCGCTAAATTATATCAGCTAAACCTTGGCTAAAAAGTGATCGAATCGATCCACAGCTTTTTCCATTTTTCGTACCGCGCTAAATGATTTGACAGAAAGTTGAATCGTATTTTTTTGCGGCTGGAACATTTCAGCGGAAACCTAGTTGAACCTTTATCGCATCACAACATTTTCATAGTTTCGTACCGCGCTCAATTATTTTGACAGAAAGGTGAGGCGCAGCGTGAATGTAAAAGCACTCAAAATAGCGGTTTTGATAAAGTTGCTCCGGAGGTACTTTTTCAGGGGCCCGACTGCACTATTTGCAAAAAACATCGGTGCGTTTCTAATCACGCTACGATTCAGTAAGGACTATGTTCCAAGTTTTCAAAATTTAGTACCGCGCTAATCAGGGCCGGTCCTTAGGCGGTGCGAGCGGTGCGACCGCACCGGGCGCCTACAAGGAGGGGGCGCCAAAATGAACCAAAACGTGAAACAAAAGACGCTCGACCGAGCGCGCGAGTCGCGTAACAAAATTGCGGGGGAACGGGAAGCGGGGCGGGGTGAACTTTTGTCCGTCACTTGTTTCACTATAGTTCTTCCATCTTAGGTTTTTTGACATTTGAAACTCAATTCTGCCAACGTTCATAACTAAAACGGTCCGAACCCAAAGCCAAAATTCGTTTTGCAATCCATTTTTTTTCGTAATAAATTAAAAACTTTTCATAATTAGCTATGATGCCCTAATAGATAAAGAGATATCAACACTTTTTAATAATAATCCTTTAAACATTAATATTTTGTATAAAAATGTTACCAAATGCGTTGCCAGTTGCTAATATAAGGATAAAAAGTCCGCCGAAATCAAATGAAGTCCGAAAACGGACCAAATTCAGAAACACCGATGGAAGTAGTGATTGCAGCTATCTAAATACTTGGTTTAGCGATTTGACAACGTAAAATCGATAATCGATTATACTTCTCGGTTTTAGTTTTTGACATAAAATAGGTAACTTAAATTTTATGTTACTATTATATTTAAAAATAGGTATTTACAATATATTGGTATTTACATAGCAGGTATGTCGCGTGGCTTAGAACTGCTTGCAAAAAGTGATCGTCTGTCAAATATAATCTTTTGCCCTGTGACTACTCCATTTTACGGATTCCTCAATCTATTATAATTGATTCCCATATAGATTGGCGTACTAAGCAATATCTGAGGATATTCATGTTGGGAAAATTCATGATGATGTTTGATCTTTGTTTTCTTCTGTTATACGTAAATAGTACCAGCTATATTAATACCCTACCTATATTAATAAAATTTATGAATCGTCGATCGACATCAAACTGGAAAGTCATCAACTGGTGAGTCTTCGCCTAAATTTATTAGAATAATAATTGGTTCTTGCTCTCTTATGTTATCCAAAGTCACATCCCTTTCCCAATCCCATAATATTAATCGTTTAGTCTTTTCCACCACATTTGCCCAATTTTCAGGTGTCACTTAATTGCAGGCATTCTTTAGCTATTCGAGCATCTTTTTGGCTGTAAATGGTGATCTCGTGTTATTTCTGGCAGCATATCCTTTCACTTGTGCCCAAATAAGTTCTATGGCGTTATATTGGCAGTGGTATTGCGGAAGTCTGAGAACTGCGTGACCGTGTTCAGCTGCGATTTCATCCACAACGTACAGAGGTTTCTGTTTTTTAGTTTTTTAAATGTTTACCAGTTAACACTTCAACATAGTATTTAGGCATTTTAGAATGACCTACCAGACAACATACACTGGTTGCTCTAGTTTGCTCATACGCCCAACAACCTCCTGTGTTCTTGTGAAAAAGCAATCGTGAAAAGCATTTTTCCTATGACGCATGCTTGTCACAGTTTTCACTGAACATCATTTTGACGTACCTATGTTCAAACCTAAGTTATTTGACAAAAGAGTTTTCATGTCTTTTTCTTTCTAAACTTTTTACGCCATTTAATTATACTTATCATTTTCTTCTACAATATTAGCAATACAAATATAATAAAAATATTTATAAATGAAATGAAATGATATGATATATATAGTTCTTGATGTAATAATTTATTTGTTGAGATATTAAGACCGAAGAATGATAATGACAAAATAATGATATCAGTTTTTTTATTTGACGATGGTGTCATTAATCGATTCAAAAATCGTTCAATGTTATGTGGCTGTAATCACTAGTTCTGGACTTTGACATCTATCAAAAATACATTTAAAAGATGGAAATACCTTAATGTTTGAACCAGAACATAATAAATAACAGTTGACAATCATTAAAATTATTTTTTTATTTGTCCACCACTTCACTAGAGGTATTCGCACAAACTGGTAATTCGCACGAACTTTTGACAGCAGAATAATCTGAAGCCACTGCTTTTTCTGGTGGAAAATAAAGCAACAGCTTAAATTTTTTTTTATTTAGTGGGGCGCCATTTTTAGTCCTCGCACCAGTTAAAAATGTTAATAGGACCGGCACTGGCGCTAATGTATAAACGCCAATGTAGTATCAACCAAAACCGAGTCGTAGCGTGAACGATCAACGTTATGGATTTTTATTTTAGTCTGTGCTCAGTCAGTGTAAAAACGAGTGTCGATTGCCTAGACAGAGAAAGCTTAATCTATGGTCGATTGGCTTTTCTAGGCGAATGCAACCCTAGACAGAGAAAGCTATAGACGACGAGATAATTCATCTCATTCTTTCAAGAAAGAGAACTACTTATGCGTGCTTCATGCAAATAAGGGAGACCGCACTATAGATTTGCTGTCCCTTATCGCGTGCCGGTTTTTTCGTTGTTTAGCGCAACATTGCGCTAAACAAACTTTGGCAGCTAGCAGCAGTTTCGGAAGATTTTGTGAAAAACTTGCTTGAAACTAAATTATTACCTGGAAAAATTATGTTTCATCTATTGTAAATCAATAATAACAAATGAATGTTATGGATTTCTCTATCAAAATGGATCGGTGTAGTGTATTTTGGTGCAAAAGTGGCAGTGATCAAAACATTCCGGATTTGTCTTTTCATTCGTAAGTATCGTACTTTTGACGAGGTATTTATTCAAAAATGGATTGTTAACTAGACTTCCACAATAAATAACAACATTTAGAGCAGAAATCTGTAAGAAAATAAGCCAAAAAGTGAAATTCAATTTTGTTTTGTTTTGTTTGGTGTTGCCGGCATTTGAAATGAATTTTGCCCACTGCACATTAATTTTTGGCTCAACTTTCATTTATTTGTAGTGAGCTAGGCGGCTGGAACTTTTGTCACAGATAGGTCTATATCTAGGAAGCCTAAGTCTAAAATGGCGTAGTGCGGAACCAAATAGTTTTTGAGATATGATTATTTGAAAATTTAAATTTTTTACTTAATTTCGTCAAACATGATGACACTGTGGGCAATTTTTTTTTCATCACTGAATATCAAAAATATGATCTTCTTCTTTTTATTTATGGCCTCTGTGGTATTTTTTGGTAATTCGACATTGACAATGATATTTCTCGTTGTTAATGTAATACATTGAATAGACAGTCGGTTATTAGATTTTTTAAAACCACCTGGAAATCCTTCCCGCAGCAGTAGGTTCTAGGACACCCCAACTTGAGTAGCAAAGGTTCTAGATATATCACAGAACTGACGCAGATCACCCCGATGCCACGTAGTCTTGTGGTCCCTATGCGTAGATTGGATATAAAAAATGTGGAATCAGAAATTCGCGCGGAAGATCCTGAGTGGAGCTAGCCCGCGAGGACGAGTGGACGAAGCGACACTCAGGGCCGACGAGGTCAAATACCCGAATCAAATATCCATTTTTATGATTTGAAACTGTTTTTAAACTGATCGTAGGTCATAGGTCCCTCTCCCGGAAGTGTGTTTTGACGTATATTGTTTAATTTTTTTTGTCTCGTTAACCTCAAAACTTAATTATTTTTTTCTCAGAAACTGTGAGATTCCCCCTTTTAGAGGGAGAGTCCTCACTCCCTCCCTGCCCTTCCCCACCCCATAAGTTCATTACATATACAGGAAAGTAGTTTCATTTTTTATTAGAACTTTAAATTATATAATTTCTTTGGTTCATTATTATTTGCATAGCCCGGTTTAAAGATGACGTTTTAATTTCAGGATAAAATACCAAAGGGCCACGTAATTCAATGGATGGTAACTGAAAATACACCTGTATGTCTCCAGTTATGTGAATCTTCGTAAGTATAAAAAACTTAAGTCTATTTTGATACTGATTTTATCGTTTAAAAGCCATGTGCTATATTTGGTCAACCTTGACTAACCGAGGTCTTAATGAATGCATAGGAAAATAGACCACGAAAACCAAAGAATTCATTATTTTTTTATATGTTGTGCTATTAAATGTTAGGTTATTGTTATTATTATTATTATTATTATTATCATACCTACAATGGTAGAATTCGTTCATTTTTGTCTTGGTTTAAAACTGTTTTTTTTATTTCAGACTAGAGAACCAGAGGCTACGTTAAATCAACGGATCATTCAGATTTAAAACGGATTCGGGATTCGTCAGTCACAACTAGGGCTTGCATTCGAATATTCGAATATTCCAATAATTCGAATATTATTTTAGTTCGAATATTCGAATACTGATATTTCAATATTCGAATATTCGATTAAAATTAATAACACCGAAATCGGAACTCAGATGTGCATGAAATGCCACTTATGAATTTGTACAAGACAATACAAGTTTACGTCGTTGTTCGGGTAAACAACATGACGAATGATCCGACCCGAACCCGATAAATTTTATCGGGTTCGGAACACGGTTCGGATACACTCAGAAGTGTCGCGTAGTTGACGAGACTGTTCTGTCCATTCGTCTCTGTCGTGAATGTTTATTTTCATGATTTTGTTAAAATAGATTTTTAAGACTGTTTAGGGTGACATTACCGAGCCGGTCAAACGAACCCTTATGGTGCTGCTTTGTGCGTCCGTCCGTCCTTGGCGTGGTTTACTTCGGTGTACTTAAGAGATCACCTTGGTTAAGCAACTCTCAGCGCGGTCATTACTTGTATGGATGACTGTTTAGTGACATTTAGATTTGACCGCTTCCGTGCTTGGGAAGGCACGTTAAGATGTTGGTCCCAGCTTTTCAGTCATTAACCCATGTCTGAGGCCTTCGGGTGGCCTAAAATCTCCGAAACTAGAGTTGGCCACTAGTTCATACGAAGAAGAATATTTAAATTTGTGGTTGATTGTGCGTGTAAATCGCCAATGTCTCGTTACGGCGACACAACTTTTTGTATTATTTTTTAATTTGTTATTTTAAATTAGTTCATGGAAATAACGCTTATAAGAATAAAATAAGTTGATATTTTAAACTTCTTCATGAAAATAACACTTACAATAACAAAATAAGATGTGATTTTAATAAGAACATAGTGTTTTTTCTATTATTCGAATAATATTCGAATAATTCGAATAGTACCCGAAAAAAATTCTAATATTCGAATATGAAAATTTTCGAATATTTGCAAGCCCTAGTCACAACTGACAGCATTTTTTGACAATTCACCTATATGCCCCCAATTATTTAAATCTGCCACAGTAAGTAAGTATCAAAAAGCCTAAGCTATATTTTATCAAAACCGGGTAAGTGAAACCCAAGATACTGCTTGCCTTCTCCGAAGTATCCGCAAATTTAATTAGCTAGTTGTGGCTTCTATTCCCACTGCGGGGCAAGTGTTTGCATGTTCTGTTTGGGGCTACATGATGTTGTGTGATTACGTCCCGCATTATTTATTTATTTACAATGGACTTTGGCTGACAGGAAAGAAACACTTTAATGTTAGCTCCAGTTTTCAAAAAGTTTTCACTAAGATTTTATACTAGCTTCTGCCCGCGGCTTCGCACGCATGGTACCTGGATAAAAAATAACCTATAATATTATTCTTGGTGTAGCTCTACATAATGTGCAATGACAATTTGTTATATAGGTACACCTAGTTAACTACCTACAAAGCCTCGGTCTGCCTACTATATAACCATATTGCTAAATTGACCCTTAGACAGGGTTTATGTGAGATACCTTACCTAGAACCTGTAACACAATGCAATTTAACACCATGTAATTTACTCCGGTGATCTTCGCAGTTTATCTTGGTTAAGCAACACTCCGCCCGGACACTACTTATATGGGTGATCTGGATGGCATTTAGATCAGGCACGTTAACATGTTCTTCCCGGCTTTTTCAGTTGTTAGCCATGTCGGAGGCTTTCGGGTGGCCTAAAAATTCCGACATCAGAGTTGGCCACTACTTCATACGAAGAAGAAGAAGGCCAATATGTTCCATGCCTCAATTCATATGTTTCATCATTATCATCAGCAGCAGCATTAATAGCTTGTCATATTTCCCAGCCAGAACGATGAAGACCTTGTAAAAGCAATAAATTTATTGTATTGTATTGTATTTGTATCTAAATTTTGCGTGAGGGAGAAATAAACAATACTCAATACCTTTCGCCTTTATTATATTAGTAAGATTGCTAGCCTTTTATGTACGTATTTTCTACAGATTACATTTGTTATGTTTAAATACCAAAATTAATTTTTGATTACTGTTTATAGGGTAAATCACCATCATACACACCACGAAGGCTGCGGAAAAAATTTGCGTTGGACTGCTAAGCTATTAGAAGATACGCGCAAAAATGCGAGCTCTTGAGGAAAAAAGTTGGCGTTTTATAAAAAAGTAGGGAATTTAGAAAATATGATTGCAGAATCGAAAGCATATTTTCTAAATGTTGAAGTTTTGGAGAAATAAAAATATATTTCCTATAATTCTATTCTTTTTAGTATGTAGGATTGTAGGTATGTAGGAATTGAAAGCGTATACAAGAAACATAAAGACATGCGTGAATGACAACTTAGGACACAAATAAATAATAGGATATTTTTGCCGTTCTGTAAAAAATCAATGCAAAATATATCTTTATTCATGTCCGTTAAAATATTCAATAGTCTCCCCGAAGACATGAAAGATTTGACACTTAGCCTTTTTAAAATAAGACTTTACAAATGGCTTGTGGATAAATGCTTTTATACGATTAAATTGAATGTATTAAAACTAAATAATAATTTACTATTTTTATTTCTTCATTTGAATGGTTAGTTTTAATTTTTGGTAATTAAAATTAACCGATATTAATGATAATTAATGACATATATACATATAACAATTTAATATTTGCACGCTTCTGTAATGAAGTATAAGTATGCGATCCACATAGCCTTTAAGATTTTCCTTTGTAATTACCATACTTTTATGCAAATAAATATAATTTGATTTGATTTGATTTAAAAATTATATAGGTAGGTGCATTCAATCAAATTTGCTAAACATCCTTCCTTCCCTAACATATTATCAAAAGTCATTAAAACTTGTTAGTGAAGGTAGATAATAAATGAAAAAAAATTTCGTGTAAATGAAAAAATTGATAGATTAATACTTTACCTGCAGTATTAATTGATAGATTAATACTTTACCTGCATGACATTAATTTCTTGTTAGATTTATATTTTACCCATTATCATCATCAGCCTATAGCAGTCCATTGCTGGACATAGGCCTCCCCTAATGAGCGCCTGAGTCCCTGTCCTGAGCCCGATGCATCCAGCTTCTACCAGCAGCATTTCGCAGATCGTTACCCGGCCGGAGGGCGTATTATCAGTATATTTTACCCAAATCTATGGAAATTTTAATTATGTGGCAACCCTGCAGTTGGAATGAGAAAGACTAGGGTGGCCACGCAAACTATAAATTATACTATATATAGCTCGATTACCACTGACTGACTCACTGACTGATTCACTGATTGACATGATTGTTCTCCCAGATGCCACCTCGTAGGGTTAAAATTTTTGGTGGATTTGTATAGAGGGAGTGGGGGCGACCTCAGGAAAAATCTGACATTTCCACTTTTCACCCCCTTTCACCCCCACCCCCCATGTATCTCGGAAACTATAGGTCGTAGAGGGTTCGCGCTCAAACTAATATTGCTCAGGGTGCTTTTTAATACAAAGATCCGAAAAAAAAAATTAGGGTTCCATACAAAAAAAAATTATCCCATACAAAATTTTCACCCCTTCATACAAAACTTTTTTTTCTTTACTTTAATGACATGTGTCGATGTTTGGTGGAATCGTATAGATATTTAGTGTAGGTTAGGTGAAGGTGTAGGTGTAGGGTAGTTGTAGGGTAGTTGTAGGGTAGTTGTAGGGTAGTTGTAGGGTAGTTGTAGGGTAGTTGTAGGGTAGTTGTAGGGTAGTTGTAGGGTAGTTGTAGGTTAGGTGAAGGGTAGTTGTAGGGTAGTTGTAGGGTAGTTGTAGGGTAGTTGTAGGGTAGTTGTAGGGTAGTTGTAGGGTAGTTGTAGGATAGGTGTAGGATAGGTGTAGGGTAGGTGTAGGGTAGTTGTAGGTTAGTTGTAGGGTAGTTGTAGGATAGGTGTAGGATAGGTGTAGGGTAGGTGTAGGGTAGTTGTTGGTCGATTTCGATTTCGATTTCGATTTCGATTTCGATTTCGATTTCGATTTCGATTTCGATTTCGATTTCGATTTCGATTTCGATTTCGATTTCGATTTCGATTTCGATTTCGATTTCGATTTCGATTTCGATTTCGATTTCGATTTCGATTTCGATTTCGATTTCGATTTCGATTTCGATTTCGATTTCGATTTCGATTTCGATTTCGATTTCGATTTCGATTTCGATTTCGATTTCGATTTCGATTTCGATTTCGATTTCGATTTCGATTTCGATTTCGATTTCGATTTCGATTTCGATTTCGATTTCGATTTCGATTTCGATTTCGATTTCGATTTCAATTTCGATTTTTGTCTTCGATTTCTCTTTCATCAATATCCTCTGTTATAGCATCATCCTCTTAGATATGCTCTTTGATTGATTCTTTACCATCGATATTCTTTTTGATTGCTTCTCTTACATCAATATCCTCAATTTTAGCATCTTCTATTTCAATGTCCTCTGAGATTGCTTTTTTCACTTCTAAATCCTCATCGATTGCTTCTTCTACTTGGATAACTTTTTTAATTGCTTCTTACACTTCAAAATCCTCTTTGATAGCTCTTCAATGCAACACCAAAACCGCGAGCTGCGTGCAGCTCGCGCACCACCCAACCTCTAGTTATTATTATATTATATATAGCTCGATTACCACTCACTGACTGACTGACTGACTGACTGACTGATTGACATGATTGTTCTCCCAGATGCCACCTCGTAGGGTTGAAATTTTTGGTGGATTCGTATAGAGGGAGTGGGGGCGACCTCAGGAAAAATCTGACATTTCCCCTTTTCACCCCCTTTCACCCCCACCCCCCATGTATCTCGGAAACTATAGGTCGTAGAGGGTTCGCGCTCAAACTAATGTTGCTCAGGATTTATTTTAATATAAGGATCCGTAAAAAAAAATTGGGGTTCCATACAAAAAAAATATTATCCCATACAAAATTTTCACCCCTTCATACAAAACTTTTTTTTTTTCTTTTCGTCGATCACACGGTTTTTCTTCCAGATGTAATCGAATAGATATTTAGTGAAGTGTAGGTGTAGGGGTAGGGTAGGTGTAGAGTAGTTGTAGGGTAGGTGTAGGGTAGGTGTAGGGTAGGTGTAGGGTAGGTGTAGGGTAGTAATAGGGTAGTTGCAGGGTAGTTGTAGGGTAGTTGTAGAGTAGTTGTAGGGTAGTTGTAGGGTAGGTGTAGTGTAGTTGTAGGGTAGTTGCAGGGTAGTTGTAGAGTAGTTGTAGGGTAGTTGTAGGGTAGGTGTAGGGTAGTTATAGGGTAGGTGTAGGGTAGGTGTAGGGTAGTTGTAGGGTAGGTGTAGGGTAGTTGTAGGGTAGTTGTAGGGTAGTTGTAGGGTAGGTGTAGGGTAGTTGTAGGGTAGTTGTAGGGTAGGTGTAGGGTAGGTGTAGGTTAGTTGTAGGGTAGTTGTAGGGTAGGTGTAGGGTAGGTGTACGGTAGGTGTACGGTAGGTGTAGGGTAGGTGTAGGGTAGGTGTTGGGTAGGGGTTGAGTAGGTGTTGGGTAGGTGTTGGGTAGGTGTTGGGTAGGTGTTGAGTAGGTGTTGGGTAGGTGTTGGGTAGGTGTTGGGTAGGTGTTGGGTAGGTGTTGGGTAGGTGTAGAGTAGTTGTAGGGTAGTTGTAGGGTAGTTGTAGGGTAGTTGTAGGGTAGTTGTAGGGTATGTGTAGAGTAGTTGTAGGGTAGTTGTAGGGTAGTTGTAGGGTAGTTGTAGGGTAGGTGTAGGGTAGTTGTAGGGTAGTTGTAGGGTAGGGGTAGGGTAGTTGTAGGGTAGTTGTAGGGTAGGTGTAGGGTAGGTGTAGGGTAGTTGTAGGGTAGTTGTAGGGTAGGTGTAGAGTAGTTGTAGGGTAGTAGGACCAACAACTACCCTACAACTATGTAGGGTAGTTGTTGGTCGATTTCGTTTCCGATTTCGATTTCGATTTCGATTTCGATTTCAATTTCCATTTCCATTTCCATTTCGATTTCGATTGCTTCTTCTTTTTTGATATCAGCGTTAATTGCTTCTCCCACATCGATATCTTTTTTGATTGCTTCTTCCTCTTCGAAACCCTCTCTGATAGCTTTACGAATCAAAACATAAACCGCGAGCTGCGTGCAGCTCGCGCACCACCCAACCTCTAGTTATATTATATATAATTAAACTACCACTGACTCACTCACTCACTCACTGACATGATTGTTCTCCCAGATGCCACCTCGTAGGGTTAAAATTTTTGGTGGATTCGTATAGAGGGAGTGGGGGTGACCTCAGGAAAAATCCGACTTTTCCCCTTTTCACCCCCTTTCACCCCCACCCCATATGTATCTCGGAAACTATAGGTCGTAGAGGGTTCGCGCTCAAACTAATATTGCTTAGGGTGCTTTTTAATATAAGAATCCGAAAAAAAAAATTAGGGTTCCATACAAAAAAAAAATTATCCCATACAAAATTTTCACCCCTTCATACAATTTTTTTTTTCTTTAATTTAATGACATGTGTCGATGTTTGGTGGAATCGTATAGATATTTATTTAGTCTAGGTTAGGTGAAGGTGTAGGTGTAGGGTAGTTGTAGGGTAGTTGTAGGGTAGGTGTAGGGTAGGTGTAGGGTAGTTGTAGGGTAGTTGTAGGGTAGTTGTAGGGTAGGTGTAGGGTAGTTGTAGGGTAGATGTAGGGTAGTTGTAGAGTAGTTGTAGGGTAGGTGTAGGGTAGATGTAGGGTAGTTGTAGGATAGGTGTAGGGTAGGTGTAGGGTAGGTGTAGGGTAGGTGTAGGGTAGTTGTAGGGTAGTTGTAGGGTAGGTGTAGGGTAAGTGTAGCGTAGCTGTAGAGTAGTTGTAGGGTAGTTGTTGGTCGATTTCGATTTCGATTGCGATTTCGATTTCGGTAGGTGTAGAGTAGGTGTAGGTTTTTTTGTCTTTTATGTCTATTTTGTCATTTTTGTCTTTTTTGTCTTTTTTGTCTTTTTTGTCTTTTTTGTCTTTTTTGTCTTTTTTGTCTTTTTTGTCTTTTTTGTCTTTTTTGTCTTTTTTGTCTTTTTTGTCTTTTTTGTCTTTTT